>BLIW01000005.1:12905549-14357074 GCA_016586305.1 Ophiorrhiza pumila | reverse complement strand
TGTAGTAAGTTTTAAACCTCTCCATTTCATTCACATAAACCTCTATTTATAGACTTGAACTTCACACCTCTACCTTGTAGGTTACAATGTCCTAAATGTAAGTTACAAGAGTTACATAGGTTACATAGGTAGAGGGTGATTATGAGGAAAAATTGAGTTACACGAGTTACATGGAATAATGTAAAGTAATTGGGGTAGAAAATGAGATGGACATTCATAATTATTCATAACATCAATGAGTTTATTTGGAGTGAAAATGAAGTTTAAAACATCAAGTAATGAAAGAAACACAACCGAAGCATCAAGGAAGGTAGTTTGGACAATTTGTGTGTTGACCTTCAACGGAGCATAAATCTCCACCAAATGAAGAGAAACTCTTTGATTGTACTATATTTATTGTGTTTTTAGATTCTCCTATATCAGTCGACATTTAGGTCAAAATTAAAATCAAAATGAAGATATGAAACAATCAATGGCTAAAAAATTGTGTAAATATGTGTAAATATATGTAATGTGTGAAAATTGTGTAGTATGTGTAAATATCTTTATTGTACAAAAATGTGTAAAATATGTGTAAGTATGAATAGTATGTGAAAATGTGTATAATATGTATAAGTGAAAATTGCGAAAAATATCCCTCATATTTGCTTGAATTTTTTTTGTCTCTGACATTTCAAATAATACAAATTTGTTCCTCACATTAAATTAATGTACCAAATTGGTCATTTCATTCATCTTTGTCTCTTTTTTTAATGGAAACAAGTTACACACATGTCATATGATATTTGTTTTAAGGGCAAAGTTAGAATCAAAATAAAATAAAATTATGTAATAGTTTTGTCATTAATAAAAAAATAAAATTAAGTTATATGATAGATTCATCATTAGTGAAAAATTGGAAGAATGAATTTTGATTCCAATTTTGACCCTAAAAATAATATCATATGTTGCTCATGACTTGTTTTCGTTAAAAAAAAGCAACTAAGATAAATGAAAGGACCAATTTGGTACACTATTTCAGTGTGAATGACGAGTTTGCATAATTTGATATAGGGTTAATTACAAAAAACCTCCCTGTGGTTAGGCGATAATTTAAGTTACCTCCTTGACATATTAATACCTATAATTCGCCTCCTCGTGCTTTGGTTTTTTTTTGAAAAATGGATGGAAATGAGCAGATGTGACGGAGTTAGTGTAAAAAGACAATATACCCCTCTAACAAAATTTTCCCCACTTGTTCTTTGACCAATTAATCAAACCGAAGCAAACATGCTATTCTTCTTCTCTTCCCACTTTGACTCACTCAATCTTCTGCAGATAAGGTCAACCGTATCTTAACCAGGAAAAAAAGCAATCAATGAATGCAGTTGGAAAACTCCAAGAAGCACAAAGAATCAACATTCAAAGATACTCTGTAAGAAGCTCTTTAGACAAAAAATCTATCTTTAAGTTTCTGATTCATATTCAACACAAAGCAACAATCATAAGTCAAAATGGAAAACCGTACATCAGCCACCATGCAATTCTCAGCTGCCTAATACTTGAAGCTAATGTTTTATGAAAAATTGAAGCATTTCTCCCAAATCAATCAATGAAGACAAGAGCTGATTGAAAAATCTTCCTATTTCTTCATCCCTGAAATATTCTATATTGTTTTCACTAAAATGAATATGCAAATAATGATAAACCCAAATCTGTGATATTAATTAAAATTTCTATCAATTAACCATTGGATATTGTTTTCACTGAATGAATGAAGAACACATCCAAATTTGCCCAAAAATTCCAGCTAAAATTCCCAAATCTTAGCATCTCCGTCCACTGGATTTAAAGATCAACTCCCTTGACTGAAAGATTCAGCTCCTCACAACAACCTCATCAAAATTTACTCACATATCATTGTCCAAATCAATATCAATATTTGATTTTATTCTTCCAACAGTCGATTCTTCACCACTTCCTGTTCCTCCTTCCACTCACACTGCCGCCTCCGCAGTAGTCAATTCTTTAGCACTTCCTGTTCCTCCTCTGCTGTTGATAAGAAGCAGAAAGTCATTATTATCTCTGGCCCCACCAGTGCTGGCAAAATCAAGCTCTCTTTAGAGCTTGCGAAGCGTCTCAATAGAGAAATTATCAGTGCTGACTCTGTTCAGGTGTATCGAGGGCTTGACGTTGGATCAGCAAAGCCTTGGTTGAGTGAAAGGGAGGAAGTTCGACACCATTTGATTCATATATTACATCCATCTGAAGATTATTCTGTGGGCAATTTTTCCAGGATGCTAGGCAAGCTACTACAGATGTTCTTAATGCTGGCCGTGTTCCGATAGTTGTGGGTAGTACTTACGCTAGAGTTGCCTCTAATTGAAGGTCATATAACCCACTTGAGGAATTTATAATAGGTTTTGAATTTATATGTGATTGTGATTGTTATGGACTTGTTTGGTGGTGGTATTGGGTCTCTCTATGGTGATGACGTTAGCAACAACGGCAACCATAAAAGTTGATCTTTGAAGATAGTGGTGCCATGAATGTTGAATTTTGCAACAATTTGAGTTTTGGCCAAAAATTTGGGGATTGTAGGAAGAAGAAGATGTATTTAGGTAATTCTGTCTTTTTTTTTCAATATCACAGAGGTTATTTTTGTCTTTTTGCCCATTCTATTAAGTTCAAAACGAACGTTTTTAATTCCCAGTCGCGCGTGTGATTTACACTCCGTCAACGTTTCTATTTCCATCCATTTTTCAAAAAAACCCAAAGTATGAGGAGACAAATTATAGGTTTAAATTTGTCAGGGAGGTAAGTTAAAATATCGCCTAACCAGAGGAAGGTTTTTTGTAATTAACCCTTTGATATATTAGGGATGAAAAAAGTTTTTCAGCAAATGTGTAAGATGTTTTTCATAATTTTCCCTATGTATAAATATGTATAATACGTGAAATATATGTAAATATGTATAGTATGTGAAATGTGTAAATATGGTAGTGTGTATAATGTGTGAAAACATGTGTATGTAGTGTGTGAAAAATTGTGCAATATATGTAAATATGTATAGTATTAAAAAATGTGTAAAGTATGTGTAAATATGATAGTGTGTGAAAATGTATATAATATGTATAACTATGTATAATGCGTGAAGTATTTATAAATATGTATAATATATAAAAATGTGTAAATATGTATAGTGTGTAATAAGTATAAATATGTAAAATGTGTGAAAATTTGAATAGTATGTGTAAATATCTATAGTGTGCAAAAATGTGTAAATATGAATAGTGTGTGACAATGTGTATAATATGTATAAATATATATAATGCGTGAAGTATGTATAAATATTAATAGTGTGTGAAAATATGTATAATATGTATAAATATATATAATGCGTATAGTATGTGTAAATATGTATAGTGTGTGAAAATGTATATTGTGTGAAAATGTCTGTAGTAATTATAAATATGTAGTGAGTAAAAACGTATACAATATGTAGTGTGTGAAAACATATACAATATATAGTGTGTGAAAAAGAATATAATATGTAGTGTGTGAAAACGTATATAATATGTAGTGTGTGAAAAAGTATGTAGTATATGGAATATAGGGTTGAGATCGAGTCGAACCGAGCCCGAGCTTTAATGAGCTCGAGCTCGGCTCATTTATGGATTTTAAATTATATTCAAGCCTGAGCTCGAGCTCAATTTCAGCTTTTTTTTCACCTTTACTTTTTATTTATTTTCTTTTTGCACAAATAAGATTTTTCAATCATGATACAATAACTTATAAAATATTTTGATAATAATCAACACAATCTATTAGTTATATTCAAATGTAAATAAAATAAACTACAACATATATTGTTTAAAGAACAACACAACTAAATAACTCAAAAAATATCATACATTATAAATTCTTACGAAAACAAATACATCCATTCAAACACACATAAAACATTAGTTTGATATTACAATTCAAACACTCATATAGTGTGAGATGTGTGTTAATTAATATAAATAAAAACCTAATTATTTCTATTATTTAGTATATAAGTTCAATATATATTATATAATTAATATTTTAACCGAGTTTTTAACGATGTTTAATCGAGTTATGAACGAGTTTTTTAACGAGCTGTTCATGAACGTAAACGAGCTTTCAACAATGTGTTCATTTATTGTTCATTTATTAATCGAGTCTAAAATCATGTTCGTATTCGTTTATTTATTAAATAAATGAGCTCGAACCGAACATTAATCTATTCATTAACGTCCGCGTTCATTCTCAGCCTTATGTGTAAATATGCATAGTGTTAAAATGTGTAAAAAATTTAAATATGAATAGTGGTTAAAAATGTGTACATTATGTATAAATATGTAGAATGCGTGAAATATGTGTAAATATGTATAATTTGTGAAAATATGTATAATATAATTTGTGAAAATATGTATAACATGTATAAAAATGTACAGTGTGTGATAATTATAAATACTCTTAAGGCTGTGTTTGGTTGTTTAGAAATAGAATTGAATTGTAATTTAAAAATTATAAAAACGTAATTCAATGAATTGAAAGTCTAGAATGTTTGAATTCCTTTGTTTGGCAAAACAATAAAATTCATATAGAATTCAATTATAACTCCAAATCATTTGTTTGGAAATTTAAAAAATGTATGAAACTAGATTTCACTAGTAATTAGAATTGACAAAATAATTTATTTTTAATATATTTTTGTATAATAATAATCACTTTTTAATATTATTTTCAATATTTATAGTAATTTAATTTTAAAATAAATAAATAAATTTATTTTCATATATCTCTAAAAAGCCCACTTCACTACACTTTCAAAATTTTTTTACCACTTCACAGTCTTCAATACATTTTCAATTTTGTTAAAAAACTATGCATGGTGTTACAAACTACAACTATGCTTGCAATTTGTTTTAACTTTTTCTTGCCTCCAATAGCAATTATGTTCGGTGTCATAAGCAAAATTTGAACAATGAACCATATTATGTTATGTTTATATTAGTGGTACGATTTTTATCATTCAACAACTTTTTATTGATATCAATGTTTGACATTAATATCAATGAGTCTTGAATTTGACTCTAGTTGTTTACTTAGTAAACTAGAACTTCAAACAAAGACATAGATATCCCATTAAAATGTTAAATTAAACTTAAGTTTGCCTAATAGAGAAACAATCACATCAGGAGTTCAAATCTAGCAACAATCACATAAAAAGTTCAAATCTGACAACACTAGTTAAGTATCATAACAAATACCCATAAAAGGTTAAACTATTCTCGCAACAACAATTCAACTTAAATATCTTCATAAGTCTTGTATCACAACAAATTCACTCTTGAAGATGCATGAGAATCCATTGTTGTTGCAACTCATATGGCATTCCATTAAATGTATGAAACAGCCTTAAATGAATCCATTGTTGTCGTAACCGACACAAAAGTTTGCTCTGGATGCTTCCCACCTCCTTTCCATCAATTGCAGTCATAAGAATAAACTTCCTAAATCCAGAACAAAACCCACCTCAAAGTTAAGTACTGTAGGATATAACCCACAAAGGGTCTAAACTTGCTTGGATCACATTAATATTAGTAACTTGGGCATCTATTGTAAGAATCGAGAGCAGAAATGGGAAAAGCTACACCCAGCTCCTATTCACATGAGTAGAAGAAAAGCAAAAAGATTGGTGGGGGAGATGGAGCGGGGAACTAAAGCAAACATATGAGCAGAAGGGTATGGAGAAGCACACTATGAAATGTACCTAAAAGGCCTTCATCCCCTAGTGCAAGAGCTTCCATGCATGTTAAAATGTTTCATCTTCAAAAGCTAATTGGTTAATCAAGTTAAATATGACACAACATATGATCATCAAGATCCAATCATAACCCATAGCCCACATAAGGACTTTTTTCATCACTATTCAATGAATAACATTACAGCAAATCATCATCTATGTTTTGTTGGATTTTAATTAATCCATATCAATGAAATCAATATATTATAATTATTGATTTCACATAAATTTTAAATCTAAAATTATTGAATATCATGATTTCTACACTTTAATAATTAAAATATACACACCTTAATCCATAGTTTCTTTCCTCTATTTGTTTATCCTTTAATTCACAAATACTGTAAAATAATATAAGAAGAAAGAATATATGGAATAGGGAGAAAGAATATTGAGAGAAAGAATAAATTATTTTTCTCTCTCTTCATCCCGATTAGGTTGACATATGTATTGATGGGATAGTATGTTATATTTATAGTGGGTAGAGAGATGATATTATAGAATCCTTATCCTACTCTCCATCAAAGTAGGAAATTAATTTTCCCATACAAGTACAATCGATAAGATAGAATCATATCATAACTTGTCTTTATCTATTAAACCACGTGGGTCACTTAAATACGCCAACATTATTCCACTTGGCCCATGTGGCATAGGCTACTTAATGGTTTAATAAAACATAATGCGTATAACAATGCTAATTCCTTAATTTCATTGCTTCATAAAACATCATTAAGCAAAAGTAATATAGATCATAGTGGTTCCACATCATATTCTTGACATAGTCCCTTCTATATATCATAATATCAATTTTACTTAACATGTTGACACATAATGGAAAAGTAAACAATTACAGTTCAACAATAATGTCTTTGTCAGAGACAAGTTCAATTATCAATTATATTATCATTCATGTATATACCAATGAGTATGATATAAAAGAAATCAGAAATAATAGTTAATTGAGCTCAGAGTGTCAAATACATAAAAGAGAGAAAACTTAAAACATTATCCATAATGGTATCTTGTAATACCCATTCTTTAAATATGTCCATTAATACTTTAGGATATGCAATCATAAAGTTAGTGCTAATATGCTCAACATACACTCTTTGTTTCTAAACTTATTCTTTAACGGCAAAGTATTTCAATTCCTGATGTTTAGCACCCTTAGAATACTTGTCATTTTTTATAGAAGAAAATTGTAGCCACATCATCACAATAAATTTCCAGCTACTTGGCAATATTGTCAACAATTCCAAGTCTTGAAATAAAGTTCCACAGCCATAATACATTAATAGTAGCCTCAAAGTATGCCACAAATTCAACTTCCATAGTGCAATCAGTAATGACATACTATTTTACACTTTTTCATGAGATTGCTCATCTAACCATCGTGAGCAAATAGCCAAATGTGGATTCCTGGTATCCAGGTATCCACCATGATCTGAATCTGGGTATTCTATCACTTTAATATGATCAGATCTCCTTTAGGTGAGCATATAATCTTTAGTCTCTTGCAGATATTTTAATATATTTTGTGTATTTATTTGTGCTCCGATTCATTATTTGGACATTGCATAAGGCTTGATTTGTCCCATTTCAGAATTAGAACAATACTTTCAAAGCATTTTATTTATTTCGAATCTTTCTAAAACTCTATTAATATATTCTTTCTGAGACAATCCATGTGTTAAATCATTGAATATTTCAATTCCAATCATATAAGATGCCTTGTCCATATCTTTCATTTTGAAGTTCTTAGAGAGAAACTTCTTAGTCTCATAAAGTTGACCAAGATCATTAGCAGTAAGCAAAATGTCATCAACATACAAAATTAGAAACATAATTTTGCTCCCATTGACCTTTAGATACATACATCGATCAACAATGTATTCCTTAAATTCAAAGGAAGCGATAGTATCATTACAGTTAAGATACCATTGTCGGGAGGCTTGTTTTAGTCCGTATATTAACTTCTTTAATTTACACACTAGGTGTTCTTTTCCTTTAGTTAAGAAACCTTCTTGTTGAGTCATATAAACATCTTCATCTAAATTCCCATTTAAACAGGTAGTTTTTACATCCATTTGGTATAACTCTAAATCATAATGAGTGATAAGTCAGTTTTATACTGACTTAAAAATGCTAGTTTTACTTGACTTTTGTTGTGTTTTAAGTGCATGTTGTGCAAAATTGTGTGTGATTTGTAAGTCTATGTGATGAGTTATGCGTGGTGTTATTCGGTGAAAAATGGCCCTTATTGATGCACTTGTGTGCGTACAAATGTTTACAAAAAGACACAAGAGTGTGCACCAAGACACAACACTAGGCACACACTTGCTCACATTCAACGCACACACCACGCATAATGCCGCACAGGGGCTACACACTCTCGCACTCTGCGCGCGATGTGGCGAGCATGCGGGCACTCTCGTACACATGCTGCTACGCGCATGGTGTAGCAGCCTAGCACTTGCCGCGTGCGAGTGCGTGGAGGACGTACAACACATGCACACATACGCACGCAACACCCACTTACAGCCCCCGTGCATGTGTGCCGGCATGCACACACTCATGCCACACTCATGCACAACTCATGCACTCTTCAGCCACAACTTCAGCACACACATGCATCACTTGCACAAGTCACAAGCGGAGCATGCACACTAAGGCACACTCGGCACACTCAGCACACCCTTCACCACACAAGTGTGAGCATGAACACACACTCATGAGCACCATAAGCACCTACATGCAATTGTTGCATTACAGGCGTCACACTCTAAGGCACATACATAACAGTTGAACATTTATGCACACTTTATGCACCAACACATGCACCATACCACATGAGCACACTTGCATACATATCGCACACGTCATGCATATTTTACATGGCGCGGCCGCGCCATGCGGCCACTTCATGATAAAATTTACATGGCACAGTACCGCCATGCGGACGCACAGTGATAAAAATTTACATGGCGCAGTCGCACGTGTAATTTTGGTTTTGATGTTTAGAATTTTTTCGAAGTGTTGAAACTTACATTCTCTTATACAGAATTTGGAAATGTGATCGAGTAAGGCTCGGTGGCGTGAAGTGCGAAATGGAGGCGTGAAGGGCTTTAGCTCAAAGGCATTTGAGGCGGAATTGGTTGCTGACGTGGAGCGTAGTGCACGTGTATACTTGGGACAGTTTATTTCATCGAGTGGCATTTTTGTAATTAACTGTTTAGTTTATGTTAGCGTGTAGATTATGCCTTAGACCTCTATAAATAGAGGGGCTTTGTCATTATTTTTGGGGAGGAATTCATAATTCAGTTTTAGGTGGGACTGATCTAGAAACTTGTGAGCTAGAAATTTTCTCTCTCTAAGATTTTCTCTCTAAAAATTGATCTCCGATTTCGATTCTGATTGAACTTTTGGACCGATCACTGTAATATGATTCACAATTAAGGAAGCTTTGAGCAATTCTCTTACGATTTTGGACTCTTTGACATATTTTAATCGGTAGCTTCTTCCAATTAAACAAGATGAATTGTTTTGTGCTACATTTGCTACATTTTGATGATTGTGAGTTGGAAATGGTGATGTCCGGCTAAATTTGTGATGTTCTAGGGTTCCGATGGATGAATGCCTAATTTAGAAAACTCAATGCGGTGCGATTAACATAATTTATGAAGAAATGAAATCATGCTCTGTTTCATTATATGAATTCTGTTATGTTTTATGAATTTGCATCGGTGTTATTGAATTGAACTTTAGTTGCGGTTGACATGCTAGATTGAAGCTTAATTTACCAATATTTGTTGTGAATTGTTATGGAATGATAATTGGAATGTGAATTGAGTCTTTGCACTTGCTTTGTTTGTTCATTTTTTGAAATGCGGTCGCCATGCTGATTTTAGATCACGGAATCCTTAGATAAAAGTGTAAAGAGATTCTATGGTGCTAATGAAGACATAAGAACCTAAATCCAGGCCTCGCCATGGGAAGTCATTAGGAGTTAATTGCTATAGTAGTTAGAAACAGGGAATTGAGACGTTGCGGTATGAATACATTGTTCTTAGGCCTCGCCATGGGAAAGAATAATGACAGGAATCCTAGGTTGCAGTGCGGTCGACATGCTGAATGTGGGTTAGATGTCTAGGCAACTAGCTCTCCTCTTGTTGTGCATGTATGTTAATTGCACTACGTGAGTTGTTTAGGTGAGCATTCATCCGGTGAAGGAACTCTAGAGCATCATTCTCGTCTCTTGTTTGCATTTACTTGTTTCTCTGTTTACATTCACATATTTCATTTGTAATTCTCTTAGTTTTATTCCCGTGACAATCTTTAGAGCAATTTTGATACGAATGGAGTAGGGTGAGAATCCAGCTCCACACGAATTCCACACACTTAGGATCGTTGTGCACCAAAATTCAGAAACCAACACGATCACAAGTAAGATCAAACACGGAAACAACACAAGAAGAAAAGATGGATATCGAATGGGATGTATTTGATTGTAAATCAATCAAACCCAACACATTACCACAAAGTGATTTCAATCTAACCTATGTAAATCAATGGTTAAAAAGATCTCAGTTTGGCTCGCTCTTGAAATCAAGAAACAATACGTTCTCTTTAAGGTCCTAGCTTAAAGAATCCGGTCCTATGAATAATCAACTAACCCTAATTGATTAATCACGTTTTTTCACAACTTGTTTAAGGCTGCAAATAATTTAGCAAAGCTAAAAGGTTTCTTCAAAATTCAATCATATCTCTAAAAACGTTTACAATGATCTCTTTATATAGAGATGAGTTTCGGCTCTACAAATTGGAAAAGGAAATAAAACCCTAGAAGTTGTAAATTACAACTTGACTTCTAAACTAACCAACTTACAAACTAATCCTTTATGGAAAAAGGAAGCTAAAAACGTTTTGCCCTTCTAGAAGACAAGGACAAGCTCCTAAAATTTAGGGAATTACTTTCCTAACAAATTAAAGCCCATTACATGCCATTATCATGCAAGATAACTTGGGCCATGTAATTAAAAACGAAAATATACTAATAATAAGCCCAATTAAAATGTTTTGGACTTAATTATTAAAACATTAATTAATTCTAACTACTTAAGAAAAAGGCGCGATCCAATTTGGCAAAAGCCCAAGCACGCCATCTTGGTCTTCAATAAATAATGTCCATGGATTAGTGAATCCTAATCCCACTAGGATTGTGAATCCTAGTCTCATTTGGATTTGCCTTTATGGAACTCTTATGGAACTTGGACAAGATGAGGATTGATGAATCCTAATCCTATTAGGATTGAGCTTGGAAATCCTAATCCCATTAGGATTTGTCTTGGAAATCCTATTCCTATTAGGATTTGGCTTGGTAATCCTATTTCCATTAGGATTTGGAGTAGATTGCTTGTACGGATTCTTATCATTCCCTCCCTCCTCGAAAGGATTCGTCCTCGAATCTGGAAATTGAGCTCCTGGATCAAACACCAATAAGAAAAACTCATTACAAACTCGAGCCAAGTAAAACAAATCCTGCAATAAGAAAATAAATGTGTCAGTTAAAGAAAACTTAAAATAATTATGCATATAAACATCATTTAATAAATGCAAATCAGAAAACTTATGATGATATGCAATATTAAACAACTTTAAAAAGAATACTTCAAATAAAGATGAACATAATGTTTTGAGCAACAAGAAAGTATTCAAGAGAAATTTATTAACTTCATACTTGGACACACTAATAATAACATGAAAATCAATGATGTTAACATGTAAAGAATGAAAAGAAAGTAAACATATATTAATGTAATTACAAATATTATCCA
This sequence comes from Ophiorrhiza pumila, assembly GCA_016586305.1. Lineage (NCBI taxonomy): Eukaryota > Viridiplantae > Streptophyta > Magnoliopsida > Gentianales > Rubiaceae > Ophiorrhiza > Ophiorrhiza pumila. The sequence goes on along the minus strand of BLIW01000005.1, from coordinate 14,345,422 downwards.
AGGATTCATAAGAATTTGCAAAGCAAGTATATATATAGACATCCCGGATTAAATGTGAATCACAAAAACTAAGTTGTACATTCTTTACAAGCATGTTGAAGTTATCAAAGATTAAGAACTTACAATTCCAAAGAATAAGAACAGAATATTGTACCTTCGGGAATTGAAAAGAAATTCGAAATTGAGATAACTTACCAAACAAGTGTTGAACAATCAGATTACCTTGTCGAAGTGGATACTTTTGATTTTGGAATGAATTGAAAACAGTAAGAGCAAAGTTATGAATCAAATCATCAAAATAAAGTGTATTCCAGTTAGGATAATCAATAGATTTAACACTTTGTTTAGTGTTCACAAGGGTTTTGTAATGATCGAAATTATAAGCACTCAACTTACCTTGCTTACCTTGTGGAAAACAAGTTAAGGCAGATTGGATTCCTTTCATTTGATAATGAAGGGGTTTCAATGCCATTAGGCATTTAGGAATTCCAAAAACCTGTAAGAGAGAGTAAACAGCACTAGGCAAAGAAACAAGGTTATCACTGTCAACAACAAGTATAAGTTCCTTGCTAAACATGAAGTATAAGAACTGCCTATTAATCAATGCTCTCTTAATCTCATTAGAAGAAGCAAAACAACAAGATTTCTTACTAACTACATCTCGGCCTAAATTAGATTTTTCGTTTTGTTGTTTTTCTAGTTCCTTCTTCTTCTTAGCTTCATTTATGTCTTTACAAGCTTGTGCAATTCGAGTTTGATCTTCAAAAACTTGAGCAGGAGTTAAAGCATGAAGACTATACTTTTTACCATTATGCACGAAGCTGTAAAAATTTTTCTTGGCATGATAAAGCACATCACAATCAAATTGCCAAGGTCTACCAAGTAAAATATGACTAGCCTCCATTGGAACAACATCACATAAAACAGTATCAACATATTTACCAATGGTGAAAGAAAACTTTACTTGTTTAGTGACACGAGTTTCAACTGAATTATTTAACCATTGAAGCCTATATGGTTTTGGATGTTTCATGCAATTCAAATTCAACTTATTTACAAACAAAGTGCTCGCCACATTTGTGCAACTTCCACTATCAATTATCACACTACAAATTCTGTCTTGCACTAAGCAACGTGTGTGAAATATGTTTTCTCGTTGCATCAAATCATCATTATCAACTAAAGGTTGGACATTTAGAACACGGCGAGAGACTAAAGAAAATTTACCGTCACCATACGTGTAGGGCTCATTGTCTTCACTTTCTTCACTTGATTCATGTTTCTCTTCAAGAGGTGGCATGTCGGCACAATCATCATCACTTACCACTTCACCACTATCAAGAGTTATCATCACTTTTCGAGTTGGACATTCAGCTTGCATATGACCATAACCTTGACATTTATAACATCGAACATCCCTCAATCTTGGAGTTGAAGAAGTTGACGCCGTTTTAGAAGGTTGGACAGCAACCTTGGGCGTTGTTTTTGAGACACCTTGAGGGGCACTTGACGTTGAACTTTGTGGAAATTGGCGTGGCTTGGATGGCGGATTGAAAGGGGCAAAACTCGGCTTCTTATCTCTTTGCCAAGGTGGAGTTGGTTGTGAAAACTTACCCTTCCCTTTCATGTGCCTTTCTATCTTGATGGCTCTTAAAAATCTTTCAATTGTAGAGTCGGGATCTTCTTGAACATTAGCCTTGATCATCAAAGCTTCCATCTCATGATAATACTCCTCAACCGATTTGTTACCTTGTACAAGTGTATGTAACTGTCTATTCAATTCACGGTTGTAGTATGAAGGGACATATTTCTTCCTCATGAGTGTTTTCATGCGACTCCATGTCTTGATTGGACTTTCACCATCTTCACGTCTAGATTGAGACAACTTATCCCACCACAAACTTGCATGATCCTTTAAGTGCATAAAGGCAAGTCGAAATTTTTCCTTTTCGGGATAGTCATGGCCTTCAAAGAAGTGCTCAAGCTCACGAACCCAATCAAAATAAGCTTCCGGATCTGTCTTACCATGAAAAGTGGGAATTGTTAACTTAAGTGAAGCAATTGAGACTTTAGACTTGTTACCCTTAGAAGATGATTCGGACAACTCTTCCTCCTCCTCTTCATTAGATTCACTTTCGGACTCAAAAGCAGCATTATATTTAAACTTCTTGGATGAAGATTTCTTTGATGGCTTAGAAGTTGATGACTCCAAGAAATCAAGGCGGAGATTGATCTTTTGTAGTATCTGTGCAAGAGAATCATTAGCAAACTTTTGCTCAGCTTCGGTTTGAGGTTTAGAACCTCTTGGTGTATTAGTTTCGTCCTCCATTATCCTGCAAGGTTAGTAAGAAACAAAAGAAAACAACAATTGAATTCCTCTCGGGTTCTCACTATGTGGATAGTAGGAGCTCTCCTCTCTTTGATATATGTTTCTCTCGTGTATACCCTAGTCTAATACTCTCAAACTATAGAGAACTTACTGTTGCAATGACTTTAAGAGATTGTCTCAACCGAGATTTTCAACAACAAGATTCACACAAGTCAAATCAAAGAAGTTCAAATAATTCACGTCACAAGAGTATTTCAGAGCACGTGTGGGTATAATTTGATTGATTCAGAAACTATGATATTTAGAAAGAGGAATCAAAGACGAGAACAACACAATTTGAATCACCAAAATCCGAGTTGTATAGCAAAAGTTATGGCACTTTTAATCCAAGGTGGTTTCAAATCAAAACTCAAGAACAAAGTGTTCTTTTTAATTTACGAAAATTAATTAAAAAAAAATACTAAAAATTAAATAACAGAAATATTAAAAGTCCGAGATTATTTTCTTTTATTGGGCCTTTTTTTTTTTTTTTATATCACGGCCCTTTTTTTTTTTTTTAATTTGGGCCTTTTTTTTTTTTTTTTTTTTTTAAATTACGGCCTCTTTTTTTTTTTTTTTTTTTTTATTCGGACAACAAAAAGGACAAAACAAACTTTTAAGGTTTTGGACAAAAACCTTGTACAAACAATGACCTAGGTTCGGACAAGAACCTTAAACAACTTAGGTCAAACAAAATCTTTAAGGTTTTAAGACAAGAACCTAGTACAAGTACTTAGGTTTAAGGATGTGGCCTTGTCTTATGTGGTTCAACCTTAATTTCTCCAAACTTTAATAACTCACCAAGGACAAAGAATTTGAAAGTGCCACTTTAACAAAATTTTCAAGATTTAACTAAAGGATTTCAAATATGGTTCAAGATTCAAAATTTGACAACTTTCAAAAATCAAGAACTTCAAGAAGTTCAAGAAAGTGGTCAAGAACCAATCTTTTTCACTTGTTCAAAAAGTTTGATCAAAAGTTATTATGACAAGAGTAGATTGATGGAACTAACACAAAAAGAATTTCAAGAATTGAGCAAGAACTCACAAAGTTATGATAATTTGAAACTAGGGTTTTTAAGAAACCCTAATCTTGACACCTAGGGTTTGGACGTGAAATCAACAAATAAAACACAAAGAATCCAACACTATGAATGCAAGAAAAATAGTGCAGAATATTGAGACAAAGATGGCAGCAAGGATCGAACAAGAAACACAAGAAGAACAACACAAAAACGCAAAAAAATCAAGTAACAAGATCAACTCGATTTGGGCAGATTTTAAGCACCAAGTTGCATGCGATTTTTGGACAGAATATTAATGAATTTAAGACTCAATTAATATATATATTTACTGCAGAATTTAAACTTTAAAAACAGCAGCAATTCGAAGCAAGAACAGTAGCAAAAAGATGTCAAAAATCGTAAACAACAAGAAGGAAATTTTCGGGCAGATTTGATCAACTTTGGCTTATGCGATTTTGATGAATTTAAAGACACTAACTATGACGACTTTGAACAGCAAGAAACACGTGAAAACAGCAACTAAAAGACTCCAAAAACTGCAGAAAAAATTGACGCACAAAGGACAGCAAGAACGACTCAAAAAGTAGAGCAAAATCCGAGAAGGAAAAACAAAACGCAAACCTGAATTTTGTGATGAACAACCTAGATGCTTTGATACCAATTGATACGAATGGAGTAGGGTGAGAATCCAGCTCCACACGAATTCCACACACTTAGGATCGTTGTGCACCAAAATTCAGAAACCAACACGATCACAAGTAAGATCAAACACGGAAACAACACAAGAAGAAAAGATGGATATCGAATGGGATGTATTTGATTGTAAATCAATCAAACCCAACACATTACCACAAAGTGATTTCAATCTAACCTATGTAAATCAATGGTTAAAAAGATCTCAGTTTGGCTCGCTCTTGAAATCAAGAAACAATACGTTCTCTTTAAGGTCCTAGCTTAAAGAATCCGGTCCTATGAATAATCAACTAACCCTAATTGATTAATCACGTTTTTTCACAACTTGTTTAAGGCTGCAAATAATTTAGCAAAGCTAAAAGGTTTCTTCAAAATTCAATCATATCTCTAAAAACGTTTACAATGATCTCTTTATATAGAGATGAGTTTCGGCTCTACAAATTGGAAAAGGAAATAAAACCCTAGAAGTTGTAAATTACAACTTGACTTCTAAACTAACCAACTTACAAACTAATCCTTTATGGAAAAAGGAAGCTAAAAACGTTTTGCCCTTCTAGAAGACAAGGACAAGCTCCTAAAATTTAGGGAATTACTTTCCTAACAAATTAAAGCCCATTACATGCCATTATCATGCAAGATAACTTGGGCCATGTAATTAAAAACGAAAATATACTAATAATAAGCCCAATTAAAATGTTTTGGACTTAATTATTAAAACATTAATTAATTCTAACTACTTAAGAAAAAGGCGCGATCCAATTTGGCAAAAGCCCAAGCACGCCATCTTGGTCTTCAATAAATAATGTCCATGGATTAGTGAATCCTAATCCCACTAGGATTGTGAATCCTAGTCTCATTTGGATTTGCCTTTATGGAACTCTTATGGAACTTGGACAAGATGAGGATTGATGAATCCTAATCCAATTAGGATTGAGCTTGGAAATCCTAATCCCATTAGGATTTGTCTTGGAAATCCTATTCCTATTAGGATTTGGCTTGGTAATCCTATTTCCATTAGGATTTGGAGTAGATTGCTTGTACGGATTCTTATCAAATTTTAGAATTCTTGAACCACCCTTCCCTGAGGAACAAAACCCTATCACCACCACTACAGTTAAATAGGGATAAATTGGTGAGCCTTGCATTAATTTTTGGCGCCGTTGCCAGGGAAGGCACGGTTTCTTGACTTTTCTTGTTTTGTTCTGTTTTTGTTCTATTTTCTTTTGTTTACATTTGCAATTCTTGTTACTTTCATTGTTTGTGTTTCTCTTCTATCAGACATTACTCTTGGTGTGTGTCTTGTATGCCCAGATCTAATAGGTCTGCAGGAGAACCGGAGTATCAACTTGATCTTGAGTTGGGGAAAACTTTGAGGATTAAATGTAGAGAAAGGAAAATGGCTAATCAAGAAGCAAGACCTCTGAGATTTGGTGATCATTATGTCATTAACTTTCAGAATAGGTTTGACCAACAAGACATTGATGTGGAGAGCTATCGCATTCCTACACAGGTCGTGTATTTGATCATTCAAGGGCTATTCTTCCAAGGAATGGATAATGAGGATCCAAATGAACACTTGGACTAGTTTTTTGGAGTATGTAGTACCTTCAAACTTCAACGTGTACCTCAGAGTGAAGTGCATAGAATTCTTTTCCCTTTGTCTCTCAGAGGTAAGGCCAAACATTGGTTCAAATCTATTGGAGGCACAAATGCTATGACATCCTTTGAAGATCTACAGAAGAAATTTTTGGCTAAATACTTTCCACCAGCTAAGCTAGAGAAGATGAGGATGGACATCATGAACTTCTAACAACATGAAGGAGAGACATTTCGTGAAGCTTGGGAGTGTTTCAATGACTTGATCAGGCAAAGTCCAAACCATTACCTTAGTGAGATAAGGGAACTGAATACTTTCTTTAAGGGACTTACGACAGAGTCTTGAATGATGGTCAAGGCTTGTGCCAATGGAGTGTTGAAAGATAAAAGTGTTCTAGAGGTGAGAGAGCTTTTTGATAAAATTGCTGAAGATGAATATCTTTTTCCTGAGACAAGAAAGCCACATGGAAGGAAGCAACGAGGCATTCTGAACCTTGATGATGAAACTTCCCTTGGAGCTAAATTTGAAGCTCTTGCAAAACAAGTGCAAACATTGAAGGCCACACAAGCCAAAGCTCCAGTGCTCTCTTACGGCTTGTGCAAGGGTGAGCATTATACCGATAAATGTTCTATTATCACAGAGTCATTGCAATATGTCAACAACTACAGTAAGACATAGTACTCTGGAAATTATTCTAGATGTAATAGACAATATGGTAGTGGTCCAAGCAATTGGGGACCGCAAAATCAAAATCAAGAAGGACAATACTTGCAAGGCAATGATAAAAAAAGGTCTTCAAATCCACCTCCAGGGTTTGATAATCAGCCTAATGCTCAAGAGCCAAGGAAGTCTTCTATGGAAGATATGTTCTACCGGATCATGGACAAGTTGGATAAAAGTGAACAAAGGTTTGGAAACTAGTGTCAAGCACCATGATGCAACAATAAAAAATATTGAAATGCAATTGGGGCAACTAGCAAATGCAGTACATCATAGGTCTAGCGGATCTCTTCCGAGTGATACAGTTCCTAATCCCAAAGGCAAGAAGTTCTGTAATGCCATTACCCTGAGATGTTGGAAGAAATTACAAGGAACCACCACTACAGGAGGTAACGTAGCCCAACATGAAGATGAAGCTATAGTTGAAACTGAGAAAGATCGTGTACATGAGTTCATGGCACCGGAAAATGAGGAGGTGTATGATAATGAAGGAAAGGAGGTGACCAACAAGGTTAGAGGACCACCAAGTCCTTATAATTATCCCGAGTATACTCCTTCTTCTCCTTTTCCAGAAAGAGTGAAACCGCCACCAAAGAGAGGACCACAGTTTGATCATTTTTTGAACTTGGTGAAACAAGTCAATGTGAGCTTACCTTTGCTGGACTTGGTGAGTGCTGTACCAAAGTATGCAAAATTTCTTAAAGATCTCATTTCCAACAAAGAGCAAATTCTTCAATGTGAAGCTCCAATGATGCTCACTGAATGTCATTAAGCCTAGTTAGTGCATAACCTACCTCCCAAATTAAAGATCCAGGTAGTTGCACCATTCCATGCAAGATTGGCACAAGGTACTTCGAAAAGGCATTATATGACCTTGGTGCTGGAATCAACTTGATGCCCCTCTCCATTGCTATAAATGTGGGTTTGAGTGGAAGGATACAACCTGTGGCTGTAACATTACAACTTGCGGATAGATCTTTGGTGAAGTCCACAGGCATGGTAGAGTACGTGCTGGTGATGATAGATAAATTCACACTACCAGTGGACTTCATTGTGCTGGACATGGAAGAGGATCCCGAAGTACCTCTTATTTTTGGTAGACCTTTTCTTGCCACTAGAGATGCTTTGATAGGAGTACGAAGTAAAACGATAACATTTAGAATTAATAATGAACAAGTTGTTTTTTATGTCAACTATGCTATGAAGCACCCCATGCATGTAGAGTCTTGTTTTGCAATTAAAGCTGTAGCATGTTCCATGCATATAGTTGATAAAAATGTTAAATGTGATTATATTTGTATTGATGAATTGAATGTTTGCAATGAGCAAATTGAGAACGTTGAGTTAGATGATGAAGATAGCATGATTGTGTCTGAGATTGAAAACATAGTGAAATGTTGTGTTTTAGATGAATCAATATTTGAGATGCAAGATAAGGTTGTTAAAATGCAAAATGAAATTGTAGTAGAAGACACGTTACAGGAAGCATGTGCTAGGAATTTGAAAAGAGATGATGAATGTAATGTTTTAACTAATGATGTTTGTGCACCCACTAAGGTGAGGTATGAAGAGGTGTTAAGTAGGAATGAAAAACTCATGCCTTCTACTATAGTGCCACCCAAGTTGGAACTCAAACCGTTGCCACCTTACTTGAAATATGCTTTCTTGGGTGAGAATGAAACTTTGCCCATAGTAATCTCGTCAAAGCTAGAAGGTTGGCAAGAATAAAAGTTACTTGGCGTGTTGAGGAAGTTAGCAAGCCATGGTTGGACAATTGCAGACATCAAGGGAATTAGTCCAAGCATATGCATGCACAAGATCTTGTTAGGGGAAAATTCTGTTCCTGTACGAGATAGGCAAAGAAGGCTCAATCCTCAAATGATGGAAGTGGTGAAAAAAGAAGTAATCAAGCTTTTGGATTTTGGCATGATTTTCCCAATTTTGGACAGTGAGTGGGTGAGCCCCATGCAATGTGTGCCCAAGAAAGGTGGAGTCACTATGGTGAAGAACAATGCCAATGAGCTCTTGGTGGCTAGAACTATTAGTGCATGGCGCGTATGCATGGACTACAGCAAGCTCAACAGAGCAATAAGGAAAGACTACCCTGTTATGGCAGGGAGCAATACATTATATGTAGAAGGTTGAAAGGTTTGAAGGAACCTCTCAGGGAGCTCAACCTGTTCCACTTTCATTATATCTCCTCTAGGGTGATCAGGGCTAGGGAAGAATTGGAGATTCATGATACTTGTGGGAGAGGCTTGATATCCTGGACAACCGAATCTCCACACCCTTTTGGACCGTGTTGCACAAATTAATTCAGCTAAACAAAAGAAAACAAATTGGCGGAAGTAGAATCAAAGGAAACGCACAAGATTTGATTTTAAGCCAATCAAACCCCTTACGATATTACAAACAAAACAATCAATCTTATGTAATCAAGAGATCAACTAATTTAGTTTGGGTTGTTCCTGAAATCAAGAATGGGTAGGCTAATCCTATAGCTCCTCACTAAAGGCTTCGCGAGATTTTAAAACACAAAGTGCTTTCAACTTTTGCAAGGCAAAAATCTTTTTCATTCAACTTATTAAAAAAACGTTACAATGACCTTTCCTTTAAATAGGAATAATTTCGGCCCTTGTGTTTAGAAAACCCTAGTGACAGCCGATTACAACTTGACTTCTTAACTAACTAACTAACTAGTTTCCTAAATCAAAACACAAAACAAAAACTCGCCTATCTCCTACAAAATAGGATTCGGCCAAGCTCCTAGAATTTAGGAGTTTACTTTCCTAAACTTTCCTAAAAGTATGAAGTTACTTTCTAAAACAATTACTTGCCATTATTATGAAAGATAATTGGGCCAAGTAATTACTTAACCACTTAAACAAAATATAAGCCCAAATAAATGTTTAATGGACTTAATTTATTACAAAACAAATAAATCCTAAGATTAATAAAGACAATGGCGTGATCCAAAGATAAAGTCCAAGCACGCCATCTTGGTCTTCAATGTAGTCCATGAACACTTCTTCAAGATGGAATTTCCTTAAGCTCTAATGTAGAACTCCCCAGAACTTCTTCATGAATTGTGATACAAGAAATGTTCCAAACAACTTCATGTTGATTTGATGATGGTGGAGACGCCAAGTGATCTTCAATGTTGTTCAAATCTTCATAATGTAATGACAACATTGTTTGCAAGGCGACTTTCATCATTTTGCTCCTTGATCTTGTCATTGGTTCATCAAGATTTGCCAATGGATCATGTGAAGTCGGCTTTGGCACCATAGACACTGGAGGATTGCAATCATTCCCTCCCTCCACAAAAGGATTCGTCCTCGAATCACCTACATCATACAAAGATAAATCAGAAATATTAAATGTAGATGACATATTGCCATACTCACTTGGAAGTTCTATATTGTAAGCATTGTCTCCAATCCTTTCCAAGACTCGAAAAGGACCATCTCCTCTTGGATGAAGTTTAGATTTCCTTTTCTCGGGAAACCTCACTTTCTTTAAGTGAATCCAAACCCAATCACCCGGTTCAAATATCACTTGTTTTCTACCCTTATTGGCCTGCTTAGCAACTTGTTCATTACGCATTTGAATGTTATTTCGAACTTTTTCATGTAACTCCTTCACAAAATCAGCTTTCATTTTACCTTCGACATTAACAAACTCATTAATAGGAAGAGGCAAAATATCAAGTGGAGTTAAAGAATTAAATCTGTAAACAACTTCAAAAGGTGAGCAATTAGTAGAACTTTACAAAGTCCTATTATATGCAAACTCAATATGAGGTAAACAACTTTCCCAATTCTTTAAGTTCTTTTGAATAATGGCATGAAGTAAGGTAGATAAAGTGCGATTAACTATCTTAGTGTGAAACCTAGGGTTTTAATCTTACTTATTTTGATGATTAACAAACAATTATGTTTATGCTAATGGTTCAAAAAGTGTCTCAATGTATTAGATATTCAAAGAAGTCAAGCATGGAGATCAATCAAAGGAAGAGTACATGTGGAAATGCAAAGGAAATACAAGATTGGTAAACTAGGTCAAAATCCCAATCCTAAACCCTAATTGTTAAATAACTCAAGAAAATGAATTACTTGTTTAAGGCTCAAGTAAAAATGTTTTCTAAATATAGGTAGTACTCAAATGAACTTCAAAATGTTTTAAAAGCACTTGCACAAAGACACACTTTGTTACAAAAGTGATTTGAACAACGAAAATTGAAAAAGGAATGAAAAATCAAAGTTTCGGACGCCTGTGCTTAGTTTCGGACGGCCGAAACTACCGTCCGAAACTGTCCAGAGAATTTGGTTTTTGGAGTCAGAAATGGAAGCTGCAGAGGAGAGTTTCGGACGTCCGAAACTCATAACGGCTAGTTTTTTTAAAAGTCAAATATGAACGTTTTCTTGTCTTTTCTCTTATAATATAAATACTAGCCAATGTTAAAACGTTTTAACAACTCCTCCCTTGATTCCTTGAGCATCTAATCTTGAAAAACACTCTCTACAACTCATACATTTCAATTTGATTTCAAAAGAAACAAAAGATCAAAAGTTTCTTGAGCATTCTTTGAGTTCTTCATCTTATTCTTGAGCTATATAGTTTGAGTTGTAAATTTCATTATAGGAATCATATTGTGAGCTAAACAATATCATATCTACCCAATTTGTGGGATTGTACTTCATCTCTAAACATTCATTGAAAGTGATTGTAAAAGGTTTCTCAAGTGAGAGTAAAAACCTTGTACACATAGCTTGGAATTGCTAGTGTAAAGGTTGAGCCTTGATTGAAATCCTAAGTAAGGTTACTTGGGTTGTAAAAGTGGTTCTTTTGATCTTGCCACAAGAAAAGATCAGTTTATAGTGAAGAGGTTGAAATCCTAAGTTGGAAAACTTGGGTAGTGGATGTAGAGTACTCCAAGGGGGAGACTTGAACCACTCTAAATTGATTGTGTCATTGATTTCCATTTTCTTTATTTCTGCACTTATTTTGATTTGCCTATGCTTTGGGTTATTGATATTGAAGTGTTGATATTTTGGATTGAATTTGTGGAATATCAATATATATATATCTTACACTTGTTGTGATTCACACTACATACTCATTTGTGTTGGATTTAATTTGGTTAAGAAAATTTAAATTGATTGTTGCACTTAGAATTTTTAGAAACCTAATTCACCCCCCCTCTTAGGTTACCTTTAGAGCTTACAATTGGTATCAAAGCTTGGTCTCTAATTAGTTAGGCTTAACAACCTTAGAGTAAAGATTATGGCAACAAACAATGCTATGTTTATGGAGGGACAATCTATTTCTGGGCCCCCAATGTTTAATGGAACCAACTATAGTAGTTGGAGAGATAGGATGGAAATTTACCTTAATGTTTGAACAAATTTGTATTAGAAGCAGCAGCAGCAGCAGGAATAGATTGAAGAAGAAATAATGCTTGAAGAGCATATGCTGCTTTTCTTTTGAGCTTGGCCTAACATGTTTCTCCATCTCGTTACTTGGGCAGTAAATTTACAAGTTTAAATTTGGATGCAAAAGTTCTGCTTTAAATTCTTTTAAACCTTGCTTTGCTTTCTCCCCCAGCTACCATCCTTGTCTTTACTCTTCACGTACTGTTTCTCATAAATCCTTCTATATATATGGCCACATGTTTTGGTGTCGGCCCGTTTGTTTTGGTTGTAATATTTGGTTTAGGGAGAGAATTTACTGTGTGGCGTGGGATTTCACTTTGAAGACCAGTGAATTTGATGCTGAATTGAAGGAAATTGTTTTAAATATTGAAATGATGGGAATTGTAGGTCGGTAGTTGAAGTAATGGAATGATCAGTAGATTGGTTGGTGAAATGTGTGGTTAAAACTTGAAAGAAATTGAGCATAGACCATTGACCATACTTTGGTTTTGTAACTTATGATTAAATTATATATATCAATATTATTGTCATTATTGTCGCATTTTTACTTTCAATTATTAAACTGCGAATCAAATTTATATATGCAATAGTGAGTTAATCATAATTTTAATAAAGTGTTACAAAATTAGAATTATATTTTCAACCATCATTAATTAAAATTACAAGAATTTTTGTGTTTCACTCTGCATTGTTCCAAAATGAGAGTCATTCTAGTATTTAATCTCCAATGCAAATAGAAAATAGATTGGAGCATGCAAAGCAAGACCAAAGTTTAAGGTTTGTCTTTGTTCCATTTAGAAAGTTTCATTAAACAATGCTTGGAATTGACCATCAATATTAAAAATCTATTGAATCGTGTCCCTTTCGTCAAGCAATTTTAAATGTTAAAACCGCATGAAGGAGAGTAAAGTTATAAGAAATTTCTTACCATTTAATTTAACTTAATTAATTTGTTTCTCTCTATACAAAGTAGGAATTTCGAACCTTGACTTCAATTTCGTACTTAACGAACGGAGTAATTCGTATTGGGTAGTTCTGTTTTTGGGTAGTTCTGTTTTTATTGGTTGTAAAAATTATCTGTAAAAGAGGCAACCTATTTCAGGTCTTGAAAACTAAAAATGCATACATTGATCTTTAGAAAATTATGATTTTCCCATTACAGCCCAGTGTTAGAGCTCAAGAGCTCCAACCACTGTTAAAATTAAAAAACTCTTACACCAACTTGATAAAACAAAAAACATACAGAAGTCATATATATTTATTGATCTCAAATATATGTTCGGGGTGATAGAAAACAATCAATAAATAGCATAGCATAGGAAATTTTGAGATATCTCACGACTTTTTTTCTCACAACTTTTTGAGATATCTCTCTTATAATTATCTCACTCTCATCCTAATTACAAAAGCTCCAACCACCCTATAAATAGCATAAGAAATTTCATAATGTATACTAGAATTAATTAACAAATAAAACATATCATGAAAATTAACTTATACTTTAAGAAACAAAACCTTTTAAGGAACTACTAATTTATGATTAAGTTTAGTTTAATATTCTAAAGCCCACAAACATCAAGATTTCTCAAAATTTTTACTTTTATATTTTTTTATTATAATCTTTTTATTGAGTCAGTAGCAAAAATATAGACGGTCATATATAGTTTTTAACCAAATCGTATTTTTCTCAATAATTATCCTATGCCACCAATAAATTGTGCTAATTCAACTCCAAGGCTCCCTCAAAATCAAGTATAAGAAATTTGTTGTGTTTACATAAAGTTTTAAGAAATTTGGTCCTTAGATAATCAAATCTAGAAAATTCAATCTATAGTGTGATCCAATTATCACTTCTCACACTCTTAAATTGAACCAAATATTATGTAGAAGGTAATTAAACTTTAACAAGCATATATTAAATATAAATCAATTCACTTGGCAATGTTGAAATGAATAGAAGATTAAGTAATAAATAAGATTAAATAGTTATATTCTGGCTATATTGCAACCCTAGGCGTTTACTTGTAATAGTTTTATTTTATGTTATATATTCTTTATCTTTATGTGTTTTTGTTCTTGTAAAATTTTTTTAAAAGAACACAAAAAAAAGTATTTGTTGTGTTGTTTCTTTTCCATTAGTTAGTTTTTTTTTGTCACTTTGACTATGATGAAAATATGATTGAATTTGATATGATTTGCAACAATTATGAGTTTTTACCTTTATGTGGGTGAGCTATCCTTGTGTCTTTTAATTTAATTTAATTTAATTTAATTTAATTTAATGAAACTAGGAATTGAAACCGCAATATCCAAAGGCGAAGCAGCATTTGTTAAGATAATAGTATAACCACCAAAGGCTGGACGACCGCGGCATGCTCCCCAAAGCTGTGGTCACGTGCGCTCTTCAAGGGAACCTCCCCCTACTTGAAAAACGACGTGTTAAGATAATAGTATAACCACCAAAGGCTGGACGACCGCGGCATGCTCCCCAAAGCTGTGGTCACGTGCGCTCTTCAAGGGAACCTCCCCCTACTTAAAAAACGACGTCGTTTTTCAAGTGGCCCCCCCTTCAGGTCTGTCAAATCTTAATTAATGCTCGTCCCCTGCTCCGCCGAATTCGGACAAGCCTAATTAATGCGTCATTCGTCTCTCACCTCTCATCTCTTCCCCACTCTCACACCCGCCTCTCACCTCTCACCTCTCACCTTTCACCTCTTCTCCTCTACCAACCGCATCTCACCCTTCTTCTCTTGTCATCATTTGAATTCATCTTTGCTATTCTCTGCCGCATTGATATCTGCTCTGTCAAATCCTTGCTGATGGATACCTCTGTGCTGCTCGAGAAAACATCTCTCTATAGCTCTCGGGCTTCTCATACCCTCTTTGCCTTGAAGCCCTTCCTATCTCGTCCCGGTATCCCGGTAAAGCTACCTATGCTGCGCTCAGGTTTTCGGCATTGTCACCTGTCTACTCAATGAATTGTATACCTTCTATACCTTGTAAATAAACGAATGGGGAAGTCATATTCCTTTTCTATTTATCTTTTCCTGCTCATCCTCATCGTCGGTCTTCTGCTACTGTTCACCCCCTGACTCCGTTCTGCTTTTGTTTTTCTTTGTTTCTTAACCCCCCTGATTCCGTTCTGCTCCTATCTTCCTTTGTTTCTTAAACCTTGTGTACCTGCTGCCTCTTGGTTACTTTAGTACATTTTTCGTTCACCTGACCATCATCGTCATCGTCATCAACCGTCGTTGCGCTACACTACTCTTACGCTCCTCCGTATAATAATACTCGCTCTCCCGTCACGGCTGCAACATCCACCTGATAAGTTTCTGCCCTTCTCCTTCGGTATTCCTGCTGTTTATTCAGACGACCCACAACCCATTCTCTTATCTACTGTGCGTTTAAATGTTTACCCTGCATCTCCACAACTATATTCTTTTCTTGTTCGGCCTACTTGTCCCGGATTCTTTTTACTACAGTTTCTTTGTTTCATACATTTGTTCACACTTGCTCTTTGTATCTCATTTGTGCGTCGTGATCAGAATCCTCTGTATGTAATTGTTTCGCCTGTTCTTCCCTTAGTATTTTGTTACTGTTATGTTGTTGCTTTCTTTGTTCCACCTATTCATTTATTCGTATGATCCCCTGAACAATGCCTATACTCTCTTATTCTCCCTTGGGGCTTCTGTGTTGTGCGTCTCCACATATATACCACTGTCTTTACAATATCTTCAGTTGCTTTGTTGTTGTCTTCTGCATATAGTTGTTCTCCTTCTGCACACAGTGGTCTTACTAACATATTCACTAGCTTTGTTGTTATCTTCTTTGTCTTCTGCATGTAACATGATCCACGCTCTCCCTACTACATCATATGTATTTAATGGTTGTTACTAACAAACTTCATCCATCCTTGTTGCTGCATCTAAAGGGTTTCATTGTTTATTTATTTATCAATTGGCTAATAATTGTTCTGTAGATTTATTATTAATTGTCTAATAATTGTTCTATGGACTTTTTTTTTCCAACAACAGGCCTGTACTTCTCTCCTCATCCAGTTGGCTTCTGCCTTCTCCCAAGAGTCTAAACTCTCCTTTGACGTATAGGTGAGATGGACCTACATTAATGGTGATGTGTGAGAGGTTATGTTATTCAGAATGCTTCCTCCTTCTCTACTTGCTGCTTATATGTGGTTTGTTATTGCTGCTTGCCTGTTTATATGGGTTCGTGCTTGGCTGGCCAGGACTTATTTTTTCAGCTATATGTGTGCGTGTGCAATCTCTACCTTGTTTTGTATGTCTGTTTCCTTCGTACCGGATGTTTGTTCTTGACAATGTTAATGTTGTTAGATAGATGGATAAAAATGCTCTGCAACGTCAGCGTTACGCACAGCTGCCACCAGAACGAAAAAAAAACTCTTGCAACAACATACAGACGCAAGAGCGTTAAAACGAAAAAAGTAGATCAGTCGAGGGAATGAAAGCACCTTTCCTACAGAAGAAGCTAATGAAAATACAACTTCCAGTACTCATCATGGTTCTGATATGCAGGGTAAGAAATTTGGTTGTATGGTGTATAAACTCAAATTTTTGTTTCCTGCACTACTATATGTGTTAGTTGGCCGCTCTTCGACGCAGTGAGATTATCTTTCACTGAAATGAAAAAAAAATCTTCTTCATGGTGCAGTTGATGCATTATCTTTTGTCTCAAATGGGGATTTAAATGTTGGTGATGTAGCCGTTAGTGGGATCGTAATGGCATCTCTGCGTAATTGCCAATGTAACTCAGTTTAGGATTCATTTATAGAAATTCCTGTGCTTGGTTCACTTACAAACTTTCACCTTATATTATAGTTGTTATGACTTAGTAAATAATATATATCATCGGAGCTTATGGAAAGTGTTTCTGCTGCAAAAATGCCTTCTATCACTTGGTGCTTTCTGCTGCATCTTTCATTCTTTATGACTTTGCATGTACACTTAAGGACTGCAAAAAAAAACTGATTTCCAAGTTGTTTTCCAATTTGGACATAGGGCATATCATTCCATCTGTCTTTCTGACGTCGTATTTTTGCCAATCTGGAAAGAAAAATTGCCATGTGTGTTACTTCGTAAATATTCCTACCTACATGTTTCCTGTGTTTTGGAAAGAAAAAATATCTTTTGCCGTGAATGCTGCTTTGTAAAGTATCCCCAACTTCTCTCTGTTGTTATAAACTCTTTTTCTCATAACTCTGTAGTATTTGTCCTCCTTTACCTTCATTTTCTGTTATCCCCTAAATTATGTTGGTTTTAAATTATTCACTGCTGTTTGCCTGTGGCCAAATCGAACCGTTTACAGGCTACCCTTTAATTGGCACTGATGACTCCTTTGTTGTTGTTTATTCTTACTTAAAACATGTTTACTTTCCTACTGTGTTTTCTATAAATGCTTTTTTGGCTTGCTGTGTGGATCACCTTATTCGCCGTAAGTGCCCTTTCACACTTTTAAATTATATTATTAACAAAATGCTCTCCACCTATGTTTTACTTAAATGTTTTTCATTATTACCACGCACAACACCTACTTAACCATCCTATCGCTTGTTGTCTTTTTCGGAACTTATGAAACGTGTTTCTGCTGCAAAAAAGCCTTCTATCACCTGGTGCCTTCTGTTGCATCTTTCGTTCTTTACGACTACGCATGTACGTTTAAGACCTGCAAAAAAAACCTACTTTCCAGGTTGTTTTCCAGATTTGCAATAAGGCATATCATTCCCTTTGTCTTTCTGAAAGCGTATTTTGGCAACTCTGGAGAAAAAAAATATACCATGTGGGGTGGTTCATACAGAATCCTGCCTACATGTTTTCTGTGTTTCAGGAAAAAAAAAGAAACTTTTACCGTGGATGTTGCTTTCTTTCATTCTTTACGACTATTCATGTACATTTAAGACCTGCAAAAAAAAACTGCTTTCCAGGTTGTTTTCCAGTTTGGCAATAAGGCATATCATTCCCACTGTCTTTCTGAAAGCGTATTTCGGCAACTATGGAAAAAAAGATTATACCATGTTTATTGGTTCGTACAGATTCCTGCCTACATGTTTTCTGTGTTTTGGAAAAAAAATGATAGCTTTTACCGTGAATGTTGCTTTGTAAAGTATCCAGAACTTCTCTCTGTTGTTATAAACTCTTTTACTGCAAACTCTGTAGTATTTGTCCTCCTTTACCTGCATCTTATGTTATCCCCTAAATTGTATTGGTTTTGAAGTATTCGCTACTGTTTGCCTGTGGCAAAATCGAACCGTTTACAAGCTACCCTTTCACTAGCACTGATGAAGCCTTTGTTGTTGTCCATTCTTACTTAAAACATATTTACTTCCCTGCTGTGTTTTCTATAAATACTTTATTGGCTTGCTGTGTGGATCACCTTATTCGCCGCAACTACCCTTTCACAAATTTAAATTATATTATTAACAAAATGCTCTCCACATATGTTTTACTTAACTATTTTCCATTATTACCATGCACAATACCAACTTAACCTACTTAACGCTTGTTGTCTTTGTTTTAAGTGACCCTCAAAAGTATGTACAATATGCCATTGCATTGGGTCGCGCTATGTGTCATTTTAATAGTAGGCTTTTTGTTGCAGAAAGGCGTGCTCTGAATAGGAAAAAAATACCTACGAAAAGTTTGGTATTTCCCACTGCCATGGACTGAGAACATTGTGG
Source organism: Ophiorrhiza pumila (assembly GCA_016586305.1). Taxonomy (NCBI): domain Eukaryota; kingdom Viridiplantae; phylum Streptophyta; class Magnoliopsida; order Gentianales; family Rubiaceae; genus Ophiorrhiza; species Ophiorrhiza pumila. Next base: position 14,326,876 of record BLIW01000005.1, on the reverse strand, counting down.
CACTGCGAGGTTTCATTTGGAACCCTCTGGTTTTTGTTGTTCTGAAGGGTGTGTTTCTTTAGTAATCACGCCTTTGCCTTATCTACTACGGGCTTTATTTGAGGGGGAGAATGAGCAGTCTGCACAGTTCAGGAAACACATTAGGTCCTATAATAATAACTTCGCTTTTACGTCTTTAGGGGCCAAATATGATAGGGAATTAACAAAAAAACAAATCTGGGATATACACATTCCGTGTGCAGGGTCAGGTGTACCACTTTTTAGGTAGTCTCATCCCGGATGATGACAAATTAAGCAGGGTACAGTTTTACTTCTATGATACTGAAGAGGAAATCCATAACAGATTTAATTCTTCTGACAGATTTCATGAGGATACAATAAGAATGCTTGTTGATGTCTTTCGCGATAAGCCTTACTCAAAATTTTTCAGGGATCTTAGGCATGTTTCAAACGTAGAAAAACATACTATAGTCTTGAACGGGTATCCAGGTTTAGATCAGCGTGTTTATAACCTGCCTTCTGTTTCACAAGTTGCGGCAATATTCCAAGAAGACCAAATCGATAGTGAATCTAGAACTGCCCATATACGGGTTTATAGCCATACAGATGTGTCTTATAAAATCCAGCATTACTATGCATGTTATGACAGCCTTCAATATCCGATACTGTTCCCCCGTAGGGAGTCAGGTTGGTATTTTGGAATTAGAAATTACTTAGAAATAATAAGCATTAAGGTTCCCGTGCTTCTGAAGAAAATGTTGCCATTCCTCCATCTTTGGCACATGGTCCTGCTGAGCTGCTGCATTCAGAATATCAAGGTCATTACTGCTGATACACTTTTGCACAATTGTTTTCTTACTTTGAAATGTTCTTTTCCGTATTATGCTGCCTGATGGAAGCTGATTATTTATTACTATGTTTTACTTTTTGTAGCTGCTGTTCAGGCGAGTAAGATTGAACATTGTGTATCTGCAAGAGAATACTATTGTTACAAACTTCAGATGAGGCAAAATGATCATTTAATGCTTCTGAATTTTGGTAGGCTCTTACAACAATTTGTAGTTGATATGTATGTAAAAATAGAAACGACGCGATTAGATTTTGTGATAAGGTTCCCGTTGATTTGATCCACCTTTGGGCGGATTGACAACCTTATGTTAACCACAGGACAGGTCTAGCTTGGAAAATCCCACCAACAACACAAAGGAATGAACACCAAGAAAGAATCAAGAAGCTAGAACGAGTTAGAACAAAGATAAAGAAAGAACAAAAGAAAACAAAAAGATATTGAGCGCGATTCAATGGAAACTTGTCCAAAGCCCCAACGCTATTACAAAACCAACTTGATTCAGGCGGCACCTAAATCAAATCAGATTTGGCTGTTCTCAAACTTAGAACAAAAGCAAGACTATTGGTCTAGCCTCACTTTAGGGTTTAGAAGAACAAAAGCTCAAACTTAGCTTAAGGTCTCTAAGGGTTTTGGGATCAAATTTTGCTCTGCAAAATTATGACTTCTTAATTCAAAATTCAACTACTCAAATTCGTGGGTTTACAAGCCTTTAAATAGGCACAAAGACTTGCCAACAAAGTAAACCCTACTTTCCTAAAAGATAGTTTCCTAATTGGAATAAACTTCCTTAAAATGTAATTAACGCATGCTTTAATCATGCAAGATCTTTAGCCATGTGAAAACATCATATAGAACATATCAATGTTCATGCAAGAACATTAGATCACGTTTCTTATTGAAAAGATTAAATAAAAAACGATTAAAAATCAAAACCTAAAAAGCTGTAAAAATTCCCAACGTCGCGCGACGTGAGGGTGTGGACGTCGCGACGTCGGTGTACGTCGCAACGTGGAAGGTCGCGCTTCGCGACGTGCGAAAATCTTGACGTGAATTAAAATTGGATTTTTTAACTCCAATTTTCCAAACCTCAAACTTCCAGAGAGTTACGTCGCAACATGGAGGGCGGTGGACGTCGAGACGTCGGTGCACGTCGCGACGGGAAGCAGTGGACGTCGCGACGTGGAGGCACGATTATCCAACTCTTGTCCAATCTTGCTTTCCAACGAAGGTTCTCCACATAAGGTCAAAACCATGAAGTTCCAAGGCTTGAAATCACTCTTCACTTCATTGAAACCTTGTTCCAACCACTTGTATGCATCGTCCATCACTTCCATGATCAAACCATTAAGAGCCAACTTGAACTTCTTGGTTTTAACTCGAGTCATTGGTCCACCAATTCCACGTAACGGGTCAATGGAATATTTTTCACCATCAAGTGCGTCTGGATTCCTATCATTCCCCCCCTCGTCAAAAGGATTCGTCCTCGAATCTCCTGCATCAAACAAAGAGAGATAAAAAACATTAAAAGTAGCACTAACGTCTCCATACTCACTGGGTAAATCAATGCGGTAGGCATTGTCATTAATGCGCTCGAGAACTTGGAATGGTCCATCGCCTCTTGGGTGAAGCTTTGATTTCCGCTTCTCAGGAAATCTTTCTTTACGCAAGTGTATCCAAACCCAATCTCTCGGGTGGAACACCATATGGCGTCTACCTTTATTGGCTTGCTTGGCATACTTCTCATTTCTCCTCTCAATATTGTCACGAACCTTAGCATGAAGGTCCTTAACAAAAGTAGCTTTGCTTGCGCCATCAACATTAACAAACTCGTTAATAGGAATAGACAAAATATCCAAAGGTGTCAAAGGATTAAAGCCATATACAATTTCAAATGGAGAAAAAGAAGTAGAAATGTGAATAGTACGATTGTAAGCAAACTCAATGTGTGGTAAACAATCTTCCCATTTCTTTAGATTATTTTGTATGATAGCACGCAATAATGCAGATAGAGTTTGATTAACTACCTCAGTTTGCCATCAGTCTGTGGGTGTGCAACAGTAGAAAATAACAACTTAGTTCCCAACTTACTCCAAAGAGTACGCCAAAAATGACTAACGAACTTGACATCTCTATCACTCACAATAGACTGAGGAATACCGTGCAATCTCAGAATTTCTTTAAAGAAAAGGTCTGCTATGTGCGTAGCATCATTGGTTCGTGAACATGCAATGAAGTGTGCCATTTTACTGAACCTATCAACTACCACAAAAATACTATCCTTACCACTTGGTGACCTAGGCAATCCTAAAACAAAATCCATGGAAATATCTACCCAAGGATGCAAAGGTACGGGCAGTGGCGTGTATAGACCATGAGGCATTATTTTTGACTTTGCCTGTTTACAAAAATACATCTTTGACAAACAGATTGAACACTTTTTCTCATATGAGGCCAATGAAAATGTTTTTGCAAAATATGTAATGTCTTGTTAACACCAAAGTGACCCATCAATCCTCCTCCATGCGTCTCAATAATCAATAAATCACGAATAGAGCAATTAGGCACACACAATTTATCCTTTTTAAACAAGAAACCATCATGCAAATAATACTCTCCTTCGGATTTATGCAAACAATTCTCATATACAAGTTTAAAATCAGCATCTTCAGCATACAATCCTTTCATGACATCAAATCCAAGCAGTTTAGTATGCAAGAAAGTAAGTAAATTATACCTTCTTGACAATGCATCAGCAACCACATTTTCTTTTCCAACCTTATATTTAACAACATAAGGAAAAGTCTCAATAAACTCCAACCACTTAGCATGCCTTTTATTTAACTTACCTTGGGTCTTAAGGAACTTAAGACTCTCATGATCCGAATGAATAATGAATTCCTTCGGCCAAAGGTAGTGCTGCCAAACTTGTAGAGATCTCACCAATGCATACAACTCCTTGTCGTATGTGGGGTAATTCAGTGTTGCTCCATTAAGCTTCTCACTAAAGTATGCAACGGGTTTGCCTTCCTGCATCAAAACAGAACCAATACCTTTCCCGGAGGCATCACATTGTATTTCAAAAGCTTTCTCAAAATTAGGTAACATAAGAACAGAAGCATTGGTTAATTTCTGCTTCAAAGTATTAAAAGCTTTTTCTTGAGCATCAGTCCAAACAAAAGTCACATTCTTTTTAACTAGATCATTTAAGGGGGCTGCAATTGTACTAAAGTCCTTTACAAACCTCCTATGAAATCCAGTTAAACCATGAAAACTCCGAACATCATTAGCTGACTTAGGTATGGGCCAATCTCTAATTGCTTTCACTTTATTTTTATCAACAGAAATTCCATCAGCACTTACAACAAATCCTAAAAAGATAACAGACGAAGTACAGAATTCACACTTCTTAAAATTTTCATATAGCCGATTTTCACGAAGTACAACAAACACTCTTTTTAAATGTAACACATGCTCATCAAGTGTTTTGCTGTAAACAAGTATATCATCAAAATAAACTACTACAAATTTCCTTATGAAAGATCTAAGTACATGGTTCATTAAACGCATAAATGTGCTTGGTGCATTAGTTAATCCAAAAGGCATAACTAACCACTCATAAAGACCATACTTAGTTTTAAAGGCAGTTTTCCACTCATCACCTTCTTTCATGCGAATTTGATAATAACCACTTTTCAAATCAATCTTTGTAAAGATTTTAGAACTATATAACTCATCTAACATGTCATCTAACCTAGGGATAGGGTGACGATATTTAATGGTTATCTTGTTAATGGCTCTACAGTCAACACACATTCTCCATGTTTCATCTTTCTTAGGAACAAGAATAACTGGCACAGAACATGGACTAAGGCTTTCACGAACAATACCTTTTTCTAGAAGACCATCCACTTGCATTTGAATTTCTTTTGTCTCCTCAGGACTTGCTCTATATGCTGGTCTGTTGGGAATTGAAGCACTAGGAATGAAATCAATTTGATGTTCTATACCTCGAATTGGAGGTAAACCATTTGGTAACTCCTAGGGGAATAAATCTTCAAATTCCTGTATAAGAGAAATCACAGCACTAGGCAAAGTTGAAAGGTGATCACTAGACAGCAAATACAAATCTTTGTAAATAAGGACAAACATCTCATGCCTATCTAGTAGTGCTCTTTTGACTTCACTTTTTTGTGCAAAGACTGTTAATCTCTTTTTTTTCCTCTTGCTTCATCTTTTGGCCTTCCAATTTCTTTGCATTCTTGCTTGAAGGGGTAGAGGTGTTTCCCACTTCTTGTTTCATTAACTCGACCTGCACCAATTGCCTACATTCCTTGGAGATTTTGGCTTGATCTTCATATATCTCCCATGGTTTCAAAGAAGCCAAAATGTACTTCTTACCATCCTTCTCCACGGTGTAGTGATTCTTTCGCCCATCATGCATGACATGTCTATCAAATTGCCATGGACGTCCAAGTAACACATGCACTGCCTCCATTGGAACCACATCACAAAGAATATCATCAGTATACCTTCCAATAGACAAAAATAAGCGCACTTGTTTGTTTACCTTAACCTCTCCACTTTGGTTCAACCATTGAAGCTTGTATGGTTTGGGGTGTTTTGAACAAGTAAGCTTCAACTTGAATACCAGTAATGTACTCGCCACATTAGTGCAGCTCCCACCATCAATAATCAGACTGCACTGCTTTTTCTGAATAATGCACTTGGTGTGAAAGATATTCTCTCGTTGCATTGCTTTGCCTTCCAACTGTGGCTGTGTGCTCAAGGTTCTCATGGTGACAAGAGACTCAGAAAATTCCAACTTTTCTGGAGCATCCTCATCATATTCCTCACCATAAGTCTTTTCTTCAAGTTCGGGCATCTCATCATCACTTGAATGAACACTAGCAACATCCCCATTGTCAAGGAAGTAAATAGCCTTTTTGCTAGGACAATTCACTTGCATATGACCGTAACCTTGACATTTATAACATTTAACCTCACTAGATCTTTGGGGTGTGTTTTGAGCTGACTTCTGAACATTTGGTGGTGTTCTTTCTACCGGCTTGGGTGTAGCATTGCCTCCAAAAGGCTTGTTCTTCATAACTGGATTAGGTGGAGGCTGTAGGTTATTCTTTTGCCAAGGAGGTTGACGAGGTGTAAGTCGTCCCTTTTGCTTCATGTGACGTTCTATTTGAATAGCATTATGCAACATCTCTGTCAAGTCATAGGATTTTTGAAATTCCATCTTGTAGGCTAATGCGGGAGTCATTCCTGCCAAGAACCTAGCCATTGTTGTTTCGGGTTCCTCCACAATATGTGTGAGGGATTGAGTAACTGCATCTCCTTGAAATAATCATCAACGGATCGGTTCCCTTGGGTGAGGGATTGAACTTGCATCCGCAATTCATTAGCAAAATATGATGGCACAAATCGCCTCCTCAAAATGGATTGCATCTCTCTCCAAGTTCGAATTGGTCGCTTCCCCTTTAGCTGTCTGTCCTTCACCAATTGAGTCCACCAATGAGCTGCATAATCCTTAAAGTGTATGGTCACCATTCGCATTTTCTTATCTTCAGAATAAGAATTTCCAGCAAAAATTTGCTCCACTGTATAGATCCAATCCAGAAATGCGTCAGGATCCGAAGTACCATGAAATTTCGGGAAATCCAATTTAACTGAAGCCACATCAAACTCAGATTTGCTCTGGCTTTTTGACTGTTCAGATTCTATAAACTCCTCTTCATCAAAATCAGCCTCATCAAATTCATCTTCAAGTTTCGTTGAGGTCCTTTTCCTAGAAGTAGAGTGTTGAGCTTCTGTAAGATTTTGTAATTCAATTTTCATCTTTTGCATCATGTTCATAAGTGTATTAATCTGAAATTGTTGTTCAGATTGAGTCTTTGAAATTTGTTGTTCAGATTGATTCTTTGAAGTTTCCTCCGCCATTTTGATATACCTGCAAGTTAGATAAAACCACAAGAAACAATAATAATAATTATGGCTTCTCACGGGTTCTCACTTTAGGTATGGTCGGTTCACTTCACTTTTTTAATATGGTTATTCTCGTGTATAATTGCTCTCCCTAATCTACTCTCAAAATGTGGGGTCACTCGTAGTTTGCTTTGCAAGTACTAAGTTCTTAAACCGCCTATCAATAATTCAACTCAAATACCACACAAATCAAGTAAGGAATTGAGAAAAGAATTATGAAGAATTGCAATTTAGAACACGTTAAGGCACTATTTTTGACAAATTAGCAAGAAAAGAAAATAAATACACCAAGAATCAATGTCGAATACCAAGAACAGATTTCAATAGTGATTGTATAACCAGAATTTCATTTTCAGATTTTGCTGTTCCTTTTTTTTTGTTTCACGTAATTCTCTTCTTTTTTTTGTCACGTTATTTTTTTTTGACAAATTCCTCTTCTTTTTTTTTGAATATCAGCAAGAGAATTCAATCACTCAATATTTAGCAGCACGAAATTCAACCCAGATTCACGAGATTCAATCACAAATTGAAAAGTTTATGAGATGGAAAATATAACCTGAGATTTTCAAGCACCAAAAATTCTCTGATACCACTTGATAAGGTTCCCGTTGATTTGATCCACCTTTGGGCGGATTGACAACCTTATGTTAACCACTGGACAGGTCTAGCTTGGAAAATCCCACCAACAACACAAAGGAATGAACACCAAGAAAGAATCAAGAAGCAAGACCGAGTTAGAACAAAGACAAAGAAAGAACAAAAGAAAACAAAAAGATATTGAGCGCGATTCAATGGAAACTTGTCCAAAGCCCCAACGCTATTACAAAACCAACTTGACTCAGGCGGCACCTAAATCAAATCAGATTTGGCTGTTCTCAAACTTAGAACAAAAGCAAGACTATTGATCTAGCCTCACTTTAGGGTTTAGAAGAACAAAAGCTCAAACTTAGCTTAAGGTCTCTAAGGGTTTTGGGATCAAATTTTGCTCTATAAAATTATGACTTCTTAATTCAAAATTCAACTATTCAAATTCGTGGGTTTACAAGCCTTTAAATAGGCACAAAGACTTGCTAACAAAGTAAACCTACTTTCCTAAAAGATAGTTTCCTAATTGGAATAAACTTCCTTAAAATGTAATTAACACATGCTTTAATCATGCAAGATCTTTAGCCACGTGAAAACATCATATAGAACATATCAATGTTTATGCAAGAACATTAGATCACGTTCCTTATTGAAAAGATTAAATAAAAAACTATTAAAAATCAAAATCTAAAAAGCTGTAAAAATTCCCAACGTCGCGTGACGTGGGGGTGTGGACGTTGCGACATCGGTGTACGTCGCGACGTGCGGAAATCTTGATGTGAATTAAAATTGGATTTTTTAAGTCCAATTTTTCAAACCTCAAACTTCCAGAGAGTTACGTCGCGCGACGTGGAAGGCGGTGGACGTCGCGACGTCGGTGCACGTCGCGACGGGAAGCAGTGGACGTCGCGACGTGGAGGCACGATTATCCAACTCTTGTCCTATCTTGCTTTCCAACGAAGGTTCTCCACATAAGGTCAAAACCATGAAGTTCCAAGGCTTGAAATCACTCTTCACTTCATTGAAACCTTGTTCCAACCACTTGTATGCATCGTCCATCACTTCTATGATCAAACCATTAAGAGCCAACTTGAACTTCTTGGTTTTAGCTCGAGTCATTGGTCCACCAATTCCACGTAACGGGTCAATGGAATGTTGTTCACCATCAAATGTGTCTGGATTCCTATCATTTTGTTAGGAAAAATCAGAAAGAAATTAGGTCCGAACTGTTAAATGGTATAGTGGGCAGCGTTGCTACTGGTGAATGTGCTGGAAAAGAGGTAGGTCGTAGGGTTTATTTGCCTTCGTCTTTTATAGGTGGTCCCAGAGATATGCGTAGATGCTATTTGGATGCAATGGCCTTAGTACAGCAATACGGTAAACCAGATATTTTTCTAACTATGACTTGCAATCCAAACTAGATGGAAATTAACGATAATTTACAATGTAACCAAAATGCATTTGATCGTCCAGATCTGTTATTTAGGGTTTTTAGGGCTAAGTTTGAACTTCTTAAAGTTGAAGTTATTAAAAAAAATTTTTTGGGGAAGTTGCTGCATTTGCTTATAGTATAGAGTTTCAAAAGAGGGACATGCCTCATGCTCATGTGTTAATAGTTTTAAAATCGGAATTCAGACCTTTGAACTCCGAAGCTTACGATCGTATTGTTTCTGCTGAAATACCTGATTCTGTTCGGGAACCTCATTTATATTCTGTTGTTATTAGGCATATGATGCATGGTCCTTGTGGACATTTGAATAGGCAGAATCCATGCATGAGAAATGGACACTGTAAAAGAAAATATCCTAAACAGTTTGTTCCTTATACATCACATGTTGATGATGGATACCCACAGTATCGTAGACAAGATAATGGTACGAAGGCTATTGTGCGACGTCATGAATTAGACAATAGATGGGTAGTTCCATATAATCCTTATTTGTTAGCTTTGTTTGATTGTCATATGAATGTGGAAATCTGTGCAACTGTTAAGATGGTAAAGTATATATACAAATATATAAATTACACGATCTTGTGAGTTATAATGTTGTTGTCCAGAATGACGGACAGCCCATTGATGAGATTAAAAACTTCCAAGATGGGAGGTGCATTGGCCCCCCCCGAAGCAATGTGGAGGATTTCCGCCTTCAAATTAAATTAAATACATCCTGCTGTTTATACACTTCATGTTCATCTTGAGGACTCGCAATTAGTATGTTTTCATAAGAATTCTGATCTTAGCGTAATGGTTCAATCCGATAAGTTTTACAAGACTATGTTAACTAATTTTTTTTTATGAATCGTACGAATGAAAGGGCTATACAATTAAAATGTCTATATAGAGAGTTCCCTCGATTTTTTGTTTGGAACACCAAGGAAAAATCGTGGACAGAATAAAAACGTGGGTCCGTAACTGGTAGAATGGTTAGTTTGAGTCGTTGTGAAGGTGATCGTTATTATCTAAGATTGTTACTCTCGCATGTAAGGTGTCCGACCTCTTATTCTGATTTGCTTACTGTTGATGGTAAGTTGCTGCCTTCATTCAGAGATGCTGCTATGAAAATGGGTTTTTTAAATTCTGATAATTACATTGAGGAAACACTTAATGAGTGCTCTACTTTTCATATGCCATCTGCCTTAAGATTCTTGTTTGCCGTTTTATTAGTATATTGTTCGCCAAATAAACCTATAAAACTGTGGGCTAAATTCCAAGCATAATTGTCATCGGACTACACTAATGTTAGTCTCTATGGTGCTCTTAGTGATACAGAAATTGCAAGGCTTGTTTTAAAAGATATAAATAAACTCTTGAACAAATGGGAAAAAATTTAGGTGACTATTGTTTAGTACCGACGTCGTTTCATATTACCGATGATGCGGAACGTTTGACAAGAGAACTTGATGCGAATGGTTGATCGAGGCTCTTGCTCCTGGACCAAATTCGATCTTCAAGATGTAGGATCGTGCTGCACAAAGGTTATTCCAAGACACACAAACAACAAGAACTCGGGTGGATGAAGATTCAAGGGAAAAACGCCAAGAATGAGTAAATCAAACCCCACGTTTTTAATACAAACGAACTCAATTTAACTTATGAAAATTCAATTAGTTAAACAAGTTAATTTGGCCGGCTCTTTAAATAAAGAACAATGGTGAAGTCACCTATAGGTTACGCTAAAGGCAAGCTTCTACAATGGACAATTAAATAATTCTCCAAGGCTTGAACAACACAAAGTGTTAATTCTTAATTTCAGCAAAGCTAAAACTTTCATTCATTCAACTTATGAAAAAAAACGTTTACAAAGCTCTCCTTTTATAAGGATGAGTTTCGGCTTTACCAAAAAGGAAAAGGAAATAAAACCCTAGTAGTTGCAAAGTACAACTTGACTTCTTAACTAACTAACTAACTAATCCTTTTCTAAAAAGGAATTGATCACACGGTTTTAAGAGGAAGCAAAACACGTTTTTGCTATCTTTGTTTCCTAAACTTATACTTGCCTTTATCATGTAAGATAATTTGGCCAAGTAATTTATTAACAACCAATTAATTAAAGCCCACATTAAGTGTTTTGGACTTAACTAATTAACAACAAAATAAAACCCTAAAAATTACCTAAGGGCGTGATTCATATGAAAGCCCAAGGACATGCCTCTTCATTGGACTTCAACTCTCGGCCTTTGCAAGCTTCTTCAATGTGGAATTTCCTTAAGCTCCAATGTAGAACTTCTAGAAACTTCATCATGAATGATTATTGAAGAAACATGCCAAAGAACTCCATGTTGAGATGGTAAAGAACTCTCGGCCTCCAAGTCTTCAAAGTGTGATGACAACAAAGTGTGCAAAGCTTCTTTCATCCTTTTGCTCCTTGATCTTGTCATTGGTCCATCAAGATTCTTCAAGGGATCATGTAAGCTCGGCTTTGGCACCAAGGAAGTGGATGGATTGCTATCATTCCCTCCCTCCTCGAAAAGATTCGTCCTCGAATCACCTACATCAAACAAAAATAAATCAGAAACATTGAATGTAGATGAAACATTGCCATACTCACTTGGAAGCTCGACTTTGTAAGCATTATCTCAAATCCTTTCCAAAACACGAAAAGGACCATCTCCTCTTGGATGAAGTTTAGATTTCCTCTTTTCAGGAAACCTTTCCTTCCTCAAGTGAATCCAAACCCAATCTCCTGGTTCGAAAATCACTCTCTTCCTTCCTTTATTGGCTTGCTTGGCATATTGTTCATTTCGCTTTTCAATAGTATTTCGAGCCCTTTCATGTAACCCCTTAATAAATTCAGCTTTCTTTCTACCTTCAACATTAACAAACTCATTAATAGGCAAAGGCAAAATATCAAGTGGAGTCAAAGGATTGAACCCATATACAATCTCAAATGGTGAACAAGATGTCGAACTATGAAAAGTTCTATTATATGCAAACTCAATATGTGGAAGACAACTTTCCCAATTCTTTAAGTTTCTTTGGATGATGGCTCGAAGTAAGGTAGATAAAGTGCGGTTAACTACTTCAGTTTGTCCATCAGTTTGTGGATGTGCAACAGTAGAAAACAACAATTTAGTGCCTAACTTATTCCATAAAGTACGCCAAAAGTGAGACAAGAACTTAACATCCCTATCACTAACAATACTTTGTGGAATGCCATGCAATCTAACAATTTCCTTAAAGAACAAATCAGCAATATGTGTAGCATCATTAGTTTTGGAACATGCAATAAAATGTGCCATTTTACTAAATCGATCCAGTACTACAAATATGCTATCTGTACCATTGCGTGATCTAGGCAATCCAAGAACAAAATCCATAGAAATATCAACCCAAGGATGACTAGGAACAGGCAAAGGTGTATACAATCCATGAGGCAATATTTTCGATTTGGCTTGTTTACACACAATACATTTATCACAAACACTTTTCACATCTTTAATCATGTTAGGCCAATAAAAGTGTTCATTGAAAACAGTAAGTGTTTTACCAATACCAAAGTGCCCCATTAACCCTCCCCCATGGGTTTCCTTAACAAGTAATTCACGAATGGAACAAAGGGGTATGCACAATTTATCCTTTCGAAACAAGAAACCATCATGCAAGTAGTAGTCACCATTCGGTTTTGAAACACAATCATTATAGGCGGCATTGAAATCATGATCATCTTTGTACAAATCTTTTATCAATTCAAATCCAAGTAACTTAGCATGCATATAGGTGAATAATGAATAACGCCTAGATAATGCATCAGCTACAATGTTTTCTTGACCAGATTTATACTTAATCACATATGGAAAAGTTTCAATAAATTCTAACCATTTAGCATGCCTCTTATTCAATTTACCTTGAGTTTTCAAGAATTTAAGGCTTTCATGATCAGAATGAATTATAAACTCTTTAGGCCATAAGTAATGTTGCCAAACCTGTAATGACCTTACCAAAGCATACAACTCCTTGTCATAAGTTGCATATTTAAAGCAGCCCCATTAAGCTTTTCACTAAAGTAAGCCACGGGTCTTGATTCCTGCATCAAAACAGCACCAATACCAATCCCGGAGGCATCACAGTGTATCTCAAAAGCTTTATGAAAATTAGGCAATGCAAGTAAAGGGGCGTGAGTCAACATATACTTTAGTTTAGTGAAGGCGTTTTTATGCTCCTCTTTCCATTCAAAAGCAATGTTCTTTTTAACAAGTTCATTCAAAGGTGCAGCTATAGAACTAAAGTCTTTAACAAACCTTCTATAAAAACTTGCTAAACCATGAAAGCTCCTAACTTCACTAGCATTCTTAGGTCTCGGCCACTCCTCTATAGCCTTGACTTTTGACTCATCAACAGAAATACCTTGAGAACTAACAACATAACCCAAAAAGACAATTGATTCCATGCAAAAAGAACACTTTTTAAGGTTGGCATACAATCGGTTCTCACGTAATATAACAAACACTTGTTTTAAATGTTCAACATGCTCATCAAGTGATTTGCTATAAATAAGGATGTCATCAAAATAGACCACAACAAAATTACCAATGAAAGACCTAAATACGTGATTCATTAGCCTCATAAAAGTACTAGGTGCATTAGTTAGACCAAAAGGCATGACTAACCATTCATACAAACCATACTTTGTTTTAAAGGCTGTTTTCCATTCATCACCTTCTTTCATTCTAATTTGATAGTAGCCACTTTTTAAATCAATCTTGGTGAAAATACACGAACCATACAATTCATCAAGCATATCATCTAATCTAGGAATTGGATGTCTATACTTAATGGTGATTTTGTTTATGGCACGACAATCAACACACATTCTCCAAGATTCATCCTTTTTAGGTACTAAAATTACAGGAACAGAACAAGGACTTAGAGATTCACGCACAATACCTTTGTCAAGGAGTTCATCCACTTTACATTGAATCTCCTTTGTTTTCTCGGGATTTGCTCTATATGCTGGACGATTTGGGATTTGCGCTCCAGGAATGAAATCAATTTGATGTTCAATTTCTCTTATTGGCGGCAATCCAATGGGTAAGTCCTCGGGAAACACATCACTAAATTCCTGCAAAAGAGATAAAACAACACTAGGCAAAGAAGCAAGGTGATCACTATCAACAATAAGTACAAAATCCTTGCGAATCATCAAATACAATGATTGCCTATCTAGTATTGCTCTCTTAACCTCACTCTTAGAAGCAAAATAACAAGACTTAGAAGGAACACTATTTCGGCTATTACAAGATTTAGAATCAATGTTTTGGCCTACACTAGTTACAATCTTTTTATCTTCTTGTTCTTTCTTCTCATTTGCTTCCATCTCACGGCAAGATTGCACAATCCTTGATTGATCTTCAAAAGCTTGGCTTGGATTCAATGCCCTACGGTTGTACTTTCGGCCATGATAATCAAAAGAATAATAATTCTTCTTTGCATGATATGTAACATCTCTATCAAATTGCCATGGACGACCAAGTAATATGTGACTAGCTTCCATTGGTACAACATCACACACAATTTCATCAACATACTTTCCAATGGTGAAAGAAAATTTAACTTGTTTAGTCACTTTACTCTCGGCAGTGTTATTAAGCCATTGAAGCTTATATGGATTTGGATGTTTCATGCAAGTCACGTTTAGCTTCTTAACAAATAATGTACTTGCCACATTTGTACAACTACCACTATCAACAATCACACTACAAATCTTACCTTGAACCATGCATCGAGCGTGAAATATATTTTCTCTTTGAGACAAATCATCTTCAATTAGTGGTTGTGCACTCAAGACTCGGAGAGCAACTAAAGAGAATTCACCAACATCATATGTAGTAAGATCTTCACTATCTTCATCACTTTGGTACTTTTCTTCAAGTGGTGGCATGTCGGCACATTCTTCATCACTTTTAACCTCTCCATTATCACGAATTATCATCAATTTTCTGGTTGGGCAGTCGGTTTGATAATGGCCATAACCTTGACACTTATAACATCTAATGTCACTCAATCTCTCATTCGGTTTGGGCGTTGCTTTGGTTGAAGATTCAGCAAGTTGGCGGGCTGTTTTGGGAGCATTATTTGAAGTGTTTGAAGGCTGGTTTGGGGTGAAAACTTTCGGCTTTGATGGAGAGGTGTAATTCGGCTTTTGATCTCTCCTCCAAGGCAACAATGGTTGTTGGAAATTTCGCCCTTTACCCTTCATATGCTTCTCAATTTTGATAGCTTTGTGAACAAGTTCATTAAGATCAATGTAATTTTGAAGATCAACTTGATAAGCCAATTCGGAATTCATACCTCTAAGGAACCTCTCAATGGTTGTGTCGGGATCTTCATGAATATTGGCCTTTATCATCAATGCCTCCATCTCATGATAGTAATCTTCAACTGTTCGGCTACCTTGCACAAGGGTATGTAACTTTCGGTTGAGCTCTCTATTATAATGTGAAGGAACATACTTCTTCCTCATGATTGCCTTCATTTGATTCCAAGTCTTAACTGGCCTTTCACCATCTTGTCTTCTAGCTCGAACAACTTGATCCCACCAAAGACTAGCATAATCTTTAAGGTGCATAAAAGCAATTCGGTATTGCTTTTTCTCGGGGACATCATTACCTTCAAAGAAGTGTTCTAAATCTCGAACCCAATCAAAGAAAGCTTCGGGATCTGATTTTCCATGAAAGGTAGAGATGGTGAGTTTAACAGACTCGATGGAAACTTTAGACTTTTTCACCTTTTGAAGAGCTCGTGTACTCCTCCTCTTTTTCCTCATCATTATCATCATCGGATTCATCATAATCTTCAAACTTAAGCTTTCTTGAGGCGGAGCTTTTTGTAGATGACTCCAAATTATCAAGACGAAGATTGATCTTTTGAAGCATGTTGAATAGGACCTCATTGGTGAACTTTTGTTCGGCCTCGGTGATTGGTTTACCACCTTTTTGTTCCTCCATTGGTACCTGCAAATTAGTAAAGAAAACACAAGAATATATGTATATATACCTCTCGGGTTCCTCACTATTGGGTAGTAGGTACTCTCGACTCTATTTAGGTAGTGTTCTCTCTTGTTTATCCTAGCTAACACTCTCAAGTAATGAATGTATTGGGGTTATTAAGACTCACCAAGTTCAATTAATTTAATAGCAAGTCTCAATCAACAAGTTCCACACAAAACTTTCACAAGAAAAATCAAGAGAGTTAAACAAAGAAATCACGTCACAAGAGGTTTAAGAACACGTGTGGGTTATAACTGATTTACCACTAGAAACTAATAAATTCAGAAAATAGACTCAAAGACGAAGAGAACGCAATTTGAATCACTTAATTCCGAGTTGTATTGAGAAAGTTATGGCACTTTTAATCCAAGGTGGTTTTCAAGTAACAACTAAAGAACAATGTGTTCTTCAAAATAAAATAAATAACAGAAATAATAAAATAAAATAAATTAAAGTCCGAATTTATATATATTTTTTTGTTCTTTTCTCTTTTTTTTTGAATCGGTCACACTTCTTTTTTTTTTTTGACCGTGACTTTTTTTTTTGTTCGGACAAGATTCTAGTACAAAACAAAAAGTTTAAGGTTTGGACACAAACCTTGGACAAAAAAAAGAGACTAGGTTCGGACAAGAACCTTAAATAATACTAGGTTTAAGGTTTTAGATAAGAACCTAGTACAAAGTACTTAGGTTTAAGGGTTGAAGACAACAACCTAGGATTAGGGTTTAAGGATGTTTTGTCTTTTTGTCTTAACCTTAACGACCTTAAAATTTTCAAACTTTAATATCTCACCAAGGAAAACAAATTTGCGTGTGCCACTTTCACAAAAGATTCAAGATTTTCAACAAAGAATAAGAATATGGCTCAAGATTCAAATTTGGACACTTTTCAATTTTCAAGAAAATCAAGAAGTTCAAGAAAGTGTTCAAGAACTTATCTTTTTCAAGTGTGATAAAAGTTTGATCAAAACACACTATAACAAGAATGGAATGACGCAACAAATGCAAAAGAAAGATCAAGAAAAGAATAAGAAACAAGGAAGTTATGACAATATAAGCAAAATTCGAAACTAGGGTTTTTAAGAAACCCTAATTTGAGACACAAACCCTAGCAAGACTTTGACGTGTAAATCACCAAAGAAAACTCACGGAATTCAACACTATGAAGACAAGAAAAGAGTGCAGAATTTAGACACGAAAAACAGCAGAAAACCGCAACAAAAAACAACACAAAAAGATCACAAAAAACGCAAAACACAAGATGAACGTTTTCGGGCAGATTTGATGAACAACTTGAGATGCGATTTTAACGAAATTTCTAGATGATTATGACTCGACCTAGGACAGCAAGAAGGAAACAAAATAGCAGCAAGAAAGATGCACGAAAATCTGCAGAAATTGACGCAATAAACGGCAGCAAAGACGCATAGCAAAAATCAGAAAATTTCGCGGAAGAGAAAACGGATTAACCTGAAATTTTTGGGCAACAACCTGGGCTCTGATACCAATTGAGCGAATGGTTGATCGAGGCTCTTGCTCCAGGAAAAAATTCGATCTTCAAGATGTAGGATCGTACTGCACAAAGGTTATTCCAAGACACACAAACAACAAGAACTCGGGTGGATGAACATTCAAGGGAAAAACACCAAGAATGAGTAAATCAAACCCCACGTTTTTAATACAAACGAACTCAATTTAACTTATGAAAATTCAATTAGTTAAACAAGTTAATTTGGCCGGCTCTTTAAATAAAGAACAATGGTGAAGTCACCTATAGGTTACGCTAAAGGCAAGCTTCTACAATGGACAATTAAATAATTCTCCAAGGCTTGAACAACACAAAGTGTTAATTCTTAATTTCAGCAAAGCTAAAACTTTCATTCATTCAACTTATGAAAAAAACGTTTACAAAGCTCTCCTTTTATAAGGATGAGTTTCGGCTTTACCAAAAAGGAAAAGGAAATAAAACCCCAGTAGTTGCAAAGTACAACTTGACTTCTTAACTAACTAACTAACTAATCCTTTTCTAAAAAGGAATTGATCACACGGTTTTAAGAGGAAGCAAAACACGTTTTTGCTACCTTTGTTTCCTAAACTTATACTTGCCTTTATCATGTAAGATAATTGGGCCAAGTAATTTATTAACAACCAATTAATTAAAGCCCACATTAAGTGTTTTGGACTTAACTAATTAACAACAAAATAAAACCCTAAAAATTACTTAAGGGCGTGATTCATATGAAAGCCCAAGGACACGCCTCTTCATTGGACTTCAACTCTCGGCCTTTGCAAGCTTCTTCAATGTGGAATTTCCTTAAGTTCCAATGTAGAACTTCTAGAAACTTCATCATGAATGATTATTGAAGAAACATGCCAAAGAACTCCATGTTGAGATGGTAAAGAACTCTCGGCCTCCAAGTCTTCAAAGTGTGATGACAACAAAGTGTGCAAAGCTTCTTTCATCCTTTTGCTCCTTGATCTTGTCATTGGTCCATCAAGATTCTTCAAGGGATCATGTAAGCTCGGCTTTGGCACCAAGGAAGTGGATGGATTGCTATCAGAACTTCATAGTGAAATTAACATTCAGGTTATACCTGAAGATATAGTGCTTTGTTCCCAACTTAATGTTGATCAAATAGCGGCATATAATTCAGTGGTACATGCCGCGTTGTTGGGGCAAAATAGGTGCTTCTTTATTGATGGTCCGAGAGGAACTGGTAAGACATTCTTGTACCGTTCCATCCTTGCAACTATCAAAAGTAAAGGCTTCATTTCGATTGCTGTTGCAACTTATGGAGTTGCTGCATCAATCCTGCCTGGTGGAAGGACAGCGCACTCTAGATTTAAACTCCCTTTAGATGCTGGTAGTAGTAAAGTCTGTCAAATAGCAAACGACGTAACGTTGCTAAAATGATTGTTAAAGCTAAATTAATATTGTGGGATGAGGCTACAATGGCTGAGAAATTGGCTATTGAAGCTTTTGACTGTTTACTTAGAGATTTAACTAAAATAGATCAACCTTTTGGCGAAAAGTGTGTTATGTTTGGTGAAGATTTTCGCCAAACTCTACCAGTCATATCAAAGGCAACAAGAGAAATGCAAGTCAATGCTAGCCTTGTTAATTCTTTTTTGTGGCCTTCAATGCATAAGCTATCATTGTGGCAGAATATGAGAGCATCTTTAGACCCTCATTTTTCTGAGTATTTATTAAAGGTTGGAGAAGGTTTGCTTCCTGTGGATGAGGATGACAATATTACGCTTCCGGCTGACATAGTTATACCCTATGACAATGGAGAGGCATCGCTGAATAGGTTAGTAACATACAACCATATTTAATGTTACAGTGTATATGTTTACTTTTATAACTTTTGTATTGTCTTTTTCTATGCCTTTACATAGTGACCATTTTAATGTTTTCCTGGTTAATAGGTTGTTGGACTCTGTCTTCTCAGACTTACAAATCTTTTCGACCGATCCTCATAAACTGATTAATAGGTGTATTCTTTGCCCAACGAATAATTCAGTTGATGATATTAATGATATTATGATATATAAGTTTCCTGGTCAACCTCGTGTATATACTAGCACGGACAGGACTGTTGATCTGAAGCACCAAGGTGATTTTGAAGATTTTTTGAATTCGTTAAAACCCAAGGGCCTTCCTCCTCATAAGTTAATCCTAAAAGAGAATTGTCCTATTATGCTATTAAGGAATTTAAATCCCGTTGAAGGTCTGTGTAATGGTACGCATTTAATTTGTCGTGAATTGAGTGAGCATATTATTTGTGCAGAAATCGCTACAGGGCAGTATATCGGCAAGAGGGTTTTCTTACCGAAGATTCCATTGCTAACTACCGATGCTGAAAGATATGGCGTCGCTTTCAAACGCATTCAGTTTCCTATAAAACTGTGTTTTTCTATGGCAATAAATAAATCACAGGGTCAAACGTTTGAATATGTTGGTATCTATCTTCGCGAACCCTTGTTTTCACATGGTCAGTTATATGTTGCTCTTTCAAGAGCAAAGACATCAAGGGCAGTTAAAGTCCTTGTATTGCCATCTATGATGGATGAAATGAAATCTGATTGTCTGACAAGAAATGTTGTCTTCAAAGAAGTTTTTGATATGGCATCGAAATAAAAATTTCAAATATTTTTCTTGTTTCCTAATATGTATTGACTTGCTCTCTACTCATAAGTGTTATTGTCAACCATATATTGTGAACTGTTCTATTTATTTATTTATATCTGATTTATCATATTTTATTCATGTCTTCGTGCATCCTAATATGTTCTGACTTGCTGTCTACTCATACGTGTTGTTGTCCACCATATGTTGTGGACTGTTCTATTCATTTATTTATATCTGATTTATCATATTTTATTCATGGCTTTGTGCATCAGGATGACAACCGAAATTCGAATCGATCAGTTGTCTAATAGAATGAGACCTTGGTATGCTGTTGTTATTGTTGACGAAAAACTGCAACCATTCCAAGGAATGAACAGCCCAACTAGGGTTCAGAAATTTATCTTTTCTGATTCAAATGTGTTCTGACTTTTGTCTCTATCAACATGGAAAAAAACAACGATTTCATATTTGTTTCTCATTCTTTCAACTAATACAGATGTTCTCATAGGGAGCTAAAGTTGAAGGCATCATTTTTTATGCCGACATCCAGCTCATGGGACCTAAACTTCTCGCTTTGAAAAAATACCGTATTGGTAATGCTGATACGAGACCAGCAAATGCAAAGTATGCTCGTGACGGAATTACAATGTAGTGGGTAATAAGTTCAAGGACAGTTATTAAAGAAGTTGTTGACAAACCAACCATTTTACGCTTGGACTATAACTATACGAAGTTTGATGACCTTAGCCAACATATTGATGATGATAACAAGACCAAACGAGTTGGTAAGCAGTATTTTAATTCGCTTGTGTCTTGTAGAAATTAATTTGACTCATACATGTTTATTTTGTAATGAATGGATAGATGTAATTGCCGTTGCTATTGACGCGTTACTTGTGAAGACTCTTACAAAATCAGGGGTGACAGTACTGTTCAGAAATTCGTGTTGGTTAATGAACAGTAAGCATATATATATATTTATAAAAAAAGTAATAATAACAGCCAGAATGTTGTCATATATGTGGTATTAGAATTAAGTTTACTTGTTATGGTGATAACATCTTCTCCTTCTGATTGTTTAATTTCATTTCAATTCAATAATGATGGTTTAGGATGCAATCCATCATGCTTTCAATGTGGAATCAGTTTGTGACTGTTGAAGGGCAGTCAATAATCGATAACCTTCGGAATTTTCCCGTGGTGATTTGTCGCCGAGTTAGGCCTTCCTACTATAATGGTGAATACAATATTGCTTAATGGTTATTTGCATGTGGGGATTTTCTATACATATTGACTGTATTCATGATTGTTATTTTTTTAAAGGTGTTGAGTTTGTGACATGTCTGGATTCTATGATACTTGTGAACCCACATGATGAAGAAGCAATGCGATTAAAAAATTGGTACTCTACTTCTTCACCTGCTTGCACAATTTTTATATTCATTGTATTTTCCATAATCTGAAGTTGCTGATTGTGTCGTGTTTGTAGGACGGCACGCAACGAAAAGGAATTGAGTGATTTTGTCCGAACAAAATCCTATCTAAAATATGCCCCTGACACTACATTGCGCGATGAAAAACATGTCTCTTTGGTTGCAAATATTTTATCCAGCAAGAATGTTGGTGCAATGCTTACATCTTCAAACTTATTTTTGTGGAGTATTTTACTGCCTCTGGGCGTTTCCTTCTCTGATTTATGCTTGTTCAATTCATTAGGTTGCATTGGTGAAAGTCAATATATCGTTCCAGAATATTACGCAAAATTATTGGTACATGAGCTGCAAGAATTGCTATGATTCTAAAGCGGCGTCTCCTGGTTACGAATATCAGTGTAATTTATGCGGTGCACAACAACTGCCACAGCCCAGGTTTGTGATTGGGAATTTATTTCTACAATCAAACAAAGATTTGCTTCCTAATGTGCTTGTCTCCCTGATGCATTTCTAAATGTAGGTGTCGTCTAGAATTAGATTTGACTTATCAGAGGGGGACAATCATGGCCTCACTTTTTGGTGAGCAGGCAGAAAAAATCCTTGGTTTCTCAGCATTTGATGCAATGATGGACACAGACAATGTGAGCATTCCTATACGAAATTCGTTCTGTCGTATGTTATTTTATGTTTAGTAATGTCTGGTTATATTTAATGTTCTGTCTTTCGTTTTTCCTTGTTCCCTAAGGGTACCACTCCTTCTTTAGAATCTGTGCACAAAGACCTCGATTCAAAGAAATTCCTTGTTCGTGTTAAGCAGCCAAAGGCAACAAATGAGGGCTCTTCTAAACGCTACACAATTCTCAACATTTCTGAGATTGGGCAGGTTAGCCCTACTTCCAACTTGACCTCAAGTGGCCGTGCTACAGATCCATCGTCGCTTCCGCGTCTTGAAGTCAGTACAAATGAAACTACTTCTATAACAATGGATAATGTGGACACTCCAGGTATTCTTATTTAGTTTGTTGTAATAATATATACATATATATATATTGATTCAGTTGTTGATGCCCAAGGCAATTTATGATTTTTCCTACATTTGAATCTAGATAAGCATACTCCCAAACCTAGAGCTCGCCGTT
The DNA here is from genome assembly GCA_016586305.1 of Ophiorrhiza pumila. NCBI lineage: Eukaryota > Viridiplantae > Streptophyta > Magnoliopsida > Gentianales > Rubiaceae > Ophiorrhiza > Ophiorrhiza pumila. The sequence continues at coordinate 14,304,257 of BLIW01000005.1, read as the reverse complement.
CTCTCGCTGAAACAATGGAGTCACCTTTGACCAATGATGATAGCGTGTTGGAGACTATTGTCGAGGGAACTGGCAAGAGACGGAAAAAGAAGTCTGTTCTATGAATGAAACACTATGGAATATGTTTGCCAAGATGAACACCTACTGTTAGATTTTGCTGCTGGAATCCTGTTTGACGTCCTTTTTGTTTAATATCCAGCAGTTATTATAAATTATTAGCCTGTGCTATCTATGTAATTAGTATGTTCATTAAGCAGCCACCTTTTGAACTACTAATATCCTTATGAAAAACGTCTAAGTAGCTGTCTTAGTGGTATAGTAGTTTTGCTAGACACGTTTTGATTTGGGCAAAACTGGTTTTGTTTGTGGCAAAACTGTCAAACAAGTATTTTATATTGTACCCCTTTCTAAATTGATGTTTTATGCTATCTAGATTTGCTAATGTGACTGATCTTCTACACCCTATTAAAGGATATGTTATTCTTGGCATTTTATCTTATTTTTTCCTTTCATAAATTATATGTTTTTTTCCTGGCTATTGTGAAGTATGTATAATGATTTCAATATATTTATTTACATGATGTATAGCTTCGGGCAACAAAAATAACAACATTTATATTTGAGCATTTGTGAATACAGGTTTCATTTGAATTTGTTGGGTGAGCTATGTCATTACATTTTTAATACATATGTCATGATCATGTCATGACCATAGTGCAACTCTAAAATGGTTTCTTTAGTTAGATGCGTATTATACAAAGACAGTTTTTATAATAGCATGCATTCAATAACAAAACACATGGTCAATTAGTATGCCATGGCCGTGTAATGGGCATAGCGCAACTTTAATATGGCTTTTTTAGTTAGATCTCTTACTTTGGTTTCTTTTAACACAATGACATCATTTATGGAAGCATGCATTCAAGTACAAAACACATGGTTCACTAATGGTCAGCAATTCTTTATGGAAGCATGCGTTGAAGACCAGAACCTATGTCACATTCGTGTCTAGCAACCCATGCTTCTGTCTTACTATTGAATGTGCAGTAGATTTGAAGTTTGTGAGGTGCAGCTTTATCTACTTCTGATACAAAAACGTGGTCTAATAATCCAATGCCATACGAAACAAATGAGCGCAATAATTACTACATACAAATCAATCTATTTTAGCCTTTAGGCATTGTTTGGTTTGAGGAATATGCATTTGTGTTTAATATTCTCACAAGTCAAATCCATATAGCTGTTTTCGTCAATGACAATTAAATATTCTTTGCATTGGCCTTCTTTTCCTTTACTTAGTGTACTGTTGTAATTGAATTGTGCTTGTGTATCATTATTTTGTTTTCTATCTTTAATACATTAGTTCACAGTACTCAACAACAACTTTCCCTACAATGCAGTACTTTATAAAAATACTTTCCATGTATTTTAATTGTTATATATATTATATGAAATTTATTGGTTCTATGTATATTCATTTGATCTATTTAAGTGACTGCATGTTTTAAAAGCTCCTCAACAGCCAATATAGGGAGTTGAATTGTCCCATTAAGTAAAGTAAGCATTCCCATCGGTTTTTCCTTACTAAAAGGCAAATCTATTACCCTGCTGTGTTTTGATTATGTACATATTTTGTACTCTTTTTTGCAAAGTTTTTTTTTAGCATTCGTAATGTTTGATAATGAAAAGCAAAATTTATACATTTCTTGAATATTACATTTACTAACAAAATGTTTATATGGTTTTCTTGCAGAAGCTGCTCCATAAAATGAATATATTGCGTAATCCATTTGTTAAGTGGAAAAAGGTAGAAAAGTATAACAAAATTAGGTATTATCTTAAATCGTTCTCTGGTGAGCATTTACATGTTCTGAATGTCTACCTTCTGGAAAATGAAATAGTCAATCTCAGACTTTCTAGGAACTTTTGGGACCGCTATCCATTCTTGAATGATTATTTAGGTGAACCAAATTTTTATTCGTTGAAATCTGTTGAATATTGGTTGCAAGTTGTTATTAGAGCAGATCCAATTGCTTTCGCAAATGAACTGCATAATACAACTAATACTTATTCGAATGAATCTGAAGAAATTGGGAAACCATGGTGTTTCCTACTTGTGTGCACAGATACCAACCAACAGGTGATATATATTGTCACATCTTTACATTTAAAGGTGCTTATATGATAATATGTATATTTTTTAAAACAGAAAATCCCATGCCAACTATATGATGCACTTGGATTAACAGAAGATTTTGAAGAAATAGAAATTTGTGATGGCCTACATAAATGGTTGTTAGTCATGCACAATAAGCATTTCCATCAAGGATGTCGTGAATATTGTATCGCTAATATCATCGAACCAAAAGATCGTATCTTCCTAAGGTGTCGAAATAAAAATCAATTTGATCAAATTCATATCACAACGTTTAACATTCAAAGTTTTATGCCGTGGACCTCACCACTTGCTATGCTTTCAAATTATGAAAGGGCGATAATTGGTAAGATTTATACACATATATATATATATATATATAAAACAAGATTTGTTATTATTTGTTTGTCTTTTCATAATTCATACATCCTCTTTTAGGCCAACAAAATAGTAGTGGCTGCCATGAAATCATTTCTTCCTCAATCCACCCGTTGTTTTGCCATGATATCCATATGAGATGTTGTTTTTATGTGAAGTTTAAATCATCAAATCGATCTATACTGGTAAGTTTTTCTATTTATAGTTTTTTCCCTTTTCTTATTCCTAATGGTTGGCTTTTTTCATAGAAATTGCCACCAATCATGAAGTCGATCATTGGAAGGGAATATCCTCAAATCATCTTGGTCAATGGGGAGAAAAATTATGCCGTCAAATTAGAAAATAATACGTTAACGGATAATTGGAATTGTTTTACGGTCGACCATGCACTTACAAACAATGATGAACTTTTGTTTGTTCCGTAATTTGCTCATAATGGTGTTCTTATGTATGCTATCCTGATTTTCAATAAGTACGGAGTTGAAAAGTTGTACCCTTGGCATTTTAAATTTATTACTACATAGTGAGAAATTTATTACTAAAATATTTTAAATTTATTACTACATAGTGAGAAATGTTAAAATATTTGTTTTTTATGACCACTAAATTGTATAATTATAATTGTATGTGCTATGTTGTATTTCCTTTTGTAATCGTTACAAAAACAATAGTTTTGCAATATTCACTCAATAATAATTGTACCTCTAATACTATGCATCTTTATAAAATGGCTGAAATGTACACTCTACAAAGATAACGAATAAATCTGTTATCCAGTTTCTGTTCCAAACTAATTCTTACATAATAATATAGAAATTCATGCATCAACTAATAACTTAAATAGTTTTTGCATGGGACCCTGTTTGCCATCGAAAATTTGCACAAAATTATATTTGGGCAAATTTTAGAGTGACCAACGCATCCACTGAGGCCCGTTCAAACCTATTAAATATATTGGCTTTCTTATTATTGGAGCCCTGTCCAATAATGGGCCTTCTTAATCAATTGTAGCCACTGATTACACAAAATAAATTAATTTTCTTTCAACCACTTCCATACATCACATCGGAGGAAAGAAGGCTTCTTCCATTATATCCCTAATTCTCTATATCATGGTTTGCAGCGACTCAGATCTTCTTCGGCAGTAACGAAAATCATCACCATTCAACTTATCAAATCGATCGATTTACAAACTGCATTGTTGATATCGCGTCCATTGTGCAGTTTAAAGGTTATCAATGGATACATCTTTCTATTCCTGATTATAAATGCATGTAAACGATTCTCGCCTTTTGCTGTTAGCGATAAATATGAATGTATTACATATGGGTTGAAATTTGATCTGCTAATAGAATCTTGCCATATCGAATCCAAAATTGCTATTTACAATATATCGGTTGTGATTTGTAACATTTCTTCAGAGTATACGGTAATTTTTTAAGTTTTTTAATATATAATTCCTGTTCCTTCTACATCCATGTCTTGCTGAACAGTTACAGGGATCATGTTGCTTTGTAGATGCCATGTGCATGTGTGGGTTCACAAATTTTGAGCTCTGTCAGAAACATTATGAGCTATCATCCTCTGTTTTTTTTTATTCGTGTCTGAGTTTTCTGTTCCTGTAATTGCGAATTAATAGCTTTCACTGAAATCATATGGGCCATTTTGTTTAGCCATATTAAAATATACATGCTATGTTAGTTACAGTTGATTATTCGCTCAGTAATGTAATTATATTTTCTTGTCTTTTCTTATGTGTGTTTGCATACAACAATATTTCAAATGAATAACTATACTGTTGATTAATGTACAGGATAAGGGGTTCAGTTATTACTACAAACCATGGAAGCTATAGAGAATCAACAAATTGATGTTTACTGGGATATATTTGGAGAAATCCAATTTTTTCAAAAGTACAAAGAATCGTATCAACAACGACTTGTGAATGTCTATTCGACTCCTAAATTTATGTTGTTTTCATGTATATTTATAATCTAATCTATTTATTATGCTGTATTTCTAAATGGTACATTGTGATTTATATATATTGAGTTGCCTAATGCGGATTCTCAAATGTAATTAAAATGCTCATTTTATTGTGTTTGAAATCTGTTATTGACTCATCAATTGATTTAATGATTTATTTGCTTTGTAGCCTATCCCTCAACGATTCACAGACAAGTTAAAGGATATGTTACCGTGGAGCATATCTGTGCAATGCCTCGGAAAGGCATCTTGGGAGTTTGATATTGTCATGCAATCTAATATCTTATACTTTGAGGGACAATGGGAGACCTTCGTGCGAAACCTTTATATAAGAGAAGGGGATCTTGTCGTGTTTAGCTACACAAGAAAATGCTTTTTAGATGTTGAGGTGTTCAGTTCAACAACTGGTTGTGGGAAAGAGGAATCCTACTACATTGATGGTAGGATTGGTGATAGTACTTCTGCCTATGGATATTCAGGAGAACTATCTTCTGACAATAATGAACATCCAAACTCCAGTGCATATCATAAGGATTCTATGCAGCAAGACAAGCGAGAACATCCTCATATGAATAAATCTACGCTTAGGAAAAAGAGCAATAAAATACGCAGTTTAGACAATGACAAAAATAATAATGTTTATGAGCAGCGTGTGCAAGCCCATCAACATCATTATCGGCGTAGTGTTCTCTATAAATCAACTTCCCTAGAAGGACAACTAAACTCTGTGAAATTTCAAGAATGCTTTGAGTAAGTATTGAAATTAGATGTTTGTTTGAAATTGTTCATAGCGTCTATCGATTATTTATATATCTGATTGAAACTTAATGTTGCAGGCGTATATGGGGAGGCATTTCAGAAGCAAATATACACTTGTGTACATATTTCGATAGCATGTGGTTTTATTTGTACATGCAGGAGCCTACTCGAGAAAGAGTGTTGAAATGGACAAAAAAGAGGGATATACTGTCAAAGAGATATGTTTTTATTCCCATCGTTATGTGGTGTGTATCTTTAATTCAGCTTTTATACATTTGGTGATAAAATTGTTTGTAATAAATGGTCATGTAATCGCCAGGTCCCATTGGAGCCTCTTAATATTGTGCAATTTTGATGAATTGCAACAGTCAAAATCCATGTCTCCTTTCATATTGATATTAGATTCCCTTCGAGATTTGAATTGTAGCAGACTTGAACCAGGAATCAGGAGGTAATGCATTAACATATAATTTTGTGCAGCATAGCATTGTTGACATTATGGCTGGCTTACTTTATCGTTTGTCAATAGGTTCGTTTTCGATATGTGTAGAGTAATGAATTGTCCTCTAAACAGTATAAGAGCTCAGGAAATTCCTCTATGTATTCCCAAGGTATTAATGCTTTCTTTTCATTTATCTAAATGATAGTATTTCATTTTAGTAAGTACATGTAATGGATTCTCGTTATAGGTCCCCCAACAAAATAATGCAGAAGATTGTGGGAGGTTTATCTTATTCTACACGAAGCTCTTTCTAGAACATGCTCCATTGAAACTTTCTCTCTCTGATGGCTATCCATACTTTGTGAGTAATACTAATCAAGTTCTTTGCACGAGTCGAATGATTATTTATTTGTTCAAACCTTTGTTCGGCAAGTTAATTGTGTTTATATATATGTATATATATATACATATTCAAAGTATTTATTTGGTTTACCTTTAATATTTTAACATTATTACAGATGCAAGAAAACTGGTTCACAACTGAAGAATTGCGTCTTTTTTGCTCTACATTCTCCTTGGATACAAATAGTGTGTTGCCTCCTACGTGAAACATCAAGACATTCATAATACATTATATGAATGTCTTCCAATTACTACAGATGTAATATGACGAATGCCAATTCTAGCTTATAGTATTTAGTTGACGAATTAGATTATGCTTATGATATTTTTCCAAAAATATTACTTCAGTTTAATGGTTTGGAGGTAGTGCCTACATATATTTTCTGCTAATTTACTATGTGTATATCAGTATAACAAACATATTTAATCATCAACATTTTTTCCTCATAACGCTTCAATTTCGTATACAAACCTGTGCATAAATCTTAATGAGTGGAAACAGCTGCAGGAATGTAGTACATGCATGAAAACTTTTTGGGTGTTTTCCTGTTTCTATCCTTACCAATGCCGTTTCAATAAAATCCATACATTTACATAATATTCCCTTGGTTATATATAGTCACCTGATTTTCCCTAAAAGCTGATTTTGTGTATTTAAATTGGGGAGAACGCTTAATCATGACTTCCAAATTTGTAATGCAGGCCTTATATCGAATTTAAATCTTACGAACAATTCTGCTCATATCATATTTATGTTAACAATTTTACGAATAGTTCTTTCTTTTGTTTTTTTAGTAACTCTTTTTGAATCGTTGTACCTTTTACAACATGCTAATACTTAGTTATAAGTATATAAGTTATAAGTATATATGCATTAAAAACATAATCAATAATCAGCATGTTTTTCTCAAAATGCATCAGTTTCATATATAACTCTTTGCATACATCTTAATAAGTGTAAACCACTGCATTAATATAATACATACATTCAAACTTTTTGGTTGTTCTCCTATTTCTATCTTTGGCAGTTTCATTCAAACCAAATCTATATATTGATATTTATATTCGTTTAAAAATATATCTATATGCCTGCAATATGTTAATATTTTAAAAAACTAACGCTCAATTTGGATTCGGTTGTTTTAAAGATTGTTATGATTTTTTCCCCTTGGGCATTTTTATGAGGAAGGAATGTTATTTAAGTTTTTTTATTGAGATTGTTTTCCTTTTTGTTTGTATAAGATATTATTTTTTCCATCAACACATTTGGAATTAAATTTGGAGTTAATATTTTTTTTTGTTGGACTTCTGTTAAGAATAAAAACTTTACTTTTAAAACTTTTAAAAAATTTAAACATTGGTATTTATATGAAATTTTTAAAACCTTTTATACTATATTGTAAAAAGTCCAATCAATTACAAAAAGGCAGTGTATGTATTAGGCCCATATGAATTACATACCATAGCCACACCATTTATAAAGCCCACAAAATTTCCTATATTTCACCTAATTGTCATCGTCTTCCACTATTTTTTACCCCCATTATCAGTGCCTTCTCTCCCGACTTGAAGATAGGCGATACCTGTGCCGAATTTTCGATTCTACTCAAACACTCCGTCGGATTGAAGCCTGGATCCAAGATAATCAGGTATCGTTTCCATCTTTAGTGTGTAATATAAATTATTAATGTCTTCATTATGAAATCTGTTCAACCAAAATTTAATTGTGATTATTTCCTTCTTTTTGGGTATTTATCTACATCGGATATAAACATTCTCATGTCCAAAAGAATCGCTTATAAAGCTATCTTTCAATCTTTTAATTTAATATGGCAACCTTAATTTACATTTAAAATCGGAATTCCAGTTATTTATTCGCATCGACGTGTCACCGAGATATGCTTTTTAACCTACAGTTAACTATTATGAATTCCAATTTTTATTAAGCCAACTTCGTGGTTATGAAATTGATGGGAATATTAATCTGGGAACTTATTTACTTCGTATCCAATCATCGGTTCAACACTTTTTTTCCGCAGGAATGGAGGACACTTGCAATGAACAGTTTTCAGATGTGTATTGGAGTAAATTCCAAAAGATTCGCTTCTACAAAATTTTCAAAAAAGAATTCCACAAACGACTTGTAAGTTTAATTTGTTATGCTTTCTTATTGCCAATAATAAATTCGTTTTAGTCCCAGCCAGTACTTGTCACTCAAAGTGTTTTAGAAAGAGTTCATTTAAATTCACACTTGAGTTACAAAGTGTAATGTCCACCTTATTTATGTCCTTGTTGTTATGGAATAATGGGGTGATCACGAATTGTTTCAGTAACATTTGCTTCTGGTGGATATGGAATAACAGGGTGATAACCAATTCTAACAATAACATTTACTTCTTATGATGTTATTTCAATTTATGAACCATACTTGTCAATTCAATGTTACATTTTGTATGTAATTTTTAATATGGTATTTGTTAGAGATATATTGCGATTAACTTTTATTCCAATTCTTGCATATCCATTAATTGTGTCTTAATAGTTGATAAACAAACTTCTAATGGAAAATCTTTATTGCAGCCTATCCCAGAATATTTTTCTCTTGTCGCAAAGCAAACTTTACTATCTACTGTTACTGTAACCCACCCTGGAATGCTATTGTGGAAATTCATGTCGTGGAATCTTCAAATGTTTTGTATTTTGCCGAACAATGGGAGGGTTTTGTCAAAGATCATCAGCTTCAAGAAGGAGATATAGTAACTTTCAAGTACACAAAACATCAGGATATTCGTGCAATTGTGTTCAGGGGTGAAACATCATGTGAGAAAGAGTCGAGTTACTTTATTGATTCTCGAACTAGCACTGGCGTTTACACCAAAAAAGAAAATTGCCCTTCTTTCAGTCATTTCAAGAGCAGCCCTTTCAACTCGCAAGGTACTATATATGCACATTCATATTTAGTTCAACTAATCATAAACGAAGATATTACCTTTAGTTGTTTATAAATAACACATTCATTTATCCTCATGATTGTCCAAAATAAATATTAAGACTGACCTCATTGTTAACCCAATTCCTTGTAATAATTATAAGTGTGATCCCTCAATGACAGTTTCGGCCTCACCACAATCTCAGCAGTGCACCCCTCCTAATATCTCAGGCCAAAAAGATTGCAGCTTCAAGGTAAATGCAATGCGGTGCGCAAACAAGATAGATGCAAGTGTGTCCAAAAGAAAGAAATCGATCCTCAGTAGCTCTCCTACAAAAGACAATGGTAGTCCTTCTATTCCAATGTTTTTACTTTAATTAACTATTAATTAGTATTATTAGAGAAGTCGTATTATATAATGCATATTATTTTGAATTAGTTTATTCTCTGTTAGTATTACGGCACGTTTAACTCATTTATCTTGATTTAATTCCATCTGTGCAAGCCTATGAAAAGGGAAGCAATGCAATGGCAGTAATGGTAACCAAACTTCCAAAGGGTTCATCACTACCGCATGACACTTCAGATACTTGTGAACGAAACAGTCAAAATATGATCATTGTCATGGCTAGGTCATACGTATCAGATGGATTTACGTTGGTAATTTCTTCATTATGCCTAAATACACTTGCTCTTTCAATTAATATTTAGCGTAGTATATATATATTGTTTGCCAAAAATTTCACTTATATGGTTCTTAATCCATTAGTATAATATTTATATAGTTTTCCCTACAAAATGTGAATGAATACATCTGTAATTACCTGATTACTATGGTCACACACTTATCAATACATGATAGTGTTTGTATTAAGTTTCTTAACATGCTAGCCACTAAAGTTCTTTTATACTACTGCAGACTTTAAAATCCCAGTGGGCGCGTATGTACATGCCCAAAAAGATGCAGCATATTATCCTCAGCACCGCTGGTCGGCAATGGACAATTTATTACCTTGTAAGAGATAAATGTTTTATGTTTGCTGGTGGATGGAAACAGTTTGTCCTTGACAATAGAATTCAAGTATGGTACATATGTGAGTTTCAAGTTATCAATAAGAGGTCAAAGAAATTTCTTATGGATGTCAACATTTCCCCAGGTCACGAATCATAATAGGAAACTATTGTCCTTGAGGCATTGCAGAAATTTCGTATTTCAACAAACCAGTTATAAGTATTCTTATTTTTATGCGGTATTATTTTGGATAACTCTTGTTGCATTTTCGTGCTTAAACGAACCCTTCGTTTGCTACATTTGCGTAGTTGGTATGTATAACTAATTATCTTGTACAAATTATCTACCTACAACTATTATAAATGCATCTGTTTTACTCTCACTGTTTCGATTTTATTAAGGTGAGAGTTGATTAAAGCATTCCTATATGAAGCTATTTTACTATAAACACTTGGTGCAACTAATACATGGTGATTGTATGTTCTGCCATAACTAATATCTAATAATGCTGCATATAAGTGTATTTCGTATACGCAAGCTCATAACCATCTTTAAAAAATGATTTAATAATGTCTTGTTCCAAAATATAATGTCGACTGTACAGCATGTACACTAATAATTTATGAGTAAAACAAGTTACGCATGTGCGGTCATGTCATATTATTTACAGCCTTCTCAAAGTGTTTATCTTTCTAACAATTGTCTTGAGGGTTGCTTGACAATCATATAGTTATATTTACTTATTTGGCGCCACTTATAGCTTTTTCTTCTTCTCTTAAAACCTACAGCTTTACTCCGCCTAATCATAACTCCGTTATATTACTAATATATATTACTACGAAGATCATTAAATTAATATGAAGTTTATAGGATTTTATTATTGCGATGGTATTCACGCTTTAATACAATTATTTTTTTTTAAAAAAACTCAATAAAAAATTATATTCTAAAATAATGCTCTACGAACACTATAATGTGTAAAATGTATGTAATATATAAATAGGTGCAATGTGTGAAAATATGTTAAATATGTATAGTGTGAGAAGGAGTTTGAAGTTTTTATAAATATATATATTATATCAAAATGCGTGTAATATATGTTGATATATGAATATGAACAACTCTATATTATCTATAAGAGTCTACTATATGGAAATATACAAATTTGCATTTAGCATGCGTACAAGTATTGCCAACAACGTATATTTTAATATGTATATATATGTATTGCGAGTGAAGTTACGGATACGTTTATTTAAAAATTACCCGTAAATATAAATACATGGATTATGCAATAAATATTATATTATTTATACCTATCAAACTGATTTAACGTTATAAGAGTTATAACATATAATGTTGCCAACTAGTTTGTTATAAGTAATCTAAGAAAGTTCTGCCAATGTCATAAACCAGTTCAATTCCACATGGATGGTTGCATTCTTACAAACGCAGGCGAATAAATAGTAGAAATTTTCCTTGAGCGGTTGTCCATCTTCAACGGCATTAGTATATACTATATATGTAACTATTGTCCCTGAAGACCCTTCATCTGGCTGTTCTTGTACTGCATCGGTGGCTGGTTTATCTGCCAATCAACACTTGTCTGTGATTGTACATCGGTGATTTAACCAGGCACCGATGCAGTACCAAAAAGTAGCTATATGCCGTAGCATTGAACCTATAGGTTCTCAGCTGGCGACAGCTCTGCAAACTTCATTAGACTGCCCAATATCCGGTTCCATGTCAAAGGGAACTTGACTATTTTTGATACTATATCCAACCACCATAAGCCAGTAGAGCAACTTAGCAAGCTCTGGAGCACTTTGTCTCTGTTTCACTAGGATCTGAAACAGCTAAGAGCCGCTTTATGAATGCGTTCATAGCCAGTATCACATCTTCCCCTGCAGTGCTACTCAATTCCTTCAGATTTTGGGGCTCTAGTGTCTTCAAATATTCGATTAAGTCATTTTGTCTGTTAGAAGATTTTCTGCATCTACTTTTTCAGGACCAGAAACATTATTCCACCTGATAACTTCTCCAGTCAATTTTTTTTTTGTGCCAGGTGCTGATTCTGTTGCATCCTTCCTTTCTTGTGGTTCAGGGAGAGCAATTTGCTCCAAGCTTTGTTGCAATTCTAATCGGTATTGTGCATTCCTGAACATATATCCGGTCATCAGGACACTATACATGAGTTGTGCAAGATTCCCAGCAACTCAAAAAATTGTGGTGGCAGTGTCCCAATCATATTCGTCACAGCTATCCTTGTGTCAATTTGTCATATTTTGAGTATTTTGAACTTCTTAAATACTTACGTTTTGACACTTTAGTGATTAGTACCGAGAGATTTTATACTGATCTAACTAGTTTTTGGTCACTTTTTAAACTGTTGAACTTATTTGATACTTAAGACAAAGTATGACTAATTAATATTAAAGAGACGATTTAAATTATTTTCCCTCTTTTCATTCAATTTTAATGTTTTGTTTTATGTTCACATAAATGAAAAAAAAATTAAGTTTGAGGTAAAGTAATATATATTTTGAGATGCCTAGCTAGTGATTGTCCTTACTGAAAAATGTCCACATTCAAATCAAACAATAGGTTGGAAGTATAAATGAATATTTATGGAAATAATCAAGAGCCTTCATCTAAAAGTATCACCATTCATGCACTCTCAATCTATTCATTTCCAATTTCAATCCATGTTTCAGTTTACTAGAAATTGGGCAGTGCGTGTTTTGTAACATTGGTTTTTTAAATGATAAAGTAAGTACAATATTCGAGACAATCACTAAATTGTGTAAAAAATGAAGTATGTTAATAAAATATTAAAAATAAAAATGTAATCGCTAAATTGAGACAATTATTAAATAGGTACCTTGTATTACATTAATCTATTTTTTTCAAGTTGTATCTTTTTCTGTAATATGTTTTCTTCAACTTTCTTTTTCTTTCTTGACAATTTTGACGTTCTCTTGAAATTTTGATGTGTTTCGTTATCGTTGTTTTCACCTATAATTTGAACTTCATTCTTTTTATAAGTGATCTTTCTTGCTACTCTTTTTCTATTTGGTTTTGTTGATTTTTCACTACCTTCGTTGATATTCTGAATTGAATTTTGATCTTCACATTTACTGAATGAATTTCGCTTCTAAATTTCTTCATTAGTCTTTCTTCTCCTGTAAATTGAATAGGCGTCTTTACTGCAAACAGTGCTTTCACAATAAGATCAAGGGTAATGATACTTGCACTTGTCATCAATCATACACGAATTAGTGGGACTTTTTCTTCCACGTGAATCATGCATCATATGTTTAACAACCAATTGAAATATCTCAGCATGCTTAATTTTGTTAGGTAATTCAGCGCAAACATACTTGTTAAAATCTTCTAGATTGATAATTTTATATTCAGGTTGTAATATAATAAGCATGTAGGCATGAGGCAAACCTCTTTTTTTGAAACTCGATAACATGAACATGTGACGCAACATCTTTGAAAATTCCTTTCTTAAACAATTGATCTTTTAAATCTTGCAATTTGACTCTAAATACCTTAGAAACTAAATTGGACGATCTTGTGCTTGTTGTCTCTCTAATATTTCCATTCTAGGTTGCAAGTCACTATATAAAATAAGTGTAGTTTTTCAAATCGTTGTACCAATACTATTCAATCTAAATATCTGCAACGCATGTCTCTTGGACCTCCAATAAAAGAAGTAGGCAGTACTATTCTCTTCCCAATTTAAATTTTTCTTGTTTATCTCAAAGTAACAGAATCCACAATTCCTTGATAAAGCTCAACTCTAATAGTATCTTGCTTCCTTCTGTGAAAATCCAAACGTGTAGATTCCAATTTAATTTACATATTTACTATATATTGTTGAAGTAATCGTTTGGCAAATAGCAAAATAGAATGTTGAGGTTGTCTGATTTGTAACTTATAGTAATAGTATTGTCTACAAGAAACATTCCCAACTTTTTCTAAATTTACACCTGCATAAGTTTTAACAATTATATTTGGGTATATCTTTAATTTAGCTGAATTAGTTAATTACAAAATAGATTAAAATATTCTAAAACACTAAAATCTACTTCAAAATTCCGTAAACCAACAACTCAAATAAGAATAGTCTTAAATATTTTATTTGAGTATATATTTCATTTTGTTGAATTAGTTAATCAAAGAAATAGGTTAAAATACTCAAAAACACTATAATATTTCTAAAAAATCTATAACCAACAAATAGATTAAAAAATGTTTTTAATGACTAAAACACCATTTTTACATCCCTTATAAATATAATTCATCTTTAATTTAGTTGAATTAGTTATATATAATGTTATAACTTAAAATTGTAAGATAGTCATAGCTAATTATATACAATAATTTAGTGTACATCTACATATTTATTAGTATATAAAGATAATCGGATATGATAAAAAAATTAGATAAATTTTACTAAATATAATTATAAATTGGATAGTATTCTTTTAAAGCAATTTAATCTAGAAAATAGATGTGTTTGAGTAATATTAATTTTAAAATAACAGAAAAAAGTAAGAATTTTACTAAACTATAATTTATCTTAAACTAGTTGGTAACACCGCGCCAGCGCGGTGTAATATTCTGTAAATTTATGACCGCGCAAGCGCGGTGTATTATATGTAATAATAACCTTGTGTAATGTTAATTTAGTGTAATAGATATAAATAATATAATATTTGTCAAAATATATATATATATATATATGAATATTAACGGTTTATATTTTACTTTTTATACATGTATGTACATATTTAAATAGTTTCATAAGATTTATGATTGACAATTGTTGTACGCACACATCGATACATATACATATATTTATATAGTATATGTATTTTTGTATATTTGCATATATTAGTCTTATTTTGATATTATTGTACATAATGTGGACAATACATATTCACTCATGCTATATATATTATAAGACATTATAAAAATGAGCAAATTTTTTTATATTTGCACACACTACAATGTATTTGAATTACACATTATCACATTTGATAATTTGATAATTATTTCCATATTATAGAATTTTAACACGCTATTTCTATTTTGTATATTACATATATATAATGACTATATATTTATTCACGAAATATTTATGAACACATTCTAATGTCTCTTAATACATATTACTTGCATTGTCATATAATTTGAATAGTCATAACATTATATTTATTTAGACAAATTATATATTATATTAATGAAAATGTGAATCATTTCATAAATTGAAAACAATAAGGGGAAAGTAGATATATTTATACACGCGAATTAGTTTACATACAAAATGCGGTTAGTTTACATATATCAGTTGCAGAAATTTGCTAAAGCAAGAGTCTTTTTCTGGCAAAAGCTACAATAAGAGTGCAACAAAATATTCTACAAAATAAGCATACTTATAGATGATTTGTTTATATAGAATAATACTACTGTGCTCCAATGACAAGAGTTTGTAATTAAGATTTATCAGTAGAAGAAATATGGACATCCATAGCAAATTTCTTTGGGCTTTCATCAACAACTTGAAATTCACAGATGTCTCCAACTTGGATTCCATTCTCAATGACAAATTGTCTCCATCCACCAGCGAAGACAAAGCATTTCTCTTGGACAAGATAATTAATCGTCCATTCTTTGTCATTAGTCTTGAGAAAAATATGCTGCGACTTTTTTGGCATGTGTATACGCGCCCATTGTGATTTCAAAGTCTGCACTCATATTAAAAGCAGTCAACAGAAATACTATCATTTAGTGATTAGTGTTCTTTCATAGCAACCAGCTAATTGTAACACTTCTCATTGCAGTTTATATACATAATCACACATCAATGATAAAAAATCCAAATCAGAAAAGGGGAAAAAAATGTCACAAACGCAAAAGTGAAAAGGATGAAAGATAAGGATCCAGATAGTTGGAAAAACCACATTCGATTTTATTGCAGTGTATGTGACCAATGATCACTGAAAGAAGTAAAAGATGAGTTTGGTTTTGGTTAGTACGACTGACAAGCAGAAGCTATATATAATGGGAGCAAAAGGGACAAGTTTGAAAGGTGTTTTAGGTTAGGTTGGTAATTTGAGGGATGATTGAAGGGATGGGAGCTGTGAATTTGGTTGATCTAAATATCATAATAATGGATTAAGAATAAGATAATTAAGAATTTGGCGAAACAATATAATCAATGTATACTAAACAGTATCTAAAATACTATGCATATGTAGGCATATAAAATTACCAATGTAAAACCAGATGATACATATGCCTTGGACATAATGATGATCATATTGTGGCTGCTTTCTTTGCGATAATTTGTAGTGTGATGCGGCAGTGATGCTGTCTTTGGAAGTGTTGTTATCATTGGTGCAATGTTGCCCTTCTTATGAACTTATATAAGAAAACATGAAACAAAGGTAAATAAGTTAAATTTATTGTAAAGAATACATAATAGATAATAAACTAATTGAGGATTATATACATTATACAATATGACTAATGTAGTAAGACTTATTATTAAGAAATTAATAAATTAAATAAACTAAAATAGAAGGATTACCACTGTCATTTGTATGAGTAGAACTAAGGATTGATTTCTTTCTTTTTGCCAGATTGGCATCTACATTGTCTGCATTCCACACTTTATTTACCTTGAATGTGCAATCTTCCGGAGTATTAAGATGATGACGATGAGGAGGCTGTGTACCTTCATTAGCTTGCGAATTTGTAGGGTTACTCTTGAATTGAGTGAAAGAAGGGGGTTGTTTTTTTCCGCTGTACACACCAGTGCTAGTTCGAGAATCAATAAAGTAACTTGATTCTTTCTCGCATGTTGTATCTCCCTTGAATACTATTGTTTGGATATCTTGATGTTTTGTGTATTCGAAGGTAATTAAATCTCCTTCTTCAAGTTGATGGTCCTTTACAAAACCTTCCCATTCGCCAGCAAAATATAACACATTTGAAGACTCGACAATATCGAATTTCCATGACAGCATTCCAGGATGGGTGACAGTAATAGTGGATGGAAAAATCTGTTTTGCAAGAAAGGAACAATATTCGGGAATAGGCTGCATTTAAAATTATCAATTTCAATTTTGTTTATAAATGGATATGTAAAATACGCAATAAGACTTGCTTTGACTATGCTTTGAACAATTATTATACCTAAATCGCATAAACTGATTGGCAGGAGTTTGGTCATGACAAATAAGAAATTATTATTGCGAATAGGATATCATTTCAAGTATAACTTACAAGGCGCTTGCGGAATTCTTCTTTGAACAGCCTGTAGAAACGGATCTTCAGAAATTTAGTCCAATACAGATCAGCAAAGATGGCATTGCAAGTGTTATCCATAGAAATACCTGTTTAACCGATGATTGGGAAAGAATCAGTAAATCTCCATAGTGTTATTCTTTTTGTTTTCACAGCCAAGAAATAATGCCAGCAGAAAATTGAAATTTAATTGTTAACAAGAGATTACAATTAAAGGGTATATTGTAGAAAGATCTTCATGTCACTGAATAACCGTAAATTTGATTTGGAAAGTGATATAATGTTTCTAGTTAAAATAAGGCGTTTGAAAGAAACTTTTGTAGGCTATTATTTTGAGTGTAAATAATCTAAGAACTTTAAAATTTGATGCAGATAAATAGTCGGAAGAAGATAAGTAAATACGATTGAAGTTCGATTAAACCAATTTGAAGCAGAAGAGGTAAATAATGTAGGGGGGATTCTAAAGAAGAGAATGATACCTGTTTTTCTTCAATTCAGCCTTCAATGTGACGGAATGCTTGAGAAGTCTTTGAATTGATATCAGCTATTGAAGTTAAAAGAGGAAACACAGAAATCGGGATACAAGGTGAAGACGATGACAATTAGGTTTTAGTGTAATAATTGTTGGGCTTTCTAAATGAGAAGGTTAATTTTTTGAATTGATATGGATCTAATATAAAAGTTTTTTTGTCAATTGCTGGTCTTTGTTATTAAGTTAACCCAGATGGATCTAATATAAAAGGGCTTTTCTAGTTTGATGGTCTTTTTCGTGCAATTTAGAGTAGCTGGTGCGGTGAAAAGGTAGCAGACAGGCCCGATATTATGATTAATTTCTGGGAGCAATTGAGTGGGAAAAAATCCTGCATGTAATATTTTGCAGCTATTATTAGTTGTTTTCCGAAAATTTAATTGACTGAAATTACTTAAATCAAAACACCTGAGTATTTACAATAAGAATACGTATTATGTTTTTTTCTAAATGAATGTAAATATCAATTTGTCATTAGTTGTTGATAGAAATGGTAGAGATAGAAATAGGAAAACATTGATAATTTATGAAAAAATATATCTTATTTATAAGAGTAATATTGAATTTATTTTCATGAGAGATGATATTTAATAACTTTGTTTCCATAAAGAAATTGTATTAGCACTTGCATTGATAAGCTTTTTTTGGTACTATATTTTTTTTTCCTTTTTTAACATGTTAGGCAATTTGACCATTTAGTTTAATGATCAAAATATGATCTTACTTTATGGTTTTTTTTTTGGTGTAGCTTTACAATTACTTTAATAATTTAATTGTGCCATCATTATTCTAAATAATATAATAATATATATAATGTTACTAAAAGAATTAAATTATGAAAATGCTTTGGCATTTTTAAAAATTTGTAACTCAATTTTAATATCCTTGGTGAAAAACAAATTGATATGAACAATTTAGAAGTGTCTTCTAAAACTTTCACTTTAAATTAATAATTTATGATGTTTACAATTAATATATTTAATTGATAGTAAACTGTGGAAAGTATTAATAAGTCCTTTTTATAAGGATAAAAGTGATTGAAGCCTATCTTTCATTATATATGAAATAGATATAAATTTTGCAAACTTAAATAATTGTATTGGAGTGGCAAACTAGCATTATATAATTCATCATCTAAATACTCTGGCAGAAAGTCATCATCAATCATTTTGAGTCTAGGGTGACTGGAAAATATATAGACAATGTACTATAAAAGTCTTCACGTTTCACATAGTAGGCAGCATACTATTAGTCAGCAACGGAAATGAAGAGCAAAAGAGCTGTAATTCTGCATATGTGAACCAGTTCTCCTGCATCTATAATAGTGATAAAATGTAAAAACAAATGAATCAATACTTTGAAAATAAACAAAGAAAGTAAAATATATATATATATATACACACATTATATCACATATAGTATGTTGAACAAAGAGCACACGAAATAAATAATAATTCCAATAATCATAAAAGCTTGATTACTATTACTCACAAAGTATGGATAGCCATTAGAAAGTGAAATCTTGTATGGAGCGTTGTCTAGGAAAAGCTTCGCGTAGAATAGAACAAACCTTCCACAATCTTTAGCATTATTTTGTTGGGGGACCTAAAATTATAATCTATTATATGTACTTAAATGAAAGACTTCATTGTAAAAAATTGGAAGGAAAGCATTACCACCTTTGGAATACGTAGATGAATTCTCTGAGCCCTTCTATTATCTATAGGACAATTCATTACTTTACAGATGTCGAAAACAAATCTATTAATAGAAGATAAAGTAAGTTAGTCATTAATATTAGCATTGCAATGTAAGACTTATTTATTCGTTAAAGCATTACCTCCTGATTGCTGGTTCAAGTCTTTCACAATTCAGATCGCGAAGGGAATCTAATATCAACATGCAAGGAGACATGGAATCTGATTGTGCCAATTCATCGAAATTGCACAGTATCAAGAGGCTCCAATGAGACCTGACCATTAGATGTTGAATGACTAAAACATTATAGCAAGGTATGTCATGAAAAGTAGAAAATCTGAATTAAATATACGTACCATATGACGATGGGAATAAAAACATATCTTTTGGATAGTATATCCTTCGATTTGGTCCATTTCAACACTTTTTCCCTATTACAATCCTTCATTTACAAAGAAAACCATAGGCTATCGAAATATGTACATAAATGTGTGTTTGATTTGGAAGTGTCTTCCCATAGACGCCTACAACATTAAAAATGAAACAATTAAATAATTAATTGATAGATGATGTAAAAGAAATTTCAAGTAACATTCATTCTTTGTACTCACTCAAAGCATTCTTGGAATTTTCCAGAGCTTAGTTGTTTTTCAATGGTTATGGATCTGCCAGAATAATCACGCCTATTGCGATTTTGACGGGCTTGAACACGTTGTTCATCAACCTCCAAATACGTTGCATCACCTGGACTGCTTGCTTTCTTGTTTTTTTTCATCAGCCCATGTTTCATTTGAGGCTCTCCCTGATTGTTATCTTGTATATCATCCTTATGATATACAAATCCAGTAGTCACATCATCAATCCTACCGTCAATGTAGTAGGATTCCTCTTTCCCACAACCAGTTGCAAAACTGAAGAGCTCAACATCTAAGTAGTTGTTTTTATTGTAACTAAACACAATCATATCTCCTTCTTGTATATTAAGATCCTGTACAAAGACTTCCCACTGTCCCTCAAAGTAATAGATATCAGAATATACGACTATATGAAACTCCCAAGATGCCTTTCCAAGATATTGCACATATAATGTACGCGGTAGTATCTCCTTTAATTTGTCACTGAACCGTCGAGGGATAGGCTACAAAATTAATACATAATGAAATCATTTGTTTAAGGTAATAAAAGTTTCCAAGGAGGAAAAAAAAAGAAGAAAGTTAAAGTAAATTTGAAAAAAGGAACATTTTTCAATTGGATAGATGTACATCACAATGTAAGCTTCAGACATATAATGGGATTGATTATAAACATACTTTAAAATTACATAAACCATGAATTCAATAGACGTAACTTACAAGCCGTTCTTGGTACGTTTTGTTGTACTCTTGAAAGAATTGTACTTCTCCAAAAAGATTCCAGTAAAGTTCAATTTGTCGATTCTGTAGAGCTTCCATGATTTGTAGTAGCACTTCAAATCTTTATCCTGTACAATAATAAACCGTAGAGTCAATCAAAGTTACTAATTTTGTATGTAAATAGAGATAAAAATAATCAATGGAAACTGAGCTTATTACTAAGCTACTAATTGACTGTCATAAACACAGTCTAAATATTTGAATATTTTAAACAAAATGAAACATGACATTAAAGTCGGAGATACTAAATTTTAATAATTTAAGCAAGGGATGGATGGAGATCAAAGAAGAGTTATATGTGAACATAAAATCTTAACAGCTGCATTCCTGTTGTAATTGCTCGGAAGTCATAAATGGAGATGGAAGAAGAGTCATATAAAATAATATGGAAAATATCAGAATGTACACAAATCCAGAATGAGAAGGGTATAATTCAGCAGAACCATTATTGAACCCCCAATATGAACACAAATTCAAATATTTGCAGATTTTAGCATCACTTAACTGAAACAATGCAGGGGGCAAGGTGATGGGTTTGCAATCAAATAATAAAAAAAGTAAAAAAGCTGAAGACTTTTTGTTGGAGGAGGGGAACTCACCAAGAAGCCGAAGGTGATGGAGAAAATGACGGCGGTGGCAATGGAGATGGAGGCGAGGTTGGTGTTGCCGAGGTGACCAGCAAAGGATTGAGCGATGACAGTGAGTGGGGACGATATTGTTCTATACGATGAATCTAAATACATATCAAATACATTCATATATTCACTAACAATATAAGCCGACAATCGTATATATATATTAATAATCATAAAAAGGAAAACGTATAAATGGAATACCTTAAAACTGCACGATTGACGCGATATCCAGAATAATGCTGTAGATCGATCGATTTGTTAAGTTGAATTACGCAGATTTGAATGACTGCCGAAAAATATTTCATCCGATGCAAACGAGGGTAGAGCGACTTGGGATTTTTGTGGAAGGTTCCCTTATCCTCAATGACCGTGTATAAATCCGGGCCTAATTAAGGGATAGAAGTAAATTTTTTTGGGTCGATCAATCTACAGAATTAAGTGAGAAGGCCCATTTTTTTAATAAGCCTGGAACAATATCCAACCGAAAAAATAAGATAGTTTAGAACAAGGTTATATCAATCTGATTGTTTTGAGATTGGTCGAAGGCCATTTTACGAAATTTCCAATGTAAACAAGAATTTATTGCAAAAACTATTTCACACCTACGTAGTATTTCATATTCGATCATATATATATATATATATATATTTATTTTGTGAAGAATATAAAACGAGAAGTTTTTCTTTATATTGTTTGATTATCATATGATCTTCAAAAGATGATCCGAAGGCATTAATTCAATGGTTGTTTTAGTTAGTATGTTCGTAGATTGCACATGAAATTTGTAATTTATAAAAGGTACAATACTAAATGGAAGTGTATTTTATATTGAATAGAATAGGTGTATATTTTTTATTATGATAATAGGCAATACTACATATATCAAACTATTATAAATATAAATTTGAACAATCACACCAAAACAAATATATTAAGATTGGTCATTTTATAGAAAGAAATTTAAAATGCCAAGGGTACAATTTTTCAACTCCATACTCGTTAAAAATGACAATAGCATATGTAAGAACATTGCTATTAACATATTGCGGAACAAACAAAAGTTCATCATTGTCTGTAAGTTCATGGTCGACCACAAAATAATTCCAATTATCCGTTAAAGTATTATTTTGTAATTTGATGTCATAAATTTTCTCCCCAATGACCAAGTTGATTCGCGGATTATGTCTGGTGCTGCTCATGGATTTCATCAATGATGGCAATTTCTATAAAAAAACCAAACATTAGAAATAAAAAAAGTTGATCAAATATAAATAATTAATACTTACCAATTTAGCTCGCTTTGATGTTTTAAATTTTACATAGAAACAACATTTCATATTCATATCCTGGCAAAACAACGGATGTATTGAGGAGGAGATGATTTTGTGGCAATGATCGGTATTTTCCTCACCTGAAATAAGATATAAAAAAATAAGAAAAGAAAAAACAAAAATAAAACATCTTGTAATATATATGTGCATCTATATATATCTTACCAATTATCATGCTTCTATAATTTGTAAGCATAGTAAGTGGTGAAGTCCACGCCATAAAGCTCTGAATGTAAAAGGTTGTGATATGAATTTGATCAAATTGTTTTTGATCACGGTACCTAAAGAAAATACGATCTCTTGGCTTGATGATATTAGCGTCACAATATTCATCCCATCCGAGACTAAAATGTCGATCATGTATGACCACCATCCATTTTTTCAAGCTATCAAATATTTCAATTTCTTCATAATTTTTTGTTAATCCAAGCGCATCATGTATTTGATATGGGATTTCCTATTTAAAAGAATGACATTAATACATAAGCACCTTCAAAAATAAGAATGTAATAATATATATTACCTGTTTTTGTGTATCTGTGCACACAAGTAAAAAGCACCATGGTTTTCCAATTTGTTTAAATGTATTCGGATCAGTATGCATTGGCTTCTCCAGTTGACTTGCAAAAGCAATTGGATCTGCTCGAATAACAATTTGCAGCCAATCTTCTACATATTTCAATGAATAAAAGTTTGGCTCACCTAAATAGTTATTCAAGAATGGATAGGAGTTCCAAAAACTATCTGAAAGGGTAAAATTGGTGATTTCATTTTCTGCAAATCTGATATCCAACACATGGACCAGCTCACCAGAAAATGACTTCAGATAATACTTCATTTCATTATACTTTTGCACCCTTTTCCATTTCATAAATGGATTACATAATTTGTCCATTTTATGAAAGAAATTCTGCAAGAGACCAATAGAAATATTGAAAGAGTCAATATAATCTTCAAGCCATGTGTTTATTATGTTTCTACTATGACACATTAGAAGCATGTAAATAATGTATTGACCATCATATTAGAAAAGACGTACCTAATTAATACAGAACAACACAATATGTTTGTTTTTTTGCGAAAGGAAAAACTAAACGACCTCGTCCGGTGTCTATCCTGTGGGAATTCAAAATCTTTATATTGCTTTTCTAGAACATCTAAAATAATGATCTGTTTAAATAAACAGAGCAAATGAATTTATAGAGGAAGAGTACATTTCATATAACAATAATAACAAGTTATTTATATGTAAATAGTTTGTAAAAAGCACTATATGATAGCAAAAGTACACCCTAGAAAATTGTAGAGCAGGGCTATGAATGAACAGACCAAAGTTGGAGAGAAAATTGAGAATTATAGAGCATTATGTACTGATTGATAAGCAGGACTTCATTTTAAGAGATGACAAAATAGAACAATTAAACGATAGTTTTTTCCATGTAGTTGTACATAAGGGGAGACAGCAATAAATTGTTATAGTCTTTCAGTAATCAGTCTAGTTAGTATGAAGAAAAAAATCTGCAGCATAAGCTTTCATTTAAAAAGGAATAGAATGCATATTCTTCTAAGTAAATAATAGTTAGGAGGCGAAATAAGGGCGTTTGCATCTTTTAATTAGCATGTATAATTTTTTCTATTGGCACCAGATTTGTAAGCCACAATTTTATCGAAAGTAGATAAAGTTGTACTTCATAAACGTCAAATCTGCTGAAAAGTAAGTAGCAAGATAAAAGCATTGGATGCTGTCCTTGAATGGAGCATGGGTTGTCTTTCAAGTTTCAACGCATGCTCTCATAAGGCTTGCTGTCCTGTAGTGAGCCATGGAACCTATCATCATCATAGATAATAATGATCTTGTAGACCAGTCTAGAGCTGGACTTCGTCTTTTGTCCTTCAACACTTACTTGCAAAAGGGTTAGTGTTCTTTAGTTAGTGATGAGATCCATCTTTGATTGCATACTTTCATAGAATTAGACAATTGTAGAGCTGCACTTTGGCTTTTACATCATCATGGAATATAATGTAATAATATAATAATAATATAACCACACAATTCACCTACCAATTTTCAAAGAAGGACTGTGTCGACAAAGGATCAAATAGAAAAGATGTTTAAGATTTGTCCACAGGCTTTACGTTATGTAAGCAACGATTATCAATTTCTGATATAGACATGATGATAGTAAGAAACATAAAGATTAATCCATCTAATGCAACAGAATAGCGACCTTTAACAGGAGAAGCAAGGACATTGACATTAGCAATTCCACATAACACAATACATTAATTTATAGAAGTGTACAAAAGTAGCACACCTTTCAGAGTTAGGCCACAAACATGTTATGGCCAGCAAAATGGCTGTACTATTAACAGGATTACCTAGACAGTTTTCTTAATAATACCAGTATTTCAAGCAAGGCTGCTGTCTAATTAGTATAATAATAACCACATAGATAAAACATGATAAAAATTTATAGCAAGCATATATATTATACAACAAAAAGGTCTTGCGATGAGATACTTTCAGCAAAAGCTAATAACTGCCTCCCAGGATAAACACATACTATGTTGTTCTATTCATGAGATCGATTTGTTTTTTTGTTTCTTGCTAGTTCCCTCTCCAATAGACTGCAACGCATCTTCTGCATTGGTGAAATCTGACTCCATTGTTTCAGCAAGAGAGCGACGAGTTTTAGTTCTAGTGACTTGCTTAGCTGGTATCCAGTGTAATAACAAAGTATATATTGTCTCAGCCATCATAAAGCGAATTAATATATAAGCATTATTAGACATAAGTAAATGTGAATACCTGGAGTATCCACACTTAGTATTGTTTCGGCAATGGTTTCAGTTGTATCAGTTTCAGGCTGCGAAGATTCTGATGGCAGCCTAGCATGGTCACTTGAAGGCAACTTCGAAATAGGGTCAGATTCAACATAATCAGAAATGCTGACTATCGTGTATCGCTTTACAGATCCCTCACTTTTTGCCTTTGGTTGTTTCACATGAACATGAAACATTTTTTACTCAAGGTTTTGGTGCACAGCATCTAAAGAGGGAGTGGTACCCTAAGGGAATAGCATAAAAAGAAAAACACAATTATGAGACATAATCAAATATTACTAAACGCCAATGAACAAACCACACAATGAATTTCAGCCAGCATTATCTCACATTGTCTGTATGCATCATTGCATCAAATGCCGAGAAGCCAAGTATTTTTTCTATGTGTTCACCAAAAACTGATGCAGTGATTGTCCCACTCTCATCAGTCAAATCTAATTCCAAACGACACCTACAGTTGGAGGTGTTTCAGTAAGGCAAAGACATCAGGTAACACATAGTTGTGTTAATATGGAAATCTAATTTAAAGTCCAAACCTGGACTGCGACATCTGTTTCTCACCGCACAAATTGCACTGATATTCATAACCAGGAGATGCTGATGTAGAAGCAAAACAATTCATGCAGCCCATGTACCAATAACTTTGCATAATATTTTTAAATGATATATTGGCCTTGACCAATGCGACCTAATGGCAGTAGCAAACAGTAAGCGGAGAAGTAAGATTGTCAAAGGCGTTCAGAATTTCGAGGCTAAAAAGAAATAAATTGGAACTACTGCACCAACATTCTGAGTAGGCAACATGTTTGCAATCAAAGTGAATTTTTTTTCACTGCGCAATGTAATATCAGGGCCATATTTTAGATAGGATTTTGTCCGGACAAATTCAGCCAATTCTTTTTCATTGCGCGCCACCCTATTGACACGAGACAATCAAGAGATTCAGCTTGTCAATAAGATAATAAATAAAAAGTTTGCATTAGGAAAGGATTGTGCACATGTACCAATTTTTTAAGCGCATTGCTTCCTCATCTGGCGGATTAACAAGTATCATGGAATCTCGACATGTCACAAGCTCAACAGCTGTTGAAGTTTACAATGGGGGCAAAAATAAATAACTGTAGGAATTTTTATATGCAACTAAAAAACAAGCACTATGGGATTCACCATTATAGTATGAAGGCCTGACTCGACGACAAATCACAACAGGGAAATTTCGAAGGTCATCGCTTATTGCCTTTCCTTCAACGAGAATAAACTGATTCCACATAGAAATCATGATGGACTGCATCCTAAAGCACCATTATTGAGATAGAAAAAAATTAAGTAGAACAATAAGATGTTATCGCCATAACAGCAGGAATTTATTCTAGTACGACATTTATAAAAGCATAATTATTATAAGTATGAACACACTTACTGCTCATTAACCAAGACAAACTTCTGCACAGTGCTCTCTCCCCATGGTTTTGTAACAGTCTTCACAGTTAAGACATCAATAGTAACAGCAATTACATCTGTTCATTCATTCATAAGAGTGTAAATATGTATCAAGCACAAGTAAATTCTACAAGGCACAAATGTATTAACACACTACTTACCAACTCTCTTCGTTTTGTCATCTTCATGAATATAGTCTCCAAGATTATCAAACTTTGTATAGTTATAGTGCAAGCGGGTTATGCTTGGCTTGTCAATAATTTCTTCAATGACTATCCTTGAACTAATAACCCACTGCATTGTAATTCCTTCGCGAGCATATTTTGGATTTACTGTTCTGATATCAGCATTGCCAATTCGGTACTTTTTAAGAGCCTGAAGTTTAGGGCCCATGCGTTGAATATCGGCATCAAAAATGATGCCTTCAACTTTAGCCCCTTACCAGAAAAGAAATAACATGAATTCAGATCTACGTTTAGGAGAAAAACAGATTTAGTGCGGCATTTTTTCTGTTTTTACAGCAATAGAAGACAACATACCTTTGAATCAGAAAATATGAACTTCTGAAGCCTAGTTGGGCTGCTTATTCCTTGGAATGGCTGGAGTTTTTCGTCAACATGAATAACAGCATACCAGGGCCGCATTGTATTATTCAGCTGATCTATTGGCATGTCAGTTGTCATCCTGATGTACAGATACATAAATCAAATTGATTCAATAAGGTAGCAATGACTAAAACAATGCAGATAGTTGATGCAGAAGTACTATAGAAGTTGAGCAGAAGTCAGTTTTTTTGCAAATATCAGTTGACATCTTCATGTACACATACATAAATCACATTTGTTCAACAAGGTAACAACGAATAAAATAAAACATATAAGGTTTTGTGTGCGCTGACAATTCAAGAATTCCTGTGTTCTGCAAAATCAAGGATTTCGCTGAAAACAACGTTTCTTGTCTTGCAATCATTTTTTTTTTCATCTATCATAGGTGGCAAAATAAGAACCTTAATAGCCTTTGCAGTTTTTGCTCTTGAAAGAGCAACATATAACTGGCCGTGTGAAAACACAGGCTCGCGAAGATAAAGACCGACATACTCTAGCGTTTGACCTTGTGATTTGTTTATGGTCATACAAAAGCACAACTTTATTGGAAACTGAATGCGCTTAAACGCGACACCGTGTTTTTCAGTATCGCTATTCACCAATGGAATCTTTGGCAGGAAAACCTTCTTACCTATGCACTGGCCTGTAGCAATTTCTGCACATAAACTATGAGCACTTAGATCACGACAAATCAAGCGCGTGCCATTGCACAGGCCCTCAACAGGATTTAAATTTCTCAAAAGCATTATAGGGCAGTTTTCTTTTAGGACTAATTTATGAGGAGGAAAGCCATTAGGTTTTAATGAATTCAGAAGATCTTCAAAATCACCCTGATATTTTTGATCAATAGTTTTATCTGTGCTAGTATAAACATAAGGCTGGCCAACTGACTAATCAACACATCGTTGATATCATCAGCAGAGCTACTTGTTGGGCAAAGAATACACCTGTTTATCAGTTCATAAGGATTCGCAGAAAACATTAAAACGGTCACTATATAAGAGTGGATGGAAAGAGAATATTAAAGTTACCAATGCACATGGCCAGCATGTAGTAATAAATATGGTCAGAGGTTACTAACCTTTTCAACGATGCCTCTCCTTCATCATATGGTATAACTATATCCGCCGGGAGCGTAATATTGGCATCTTCATTCATAGGGAGCAAACCTTCTCCAACTTTTAATAAATATTCAGCAAATTGAGGGTCTAAAGCAGACCTCATATTCTGCCGCAATGAGATCTTATGCAGCGATGGCCATAAAATGGAGTTTACAATGCTAGCATCAACTTGCATTTCTCTTGTTGCCCGAGCTATGACAGGTAAAGTCTGACGGAAATCCCCACCAAACACAACACATTTGCCATCAAAAGGTTCATCAATTCCAGTCAAGTCTTTAAGTAAACAATCAAGAGATTCAATAAGGACGTTCTCAGCCATTGTAGCCTCATCACATAATATTAATTTAGCCCTAACAATCATTTTAGCAACACTACTTTGTTTACTCAGTTGGGAGACTTTACCAGCACCAGGATCTAAAGGGAGTTTAAATCTAGAGTGTGCAGTCCTACCACCTGGCAAGATTGATGCAGCAACTCCAGAAGTTGCAGCAACAATCGCAATAAATCCTTTACTCCTTATTGACGCTAGAATAGCACGGTACAAAAACGTCTTGCCCGTGCCTCCAGGGCCATCAACAAAAAAGCATTTACTTTAACGCAGCCTGCACAACTAAATTATACACAACTTTTTGGTCAGCGTTAAGTTTAGAAGAAAGTGCCAAATCTTCAGCTGTAACCTGAATGTTAATCTCACTATCAAGTTCTCTTGTCAGTCGATCCACATCATTGTCGATCAGAAATGACGATGGTACTAAGCAATAATCACTCAGATTCTTCCCCATTTGTTCCAAACTCCTGTTTATATCTTTTAATACAAGTTTTGTAATATCTATATCACTAAGATGACTATATAGGCTAATATTATTATAATCTGACGACAATTCTGATTGGAATCTATTCCATAATTTCCTAGGTTCATTGGGTGAACAATATGCTAAAAGAACAGCAAATAAAAACCTGAAGGCAAACGGCATATGAAAAGTAGAGCACTCATCAAGTGTATCCTCAATGTAAGTATCAGAATTTAAGAAGCCCATTTTAAGAGCAGCCTCTCTAAATGAAGGCAGCAAATTACCATCAACAGTACGCAAATTAGAATAAGACGTCGGACCCCTTACATGTGAGAGTAATAATCTTAGATAGTAACAATCACCTTCAGAAGGGTTGAAACTAACCATTCTACCAATGACAAAACCACGTTTCCGTTCGGCCCACTGCTTACCCTTGGGACTCCAACAAAATATCTAGGAAACTCCCTATACAAACATTTTAATTGTATAGCCCTTTCATTTGTGCGATTCATAAAAAAAAATTCAGTTAACATAGTTTTTGAAAATGTACCAGACTGAACCATTGCTGCAAGATCAGCATTCTTATGAAAAGAAACTACCTGCGAGCCTTCAAGATGTACTTGAAGTGTATAAACAGCTGGATGTATTTCACTTAATTTGAAGGAGAAAATCCTCCACATTGCTTCAGGAGGGCCAATCCATCTTCCATCTTGGAAGTTCTTAATTTCATCAATGGGTTGCTCATCTTTCTGGCCGACAATATTATAACTAACAAGATCATGCCCTTTATAAACATATTTATAAATATACTTTACCATTTTAACAGTTGACCAAATTTCCAAGTTCATATGACAGTCAAAAAGAGCCAACAAATAAGGGTTATAAGGAACTACCCATCTATTCTCTAATTCATGACGTCGCACGATAGCTTTCCTACCGTTATTTCGCCTACGATATTGCGGGTAGCCATCATCAACATGCGATGTATAAGGCACAAACTCTTTAGGATATTTGTTTTTACACTGGCGATTTCTCATGCATGGATTTTGCCTATTCAGATGTCCACAAGGACCATGCTTCATATGTCTAACGACAACAGAATACAAGTGCGGGTCTTCATTAGAATCAGGTATTTCGGCGGAGACAATACGATCATAAGCTTCGGAATTCAAAGGTTTAAATCCAGGTTTTAAAATTAGCAGCACATGAGCATGAGGCATTCCCCTTTTTTGAAATTCCATACTATAAACAAATGCAGCCACG
Source organism: Ophiorrhiza pumila (assembly GCA_016586305.1). NCBI lineage: Eukaryota > Viridiplantae > Streptophyta > Magnoliopsida > Gentianales > Rubiaceae > Ophiorrhiza > Ophiorrhiza pumila. The sequence goes on along the minus strand of BLIW01000005.1, from coordinate 14,273,202 downwards.
TCCCCAAAAAGTTTTTTTTGACAATCTCAACTTTGAGAAGCTCAAATCTAGCTCTAAAAACCCTAGCCAGCAAATCTGGACGATTAAAAGCATTCTGATAACATTCTAAGTTATCCTGAATTTCCTTCCAGTTTGGATTACAAGTCATAGTTAGGAAAAGATCTGGTTTACCATATTGTTGAACCATAGACATTGCATCCAAATATCTTCTACGCATATCCCTAGGACCACCTATAAAAGATGAAGGCAAATAAACCCTACGGCCAATTTTTTTCCCATCACATTCACCAACAACAACACTGTCTACTATGCCACTCAACATTTCAGATCTAATCTCATTTTGGTTTTTCCTAATAAAATCTAACCTCTTTGTTTCAATTTTTATATACATATCGACAACAAATTGCTGCAAAAGCCTACCAAAATTCAGGAGTAGTGATCGATCGTTTTGCCTTATCTGAAGTTTGTAACAATAATATTCCCTTGCAGATACACAGTGCTCAACAGTACTCCCCCGAAGAGCAACTACAACAAGAAAAATATAGCAATCAGTCATTCCCTTCATGATCACTGAAACATAATAATAAAGTAAAGAATAAAATCTGTGTACTTAAATAAAAGATAATAACCTTGCTCTTCTGAATACACCAACTCAGCAGGATCTCGTACAAAAGACGGATCAATGGGCACATTTGCCTCACAAGTACATAATTCCCGGTGTCGATTCTTCTTGAGTAATTTCTTAATGCCAAAATACCAGCCCGACTCTCCTCGAGGAAACAAGAGAGGGTACTGAAGACTGTCATAACAAGCATAATAATGGTGGATTTTATGAGAGACATTTGTATGACCATAAACTCGTATATGGGCAGTTTTAGTATTACTTTCGAGCAGCTCCTCTCGGAAAATAGCCGCAACTTGTGAAACAGAAGGCAGGTTGTAGACACGTTGATCTAAACCTGGATACCCATTCTAGACTATAGTATGTTGTTCTACATCTGAAACATGCCTAAGATCCTTGAAAAATTTTGAGTAAGGGTTATCACGAAGGACATTAACAAGTGTCCGCAACGTATCCTCACGAAATCTATCTGAAGAACTGAGCCTCCTATTGATTTCCTCTTCAGTATCATAGAAATAAAACTGCACACCACCTAACCTGTCATCATCTGGAAATAAACTACCTAAAAAGTGGTAAACCTGACCTTGCACACGGAACGTGTATATCCCAGATTTGTTCTTGGTTAGCTCCCTATCATATTTCACCCCTAAAAACGTAAAAGCAAAGTTATTGTTATAGGTCCTAATATGTTTCCTAAACTGAACAGACTGCTCATTGCCCCCCTCTAACAAATCTCGGAGTAGATAAGGCAATGGTGTAAGAACTAACGAAACAGCTCCTTTCGAACAACAAAAACCAGGAGGTTCCAAATAAAACCTGGCAGCACCACAATGTTCGCAGTCAATGGCAGGGGGCAGTACCAAACTTTCTGTGGGTATTTTTTTCCTATTCAGAGGGCGTTTTTCTGCAGCAGAAAGACTACAATTAAGAGGACACCAAGTACAATGTAGGAAAACATGGGCTGCAATTTCTTTCGGATGGCACTATAAAAAAAATATAACAATTAAAAGACTGGTGCATAGCTTGGTTTATTATGTTGATAATAAACAGACACAATATAAAATAAAGTCAGGTAAACATTTGCAGCAATCTTTTGGCGAGATGTACGTCAGAATATAACGTTGAGTTTAAAATGAGACGTACATTGTTTTGAATCCAACCTTAAAAGACTGTAACAAGTAAAAGAACGGTGCATTTTTCGTGATGAACAATATTATAAAAGAGAAACATTTTGTAGAAAACAGTATGAGAAGTCTCCAGCTTCTGAGCAAGACCTGTCAGGAGTTAACTATAGTGAATGAGTTCATAGACATGATATGGGAGCCAAGTTTATTTTATTTTTTGAAACACATAGGAAGATACGTTTTAGAAAGATGTAGGAAATCAATACGCAACTTAAAATAGCCGTCATGGGCAAGTAAAAAAAGGTTGCAAGGAAAGGCAGTTACTAGGAGGAGTCATTTTTGCTGCAGAACCCCGAACTGTAAGATTGGATGGTAAACCTTATTAACTAATTATAACAGAAGACGCTGAAATTTATCAGAGTGAATCCTAAACTGAATTACCTTGGAAATTCTGCACATGTACTATAATTGGCCGACTAAGGCCTACATCCCCTACATCAAGACGACCATTGGAGCTAATAGACAATGCAGCAGCTGCACGAGCAAACATTTTTTTTTGCCTATTAAGTGAAAGATTAATTCACTGTGTTGGAAAAGCGGTGAGTTAACACGTGAAAAAATGAGAAGAGGATAGGTATATGAGGTGGCACGGTACATGAGAAATGAACAAGCGCAGTTCTCACCCTGCACATCCAAACCATGAGCATCGCTAGCAGCAGAAGGACTGGTCCTGCTTGTAGAGCAAGACACTTCGCTTGCTTCACTAAACTTTTTTTGTTTTTTTAACAATCTGAGATTCCTACGGCGTTGGAGCATTCTTTTTTTTTGCTCCTGCGGCATCCGTGCATACCACTGACGCTGCATTGCATTTTTATCCATCTAACAGGAACAGCGGAGGCTGAACGATTAGCCATTAAGAAGCAAGCATACAAAATGCAACATGTCAAAAAGAGACACAGGCGCTTTTCAGCACTACATAGAGGTGGAAAACATCCGGGGCAGACCGTATATGAACCGGCAAGTACCAAAAACATGTATGTAAACAACTGGTAAAAATAGCAAGAGCATCATAGCAAGCAACGCCAACAAGTCCATCAAACTAACACCACACATCAGCATAGATTTCCACATCATTACAAGAAGAGGCTTTCTTTCCTATCGACCAAACCACAATTATTTCCTATACATATATTACAGCAGCAGCAGATAAACAGGAGGGGGAAAACAGTTGGAACAGTCGGATACAGAATAGCATGCACACATAACATATACAGAAGCAAGAGTGAACGACGAAGACCACAATGGGAAGCAAGGCCAACATGTAAGCAAAACTAAAGCACGAAAAGGGAGGGCGACTGCATAAGGAAGTGAATATACCCATATAACGTATACACAGTACGACACGGACAATGGCTGTAAAGCAGTGAAAACATAGACATATCACAATTAGATGAGTTAGAAATTCGAAAGCACCGAAAGGGGAAATTTGATAGGGTTAGCTTTTCATTGAATGCATATATTCCATAAATAAATAAATAAATAAACAATAAACAACAAGAATCCAATGCACATAGGGTAGAACAACAAACTTAACATAACATATACATGTAAAGAGCACGAAAAATAACGCATTGTTACAGCAACAAATGCATAAAAAACACCTTCACTACAAGTAGCTTGAATGACAGCAGGCCTCATAGATAAGCAACAATGTATACCCATGCGGCAGTTTATACCCATCTTACCTATCCGGCAGTGAGCAGAGTAAACCTCTATAAGAAAGCAAAGCACAGGCACACAAGAAGAGGGGTGGCAACCTGTGGAAGTCGAGAACGAAAACTGGTCATATGTCTTTGAAGTGAAAAAGAACACTGAAAACGCAAGAGTAAACATAGAAAATAAGAAGGAGATTCGAAAGTGTTGATAGGCAGTAACCAAATAAGGAGCAACCTACAAGAAAGAAAAACCTGAAGTGCAGCAGGAAGCACGCACGGTTAATTTCAAACATGAGTAGGCATAAAAAAAGACGCAGGATATACAAAGAGAGGAAATGGATGGGCCAGACAAATGTAGTGAACATAGTGAAAGAGCAGGTATAAATATGCCGAGATGAACAACATGCAGGACAGTTAAGAAAAAAGAGAACACAAACACTAATGACGACAATATAAAAATAGACAGGTGAAAAAAAAGGAGCAGGAGTAAGAAAAGCACAGAAGAATGAAACAATAAACAAGCACAAGCACTAGACACAACAACAAAAAAGAATCAACGAAGATCAGTATAAACCAGCATTAAACACAGGTGGGGTACAAAGACATGAGGAGAGGTTAGAGAAGCATTAATGAGATGGAGACAATTTTTCAGCTGTGGGAGGAGACGGTTTCGGCGCCCCATACCAGCATTTATTACCGAAGCAATGGAGCATTTATGAGGATTTGACAGGATGAGAATACGAAGGCCGAAGCTGCGTTGGAGGCAAAAGGTCTGAAGGACGACGTCGTTTTTATGGGTGGGGGACCCTCCTTTCAAGCAGCGACGTGGCCAACGCACGTGACCAAAGGGCTGATCATATGCCGTGGTCAAGTTTCCTTAGATAAGGGGATACCCTTTAGAAGTATTCTTATTAAGCGGGAGTCTCCCACTTTCGTCGTTCGCTGGATGCTTGGCCACCATGCTGACGTGGCCCATCCTGCTGTGTTTGCTGACGTGGCTTAAATCCCGATAAAAGAAAAAATTAGGGTTAAACTCTTTCTATCATCTTCATCTTCATAGTTTTTTCTGCCGCTCTCCATCCCTTTCTCTGCCAACTCTCTCCACTGAGAATGTCGAGCATTGAGCCTTTTGATTTTCCAAGAATGTCGAGCATTGGGCCTTCTGATTTTTCCACCATATTTTCTTCTTTTTCTTTTCTTTCCATCGCCAAAGCCACAATCTTTGTATTTTATTTTCTCACTTTTTGCGTTATTTTTTTCCCTTCAATTTTATGCCGTTTCACACCTTCCAGCTTTCATCCATGCCTAACCTCACCGCAATTAGCTCGATCAGGTTTATTACGTTTAAAATTGGCGGCCCTGCATATCTCAACTCTATGGGGAATGAATTTGGGCATCCTAAGGTGAGGCCTTTTGCTTAAGTGTATCTGTGAAAGTATATGTATGATTTTAATAGATATGTTTGTATTGTTGATTTTCCAGAGGGTTGATTTTCCAGAGCCAAGCAACAATTTTTCATTTGCACTTTCTAATTGTCAGTGGGATCACTTATTAAAGGAAGGAGTGCATAGTCAGTTGTTTACCTTTGATAAGGTGATTATCTGTGTGTATTGTAGATTCCACTTTCTGTCTTCCTTTTTGACTTTCCAGTTGTAAACAAACCTGGAAAGTCTGCCATGGATATCTAACTATTTTGATGCCATTGTAAATTTTTGGGTAGTCATGGTGGTGGTTTAAGGAACCTGCTGGGATTAATTTCAGATTCTGCATTTTCAAGTGATCTGAAAATTAGTTGTTGATTGTTTCCTGAACATATACCGCTTCAGATTAGAATTAGGAACTTAAAATTTTCATAATTTTTCCATCCTCATATGTAATATGTGTTATTCTTTTGTTGAGTGCAGGTTGAAGAGGCCAATTCAATATTTGAAAGTCCAGGAAGGATTCTTAAAGATATTGGACTGGATCCGATGATGGAATCTTCAGGAGATCCTTCGGACTGGCTAGTGGAGTTTGAAAGGTTAAGGGGATTGATAATTGGACATTGGCAAACTTGCAATGTTTATTTGATCCACAAAACATATTTCTTCTTGCTTTTTAGGGGTGAACCAATGGATTCTATTTATCTGGTTTGCTCACCACATATGCAATGTCCCTGCGAGCCATCTTTCGAACTTTCTGTCCCAGTTTGGCAAGCCTCTCAAGCTGTTCTGTACTTGTAAACATGTATGTCTGTGTGTGTATTTGATCATACAATACAAAGCAAACATAGAAAATACATGAACTTATAAACATGTATCTGTGTGTGTATTTGTATATGCATGAATTTATGCAACAGCCTGAAAGTTTTTCATATGCATTATAACTTCAATCATGTTCTTTAGCTTCTTATGATCTTATGCCTCTGATAGCAGAGAGATCATTGATTAGGACAAGTCTAATTCTCTCTCTCTCTCTCTGTTCAAAAGCAATATCAATATATTGAATCTAAGAATAAATTTGTACATCTTAGCCAACTGGCTGAACATCAGCTTTATGTTCAGAATTGGCTGAACCAATTTTGAGAGAAACCCAACTTCACATGCTTTTTTAGCAAGTAAATTACACGCATTGTTAAACTTGCTACTATGTAAATAAAAGGTACAAGAATCAAAGCCTCTCTTCAATAGAAAGATATTGTCAGTTAGGGTGCAGACTTTACTTGTTGGTGAAGTTTCTTTAGCCAATCTGTCCACAGTAACTTTGACGTCTAACTCGATATCTATGGCCCTCCATCCTTGTAATACCTGTAGTTGAGTAAATCTTACAACACTTAATTCCACTGCCACAGGAGATAGGAATCCTCCATGTAATTGAGTAAGTTTCTTTAGATCGCTAGCTACTTTCTGCTTGATGGGTCAATAATGCATTCTGGTTCAACAAGAATGCTTGTGATATGGACATTTCTTTCATGAAGGCTGATCCATTTCTATGCAGTAGAAAAGACACAAACAAGTTGCCGGAATTTGAACTGGGAGTTGTGTGGTTGTATATGTACTTGTGCCTACAAGTTTAATGCCTTTTGCATTCCGTTTCAACTTCTTCGTAATTAAAATGCATTAATTAATATAGGTTTATCTCAAAATTGAGCTCTAAAACATGAAGGATGTAGACACAAGCTCAATCCATTAGGAAATATCTACTATTATGAATATCTACTTGAAATCAATGGCTGAAGATGATGACAAGGAAGTTGTTGCTCAAGCTTGCATGAGTGTTGCCGACATCATCAAGGATTTTGGTTATTTAGCTGTGGAGCCTTGTAAGAATGATTTTTTCTGATTTGTTTGTTTGTTGAAATGCCTGCTGTGGCAAAAAGACAGTTAATGGCTGCTAATACTATCACCTTGGATTATAGATTCATTGGCACTGCTTCGAGAGCAGTCTGCTTGTCAGCAGATGGAATCTGATAGTGAAATTGATGATGATAATCCTGAACATGATGAAGTGCTCATGGATGCTGTTTCTGACCTCCTTCCCACATTTGCAAAGGCCATGGGTTCTAATTTTGCTCCCATCTTTTCTAAGCTGTTTGAACCCTTGATGAAATTTGCTGTGACTGCCTTGACATTTATTTTTTGGGATATCCTTATTTGTGTGGCATTCTGGTTTCATAACCGATAATCATTTTGAATTCTTGACAACTGTAGAAAGCTTCGCGCCCACTTTAAGACCGGACAATGGTTGTTGCTTGCCTTGCAGAAGTTGCACAGGATATGGGTGCTCTTATTGCTGGTTACATTGATGTAATTATCGAACTTGAAACTGTTTGTTCTTTGTTTTTCAAAAGTTTCTCTAATCTGGAATTAACATTAACAACTTTTTCAGGCTGTGATGCCTTTGGTACTAAAGGAACCGGTATCATCTGTGGCAACCAACAAGAGAAATGCAGCATTTTGTGTTGGGGAGTTGTGTAAAAATGGTGGAGACTATGCTCTGAAGTATCCTTTTTAGTTCATATGATTCTCCCTTTAATTCTTCTCTTCTTTCTCTTATATCTAACTATTGTAATAAATACCTTAGAAAGCTACATGAATGGTCATCCTTTTCGTCTTGGTCTTTACCTCTTAACTGGTTTGCTGCATCGTTTATTTTCCTTAATATTTATCTTAGATATTATGGTGATGTTTTATGGGGCATGTACCCATTGTTTGGAGAAACAGAGCCAGACAATGCAGTAAGGGATAATGCTGCTGGTGCTGTGGCTAGGATGATAATGGTTCACCCAGAGTCTATCCCCCTTAATCAGGTTTATCTTCTGATTTGGATTCTTTCCAGCTCAGGAGCTCTCTACATTTTGCTTTGGTTATTTATACTAATATTTTTTTGGGGGGTTCAGGTCCTACCTTTTTTCTTGAAAGTTCTTCCTCTAAAAGAAGACCACGAGGAATCCCTCACTGTATATAGCTACATTTGCAATCTTGTTTTATCATCTTATTCCCAGGTACTTATTTCATTTATCAACTGTTTGTGTAACACCTGGCTCGAATTTATTTATTTTTCTACTGCCGTCAGTTGTCTATTCCCTGATGAAATATTTGTTTCCTTATTAATTGTTTTTAATATTGTTTGGTTGCGATGCAGATCTTGTCTTTAGTTCTAGATTTGGTTAATCTTTTCGCCCAGGTCGCTGTATCACCTATAGAAACTCCTGAAGTAAAGCCTCATATAGGCAGAGCTTTCTCTCACTTGATCTCATTATATGGTCACCAAATACAACATTTTGGCAAACCTTTCACCCGCCCATGCGAATGCACTAGCAGCGATTGCTCCTAAGAGCTGACACTTAAGCGGCTGCTGAATCTTTCTTCACCTTTTGAGTGTTGTGTTTCCTTGGAGAAGTTTTCTTTTGAGCCAATTTTTTTTTGTACTGTCCGAAGCAAGTTAGGATGACTTCCAAAACGGAGGTTTATCTGATGACCCATATGCTTTTTAATGTATAGCAATAAGGAATTCAAAAGGCATTAGGGACCTCCCTACCCCTGTTTTTCCATTCCCACTTCCTCTGTTCTTACATGGGCAAAAGATGAAAAAAGGTTGGTCCAAGTGGGGAGCTTTTTATAAGTTTTTGTGCAGAGAATCAAATGTATTATTGATACCTTAGATTCTGATACGCCTTCATATTGTTCATGCAGGCGTGTTTTTATTGGATCCCGGGGTGCCTCCGATTTTCCAGCACGAAGATGAGGCCTTTTCTTTCAAATTATATTTTCTTAGGCTGTTAGGATATTTTTTTTATTTATCTAAAATAAAGGATACTCTTTAAAAGTATTCCTATTATATTTTCAAATTATATTTTTTTCTTTTTGAGAGATTTAATAGTGGAGTTAGCTTAATATATATTGAGCTTGCAACTGGTTGTCTTGCCGATATAATTCTTTTAAAGACATGTTTATTTTGAATTAAGAACTCTTAAAAATAGATTAAACCTTAACTTGCTTTCTTCCTAAAATTTTTAAGCATTGCAAAATTAAAATGGTGTCCATATCTTGGCTTTTGGCATATTGATGAAAAAATGGGGCATTTTGTCTCCAAATATCAAGCTAGATTTATTTGGTTTTTGCAAATCTTTTTCTTTTTTGTGTTTCAAGAAGCATTTTAAACTCCAAGAAAAAAGAAAAATGACATTTCAAGCTACATAATTTGAAATCGTGGTTATAATTCTCACAAACGTAAACATTAATACAAATCCTAGGCTATTTCAATTTAAAAATATTCATAATAAAAAAATTTAAAAAATAAATTTAAAGATTAATTATACACAAACTTTTACTTAAAATTTATAAATTAATGCCTTCAAATTTTCACACCATACATATTTATAAATAGTAAACATATCTTCATTCAATATAAATATATATATATATATATATTTATATTTACATACACTATATTTTTACATATACTACACACTTTTTTACATATTATACATATTTATAGTTACATATTTATAGTCACAAGGCACATTTCACACGCATTATACATATTTAGACATTTTCATACCCTATACATATTTACATATACTACATACTTTTTTACACACTACATATATTTATATATACTACATACGTTTTCACACACTATATAGATTTATACTTACTAAGCGCATTTTCAAACCATATACATTTAAAACATTTTCGTCAACTATACATTTTTATACATATTTACACATATGACTTACATTTTCAAATACATACATTACACATTATAAGATAATATATATTTTCACATACTATGCATATTTACACATTTCGACATATTTTATATATTTACACGTACTATACACCTTTTAAATATACACTTTTTTTGCATTGCATATGTGTAATATGTATAAATATATGTTGTGTGTGAAAACATGTGCACTGTGTGTATATATATTATCTAAACGATGTTATGCATATGATGAAGTTGTAGGCTCGAGTATTATTACCTAAACGATGATTAATATATTTTGCATGCGCGAAGGTATCATCCATAAGGTAATGTTTGTGGTTTTTGGTGTTGTATATTATTTTTAAGATGTTATGCATGCATTCTAATAGTCTCTCCCAAGCAAATGTACTTAATCTCCTCTGTCCTTTTGTAGGATGGTAAAACATTGTTGAATGAGTTGGAAGTTGTTGAGGGGATGAAGGTGGACCGGGGTTATATATCACCATACTTTGTTACAAATACAAAGACCCAAAAATGTGTAAGCTCTCTTTCTTTTTATGGTCCATATGATCAGTAAGCTTGTGGTAGCAAGTGTGAGTATTAGAGGAATTAACTTTTGCTGCTATTACAGGAGTTGGAGGACCCCCTAATTCTAATTTATGAGAACAAAATATCAAGCATTAATGCTGTTGTAAAGGTGTTAGAGTTGGCTCTGAAGGTTAGTTCTGTTCAAATTGTTGTTTAAGAATATTGAAGACAATCTATGCATCCATGCTTTGATATTTCAGAAAGCACTCCAGTTTTGACACCGTTCTCTTCTATTTGTTCAGAGACAAAGACCTCTTCTAATTGTTGCCGAAGATGTGGAGAGTGATGCCCTTGCTACTCTGATTCTCAACAAACTTCGTGCTGGAATAAAGGTTCTTTGCTGCTTTGTCAAATATTGAATTCTCCTATGTGTTAGACTGAAAGGTCGAGTTCTATAACTTACAAATTATGCAGGTTTGTGCTGTTAAAGCTCCTGGATTTGGTGAAAATATGAAGGCTTATCTTCAGGATCTTCCTGTTCTAACTGGTGGCCAAGTAAGACTATATTTTCATCTGTATTCGAATATAATGTCACTGGATGATGCTTAGAAGCTGACTCAAGATTTCTTACAGGTCATACTTGAAGAACTCGGGCTGAGTCTTAATAATGTGGAATTGGATATGTTTGGCTCAAGCAAAAAGGTACACATCCCTCGATTGTCTCATATATGTTTTTACCAAAGCTACTAGAATATGGGTAATGCTTGTACTTTCAGTTTCAGTTAGTGGATTTGAAATCTCTCATTTGTTTCTTATATTCTAGTGATGGTAATTTGATGTTTCTTTATCCAGGCCACGATATCAAAAGACGATACAATCTTTCTTGATGGTACTGGAGACAAAAAGGCAATTGAGGAAAGATGTTAACAGGTTTGAACTATCTCAGCTATTGTCTTACAATCTTAATGTTTTCGATTAATGTTTTTCAGTGAGAGGTATCTTTACTTCATATCTGGAAGCAATCATATAAATTTAGCTAATATTTACTCATTGCACGAGTTACTGCATGTATTAGATTAGAGCTGGAATTGAACTTGCCACCTCTGACTATGACAAGGAGAAGCTACAAGAGAGGCTGGCTAAACTTTCTGCTGGTGTGGCTGTTTTGAAGGTCTGCAGTAGTACTCTTTTGTTGTTAACTATTTGGTTATAACACAGACAATTAAGATTGATTGAGCTATCTTGATTCCTGCTATTTGCCTTTATGCTGCACAAATGTCCACTGTTGGTAGCACTAACTTCATATCCTTGTAGATTAGAGGGGCTGGTGAAGCTGAAGTTGGTGAGAAGAAAGACAGAGTTACAGATGCTTTAAATGCCACCAAGCTACTGTAGAAGAAGGAATTCTCCCTGGTGGGGGTGTTACTCTTCTGTATGCATCCAAAGAATTGGAAAAGCTACAAACAGCCAACTTTGATCAGAAGATTGGTGTTCAGATTATACAGAATGCTCTGAAGGTTTGGTTTTTTCAATTTAATGTTTACCCTGGTGATGTTACTTTTTAGAATTTGTTCATGTTTAAAGATTTCTAACTTATTCCCTTATCGTGATGAAAATGATTGGCTTTATCTGATTTGCATTTCATATTGGGAACATGGTTATTTTCATAATGTCTTTTCGCTGGAATATTACCATGCATGAGTAATAGAAGTTGGCATTTCTCATGCATGCATGTCTGCCACTATAGTTAATCGATAGATGCATGCATAATCAATTAGAAGACTTGCTTCCTTTTGAGAATCAGAGTAGCAAGTTGCTTCCTTTACATACTTTACAAAGCATGGATGCATAACTATAAATATTTATTTCTCATGCATGCCCTTGCCGAAGACTTGCTTCCTTTACATACTTTACATATACTTAATATACTTTACGTATTTTCGCACACCATATATATTTATACACAGTTTACAAATTTCTTGTATACTATGCATATTAGCGCATACTATGCACACTATACATTTTTACAGCTACTAAACAATTTTTCACAAACTATACATTTTTATGCGTACGTACACAATTCACTACATTGTCACACAGTTGTTTAACATTTAATGTAGAATGTTAATAACTCATTATTAAATTATAATTTATTATCATTTTTTAGGTTGTTTACTTAAACTTAATCAAATCACAATTATATTATTCTCTAATATTATACTCAATACATATTTATAATCACTAATACAAAAATTTTATTCCTATACATGCTATACATTTTTAAACCTACTACACAATTTTTTTACAAAGTATACATTTTTATACATACGTACACAATTCACTACATTGTCATACGCTTTCGTTGTTTAACATTTAGCGTAGAATTTTATATATCACAGCAAAAGCGTGCACAATAATATTCCATTTTGCTATATTTACAAATTCCATACATCTCACTTATAAAATTATAATCATCAATAACTATACATATTCAATTCAAAACATTTTTTTTATTCGACTAATACTCATCAATAACTATACATTTACACATTCAAAACAAATTTCCAAATATGTGCATATTTATATTTTATTCATATATACTACATAAATTTCCACCCATTATACATATTTACAATCGATATTTATACTTATTTATGGATACTATACAATTTTTTACGCACTCTAAATATTTATACATATTTATACTTACTTCCTATATTTTAAGTTACATGTTATGTATAATATTCACATTTCACACATCATATATATATATATATATATTTGTTTAAAATTTCACAAATTATTCATGTTTTCATATTATACACATTTCGAAACCATATACATACTTAGATTTACATTACATTTTTTTTAATAATATTGTCTATTCATATATACTTTAATCATTTACGTATTGTATATGCTTTCCGTTTTTTGCCACGTTATATATATTAATGTATGCTTCACAATTTTCTAGCATACTACAAACATTAGGGCATACCTTGCATACGGTATATTTTCACAACACTATTTTCCTTTACATACCACACATATTTTCCTTTACTGTCAAATTTTTATAATTCGTTATTAAATCCTAATTTATTATCAATTGCAACGTTGCTTACTGCAACTTAATCGTTTCTAATTACTCATATAATTTTTTCTCAGGGCAAATCACACCGCGCAGGCGCGGTGTTATCTACTAGTTATAATTTATGTGAAAAGTGTACTTTTTGTTCTTGTTCAAAAATATCTGCTGAACAATTGAAATTACAACTCTTTTATGACTTTTTTTATTGTGGCATTTTTGTTTACCTTTTTTATGTCTTGATACTATCCTACCACTCCTTTTGGAAATAATAAAGGATATTGTAATAATCATAGTAATGTTTCACACAATGCTTTTGTCCTCAATGAACAAGGACAACAATGTTTATTTCAAGATGATTGGAGGGTCATTTCTTTCAATCAAATTGCAACAACTTGATCAACGGTATGCTCATTATATACATGTTGGTCAACTTTCACATCCTACTTAATATGAATTTGAAGATCTTGAAATGAATGATAATCCTTATAAGTTATCATAAAAATAGTGCATAAGGATTGTTATTCATTATATGCATAAGTTTCTCAATGATTGAAGCATTCAAACTCAAATTTGGTATAATCGTCATTCTATTATGTAGCTCATGTATCACATCATAAAAGTATAGAGTTTTAAATAAACACAACTTTCCTAAAGTTGAACTTAACTACTCTAATTGTGAGTATAAATTTAATTCAATATAATTCAATATGAAATTAACCTTACCTAAATAAAATAAAAATGAAGACGAAAGCAATGAATTTGCATTAAAAATCATACCTTGATTTTTTAATAAAAGAAATCTAATAAACTCACTAAATATTTTTATGATAAAGAAATTCCACAAGAAATTTAGTGAGGTTTTTTAATTAGTTGGTATGCAAAAAGTTGATGTGAATTTAAAGAGTAATGATAGGGGGAGTGAAAAATTAGAGTGAAAACGTAAAGTGACTGACGTGGCAGGTATAAAAAGACAAACTTATCCCTTACCCCTTAGGGTTCACTTGTTATTTGGTTTGGGTATTAGTTTGTCTTTTTATAACTGCCACATCAGTCACTTTGAGTTTCACTTTAATTTTTCACTCCCCTATCATTGCTCGAATTTAAATGAAACAAGCTTGCAAGGAAAGATTAAGATGAAATTATTCTATGCAGAAAACACAAGTGAGATTAAGACTGACAGTAGTAGTAAGTGTGTAAAGTACAATGTAATAACTTATCTCAACAATAGCTTAATAAAAATCTATATTTTCAAAGAGCAAAACTGCTCTGACTTGGATATCAATTCAAAAATTAGCATATTAAATATCAATTTTTAGTCCAAAGTATTAACATTAGAAGAATGGCAATAATAGATCGACAATAGATAAAATAAGGAAATATCTCTTCTTGGATTGGATTTTAAATTTTTGTTTTAGTCTTTCAAGATTCGAATTTCATGATATGGTTTTTAGTTAATTGCTGTTAATATTTTTATTTGTTTTGGTTTTGGAAATGTCTTACTTTTTTGTAATTTTAATTTAATAAAATTATCTTTATCATATTTGATTATCTTTAGTAATTCCTCATTATACTTTGACTATCTTTAGAATATAGAATTGTAATAAAATTCAATGACTAAAATCTATCAGTAAAAACGACAATTATCTAAACCAAATAAAAAAAATATTAAATACAAGTTTTAAAAAATAGAAATAGAAAGCTAAGATTTATCCTAAATAAAGATGCAATTAAATTTATCATGATCATATCCGTAGGTAAAAACATACAATAAGGAAACATCTCTTCTTGTATTGGATTTTCAAATTTTGTTTTAGTCTTTCAAGATTCGAATTTCATGATATGGTTTTTAGATAATTGATATTAATATTCTTTCTTTTTTTTTTTTGGTTTGGGAAAGGTCTTACTTGTTCCTTATTTAATTTAATTAAATTATCTCTATCATATTTGATTATCTTTAGTAATTCCATTATACGTGACTATCTTTAGAATATAGAATTGTAATAACATTCAATGACTAAAGTTTTTAGATAATTGATGTTAATATTCTTGTTTGTTTTGATTTTGGAAAGGTCTTACTTTTTCGTTATTTTAATTATCAAGAAACTTAATCAACTCTCCTAAATAAAGAGAATCATCAAAGAATAAAATAGCTTCAAAGAACAAAGCAATAATTCAAGAAAAAATCATCAAAGATTAAAATAGCTTCAATGATAAATGACAATTCAATCGACAATTATTATTATTATGAAAATGAAAAAAATATATAAAGGAAAAAACCACAATTATCTAAAAGAGAATTGTATATGGAATTTTGAAAGATAATAATTATTTAGATTTTGGAATGGAATTAAGATAAAGATGAAAATCCGAAATCTTTCTCGTCAATCTAAAATAAAGGACAATCCTTAACATGACTTAAGTGACTTTTAAAACATCATAATTTAAGTGACTTTTAAATTCCAAAAAAAATCAAATACAAATGATAAATAGGCTTAAAAATCAACTTAAGTCTCCATTTGGATTGAATTTTTTTTTGTTTTGCAAATGAATCTTTTTTCTTATAACAAATGAATATTTTATATGTGGGGTTATGTTTCTAGAATTGTTAGTAAGCCGAGGAATGAGAAATCTTAAAAATATGCAGAACATTTAGAATTATGGGATGCCTCTAATTCGAAAATTATAACATGGATCAACAATTCTGTTTTACAATCCATAGGTGTTCAATTAGCAAAATATGACACGACTAACGCAGTTTGGGATTATTTAGAAAGATTGTACACACGGTCTAATTTTGCAAAACAGTATCAGTTAAAAATTGATATTCGGGACTTTCAATAGAATAGCATGAGTGTACAAGATTTTTATTCTGCTATGTCTAATCTTTGGACCAGCTTACTCTTACTGAATCTGCAGAATTACGTGACTATGCACACTATATTGCTCGTCGAGAAGAACAATGATTGGTTCAGTTTCTAATAGCTCTCTGCGATGATTTTGAAGGTCTTCATGAAATAATTTTGCATCATAATCCTCTACCTTCTATTGACTCAGTGTTTAATAAGTTGTTGTCTGAAGAGATTCGTTTGAAGTCTCAGTCAAATAAAGGAAGTGTAGAAAAGGGGATCTTCCTACTTCTACTCCATCTGTATTTGTTGTTCCTCCTCGACCTCCGTTCAATAATCAGAATAGGTCTCAAACGAAGGTTAGTTATGACGAGTGCATTTTCTATAAGCAAAAGGGTCATTAGAAAGCTTAATGTCCCAAAATATTGAATCGCATGCAACCAAATCAGCATTCTTCGTCTTGAAAACCCAACAATCCATCACAACAATGCTCATTCAAACTTTTTTTTTCGCCTGGTAATGCAGCAGCAGTTGTTCCACCTACTGACTCTCTTCCTCATGGGTTCATGAATTCTTTTGAAGGCAATCAATCTTTCAATACTACTAACGCCTCTCTCACTGAGCAATTTTAGAAGTTTCTCGCCTCACAGCCCTCTTCCCATATAGGTTTGCCATCTAATACCACTTTAGGTATATCTTCTTCTGTATGGATTCTTGATTCTGGAGTTTCATATCATATGTCACTTGACTTTAATTCTTTTGACTCCTAACGTTCTGCACCTTCTGTGTCTATCATAACTTTAATGGCACTTCTATGCCATTAGCAGGTATTAGTTCAATTGTTCATCTCAATTGTCTATCTCTGATGTATATTACATTCCTAATCTTACTTTGAATCTTGCTTCTGTTAGTCAATATGTGATTCTGATTGTCATGTGTTCTTTTCCTCATCTTCTTGTTATGTACAGGATCTGCGAATTCCAAGAAGCTAATTGAGATAGGCCGTAGGTAGGGAGGATTATACATTTTGGACGAGATGCGAATTCCAAATGTTGCAGCTTCAAGTGTTGACTTGTTTTCTTTTCGTTTAAGTTCTTCTTCGTCTAGTTTTTATTTATAGCACTCCCGTCTTGGACATGTTTCCGCTTCTCGTTTAAGGTATTTAGCTTCTTCGGGAGTTTTAGAAAAATTACAAACTCACGATATTTCAGATTGTTGTGGTTGCAAACTGGCTAAATTTTCTACTTTGGCATTTTATAAAAGTGTTTCTATTTCTCTTGCACCATTTTATAAAAGTGTTTCTACTTTGGCATTCTGATGTGTGGGGACCATCTCTTGTTCTTACGAAAGGTGGATCTCGATATTATGTTTCTTTCATTATAATTTCTAATAATAATATTACACAATTTTGCTCCTCTCTCCCAAACTCGACTTTTAAATTCGTCACTTATTATAATCTCTCACAAAATCGCTAATAGTTCTTCTATTACATTAAATATTTCATTCTCTGATTCACTCTATAAATACCAGTGTTGTGAAAATCAGACCGACCGGTTCGACCGGAGACCGGTCCATGGTCCGATCCGGTTTTATGTCAAAAATTGAATTTGGTCAAAATCGGTCAAACTCGGTCAAAATTCGAGTTTGACCGGCTAAATCGGTTAAAACACAGTTTTGACCGAATTTTTTCTCTTTTTTTTCTTGTCTTCATTTGGGTTCATTTGGGTTTTTGGCTCGAAAGTCTTTGTGTTATCTTTGAATTTGTTTTTTATTGGACCTTGAGATTGGGTTTTGTCTTTTGGTTATCTTTGAATTTGATTTATTTTTTTTTGGGTTGCAAGTTTTGTGTTATTTTTAAGTATTTATGCAATAATACTAAAAAAATATGGACATATTGTGTTTATAAATTTATTTATTTTGTATAAATAAAACTTTATTCTATAAACTTTTTCTTAGCCCACATAAATTAAATAAATAAATGATAAATATGTGATTTATTATCATTTTAAGGTTACAATAAATGCTCAAATAAAATAAACTTTAAAAATTTTGACACATTTTCTAATTTTTTTTTCATTTCAGAATTATTATGCTTGATATTAAATAATGTATAATATTTACATGAATTAATGGTATTTTATATATATTTTTTAGTTAAGATTTACTAAACATTTATAATTAGGTATAAGAATTTTGTAAATTATTAATATATTTATGATTTAAATTTATTTATGATGTCATGATGACGTTATTCGGTTTTGTTGTTCGGTCCGACCAATTTGACCCAGTAATCCAGTAGCTTGTCTGATTCATACTTCGGTCCGATTTTTAAAACATTGATAAATACAGATCATGTATCTTCTTATTAAAAATAAAATTAACAATAAATGTATATGTGTCTTTGTGTGTATCAGTACAATGAAAATGGAATACTAAGTTTAATAGAAAGATCCATTACGCACAAAACCCTCCAAACCAAATGATAAAAAATTGCATCATAAATTCCAATTCCCACCAAAGTGCAGTCTCACATTTCGGTAATCTCTCGTATGATTCATAGAACATAAATTGAACATTTTTGCTGACTTTTTTTTTTTTTTTTTGGTCATGGCACATGCAAGCATATGATATTAAGGATTAAGACTTCAATTAGTTCAATGTGAGTTGCTTATTGGAGCCTGCGAATGAGCAAACCCATCCATGAAAAACTTGCCAGTTTTGAGAAGCCGTGTGCCGTCTTGGGTGTTGTTTTACTCAACTTGTTCCTTCATCCACACTTCAAACTCCTTCAACTTCAGATTTATTTATTTTTTTTAAATTATAATTTAGAATTTTTTGCTTCCATATATACACAATCTTGAAATACACAAACACCTATATTGTAAATCTTGTACCAGAAATCTTGAGCAGAATATTTGTTTTGTCTACAAAAGAATTCATAAATTCAAATGATAAAGTTTGAGAAATAAAATTGTTATATTTTAATTCTTAAAGGGTAAATTCTAATTTTTTTTATTTAAAAAAACTAATAAAATTAAATTTTAAGTAACATTAGAAAAAATCTTCAAAATTGTTTTTGTTATATTAATCTTTCTGCTTATATCTTTCTCTTTTTAATTTTAGGTCGCGCAATAAGCTCTGCTTAAGTGCTTATAGCTCTTTATTTCAATTGAGTTTTTTTTTAAAAAAGAAAGTCATAAATTTAGAAGTGACATCATTTTTAAAAGATACAAATATAATCAAATTAAAAAAAAAAAAGTTCCATGCAAGATGAATTTTATAGTTCAAAACTTCAAATAAATCATGGTCAATTTGTGTTTTAATTGATATTTAAAAAATCATCAATTTGTTTTTTTTTTCAAAAAGAAGTTACCGTTTTGAAAATGGGACTTACCTATTTATAAAGAAGAGCAAACTGCCCAGATAGTCACTAAACTTTCACTATGTCCGGCTTTTGGTCACTAAACTTTTAAAGTTGTAAAAAAGGTCACTCAACTCTTTAAATTGTATGATTTCGATCCTTCCGTCCAATTCTTCTATTATCTTTACTCAAACTGTTAAATCAAAGGGTATTTGAGTAAAATCATTTTACAAATGCATCCCATTCTACATCTTGAACATCCACTTCAGCAAATGAATCAACTACCTTCTTAATTGCACTACGAAAAGTTTCAAGCAAATTATGTGTTAAAAGATCCTGAAGCTGACAAACTACAGGATCATCCCATTCATCCTGCTCAAATTCTTCCACTTCCTTTTCACAACAACAATTATCAGACCTTGCCTCCAGTGAGTCGATCTTAATTTCGGCATTACGAAACTTTTCCTCCAATAAATTCCAATAAACTGTTATATAGTGGCAATCAATTGGAATTGATTCCTTGATTATCGAACTTTTAAACTGAAAATAAACTGCCATATTTGATTTGGTTGTTTTCTTTTAAATTCTCTTTTTCTTTTTTGTGGGTTTTCAGAGACAAATCAATAAAGAATGGCCTGCAGAAAAGAAATTACATATAAAGCCTGATATTCCATTCAAAATATAAAATCAGTACAAAATTTGAAGATATACACCCCGAATCATAAAAAATAAAAACCATAACTTTGGGTAATTTCCAAAAATCAAACAAGATAATTGCTCTGACGAAACCCAAATTTACGCAAAACAATAATTCAAAACTCAAATTCTCCTTACAAAATACTTGGGGAACATCAACGGAACAGGATTCAGAAGAAGAAAAATTTCTGTCCTCTTTCAAAAGAACGTTCAAATCAGTAAAATCTCAGCGACGGAGGAACATCAACGAAACAGGATCTAGAAGACGCAAAGGATTCAGATGAAGGCAAATTTCTGTCCTCTTTCAAAAGCGTTCAAAATCAGTAAAATCTTAGCGACGGAGGGAAAACGCACGCTTGTTTTCTTGTGGAAGAAGAACAGAGAACAGAATGGTTGCATGTTTGTGACGCGCAACTACCGATCGAGCCATGTCGGGCCAAGAAAATTGAGATTTTCACTTTTGGAGAAAATGAAGATGTTAAGCCGATGGATTTACAGAGAAATTTGGTAGGGAAGGTAGTGTTTGTTGGTTTTTTTTGTGGATTTACCATTCTAACCTTGTCTTTTTATTGTGCAGACAAAAATAACCTTGTTTCTGTTTCCACTCACGGAGCTGTTGGACGGAAGGACCAAAAGTTGCACTTTCGAAGAGTTTGGTGACCTTTTTTACAACTTTAAAAGTTTAGTGACCAAAAGCCGGACATAGTGAAAGTTTAGTGACCTTCTGGACAGTTTGCTGTATAAAGAATAATAAAATTGACATTATTTCTATTTTTAGTAATAATTTGGTAAATAATCCTTTGGTTCATAACGAACTATCTCTTTGAGTATATGAGAAGACTTAAATTCTACCTTATTCTCAATTTTAATTGAGCAACTCAAATCATTTATTTAACAGAAATTTTCTCCAGAATTACAACTATTTCTTTTCTTCCTAAAGCAAAGCATCCACTGCTTGAAAAAAAATTTTACAGTAATGCCACATCATAACATATATATATATTTTCCTATAATCCTTTTTCATTTTTAGTTCTCTGTCATCTTATTTAACTTACCTTGTGAGTGGCCTATTTTGTTTGGCATTTTCATCACCATTTTTTTCCAAATCAAAATTACATGTTTCGCAATGTCGCATTCAAATAAAAAAAATCAACTTTTTCTAAGTTGGAAACAAGGACATTTTAATTTTTTTATTTTTTTATTTTTTTTTATTTTTTGAAATAATTGACCGTCACCGTTTAATGATATCTCACATTACCGAGATGTCGTTGGGTCATCGGCAGCCAACGGAATTCCAACAAAATAGTCAGAATATGGCTAGAATCTGACTAGTTGATGGTGGTCCAACAGCCGTCCAATAGTTAATTGATATTAAACAACTGAAAAATGCTTTTATAATTTAAATTTTAAATTTATTTAATAAAAACTCTCTTACACGCTAATTCATAAAAAATTATCAATTTTTTTTACTCATATTTCATTGATAATGATCAAAACTTGCATCATAATTAAATTGGCTAAAATATATAAAATTAAACTAACCAATTGAAAGTCAAAATACACTGATACAAGATACAAGTGTATTACAAGCAATGTAACAAATGGTATGAAGTTAATAGAGAATTTTTTTTTTTTAAAGCGTGTTTTTTTTTATTTTTTTTATTTAAAGGAAACCTTTATACCATCATGAGCAAAACACGGTGCCGGATATACCCGACCACACCGTTACAACCAAGTAAGCAAAAAATTGGAGTATTACTCCATTACATGAAAATCCTATGATCTAAAGCTGGGAATTATAGATTAATTCCCTCTTAAAAGTATATGAAAGAAAAACCCAGCTTTAGTGAGTATGTAAAATCATCAATTCTTTACATTCGAAGCAACTGTCCAACCGAAGAAATTCATCCCAATTAAGCCCATACACAATTGCAAAAACGCCAGTTTACTTCTAAGCAAATGTCCAATCAATTCAAAGCAAATGTCCAACCACCATTGCACTTCAATCCGAGACATAGCAGAGCATGGTCAGCAGATTAAATGAATTACACAAGTAGTAGCAAAAAACGGATCAGAGACCAAACAGAATAGGATTAATTGGAAGTGCAGATTCACATTGAGAACCACCTGCAAACGGGAGCTTTCCACAAGTTTTAACATTCAGTTCCAAGGCTCCACATTCATTCAAGCAAACGATTGAAATGGCAACAAATGACATGGTATAGCAAAATCAAGCTTCAGAATCTGAGGTTTGAGTCAACTTTCCGCATCAATGTCTTCGGGTAACAAACAACCCCCCACCACCACGGTAGATGTCAAAATCATCACTTTATCAATCCAAGCAAATGTTCAAATTCAGGGTGTAGTTCCAAAATAGCAAAACCACTCAGCAAAATTATGCACCCTCACCAAACGAGTACAAGAGATGTATGAAAATGGGCAGTTTCAGCAATCCAGTGTAATAATACACCTAGTCATTCCGAGAATTCAACCTTAAAATAGTACAAGTATGAGCACAAGTTTAACCAATTAGATGTACCAATTTCCTACAAGTCTGAACCTTCCTTCGAGGGCTCTTGATTCAGTCAGTCAACCTTTTCATATTCGAGCATTCAGGTACCTAAGTATGCAGAGTAACCAAGTTTTGGACTTACACAAGAAGCATGAATAGCTTGCTAGCTTCCTCAGATCTGTCTCCACCCTAAGCCGATGAAGCCGACAGAGCTGCCCACTCTTCCGGAAGACTCATGAGACTAGGTCGGAGAGCTTAGGTTCCTCCCCTTTGAGTATGGAGAGGCCATGGAAATTTCTACACCCATATGACGGGGTAGAGTAAGCTTTGAGCACAATCGGCCTAGGGAGTCGCCTGAATCCCGATCTGTTGTAGCTTGAGTCCCGATCGGAAGGTTTCTTCTCCGGTCAGCTTCCTCTACGTGAGTGTCAAACCCTATCTGTTTTAGCTCGATTCCCTATCTGTTTCAATCCGCCCCAAGAGCCTTCGTCAGAGCTCGAGGATCTGCTTGCTAGAAGGTCCGATTCTGATTAGATGCAGATTCTAAGTGATAAAATATTGAAAGTAGATATTAAATGTAGAATGGTGGGTCGGAAAGCTGAAAGGCCCGAAGAAATTTTCAGATTTGAAGAGAGGAGGAGAGTTTTCCTAGAGAGAGAAAGAGTTCTAGCGTGTTTATGTTAATAGAGAATTATCAATCTATATATATGGAATTTTCAAACATAACTTTCAAAATCTAAAAATCAACTAAAATTGAAATAAATATATTTTTCCTAATAACTTTTAGCTAAAACTAAGAGAAATTGTATCTCTCCCCTAATAGAGCTATTGGTTAAAAGTGAAAAGGATATGTATAACCTTCTTTTCCTAATAGTTGATTTCCTTCAACACACTTTTATGCACATTGAAAAAAATTCCTTCTTTTTTCTTTTTTGGCCTACCACTAAATTATTAGAAAATAGACACTATAATCAACATATTAAAAAACAAAGAAACAATCATTACGGATAGAAAATAACCCAAAAAATCACAGCTACTCTTGTCAAATTTTTCACTCATCCCACTTTCGCCGTCAAGAATACAAAACTCACTTCCAATTAAGAAAATCAAAAGCAAGCCCTTTTTCAAGAAAGACTGAATGAAACCTCTTCTTTGTTGAAAATTTCTGTCTCAAGAGAAAGTGAAATCAGCAACTGTGGAGGCTTTTTTTCCAAATTTCATATGGAGATTGAAAGTTTGTTCCTTCCATATTGATTAAAGATATCTATCTAAATCTAAAAGTGTAGGAATTGATTGTATCTTGGGGGGATTTGAAATTTTTTTTTAACATTATTAAGAAAAAAATTCCAACACATTTCTTTTCCTAAAGAATACTTCCATAAGGGAGACTCACACTCCCACAAGGGTGGTGGGAGGCTCCCCCACCCTCTGTTTTCTCCACACCTTATCTGTTTTCTTGCGCTGGACTTTGTGTTTTTAAAGAGAAGAGAGTGAGAGAGAGAGAGAGAAAAAAAATATTTAAAAAATTAACATGCATGAAATTAATCAATTCAAACACATACTCTTCAATTATTTCCCAACACACAATTCCGAATTTATTTTTCCTAATTCTCCAACAAAAATGTCTTACCAAACAGAGATCTATGTATACTACCAAAATATCTATTTATAATAATAAATGGAAAGGGAAAAAGCCCATTTGTTGCTGGACTTTTCATTTTTTTAAAAATTTATTCTAAAAGAACTCACACTTTTGGGATATAATTATATGCAATTTACAGTAACTCCATTTATTCAATAAAATATACATAAATGAATTATTTTATTATAACAATTAAAAAAATAATCACCATAAATCAATTTGTAAAAGAATTCAAGTTTCTCAAAAAATTGCACAACAATCGAGTGTTCAAGAATCCCAGTTTTTAGATAAAAACATATTTCGTATGCAAGACTCCATTGACAATAGCATGGTCATATGCACATTTCGGCTCCAAGTGCCAAGAAACAGGACGATATTTCAACTTCCCAACGTTCAAGAACGTCATTGAAGCCTTAAAATTAGGATTTGTATCCACTCGTGTGCACTGCTCTTTGACTGAGAATTAGATTACAATAACATGAGTTTGCGTGCACAAGTGACTAAAACTGCCTCTTTCTTTGTTTCATTCTCATTCTTTTCACAGATTTTCCGGTTTCTAGAAGTACTACCAAAATTTTTTTTTATCGTTTAATGATTCTTGAGATGGGGTTCATCAATTAATCCTTTGGAGGTATACAAAAGCATGAAAATGCATAATCCTTGTTAATAAATGAGGGTACTCTGCACTTCCAATTTGGATGCTTAGTGATTGTATTTTGTTCCCTCCATGAGCAGGATTGATGGACAATATTGCTAGCATGAAAGATTATTCAACTCTGTCAAGCCCTTTCTCATCTCCAAATATTAGCGCTTTACTCAAGATCAAAACTTTATCATGGTAAGATATGATCACTTGATCAAGTTTGGTTTGCAACATACAGGATTCTCACTATTTTCTGTGTTGTCTCAGGAGCCAAGAAACTGGTTTGCCTGTTTCTGTTAGAGTTCATGTCGCCAATAGAACCTTTAGCCTGCATAAGGTAAGCAGAAGATCAAACCAGCAATCCATATACAATCATAATTCAAGCATCAAAATTGCAAAAACTTCTTTAGCATTAACTTCTTTGTAAGGGGAACCAAAAAAGAGGGAAAAAGAGAATAAGGACAGTGAAAATTTTTATCCCTTTAAGCTTGCTCTTGGCTTGAATTCTGAGTACAACAGTTCATTCCAATCTTTTGGGGTTTTTGTAGCTTATTCTAAAACTGCGTTTGTTGAAACTCACTGCTTACAATCCTTCCGCATTGCAGCATCCATTGTTCTCAAAGAGTGGATACTTCAAGACAAGATTGAAAGAATCAAATGAGGTTGAGCTACCAGAGAATTTTCCAGGTGGATCAGAAACTTTTGAAATGATTGCACTATTCATCTATGGATCGTCCACTTTGGTTGACCCTTTTAATGTTGCAGCCCTGCGTTGTGCTGCTGAGTTTCTTGAGATGACTGAGGAATACAGTTCTGGAAACCTGTGTGAACGTTTTGACATATATCTAAACCAGGTCGTCTTGCAAAGCTGGGATGATACTCTAATTGTTCTCCAGAAGAGCCAAAATTTGCTTCCTTGGGCTGAAGATCTGCTTATTGTGAGCCGTTGCATCGAGTCTCTTGCATTCATGGCTTGTATGGAGATTCTTGACCCTGACAGTAGACGAGAGAAGCCAATTGTCACGTTGGAGGCTTTGGCCAGTCAGCCATGGAGCAGTGAAATTGTTGATGAGATTGTGAGGCAAGATTTGTGGATTGAAGATCTTATATGTCTGCAATTTACATTCTTCAAAAGAATAATAGGATCTCTAAGAAGACAAGGGATGAAAGAGAAGTATGTGAGCCCCATAATCCTTTTCTATGCGAACAAATGGATCCTTTCACCAAAGGTCAAGAAGTATGAAAGTCGCAATGATTATGATGATTTGAAGATCAAAATCTCAGGTTTCCTTCAAGGAATTGTTGACATGCTACCTTTCGGAGAGAAGGCTAGCAAAGGAATCCCTGTTGGATTTTACTTCTCTTTGCTTTCTCAATCTCTTGAGCACAGTTTGAGGAATGACAGCACAGAAAAACTGCAACAGCAAATTGTTTCCTTGTTGCACTTTGCCCAAGTAGGGGATTTTCTCATACCAAAGAGTAAGCCCAAGTGTATTTCCTCTTGTACTGAGTTGGCCATTATGAAGAGCATATTCTCAACATATGTTTCATCTTACATGGGGCCATGCCATACTCCACCAAACAATCACATTGTTGCAGAATTATGGGACTTGTATGTATGTCAGCTAGCAACCTTTCCAGGATTAAATTCTGATAGATTCATGGATCTGATCGAAATAATGCCAATGTCCAGCAGGCATAGCCATGATCATCTCTACAGAGCTTTGAACGCCTTCCTCGCTGTAAGTGTTCACATATTTGAGCAACTTGTTGAACTCTGATGCCTCGTGATCTTTAATTAAGTACATAAATCATAGACATAATACATAGTTCTAAGCTGTTTTTACCTTGTTATTCAAAGTAAATATCCGCTTCTTCCATTGTAAGTTCACTTTTGTGCTAATTATATGCATTCTCATAGGCACATCCAGATATATCTGAAGAAGAGAAAGGATATGTTTGCAAGTACCTCAATTGCCAGAAACTATCACAGGAAACGTGCATTGACGCAGTTCAAAATGAACTGATGCCACTGCGTCTTATTGTTCAGGCTTTATTTGTTCAGCAATTAAATACACAACAAGCTTTTAAAGAATGTTCAGATTCCTTCAGATACACTCACTGTAGTGAATTCTCTGGAAGCGTCCCAAGCTCGTGGTATACCAACTCGAAAAGCCAAAATTTAGTAGATGGAACTGAAGGAGGCAGCAAACTTGGTTTCTTATTGCAGAAAGACGCAGCAATGAATAGATCAGATATAAAGAAGGAAATCTCAAGAATGGATTATGAATCTACAAGTTTCAGAATCCAAAATCTTGAACAAGAACTGTTATCTTTGAAGAGAGCACTCCAACTTCAGAGCATTTCAAAGAAAAGGGAACCTACTCAAGCAAAAACAGAACCACTTGCGGGAAGCCAGCAAAATTTAAGGGCATATGGTTCAACGGAAAGATCATTGAGCAAGAAGAGAAATGCTGTTGGACAGGTGACTACTTGCATAGGTAGTGTGAATCTCACTTCTCAGAGGAAATATGCTAGCAAGTTACTGAAGATGTTCCGGAGGATTAGTTTGTTTGGAAAGGGAAAAACAACACAAAAGCCTGGTGTAAAAGCAAAGATACTGTAGTTGCTGGTGATGCTGGAATTTTTTACACTTGTACCAGTGAATAAGAATCAAGGGATTGCTAAACATAGTAAGATGTACAGATGCCATCAAAGTGCGTGATATTTTACTAGGATTATCAAGAACTGAGTCAAGCCAGGTAGACAAATGCATCCAACACATTATGACTGATAGCATTTATTATTCGAATGCAGAAATGCATCTGTCCAAACTAGTACCTGCAATTCCGAGAAGTCTTGATTTTGAACAGAGCTTCCAAAGGAGATAAAAAGAAAACCTGACTTGTTACCAAAACATGGTAAAGGGAAATTGGTAAGATGCTATTGAAAGCTCCTTGATTAATGTGTATAAATTCAATATTTTAGTTTATAAGCTCTATATAATGAGAGAAACTAAAAGAAGAAAAATTTCTTGCCTTGTTTGGGAATTTACACTGGAAAAAGTTGTGATTTTGCAGTCATTTTGCCTCTACTTGTTTTCTATTTTAAGCCTTTATCGGTTTACTTTGGATTATATAAATATCCCTTACTACTAGTCTTTGGTTTCTCTATCTCTTCCCACTATGAGGGGAATCTTTTCAGCAGCAGAATTCCTTTACCGATCTTTAGATTTTTCTTAGGCATACTCCCAAACGAAAAAAAGTGTGATATTATAACCCGATTCCTTTTCCTAATAGCGTAACATTTAGTTTATTTCTTGTTAAAAATTCAGCCTCATAGCTTATAGTGGTTTTACATTTATAGAATTGAAAGGGCAAGGAAAGGGGAGGAGAACAAGCAAAAAAATGAGGAAGAGATGCTATTGCAACTAAAAGCACTGCAGAATTCTAGAGGCAAGTAGCTATAATCGATGACGTGCAGGCAAGAAGTGAAGATGCAGACTTTAGAGCTCTACTTATAATCCAAACCAAAGATTGGATAATCCTACTTATCATCAATAGTGAAGAAAAACGATACGACTCCCATCTCAGAAATAAGTCACTTTTCTGAGACTTCGTTCTATCAATATGGTAACAAAATGGCAAGTTAATGCACTACTACAAGCTATGCCTCATGCAATGCATGAGTTGGTGTTTGCCTACTGGGATGTGTGGGTTTAGAGTTTGATTCAATGTTTAGTTATGCAGAGGCATTGGTTAAAAATTACAATAATTCTATGGTGTCAAAGCTATCAATGAAGACCAATGATATGAAATTTGATCAAGTTATATGTTAAATATTTGATGATGCACAAATATAAGCACTAAAAGTTCAGATAATTGTTTTAAGCAATGAAAGCAGTGGCATCATAGTTGCATACTTAACTGGTATAGGAATTTTCTTCAGAAGAGATACTACTGTGATTTGGTATCGAGATCATATTGAGCCTCTTTTTAAACAGTTGGTTTTATCAGTAGCCATGACTATTTCCTTGTAAAGGTTAATGAGCAGAATGCAGAAGGGCTAAAATTCCAGTGCCAATTAAATCCCAAGATTATGATTGATGAATGCATTAACTTGTTAGGCAAATGGTTTGAGACAAATCAAAAAGAGAAGACATGACAATGTATATTACTCTCGTGGCATGATATCCAAATCCCATCTGCAATGCAGAAGCATTACTCATTTTTAGTGTTCTTGTAGTTGTAGTCAGTAGGCATAGAATCCGATTTAGATTCCAGGATCAAGAAGTTCACTTACATATACATAGTTAAAAGAGTTTTGATACGAAGGAAATAGAAGTAAAACACAGCCATACAGACAACAAAAACCAGCTAGAACCTGAAGAAACCTGACTAGACAACCAGAGCTTCCTCAAAGCTGACATCTCTTGGAAGAGTGTGAGGTTTCAAGACAGGTCCTGCTGCATCTACATGTAGAGTGTGAGGTTTCAAAACAGGTCCTGCTGCATCTACGTGTAAACTAACATAGTGCTGGCGGCAAACTGGCATATAAACGTCAGCACCACCTATAAGCTCTGTCTGAGTCTCCTGTGTCTTCCTCAAAGTAAAGGACGCCCTCTTTCTGCACAGCTCACAACGTGCAGTTAATTTGGTTATGGTATCAGCAAGTGGCACCACTTCAAGAACTGAACCAAAACTCCTCCTATTTGCAAGCAATAATTCCAGCATCAGGGAGTAATTCAATGTTGCTCCAGGGAATAATAAAAGAGTTTAGAGAATCAAATGTTTTCAGAAAGAAAAGGTACTTTTATATCAAAGTACAAGCAAAGAAAAACTAAACCAATCATGATTCCAAAAGTACCTCAAATAGTCCCCATCTAGGCCAGCAACAATTACAGGTTTTCCCATCAAGATCAGCCGCCTCACAGCAGAAATCATAGAGGTCATCAAAGAACTGAGCTTCATCAATACCAATCACATCCAACTGCCAAAATGTAAATCTAATTAGGAGAAAACCAGAAACTAATTCATCTCTTTAAGCAAGCAAACTTCAGGGCTCAACTACATAAAGAATCAGTAGCCCAGCAGAAAATAAAATTGAGCAGCGATTCATAATGAACTATTCCATTCCATATGCAGGAGTCCCTTTCTCTCCTGACCCCTCCCCCATAAACATTAATACATACAAAGGTTTTGCAGTTCAAGAAATATGTTTACATACAAACCAGTTATTATCCAGTACATAAGCGAACTTCTCCTCCCAACTAGAATAGAAAACAAAAGATCCATGTTTTTGCATATGACATCTTGTTCCCAGATAAGCCACCATTAAAGGGTGTTCATCGAGTTAGTTTTCGGTTTATTCGGTTTGGACATTTCTGAACTCGAATTCGAAAACCGAACCGAATTCGAATATAATTAGAACAAACCGAACAGAATTCGAAATTCGGTTTTCGGTTCGAATTCGGTTTTTATTCGAATAAACCGAATTCGAATTTGTTTAAATCCTAATTAAATCATTAAATTACATAAATTATATCAAAATTTACAAATATTCAATTAAATCAAATAATACATAAAAGAATGACCTAATTATGTCTTTTAAGTTTAAGTTGTATTATTATTATATATTTTATATTTATAAAAATTATATTATACATATATATATATATATTGAATTCGGTTTTAGGTTCGGTTTTCGAATTGGGCTCCCGAAATTCGAATTCGGTTTAAACCGAAAACCGATTCGAAATTCAAAAACCGAATTCAAATTTCTGAATTCGAATTCGGTTTTCGAATTTTCGAATTGGTTTTCGGTTTAAACCGAATATTGAACGCCCCTAATTAAAACTGACACTTTAAATTTCAAAAACAGATTCTTCAAAAACCAGTAACCTGGGCTCAGATTTTGCCTAAAAAGATTAATGTTTCCAAAACAATGAAAAGCATCAAATTAAAGTAAAGAAAGATTAAAATTAACATACCTTATCATAGGCATCAATTCCATATTTTTGCTTGAATGATGAAAGATCTGGCAAGGATCAGCAGGGGAATTTCACTCCATCATGGGTCACCACTGCATCTATAGCATATCTTGTGTCCTTGTTTGACTTTATCATAGCAACACTTCTATAAAAACATGCAAAAACTCAAACAATCAGCAAAATCATCAGAGATCCCCAAACCATTTCAAATTATCAACACCAACAATTTGGAATAATGAACATTTAAACCATCAAATCAAAGAAAACTATTAAGATAGAGCACAATAATTCCAAAAATTGTTGAGTAGCGTACAGAGTACAACAGCTGTACTCTCTGCATCAGATGTTGTACCAAGCTAAAAGTTTTTATGACAAGACAAAAGAACCATTTGATTCAATCAAGAACCAATGCATCAAAGAAAACTATTGAAGCCTTAGTATAGTAGGTGTAACTCATGAAGCATGGAGAGAAAAATAACTCAAAAGTTGTAATTTCTGCCTAAAATGTTGTACCATGATAATTCCAACTATGAACTATCATGATTCATCCTCAAAATTCTTAAAATCCCACCAATCCAGACATCTGTAATAATATCAAAAACCCTAAAACAAAAACAAAAAAAAGAGGAAAAAGAGTTTCTTAGTGGCTGCCACTTGATCTACCATGATTCATCTTCAAAATTCTTGAAATCTTAGACCAACCAGGATCCTGTAATTATATGAAAAAACCCAAAAAAAAAAAACTAAAATAAAAACAAGAAAGTGTTTCTTAATAATCCATTACAAAATTAACAGTAGCACATTCTGCACTAGATGATGGACGCTGCTAATTCCAGAACTTGCATACTATGATCTACCACGAATTATCCCCAAAATTCTTGAAGACCCAGAAAAACCCAGATACGGTTTTGAATTTTTAAGCAAAATACATCCCCCAAAAAAAAAACAGGTGCTTCGGCAGTACCTGCCATTTTCCGATTCAGATTTGACACGGCGAAGCAGAGCAGTGGTTTTGCCAGCAAACATAGGACCAATGATGACATGGATTTCTCCTGAAGGGTGATTATTATTGGACCTCATTGGATCAGCATCAGAGATTACAGAGATTAAGTTCGCTGAAATCGAGGTTTTCGCCAAGGAAGTCATCATTCTGTTGCTTGGAAGTATGTAAATTAACGAAGGTTCAGTAAGGAAAAGAGTTGGTTGGGATGGGGGTGGAACTTGGAATGATGTGCATATATTTAGCCAAAAGTAAAGCGTACGTGAGCGTTGACGTTTGTGGAGGGAATTAAGAGCGTTGACGTTTTCAAGCGTTTGGGAAATTTTGGGAATTGGAGGGAAAACTAAGGTTATGTTTGGATGCTTTGGTTTTTGTGATTTATTTCACAAATGCAAAATAAGTTGTTTGTTTTGTTCAATTTTTTCATCAAAATTTTTAAAACACAAAACAATGCTACAGTAATTATTTTGTTACAGTAATTTTTATAAATAAAATATTGAATTTCAATTTTAAATTTTAATAATAAACAATTCTTTCTAACACAATTCCCACCCAAATAAACTAATAAAATACTAATTTAAATTTAAATTTCAAACTTTTATTACTAAAAAAATTTCAATACAAATCCCAACAAAATAAAATCATTCATTTCAAATACTCTCAAAATATCCTTTTCTCATAATAAATTCTAAACAAAAAATTTCATGATATAATTTAAAAATAGTTCATCCAAACGGAGCCTAAGGAAACGGAGCCTTCTCTCATGTTGTGCTCATTTTCAATTTACTAGTTGATAATACCGAGCGTGCGCGGTGTGATTTGCCCTGAAAAAAAATTGCACGAGTCGTTAGAAATGATTAAGTTTTAGTAAGCAATCTCAAAATTGATAATAAATTATGATTTAATAATGAGTTATTAACATTCTACATTAAATGTTAAACAACGAAAGTGTGTGACAATGTAGTGAATTGTGTACGTAAGCATAAAAATGTATAGTTTGTGAAAAATTGTTTAATAGCTGTAAAATGTATAGTGTGCATAGTATGCGTTAATATGCATAGTATACAAGAAATTTGTGAACTGTGTATAAATATATAAGGTGCGCGAAAATATGTAAAGTATGTACAATATGTAATGTATGTAAAGTATATGTGAATACGCAATATAAATAAATACATATATATATATATATATGTAAAGTATATGTAAATATGTATATTATTTGAAAATGTGTATATTATGAATAAATATGAATAATATGTGAGGTAAATAAAAAAATGTATAGTGTGTGAAATGTGAATAGTATACGTAAAATGTAAACACTGTGAAAATATACGCAATAAGTATAAATATGTATAATGTGAAAAAAAATACATTTAGTATGTATAAATATATGGAGTGCATGAAAATTGTGTAACAAGTGTAAATACGTGTTTATTGACTCTAAATAGGTATAGTGGGTGAAAAAAGTGTATAGTATATATAAATATGTATATGTTTGAAATTTTGTGTTGAATGTGTAAATATGTATAGTGCGTAAAAATATGTAAGTATGTATAGTGCATAAAATGTTTAAATATTTATCGTGTGTGAATATGTGTAAGGTATGTATACATATGAATATTGTGCAAAAATGTGTATAACGTGTATAATAAAAACGTATAATTTACGAAGTATAGGTAAATATCTATGGTGTGAGAAAATTGGTATAATATGCGTAATATGTATAGAATGCGAAAATATGGGTAATATATAACATGTCTGCGAATGCG
Source organism: Ophiorrhiza pumila (assembly GCA_016586305.1). NCBI lineage: Eukaryota > Viridiplantae > Streptophyta > Magnoliopsida > Gentianales > Rubiaceae > Ophiorrhiza > Ophiorrhiza pumila. Next base: position 14,239,472 of record BLIW01000005.1, on the reverse strand, counting down.
TGTAATATGTATAAATATATACACATAGTGCACATGTTTTCACACGCAACATATATTTATACATATTACACATATGCAATGCAAAAAAGTGTATATTTAAAAGGTGTATAGTACGTGTAAATATATAAAATATGTCAAAATGTGTAAATCTGCATAGTATGTGAAAATATATATTGTCTTATAATGTGTAATGTATGTATTTGAAAATGTAAGTCATATGTGTAAAATTGTAAATATGTATAAAAATGTATATTTGACGAAAATATTTTAAATGTATAGGGTATGAAAATGCGCGTAGTAAGTATAAATCTATATAGTGTGTGAAAACGTATGTAGTATATATAAATATATGTAGTGTGTAAAAAAGTATGTAATATATGTAAATATGTATAGTGTATGAAAATGTCTAAATATGTATAATGCGTGTGAAATGTGCATTGTAACTATAAATATGTATAATATGTAAAAAAGTGTGTAGTATATGTAAAAATATAGTGTATGTAAATATATATATATATATATATATTGAATGAAGATATGTTTACTATTTATAATATGGTGTGAAAATTTGTGGACATTAATTTATAAATTTTAAGTAAAAGTTTGTGTATAATTAATCTTTAAGTTTATTGTTTAAATTTTTTTATTATGAATATTTTTAAATTGAAATAGCCTAGGAAATAAATTTGTAATGCCCAATATTTTCATTCAATATAATATGCGAGATTAATATAATTATGAATTAAATAATCCAAGTAAACAGTATAAAAGTGTAAAAATGTTGTATTAATGTTTACGTTTGTGAGAAAAAGGGAATATTTTTGTTAATAAATTTTGTTGATTTGTATTAATTTTTAACTATTTGATTTTCTTTCTAATGAGTTGTCAAACAATGATAGTGTGTGAAAATATATTTACTATGTGCAAATATGTATAAAAATGAATATTGTTTCAAAATTGGTTTAGCATATATGTAAACATGTATTGTGAGTGATAATGTGTTAGTATATATATATATATATATATATAGTGTTTAAAAATATGTGTAGTAGATGTAAAAATGTGTTTAGTACGTGAAAATATGTAATTTGTGTGAAAATGTGTAAAGTATATATAAATATGTACAGTGAGTTTAAATATGTGTACTATGTGTAATTATACGTAGTGTGTAAAAATGTGTCTAATATGAATGTGTCTAATATGTGTATTATACGTAGTGTGCAAAATTGTGTCTATTATGTGTAATTATACATAATGTGGAAAAACATGTCTAATATTTGTATAGTGTGTGAAAATCTATATAGTATACATATCTATGTATAATGTGTCAAAATGTATTTAACATGTATGAATATGTATAGTGTGTAAAAATAGGTATAATATATATAATTGCATAACATTTTTTTCAATTTTTAATTTTTTTAATAAAATAGAATTTATTGGTGAAATTCCCAAACGTATTTGGAGAAGATGAGGTAAAGGTTTATCCCATTATTATTATTATTATATAAAATTTAAGGTTTTTTTGGATTTATTCTAATTTTATTTTCATGTTTACTGCACATTAAGAATTAAATGATACAACTGACGATATGGATGATGAGATTTTTAAGAAAATTTATCTTTTTCTTTTGACCATTATTATAATTTTTGCACTGAGTTTCAAGTATTAAATGTAGCATCCATTTAAAAAAAGATTCACAATTTTTTAATTTCATGAATGTTTTCCATTTTATTGAATTATTAGAATTTTGGTGAATTACTCTACCCAAATATGAAAATAAATGGATTGGTAGGTTGGAGTTATTGTGTCATAATCTCCCTTCAAACTCTTCACTGCAGTTTGGGCTCCACCTTAAAGTTTCGTGAAGACTACCAAAAACTTTAAGTTAGCTTTCATTCAATCCATCAAACAAATGGCGAAACTTTGTTCTACTCTCATTTTAATGGAAATGCAGTCAAGACACGCACAATTGCACAAACATTTCCTCCGGCCTTTTACAACATTCATGACAAGGAATTCATTTCCCAATTCCATAAAAAATGAACAATTAATAAAGGTATTTGATTAGACATGCTGACCAATACTCAAACCAGTAAACTATGAAAGATTTTGGTTTGACACTAAATCACCATTTTGAGCATTAAATGGTACGCTAACTGGAACTGAATGAATTGCAAAGAAGCTTACTACAAATTATACACTTTATCCATTAAAGTAATGAACTGTGGTGCAAAACTGATATATTAAGAGCTCTTTATACCAATTGGCAAAGTATATATAAGTTAATGCAATTCAAAACTGGCATTCTTGATTCTGCTCCTCAAAAGAAATTAAGGATAGAATTTTTAATACATAAAGAAAAAAATTATCAAGCATTGAAATTGTTAGTGATAGGAGCAACATTACTCAAAGCACTTCTATAAACATCAAGACTCTGACAGGACAAAACAAGTGTCGAATTTGCAAAGAATAGTATAGACACTTGTATAGATGCAATTCAAAAAATGAACATTTTGTGCAGTTGAAATTTCTAGGTCAGCATTATATTGTTAACCCTCAACATTCTATCATTAATGATTACTAACCATTTCAGAAATTATTGAATGAAATTCTACCATTATCAAGCACTGAAATGGTCAGCACTAAAATGTTTAGAAATTAATGAATGAAATTGTACCACATCAATGCCTAAACGACAACATTATATAGCTAGCTCAAGAACTACAAAGAAATTATATGGTCTCAATCACTTGCCACGGGCTCACATTAAAGAATTAGCTATTTCATATGTAAACATAAAACTGCTTATAAAATACAAAAAATAAAAGAGCTTCATGCATAAGATTTCCCAGAAATTCCTTCGTAACCCTAGATTTCTCTCATTTTTCGATGCACGAACTTAATTCGGTAAAAATTACATTGCATTAGTTATAATCTCAATATCCACTAATTAAAACAAAAAATATTGAACAAATTCAAAGCCTCTTAAGCAAATCTTTCGCACTTTTAACATTAAAAGCTACTAAAACAGGAAAGACCCTTTATAGGAAAGTACCGAATCTTCAGCAAGCTATCTGATCTGCACCAGCAGTAACCATCCTGAGGATTTGTGCAACTGATTCTCTTCCCACATTTGAAAAGACAAAAGGTAGAAGAATTAACTTGGAAGAATTATCTTCCTGAGTAATAAATAAGCTTTAAATACGTTAAAGTTGATTACAGATTTCACATTGCATTTGAAGGCAGGAAGATAAAAATAACATTACAGTAAAAACTGAAACAAGTATGGGACGCACCACTTTCCACGTAAAATAACTCCAAGACACAATGGTTGTAAAACTCACTGTCTTGAGATTGCTTTTGTTGATACAATTCCAGCAAGATAAGAAGGTGCCTAGCAAAAAACAATCCAAGGAACATCTAATGTCCCCCTTACCAGAACAACTGGAGGATCCTATTCAAGTTGTTTCTAGCTTGAGAATATAATTACAGTAAGAGTTGTGTTTTCTATTATGTTGCTGAGTGCAGTAGAGGAATCCCCTAAAATTTTCACATAATTGGTGCGAGCTGTCGTAAGCTCACCAATTTAACCCAGACCACTAAAGAATGTAGTAGTGATGAAGGGATCGTATCCACAGGAAGAGGGATATGCCACGGTTTTGATAAATGATAGGACGCAACAGTAAAATGCTATGGCTTAAACAACTCTAAGAATTTTAACAATTAAAAAGGAATCAAATCAACGAGAGGGAATTGTGTTGCCATAAGGGGAAACAATTAGCATGGATATCTGCCTATAATCACTGACTTGTGTGTGCTCATATGAGGGGATTAAACTGCTAGTGTCCTGGAGTTGATTAACCTGGTGGTTCTCACAAATCCATTTCACAAAGCTCCTTGAATTTCCCTTGGTAGGGCAAACTCTTGGCACTAATTAGAACTCCAGATCCCTACCTTACAGAGCAATCCTAGTTCTATTCTCATTTATCTTCCTTGGTAGGGCAGCTAACTAAGGCAAGCGTTCAAATTGTTCTATACAGATAAACTCAAGCCCTTTTCATGGAATCGATCTTAATTGTCGGTGGGTACCGCACAAGTAAAATCACACAGCAATCAGATCTTGAGTCTCACAAGAGATTGATTCTCAGTTCAAATCACGTTATGTCAATAGCCTTTGGTAGATCCACACAGATCTCAGTGGGTACCACAGATCAAGTATAGATTTGAATGAATTTATGCAAGCACATTGAATTTAACATGTAATGAACTTCAATCAAGAATAACACAGATAATTCCAATTCAATTGTCTCAAATAAGCTAAAGATCCATACAATCAATCCCTCAAGGCAACACTCTAAGTTTAGCCGATCATGATGATCAGCTGATATTCAATAATTACAAAGAGTGAATTCTGTATGTAAGCTATGTTGTCCTATTTCCTCTTTGCAATTCTGTTCTAGGGTTCTCTCTTTATATGAAATTTCTTCTCCTTTCTTTTTCTCCAATCAATCCCCCCTCTTCTCTCTTTCTCGATTTCCTTTTTATATCTTCTCCTCCTTGTCATCGCTTGATCATGTTGGCTGAGCTCTTTTCTCCATCTGTGATGCCTCCACTTGTCCTGTAATGTGTCAATCAGATAATGAAGTGAGGTCACGTGACTAGTACATAACTTAGCATAAAGAATTACCAATGCAAAACCATAAACACTTGGTGGACATATGAATGTTGAGTGGAGTGTGCTTGGCCTGAATGAATTTCATGTGTGTATGGCTGTGTGAGTACGTGTGTGTGGCGGGCTTGAGGCCCTTGAGTGTGGCGGGCGCCATACGCCCGCCGTGTGTGAGAGTGAGTGTGTGCGGCGGGCTTGAAGCCCTTGAGTATGGAGGGCGCATGGCGCCCGCCGTGTGTGAGTGTGGCGGGCGTATGGTGCCCGCCGTGTGTGAGAATGAGTGTGTGTATGGTGAGGGTCTTGAGTGTTTTGTGTGTGTGTTGAGTGTTTGATATGTAGTACATGTAACTTGTGAGGCATCAAAACAAGTGTATGCATGCTTCCAATTTTCATCACGCATTCATACTAAATTTATAGCACTTTCACAACACTTGCCCATTTTCCTCATTTGTGAGATTGTGAAGCAAAAGATACTCATCATGCACTCTTTTCACTGTATTTGCACACAAAGGTTCGAGTAAACAAAGCAAATAAGTCGGTGCAACCCCGACTTATCAACCCCCCACACTTAAATATTTGCTAGTCCCGAGCAAAGCAAACAACTACACACCTTTATCCATTTGCACATTTCACACTTCCAACACCACTATCAATCTATCTTTAAGGTAACTATTTTGCATGCAATGATTCATTTTGAGTTTTGTTCCATATTCCTCACATTCACACTAGTTGTCGACTAAGGTGCCATGAATAAAGACCAAACTGCCAACGTGCTCTGTGTGCTGAGAATTTCTCCCTTCACCTTGTTTGTGCAAAGTACTCAAGCAAACACTTTCACCATAATCCTTGCACTACAGTCCTTTTGTCCGCACACACAAACACTTCATACTACAGATAAAAGATAGAACTTTCATCACTAAGCTTACTGAGGTTTTCCCCTTATTCAATGTACATTGGTGCTTATTATTTTCTTTTTGAAACTTATGCCGCACTTTGGTGCTTGGCTACCTGGGTTTTATGGCTATTTTTTCCCTTTATTTGCCACTGGCTTTTTCTCTTTTGTTCACATCTCTTCTCAAGCATTCCAAGCTCATGTGTGTCTTCAATAGACTATATGCTTAAAATGCAAGAACAAGTGTTTACAAGCAGAATGCCCAAACAAGTTAAGAAACACATAAGTTTCCTCCTATGTCAATTGTGGTGTTGGCGTTTTTATCTTACATTAACACTACACTTTAGTCAACAACTGACATGAACAACATGGATTCTGGAACAAAAAGTTTTCACATGCATAAAACAAATGAAGAACGCTGATAGATTGAGTGATGGTATTAGAAGTGTTAGTGTGCTTATGGATTGAGACCTTATTCACACATCACAGCACACATTTTATATTCATCACAGTTAAAATGAACAACAATACACATGACAAGGCTAGTTCTAGTCACTATCTTGTCTTTCTTTCCCACACATAACAGCACAAGACACACCTCCTAAATGATACTAATATAATAATAACACTACCGCCAACCCTTTAATACGCAACAGCAACATACTAGAATAATTTCAAGCACTAAGCCTCACAAACTATCGCATCACACTTCAATCATCACAAAGCCAAATCACACAGATAGGACAAGCTTGCAACAACCATAGCATCAACTCAAAACATCACCAGCACCCAAAGCATACCCCTCCAAACACTCTTCTCACTTCCTTTTTCCCCCACACTTGAATTATGCAATAACCTCAGTTGGGAAGATAGGGAAAGACACTGCCCTATTTATGTGCCTGGTGGAGGTGGTTGGTTGGAAAATCGGGAAAAACCAGGAAAGGGAGAACTCATGACTCTGAAGTTGGAAGTGTTGTGCCCAGCATGCGCACTTCTCCCTTGTTGCATCACCACCCTTCTACTCGAAGTGTCCACTATCATTCGCTGAGTTTCCAACTCTTCCAGCGGAGGAAAATAGGAATTTGGGCCTCTAGTTTGATGGTGGTACACCATCATCAGATTGAGATTGTGAACCTCGATTTGACATTGGCTCAATCTGATATCCATTTCTGTCCATTGAGTGTGATGTTCCTGGATCATGAAATCCAAACGTGTCTCCACAGTTGTCTAAAAGTTACTCCATCTGTCTTCCATGAAGTCAATATGGCGAATCACAGAGTCATATTGTTGTGACAAGGATGTTTGAAGGTCTGATAGGGCATTCTGCATTGGTGAGAAGTCATTGAAAACTTGGTGTGGTGGTGCATTAGGTATATTCTGCTCTAATCCAGCTGGGATTTGTTCTTCTCTGATTTCCTTAATCACTGGTGGCACTCTTGCATTTTCTCTCTCTTGCTCTTCCCTTTGCTGTCTTTCCATCTTTTCCACGTACTGATAATTCCTTAGGTGAGTATTCTTGATCGGTCCTGTTGATGTTTTACATTCCTCACCCAAAGAGATCCGCACCCCTTGTTTCATGGCATACTCCAACAGGAAATGTGGGAAGAATATTGCCTGGGTCTCGTCCTCTATGGCGTGGTTGATGTATCTTATGACAAACTTCCCCATGTCCACAGTGAGCCTGTTCTTTATAGTGTACACAAGAAATAATCTATCCCTAGCAATCCGAGTGTTATGGGTTGTTGGCATGATTCTTGAGTTGATGAACAAGAGCCAAGTTTTTGCCTCAGCAGTCAAGTGTTTAAGCATAACATGCTTTGGGTTGCCATTTTGACTCTGCACCCAATCTGATCTAGGAAGGCTTAATGCTTGTAGAACTGTATCTGGGTTCCTTACTTCATTTAACTCGCTTAGCTCATCATTTTTGTAATCTTTGAGTCCATAGTGTTTGTTCACCAAATGGCTTGTTAACTTCAGGTATTTGCCTCGCACATACACACCCTTGGCTCTGATCTCTTCCGCTTTAACTCCAGCCGCATTGGAATAAAACTCTTTTGGCCACATTACAAGTCTCGGGGGCTACTGTCAACAATTGCCAATTGTACTCTTGGATAATGTCAGTGTAAGGCTTCTTGGTGATACTGAATGGTCTTTCGGTATGAATGTGCCTCACAGCAAAATCGCAAAATTTTTCCTCAGCTAGGTCGTTGATAAAGTGTGGCGTAGCGGATGGGGTCTTCTTTTTTTTCTGATTGGGGTTCTGTTCTTGCATTTCCTCAATTTCATCCAGGAGATATTCATCATCGGAGCGAGAGTCATCCGATGAAGTGGTGGGTTCGGCAAGCTTGGTCTTTCCTTTTGAACTCTGGCCTTAAGGATTGGATGTTGAGGCATTAGAAGCTTTCTTTGGAGGCATGGTACCTACAAAGCCAGAACCCATATCAACGTTGGCATAACACACTTCATATCTATCAACAGAACACGCAATTGCAATTCGCATATCAACTATGAAATTTTAGCATTAAGTCCATAGTTCAAGACATACATCTCATGGAAACATCATACTAGTCACGGGATGAATTCACACATCAAGTTATTCCTTTTCCATGCTTCTAGCATCACTTTTCATGCCAAGATTCATGCTTCATACTATTAAGTTAAGTAACAACACATTCACAGAAAATGCATATTTCGGCATTCCCAATTAAGTCAACACAGGTGAGAACAACTAAACCATTATGCTTACAATTCATCATGGAAGTCAACTCGCGAATTCCTCATTTACGCATCATCAACTCAACAATTAATTCGAAACCACCAAGAGGCACATACAAGTCATGAAATTCCAAATTCAATTCAATGGTAGCACAAGGTGGGATGACTTACTTGTTTTGGGGATTAACACAATAAAATGTAAAACAAGAGAAAAGAAATTCGTGTAGCCCTTTGATCCTCGAAATGGACTCCTTCTTCTTGCTCCTTTCACTCGGACGAATTCTACAATGGATGCATGCAAAAATGATGAATCTGTTCATGCATGTTCATGGTATTTATAGAGGATTTTTTAATGCAAGATTCGGCCATGCTTAAGCTAGAAGACAAATGTCATGTGAATGCACTAGAAGACAAATGGCTAGGAAACAAATTGCATGCAAACAAGGGCTTGGTTTAGTCTAATCTATCATGTTGCAGCAATCGGTCACCTCACAAGCAAATTGCATAATCAAACGAAATTGGTGGGACCGAATGCTGTGCCTTATCTTGAAAGCATTTTACAGAATCATTTCCTGCATCGTTCATTTCTTCTCCACAATTTCGGTTAGAGCTCTCATGATGCAAGTGAAAATGTTATGTGCAATTATGGGTGTATGCATGACGCATTTACTCATTTTTCTGCCGCTGTTCCACATTCCTGAATGGTTTGATTCTTCACTGCAAAGCTCAGAGAAATTAGTCAGTACACCCTTTCTTGAACCAAGAGCTTAAAGATCTGAAGTTCATAAGAATCAAATATTCGAGAGTTGTACTTGTTGGCACCCTTCAGATTTTATTCGGGCCTTTTTCAGTGCAGAGAATACTCTCGGCACGCTCACCTTTGCTGCTCGTGGCCTCCAAATAAAATCTCTCCAGCTTCCTTGGAATGATTCACACTTATCTTTTATGTTCCTCTACTCCAGTTATTTCTTCTTCCACTTCTGGCTTACCAGCTTCCGTACACATGAACAGATATAAGAGGCGAGGTTCAATAATTTATTGGGAAAAACATAACTACTAAAACAAAGCAAAACAAAGACAAAAATTGAAATGGTTGGGTTGCCTCCCAACACAGCGCTTGGTTTATTGTCCTCAGCCAGACATGGAAGAGTTTCTATCAAGATGATGGACCATCAAGGAACTGGACGTGTCCCTTGTCTTCTAAAGCTGACTTGAAGATTTTCACTCTATGTCCATTGACTTTCCAACACTCGCCAGATATCCCATTTTGTACTTCAAGAGTTCCATAAAGGAAGACTTTTGTGATGATGAAGGGTCCAACCCACCTGGACTTCAGCTTACCAGGGAAAAGTCTCAACCTGGAATTATATACAAACACTTGTTGTCCCACTTCGAATTCCTTCACCTTGATCTTGGCATCATGCTACCTTTTTCTTCTCTCCTTATAGAGGCTTGCGTTGATGTAGGAATTCCACCTAAACTCATCCATTTCATTCAGCATCATCATCCGTGCCTCTTGAGCCAAATTCAGATCCATGTTGAGTTTCTGTACTGCCCAGTATGCTTTGTGTTCTAACTCAACTGGAAGATGACATTCTTTTCCAAATACTAGTCTGAATGGCGAGGCTCCAATTGGAGTTTTATAGGTGGTCCTGTATGCCCACAATGCGTCGTCCAATTTCAAGGACCAATCCTTCCTCCTAGGGTTCACAACTTTTTCTAGAATTCTCTTGATTTCCCTGTTGGTCACCACAATGCCTGGCCATTGGTTTGGGGATGGTAGGCTGTGGAAACTTTATGTTGCACCTCATACTTAGCCAAGAGAGCTTTGAAAACTTTGTTACAAAAGTGACTTCCTCCGTCACTTATGATGGCTCTTGGGGTTCCAAACCTGTTAAGAATGTTCCTGTTAATGAACCTCAGTACTCCCTTGCTGTCACAGTGAGGCATGGCTACAGCTTCAACCCATTTGGACACATAGTCCACAGTCACCAATATGTATTTATTTCCACAAGAGCGTGGAAATGGTCCTATGAAGTCCACTCCCCACACATCAAACAACTCTACCTCAAGCATATTGCTAAGAGGCATCTCATCCCTGCAGGATATGTTTCCAACTCGTTGGCACCTCTCAGAATGGCTCACCCAAAGCTTGGAGTCTTTGAAGATGTGTGGCTAGTAAAATTCGGCATGTAGAACTTTGTATCCAGTCCTGGCTCCTCCAAAATGTCCACCAAAAGGCGATTCATGACAAGTTTCAAAATCTCTTCCTTCTCTTCTTCTGGTACGCACCTTTTAATAATCTGGTCACTGCATCTTTTATACAGGCTACCACTCTCCCAAAAATAATACTTTGCATCATGTCTGAGCCTCTTCTTCTGATCATAGGAGAAGTGTTGTGGTATCTATCCCGCTACTACATAATTGGCCAATTCAGAAAACCAAGGCAGTACTTGAGTGTGAACTTTGAAGATTTGCTCATCTGGGAAATTTTCCTTGATCGACAATTGCAGCTGATCCTCACTCATTGTTCCCACTTCCAACCTAGACAAGTGGTCTGCTACCACATTTTCGCAACCTTTTCTATCCTTGATTTCAACATCAAATTCCTGCAGTAACAGTACCCAACGTATTAGCCTTGGTTTGGCTTCCTTTTTTTCCATGAGATACTTGAGAGCTGCATGGTCTGTATAGACTATCACCTTTGATCCCAATAGATAAGCTCTGAATTTATCAAAAGCAAACACTACAGCCAACATCTCTTTTTCTGTAGTGGTGTAGTTCAGCTGTGCTCCATTCAGCAGCTTGCTGGCGTAATAGAGAGCATGAAAAACTTTTCCTCTCTTTTGGCCCAACATAGCTCCTACTGCGTAGTCACTTACATCACACATTATTTCGAAGGGTTCCCCCCATACTAGTGTGACTATCACAGGTGCCTCTACCAGCTTGGTTTTTAATAGCTCAAAGGCTTCTTTGCACTTCTCATCAAAAACAAAGGGAGCGTCCTTCTCAAGCAATGCACACAATAGTTTGGCCACCTTTGAGAAATCTTTGATAAATCTTCTGTAAAATCCTGCATTTCCCATGAAACTCCTTACTCCTTTCACATTTGTTGGGTCTGGGAGTTTGGCTATCACTTCCACCTTAGCCCTGTCCACTTCCAATCCAGCTTTTGAAATCTTGTGTCCCAGCACAACCCCCTCATTCACAATAAACTGACACTTCTCCCAGTTCAAAACTAAGTTGGTCTCCACACATCTCTTAAGTACAAGAGACAAATTCTCCAAGCATCCCTCAAATGTCATTCCAAACACTGAAAAGTCATCCATGAAGATCTCTATGATATTTTCTACCATGTCTTGGAATATTGCCATCATGCAGCGTTGGAAGGTGGCTGGTGCATTACACAGTCCAAAAGGCATCCTCTTGTAAGCATAAGTTCCAAAGGGGCAGGTGAAGGTTGTTTTCTCCTGATCTTTTGGGTCAATGACAATTTGATTATATCCAGAATACCCATCAAGAAAGAAATAAAAAAGAAACCCAGCTATCCGGTCCAGAAGTTGCTCAAGAAAAGGCAGAGGAAAGTGATCCTTTCTGGTGGCTTTGTTCAACTTCTTTTAATCCATGCAGATTCTCCAGGCATTAATGATCCTGGTGGCCAACATCTCATTTGCTTCATTGGTCATCACTGTCACCCCTCCTTTTTTGGGTACACATTGCACCGGGCTAACCCACTCACTGTCTGAGATAGGAAATATCATCCCAAAATTAAGCAGCTTGATAATTTCCTTTTTCACCACTTCCATCATTTGTGGGTTCAGCCTTCTTTGCCTTTCTCTTGTTGGAGTAGCCCCTTCTTCCAGCAAAATCTTGTGCATACAAATGCTGGGGCTTATTCCTTTGATATCCACTATAGTCCAGCCAATTGCTTCTTTGTGTATTCTTAGAACTTCCAACAATTTCTCCTCTTGTCACTTCTCCAACTTAGATGATATAACCACAGGGAAAGTTTCATTCTCTCCAAGAAAAACATACTTCAGATACGGAGGGAGAGGTTTCAGCTCTAACTTGGGTGGCCTCACAATGGAAGGTAGCAATTTCTCATTCCTGCACTCAAGATTTTCTTGCCTAACCTCAGTGGGCTTCAATTCAACATGTTCATCAGTTTCAACAACAACATTTGTTAGTATTTCACATATTGCATTACTTTCAGCCATTTCATCAAAAACATTTTCAAAATCCATTTCTGCAACAGACTCATCTATTACACAACATTCAATCAGATTTGACAATTCATGCAAAATCTCACTATCTTCATCATTCAGAGTAAATTCACTTGATTCATCTTTGTCTTGGTTTGAGGGTTCAAGTAGAGTAAGAGAAAACTTATGCTTATGTTCTAGTTCAAGGAGGTGAAGATTACCTTCCACAGGGTGTGCAAAGCAGCACTGTTCCACTGATTTGGAATATTTCATCGCATAGTCCACATTGAAGACCACCTGCTCTCCATTCACTCTGAAAGTGATTGTCTTACTCTTGACCTATGAGTGCATCCCCTGTAGCTAAGAAAGGTCTCCCAAAGTGATAAGGTGAACCCTAACTCAACCTGAAAACTATGGTGTCCAAGTGAGGTTTGACCCAACCTTATATACTAGCCTGGACCTCCTTGTGGAACCGATGTGGGATTCACATCATTCACCCACTCTTAAAGAGCCGACTGCCTCAGTCTGCGATCTGACGGACCCCCGGGGCCACAACTGCCTCCGTCGACATTCTATCGGTCGTAGCCCAAGGAGCAGGGTGTGGTTCGCACAAGTGGCTCTGATACCAAATATAAGGTGAACCCTAACTCAACCTGAAAACCATGGTGTCCAAGTGAGGTTTGATCCAACCTTATATACTAGCCTGGACCTCCTTGTGGAACCGATGTGGGATTCACATCACAAATCATTTGAATTAATCTGAACATATACTGTTGTTTTTTGTTTTCAGTTTTTATTGTTTAATTTTATTTAAAGTCCAAAAAAAATATAGAGTGAAGATAACAACATTATAAACATATAGTTATATTTTACAATAAAACAACAATACTATGTAAATAGATGCTAAAAAAATGAGAAAGTCTAATTTCTCATTGACGAAAAGTGTACAAAAGAGATTTTTAGTGATAATTTATATTTCTCAATATATATTTTTATCATAGTTATCACAAAATTGAAGAATAAAATCATCCAACTACCAAACTTTAATTACTCAATTTTTTTTCTACAACCGTCAAAAGTATACCCTGACCATATTCCTCATGTTACTTGTTGTGTAGCATCTACTGTGTTAATTTCTGAATCACTCCATTCGTGGATTGCAGACTCAGAGGCAACTAACCATGTCATGATGGATAGAGTATAGTTCATGAACTTTCATCGAATTCCAATGGGTAGCATTAAAATATACATGGGGAATAATTCCAATGTTGATGTACATGGCATCGACTCTTATAAACTGGAAATACGAAATGGTTGTATATTATATCTTCAAGAAGTGCTTTACGTGTTAGAAATTCTGCAAAATTTACTTTCTATTAATACTTTTCTTAAACTTGGTTTTTGAATGATTTTGGAGAACAATCGTATGGATGTTTATTTTAGAATATATTATTATGGTTTTGATTTTGTTATGAATAATTCTATTGTTATGGATAATGTCAACAATAATCATATTTTTCATAACTCACTCGCTAAAGTGAACTTGCCCACGTGTGAACATTGTTTAGCAAGAAAAATAATTAAAAAATTATTTTTTAAAGCTAGAAGGGCTAATTCTCCATTAAAATTAATCCATTCTGACATCTGTGGATGAATGAATGTGAGGGCACGAAATGGTAGTTTCTATTTCATCACATTTATAGATGCCTATACGTGCTTTGGTCATATATTTTTAATCTCTCACAAGTCAGAAGTATTGGATTGCTTTAGATGATACCTTGATGAGGTTCAGAATCAATTAGACAAAAAAGTCAAAAGCTTAAGAATTGATCGAGGCCGCGAGTATCTCTCTGATCAATTTAAATAATTGTGTGAAAGAAAAGGAATAATCTGACAATTATCAATTTCTAATACTCCGTAACAAAATGGTGTAACGAAAATGAGAAATCGTACTTTACTTGATATGGTTAGGTCAATGATAGTGCAGACAAATTTGTCTATCTCCTATTGGGGGGATGCATTATTAACTGCTACTTATATACTTAATCATGTGCCTTCTAAATCAGTTCCTTGTACCCCATATGAATTATGGAGTGGCAGTAAACAAAATTTTGATAATTTGCATTCTTGGGTTGTGCTACCTATATACAAACTACTTCTCATCAATATGAAAAGTTAGCACCTAGAGATAAGAAGTGTATTTTTATAAGATATTATGAATACTCTAAAGGTTATATATTTATGGGTGAGTAGGAAGATGGAACTATAACTGAAATTAAATCACGAGATGTAGAATTTTTGGAAAATGAATTTCTTACCAAAAGAGAGGTAAATAAAAATTTAGAAATCTACGAGTTTGAGGATATTGAAAATAGTGATCCTATAAATCCAGTTGAGGATAGTGGGAGCAATATTCCTTTGATTATTTCGATGGAACTTAATCAGAGTTTTAAGGAATTTCACCATCAAAGAAGTAAGTGTGGAAATGTTTCCTGTCATCATTTTGAGATTAAAGGGGAAGCTTTCATAGTTGCTATTTTTGATGAAGTTGAGCTTAAAAATTATAATGAAGCCACCTCATCAAATGCTAGTAAGCAATGGATTAATGTTATTAAAGATGAAATGGATTCCATGAAAACCAATAAAGTTTAGGACTTAGTTAATCTTCCACCTGGGTGATAGGCTATTGGGAACAAATGAGTTCTTAAAATTAAACGCCATACAGATGGTTCCATTGAAAGGCACAAGTCTCGACTTGTGGCTAAAGGCTATACCCAACAAGAGGGAATAGATTATGAGGAAACCTTCTTACCAGTGGTTAGATTTGCCTCTATCCATCTAATTCTAGCACTCGTTGCATATTTTGATTTGAAACTTTATCAAATGGACGTAAAGAAAATTGGATGAAAAAATATATAGGAACAACCAATTGGTTTTGCTATAAAAGCCAAGAGCACAAAGTTTGCAAGCTAAATAGGTCCATTTATGGTTTGAAACAATCATCCAAACAATGGTATCGTAAGTTTCATCAAGCTATTAAAATCTTTTGAGATTACTCAAAGAGACTTCTTGGTTTATCCAAAGAGACTTCTTGGTTTATCCTAAGAGACTTACCTTTAAAAAGTACTTGAAACTTTTCCAAATATATAATTACAAACCTATTAATACTCCTGTAATCAAAGGCGAATCCTTAAGTGTAGAGGATTGCCCTAAAACAGTTAAAGAAAAAGAAAAGATGAGTCATGTTCTATATGCAAGTGTGGTGGGTAAACTAATGTACACTGCAATGTGCACTCTTCCAGACATCTGTTATGTTGTTGGTTTAGTAAGTTGCTACCAAGAGAACCTTGGCATAAAACATTGGAAGGCTATAAAAAGGATACTTCGATATATCAAATGGACTTTGGATTATATGTTATGCTATCAAGGAGCGAATATACAACTCATTGGATATTCTGATGCCGATTGGGGCAGAGATTGGGATAGTTATAAATCGACCTCTGAATATGTATTCTTACTCAATGATGGTGCAATATCCTGGATGAGTAAGAAACATACATGTATATCTTTTTCCACGATGGAAGCAAAATTTATTACTCGTACATAAGTTGTCCAAGAATCAATGTGGCTTAGAATATTTATTGAGGATCTTGATATATTAAAAATAGCATCACAACCCCAACTTATCTATTGTGACAATGCGGCTGCTTTGGATTTTATCAAAGATCCTAAGTATCATGGTAGAACTAAGCACATCAATTTGAGAAATAATTTTATTCGTTAAGAAGTAGCACAAAAACATGTAATTTTACAACACATTTCTACGACTAAGATGATTGCTGATCTTTTTACAAAACTTATACTTAAAGATGTATTTAAGGATCATGTAAAAGCACTAGGGTTGTGTAGAATTTGAATAAGTGTTGTATTGTAACAACTTGTTTTATTACATTCTTGATAAATATCATCATTATTAATTTACATAATTAGTGTTTTACATGATATTGATGATTAGATTATATATAAATAGTATATGATAAACAGACTGATTGAATCACTAAAGCCAGCAAAAGATAAGACACAAAGGTTGTCATCTTGACTATGAGTAAAGATGAGATCTTGTAATAAGATCACATATGAAATATGCAGATTTCATATAAGCCTGTATTAAAGTTGGATGTGAGGTCTTTAGTGTGTTAAGATAAACAACAGAAAGAAGAAAAAATTTCAAATAAGCATTTGAATAGCGACTTGATTACGATCCGTATGATATTTAGTCTAGAATATTATAACGTGCATTTATACACATGTGTTTTGCGACCATAAAAGGAGGCGAATGAATGAGTCCCTACTTTATCGTTGTGTGAGTCCTTAAAGAAATTTACCCTTATGATTTTATATTGTGTCAAAAGGTTGACAATTAATGTAAGGTCCTTTGGTATGTTGCCAACGGTCATAAAAGATTCGATCTAATGAAACATAACCGGAAAAGCTATTGATTTGAAAAGTTATTGACATTAGAGAAAAGGAAGAATATTTAGATTATGACTAAGTATTATACTTATTCATCGACGGGTTATGACACTTTTAGATAAGTGACATAATTATAAGTATAATACTGAAAGTGTGAAGGTATAAGTATGCTCCTAGAGGGACTAGAGATACTTGACATGACATAATCAAATAGATCTGGGGTATATTGAGTTATTTTGTTACGGGTTAATGTCTTTATGCTGACCTTAACTTTGCTAGTATAGTGCTCCCGAATATTAGAAGACTCAGTGGGTCGCACCAATCATTTGTCTGTATGAACATATTCAATAATAAGATTAAAGAACTCATATATATTATCTCTTCATTATGTGTGTGTGTTAGATATTGGAAAACGCATGTCATCTGCCTATGATGATTTAACAGGATTATAATTTAATATTGATAATTTTTGTTTAAATGTTAAACAAATAAATGTGTAACATTTGATCCTCAAAATCCTTTATACAGATAACAATGTATCTGGATAAACCTCTTTTGAATAGAGGTCTTCTCTCTATAAATAGGTAATTAAAGTACCAAGAAGAGAGAGAAAAAAATATGCAAGGAAGTTACTTTATAATGGTAACCGACTTCTTTAAGGTGTCTTATCGATTGATTGAATAGGCATTTGATTGGTGAAAATTAAATTGAATTTCTTATAGATCCAATCCCGTTGAGTCAAGGACATAAAGGAGAAGAAGATCCTCTTGCTAGTTGGTTATTTCTGCTAAGAATGTAAGGTGTCTAATTCCTTCATCACCAAATCAAACACATTAAAAGTTGTGATTAATAGGATTCATGCAAATCTTTGAGAATTAGAGAATGGAAATCTTCAGTAAAAAATACGGGAAATATGGACCGTGACACACCATACACCATTGGAACTTTCTCTCTCTCTCTCTCTCTATATATATATATATATATATATATTTACTAGAGTTGGAGCCTGCGTAAGGCGCAAGAGGTACCCGATGGTGGTCAATTTCAGTTTATATGTGATAGGTGAAATATGTTCACTTTTTATATTTTAATTCACTTATACTTTGCACCGTCTTTGTTGCTATTTAATGTGTTTTTATTGTGTTTTGTAGAATATTAATCATTGAGGCCAAAATGAGAGGAAACGATTGAGAAAGATCAGGAAAGATGTAATTTAGCCCAAAAAGGTGTCTTTCGTCACAAAGAAGCTGGTTCCATGTTTTACAAGATATTCAAGGTGTTAATTCCAATTTTTGATGATCAATCCTATATATTAAGACCTTGGATAGAGTGAAAAATAAGTCCCAAGTTGATCCCATGGAGACTCGAGACTTCAAGAATGGTTAATCTCGCAAAACACGTGAAAAGGTGATGAAGAACAAATACTGCAGAAATCTGCCAGGATTTAGTATTTGGAACTTATCTCTCTCAATTTATGTCCAAATTGGATGCTTCAAGTTCCATTGGAAAGCTTTTTTTTTCATTTAGAGATAAAATTTTTTTTCAAGGATTCACAATTCAAGGTGTTATATTTCCTTTTAATTTATGTTTTCAATATTGTGCTTAAATATTAATATTATGATGTTCAATTTAGCCATGCTCGGCTAAATTAATTATGCTCTCAAGATTATGAATAAGGGGTTTTTATGCTTAATTTACATGCTGAATTCTATCTTATGGTCTTTGTGGAATAAGTTTTGCTGTGTTCTTCATAATTATGCATGATATATCGCAAGTATTATATATGATAAATATTTTCTTATAGTGCAGTAAATTATTTAGAGATAACTTGCTTTAATCTTGCCTCTCGCCACATAGGAGAATTGAAATGGGTTGTTTGTAATCGTTTATGTGTTAATTGTGAATTTGTTAGATTAATTTCACCTTAGCTCTTGCCTCTTGCCACAAAGGAGGAGTTAGAGGGGTTAGTTTAGCATTAGCGTAACTGGTTCGGGCGTTGCCTCTGCCATAAAGGAGCAGTTGAACTTGAGAGTTTGGTAGAGTTGGTAGTTGCATTAGATTCCGGGTTAATTAAGGAAGTAAACCTTGCCTCTTGCCACATAGGAGGGTTTAATGAATTATTTAATATCTAAATAGGTAAGTACCTAGATCATTCCTTGCCTCTTGCCACATAGGAGGGCGCGTGAGTTTTGCTATTTACCCTTGCTTTGCATGATTATAGATAGGATGCATGTGTGTGTTTTTTATATAACCCTAAAATATAATCTTGGGAGTACACTTGCTTAATTAAAAGTTCAAATCAAATCACCATATTTGTTTTAGTTCTTTGCCATTTAATTTCTTATTTAGTCTAATAGTAACATTAAGAAAAAAATCAAAAATATTTTCTTTAGAATTTCAACATTGCCCTCTCCCTAAAGGAACGAACTCGCTATACTATCACCATTATGGTGTTTAGCTTATTTTTAACTAGGGGTGAATAGCAACCACAATCACATTTTATACACATAATTCCTCCCTATCAAAAAATCAATTAGAACACGCTTATATACAAAGGACATCAACAAAAATAACTTTGATAGTCAATATTTACTTAGGTGGCGAAATTAGTCCACATATTATTTCAGCTAAACGAGAATATTCAAGTTATGATGAATGTTAATGATAAGAATACAAACTTGTTGATATTTCTGTCTCTGTTGAAATATTCATTCTCTCCTAAAATATATTTTACACCGGCAAGTTTTCCTATTGCTACCTTTTGGTTGAAACCCACTATTAATTTGAAGCATTCCCTGTGATCAATCACCAAAACAAAACACAAGTTCTAATTTATCTCAAAGTATATGAAATAACAAACTTTGAATTGAACCAATGAAAAATTTACTCACAAAAGCTGATCTACACAATGGTTGTTGTGCCATTCACAAGTTTTACTTTATTGTTCAACACAATAGAGAGTATACTGAAATTTCAGCATTTCACACTTTACGAGGCAAAGTTTGATAAAGAATAATGATAAAAGCTTAGGCTCCATTTGGATGAAATATTTTTAGATTATATCATGAATTTTTGTTCTTGGTATTTGTTATAAGAAAAGAATATTTTAGGAGTGTTTGGAATGAATGATTTTATTTTGTTGGGATTTGTATTGAAGTTTTTTTTATTATTAAAAGTTTGAAATTTAAATTTGAATTAGTATTTTATTAGTTTGTTTTAGTGGGAATTGTGTTAGAAAGAATTGTTTATTATTAAAATTTAAAATTCAAATTCAATATTTTATTTATAAAAAATACTGTAGCAAAAATAATTACTGTAGCATTGTTTTTCGTTTTAAAAATTTTGATGAAAAAGTTGAACAAAACAAATAACTCTTTGTTTTGTTCCATATCTTTGTTGCTTCCCATATTGACTTATTTCCATGTCTTTTTTTGTGGAATTTATCCAAAACTATCAAAATAAATAAAACTAAACTATTTTCCAAAATCAAAGTTAAATAGTTTGAAAGAATTTTCGTTTGTGGCTATTAGGTTTGATTAATCCGGTTAGTACATATATAGTATCCCTTTTTTCAAAATTTTGACATATATGAAGAAAAATAAGGAAAAAGAATAGGTAAGTTATACAACTTGAAACTTACACCCTTCAGCCCCCCTTACTCCCACGAACTAATTAACATTTTAATTCTTGACCACTGTTCTCATCAACTCTAAAATTTGAGATGCTAGATGACCCCAAAACACAAAATCAACTGCTCAATTACCAAACACCTTTCACAACTCCAAGCATATCTTCAATATTCATCTTTATGTCTAATTCGCAATTATCAGAAAAAAAATACAATACTTAAGGCATGCAGCAGAAAGTGACGAAACTACAATGCAAATCACCTAATCATCAATCTTGAATTTGAAGGATAGACAAGAAAAAAACTACTAAAAATACTAAACTTTATCTGAATGCATCAAGGCTTAAAAAAAGAAGAAAGAGAACATTTTGGAGTGCAATCTTGATTGCGCATAGAAGCCTACTAATAATCACATAAGAAAAATATGGTTTTTTAAACTTAATATGCAAGTCTAAAAGAAAATTAATTTGTGATACTGAAATATATGAGCCAATCAAACTATCTAACAGCAATTAAGGGCTCAAAAAGATACATGAACTGTAAAAAAAACATGAGATTTCACGCAAGAATAGATTACCTCTTACCTATAAACACTAATGCTTCATGCCTTTCTCATCTCCCATATTCTCAGCTGCAATATCACAAAATTAGTATTTTTTTGGTGTTATTATCTAGCTTCTAAATTTTTTTCTCTAGAGCTCTTTTTGATGTCTCAAATTATTCATTCGACTGTATAGTTGTCTATCTCGTTGATAAGTCGGGGTTGTACCGACTTATTTGTTTTGTTTACTTGAACCTTTGTGTGCAAATCTAATGAATTGAGTGCTTTATGAAGGACTTTTGCATAGAAATGTTTATGATATCGTGATTGAGAAAATGACTAAGTGTTGTGAAAATTCGATGAATATAGTATGATTTGTGCATGAATTGGAAATGAACACACACTTAGCCATCATAACCTTATAGGTCTCAAGCACTACGAGAGAACAGGGCATACAAGCACAACACACGTACACATGCACACTCAAGCACATCACTGCACACAAGACACACCACTCACATACAACACATGGTGGGTGCCCAAGCGCCGCCACACTCTTGCACTACACAGTGCAGACACCCTAGCACGCCCACCACACTCTTGCACTACATGGTGTGGGCGCCCTAGTGCGCTAGCACCATGCACACACCTGCACGGCGGGTACCCTAGCGCGCCCGCCACGCGCCTGTGCTCGCGCCCGCACGCACTCACTCACTCGCATGCATTCGTGTATTTCACTTGCACACTTGCACAATTCTACTTCTTGCATGTACCACACCACACTCATGCCCCACACACAGCTACTTATGAGCACCACCTGTTTGATGAAATAAGGACTTAATGCTTTAGCAAACATTTAAATTAGGTGACCTCACTCCTTTTGTGACTCACTTTTGCAGACACGTGGCATTTTCTTATCACAAAAGGAAGCTTCCAGGAACCCAGACAGAGACCTCATCGAGGAGAAGGTATAAAGGGAAGAGAGGAACGCAGAGAAAAATAGAAAACGGAGTGAGAGAAAAACCCTAGAACAGGATTACAGAGAGAAAACAGAACAACATAGTTTACATGCATAATTCACTCTTTGTAATTACTATATATGACCATGATTGGCTAAACTTAGAGTGTTACTTTGAGGGTTCGATTATATGGATCTTTAGCTTATTTGAGACAATTGAATGGGAATTATCCGTGTTCATTCTTGATTGATGTTCATTACATTTTTAGTTTCAAAGGGTTTGCATAAATTCATTCAAATCTATACTTGATCTACGGTACCCACTGAGATCTGTGTGGATCTACCAAAGGCAATTGAACATAACGTGATTTGAACTGAGAATCAATCTCTTGTGAGTCTCAAGATTTGTTTGCTTTGTGATTTTGCTTGTGCGGTACCCACTGACAATTAAGATTGATTACATGAAAAAGACTTGAGTTTATCTGTACAGAACAATTTGAATGCTTGCCTTAGTTAGCTGCCCTACCAAGGGAGATAATTGAGAATGGAACTAGGATTGCTCTGTAAGTAGGGACCTGGGGTTTTAATTAGTGCCAAGAGCTTGCCCTACTAAGGGAAGTTCGAGGAGCTTTGTGAAATGGAGTTGTGAGAACCACCAGGTTAATCAAGTCGATGACGCTAGCAGTTTAGTCCCCTCACACGAGCACATACAAGTCAGTGATAATAGGCAGAGATCCATGCTAATTGATTTCCCTCAAAGCAGCACAATTCCTCATCTTTGATTCGATCACTTTTAGTGTTCAGCTTTATCTTTACTTTGGCTATTGCATTTTAGTGTTGCATTCTATCATTAATCATAACCGCGACATATCCCTTTTCCTGTGGATACGATCCTATCACCGCTACAACATTCTTTAGTGGTTTGGGTAAAATTGGCGAGCCTGCGACAGCTCAGCCCACTCATAACTCTAGAATATTTGATACCAACCAACTCTTATCTCTCTCACAAGATAAAAAGAGGTTTGCTTTCTTAAGCAAAGCAAAACATTTTAGAAACTGTCAAATAGACACAAATAGTTGTAACAAATAAAGTATCAATTACCTTTTTCTTCACATCAAGTTTTAGATTTTTATGTTCCATAGTTTCTTGTATTTCATGTTTATTTTGCAGCTGGCATGTCGGAGAGCCATTTCAAGTAGCCCATCCAAAAACACAAAATAATTACCATGTAATTCAAACTTCTGACACTAACTTGCATTCACTTTGAATACATTCGATTGAAATTGTTAATTTTGTGGATTTTTTATTGTTACGTTCGATTGAATTTACTTGACTCATTTCTTTTGAGGTTGATTTGGTTCTATTGATCTGCCTTCGAAGTGTTTTTTGGATTCTTGCAGCGAACTCAGTTTATGCAAGTGGGAGCACGACTCCGTGGAGAAGAGCCAGAATTTTGTACTTGACCTTGAATTGCAAAGGACTCTGAGACAAAGAAGAAGAACCATTGAAATGGAAAATAAAGAAGTGGAGAGACCTAGACCTCAACCCCCATGGTTTGGGGATCACTTTGCTGTGAATTTTGAGAGGAGGAATAACCGTCAAGAGATAGATGTTGAGAGTTACCAGATACCCACCCAGATTGTATCTATGATTACACAAGGCCAAATTTTCCAGGGTTTGAACAATGATGATCCGAATGAATATTTGGATTGCTTCCTTAGATTGTGTAATACCTTCAAACTCCAAAGAGTTCCACACGATAAAGTGAGGAAGGTCCTATTTCTATTGTCTTTGAAAGGGAAAGCCAAGCATTGGTATAATTCTATAGAAGGACCTTCCATAGCTATATTTGAGGAGTTGGAGAGGAAATTTCTGGCAAAATATTCCCCCCTGCCAAGTTGAAGAGAATGAGGTTGGAGATCAGAAGCTTCCAAAAGCAAGATGGAGAGACATTCAAGGAAGCCTAGGATAGGTTTAATGATCTGCTTAGGTAATGTCCCAACAATGATCTGGGAGAAGTGAGGGAGTTGAATACTTTTTTCAAAGGATTGTCACCCGAATCTTCAATCATGGTGAAAGCTTGTGCAAATAGGGCTTTGAAGGATAAAAGTGTACCAGAGGTAAGGGAATTGTTTGATTCAATTGCTGATGATGAATACCTATTCCTAGAAGCAAGGAAGATCCCTATGAGGAAACAAAGGGGAGTTCTGGACTTGGATGAGGAAACATCTTAGGAAGCCAAGATCGAGGCATTGACAAGACAGGTTCAGACCTTGAAAACAGCTAAAACCACCCAAGTGTTGATGTGTGGCCTTTGCAAGGGTGAATATCACACAGATGAATGCGAACTCACATAAGAACAATATGTCAATAATTACAACAACAGGCAGCAAAATGGTGGATATAGGAATCAGAACAGTCAGGGTATATGGGGATAAGGCAGCCAACAGAGGCAGTACTTCCAAGGTGGTGAATCCAGTAATAGGGAACCTAGAAGGACCAACGAGGAGAATATGCTCCAAAAGATTTTAGACAAGATGGAAATGTATGAGAAGGATCAATTAGAGGCAAGATCTCAAGCGAAAAGCCATGAAGCAGCTATAAAGAATCTGGAGATGCAAATAAGCCAAATAGCTAAGGCGCTCAATCAGAGACCCCAGGGGACACTCCCAAGTAATACTGAACCGAATCCAAAGGGAAAGGAAGTGTGCAATGTCATAACTTTAAGATGTGGTAAGGAGCTCAGTGGAAGTAAAAAGGAAGAGGAGGAAGAAACCCCAGTGGAAGAGATCATAGAAGAGGATATTGTCATGGAAGAGGAACTCCAGAAGGAGGATAAGGAAGAAAGTGTGAAGGCACCTGAGCCTAAGAAGAAGAAAGGACCTCCAAGCCCATAAAACTACCCTGAGTATGCACCACTCCCTCCTTTCCCCCAAATAGTTCCACCTCCAGTCAAGAAGGGAGCTCAATTCACAAGATTTTTGGACATGGTCAAAAACGTGAATGTGAATGTACCTCTGTTAGATTTGGTCACGGCTGTGCCAAGATATGCCAAGTTTTTTGAAAGACCTGATTGCAAACAAGGAGCAAATACTTGAATGTGAGGTGCCAATCTCACTCACAAAGGAGAGTCAGGCCTGGATAAACAATGAATTGCCACCAAAGCTAAAGGATCCTAGAAGTTTCACAGTACCATGCACAATTGGAGGTAGATTCTTCAGTAAAGCCTTATGTGATCTCGGGGCTGGGATAAACTTGATGCCACTGTCTATTACAGAGAGTGTGGGGCTGGGTGAAAAGATTAAACCCATGGCCGTGCTTCTTTAATTAGTGGATAGGTCCCTTGTACAACCCATAGGGATGATTAAAGATGTGTTGGTGTCTGTGGATAAATTCGTACTCCCGGTTGACTTCATCATTTTAGACATGGAGGAGGATCCAGAAGTTCCTCTCATTTTTGGCAGACACTTCCTAGCTACTGGAGATGCACTTATAGGTGTGAAGGGTAAGACCATCACATTCAGAGTCAATGGGGAGCAGGTGGTGTTTAACGTGGACTATGCAATGAAACAACCCCATTCAATAGAACAATGTTGTGTTGCACATCTTGTGGAAGGTAACCATCACATCCTTGAACATGAGCATAAGCTCAAGTTTCCTCTTGCTTTACTTGAGACTTCATGTCACGAAGAAGTTGAACAACATGAGTTTGCTTTGCATAAGGAAGATAGCCTGATTTTGAATGAAATGAACAAATTGATTGAGAGTTATGTGATGGAAGAATCTAATGCAGGAATGAATTTTGAGAGTGAAATTTACACAAGTAATGAAAATGCTAAATCATGTGAAATGTCACCAAATGTTTTTTTTGAAACTAATAAGAATGTTCATGTTGTGCCCATTGAGGTGAGGCTTGAGAATTTTGAAAGCAGGAATGAGGTGTTGATGCCTTCAACTGTGAGGCCACACGAATTGGAGCTGAAGTCACTACCCACCTATTTGAAGAATGCATTTTGGTGAGACAACAAAACCCACCAAGAGGCTCCACCACCCAGAGAATCGAAAGCTGAGACCACAGGCACAAGTAGAAGTGTCAACGGAGACAAAACGAAAGTCCTTAAGATTTGCTTTGGAAGACAAAGGGCAGGCTCAGTTCCGTGATGTTCTACCTCCTTGATAAAAGTGCTTTGTGTCTGGCTGAGGACAATAAACCAAGTGCTGTGTTGGGAGGCAACCCAACCTTTTACTTTATGTCTTTGTGTTGTTTTGACCCCAATAAAATGATTGAACCTTATACTCCCTCATGTGCACCCCTGGCAGGATCAGCGTGAATGAAAACAACAAGGAGAGGAAGCTACTACGACTGGAATGGAAACCCGTACAAGGCAAGTACAATTAAATCCAAGGAGCTGGGAAAATTATATCCTGATGTCACGAGCCATAATAGGTAAACGTGTCGAGAATATTCTCTGCACTGCAAAAGGCACGAATAAAATCCAAGTGGTGACATCTGGTATAGAGATAAAATCTTTGATTCTCCTGAGCTTTCAGGGTAGTTTTTTTTAGATCGTGCTTGTCAATTCCAAGGAAATGGGAGCTAGCCAGCTATTTAAAATTATACAAGGAAGAGTTGGCTGATTATGTTCAAGTTGGCAAGTGCACGACATGATTTTTGTGACAAGAAAAATAAATGCAAGGGTGTCAGAGTGAGGGCCCACAAATTTTGTTTGGACATTGGAAACATTGTGAAATGGCCGATTACTGCAAAGATTGGATTGATTTAACTTGACATAGTTTTGGATGCATACTATTTGTTGTCTAGTGTCCTGTAGTCTAGTGTCTTGCAGCCAAGTGGTCACATGTCCTTGTCTTTTAATTCGTGAACTAGCCGAATCATGCATGGAATTTTTACCTATAAATTCTAACAATCATGCATGAACAAAATGCATCCCTTGCACATTGTGTGAGAACTTCGGCCGAATGAAGGAAATTTGAGGAGAATTCTTTCTCTGAGAACTAAGAGCTGCCAAGCTTGCTACTACTCTTGCATATTATTAGCATAAATCCCCAGTCAAGTAAGTTTTCCTCCCTTTTGTGTATATTGAGTTTATATTGCCATTACATGGTTTTTGCTAGCTTTCCCATGAGATGAAATTCAATATCAAATACGGTGACGGGAAAATGCAGCAACAATGAGTAGAATACCCTGGTTGACATATGCACCCAACAGCAAATTCTCTATCATTTCTTTTTCACTCATAACTGTGAATTGCATGCATATTGTCATAAAGAGGTTATACTTGAAAATACACTTGGAAAGCCGACACCTTGTCTTCTATAAAAATATTAATCGTGAACCATGACCTGAATTGTTTTTTTCAGCTGTTAGATAACGTGTTGGTACTAGTTTTTAACAAGTGTAAGGTTTATGAATTGAGTGAGTAAGGAGGCTGTGAAACAATCTTGAAGTACTGAAGTTAATGACATGGAATTTTTATCTCGAACTTGTTATGATTGACTTTGTGCACACAAATTTGAAAGGCAACACAGTCATGTATTAACAATTAATGTCCATATCGACAACAATTCAAGTGTGAAGGGATTATGTGCTGAAATTTCAATGTTAAAAATTTTCAGATATCATGCCTCCAAAGAAAAAGCCCAATGCCTCTACGACCAACCCCAAGGGACAAGCTTCAAAGGGAAAAGCCAAGATTTTAGCGCGCACAACTCTTTCTAATGATTCTGAATCTGATAAAGAATACTTTCCAGGAGAACGTGAAGTAAGGAAAGTACAGGACACCAACCAAAAGAAAAGGAAAGCTCCGCAACAAGCCACACCCTAACGCTTTGTCAACAATCTGGCCCAGGAAAGATTGTGTGACTTTGCTGTGAGGCACATTCATGTTGAGAGACCATTTTGTATCACTGAGAAGCCTTACACTGAAATCATCCAATATTACAACTGGCGATTACTGACAGTAGCCCCTGAGACTTGCAATGTAGCTGTGACCAAGGAATTTTATGCAAACGTGGCCGGGGCTGATCCTGAAGAAATCAAGGAAAAAGGTGTGTTCGTGTTGGGGAAATATCTAAAGCTGACAGGCCAGGTGGTGAACAAACACTATGGCCTCAAGGATTATCAAAAGGATGAGCTAAGCGAGTTAAGTGAAGTAGGGAACCAGATACAGTTCTGGAAGCATTACGTCTCCCTGGATCCGATTAGGTAAGAAACCAATACGGTGACCCACGACATGTTTTGCTCAAGAATCTGATTCGGAGGCAAAAATTTGGCTTTTGTTCATCAACTCCCGAATCATGCCAACAACACACAACACTTGGATTTCTAGAGACAGACTTTTCCTTGTATATGCTATAAAGAACAGGCTCACCGTGAACTTGGGCAAGTTTGTGATCACTTATATCAACCGTGCTATAGAGAAAGACAGCCAAGCAATATATTTCCCTCACTTCCTACTAGAATATGCAATGAAACAAGGAGTGCGAATCTCTCTGGGGGAGGAGTGCAGAATGTCAACAGGACCTATCAACACCTAGAAAAGATAGAGAGACAGCAAAGGGAAGAGCAAGCCAGAGAAAATGCAAGGGCCTTACCAGTAATAGACGAAATCATGGAGGAACAAATCCCAGACGAGGTACAGCAATGCATACCCAATGCACCACCACCTCAAGTATTAAACGACTTCTCAATAATGCAGACTGCCTTGGCGGATCTTCAGGCATCATTGCAAGAACAACACAACTCTGTGATTCGCCATATTGATGCAATGGACGATAGATGGAGTAGTTTTCAAACAAATGTGAGGACAAGGTTGGACTCCATGATCCAGGAATATCATACTCAATGGACTGAAATGGACACCAGATTAAATCAATGTCAAACTGAGGTTCATAATCTCAACCTAATAATGGTATACCACCATCAAACTAGAGGGCCGAATTCCTACTTTCCCCAGCTGGAAGAGTTGGAGACACAACGGATGATAGTGGATACCTCGAGTAGAAGAGTGGTGTTGCAACAAGGGCTGAACAACACATCCAACTTCAGAGGAGCTAACCCAACATTTCCTGGTTTCTCCCGGTTCTCCATCCAACCACCTCCACTAGGCACTTAAATAGGGAAGTCTCTTTCCCTTCCTTCACAATGGGGGCCATTGCAATTTTCAAGTGTGGGGGGGAGATATGCTTTGGGGGTATTGGGAGTAATAATGTTATGCTTGTTGTGTTGATTGGTAATGTTGAAAGTGTATGCTGTAGTTAATAAGCCTTGTGCCTTTGCCTTGGAAGTTTATTTGTTGTATTGCTATGTGTTTAGGGGTTAGAGGTGGTGTACTATTATATTAGTATCATTTAGGAGGTGTGTTTTGTGTTGTTTGTTGGGAAGAAAAACAAGACAGTGGCTAGCACTAGTCTTGTTGAGTGCTTAAAATTTTTAGCTGCGATAAATGTTAAGTGTTTGTTGTGTTGTGCAAATATTGTCACTATCCATTTAGCACACTAGCACGTCCAATGCACTTGCACTTCCAATATCATCATCGATTCCACAACTGTTACTCAATGGTGATGTATGCGAAATGTTTTTTAGTTCACAGCATTCATTCGATCCATGCAAGTTACTGGGTAAAGTGCGATGTTAAAGTAAGATAGAAACGCCAACACCTTATTTGACATAGGAGAGAGCTCATGAATCTTTTACCTGTATGTGTCCTCTTCTCGTAAACACTTATTCTTGCATTTTGATTATATAGTCTATTGAAGACACACACGAACATGATTGATTGAGAAAGATGTGAATGAAAGAAAAAGCTAGTGACGAATAAAGGGAAAAAATAGCCATAAAACCCTGGCAGCCAAGCACCAAAGTGCGGCATGAATCGAAAAAAAAAGAAAATATTAAGCACCAATGTCCATGTTAAGCTCAGTAAATGTTTGAAAGTGTGAAGTGTGAAGTGTTCGTGTGTGTGGACAAAAGGATTGTAGTGCAAGAATTTTTGACTAAGTGTTTACTTGAGTACTCTGCATAGACAGAGTGAGGGCGCATGAGAAACTCTCAGCACACACAGCACGTTGGCGGTTTGGTCTTTATTCATTGTACCTTAGTAGGTAACTTGTATAATGTTCGATGACTATGAACTTGCGCAAGTTAAGTATCCCTGCATGCGAAAAACTTAAAGAATGAGTGGATGATGATGTTGCGAGTGTGGAAAGTGAGGATGGATAAAGACTTGTTGTTTGCTTTACTTTGCTTGGGACAAGCAAAGATTCAAGTGTGGCGGGTTGATAAGTCGGAGTTGTACCGACTTATTTGTTTTGTTTACTTGAGCCTTAGTTTGCAAATCTAATGAATTGAGTGCTTTGTGAAGGACTTTTGCATAGAAATGTTTATGATATCGTGATTGAGAAAATGGCTAAGTGTTGTGAAAATTCGATGAATATAGTATGATTTGTGCATGAATTGGAAATGAACACACACTTAGCCATCATAACCTTACAAGTCTCAAGCACTACGCGAGAACGGGGCATACAAGCACAATACACGTACACATGCACACTCAAGCACATCACTGCACACAAGACACACCACTAACGCATAGTACATGGCGGGCGCCCCGCCACACTCTTGCACTACACGGTGCTAGCGCCCTAGCTCGCCCGCACCATACACACAGCTGCACACGGCGGGCCCCTTAGCGCGCCAACCATGCACCACACACAGACAAGGCGGGCGCCCTAGCTCGCCCGCCACGCACACAACACATGCTCGGCGGGCACCCTATCGTACCTGCCATGCACCTCACACGGCGTGCATACACTTGCGTGCACCCGCACACACTCACTCACTCGCATGCATTCTCACGCATTTCACTTGCACACTTGCTCAATTCTACTACTTGCATGTACCTCACAACACTCATGCCCATGCACATATTCGGCATACATTCTAAGTCACTCACACACAGCTACTTACGAGCACCACCTGTTTGATTAAATGAGGACTTAATGCTTAAGCAAACATTTAAATCAGGTGACCTCACTCATTTTGTGACTCACTTTTGCAGACACGTGGCATTTTCTCATCACAAAAGGAAGCTTCCAAGAACCAAGACAGAGACCTCATCGAGGGGAAGGTATAAAGGGAAGAGAGGAACGCAGAGAAAAACAAAGAACGGAGTGAGAGAAAAACCCTAGAACAGGATTGCAGAGAGAAAACAGAACAACATAGCTTACATACATAATTCACTCTTTGTAATTACTGGATATCAGCCGATCACCATGATCGGCTAAACTTAGAGTGTTGCTTTGAGGGTTCGATTGTATAGATCTTTAGCTTATTTGAGACAATTGAATGGGAATTATCTGTGTTCATTCTTGATTGATGTTCATTACATGTTTAGTTTCAAAGGATTTGCATAAATTCATTCAAATCTATACTTGATCTGCGGTACCCACTGAGATCTGTGTGGATCTACCAAAGGCAATTGAACATAACGTGATTTGAACTGATAATCAATCTCTTGTGAGTCTCAAGATCTGTTTGCTTTGTGATTTTGCTTGTGCGGTACCCACTGACAATTAAGATCGATTACATGAAAAAGACTTGAGTTTATCTGTACAGAAGAATTTGAATGCTTGCCTTAGTTAACTGCCCTACCAAGGGAGATAATTGAGAATGGAACTAGGATTGCTCTGTAAGGTAGGGACCTAGGGTTTTAATTAGTGCCAAGAGCTTGCCCTACCAAGGGAAGTTCGAGGAGCTTTGTGAAATAGAGTTGTGAGAACCACCAGGTTAATCAACTCCATGACGCTAGCAGTTTAGTCCCCTCACACGAGCACACACAAGTCAGTGATAATAGGCAGAGATCCATGCTAATTGATTTCTCTCAAAGCAGCACAATTCCTCATCTTTGATTTGATCACTTTTAGTGTTCAACTTTATCTTTACTTTGGCCATTGCGTTTTACTGTTGCATTCTATCATTAATCATAACCGTGACATATCCCTTTCCCTGTGGATACGATCCTATCACCGTTACTACATTCTTTAGTGGTTTTGGTAAAATTGGCGAGCCTGCGATAGCTCAGCCCACTCATAACTCTAGAATATTTGATACCAACCAACTCTTATCTCTCTCACAGGATAAAAAGAGGTTTGCTTTCTTAAGCAAAGCAAAACATTTTAGAAACTGTCAAACAGACACAAATAGTTGTAACAAATAAAGTATCAATTAAATTTTTCTTCACGTCAAGTTTTAGATTTTTATGTTCTATAGTTTCTTGTATTTCATGTTGATTTTGCAGCTGTCATGTCGGAGAGCCATTTCAAGCCCATCCAAAAAACAAAATAATTACCATGTAATTCAAACTTCTGACACCAACTTGCATTCACTTTGAATACATAATAGTGATATTTGGAGTTTTATATCCTCAACAATATGCAACTCTGTATTACCTGTCACTTCAGGCTCCAGATAACAAAGCAAAAAATATGCAAATTTGAAAAGTTTAAAAGACCAAAAAATCAACATTGACATTAAGATGAGAAAAAAACCAAACCAAAAATAGCGGGCACAAACAAATTTTCTCCCCTAAACACCCAATTGTACATACATGTATACTTCTTTCACTTAATCGATTTGAAGCCAACACCAATTCGTACTCAACTATGTTGCTGCTAGAACAGTAAAACTATAACCAATGAATAATTGTCAACCAAACTGTTATCAAAATTAGATGAGCAAGAAAGATAGTGATTTGCAATATAACCCAAAATAAAAAGTAATGTGTCATGATATATTTTATTCCTTTATTAGACAAAGAAGAATGACAACGCTATGAACTTTGTGTTCATTTGATAAGCTAAACTAGTCACTGAACCAATTGCAGCAAATGAAAGGATCTTGGTAAGAAACATTTGATAAGCACAAAAAGGTTTTACTGAAAATAATAATTTTGCAGAAATTGATCTCCCTAAAGTAGGATTAGATGCAGATGCATCCTTTCACTATCAACAGCCCTCTATGATCTTAATTTGCATTAGGTGAAAAAATTTCTAGAAAATAAATTAGATTCTAAGCATACTGTGAAGTTAAGTGAGATCTTTCTAATAGATAGAAATTGTCAAAAAAAAAACAGAAAAAAGGACATCACTAACTTGTTGTAGGAGTAGCATTTGGAGTAACTAGAGGGGGAGGGGGCAAAGCCTCAACCTTAAGAGTTCTATTTTAATCTTGTGGAGATCCATTAGGCTCTATTTGGTTAGTGTATTTTTAGCATTTATTTGTAAAACAAAAATTGATTGCATTTGGAAACATAATTTACAAAACATATCAATTACAACACAAGTAGAAATAACAATTTCACATCTATAAGTTTCAAAAAACAATGCAACGCAATGACTGACTCAAATCACTAGATATAAGTGGACACCACAAATGGGTAGGGATCAGTGTCTATGCATTTACATGTGGGCCCCTCAAATTAGAAAAACTTTGAATCTTTGTTGATTTTTATACAATGTGGGTTGCATATTTTTAAAAAATTAATTATTTAATAATATATAACTCGATCATTATATATATAATAATAATTTCTTTTATACACAAATTTCAATAAATTAAAAAAATTTATCTATCCAAACACAATTAATCATTTTATAAATATTCCTTTCTCATAACAAAATCGAGAAAATTTTTTATAAATAAAACTAAAAAATACCTCATCCAAACGGAGCCTTAGTTTCTTGTTCAGATGAACCAATAATCGAAACTACAAGAGAAGTTTTGAAAAGGTGGTATGATTACAATGCCAAAATCAACTGGTAGTCATTTGTGAAAAAAATGCACCCCTAACATCCAAGGTAGAAACTATTACAAGCATGCAGAAAAAATTGATAACTAAAACTTATCATTTCAGCAATAGTAAAAGAAAAATAGATCTTAAGCAAACTAAATGATCCAAGTTGTGGCAAAAACTATGGATTGGATAGCAGTAATGGCCTAGGTAGTAATGTAACAAAACAAAACAACTACATAACATCAAACCACATCCGAATTAAACCAATCTTTGAACAATAAAAAACATGAGATTTTATGCAAGGATAGATTATCCATGTACCCAAAATAAAGAAACTACATTAGTTTATGCAGTATTAGTGGATTTTCTCTTAATACCCTTTACATGAGATTGTGGTAATCCACAATCCGAGAAACATAATAAATTCCTGGCCAATACATATGGTAGTAAATTACTCATAAAAGAATGCAAAACGAATGTAATGTGTTAGTAAGAACCATAACATCAATTTGTTTAGGCTTGTGGGAGCATTTAAATTTCAAGGATTTTTTCAGGGATTTAATGAATAATAAGAGTATGACTACTTTGGCATAAATATTATTGTTCAAAATATGACAAAAATGCTCGCCATTAAATGTAGTTTTGTTGAGGTACATCCATGATAGCATCAATTTGTTTAAACTTGTGGGAGCATTTAAATTTCAAAGAATTTTTTAGGGATTTAATGAACAATAAGAATATGAATATTTTGGCATAAATATTATTGTTCAAAATATGATAGAAATGCTCGCCATTAAATGTAGTTTGTGTTGAGCTACATCCATGACCAATTGGAAGCTCTCATTTTGCAGCAGAAATTACTCCATTTAGACTTCTGTCCACTATTTTTTTGCTAAATATTCTTATAGTCAGAGATCAATAGGGTTTTTCTGTTTAAATTAGTTGAGCACTAGTAATGATTACACAGATAAAAATATTACCCTTAAACCATAAATATAATTATACTTTGAGTAATGCTACCAACATGAAAGGTTGAACTCGCACTAATAATCATGTTATAAGAGATACAACCCAAGGTATGTGCATGCGATTAATGAGATATACAGCGGTGGAAAAAGCGTAGTTCCAATATATGAGGGGAAGTGAGGCGTGAGTAAGTAAAGACAGACCAGTTTCAACTATATGTCGATGTCGACATTCAGAGAAACCATTGTGTTTAGGTGTATGTGAGGGGGGGGAGGTGAGATGAGAAATTCCATGAAGGGATAAGAATTGATCTAATGGTTGATATTCTCCACCATTGTCAGAGTAGAGAGTGACAATGGATTGTTTGAATTGATTTTCTACTAGTGCTTTGAAATGAATAAAGATATCACATACATGAGATTTCCTCTTTTAAGGGATAATACCAGGTATAACGTGTAAAATGATCAACAAAATTAACATAATACTTGAAGTCATCCACAGAATAAACGGGGGAGGTCCAAACATCTAAAAATATTATTTGTAAGGGGTGAGATAAAGTAAGTGTAGATGTAGAAAAGGGAAGCTTATGACTTTTATTACTTAAACATGCATTACAATGAGATTGTTGTGACATAGAGTGAGGTAAGGAAAATATTGACATAATATGTTGAAGAACTGGTGATGATGGATGACCTAATCTAGAGTGCCATTCAGAGAAAGTGGTCTTGATGCTGGAAAAGACAACAAGTGGAGAAGACAGTGTTGGAGAGGAGGTTGGCCACTCATAGACTCCATCTTTAGTGTTGCCCGTCAAAAGGATTGCCCTCGTGCTTAGATCCTTAACATGAAAAACAGAGGGTAAGAACTCAATAGAAACATGATTGGTGTTACAAAATTGATAGATAGAAATTAGATTCTTTTTCATGTTAGGCACGCATAGAATATTATGTAAATTAAAGGTGCGAGCATAAGTAGGAAGAGTGGTAGAACCAGTATGGGTAATGTTAAGACCTGAGCCGTCACTGATCATAACGTCGTCAGACCCTGCATAAGGAGTATGAAGTGAAAGATTATTCAAATCTGAGGTGACATGATGCGATGCTCCACTATCAAGCAGCCATGTAGGGGTGTTGGTGGTCTCAAGAGATGCAAAATGTGCACGTGGTTGCCAACGAGAAGCATGACGTGAAGCCTATGTGATACGAATGGAGTAGGGTGAGAATCCAGCTCCACACGAATTCCACACACTTAGGATCGTTGTGCACCAAAATTCAGAAACCAACACGATCACAAGTAAGATCAAACACGGAAACAACACAAGAAGAAAAGATGGATATCGAATGGGATGTATTTGATTGTAAATCAATCAAACCCAACACATTACCACAAAGTGATTTCAATCTAACCTATGTAAATCAATGGTTAAAAAGATCTCAGTTTGGCTCGCTCTTGAAATCAAGAAACAATACGTTCTCTTTAAGGTCCTAGCTTAAAGAATCCGGTCCTATGAATAATCAACTAACCCTAATTGATTAATCACGTTTTTCACAACTTGTTTAAGGCTGCAAATAATTTAGCAAAGTTAAAAGGTTTCTTCAAAATTCAATCATCAAAAAAACGTTACAAAGAATGGCCATTAAATAGAACAAGTTTCGGCCATGTTGCTTGGTAAACAAGGAAATAAAACCCTAAAAGTTGTAAAGTACAACTTGACTTCTAAACTACCCAATCATAATTAAGAAACTTCCAAATTAGAATTGGAAACTAATAACTAACTACCCAAATCCTTCCCCAAAAAGGATTTGCCTAAAGGTGGCCAAATTCAATTTGACTTCCTTTGTTTCCTAAACTATTACTTGCCTTTATCATGCAAGATAATTGGGCCAAGTAGTATTTATTATAAACGAAATTTCCAAGCCCAAGAACATAATAATTAACGTCATTTATGGGCTGAAAATAACATAAAATAAATTACTAATTAATACTAAAAATGGCGTGATTCTCTTGTAAGCCCAAAAGCACGCCTTTCATGGACTTCATGATTTCGGACTTGTGTAAGCTTCTTCAAGGTGGATCATGAATTGTTAATGAAGAAACATTCCACAAGACTTCTCCTTGAGATGGTTCAGCCTCCAAAACTTCACAATGAGTTGACAATAAATTGTGCAAAGCTTCCTTCATCTTCTTACTCCTTGATCTTGTCATTGGTCCATCAAGATTGGTCAAGGGATCTTGTGAATTGGGCTTTGGCAAGATGGACAAGGGTTGATTTCCATCATTCCCTCCCTCCTCGAAAGGATTCGTCCTCGAATCACCTACATCAAACAAAGATAAGTCAGTAACATTGAAAGTAGATGAAACATTGCCATACTCACTTGGAAGTTCAATCTTGTAAGCATTGTCGCCTATCCTTTCCATGACACGAAAAGGACCATCTCCTCGTGGATGAAGTTTAGATTTCCTCTTGTCAGGAAACCTCTCCTTCCTTAAGTGAATCCAAACCCAATCTCCAGGTTCGAAAATCACTTGACGCCTACCCTTATTGGCTTGCTTAGCATATTGCTCATTCCTCCTTTGAATGGTAGTTCGAACCCTTTCATGTAACTCCCTAACAAAATCAGCTTTACTCTTTCCTTCAGCATTAACAAACTCATTAATAGGAAGAGGCAAAATATCCAATGGAGTTATAGGATTAAAACCGTAAACAATCTCAAAAGGTGAAAGATTAGTAGCACTATGAACAGTTCTATTGTAAGCAAACTCAATGTGAGGTAAACAACTTTCCCAGTTCTTAAGGTTTTTCTGTATGAGAGCACGAAGTAAAGTAGACAAAGTTCTATTAACTACTTCAGTTTGTCCATCTGTTTGTGGATGAGCAACAGTAGAAAACAATAACTTAGTACCTAACTTATTCCATAGAGTACGCCAAAAGTGTGACAAAAACTTAACATCTCTATCACTAACAATACTCTTAGGCAAACCATGCAATCTTACAACTTCCTTAAAGAACA
Source organism: Ophiorrhiza pumila (assembly GCA_016586305.1). Lineage (NCBI taxonomy): Eukaryota > Viridiplantae > Streptophyta > Magnoliopsida > Gentianales > Rubiaceae > Ophiorrhiza > Ophiorrhiza pumila. Next base: position 14,201,599 of record BLIW01000005.1, on the reverse strand, counting down.
AATCAGCAATATGTTGAGCATCATTAGATTTAGAGCAAGCAATAAAGTGAGACATTTTGCTAAATCTATCAACTACAACAAATATGCTATCATGACCATTGCGTGACCTAGGCAAACCAAGTACAAAATCCATAGAAATATCAATCCAAGGATGACTAGGAACAGGCAAAGGTTGATACAAACCATGAGGCTTGACTTTAGATTTTGATTGTTTACACACAATGCATTTATCACAAACACTTTTAACATCTTTAATCATGCTAGGCCAATAAAAGTGCTCATTCAAAACAGCAAGTGTTTTAGCAATACCAAAGTGCCCCATTAACCCTCCCCCATGGGTTTCCTTAACAAGCAACTCACGAATGGAACATTGGGGAATGCATAACTTATCCTTTTTAAACAAGAAACCATCATACATATAGAAGTCACCATTCGGTTTATGCACACAAAGGTCAAAGATGGCGTGAAAATCATGGTCAGTCTTATACAAATCCTTAATCAATTCAAAACCAAGTAGTTTAGCATGCATATAGGTAAACAAAGTGTATTTCCTAGACAATGCATCGGCTACCACATTTTCATTACCAGATTTGTATTTAACAACATATGGAAAGGTTTCAATGAATTCTAACCACTTAGCATGTCTCTTATTCAACTGGGTGAGTGGAGATGAGAAATTCCATGAAGGGATAAGAATTGATCTAATGGTTGATATTCTCCACCATTGTCAGAGTAGAGAGTGACAATGGATTGTTTGAATTGATTTTCTACTAGTGCTTTGAAATGATAAAGATATCACATACATGAGATTTCCTTTTTTAAGGGATAATACCAGGTATAACGTGTAAAATGATCAACAAAATTAACATAATACTTGAAGTCATCCACAGAATAAACGGGGGAGGTCCAAACATCTAAAAATATTATTTGTAAGGGGTGAGATAAAGTAAGTGTAGATGTAGAAAAGGGAAGCTTATGACTTTTATTACTTAAACATGCATTACATGAGATTGTTGTGACATAGAGTGAGGTAAGGAAAATATTGACATAATATGTTGAAGAACTGGTGATGATGGATGACCTAATCTAGAGTGCCATTCAGAGAAAGTGGTCTTGATGCTGGAAAAGACAACAAGTGGAGAAGACAGTGTTGGAGAGGAGGTTGGCCACTCATAGACTCCATCTTTAGTGTTGCCCGTCAAAAGGATTGCCCTCGTGCTTAGATCCTTAACATGAAAAACAGAGGGTAAGAACTCAATAAACATGATTGGTGTTACAAAATTGATAGATAGAAATTAGATTCTTTTTCATGTTAGGCACGCATAGAATATTATGTAAATTAAAGGTGCGAGCATAAGTAGGAAGAGTGGTAGAACCAGTATGGGTAATGTTAAGACCTGAGCCGTCACTGATCATAACGTCGTCAGACCCTGCATAAGGGTATGAAGTGAAAGATTATTCAAATCTGAGGTGACATGATGCGATGCTCCACTATCAAGCAGCCATGTAGGGGTGTTGGTGGTCTCAAGAGATGCAAAATGTGCACGTGGTTGCCATACGACATTGACATTAAGATGAGAAAAAAACCAAACCAAAAATAGGGCACAAACAAATTTTCTCCCCTAAACACCCAATGTACATACATGTATACTTCTTTCACTTAATCGATTTGAAGCCAACACCAATTCGTACTCAACTATGTGCTGCTAGAACAGTAAAACTATAACCAATGAATAATTGTCAACCAAACTGTTATCAAAATTAGATGAGCAAGAAAGATGTGATTTGCAATATAACCCAAAATAAAAAGTAATGTGTCATGATATATTTATTCCTTTATTAGACAAAAGAGATGACAACGCTATGAAACTTTGTGTTCATTTGATAAGCTAAACTAGTCACTGAACCAATTGCAGCAAATGAAAGGATCTTGGTAGAAACATTTGATAAGCAAAAAGGTTTTACTGAAAATAATAATTTTGCAGAAGAAATTGATCTCCCTAAAGTAGGATTAGATGCAGATGCATCCTTTCACTATCAACAGCCCTCTATGATCTTAATTTGCATTAGGTGAAAAAATTTCTAGAAAATAAATTAGATTCTAAGCATACTGTGAAGTTAAGTGAGATCTTTCTAATAGATAGAAATTGTCAAAAAAAAAACAGAAAAAAGGACATCACTAATTGTTGTAGGAGTAGCATTTGGAGTAACTAGAGGGGAGGGGGGCAAAGCCTCAACCTTAAGAGTTCTATTTTAATCTTGTGGAGATCCATTAGGCTCTATTTGGTTAGTGTATTTTTAGCATTATTTGTAAAACAAAAATTGATTGCATTTGGAAACATAATTACAAAACATATCAATTACAACACAAGTAGAAATAACAATTCACATCTATAAGTTTCAAAAAAAATGCAACGCAATGACTGACTCAAATCACTAGATATAAGTGGACACCACAAATGGTAGGGATCAGTGTCTATGGCATTTACATGTGGGCCCCTCAATTAGAAAAACTTTGAATCTGTGTGATTTTTATACAAGTGGGGGTTGCATATTTTAAAAAATTAATTATTTAATAATATATAACTCGATCATTTATATATAATAATAATTAATTTTTTATACACAAATTTCAATAAATTAAAAAAATTTATCTATCCAAAACAATTAATCATTTTATAAATATTCCTTTCTCAAACAAAATCGAGAAATTTTTTATAAATAAAACTAAAAAATACCTCATCCAAACGGAGCCTTAGTTTCTTGTTCAGATGAACCAATAATCGAAACTACAAGAGAAGTTTTGAAAAGTGGTATGATTACAATGCCAAAATCAACTGGTAGTCATTTGTGAAAAAAAATGCACCCCTAACATCAAGGTAGAAACTATTACAAGCATGCAGAAAAAATTGATAACTAAAACTTATCATTCAGCAATAGTAAAAGAAAAATAGTCTTAAGCAAACTAAATGATCAAGTTTGGCAAAAACTATGGATTGGATAGCAGTAATGGCCTAGGTAGTAATGTAACAAAACAAAACAACTACAAACATCAAACCACATCCGAATAAACCAATCTTTGAACAATAAAAAACATGAGATTTTATGCAAGGATAGATTATCCATGTACCCAAATAAAAGAAAACTACATTAGTTTATGCAGTATAGTGGATTTTCTCTAATACCCTTTACATGAGATTGTGGTAATCCACAATCGAGAAACATAATAAATTCCTGGCCAATACATATGGTAGTAAATTAATCTATCAAAAAAGAATGCAAAACGAATGTAATTTGTTAGTAAGAACCATAACATCAATTGTTTAGGCTTGTGGGAGCATTTAAATTTCAAGGATTTTTTCAGGGATTTAATGAATAATAAGAGATGACTACTTTGGCATAAATATAATTGTCAAAATATGACAAAAATGCTCGCCATTAAATGTAGTTTTGTTGAGGTACATCCATGATAGCATCAATTTGTTTAAACTTGTGGGAGCATTTAAATTTCAAAGAATTTTTTAGGGATTTAATGAACAATAAGAATATGAATATTTTGGCATAAATATTATTGTTCAAAATATGAAGAAATGCTCGCCATTAAATGTAGTTTGTGTTGAGCTACATCCATGACCAATTGGAAGCTCTCATTTTGCAGCAGAAATTACTCCATTTAGACTTCTGTCCACTATTTTTTTGCTAAATATTCTTATAGTCAGAGATCAATAGGGTTTTTTTTGTTTAAATTAGTTTGAGCACTAGTAATGATTACACAGATAAAAATATTACCCTTAAACCATAAATATAATTATACTGAGTAATGCTACCAACATGAAAGGTTGAACTCGCACTAATAATCATGTATAAGAGATACAACCCAAGGTATGTGCATGCGATTAATGAGATATACAGCGGTGGAAAAAGCGTAGTTCCAATATATGAGGGGAAGTGAGGCGTGAGTAAGTAAAGACAGACCAGTTTCAACTATATGTCGATGTCGACATCAGAGAAACCATTGTGTTTAGGTGTGTGTGAGGGGGGGGGGGAGGTGAGATGAGAAATTCCATGAAGGGATAAGAATTGATCTAATGGTTGATATTCTCCACCATTGTCAGAGTAGAGAGTGACAATGGATTGTTTGAATTGATTTTCTACTAGTGCTTTGAAATGAATAAAGATATCACATACATGAGATTTCCTCTTTTAAGGATAATACCAGGTATAACGTGTAAAATGATCAACAAAATTAACATAATACTTGAAGTCATCCACAGAATAAACGGGGGAGGTCCAAACATCTAAAATATTATTTGTAAGGGGTGAGATAAAGTAAGTGTAGATGTAGAAAAGGGAAGCTTATGACTTTTATTACTTAAACATGCATTACAAGAGATGTTGTGACATAGTGAGGTAAGGAAAATATTGACATAATATGTTGAAGAACTGGTGATGATGGATGACCTAATCTAGAGTGCCATTCAGAGAAAGTGGTTCTTGATGCTGGAAAAGACAACAAGTGGAGAAGACAGTGTGGAGAGGAGTTGGCCACTCATAGACTCCATCTTTAGTGTGCCCGTCAAAGGATTGCCCTCGTGCTTAGATCCTTAACATGAAAAAAGAGGTAAGAACTCAATAGAAACATGATTGGTGTTACAAAATGATAGATAGAAATTAGATTCTTTTTCATGTTAGGCACGCATAGAATTTATGTAAATTAAAGGTGCGAGCATAAGTAGGAAGAGTGGTAGAACCAGTATGGGTAATGTTAAGACCTGAGCCGTCACTGATCATAACGTCGTCAGACCCTGCATAAGGAGTATGAAGTGAAAGATTATTCAAATCTGAGGTGACATGATGCGATGCTCCACTATCAAGCAGCCATGTAGGGGTGTTGGTGGTCTCAAGAGATGCAAAATGTGCACGTGGTTGCCAACGAGAAGCATGACGTGAAGCCTATGTGATACGAATGGAGTAGGGTGAGAATCCAGCTCCACACGAATTCCACACACTTAGGATCGTTGTGCACCAAAATTCAGAAACCAACACGATCACAAGTAAGATCAAACACGGAAACAACACAAGAAGAAAAGATGGATATCGAATGGGATGTATTTGATTGTAAATCAATCAAACCCAACACATTACCACAAAGTGATTTCAATCTAACCTATGTAAATCAATGGTTAAAAGATCTCAGTTTGGCTCGCTCTTGAAATCAAGAAACAATACGTTCTCTTTAAGGTCCTAGCTTAAAGAATCCGGTCCTATGAAAATCAACTAACCCTAATTGATTAATCACGTTTTTTCACAACTTGTTAAGGCTGCAAATATTTAGCAAAGTTAAAAGGTTTCTTCAAAATTCAATCATCAAAAAAACGTTACAAAGAATGGCCATTAAATAGAACAAGTTTCGGCCATGTTGCTTGGTAAACAAGGAAATAAAACCTAAAAGTTGTAAAGTACAACTTGACTTCTAAACTACCCAATCATAATTAAGAAACTTCCAATTAGAATGGAAACTAATAAACTAACTACCCAAAAATTTCCCCTAAAACACCTGAAAGTTGCCAAAAACAATTTGACCTGTTATCATTATTGGCCTGCCTTTGTAGCTATTAAAGCATAATTGGGCCAAGTAGTATTTATTATAAAGAAATTCCAAGCCCAAGAACATAATAATTAACGTCATTTATGGGCTGAAAATAACATAAAATAAATTACTAATTAATACTAAAAATGGCGTGATTCTCTTGTAAGCCCAAAAGCACGCCTTTCATGGACTTCATGATTTCGGACTTGTGTAAGCTTCTTCAAGGTGGATCATGAATTGTTAATGAAGAACATTCCACAAGACTTCTCCTGAGATGGTTCAGCCTCCAAAACTTCACAATGAGTTGACAATAAATTGTGCAAAGCTTCCTTCATCTTCTTACTCCTTGATCTTGTCATTGGTCCATCAAGATTGGTCAAGGGATCTTGTGAATTGGGCTTTGGCAAGATGGACAAGGGTTGATTTCCATCATTCCCTCCCTCCTCGAAAGGATTCGTCCTCGAATCACCTACATCAAACAAAGATAAGTCAGTAACATTGAAAGTAGATGAAACATTGCCATACTCACTTGGAAGTTCAATCTTGTAAGCATTGTCGCCTATCCTTTCCATGACACGAAAAGGACCATCTCCTCGTGGATGAAGTTTAGATTTCCTCTTGTCAGGAAAACCTCTCCTCCTTAAGTGATCCAAACCCAATCTCTCAGGTTCGAAATCACTTGACGCCTACCCTTATTGGCTTGCTTAGCATATTGCTCATTCCTCCTTGAATGGTAGTTCGAACCCTTTCATGTAACTCCCTAACAAAATCAGCTTTACTCTTTCCTTCAGCATTAACAACTCATTAATAGGAAGAGGCAAAATATCCAATGGAGTTATAGGATTAAAACCGTAAACAATCTCAAAAGGTGAAAGATTAGTAGCACTATGAACAGTTCTATTGTAAGCAAACTCAATGTGGGTAAACAACTTTCCCAGTTCTTAAGGTTTCTGTATGAGAGCACGAAGTAAAGTAGACAAAGCTATTAACTACTTCAGTTTGTCCATCTGTTGTGGATGAGCAACAGTAGAAAACAATAACTTAGTACCTAACTTATTCCATAGAGTACGCCAAAAGTGTGACAAAAACTTAACATCTCTATCACTAACAATACTCTTAGGCAAACCATGCAATCTTACAACTTCCTTAAAGAACAAATCAGCAATATGTTGAGCATCATTAGATTTAGAGCAAGCAATAAAGTGAGACATTTTGCTAAATCTATCAACTACAACAAATATGCTATCATGACCATTGCGTGACTAGGCAAACCAAGTACAAAATCCATAGAAATATCAATCCAAGGATGACTAGGAACAGGCAAAGGTTGATACAAACCATAGGGCTTGACTTTAGATTTTGATTGTTACACACAATGCATTTATCACAAACACTTTTAACATCTTTAATCATGCTAGGCCAATAAAGTGCTCATTCAAAACAGCAAGTGTTTTAGCAATACCAAAGTGCCCCATTAACCCTCCCCCATGGGTTTCCTTAACAAGCAACTCACGAATGGAACATTGGGGAATGCATAATTATCCTTTTAAACAAGAAACCATCATACATATAGAAGTCACCATTCGGTTTATGCACACAAAGGTCAAAGATGGCGTGAAAATCATGGTCAGTTTATACAAATCCTTAATCAATTCAAAACCAAGTAGTTTAGCATGCATATAGGTAAACAAAGTGTATTTCCTAGACAATGCATCGGCTACCACATTTTCATTACCAGATTTGTATTTAACAACATATGGAAAGGTTTCATGAATTCTAACCACTTAGCATGTCTCTTATTCAACTTACCTTGAGTCTTCAAGTACTTAAGGCTCTCGTGATCAGAATGTATGATGAATTCCTTTGGCCATAGGTAGTGTTGCCACAAACTTGTAAAGACCTTACCAAAGCATACAACTCCTTGTCATAAGTTGCATACTTCAAAGCTGCCCCATGAAGCTTTTCACTAAAATATGCCACGGGTTTAGATTCCTGCCAAAAACAGCTCCAATACCAATCCCGGATCACAGTGTATTTCAAAAGCTTTATGAAAATAGGCAAAGCAAGTAAAGGTGCATGAGTCAACATGTTTTTCATTTGTTAAAGGCGTTTCATGCTCATCAGTCCAAACAAATGTAACATCTTCTTCACAAGTTCATTTAAAGGTGCAGCTATAGAACTAAAATCCTTAACAAACCTTCTATAGAAACTTGCAAGACCATGTGAAAACTCCTAACTTGACTAGCATTTGTAGGTCTAGGCAATCCATGATTGCCTTTACCTTAGACTCATCAACAGCAATGCCTTGAGAACTCACAACATCCCAAAAAGATTATAGATTCCATGCAAAAGAACACTTTTTGAGATTAGCATAAAGTTGGTTCTCACGAAGTATAGCAAAAACGGATTTCAAGTGTAAAACATGCTCTTCTAACGTTTTGCTATAAACAAGTATGTCATCAAAGTAGACCACAACAAATTTGCCAATTAAGTGACGAAAAACATGATTCATAAGTCTCATGAAAGTACTTGGTGCATTAGATAAACCAAAGGCATAACAAACCATTCATAAAGACCAAATTTCGTTTTAAAAGCAGTTTTCCATTCATCACCTTCTTTCATGCGAAATTTGATAATAGCCACTTTTAAGATCAATCTTGGAAAATATGCATGAACCATACAACTCATCAAGCATGTCATCTAATCTAGGAATAGGATGCCTATACTTAATAGTTATCTGTTCACAGCACGGCAATCAACACACATACGCCAAGACTCATCTTTTTTGGAACCAAAATGACAGGAACAGAACATGGACTTAGAGATTCTCGAACTATACCTTGTCAAGGAGTTCATCCACTTGACGTGAATCTCTTTAGTTTCCTCGGGGTTGGCTCTATAAGCTGGACGATTTGGAATTGTGCTCCAGGAATGAAATCAATTTGATGTTCAATTCCTCTTATTGGCGGCAAACCAATTGGCAACTCCTCAGGAAAACGTCTTGATATTCCTGTAAAAGAGAGTAAACAAGACTAGGCAAAGAAGCAAGGTGATCACTATCAATGATAAGTACAATGTCCTTGCGATACATTAAGTACAAAGATTGCCTATCAACTAATTCTCTCTTAATCTCATTTGAAGAAGCAAAATAACAAGATTTCTTAACATGCATAGTACGACCTACACTATTACAAATAGAAGTTGGGCCGGACTTTCTTGAACATTTGTCAACTCTTGTTTCTTCTTCTCTTTGGCGGATTTCACATCTCTTGTAGCTTGAATGATTTTAGCTTGATCTTCAAAACACTTGGGCCGGTGTCAAAGCTCGAAGATTAAACTTTTTCCCATTGTGCACAAAGCTATAGAAATTTTCTTGGCATGATAAAGAACATCACAATCATATTGCCAGGACGGCCAAGCAAGATATGACTTGCTTCCATTGGAACAACATCACATATAACTTCATCCCAATGGTTAAAGTGAACTTTACTTGTTTTGTGACCCTAGCATCCATTGAATTATTCAACCATTGTAGTCGGTAGGGTTTAGGATGTTTCGTGCAATTCAAGTTCAACTTATTTACAAACAAAGTGCTCGCCACATTTGTGCAACTTCCACTATCAATTATCACACTACAAATTCTGTCTTGCACTAAGCAACGTGTGTGAAATATGTTTTCTCGTTGCATCAAATCATCATATCCAACTAAAGGTTGGACATTTAGAACACGGCGAGAGACTAAAGAAAAATTTACCGTCACCATACGTGTAGGGTCATTGTCTTCACTTTCTTCACTTGATTCATGTTTCTCTTCAAGAGGTGGCATGTCGGCACAATCATCATCACTTACCACTTCACCACTATCAAGAGTTATCATCACTTTTCGAGTTGGACATTCAGCTTGCATATGACCATAACCTTGACATTTATAACATCGAACATCCCTCAATCTTGGAGTTGAAGAAGTTGACGCCGTTTTAGAAGGTTGGACAGCAACCTTGGGCGTTGTTTTGAGACACCTTGAGGGGAACTTGACGTTGAACTTTGTGGAAATTGGCGTGGCTTGGATGGCGGATTGAAAGGGGCAAAACTCGGCTTCTTATCTCTTTGCCAAGGTGGAGTTGTTTGTGAAAACTTACCCTTCCCTTTCATGTGCCTTTCTATCTTGATGGCTTTATGGACAAGTTCATCAATATTATCAGAACTTTGTAAATCAACTTGATGAGCCAAATCAGAATGCATACCTCTTAAAAATCTTTCAATTGTAGAGTCGGGATCTTCTTGAACATTAGCCTTGATCATCAAAGCTTCCATCTCATGATAATACTCCTCAACCGATTTGTTACCTTGTACAAGTGTATGTAACTGTCTATTCAATTCACGGTTGTAGTATGAAGGGACATATTTCTTCCTCATGAGTGTTTTCATGCGACTCCATGTCTTGATTGGACTTAACCATCTTCACGTCTAGATTGAGACAACTTATCCCACCACAAACTTGCATGATCCTTTAAGTGCATAAAGGCAAGTCGAAATTTTTCCTTTTGGATAGTCATGGCCTTCAAAGAAGTGCTCAAGCTCACGAACCCAATCAAAATAAGCTTCCGGATCTGTCTTACCATGAAAGTGGGAATTGTTACTTAAGTGAAGCAATTGAGACTTTAGACTTGTTACCCTTAGAAGATGATTCGGACAACTCTTCCTCCTCCTCTTCATTAGATTCACTTTCGGACTCAAAAGCAGCATTATATTTAAACTTCTTGGATGAAGATTTCTTTGATGGCTTAGAAGTTGATGACTCCAAGAAATCAAGGCGGAGATTGATCTTTTGTAGTATCTGTGCAAGAGAATCATTAGCAAACTTTGCTCAGCTTCGGTTTGAGGTTTAGAACTCTTGGTGTATTAGTTTCGTCCTCCATTATCCTGCAAGGTAGTAAGAAACAAAGAAAACAACAATTGAATTCCTCTCGGGTTCTCACTATGTGGATAGTAGGAGCTCTCCTCTCTTTGATATATGTTTCTCTCGTGTATACCCTAGTCTAATACTCTCAAACTATAGAGAACTTACTGTTGCAATGACTTTAAGAGATTGTCTCAACCGAGATTTTCAACAACAAGATTCACAAAGTCAAATCAAAGAAGTTCAAATAATTCACGTCACAAGAGTATTTCAGAGCACGTGTGGGTATAATTTGATTGATTCAGAAACTATGATATTTAGAAAGAGGAATCAAAGACGAGAACAACACAATTTGAATCACCAAAATCCGAGTTGTATAGCAAAAGTTATGGCACTTTTAATCCAAGGTGGTTTCAAATCAAAACTCAAGAACAAAGTGTTTTTTTTAATTTACGAAAATTAATTAAAAAAAAAATACTAAAATTAAATAACAGAAATATTTAAAAAGTCCGAGATTATTTTCTTTTATTGGGCCTTTTTTTTTTTTTTTTTTTGATTGGGCCTTTTTTTTTTTTTTTTTTTAAATTACGGCCTCTCTTTTTTTTTTTTTTTTTTTTTTTTATTCGGACAACAAAAAGGACAAAACAAACTTTTAAGGTTTTGGACAAAAACCTTGTACAAACAATGACCTAGGTTCGGACAAGAACCTTAAACAACTTAGGTCAAACAAAATCTTTAAGGTTTTAAGACAAGAACTTAGTACAAGTACTTAGGTTTAAGGATGTGGCCTTGTCTTATGTGGTTCAACTTAATTTCTCCAACTTTAATAACTCACCAAGGACAAAGAATTTGAAAATGCCACTTTAACAAAATTTCAAGATTTAACTCAAGGATTTCAAATATGGTTCAAGATTCAAAATTTGACAACTTTCAAAAATCAAGAACTTCAAGAAGTTCAAGAAAGTGGTCAAGAACCAATCTTTTTCACTTGTTCAAAAAGTTGATCAAAAGTTATTATGACAAGAGTAGATTGATGGAACTAACACAAAAGAATTTCAAGAATTGAGCAAGAACTCACAAAGTTATGATAATTGAAACTAGGGTTTTTAAGAAACCCTAATCTTGACACCTAGGGTTTGGACGTGAAATCAACAAATAAAACACAAAGAATCCAACACTATGAATGCCAAGAAAATAGTGCAGAATATTGAGACAAAGATGGCAGCAAGGAATCGAACAAGAAACACAAGAACAACACAAAAACGCAAGAAAATCAAGTAACAAGATCAACTCGATTTGGGCAGATTTTAAGCACCAAGGTGCATGCGATTTTTGGACAGAATATTAATGAATTTAAGACTCAATTAATATATATATTTACTGCAGAATTTAAACTTTAAAAACAGCAGCAATTCGAAGCAAGAACAGTAGCAAAAAGATGTCAAAAATCGTAAACAACAAGAAGGAAATTTTCGGGCAGATTTGATCAACTTTGGCTTATGCGATTTTGATGAATTTAAAGACACTAACTATGACGACTTTGGACAGCAAGAAACACGTGAAAACAGCAACTAAAAGACTCCAAAAACTGCAGAAAAAATTGACGCACAAAGGACAGCAAGAACGACTCAAAAAGTAGAGCAAAATCCGAGAAAAAAACAAAGCGCAAACCTGAATTTTGTGATGAACAACCTAGATGCTCTGATACCAATTGATACGAATGGAGTAGGGTGAGAATCCAGCTCCACACGAATTCCACACACTTAGGATCGTTGTGCACCAAAATTCAGAAACCAACACGATCACAAGTAAGATCAAACACGGAAACAACACAAGAAGAAAAGATGGATATCGAATGGGATGTATTTGATTGTAAATCAATCAAACCCAACACATTACCACAAAGTGATTTCAATCTAACCTATGTAAATCAATGGTTAAAAAGATCTCAGTTTGGCTCGCTCTTGAAATCAAGAAACAATACGTTCTCTTTAAGGTCCTAGCTTAAAGAATCCGGTCCTATGAATAATCAACTAACCCTAATTGATTAATCACGTTTTTCACAACTTGTTTAAGGCTGCAAATAATTTAGCAAAGCTAAAAGGTTTCTTCAAAATTCAATCATCAAAAAAACGTTACAAAGAATGGCCATTAAATAGAACAAGTTTCGGCCATGTTGCTTGGTAAACAAGGAAATAAAACCCTAAAAGTTGTAAAGTACAACTTGACTTCTAAACTACCCAATCATAATTAAGAAACTTCCAAATTAGAATTGGAAACTAATAACTAACTACCCAAATCCTTCCCCAAAAAGGATTTGCCTAAAGGTGGCCAAATTCAATTTGACTTCCTTTGTTTCCTAAACTATTACTTGCCTTTATCATGCAAGATAATTGGGCCAAGTAGTATTTATTATAAACGAAATTTCCAAGCCCAAGAACATAATAATTAACGTCATTTATGGGCTGAAAATAACATAAAATAAATTACTAATTAATACTAAAAATGGCGTGATTCTCTTGTAAGCCCAAAAGCACGCCTTTCATGGACTTCATGATTTCGGACTTGTGTAAGCTTCTTCAAGGTGGATCATGAATTGTTAATGAAGAAACATTCCACAAGACTTCTCCTTGAGATGGTTCGGCCTCCAAAAACTTCACAATGAGTTGACAATAAATTGTGCAAAGCTTCCTTCATCTTCTTACTCCTTGATCTTGTCATTGGTCCATCAAGATTGTCAAGGGATCTTGTGAATTGGGCTTTGGCAAGATGGACAAGGGTTGATTTCCATCATTCCCTCCCTCCTCGAAAGGATTCGTCCTCGAATCACCTACATCAAACAAAGATAAGTCAGTAACATTGAAAGTAGATGAAACATTGCCATACTCACTTGGAAGTTCAATCTTGTAAGCATTGTCGCCTATCCTTTCCATGACACGAAAAGGACCATCTCCTCGTGGATGAAGTTTAGATTTCCTCTTGTCAGGAAACCTCTCCTTCCTTAAGTGAATCCAAACCCAATCTCCAGGTTCGAAAATCACTTGACGCCTACCCTTATTGGCTTGCTTAGCATATTGCTCATTCCTCCTTGAATGGTAGTTCGAACCCTTTCATGTAACTCCCTAACAAAATCAGCTTTACTCTTTCCTTCAGCATTAACAAACTCATTAATAGGAAGAGGCAAAATATCCAATGGAGTTATAGGATTAAAACCGTAAACAATCTCAAAAGGTGAAAGATTAGTAGCACTATGAACAGTTCTATTGTAAGCAAACTCAATGTGAGGTAAACAACTTTCCCAGTTCTTAAGGTTTTTCTGTATGAGAGCACGAAGTAAAGTAGACAAAGTTCTATTAACTACTTCAGTTTGTCCATCTGTTTGTGGATGAGCAACAGTAGAAAACAATAACTTAGTACCTAACTTATTCCATAGAGTACGCCAAAAGTGTGACAAAAACTTAACATCTCTATCACTAACAATACTCTTAGGCAAACCATGCAATCTTACAACTTCCTTAAAGAACAAATCAGCAATATGTTGAGCATCATTAGATTTAGAGCAAGCAATAAAGTGAGACATTTTGCTAAATCTATCAACTACAACAAATATGCTATCATGACCATTGCGTGACCTAGGCAAACCAAGTACAAAATCCATAGAAATATCAATCCAAGGATGACTAGGAACAGGCAAAGGTTGATACAAACCATGAGGCTTGACTTTAGATTTTGATTGTTTACACACAATGCATTTATCACAAACACTTTTAACATCTTTAATCATGCTAGGCCAATAAAAGTGCTCATTCAAAACAGCAAGTGTTTTAGCAATACCAAAGTGCCCCATTAACCCTCCCCCATGGGTTTCCTTAACAAGCAACTCACGAATGGAACATTGGGGAATGCATAACTTATCCTTTTTAAACAAGAAACCATCATACATATAGAAGTCACCATTCGGTTTATGCACACAAAGGTCAAAGATGGCGTGAAAATCATGGTCAGTCTTATACAAATCCTTAATCAATTCAAAACCAAGTAGTTTAGCATGCATATAGGTAAACAAAGTGTATTTCCTAGACAATGCATCGGCTACCACATTTTCATTACCAGATTTGTATTTAACAACATATGGAAAGGTTTCAATGAATTCTAACCACTTAGCATGTCTCTTATTCAACTTACCTTGAGTCTTCAAGTACTTAAGGCTCTCGTGATCAGAATGTATGATGAATTCCTTTGGCCATAGGTAGTGTTGCCAAACTTGTAAAGACCTTACCAAAGCATACAACTCCTTGTCATAAGTTGCATACTTCAAAGCTGCCCCATGAAGCTTTTCACTAAAATATGCCACGGGTTTAGATTCCTGCATCAAAACAGCTCCAATACCAATCCCGGAGGCATCACAGTGTATTTCAAAAGCTTTATGAAAATTAGGCAAAGCAAGTAAAGGTGCATGAGTCAACATGTATTTCAATTTGTTAAAGGCGTTTTCATGCTCATCAGTCCAAACAAATGTAACATTCTTCTTCACAAGTTCATTTAAAGGTGCAGCTATAGAACTAAAATCCTTAACAAACCTTCTATAGAAACTTGCAAGACCATGAAAACTCCTAACTTGACTAGCATTTGTAGGTCTAGGCCAATCCATGATTGCCTTTACCTTAGACTCATCAACAGCAATGCCTTGAGAACTCACAACATATCCCAAAAAGATTATAGATTCCATGCAAAAAGAACACTTTTGAGATTAGCATAAAGTTGGTTCTCACGAAGTATAGCAAAAACGGATTTCAAGTGTAAAACATGCTCTTCTAACGTTTTGCTATAAACAAGTATGTCATCAAAGTAGACCACAACAAATTTGCCAATTAAGTGACGAAAAACATGATTCATAAGTCTCATGAAAGTACTTGGTGCATTAGATAAACCAAAAGGCATAACCAACCATTCATAAAGACCAAATTTCGTTTTAAAAGCAGTTTTCCATTCATCACCTTCTTTCATGCGAATTTGATAATAGCCACTTTTAGATCAATCTTGGAAAATATGCATGAACCATACAACTCATCAAGCATGTCATCTAATCTAGGAATAGGATGCCTATACTTAATAGTTATCTTGTTCACAGCACGGCAATCAACACACATACGCCAAGACTCATCTTTCTTTGGAACCAAAATGACAGGAACAGAACATGGACTTAGAGATTCTCGAACTATACCTTTGTCAAGGAGTTCATCCACTTGACGTTGAATCTCTTTAGTTTCCTCGGGGTTGGCTCTATAAGCTGGACGATTTGGAATTTGTGCTCCAGGAATGAAATCAATTTGATGTTCAATTCCTCTTATTGGCGGCAAACCAATTGGCAACTCCTCAGGAAACACGTCTTGATATTCCTGTAAAAGAGAGTAAACAAGACTAGGCAAAGAAGCAAGGTGATCACTATCAATGATAAGTACAATGTCCTTGCGATACATTAAGTACAAAGATTGCCTATCAACTAATGCTCTCTTAATCTCATTTGAAGAAGCAAAATAACAAGATTTCTTAACATGCATAGTACGACCTACACTATTACAAATAGAAGTTGGGCCGAGACTTTCTTGAACATTTGTCAACTCTTGTTTCTTCTTCTCTTTGGCGGATTTCACATCTCTTGTAGCTTGAATGATTTTAGCTTGATCTTCAAACACTTGGGCCGGTGTCAAAGCTCGAAGATTAAACTTTTTCCCATTGTGCACAAAGCTATAGAAATTTTTCTTGGCATGATAAAGAACATCACAATCATATTGCCAAGGACGGCCAAGCAAGATATGACTTGCTTCCATTGGAACAACATCACATATAACTTCATCCCAATGGTTAAAGTGAACTTTACTTGTTTTGTGACCCTAGCATCCATTGAATTATTCAACCATTGTAGTCGGTAGGGTTTAGGATGTTTCGTGCAATTCAAGTTCAACTTATTTACAAACAAAGTGCTCGCCACATTTGTGCAACTTCCACTATCAATTATCACACTACAAATTCTGTCTTGCACTAAGCAACGTGTGTGAAATATGTTTTCTCGTTGCATCAAATCATCATTATCAACTAAAGGTTGGACATTTAGAACACGGCGAGAGACTAAAGAAAATTTACCGTCACCATACGTGTAGGGCTCATTGTCTTCACTTTCTTCACTTGATTCATGTTTCTCTTCAAGAGGTGGCATGTCGGCACAATCATCATCACTTACCACTTCACCACTATCAAGAGTTATCATCACTTTTCGAGTTGGACATTCAGCTTGCATATGACCATAACCTTGACATTTATAACATCGAACATCCCTCAATCTTGGAGTTGAAGAAGTTGACGCCGTTTTAGAAGGTTGGACAGCAACCTTGGGCGTTGTTTTTGAGACACCTTGAGGGGCACTTGACGTTGAACTTTGTGGAAATTGGCGTGGCTTGGATGGCGGATTGAAAGGGGCAAAACTCGGCTTCTTATCTCTTTGCCAAGGTGGAGTTGGTTGTGAAAACTTACCCTTCCCTTTCATGTGCCTTTCTATCTTGATGGCTTTATGGACAAGTTCATCAATATTATCAGAACTTTGTAAATCAACTTGATGAGCCAAATCAGAATGCATACCTCTTAAAAATCTTTCAATTGTAGAGTCGGGATCTTCTTGAACATTAGCCTTGATCATCAAAGCTTCCATCTCATGATAATACTCCTCAACCGATTTGTTACCTTGTACAAGTGTATGTAACTGTCTATTCAATTCACGGTTGTAGTATGAAGGGACATATTTCTTCCTCATGAGTGTTTTCATGCGACTCCATGTCTTGATTGGACTTTAACCATCTTCACGTCTAGATTGAGACAACTTATCCCACCACAAACTTGCATGATCCTTTAAGTGCATAAAGGCAAGTCGAAATTTTTCCTTTTCGGGATAGTCATGGCCTTCAAAGAAGTGCTCAAGCTCACGAACCCAATCAAAATAAGCTTCCGGATCTGTCTTACCATGAAAAGTGGGAATTGTTAACTTAAGTGAAGCAATTGAGACTTTAGACTTGTTACCCTTAGAAGATGATTCGGACAACTCTTCCTCCTCCTCTTCATTAGATTCACTTTCGGACTCAAAAGCAGCATTATATTTAAACTTCTTGGATGAAGATTTCTTTGATGGCTTAGAAGTTGATGACTCCAAGAAATCAAGGCGGAGATTGATCTTTTGTAGTATCTGTGCAAGAGAATCATTAGCAAACTTTTGCTCAGCTTCGGTTTGAGGTTTAGAACCTCTTGGTGTATTAGTTTCGTCCTCCATTATCCTGCAAGGTTAGTAAGAAACAAAAGAAAACAACAATTGAATTCCTCTCGGGTTCTCACTATGTGGATAGTAGGAGCTCTCCTCTCTTTGATATATGTTTCTCTCGTGTATACCCTAGTCTAATACTCTCAAACTATAGAGAACTTACTGTTGCAATGACTTTAAGAGATTGTCTCAACCGAGATTTTCAACAACAAGATTCACACAAGTCAAATCAAAGAAGTTCAAATAATTCACGTCACAAGAGTATTTCAGAGCACGTGTGGGTATAATTTGATTGATTCAGAAACTATGATATTTAGAAAGAGGAATCAAAGACGAGAACAACACAATTTGAATCACCAAAATCCGAGTTGTATAGCAAAAGTTATGGCACTTTTAATCCAAGGTGGTTTCAAATCAAAACTCAAGAACAAAGTGTTCTTTTTAATTTACGAAAATTAATTAAAAAAAAATACTAAAAATTAAATAACAGAAATATTAAAAGTCCGAGATTATTTTCTTTTATTGGGCCTTTTTTTTTTTTTTTTTTTTTGATTTGGGCCTTTTTTTTTTTTTTTTTTTTTAAATTACGGCCTCTTTTTTTTTTTTTTTTTTTTTTTTTTATTCGGACAACAAAAAGGACAAAACAAACTTTTAAGGTTTTGGACAAAAACCTTGTACAAACAATGACCTAGGTTCGGACAAGAACCTTAAACAACTTAGGTCAAACAAAATCTTTAAGGTTTTAAGACAAGAACTTAGTACAAGTACTTAGGTTTAAGGATGTGGCCTTGTCTTATGTGGTTCAACCTTAATTTCTCCAAACTTTAATAACTCACCAAGGACAAAGAATTTGAAAATGCCACTTTAACAAAATTTTCAAGATTTAACTCAAGGATTTCAAATATGGTTCAAGATTCAAAATTTGACAACTTTCAAAAATCAAGAACTTCAAGAAGTTCAAGAAAGTGGTCAAGAACCAATCTTTTTCACTTGTTCAAAAAGTTTGATCAAAAGTTATTATGACAAGAGTAGATTGATGGAACTAACACAAAAAGAATTTCAAGAATTGAGCAAGAACTCACAAAGTTATGATAATTTGAAACTAGGGTTTTTAAGAAACCCTAATCTTGACACCTAGGGTTTGGACGTGAAATCAACAAATAAAACACAAAGAATCCAACACTATGAATGCAAGAAAATAGTGCAGAATATTGAGACAAAGATGGCAGCAAGGATCGAACAAGAAACACAAGAAGAACAACACAAAAACGCAAGAAAATCAAGTAACAAGATCAACTCGATTTGGGCAGATTTTAAGCACCAAGTTGCATGCGATTTTTGGACAGAATATTAATGAATTTAAGACTCAATTAATATATATATTTACTGCAGAATTTAAACTTTAAAAACAGCAGCAATTCGAAGCAAGAACAGTAGCAAAAAGATGTCAAAAATCGTAAACAACAAGAAGGAAATTTTCGGGCAGATTTGATCAACTTTGGCTTATGCGATTTTGATGAATTTAAAGACACTAACTATGACGACTTTGGACAGCAAGAAACACGTGAAAACAGCAACTAAAAGACTCCAAAAACTGCAGAAAAAATTGACGCACAAAGGACAGCAAGAACGACTCAAAAAGTAGAGCAAAATCCGAGAAGGAAAAACAAAGCGCAAACCTGAATTTTGTGATGAACAACCTAGATGCTCTGATACCAATTGATACGAATGGAGTAGGGTGAGAATCCAGCTCCACACGAATTCCACACACTTAGGATCGTTGTGCACCAAAATTCAGAAACCAACACGATCACAAGTAAGATCAAACACGGAAACAACACAAGAAGAAAAGATGGATATCGAATGGGATGTATTTGATTGTAAATCAATCAAACCCAACACATTACCACAAAGTGATTTCAATCTAACCTATGTAAATCAATGGTTAAAAAGATCTCAGTTTGGCTCGCTCTTGAAATCAAGAAACAATACGTTCTCTTTAAGGTCCTAGCTTAAAGAATCCGGTCCTATGAATAATCAACTAACCCTAATTGATTAATCACGTTTTTCACAACTTGTTTAAGGCTGCAAATAATTTAGCAAAGCTAAAAGGTTTCTTCAAAATTCAATCATCAAAAAAACGTTACAAAGAATGGCCATTAAATAGAACAAGTTTCGGCCATGTTGCTTGGTAAACAAGGAAATAAAACCCTAAAAGTTGTAAAGTACAACTTGACTTCTAAACTACCCAATCATAATTAAGAAACTTCCAAATTAGAATTGGAAACTAATAACTAACTACCCAAATCCTTCCCCAAAAGGATTTGCCTAAAGGTGGCCAAATTCAATTTGACTTCCTTTGTTTCCTAAACTATTACTTGCCTTTATCATGCAAGATAATTGGGCCAAGTAGTATTTATTATAAACGAAATTTCCAAGCCCAAGAACATAATAATTAACGTCATTTATGGGCTGAAAATAACATAAAATAAATTACTAATTAATACTAAAAATGGCGTGATTCTCTTGTAAGCCCAAAAGCACGCCTTTCATGGACTTCATGATTTCGGACTTGTGTAAGCTTCTTCAAGGTGGATCATGAATTGTTAATGAAGAAACATTCCACAAGACTTCTCCTTGAGATGGTTCGGCCTCCAAAACTTCACAATGAGTTGACAATAAATTGTGCAAAGCTTCCTTCATCTTCTTACTCCTTGATCTTGTCATTGGTCCATCAAGATTGGTCAAGGGATCTTGTGAATTGGGCTTTGGCAAGATGGACAAGGGTTGATTTCCATCATTCCCTCCCTCCTCGAAAGGATTCGTCCTCGAATCACCTACATCAAACAAAGATAAGTCAGTAACATTGAAAGTAGATGAAACATTGCCATACTCACTTGGAAGTTCAATCTTGTAAGCATTGTCGCCTATCCTTTCCATGACACGAAAAGGACCATCTCCTCGTGGATGAAGTTTAGATTTCCTCTTGTCAGGAAACCTCTCCTTCCTTAAGTGAATCCAAACCCAATCTCCAGGTTCGAAAATCACTTGACGCCTACCCTTATTGGCTTGCTTAGCATATTGCTCATTCCTCCTTTGAATGGTAGTTCGAACCCTTTCATGTAACTCCCTAACAAAATCAGCTTTACTCTTTCCTTCAGCATTAACAAACTCATTAATAGGAAGAGGCAAAATATCCAATGGAGTTATAGGATTAAAACCGTAAACAATCTCAAAAGGTGAAAGATTAGTAGCACTATGAACAGTTCTATTGTAAGCAAACTCAATGTGAGGTAAACAACTTTCCCAGTTCTTAAGGTTTTTCTGTATGAGAGCACGAAGTAAAGTAGACAAAGTTCTATTAACTACTTCAGTTTGTCCATCTGTTTGTGGATGAGCAACAGTAGAAAACAATAACTTAGTACCTAACTTATTCCATAGAGTACGCCAAAAGTGTGACAAAAACTTAACATCTCTATCACTAACAATACTCTTAGGCAAACCATGCAATCTTACAACTTCCTTAAAGAACAAATCAGCAATATGTTGAGCATCATTAGATTTAGAGCAAGCAATAAAGTGAGACATTTTGCTAAATCTATCAACTACAACAAATATGCTATCATGACCATTGCGTGACCTAGGCAAACCAAGTACAAAATCCATAGAAATATCAATCCAAGGATGACTAGGAACAGGCAAAGGTTGATACAAACCATGAGGCTTGACTTTAGATTTTGATTGTTTACACACAATGCATTTATCACAAACACTTTTAACATCTTTAATCATGCTAGGCCAATAAAAGTGCTCATTCAAAACAGCAAGTGTTTTAGCAATACCAAAGTGCCCCATTAACCCTCCCCCATGGGTTTCCTTAACAAGCAACTCACGAATGGAACATTGGGGAATGCATAACTTATCCTTTTTAAACAAGAAACCATCATACATATAGAAGTCACCATTCGGTTTATGCACACAAAGGTCAAAGATGGCGTGAAAATCATGGTCAGTCTTATACAAATCCTTAATCAATTCAAAACCAAGTAGTTTAGCATGCATATAGGTAAACAAAGTGTATTTCCTAGACAATGCATCGGCTACCACATTTTCATTACCAGATTTGTATTTAACAACATATGGAAAGGTTTCAATGAATTCTAACCACTTAGCATGTCTCTTATTCAACTTACCTTGAGTCTTCAAGTACTTAAGGCTCTCGTGATCAGAATGTATGATGAATTCCTTTGGCCATAGGTAGTGTTGCCAAACTTGTAAAGACCTTACCAAAGCATACAACTCCTTGTCATAAGTTGCATACTTCAAAGCTGCCCCATGAAGCTTTTCACTAAAATATGCCACGGGTTTAGATTCCTGCATCAAAACAGCTCCAATACCAATCCCGGAGGCATCACAGTGTATTTCAAAAGCTTTATGAAAATTAGGCAAAGCAAGTAAAGGTGCATGAGTCAACATGTATTTCAATTTGTTAAAGGCGTTTTCATGCTCATCAGTCCAAACAAATGTAACATTCTTCTTCACAAGTTCATTTAAAGGTGCAGCTATAGAACTAAAATCCTTAACAAACCTTCTATAGAAACTTGCAAGACCATGAAAACTCCTAACTTGACTAGCATTTGTAGGTCTAGGCCAATCCATGATTGCCTTTACCTTAGACTCATCAACAGCAATGCCTTGAGAACTCACAACATATCCCAAAAAGATTATAGATTCCATGCAAAAAGAACACTTTTTGAGATTAGCATAAAGTTGGTTCTCACGAAGTATAGCAAAAACGGATTTCAAGTGTAAAACATGCTCTTCTAACGTTTTGCTATAAACAAGTATGTCATCAAAGTAGACCACAACAAATTTGCCAATTAAGTGACGAAAAACATGATTCATAAGTCTCATGAAAGTACTTGGTGCATTAGATAAACCAAAAGGCATAACCAACCATTCATAAAGACCAAATTTCGTTTTAAAAGCAGTTTTCCATTCATCACCTTCTTTCATGCGAATTTGATAATAGCCACTTTTAAGATCAATCTTGGAAAATATGCATGAACCATACAACTCATCAAGCATGTCATCTAATCTAGGAATAGGATGCCTATACTTAATAGTTATCTTGTTCACAGCACGGCAATCAACACACATACGCCAAGACTCATCTTTCTTTGGAACCAAAATGACAGGAACAGAACATGGACTTAGAGATTCTCGAACTATACCTTTGTCAAGGAGTTCATCCACTTGACGTTGAATCTCTTTAGTTTCCTCGGGGTTGGCTCTATAAGCTGGACGATTTGGAATTTGTGCTCCAGGAATGAAATCAATTTGATGTTCAATTCCTCTTATTGGCGGCAAACCAATTGGCAACTCCTCAGGAAACACGTCTTGATATTCCTGTAAAAGAGAGTAAACAAGACTAGGCAAAGAAGCAAGGTGATCACTATCAATGATAAGTACAATGTCCTTGCGATACATTAAGTACAAAGATTGCCTATCAACTAATGCTCTCTTAATCTCATTTGAAGAAGCAAAATAACAAGATTTCTTAACATGCATAGTACGACCTACACTATTACAAATAGAAGTTGGGCCGAGACTTTCTTGAACATTTGTCAACTCTTGTTTCTTCTTCTCTTTGGCGGATTTCACATCTCTTGTAGCTTGAATGATTTTAGCTTGATCTTCAAACACTTGGGCCGGTGTCAAAGCTCGAAGATTAAACTTTTTCCCATTGTGCACAAAGCTATAGAAATTTTTCTTGGCATGATAAAGAACATCACAATCATATTGCCAAGGACGGCCAAGCAAGATATGACTTGCTTCCATTGGAACAACATCACATATAACTTCATCCCAATGGTTAAAGTGAACTTTACTTGTTTTGTGACCCTAGCATCCATTGAATTATTCAACCATTGTAGTCGGTAGGGTTTAGGATGTTTCGTGCAATTCAAGTTCAACTTATTTACAAACAAAGTGCTCGCCACATTTGTGCAACTTCCACTATCAATTATCACACTACAAATTCTGTCTTGCACTAAGCAACGTGTGTGAAATATGTTTTCTCGTTGCATCAAATCATCATTATCAACTAAAGGTTGGACATTTAGAACACGGCGAGAGACTAAAGAAAATTTACCGTCACCATACGTGTAGGGCTCATTGTCTTCACTTTCTTCACTTGATTCATGTTTCTCTTCAAGAGGTGGCATGTCGGCACAATCATCATCACTTACCACTTCACCACTATCAAGAGTTATCATCACTTTTCGAGTTGGACATTCAGCTTGCATATGACCATAACCTTGACATTTATAACATCGAACATCCCTCAATCTTGGAGTTGAAGAAGTTGACGCCGTTTTAGAAGGTTGGACAGCAACCTTGGGCGTTGTTTTTGAGACACCTTGAGGGGCACTTGACGTTGAACTTTGTGGAAATTGGCGTGGCTTGGATGGCGGATTGAAAGGGGCAAAACTCGGCTTCTTATCTCTTTGCCAAGGTGGAGTTGGTTGTGAAAACTTACCCTTCCCTTTCATGTGCCTTTCTATCTTGATGGCTTTATGGACAAGTTCATCAATATTATCAGAACTTTGTAAATCAACTTGATGAGCCAAATCAGAATGCATACCTCTTAAAAATCTTTCAATTGTAGAGTCGGGATCTTCTTGAACATTAGCCTTGATCATCAAAGCTTCCATCTCATGATAATACTCCTCAACCGATTTGTTACCTTGTACAAGTGTATGTAACTGTCTATTCAATTCACGGTTGTAGTATGAAGGGACATATTTCTTCCTCATGAGTGTTTTCATGCGACTCCATGTCTTGATTGGACTTTAACCATCTTCACGTCTAGATTGAGACAACTTATCCCACCACAAACTTGCATGATCCTTTAAGTGCATAAAGGCAAGTCGAAATTTTTCCTTTTCGGGATAGTCATGGCCTTCAAAGAAGTGCTCAAGCTCACGAACCCAATCAAAATAAGCTTCCGGATCTGTCTTACCATGAAAAGTGGGAATTGTTAACTTAAGTGAAGCAATTGAGACTTTAGACTTGTTACCCTTAGAAGATGATTCGGACAACTCTTCCTCCTCCTCTTCATTAGATTCACTTTCGGACTCAAAAGCAGCATTATATTTAAACTTCTTGGATGAAGATTTCTTTGATGGCTTAGAAGTTGATGACTCCAAGAAATCAAGGCGGAGATTGATCTTTTGTAGTATCTGTGCAAGAGAATCATTAGCAAACTTTTGCTCAGCTTCGGTTTGAGGTTTAGAACCTCTTGGTGTATTAGTTTCGTCCTCCATTATCCTGCAAGGTTAGTAAGAAACAAAAGAAAACAACAATTGAATTCCTCTCGGGTTCTCACTATGTGGATAGTAGGAGCTCTCCTCTCTTTGATATATGTTTCTCTCGTGTATACCCTAGTCTAATACTCTCAAACTATAGAGAACTTACTGTTGCAATGACTTTAAGAGATTGTCTCAACCGAGATTTTCAACAACAAGATTCACACAAGTCAAATCAAAGAAGTTCAAATAATTCACGTCACAAGAGTATTTCAGAGCACGTGTGGGTATAATTTGATTGATTCAGAAACTATGATATTTAGAAAGAGGAATCAAAGACGAGAACAACACAATTTGAATCACCAAAATCCGAGTTGTATAGCAAAAGTTATGGCACTTTTAATCCAAGGTGGTTTCAAATCAAAACTCAAGAACAAAGTGTTCTTTTTAATTTACGAAAATTAATTAAAAAAAAAATACTAAAAATTAAATAACAGAAATATTAAAAGTCCGAGATTATTTTCTTTTATTGGGCCTTTTTTTTTTTTTTTTTTTGATTTGGGCCTTTTTTTTTTTTTTTTTTTTAAATTACGGCCTCTTTTTTTTTTTTTTTTTTTTTTTTTTTATTCGGACAACAAAAAGGACAAAACAAACTTTTAAGGTTTTGGACAAAAACCTTGTACAAACAATGACCTAGGTTCGGACAAGAACCTTAAACAACTTAGGTCAAACAAAATCTTTAAGGTTTTAAGACAAGAACTTAGTACAAGTACTTAGGTTTAAGGATGTGGCCTTGTCTTATGTGGTTCAACCTTAATTTCTCCAAACTTTAATAACTCACCAAGGACAAAGAATTTGAAAATGCCACTTTAACAAAATTTTCAAGATTTAACTCAAGGATTTCAAATATGGTTCAAGATTCAAAATTTGACAACTTTCAAAAATCAAGAACTTCAAGAAGTTCAAGAAAGTGGTCAAGAACCAATCTTTTTCACTTGTTCAAAAAGTTTGATCAAAAGTTATTATGACAAGAGTAGATTGATGGAACTAACACAAAAAGAATTTCAAGAATTGAGCAAGAACTCACAAAGTTATGATAATTTGAAACTAGGGTTTTTAAGAAACCCTAATCTTGACACCTAGGGTTTGGACGTGAAATCAACAAATAAAACACAAAGAATCCAACACTATGAATGCAAGAAAATAGTGCAGAATATTGAGACAAAGATGGCAGCAAGGATCGAACAAGAAACACAAGAAGAACAACACAAAAACGCAAGAAAATCAAGTAACAAGATCAACTCGATTTGGGCAGATTTTAAGCACCAAGTTGCATGCGATTTTTGGACAGAATATTAATGAATTTAAGACTCAATTAATATATATATTTACTGCAGAATTTAAACTTTAAAAACAGCAGCAATTCGAAGCAAGAACAGTAGCAAAAAGATGTCAAAAATCGTAAACAACAAGAAGGAAATTTTCGGGCAGATTTGATCAACTTTGGCTTATGCGATTTTGATGAATTTAAAGACACTAACTATGACGACTTTGGACAGCAAGAAACAAGTGAAAACAGCAACTAAAAGACTCCAAAAACTGCAGAAAAAATTGACGCACAAAGGACAGCAAGAACGACTCAAAAAGTAGAGCAAAATCCGAGAAGGAAAAACAAAGCGCAAACCTGAATTTTGTGATGAACAACCTAGATGCTCTGATACCAATTGATACGAATGGAGTAGGGTGAGAATCCAGCTCCACACGAATTCCACACACTTAGGATCGTTGTGCACCAAAATTCAGAAACCAACACGATCACAAGTAAGATCAAACACGGAAACAACACAAGAAGAAAAGATGGATATCGAATGGGATGTATTTGATTGTAAATCAATCAAACCCAACACATTACCACAAAGTGATTTCAATCTAACCTATGTAAATCAATGGTTAAAAAGATCTCAGTTTGGCTCGCTCTTGAAATCAAGAAACAATACGTTCTCTTTAAGGTCCTAGCTTAAAGAATCCGGTCCTATGAATAATCAACTAACCCTAATTGATTAATCACGTTTTTCACAACTTGTTTAAGGCTGCAAATAATTTAGCAAAGCTAAAAGGTTTCTTCAAAATTCAATCATCAAAAAAACGTTACAAAGAATGGCCATTAAATAGAACAAGTTTCGGCCATGTTGCTTGGTAAACAAGGAAATAAAACCCTAAAAGTTGTAAAGTACAACTTGACTTCTAAACTACCCAATCATAATTAAGAAACTTCCAAATTAGAATTGGAAACTAATAACTAACTACCCAAATCCTTCCCCAAAAAGGATTTGCCTAAAGGTGGCCAAATTCAATTTGACTTCCTTTGTTTCCTAAACTATTACTTGCCTTTATCATGCAAGATAATTGGGCCAAGTAGTATTTATTATAAACGAAATTTCCAAGCCCAAGAACATAATAATTAACGTCATTTATGGGCTGAAAATAACATAAAATAAATTACTAATTAATACTAAAAATGGCGTGATTCTCTTGTAAGCCCAAAAGCACGCCTTTCATGGACTTCATGATTTCGGACTTGTGTAAGCTTCTTCAAGGTGGATCATGAATTGTTAATGAAGAAACATTCCACAAGACTTCTCCTTGAGATGGTTCGGCCTCCAAAACTTCACAATGAGTTGACAATAAATTGTGCAAAGCTTCCTTCATCTTCTTACTCCTTGATCTTGTCATTGGTCCATCAAGATTGGTCAAGGGATCTTGTGAATTGGGCTTTGGCAAGATGGACAAGGGTTGATTTCCATCATTCCCTCCCTCCTCGAAAGGATTCGTCCTCGAATCACCTACATCAAACAAAGATAAGTCAGTAACATTGAAAGTAGATGAAACATTGCCATACTCACTTGGAAGTTCAATCTTGTAAGCATTGTCGCCTATCCTTTCCATGACACGAAAAGGACCATCTCCTCGTGGATGAAGTTTAGATTTCCTCTTGTCAGGAAACCTCTCCTTCCTTAAGTGAATCCAAACCCAATCTCCAGGTTCGAAAATCACTTGACGCCTACCCTTATTGGCTTGCTTAGCATATTGCTCATTCCTCCTTTGAATGGTAGTTCGAACCCTTTCATGTAACTCCCTAACAAAATCAGCTTTACTCTTTCCTTCAGCATTAACAAACTCATTAATAGGAAGAGGCAAAATATCCAATGGAGTTATAGGATTAAAACCGTAAACAATCTCAAAAGGTGAAAGATTAGTAGCACTATGAACAGTTCTATTGTAAGCAAACTCAATGTGAGGTAAACAACTTTCCCAGTTCTTAAGGTTTTTCTGTATGAGAGCACGAAGTAAAGTAGACAAAGTTCTATTAACTACTTCAGTTTGTCCATCTGTTTGTGGATGAGCAACAGTAGAAAACAATAACTTAGTACCTAACTTATTCCATAGAGTACGCCAAAAGTGTGACAAAAACTTAACATCTCTATCGCTAACAATACTCTTAGGCAAACCATGCAATCTTACAACTTCCTTAAAGAACAAATCAGCAATATGTTGAGCATCATTAGATTTAGAGCAAGCAATAAAGTGAGACATTTTGCTAAATCTATCAACTACAACAAATATGCTATCATGACCATTGCGTGACCTAGGCAAACCAAGTACAAAATCCATAGAAATATCAATCCAAGGATGACTAGGAACAGGCAAAGGTTGATACAAACCATGAGGCTTGACTTTAGATTTTGATTGTTTACACACAATGCATTTATCACAAACACTTTTAACATCTTTAATCATGCTAGGCCAATAAAAGTGCTCATTCAAAACAGCAAGTGTTTTAGCAATACCAAAGTGCCCCATTAACCCTCCCCCATGGGTTTCCTTAACAAGCAACTCACGAATGGAACATTGGGGAATGCATAACTTATCCTTTTTAAACAAGAAACCATCATACATATAGAAGTCACCATTCGGTTTATGCACACAAAGGTCAAAGATGGCGTGAAAATCATGGTCAGTCTTATACAAATCCTTAATCAATTCAAAACCAAGTAGTTTAGCATGCATATAGGTAAACAAAGTGTATTTCCTAGACAATGCATCGGCTACCACATTTTCATTACCAGATTTGTATTTAACAACATATGGAAAGGTTTCAATGAATTCTAACCACTTAGCATGTCTCTTATTCAACTTACCTTGAGTCTTCAAGTACTTAAGGCTCTCGTGATCAGAATGTATGATGAATTCCTTTGGCCATAGGTAGTGTTGCCAAACTTGTAAAGACCTTACCAAAGCATACAACTCCTTGTCATAAGTTGCATACTTCAAAGCTGCCCCATGAAGCTTTTCACTAAAATATGCCACGGGTTTAGATTCCTGCATCAAAACAGCTCCAATACCAATCCCGGAGGCATCACAGTGTATTTCAAAAGCTTTATGAAAATTAGGCAAAGCAAGTAAAGGTGCATGAGTCAACATGTATTTCAATTTGTTAAAGGCGTTTTCATGCTCATCAGTCCAAACAAATGTAACATTCTTCTTCACAAGTTCATTTAAAGGTGCAGCTATAGAACTAAAATCCTTAACAAACCTTCTATAGAAACTTGCAAGACCATGAAAACTCCTAACTTGACTAGCATTTGTAGGTCTAGGCCAATCCATGATTGCCTTTACCTTAGACTCATCAACAGCAATGCCTTGAGAACTCACAACATATCCCAAAAAGATTATAGATTCCATGCAAAAAGAACACTTTTTGAGATTAGCATAAAGTTGGTTCTCACGAAGTATAGCAAAAACGGATTTCAAGTGTAAAACATGCTCTTCTAACGTTTTGCTATAAACAAGTATGTCATCAAAGTAGACCACAACAAATTTGCCAATTAAGTGACGAAAAACATGATTCATAAGTCTCATGAAAGTACTTGGTGCATTAGATAAACCAAAAGGCATAACCAACCATTCATAAAGACCAAATTTCGTTTTAAAAGCAGTTTTCCATTCATCACCTTCTTTCATGCGAATTTGATAATAGCCACTTTTAAGATCAATCTTGGAAAATATGCATGAACCATACAACTCATCAAGCATGTCATCTAATCTAGGAATAGGATGCCTATACTTAATAGTTATCTTGTTCACAGCACGGCAATCAACACACATACGCCAAGACTCATCTTTCTTTGGAACCAAAATGACAGGAACAGAACATGGACTTAGAGATTCTCGAACTATACCTTTGTCAAGGAGTTCATCCACTTGACGTTGAATCTCTTTAGTTTCCTCGGGGTTGGCTCTATAAGCTGGACGATTTGGAATTTGTGCTCCAGGAATGAAATCAATTTGATGTTCAATTCCTCTTATTGGCGGCAAACCAATTGGCAACTCCTCAGGAAACACGTCTTGATATTCCTGTAAAAGAGAGTAAACAAGACTAGGCAAAGAAGCAAGGTGATCACTATCAATGATAAGTACAATGTCCTTGCGATACATTAAGTACAAAGATTGCCTATCAACTAATGCTCTCTTAATCTCATTTGAAGAAGCAAAATAACAAGATTTCTTAACATGCATAGTACGACCTACACTATTACAAATAGAAGTTGGGCCGAGACTTTCTTGAACATTTGTCAACTCTTGTTTCTTCTTCTCTTTGGCGGATTTCACATCTCTTGTAGCTTGAATGATTTTAGCTTGATCTTCAAACACTTGGGCCGGTGTCAAAGCTCGAAGATTAAACTTTTTCCCATTGTGCACAAAGCTATAGAAATTTTTCTTGGCATGATAAAGAACATCACAATCATATTGCCAAGGACGGCCAAGCAAGATATGACTTGCTTCCATTGGAACAACATCACATATAACTTCATCCCAATGGTTAAAGTGAACTTTACTTGTTTTGTGACCCTAGCATCCATTGAATTATTCAACCATTGTAGTCGGTAGGGTTTAGGATGTTTCGTGCAATTCAAGTTCAACTTATTTACAAACAAAGTGCTCGCCACATTTGTGCAACTTCCACTATCAATTATCACACTACAAATTCTGTCTTGCACTAAGCAACGTGTGTGAAATATGTTTTCTCGTTGCATCAAATCATCATTATCAACTAAAGGTTGGACATTTAGAACACGGCGAGAGACTAAAGAAAATTTACCGTCACCATACGTGTAGGGCTCATTGTCTTCACTTTCTTCACTTGATTCATGTTTCTCTTCAAGAGGTGGCATGTCGGCACAATCATCATCACTTACCACTTCACCACTATCAAGAGTTATCATCACTTTTCGAGTTGGACATTCAGCTTGCATATGACCATAACCTTGACATTTATAACATCGAACATCCCTCAATCTTGGAGTTGAAGAAGTTGACGCCGTTTTAGAAGGTTGGACAGCAACCTTGGGCGTTGTTTTTGAGACACCTTGAGGGGCACTTGACGTTGAACTTTGCGGAAATTGGCGTGGCTTGGATGGCGGATTGAAAGGGGCAAAACTCGGCTTCTTATCTCTTTGCCAAGGTGGAGTTGGTTGTGAAAACTTACCCTTCCCTTTCATGTGCCTTTCTATCTTGATGGCTTTATGGACAAGTTCATCAATATTATCAGAACTTTGTAAATCAACTTGATGAGCCAAATCAGAATGCATACCTCTTAAAAATCTTTCAATTGTAGAGTCGGGATCTTCTTGAACATTAGCCTTGATCATCAAAGCTTCCATCTCATGATAATACTCCTCAACCGATTTGTTACCTTGTACAAGTGTATGTAACTGTCTATTCAATTCACGGTTGTAGTATGAAGGGACATATTTCTTCCTCATGAGTGTTTTCATGCGACTCCATGTCTTGATTGGACTTTAACCATCTTCACGTCTAGATTGAGACAACTTATCCCACCACAAACTTGCATGATCCTTTAAGTGCATAAAGGCAAGTCGAAATTTTTCCTTTTCGGGATAGTCATGGCCTTCAAAGAAGTGCTCAAGCTCACGAACCCAATCAAAATAAGCTTCCGGATCTGTCTTACCATGAAAAGTGGGAATTGTTAACTTAAGTGAAGCAATTGAGACTTTAGACTTGTTACCCTTAGAAGATGATTCGGACAACTCTTCCTCCTCCTCTTCATTAGATTCACTTTCGGACTCAAAAGCAGCATTATATTTAAACTTCTTGGATGAAGATTTCTTTGATGGCTTAGAAGTTGATGACTCCAAGAAATCAAGGCGGAGATTGATCTTTTGTAGTATCTGTGCAAGAGAATCATTAGCAAACTTTTGCTCAGCTTCGGTTTGAGGTTTAGAACCTCTTGGTGTATTAGTTTCGTCCTCCATTATCCTGCAAGGTTAGTAAGAAACAAAAGAAAACAACAATTGAATTCCTCTCGGGTTCTCACTATGTGGATAGTAGGAGCTCTCCTCTCTTTGATATATGTTTCTCTCGTGTATACCCTAGTCTAATACTCTCAAACTATAGAGAACTTACTGTTGCAATGACTTTAAGAGATTGTCTCAACCGAGATTTTCAACAACAAGATTCACACAAGTCAAATCAAAGAAGTTCAAATAATTCACGTCACAAGAGTATTTCAGAGCACGTGTGGGTATAATTTGATTGATTCAGAAACTATGATATTTAGAAAGAGGAATCAAAGACGAGAACAACACAATTTGAATCACCAAAATCCGAGTTGTATAGCAAAAGTTATGGCACTTTTAATCCAAGGTGGTTTCAAATCAAAACTCAAGAACAAAGTGTTCTTTTTAATTTACGAAAATTAATTAAAAAAAAAATACTAAAAATTAAATAACAGAAATATTAAAAGTCCGAGATTATTTTCTTTTATTGGGCCTTTTTTTTTTTTTTTTTTTTTTTATATCACGGCCTTTTTTTTTTTTTTTTTTGATTTGGGCCTTTTTTTTTTTTTTTAAAAATTACGGCCTCTTTTTTTTTTTTTTTTTTTTTTTTATTCGGACAACAAAAAGGACAAAACAAACTTTTAAGGTTTTGGACAAAAACCTTGTACAAACAATGACCTAGGTTCGGACAAGAACCTTAAACAACTTAGGTCAAACAAAATCTTTAAGGTTTTAAGACAAGAACTTAGTACAAGTACTTAGGTTTAAGGATGTGGCCTTGTCTTATGTGGTTCAACCTTAATTTCTCCAAACTTTAATAACTCACCAAGGACAAAGAATTTGAAAATGCCACTTTAACAAAATTTTCAAGATTTAACTCAAGGATTTCAAATATGGTTCAAGATTCAAAATTTGACAACTTTCAAAAATCAAGAACTTCAAGAAGTTCAAGAAAGTGGTCAAGAACCAATCTTTTTCACTTGTTCAAAAAGTTTGATCAAAAGTTATTATGACAAGAGTAGATTGATGGAACTAACACAAAAAGAATTTCAAGAATTGAGCAAGAACTCACAAAGTTATGATAATTTGAAACTAGGGTTTTTAAGAAACCCTAATCTTGACACCTAGGGTTTGGACGTGAAATCAACAAATAAAACACAAAGAATCCAACACTATGAATGCAAGAAAATAGTGCAGAATATTGAGACAAAGATGGCAGCAAGGATCGAACAAGAAACACAAGAAGAACAACACAAAAACGCAAGAAAATCAAGTAACAAGATCAACTCGATTTGGGCAGATTTTAAGCACCAAGTTGCATGCGATTTTTGGACAGAATATTAATGAATTTAAGACTCAATTAATATATATATTTACTGCAGAATTTAAACTTTAAAAACAGCAGCAATTCGAAGCAAGAACAGTAGCAAAAAGATGTCAAAAATCGTAAACAACAAGAAGGAAATTTTCGGGCAGATTTGATCAACTTTGGCTTATGCGATTTTGATGAATTTAAAGACACTAACTATGACGACTTTGGACAGCAAGAAACACGTGAAAACAGCAACTAAAAGACTCCAAAAACTGCAGAAAAAATTGACGCACAAAGGACAGCAAGAACGACTCAAAAAGTAGAGCAAAATCCGAGAAGGAAAAACAAAGCGCAAACCTGAATTTTGTGATGAACAACCTAGATGCTCTGATACCAATTGATACGAATGGAGTAGGGTGAGAATCCAGCTCCACACGAATTCCACACACTTAGGATCGTTGTGCACCAAAATTCAGAAACCAACACGATCACAAGTAAGATCAAACACGGAAACAACACAAGAAGAAAAGATGGATATCGAATGGGATGTATTTGATTGTAAATCAATCAAACCCAACACATTACCACAAAGTGATTTCAATCTAACCTATGTAAATCAATGGTTAAAAAGATCTCAGTTTGGCTCGCTCTTGAAATCAAGAAACAATACGTTCTCTTTAAGGTCCTAGCTTAAAGAATCCGGTCCTATGAATAATCAACTAACCCTAATTGATTAATCACGTTTTTCACAACTTGTTTAAGGCTGCAAATAATTTAGCAAAGCTAAAAGGTTTCTTCAAAATTCAATCATCAAAAAAACGTTACAAAGAATGGCCATTAAATAGAACAAGTTTCGGCCATGTTGCTTGGTAAACAAGGAAATAAAACCCTAAAAGTTGTAAAGTACAACTTGACTTCTAAACTACCCAATCATAATTAAGAAACTTCCAAATTAGAATTGGAAACTAATAACTAACTACCCAAATCCTTCCCCAAAAAGGATTTGCCTAAAGGTGGCCAAATTCAATTTGACTTCCTTTGTTTCCTAAACTATTACTTGCCTTTATCATGCAAGATAATTGGGCCAAGTAGTATTTATTATAAACGAAATTTCCAAGCCCAAGAACATAATAATTAACGTCATTTATGGGCTGAAAATAACATAAAATAAATTACTAATTAATACTAAAAATGGCGTGATTCTCTTGTAAGCCCAGAAGCACGCCTTTCATGGACTTCATGATTTCGGACTTGTGTAAGCTTCTTCAAGGTGGATCATGAATTGTTAATGAAGAAACATTCCACAAGACTTCTCCTTGAGATGGTTCGGCCTCCAAAGCTTCACAATGAGTTGACAATAAATTGTGCAAAGCTTCCTTCATCTTCTTACTCCTTGATCTTGTCATTGGTCCATCAAGATTGGTCAAGGGATCTTGTGAATTGGGCTTTGGCAAGATGGACAAGGGTTGATTTCCATCACTATGGTTGTGGTGCCAATGGAGCAGAGATTCTATCGATTGAGGGAGATTCGACTATCAGAGCAATCAATTACAAGTCCAAATATTGGATTAATATTAAACACGGGCTTACAATTTTTGGTGAACTATTGAGGTAATATTTTTCCAAAATTCTCAATTTAGAGGTAATATTTTTCTTTTGATCAATTTATTTTATTTTTATTTAGACTAACCTTACAATACAAGAATTTATATTGTTTTAAATTTCTTACTAATAATTTTATTTGTTATTTCATCTTGAAGAAGAAATTTATATATTCTTCCTGAATAAGAAATTGATATATATCTTCTTGAAAAAGAAATGACACATGTGAATCTTCTTGAAGAAGAAATCAATGACAAATACTTGGAAATTAGTGGCGAATCTAGTAAGTATCGTTTAGGGGGAAAAAATTATATAGTACTGTTAGTAGAAGTTATAATTTAATTTTTTTTTGGGGGGTGGGAGGCAAAATTATAATTTTCTTAAGGATTCAACTGAAAATTTTAAATTTTTTGAAGGGATGTAATACAAATTTTCAAATCTTGGGGGGACAGCCGCACCCCCTCCCCCTTTGAATCTGCCTCTGCTTGGGATCACATAATGGTGATGACGATATTTGTCTTATTGATAGTGTTACAATGCACACTATACTTAAAAATGAAAAATATTTTTCCTATTTGAAAATGGAAAAAATTAATGTTAATACCATAAGTGGTAGTGCTAACTTAATTGAAGGCTTTGAAAGAGCTACAATATTTCTCCCCAAAGGAACTCAATTTGCTATAAGCAATGCACTACTATCTACAAGGTTTCGAAGAAATTTATTGAGTTTTAAAGATATTCGCCAAAATGGATATCATATCGAGACTATGAATGAGACAAATGGTGAATTTTTATCAATTACAAATATCATTTTTGAAAGAAAATGTGTATTAAAAAATCATCACTTATTCATCTGGTTTATATTATACAAAAATAAGTACAATTGAAAGTCATCACTTAATAAATAAGAAGTCTACAATCCCAATAGTTTTATAAAATGGCATGACCATCTGGGACATTCTGGTTCCTTAATGATGAGACGAATCATTAAAAATTCACGTTGTCATTCAGTGAAAAATCAAAAAGTTATAAACTCTAATAAATTCTCATATGTTGCTTGCTCCCAAGAAAAATTAATAATTAGACAATCACCTCTTAAAGTGGGAACTAAATCCCCTATATTTCTAGAACGAATTATGGTGATATATGTTGGTCTGTAGATCCACAATATGAACCATTTAAGTATTTTATGGTATTGATTGATGCATCAACAAGATAGTCACATGTAAACTTATTATTTACCCACAACCTGGCATTTGCAAGATTACTTGCTCAGATAATTAAGCTACGAGTACAATTTTCAAATTACCCAATTAAGAAAATTTGTCTAGATAGTGTTGGCGAATATTGATCAGATGCTTTTGATGACTATTGCATGTCGATTGGAATAAGTGTCGAACATCATGTAGCTTATATTCATATATAAAATGGTCTTTCTGAATCATTTATTAAATCACTGCAATTAATTGCTAAATCATTTATTAAATGACTGCAATTATGAATTCTAAACTTACTTTATCTGCTTGGAGACATGCTATATTACATGCAGCAATACTTGTCAGAATTAGATCGACGAGTTATCATACTTATTCTCCCCTACAATTGAAATTTGGATATGAGCTCAATATTTCTTATTTGAAAATTTTTGGTTGTGTGTTTTATGTTTCAATTGCACCGCCACAACGTAGTAAAATAGGCCCCCAGAGAAGATTGGAAATATATGTTGGGTATGAATCACCTTCTATTCTTAAATATGTTGAGCTATTAATAAGTGATTTATTTACTGCAAGATTTGGTGATTCTTATTTTGACGAATCACATTTCCTAACATTAAGGGGAGGAAAAGATCAACTAAAAAAGAAAATTATATAGAAAATATCATTGGATTTCCTTGATCTTCATACAAAAGAAAGCGAATTGGAAGTTCAGAGAATGATACATTTGCAAAGAATTTTAAATCAATTACTGGATACGTTTAATGACTTCAAAAGAGTTACTAAATCGCATGTGTTTCCTGAAAACACTCTGGTGAAAATTGATATCCCTGAAGAACAAATTACAAGTGCTAATGAGTCTTATGCACGCCTAAAGCGTGGTAGACCTATCGGTTCTAAAGATAAAAATCATCGAAAAAAAAGAGGATTAAATAATAATAAGAGTCAAGAACTCCAAAATATTTCTAATTACAGAATTCAACCTCTTAAAGAGGTTGGTCTTGAAGAGATTGCTACAGAAGAGCATGCTCCTGAAGAGCTTACTCCTGAAGAGAATAACATTATAGAAAATTCAATAAATTTTGTCATTACAGGAAAAAGTTGGAATCGAAAAGAAATCATTATTGATAATGCTTTTGCATATAATGTAGCACTTGATATTATGGAGGAAGACAAGTATCATGAACTTAAATCGGTTGATGAATGTCATCAAAGAAATGATTGGTCAAAATGGAAAGATGCAATCCAATATGAATTGGATTCATTGGCAAAACAAAAAGTATTTGAACCTGTAGTCCAAACTCCAGAAGGTGAAAATCTAGTGGGATATAAATAGGTGTTCGTGAGAAAAATGAAATTATGAGATATAAAGCAACTCTTGTAGCCCAAATATTTACACAAAAACCTGGATTTGATTATGATAAAACATATTCACATATAGTGGATGGAATTACATTTAGATATCTTATGAGTTTAACAATGCATAAAAAGCTTGATATGCATCTAATGAACGTAGTTACTGCTTATTTTATAGGAACATTGGACAATGATATCTATATGAAAATCGCTGAAGAATTTAGTATGCCTGAAGCATATAAATCAAATCATAGAGGAGTTTATTCAATTAAATTACAAAGGTCTTTGTATGGATTCAAACAATCTGAACGTAAGTGGTATAACTATTTTAGTGAATGTTTACTTAAAGAAGGTTATACAAATGACCCAATATATCCACGTGTTTTTATAAAAAAATATGGGTTAAATTTGTAATCATTGCCATATATGTTGATGATCTCAACTTAATTTAACTCCTGAAGATATTCAAAAGGTAGTTGAATGTTTGAAGAAAGAATTTGAGATCAAGGATTTTGGAAAGACAAAATTTTTCCTTGGTTTGCAAATTGAACATTTGCAAAATGGAATTTTTTGACCATGAAATTACATATACCCAAAAGGTATTAAAACAGTTTTATATGGATAAAACACATCCATTAAGTACTCTAATGATCGTTCGGTCACTTGATCCTATTAAGGATCCTTTTAGATCAAAAGAGGAAAATGAAGAGATTCTTGGTCCTGAAGTACAATATCTCAATGCTATTGGTGTACTAAAGCATATTCCTAATTGCACAATGCCAAATATATCATTTTCAGTGAATTTATTTGCAAGATTCAACTTTTTTCCTACAAAACGACATTAGAATGGTATTAAGAACATTCTTCGCTATCTCCAAGGAACAATTGATCTTGGAATATATTATTCATATGATTTATCAACTAGAATTAATTGGTTACGCTGATGTTGGGTATTTATCTGATCCACATAAAGTAAGGTCGCAGACTGAATATTTGTTTACATGTGGTGGTACAACTATTTCATAGTGATCCACAAAACAAACAATAATTGCTACGTCTTCAAATTATGGTGAAATTATAGCGATTCATGAGACCATTCGAGACTGTGTTTGGCTAAGATCAATGACTCATTATATCTGAAAGAATAGTGGGTTATCTCAAGAAGAAGAAAATCCTTCAAATATATTATATAAAGACAATGCAACTTGTATAGCTTAATTAAAAGGAGGATATATCAAGGAGATAGGAGAAAACATATTTCACCAAAATTCTTCTTTACTAATGATCTGCAAAAGAATGGTGAAATTAATGTGCAACAAATTCGGTCAAGTGATAATTTGGCGGATTTATTTACCATGGAATTACCAACAACAACTTTTGAGAAATTAGTGAGGAATATTGGAATGTGTCGGTTGAAGGATCTCAAATAATTTTTCAATGAGGGGGAGAAATTAATACACAAAAATAGTGTACTCTTTTTTCTTTACTTGGATTCTTTCCCACTCAATTTTTTCTAGTAATGTTTTAACAAGGTATATTCTTTATGTAATAGACATCCAAGGAGGAGTGTTATGAAACATTAAGGATTAGATGTCCATTGAAGACATTTAATTTTTAAGATGACATTAAAGATAGCTTTTGTTAGCTTTTGTTTAATACTATTAAATGCATTAATTGAATTCATTTCATGTAAGTTACCTATTAGTTTAACTATAAATAGGTAGCTTCTTATTATGTTATGGGTATAAGGAATGAGAAGAACACTAGTGTTTTTACTTGAATAGAAGTATTATGAGTGAATGAAAGAATACCTTTATTCACTATTCCTTATTTATTTGTCTTCAACATTTGCTTTAATTTCATCTCGTTCTATTATTACAATATAGAAGTTTAAATAGAATATACTACCACATATAGTGGCGGAACTAGGAGAGGGGGGGGGGGGGGGGGGGACGAGCTGGTGCAGCCGCCCTCCCTTCGTTCTGAGGAGAGGGTAAGAGAGAGTACATTCCACCATTAAAACACCCCTTCCGCCATCCGCCATGGGCGCTAGCAAAATGTTAAATTGCACAAATTGCGAAGAAGACGAAGTCTTCTCGTCTTCCAATTTTTATTTATTTTTACTTTTTATACTCT
This sequence comes from Ophiorrhiza pumila, assembly GCA_016586305.1. Classification (NCBI taxonomy): domain Eukaryota; kingdom Viridiplantae; phylum Streptophyta; class Magnoliopsida; order Gentianales; family Rubiaceae; genus Ophiorrhiza; species Ophiorrhiza pumila. Next base: position 14,161,515 of record BLIW01000005.1, on the reverse strand, counting down.
TAAGTAAAACGTAAGAGTAAAATAAAGATATATTCTTTTAAGTGAAATGACTTAGTTTTATTAAAGAGTAAAAAAAAAATCCTACTATCCCTATTTATAAAATCTTATCCTATTTTAATTCCTAAACTCTATCTTATCTTATTTTATCTATCTTATCTTATTTTAATTCCTAAACTCTTAAACATAAATTAATCTATCTTGCTCCGTCTCTCGAACTCTTAAACGTTAATTCCTCTATCTCTTGTTCCCTCATTCGTCTACAACCTACTTCTTGCTTATAACCCCATTTTTATCGACTCCTTCCGTCATATTGTTAATTAGTCAAATCATTGAAAATATTTCCGTTGCGATTAGCGTTGTCCTGTGATATAAATATTTTCTTTTTGTTTTTATGCCTTTTTTACTTGGTAATATTTAAAATTTTTTGTGTATTTTTTAATTAATTACTGTGATTGAATATTTATGTTATTTTAATAATTACATATATGTATTTTATGATTTTTTTGTATAATTAAGCACCCACTCAAAAATCTTTCTGGTTTCGCCATCGACCACATATATATTACTATTATTAGTTTTATAACATATTTCACAAATTACTCTTTATTTGACCATGGACAGTATACTTATTGAGTCAAAGTCGTATTCTTCTATATTTCAACTCCACAATATGAATTTATCTTTTTCCAAAAATTTAGAATACGGATTTATCTTTTTTAATTATTTCAATAAGGATACAGATTAGATTAAGTAAAGATAAGATCTAAAAGCACGTGTTATCCTTTGGGAGTTCATAGTAATCATCACAAACGGAAACTTGATTAGAGAGTGTGGAGAAGGCAAAGGATTCGAAACTTGGATGGAGGTGGCGGGCAGAGTTTGTGGCAGAGTTGGATGTCATTGAAAAATTTGAATAAAAGAAGAAGGTGGATCGTTTTTATATTGAGCCATTGCTGATAAAATTGCTACAAGTTACTCTAAAATAAGATCTAAATTACATAGTGGAGATAAAGATTTCTTTTCCGGAGCGCAACTCATTCTTATTCAGTCAAATATTTTGGATGTCACACCCACTCATTAACAACAAAACACTGAAATTTAGAGTCAATTAAAGAAAGCAAGATGATTCTTGGCAACAGTACGTTATATTTGCTTCCTATAAAACTATCACAATCGTCACATTGAGGTTTCTTTTTCTCAAAATTCTTGCACCAAAACTGAGATAGAAATGGGTGACCTAGCACGTGAGGCTATTGCTTAAGTTTGGCAAAAATCATGGCGATGGGGATATAACACTCACATAGCACTCGCACACACCTCGTACGAGCATTACACACTATCGCATGCATCGCCGCACACACTTGCTGCACATTTGCATGCATCGCCGGATAGCACCGCATGACATCGCCGCAATCACCCACTGTGCCGCCGCATGGCCAGCATGCATCACCGTGCCATGCACATATGTCGCTGCATGCTCACTCACACACACTATGCACTCATCGCCACACAAGGGCAGCATACTATGCACACACCTAGCATAGGTCGCCGGCCGCATCGCTGTATGCAGCGCTCACATCACCGCATCACTGCATGCACTTCACAGCACGAACATGCACACATTGCTGCAAGTTCTTGCACACATTTATCACTCATAGTGCACTTCACCACCACCCAAGCACTTACACAGCGATGCATCGCTGTGATGTATCGCCAAAGAGGCATTTGGCGATGACGACGCATCGCAGCGATGTATCGTAGAGCACCTTGCACGGCGATGCATCGCAGCGATGCGTCCCCATGGAAATTTTCATACGGCGATGCATCGCATGGAGTTGGTAAACCTTGTTGTTAAATTTTACTAAGTGTAAAATTCTTGCTCTTGTGCGGGATCATGATGGCGTGGTTGTTGTAGGCGTGGAAACGTGTAGGGAAGATGAAGGTGTGGAGATCCGTGGCTCTAATGCGTGGATGGATGCGTTGCATGAGTTGCTTTGTGGACATTCGATATATATTGTAGTGGCAATTTTGTAATATTGTAGTCATTTTACGTTAGCGTCTAGATTAAACTTTAGACCTTTATAAATAGAGGATTTTTTCATAATTTTGGGGGATTCGACACTTCTAGAATTTTAACAGATTTTTGATCTAGAACGGGAACTTTCTCTTTGTAGAAATTTTCCCTCTCTATTGTTTTAGCTCCGATCTCGATTCCGATCGCACTTTTGATCCAATCATTGTGATTCTCTACTCAATTAAGGAGTCATTCCACAATTAGTTTGTGATTTGGAAGCTTTGGAAGAAATTCAATTGATAAATTCTTTCCACATAATGAAAATGAACTATTTTAAGTTTCAATTTGATGATCGTGAATTGAGAATGGAGTTCTCTGGCTAGAATCACGATGTTCTAGGGTTTGAACCGGATGAATGAGTAATTAGACTACGCTACGCTCTGCATTTGACACAATCCATAAAGAATGAAATTGTACTGAGAATTAATGCATGAATCTTGTTAAGTTTCATAAATTTACATGCTTATTGACTGAATTGTGCCTCAATTATTGTTGCCATGCTGAGTTGAGGATAGATTCACCGATAAGTGTGAGAATGCAAGAGATGAGAACTTAAAGTATGATTATTGAGTTTTTTCGCTTGTATTGCCTGTTCATGATCTGAGATGCGGTCACCATGCCGGTTAAAGTTCAGAGAATCATTAGAATAGAGTGAAAAGAGACTTTTTATGGCTAACGAAGACAAATGAACCTAAGTCAGGCCTCGCCATAGGAAGACCTTAGGACTTGCATGCTAGAGTAGTTAGTCTTAGGGAGTTGAGACGTTGCGGGTTACAACCATCACTCTTAGGCCTGGCCATGGGAAAGATTGAAGTCAGGGAGCGTAGAATGTGGTTCGGTCGCCATGCTGAGTACATGCTAGGCTCCTAGGCAGCTTGATCTCCTATCTTTTACATGTGTGTCAATTGTATTGCAGTTGAGTAGTCTAAAGTGCATTCATCCGATGTAAGAAACCTAGGACATCTGACTCAAAATTGTTATCACATTTCTTTGCATTTACTAGTAGTTGTTACTTCTTGTACCTTTGTTCTTGTGGTGTTATTACCTGTTCTTGTGACTAAATTGTGTGACAAATTTACTGAATTCTTGAAATCACCCCCTCTCCTGAGGAATGAAACCCTCTCACCACGACTACATTAGTGAATAGTGATAAATTGATGAGGTACACGATAAGCCTATCAATTTTTGGCGCTGCTACCAGGGAAGGCACGATTTCTTTGTTTTTTTGTTTTGTGTTGTTTCTGTTTTGTTTACTTTTGTCTTTATTTTACATTCTTGTCACTCTGTTGTTGCATTTCTCTACTACCAGGAGTTGTCTCTTCTTGAAGTTCTTGTGTTGTTTGGTATGTTCTGCTTGTTTAGTTTGCATTTCCAACTTTTGTTACCACTGTTTTGTTTTCGTTTTTCTATCAGATATCACTTGTAGTGTGTTGTATGCCCAGGCTTAGATCTGCAGGAGAACCAGAGAATTCACTAGATCTTGAATTGTTAAAGACTTTGAGGATTCAACAGAGACAGAGAAAAATGGCCAATCCAGGAGCTAGGCCACCAAGATTTGGTGACCACTATGCAATAAATTTCGAGAATGGTTTTGATCAACAGGATATTGATGTAGAGAGTTACCACATTCCAACTCAAATAGTATTTATGATTACTCAGGGCCAATTCTTTCAAGGTTTAGATAATGAGGATCCTAATGAACATCTTGATTAGTTCTTAGGCCTATGAAGTACCTTTAAACTTCAAAGAGTGACAAGGAGTGAAGTTCACAAAATTATTTTTCCTTTATCTCTAAGAGGGAAAGCCAAACATTGGTTCAAATCGATCGGCGTCACAAATGCTACAACATCTTTTAAGGAATTACAAAAGAAATTTTTAGCAAAGTACTTCCCACCAGCCAAACTGGAGAAAATGTGGATGGATATAATGAACTTTCAATAGAATGATGGAGAATCATTCCGAGAGGCTTGGGAACGTTTCAATGACTTAATCAGACAGTGTCCAAATCATGACTTGGGGGAAATAAGGGAATTAAACACCTTCTTAAAGGGTCTCACAGCTGAATCTTCCATGATGGTGAAGGCATGTGCTAATGGAGCATTGAAAGATAAGAGTGTTTCAGAAGTGAGAGAACTCTTTGACAAAATAGCTGAGGATAATACCTTTTTCCCGAGACATGAAAAACACATGGAAGGAGGCAGAGAGTTATCTTGGATCTTGATGAAGAAATGTCTTTAACTGCTAAGTTTGAAGCTTTGGCTAAACAAGTGCAGACGTTGAAGGCCACTCAAGTAAAAGCTCCAGTGTTGTCTTGTGGCTTGTGTAAGGGAGAGCACCACACAGATGAGTGCGCCATTACTATGGAGTCGCTATAGTATGTTAGCAACATTAACAAGCCACAATATTCTGGTAACTATTCTGGAGGCAATAGGCAATATGGTGGAAGCCAAGGTAATTGGGGGCAACAAAATAAAAATCAAGGAGGCCAGTATTTTCAAGGTAGTGAGCAGAGAAGATCTTTGACCATCAACCTAATGCTTCAGAGCAAAGAAAACTTTCCATTAAAGACATGTTCCATAAGCTTATGAAAGAATGAACAAATATTTGGTGGTTTGGAAACGACTTTGAGACATCATGAGGCCACACTTAAGAACATTGAGATGCAACCGGGACAACTTGCTAATGCAGTGCATCACAGGCCTAGTGGATCCTGACCAAGTGACACAGTTCCAAATCCTAAAGGAAAAGAGATTTGTAATGCTATCACATTGAGAAGTGGAAAGCAAGTGCAAAGAGCAACCAATTCTTGAGATGATGCTTGTGAAGTTGAGGAAGAAATAGTTGTGGAACCTGAGAAAGATTGTGCCAATAAAGTCATGGCACCAGAGAAGGAGGAGGTGCGGGACAATGGAAGAAAAGAAGTGACTAAAAGGTTAGAGGGCCCCCAAGCCCTTACAATTTTCCAGATTATGCTTTTAGACCTCCATTACCTGAAAAAGTGAAACCACCACCCAAGAGAGGGCCTTAAGTTGATCGATTTTTAAATGTGGTGAAACAAGTGAATATAAGCCTACCTCTTCTTGATCTGGTGACAATAATTCCTAAGTACGCAAAGTTCCTCAAAAATCTCATATCAAATAAAGAACAGATTCTTAGGTGTGAGGTGCCTTTGACGCTTACAGACTGTAGTGGAGCTTGGGTTGGTCATAATTTGCCACCAAAATTGAAGGAGCCAGGCAATTGCACTATACCTTCTAAGATAGGTGATAAATTGGTTTTATACCAACTAATATGTGTTAAAATACTTGGCTTTTGTTGTGTGTTTTATGTGCATATGTGATGTTTTGAAAGTTTTTAGGCATTTATATGTTTGCAATATGAAAATGATCAAATGGTGCAAAAAGAGCAAAAATGGTGATAATTGAAGTGAAAATTGTCAAAAGGCAAATGGAGGAACCGAAAATGCATATTTGGCCAAATTAGGGTTTTGGCAGCTTTGAGTGTGAATTTGTTTTGAGCATAACTTCTTCAATACTAATCCAGCTTTGAGTGTGAATTTCATATGTTTTAACTTTCTTCTAATTCTGTGCGTAAATATGAGAATCGAAAGCATCTTGATGATTGCTACTTCATAATTTAGTTATTGAATTCATATTGCCACAGTTTGGTATATTGTTAATAACTTGAGCTACAGACCTCCAAATAAGGTGATTCGTGATCCATTGGAAAGCCATGAGATAGACCTAGAACTCTTATGTTTACCATCAAGTCCACTTCAGGAGTTAAGTCACCCGAATTTGGTGTAGCAGTTGGGTTCTAAAGCTGAAACAAGCACCCAGCCACAATGAAGGCTCACATGCACAATATTGTTTCGGCATTTTCACAAACACCTCACGAGCACTCACTTTGCACTACACTCTTGCACAGCTGCACACACCTCACATGCGGCGAGGTGATCTCGCCGCATACACTACGCACACACATTGTGCGGCGAGGTGACCTCGCCGCACATCCTCACTCGCACACCTCGCACAAGCTCACCGCACGCGAGCACAACACTAAGCACACTACTCTCACTACACTCGCACTACACTAGCACCTTACATGCACACATATCATGCGGCGAGGTCACCTCGCCGCATGCACACACACTTACACCATTCATTTTATGTCTCATACATTTGCACACAACATTCTCTTTGCATTCTATTCCAACTTTTGAGCATAAATTGTACATTATACAACTTATGCACAACACATACATTTGCAATTCATTCATGAATTTTCACTTTGTGCACACATTCACAGTTTCACTCATATTTCACAACACCACACTTGGTTTCACTACACAAAATATTTTCACAAACACTTCGATCTTTAGCAATGACATTTACATCCAGCTTATATACAACACTTTAGTTATATTTAGTTAACAATACTTCACACCTTTCACTTCTCTCATCGATTTGAAATTCTCAGTCTTGCAAGTATCCACAACACTAGCCTCTTTAGGAGTTTACATCTTCAACACCAATTCCACTTCACATTCACAACAACATTCTTATTCCACTTCACAACATTCACAAATCCTTACCATATTTCTTCATTCATTTTGTACACTTTACTTTAACAACATTTCATAACAACATTCCTCACTCTTACACACTCTTCACAATTCATTTCCATTCATTCATTTCACAAACACTCACACTCTTTAAACACCTCACACCAACTCTCACACTCGCACATGCACGGTGAGGTCTCGCCACGAGACCTCGCCATTAAAATCATTGCATGGCGAGACCTCGCGGCGAGGTCTCGCCAGCAAAATGCACAACGGCGAGACCTCGCCGCAAGGTCTCGCCACACACACACACTTTGCCACGAGACCTCGCTGCGAGGTCTCGTTCCTATATTTTCCTTGGGGTTTTATGTTTGGATAAAGTGAAAAAATGGCAAAGTGTTGGATTGGATGTTTCATGAGTTTCATTTTTGTGGCACTGTTTTGAGTTGATCATAAACCTCTCATCTGAGCTCCGAATTGGGTGATTTAGATGGCTACGGAAAGCTTAGACAAAGGGTTAAGATTTTCATGTTTTAAGTTGTCCCTAATTCACAGTGCATCATGATCAAATCTTGATGGGAAGTTGCTGCCATGAAATGTTGTGTGATTGAGTTTTCTGGAAAATTCGTCTAAGTGTTGAAGTATTAAGTTTCTGATTTTCAGGGCAGACGAAGGCGTGTAGCTCAGAGGGAAGAAGGCGCGGTTTCGCTGAAGGGCTGATCTGCAGAAGTGCGAGCGCATGTTGAAGGCGTGGAGGAAGCAAGCATGAAGGCGTGATTTGAGTATGAATCCTCAAGCTGGAGCCAGAAGCAGCGAAGTCGTGATTCTGTTAAGCCAGAAGGCGCGCAGCTCGTGGCTGAGTTACAGAAGGCGCGATTTGCACAAGCCAGAAGGCGCTGGAATGTTGAACTTTTCTTCAAACTTGGAATTTTTTGACATTTTAGGCTGATTTTTAGTTCTTTCACTTAAGGACACTTTTGTAATACTTGATACATTTTATGTTGCGTATTAGTTACGTTTTCCCAACTCTATAAATAGGGAAGGTAGCTAAAATATGGGGGAATTATTCACTACTCACATTTTTTTCATTATTGTAACCGACTTTTGATTTGAAGGGCGAGAAGTGTTCTTGAGATCTACTTTCTCTTTCTACTTTATCTCTCTAAGTTTGCTATTTCAATTTGGATTCCGATCAAAGATTTTCTTTCATCAATATACATCTCCTTGAAATTGAGAAGAAAAGTGACAATCCTCTCGGCATTTGGAAGCTTTTAAGACTCTTAATTGGTAAACTCTTCCAATTAATGATTAGGAATTGTTTAATCTTCCAATTTGTTGATTGTGAAGCTGAAATGGAGATTCGTGGCTAATTGTATGATAATCTAGGATGCTGAGGGTGAATGCTAGGTTGAAATTGTAATTGTGCAGTAGAACTAACAATCTATTATAAGAAATGGAAATTCTCAGCTATAAATTTGTAAAACTCGTTAAGTGCATGCTTTTGATCGGAATTTGACGAAATGAGATTTGATTCGGTCGTCATGCTGAATTGACTCTTCTTTTGTAAGATTTGGATGAAAATTCATGAATAAGAACCTTAGAATGCATGAGTTCTTAAACCTGTTTGAATTTGCACAGATCTTAAAGCTATACCTCATCATAGGAAGCTTTGAGTCTGTATAATCCTGAGAACAAGGTGATAAGAGATTCTTCTAATCAAATGATGAATTTACATGCTAGGATCGGGCCTCACCATGGGAGATTCTAGGTGTTCATGCCTGAGTAATTTGAGTGGGGAATTGAGACAGTTTGTTCACACTTCACCATCCTTAGGCCTGACCAGAGGATAGGATGGTGTTAGGAGACTAAAAATTGCAGTGTAGTGACCATGCTAACTATTATTTCTGTTTCCAATTGTGATTCTCCTCATCTACTTTGATTGTATGTTAGTAATACTGCATGTATGAGAAGTTGCATTCACCCGGAAGTAGCCTAGATTATCAGCTTAATTTTCTTGAGAACTTTGCTTTTACTTCTCTGAGTCTTACTTGTGTGTTCATTTCAATTCGTAATTGTGTGGAGTTAAACCAATTTACTTCCTGTTAAATTTTGCATTTACTGTTCTTTTAATCTTGTTTTATTTTGGTGACGTAACTGAGCATATCAAACTTCTTGAATCGACTATTTCCCTGAGGAATGAAACCTAGCTCACTGCTACTATATTCAGTGAAATTAGGATAAATTGACGAGCCGCGACAAGTCGAAATCAATTTTAGGCGCCGTTGCCGGGGAAACTAGGCACGGTTCTTGGAATTTGTTGTTGTTCTGTTCTTAGTTCGTGTGTTTTATTGCTTTGATTTAGTTACTTTGTTTCGTTCATACTGTTGTTTTACCTTCTTGTATTGGTTTGATCTACAGATTGATCCATTGTTCTGTTTCATTTGGCGTACTGGAGTGTTGAAATTTATTTCTCTTGATTTGAGTTTATATTGCTGTTACCTACTGTTCCTGTTTGTGTATGCCTAGGTCTGTAAGATCTAGAGGAAAACCTGAATTTGAATTGGACCTTGAATTGGAAAGAACTCTAAGGATTCAAGCAAAGCAGAGAGCTATGGCTGCACAAGGAGCACAAGCACCGAGGTTCGGAGACCATTATGCAGTAAATTTTGACAATCGATTTGGTCATCAGGACATCGACGTGGAAAGTTACCTCATTCCTCCACAAATTGTTTCCATGATCACCCAGGGCCAATTCTTCCAAGGTCTTGACAACGAGGATCCTAATGACCACCTTGATTGGTTTCTCGGGTTATGCAGCACTTTTAAGTTGCCAAGAGTTGACAGGGGTGAGGTTCACAGAATTTTCTTCCCTTTATCTCTGCGTGGAAAGGCTAAACATTGGTTCAAGAGTATTGGGGGAGCAAATGCTGGAATGTCATTTGATGATCTACAGAAAAGGTTCTTGTCTAAGTACTTCCCTCCAGCTAAGCTTGAAAAGAGAAGGTTGGAAATTATGAACTTCCAACAACAAGACAGTGAGTCATTTAGGGAAGCCTGGGAGAGATTCAACGATTTGATTAGGCAATGCCCCAATCACGATTTGGGCGAAATTAGGGAGCTAAATACTTTCTTCAAAGGCCTAACTCCTGAATCATCTTTGATGGTTAAAGCTTGTGCTAATGGGGCACTTAAGGACAAATCTGTGCCTGAGGTGCGTGAACTATTTAACCAGATAGCTGAGGATGAATACCTTTTCCCAGAGACTAGAAAGCCACATGTCAGGAGACAAAGAGGAATTCTTGATGTAGATGAGGAGACTTCACTTAGTGCTAAGTTGAAGCATTGGCCAAGTAGGTGCAGACTTTAAAGGCGACTCAAACCAAAGCCCCAGTACTTTCATGTGGACTATGCAAGGGAGAACATCACACGGATAAATGTGCAATCACTACTGAATCCATTCAGTATGTGAACAATTACAGTAACAAACCCCAATATGGTAGGAACTATTCTGGGAACAATTACAATGAAGGAGGAAACCAAGGCAATTGGAATCAACAGTAGAACCAAGGAGGAAATTACTATCAAGGTAATGACTCAAGGAGAGCAATGAATCAACCACCTCCTGGTTTTGATAATCAGGCTAGCACATCAGAACAAAAGAAGCCAAATGTGGAGGATATGTTTCAAAAGTTGATGGAAAAGATGGATAAGAACGAACAGAGATTTGGAGGTTTGGAGTCCACTGTGAAGCATCACGAAGCCATTTTGAAGAATATCGAGATGCAACTTGGTCAGTTGGCCAATGCTATTCACCAGAGGCCAAAAGGAGCTCTTCCTAATGACACAGTACCAAATCTCAAGGGCAGAGAAGCATGCAATGCTATTACTTTGAGGAGTGGAAAATTGTTGCCTGGAAGCAAACATGTAGAAGACAAGAGTGATGGCTTAGAGGAGGACCAAAAAGATGAAGCTGAGGAAGTTTTGGAACCTGAGAAGAAGGGTGAGCAAGAGAAAAATAAGTCTAATAGGAAGGAAATACCAGAAAGGGTGGGGAATGAGATTACCAGAAATTCCAATCCTTTTAACTTCCCAGATTATGCTCCAAAAGCTCCATTTCCAGAAAGAAAGAAACCTCCGCCTAAAAGAGGCCCTCAATTCAATCGTTTCCTGGATGTACTTAAGCAAGTGAATGTGAATCTTCATTTGATGGATTTAGTGACATCAATGCCAAAATATGCCAAATATCTCAAGGATCTCATTTCCAACAAAGAACAAATCTTGAGATGTGATGTTCCCATGATGGTTTCTGAGTGCACTCAAGCTTGGATGGTCCATGATCTTCCTCTGAAGCTTAAGGATCCTGGGAGTTGCACTATCCCATGTAAAATAGGCACAAGGCATTTTGCAAAGGCATTGTGTGACTTGGGCGCTGGAATCAACTTAATGCCATTATCCATTGCTATCAATGTTGGATTGGAAAGCCGGATTCGCCCAGTTGCAGTAACTCTCCAATTGGCAGATAGATCGTTGGTAACTCCCACTGGTTTGGTAGAAGATGTTTTTGGTAAGAATAGATAAATTTACATTACCAGTTGATTTTATTGTGCTTGACATGGAAGAGGACCCTGAGGTTCCTCTCATTTTTGGTCGTCCCTTCTTAACCACTGGTGATGCTTTGATTGGTGTGAGAAACAAGACAGTCACGTTTAGGATTAACAATGAGGAAGTGGTTTTTGATGTAAATTATGCTATGAAGCAACCTCTAAATATGGAGTCTTGTTTTACTATCAAAGCCATAACATGTTCTTCTTTGAATAATTTGAGCAATATGCATGATTTCTCTGTTGTTGATGAGTTAAGTGTTTGTGAGGATGATTTTGATGGAATTGAATTAGATGATGAGGACAAGAAAATTATTTCTGAAATTGAGGATATTATTGAATGTTGCTATTTGGAAGAATCGATTTGTGAAATGCAAAGTGATGTTGTGGAAGTTCAAATGCATGAAACTGTGAAGGACATTGAACATGATTCGGTTATGTTGTCACATGTTTTGACTAATGAGATTTGTAATCCCACTGAGGTGAGGAAGGAAGAATTTCTTTGCAGGAATGAAAAGCTTTTACCTTCCATTGTGGTGGCACCAAAGCTTGAGTTAAAACCACTTCCACCTTATCTCAAATATGCTTTCTTGGGAGAAAATGAGACATTGCCAGTTGTTATATCTTCAAAGCTTGAAGGTTGGCAAGAGGAAAAGCTTGTGGAAGTTTTGAGGAAACATAAGTTGGCTATTGGATGGACAATTGCTGATATAAAAGGCATAAGTCCAGGTTTATGTATGCACAAGATTTTGCTTGAGGAAAATACGGTGCCAGTACGGGATAGACAAAGAAGATTAAATCCCCATATGATGGAAGTTGTGAAGAAAGAGGTTATCAAATTGCTTGACTTTGGGATGATTTTTCCAATTTCAGACAGTGAGTGGGTTAGCCCTATTTAATGCGTTCCGAAAAAAGGAGGGGTCACGGTTATAAAAAATGAGGCTAATGAACTTCTGGCAACAAGAGTGGTTAGTGCCTGGAGAGTTTGTATGGATTACAAGAAGCTAAATAAGGCAACTAGAAAAGACCATTTCCCTCTTCCATTCTTGGAACAATTGTTGGATAGAATTGCTGGCTACCTTTTCTATTGTTTTCTGGATGGATATTCTGGGTACAATCAGATTGCAATTGATCCCAAGGACCAGGATAAGACAACTTTCACTTGTCCTTTTGGCACATTTACTTATAAAAGAATGCCATTTGGTTTATGCAACGCCCCAGCTACCTTTCAGAGATGTATGATGGAAATATTCCATGACATGGTGGAATCAATAATTGAAATATTCATGGACGACTTCTCCGTGTTTGGAATGACATTCGATGGTTGTTTGGAGAACTTGGCAAAGGTTTTGAAGAGATGTGAAGAAACGAACCTCGTGTTGAATTGGGAAAAATGTCAGTTCATGGTTCAAGAAGGAATTGTGTTAGGCCATTAAATTTCTCATGATGGGATGGAGGTAGATCGAGCTAAGATAGATGTCATTGTTAAACTTCCTCCACCTACCAATATTAAGGGTATCAGAAGCTTTCTCGGACATGCTGGGTTTTATAGAAGGTTTATCAAGGATTTTTCAAAGATAGCTCGACCCTTGTGCAGCCTCCTTGAAAAAGATGTCAAGTTTGAGTTTGGAACAGAATGTGTTGAGGCATTTGAAACTTTGAAAATGAAATTGGTGGAAGCCCCTGTGATAGTCACTCCTCATTTGGGTGAACCCTTTGAAATTATGTGCGACGCCAGTGATTATGCCTTAGGAGCAGTCCTTGGCCAGAGAAGAAACAAGATCTTTCATGCTATCTATTATTCCAGCAGATTGATTAATGAGGCTCAATTGAATTATACAACTACTAAAAAGGAAATGTTAGCAGTGGTCTTTGCATTTGATAAATTTCGTGCTTACCTTTTGGGGTCAAAGGTCATTGTTCATACAGACTATGCTGCATTGAAATATCTGCTTGCAAAGAAGGAAGCAAAACCACGTTTGATTAGGTGAGTTTTGTTGCTCCAGGAATTCGATGTAGAAATCAAAGATAGGAAAGGCTCAGAAAATGTGGTGGCAGATCACTTGTCAAGATTGGAGTCTCAAGAGCAAGATTCACCTGACGTTTTGGTGAAGGAGCATTTCCCTGATGAGCAGGTGTTTAAAGTGGTTGAAAGGACATTGCCTTGGTACACTGAGATTGCAAATTTTGTGGTTGCTGGCCAAATTCCATCTTATTACTCCAGTGATCAGAGGAAAAGACTGAGAAGTGATGCTAAATATTACTTCTGGGAAGACAATTCTGTATATAAAATATGCAGTGATCAAGTGATAAGAAGGTGTGTCAAGGAAGAAGAAAATGAGGATATTTTAAAGGCATGCCATGAAGGCCCCTGTGGTGGTCATTTTGGATCAACTAGGACAGGTTTCAAAATCATGCAATCTGGGTTTTATTGGCCACATATCTTCATGGATGCCAGAATCTGGGTTGGAAAATATGATCGTTGTCAACGAACTGGTAACATCTCTTCCAGAAATGAGATGCCATTGAACAACATCTTTGAGGTAGAGATTTTTGATGTGTGGGGGATTGACTTTATGGGGCCATTCCCTAAGTCAAGAGGTATGGAGTACATCCTGGTTGCAGTGGATTACGTTTCTAAATGGGTGGAAGCTGTGGCGTTGGCTCATAACGATGCAAAAAGTGTAACTGCCTTCTTGAAGAAATACATCTTTAATAGGTTTAGAGCTCCCAGGGCTATAATAAGTGATGGAGGGACTCATTTCTGTAACAAGCTTTTCGAGTCTTTGTTGGCCAAATATGGTGTTACTCACAAAGTTTCAACAGCTCACCATCCACAGACTTCTGGCCAAACTGAAATTTCCAATCGGGAGATCAAGAGAGTTCTTGAAAAAGTTGTCAATCCAGGCTGGAAAGATTGGTCTTTGAAGTTAGATGATGCATTATGGGCATACAGAACAGCTTACAAGACCCCAATTGGAGCTTCTCCTTTTCGATTGGTTTTTGGTAAAGAGTGTCACTTGCCAGTGGAACTTGAACATAAGGCGTATTGGGCTATTCAAACATTGAACATGAATCTGGCTGAGGCTCAATCAAAAAGAATGTTGGAATTGAATGAACTGGATGAATTTCGATTCAATGCTTACATGAGTGCCAAGATGTACAAGAAGAGGACTAACAGAATTCATGATGCCAAGATTCAATCCAAGATTTTTGTTCCCGGGCAATTGGTATTGCTTTATAACTCTAAACTCAGATTGTTCCCTGGAAAATTGAAATCAAGGTGGAGTGGTCCTTTTAGAGTGGTTGATGTAAAACCTTATGGGGTAGTGGAAATAAAGAATGAAAAGAATGACAATGTGTGGAAAGTGAATGGCCATCGTCTCAAGCCTTACTTAATTTCTCAGGACAAGGGTAGCACTAATGTGGAACGAGATCCACATGAGCTATACCTTGATGATCCTATCATCTCTAATTGAGCTTTGAAGCATGGTCGGGCTGTGGACTGTAAACCAAGAACTCCTGGGAGGCAACCCAGTGTTTCTTTCCATTGTTTCTTTTCTTTTGTTTTGTTGGAACTATTTTTCTTTGTTAATTTTTAGTTTGTGTCGATTTTGGTTTCAAATTGTGGCAAAATCTTCGAACATAACTCAGGGTTATCCTTTGGCAGATTTGCATGAGGAGGATGATGGGCTTTATTGCTAAAAGGAGGAAATGAATCTTTGGTTTTTTCTATTCATTTGGGTAAATGATTGTATTTTTCTACAACTCAGGTAAAAATTCTGATGGTAAGAATTGATTCTAGTCCCGTGAACTTGAGAGCATTATTGATGCATTGCTGTTTTGGATGGTTTCAATAATAGAATAATGCAGACAATGAGCTCAGACATATAGGCTTTCATTTTTTCAGAATCAATCACATGTTTTTGTTGGGTAGCTAGATGGCAATTCTATATATTGAATATCGTTCTTTTGCATGCTCATTACCCTTATTTACATTGTTGCTCTTATTAGACATTTCAATTTCTTTATCATGGATGATTATTCTCCTCATCAGAATCCTTATGAATATGCTATCTTTAGTGAAGATCCAGGAACTACTTCATCCTCTTCTTCCTCTTCTAATGATGATGCGGTGGTGCTTGATGTTGAACCAGCTAACTTTCCTCATTTTATTAATGCTAATGCTGAGAATTTGTATCATGGTTTTAGCAATAGAGTTGTTATGATTGAGAGGCTATTCGAGGACCCTTCTAGGAGATTTGAGGATGTGATCTTCAGGCAATCGTGGTCTCATTTTGCACGAGCTTCAATCGTAGTAAATATGGGCATAGTTAGAGAATTCTATGCTAATTCACGGGCTAATGGAGTTCACTCAGTGTTTGTAAGAGGGAAGTATTTGAGGGTCACCCGACACAGCATCAATATGCTTTATCTTCTTGATGATTTTCCTCGTAGTACTTTTTGTAGGTTGCTTCGGGCTGACGACACTGATCACTTGTTGGCTTCAGTGACTTTACCTGGTGCTAGATGGGTGAGGAATGCTCGACGCGAGGCTTTATATGTACCTACCAGTGAACTCACAGCCGAGGCAAAATTATGGTTGATGTTTATAAATTCCAGGCTTTTACCTACTAACCGTGCAGATATTGCATCTAGAGAACGCGTCCTTTTGATTTATGCTATTTTACATGATTTCTCTATTGATGTTGGGAAGTTGGTGTCAGAGTTCATCAGGCGAGCACAAAGAAGTGAGTTTGGACCAATGTACTTTCCAGCTTTGATAACAGCCATGGCTCGTAGCAAGGGAGTTGATGTTACTTCAGATGCTAATCCTCAAAATCCTCTAGGACTTCTGGGAACTCCTCAATGGCCTGCTTTACAAGAGGATGAAAGACGTGCCAGACTTTCTCGTGGCTGGTAGAAAGTGGAAGGCCAGGTTCCTTTGTCTTGATTGTTTCTTTTATCTCACGGGGACCGTGTCTTATGCAAGTGTGGGGGGAGATTTTGCCAAGATATCTTGATTATGGTTGTGGTTGGAACATGTATGGTTACCATGTTTAAGTTTAAGGAGATTAATTGCCATGATTGAGCTGAGTATAGTATTAGTAGTATTAGCCTTTTGGTGATTTGGTTACTAGATAGGTTGTGATGTCTAAATTTTTTGTTGTTTTTTTGGTATTTCGTGTTAATAAAATTTCTTTGTTGTGATGTTTGGTTTTATGCACATAAGCATATCTGCATTTCTGAACCCTTCTGAACATGATTCAATTTTTTTGAAAAGCCGATAAAAATTGACAAAGAGATTGGATTGATATTGAGTCATGAATAGGAAATGGATACGAAATAAAAGGAAAAAGGCTGACATTTTGTTGGACGTGTATAAGTGTTGCAGGATAAGTTCACATGCAAAATGCAGAAGTTGTTGGTTTTGTTTTGTTGTTCATGATGTTGAGAAGTGAATGGTGTAATTGAATAGAGTGAGGGCAGCTTGGGGTTGTTATTTTGTGTGGTGTGATTGCATGTCGTGTGTTGGGCGGAGAAAGATATCAAAGTTCACATGCTTGAGTTGAACTCACATGTCTTGTAAAGAGAGGGGGCCCACCTTTGAGTAACTAGAGTGCTTGGTAGTGTTTGGTGGGAATTTTTACTCTACTTGTTTGACCAATTTCTCTTTGCTTCATGTTCTATAAATGCAACGCTTGTTGTTGTTGTTATTTCAAGTCATTACATTCTATAAACACACGTTGGCATTCACAAAGGCATAGTGCTTACATTTGGAGTCTTCATCCTTTCTCTTCCCAGACTTAAGGCTAGTTTACCACAAGTTCTCCACTAAGGTATGTTTCAAGTTGTCCTTAAAGCTTTGTGAATTATTGCTGTTCATTTCAAGTAATGAAAGTGAAGGCATGATTTTGATTATGTAGTTGCTAGAAAATGGATTGATAAACATGGAAAACATGATGTTCATAGCCAAATGACAATGCATGTTAAGTGTGGAGGTGGAATGATTAAAAATGTTGATTTTCAAGAATTCCAGTTTTGCCACGTTTCTGTTTTTAGGGCATAACTTGAGTTACGAACGTTGAAATGATGTGCTTTCAGTTGCATCCTTTAGCTAACATGGTGGTCTTCAATGTTTATGTTGAACATTTTTGCTAATTGTGGCTGGAACTTAGACTAAAAAGGCTTAGAATATGAAATACATGTGGAAATCAGGATTTGAATTTGATGAATCTGCCAGGTTTGCCAAGTCTCGGTATTTTGGGTATAACTTGCAAATGGAATGTCCAAATCTATTGATTCCAGTGGGAGAGTTTAGCTAAGACTATGAGCTTCATTGTGTATGTTATACACTTTTGCTGGATTTAGCCGGATCATTGTCCATTTTGGAAGACAATAAATGTTCATGTTGCTGAAATTGCTGAATTGACAATTTTCTGACACTTCTCGGTTTTCTGGTTATAATTTCCTCAATTCAAATCCAAATGGAATGAAACCAATTGCAGATTTTAGCCTACATGACAAGCTACAATGTTTGTGTTTACCAATTTTGCTAATTGAGGTTGGAAGATAGGCTAATGAATAGAGGAAGGTAGAGCTGGAGTGAGGAAACAGTCCAGTTTGGTAGCTTTCGATAAGTAGTCATATCTTGCTAAAATTGAATCCAAATGGGTCGATTCTTGTCCATATTTTGGGCACAGCTCATGCTTTCTAACTTTCATGGTTGAAGTATTGTGTAAATCTTTTTGCTTAATATGCATTCATGCTGTTATTAAAGAGTGCAAGGCTGAAAATTTTGTGTTGAGAAAACCGATCCAATACTTGTTGTTGATGGTTTATACATTATGAGCTAACTCTGAAAAAATATGAGGTTATGATTTGAATTGTCTAAAAATGTTGCTATGATATTCATGGTGTTTGTTATTCTTACAGATATGGCCCCAAAGAAGGACTCAATTTCTCAAAAGAGTAAGGCTTCCAAGAATGCAGCATCAACTCAAAAGGGTGAAAGTTCTAAGAAGGGAAAAGCCAAAAAGCCTTTAGTTGAGGATTCAGATTCTGATTACTGCCTTGATGTTGATTTGCCGCTCTTCGAGGATCCACCAGAATACACAGTACAATCCACCACTCCAAAGAAAAGGAAAGGAACATCAGGCCAGGAGCCATCTATATTTGTTAATGAGCAAGCTCAACAAAGATAGGAATAAGGGATAGGCCTGAAGAAATTGCATTTCGAAAGGGCGTTTGCAGTTGAAGGAGGGCCATTTTCAGAATTAATGGAATTCAATTGTTTTGACAAGAAGCTGACCAGTGCTCCGGGGTTATGCAATGCAAGTTTAGCACGGGAGTTTTATGCTAATGCCAGATTTCCAAATAAAGATGGTGCATATTATGTTCGAGGGAAATGGGTGCATATTTCGAGTGAGATAATCAACAGTCATCTGGGGACACCCAGTTTTTCTCATGATCCTTTGCCAATTACAGAGGACGATGAATATGATCTTGCATTATCAACAGAACTTGCCCTGCCAGGAGCAAAATGGGAGATGAATACAAAAGGGCGGCGTAAGCATATACGAGAGGAGTGGCTGAGAAGCGATGTCAGGATATGGCTGATGTTTGTATTTCTCGGCTTATGCCCAGCTCCCAATCCACCGAGGTGCTTCGAAGTAGATTGCATTTGATTTCAGCAATTCGAGGAAGGAAGCCAATCGATGTGGGGAGAAAGATTTATTCTCTTATTCAATCTGGAATTGCAATGGACAGTGCTGCTTTATATTTTCCGGTATTGCTTGAGGAACTCTGTATGGCTCAGGGAGTGGACACTGTAGCTGGGGATTGGCGAAGGAATCCGGGACCGATTGGAACATCCTTGATCAAGTATCAAGGAGAAGAGAGGGAGCTGCGAAAAGCGAAGCAAGCGGGCACCAATAAATCAAAGAGCAAAGCTGGATCTACACCTACTGAGATGGATGAGGGATCTCAGATGTATGACTTTGGGATATGGCAAAGAGCAATTCAGGATTTTCAGCAGTCAATGGAAAATCGTTTCGAGAACATGGATGGGAGGCTACAAACTATTGAACATCGCTTCATGAACATAGATGAAAGGGTGGAAAGGATGCACGAGGGCATAGAGACTATGCATCAAGAATGGACAACTCATGCCTCGAGCATGGATCACATATTGGATGACATGACCACAGTAGCCCAGCAGCAATTTGAAGTGCTTTATCATAGGCAATGGTGCATGCAACAGGAGATTGATAGGAGCAACAAGATGATGGTCTATTATCATTCGGATGCAGGACCTCCAAAACCAGCTCCAACTTCGGTACAGTTAGCTGCGATGCCGTCCCTTCCATCATTACCCACATTTGGTAGAATTCCTTCTATGCCTTATACTCCCACATTCTTACCAAATCCGGGGTTTACACCTGCTACAAGATTTCCATTGTTAGCAACTGATCAAGTTATTGAAGGACCAACTCACGGCCCTTTTCAGTATGTGCATCAGCCCTTTGTTGCTCCCACATTTGCTACAGCATCATTGTCATCTACAGCGGGATTTGAGTTCCCTTCTTCCTTTGCTCCATCATCGTTTGGTACTCCCTCAATTGTTACAGAACCACTGGATGGACAGCCTTTTCCATCTACTTCTACGTTTGGATCTCCTTCTTCATCAGCTTCATCATCGTTTTCTCAGTGAGTTCTTCCTCCATCTTAGCTTATTACATTGAGGACAATGTTTAAATCAAGTGTAGGGGAGGGAATTTGTGTGATGTGTGCTGTGTTTGTTATGTTGGTTGATATTCTGTGTGATGATTGAAAATTTGAATTTTGTGTGATGATTGAAAATTTGAAATTTTTTTTTCTAAGGAGAGAATGCTTTGTACTAGACTTTAGCTCTTTTGAAGTTTTGTTTGAATTTGTGGTTCATCAAGTGCTATTTTCATAAGTTGCATGCGAAAGATGTTTTGATGTTCTGAACTCCAATCTTGATGAAATCGGTACATTTTGTTAATTAAGGCCCGATGTTAATGTAAGATAGATATGCCATGCAAAATTCAATTGACATAGGAGGTAATTTGTATGGATTCGTTCTTTTTGTTATGCATTTATCTGGTGTCTCCAGAATTCGTGCATGTTTAGTCAATTTGGGATTCTTATGAACATGTGCTTGCACAAGAAATGATATTGGAGAAAAAGCCATATTGGCAACTGGGAAGGAAAAAGCCATAAGAACCTGGCAATCAAATTTGGAGAAAAAAGCCATAAAACCCAGGCATTATTTCGGTCATCAATATGTGCACCAATGTGCAGCACTAATGTGCATAATAAGGGCAATGTCCCATAGAGTACCAATGTACGCATAGGTACCATTGATCTTGTGATTGCATGTTCATAAGGGTGTACAAGGAGAATGGCATGTATTGAATGGTATGTGAGACCAGCTAGATGGTGTATAGCAAGGGAATAGATGAAGTTCATGTTCCTCGGCACACACTTGCACGCATGACATTTTGGTCTTTATTCATTGTGCCTTGGTTGATAATTTGTGCTGTAAGATGATAGGTTGGAATTGAGTATATGTTAAGAGTTTTTCATATTGCATAAAAAATCTGTTTTGATGAACTCAAATGAGAACAAGTTTTACAGAGGAATGTGAGTTTTGAAATGTGAGTTTTGTGTTGTGTCTTTGCTTGAGGACAAGCAAAAGTTCAAGTGTGGGGGAATTTGATAAATTGGTTTTATACCAACTAATATGTGTTAAAATGCTTGGCTTTTGTTGTGTGTTTTATGTGCATATGTGATGTTTTGAAAGATTTTAGGCATTTATATGTTTGCAATATGAAAATGATCAAATGGTGCAAAAAGAGCAAAAATGGTGATAATTGAAGTGAAAATTGTCAAAAGGCAAATGGAGGAACCGAAAATGCATATTTGGCCAAATTAGGGTTTTGGCAGCTTTGAGTGTGAATTTGTTTTGAGCATAACTTCTTCAATACTAATCCAAATGATCCGTTCTTGGATGTTCTGGAAATCTATTTGAGTGTACTTCATTTCTTATGTTTTAACTTTCTTCTAATTCTGTGTGTAAATATGACAATCCAAAGCATCTTGATTATTGCTACTTCATAATTTAGTTATTGAATTCATATTGCCATAGTTTGGTAGATTGTTAATAACGTGAGCTACAGACCTCCAAATAAGTTGCTTCGTGATCCATTGGAAAGCCATGAGATAGACCTAGAACTCTTATGTTTACCATCAAGTCCAATTCAGGAGTTAAGTCACCCGAATTTGGTGTAGAAGTTGGGTTCTAAAGCTGAAACAAGCACTCAGCCACAATGAAGGCTCACATGCACAATATTGTTTCGGGCATTTTCACAAACACCTCACGAGCACTCACTTTGCACTACACTCTTGCACAGCTGCACACACCTCACATGCGGCGAGGTGATCTCGCCGCATACACTACGCACACACATTGACCTCGCCGCACATCCTCACTCGCACACCTCGCACAAGCTCACCGCACGCGAGCACAACACTAAGCACACTACTCTCACTACACTCGCACTACACTAGCACCTTACATGCACACATATCATGCGGCGATGTCACCTCGCCGCATGCACACACACTTACACCATTCATTTTATGTCTCATACATTTGCACACAACATTCTCTTTGCATTCTATTCCAACTTTTGAGCATAAATTGTACATTTTACAACTTATGCACGACACATACATTTGCAATTCATTCATGAATTTTCACTTTGTGCACACATTCACAGTTTCACTCATATTTCACAACACCACACTTGGTTTCACTACACAAAATATTTTCACAAACACTTCGATCTTTAGCAATGACATTTACATCCAGCTTATATACAACACTTTAGTTATATTTTGTTAACAATACTCCACACATTTCACTTCTCTCATCGATTTGAAATTCTCAGTCTTGCAAGTATCCACAACACTAGCCTCTTTAGGAGTTTACATCTTCAACACCAATTCCACTTCACATTCACAACAACATTTTTATTCCACTTCACAACATTCACAAATACTTACCATATTTCTTCATTCATTTTGTACACTTCACTTTAACAACATTTCATAACAACATTTCTCACTCTTACACAATCTTCACAATTCATTTCCATTCATTCATTTCACAAACACTCACACTCTTTAAACACCTCACACCAGCTCTCACACTCGCACTTGCACGGCGAGGTCTCGCCATTAAATTCATTACAAACGCACACAAGGCGAGACCTCGCCGCGAGGTCTCACCCCACACACACACTTCGCCACGAGACCTCTCCGCGAGGTCTCCTTCCTATATTTGCCTTGGGGTTTTATGTTTGGATAAAGTGAAAAAATGGCAAAGTGTTGGAATGGATGTTTCATGAGTTTCAATTTTGTGGCACTGTTTTGAGTTGATCACAAACCTCTCATCTGAGCTCCGAATTGGGTGATTTAGATGGCTACGGAAAGCTTAGACAAAGGGTTAAGACTTTCATGCTTTAAGTTGTCCCTAATTCACAGTGCATCATGATCAAATCTTGATGGAAAGTTGCTGCCATGAAATGTTGTGTGATTGAGTTTTCTGGAAAATTCGTCTAAGTGTTGAAGTATTAAGTTTCTGATTTTCAGGGCAGACGAAGGCGTGTAGCTCAGAGGAAAGAAGGCGCAGTTTCGCTGAAGGGCTGATCTGCAGAAGTGCGCGCGCATGTTGAAGACGTGGAGGAAGCAAGCATGAAGGCGTGATTTGAGTCTGAATCCTCAAGCAGGAGCCAAAAGCAGCGAAGTCGTGATTCTGTTAAGCCAGAAGGCGCGCGACTCGTGGCTGAGTTACAGAAGGCGCGATTTGCACAAGCCAGAAGGCGCTGGAATGCTGAACTTTTCTTCAAACTTGAAATATTTTGACATTTTAGGCTGATTTTTAGTTCTTTCACTTAAGGACACTTTTGTAATACTTGATACATTTTATGTTGCGTATTAATTATGTTTTCCCAACTTTATAAATAGGGAAGGTAGCTAAAATATGGGGGAATTATTCACTACTCACATTTTTTTCATTATTGTAACCGACTTTTGATTTGAAGGGCGAGAAGTGTTCTTGAGATCTACTTTCTCTCTCTACTTTATCTCTCTAAGTTTGCTGTTTCAATTTGGATTCCGATCAAAGATTTACTTTCATCAATATACATCTCCTTGAAATTGAGAAGAAAAGTGACAATCCTCTCGGCATTCGGAAGCTTTTAAGACTCTTAATTGGTAAACTCTTCCAATTAATGATTAGGAATTGTTTAATTTTCCAATTTGTTGATTGTGAAGCTGAAATGGAGATTCGTGGCTAATTGTATGATAATCTAGGATGCTGAGGGTGAATGCTAGGTTGAAATTGTAATTGTGCAGTAGAACTAACAATCTATTATAAGAAATGGAAATTCTCAGCTATGAATTTGTAAAACTCGTTAAGTGCATGATTTTGATCTGAATTTGACGAAATGATATTTGATTGCGGTCGTCATGCTGAATTGAGTCTTCTTTTGTAAGATTTGGATGAAAATTCATGAATAAAAACCTGAGAATGCATGAGTTCTTAAATCTGTTTGAATTTGCACAGATCTTAAAGCTAGACCTCATCATAGGAAGCTTTGAGTCTGTGTAATCCTGAGAACAAGGTGATAAGAGATTCTCCTAATCAAATGATGAATTTACATGCTAGGATCGGGCCTCACCATGGGAGATTCTAGGTGTTCATGTCTGAGTAATTTGAGTGGGGAATTGAGACAGTTTGTTCACACTTCACCATCCTTAGGCCTGACCAGAGGATAGGATGGTGTTGGGAGACTAAAAATTGCAGTGTAGTAACAATGCTAACTATTATTTCTGTTTCCAATTGTGATTCTCCTCATCTGCTTTGATTGTATGTTAGTAATACTGTATGTATGAGAAGTTGCATTCACCCGGAAGTAGCCTAGATTATCAGCTTAATTTTCTTGAGAACTTTGCTTTTACTTCTCTGAGTCTTACTTGTGTGTTCATTTCAATTCGTAATTGTGTGGAGTTAAACAAATTTACTTCCTGTTAAATTTTGCATTTAGTGTTCTTTTAATCTTGTTTTATTTTGGTGACGTAACTGAGCATATCAAAATTCTTGAATCGACTATTTCCCTGAGGAACAAAACCTAGCTCACTGGTACTATATTCAGTGAAATTAGGATAAATTGACGAGCCGCGACAACTCGACATCAATAGGCACGAGATTTTTTGAGAAATCACTCTGTGACTTGGGGGATGGAATCAATCTTATGCCTTTATCTATTGCTTTGAATGTGGGTCTTGGTAAGAGGATAAAGCCTGTGGCGGTGACATTGCAACTGGCTGATATATCTCTGGTAAAACCAACGGGCATGGTTGAAGATGTGCCGGTTGTGGTGGACAAGTTTATTATTCCCGTGGATTTCATTGTTCTTGATATGGAGGAGGACCTGGACGTACCTTTGATTTTTCGTAGACCTTTTCTTGCAACATGTGATGCTTTAATAGGTTAGAAACAAGACAGTAACATTTTGCATAAACAATGAACAAGTGGTTTTTTATGTTAATTACGCCATAAAACATCCCATGCATATAGAATCTTGTTTTGCTATTAGAACTGTTGCATGTTCTGTCATTGGGGTTGATGAAATATGAAACATGACTTTGTGTGTGTTGATGAAAAGAATGTTTGTGAAAAAGAAAAAAATGAGTTAGAGTTAGATGATGAAGATAGAAAAATTGTGTCTGAGATTGAAAATCTTGTTGAAAGATGTATATTAGATGAGTCCATTTTTGAAATGCAAAGTGAAGTTGTGAAAATGGAAAATGAATGTGTAATGCAAGAAACGTTGAAGAATTCATGTGTTAAAGAATTGAGAAATGATGATGAATGTAAGTTTTCAACTAATGAAGTGTGGCACCCACTGAGGTGAGGAGCAAAGAAAGTTTGTGCAGGAATGAAAAGCTTATGGATTCCATTGTGGTGCCACTAAAGTTGGAACTTAAGTCATTGCCTCCATATTTGAAGTATGCTTTTTTAGGTGAAAAATGAAACTTTGCCAGTGGTGATTTCTTCCAAGATGGAAAATTGGCAAGAAGAGAAGTTGTTAGGTGTCTTGTGGCAATACAAGCAAGCCATCGGGTGGACCATTGCAGATATCAAGAGAATTAGCCCAAGCATTTGTATGCACAAGATTTTGCTAAAGGAAAATTCTATTCCAGTGCGTGATAGACAGAGAATACTTAACCCTCAAATGCTGGGGGTTGTAAAGAATGAGGTAATCAAACTTCTAGACTTTGGAATGATCTTTTCAATCTCATACAGTGAATGGGTAAGTCTTGTGCAATGTGTGCCCAAGAAGGGTGGGGTAACTGTTGTTAAGAATGATGCTAACGAGCTTCTAGCGGCAAGGATCATTAGTGCATAGAGAGTTTGCATGGATTACCGCAAGCTCAATAAGGCAACCAGAAAAGATAATTTCCCACTTCCCTTTTTGGAACAACTTCTGGACAGAATTGCAGGCTTCCTTTTCTATTGTTTCTGGGATGGATACTCAGGCTACAATCAGATAGCAATTGATCCCAAGGACCAAGAAAAAACCACTTCCACTTGTCCTTTCGGTACTCGTATAAAAGCGCATGCCTTTTGGCCTTTGTAATGCACTGGGCAACTTTTCAAATGTGCATGATGGCAACTTTTAATGATATGATGGAGTCCATAATAGAGATATTCATGGATGATTTTTCAGTGTTCGGTATTACATATGATGGTTGTTTAGACAACTTGGCTAAGGTGCTACAAAGATGTGAAGAGACACATTTGGTGCTTAACTAGGAGAAGTGCCAATTTATGGTGCAAGAGGGGATAGTCTTTGGACACAAGATCTCCAGCAAGGCAATTGAAGTTGACAGACCAAAGATTGAGGTCATTGCAAAGCTTCCTCTTCCAACCAATGTGAAGGGCATTAGAAGTTTCCTAGGACATGTAGGGTTCTACAGAAGATTTATTAGGGATTTCTCTAAAATTGCAAGGTCCTTGTACAGTCTCTTGAAAAAGGATGTGAAGTTTGATTTTGGTATAGAATGTGTTGAAGCGTTTGAGTTGTTGAAACCCAAGCTTGTAGAACCACAAGTTATAGTCACTCAACAATGGGGTGAAACTTTTGAAATCATGTGTGATGCAAGTGATTATGCAATCGGTGCTGTACTAGGGAAAAGAAGAAACAAGGTTTTTCATACAATTTATTATGCAAGTAAATTGTTGAATGAAGCTCAATTAAATTACACAACTACTGAGAAGGAAATGCTAGCTATTGTGTTCGCCTTTGACAAGTTTTGTGCTTATTTGCTGGGTTCAAAAGTTATAGTGCACACGGATCATGCTGCGTTAAAGTATTTGCTACCCTTAGAAAGAAGCTAAACCGAGGCTCAATCTATGGGTTTTGTTACTCCAAGAGTTTGATGTTGAAATACGGGATCGTAAGTGTTCAGAGAATGTGGTAGCCGACCATTTATCAAGGCTGGAGTTAGAAGCCCAAGAGGAGCCAACGATCTTGATCAAAGAGCATTTTCTAGATGAGCAAGTGTTCACTGTAGAGAAAGAGGCTTTACCATGGTATGCTGAAATAGCTAATTTTGTGGTAGCTGGCCAAGTTCCTGCATATTTTTCTTATGAGCAAAGAAAGAAACTAAGACATCATGCAAAGTTTTTCTTTTGGGATGATGATGCACACTACAAAGATTGTAGCGCCGATCAAGTGATAAGGAAGTGCCTCAAAGATGGTGAGAAAGATGAAATCCTGAAAGCTTGTCATGAAGGCCCTTGTGGAGGACACTTTGGTGCAGCAAGAACTGGTTTCAAAGTATTGCAATTTGGATTCTACTTGCCACACATCTTCTTGGACTCACGAATTTGGGTAGGACAATGCGACAGATGACAGAAAAGTGGCAACATTTCTTCACGAAATGAAATGCCTTTGAATAACATATTGGAGGTAGAGCTCTTTGATGTATGGGGCATTGATTTCATGGGACCTTTCCCAAAGTCGTGTGGCATGCAATACATATTGGTGGCAGTAGATTATGTATCCAAATGGGTTGAAGCTATTGCATTACCGCATAATGACGCAAGAAGTGTTGCTGCATTCTTGAAAAAGTCTATATTTAATAGATTTGGAGTTCTAAGGACAATCATCAGTGATGGGGTTTCTCACTTTTGTAACAAGATCTTTGTATCCCTATTGGCTAAGTATGGAGTAAAACACAAGGCGTCTATTGCCTATCATCCACAAACCAGTGGTCAATCTGAAATATCCAACAGAGAGATAAAACGGGTTTTGAAAAAGGTTGTGAATCCGAGTAGAAAGGACTGGGCTCTCAAGTTAGATGATGCTCTCTGGGCATATTGGACAGCTTACAAGACTCCAATTGGTGCTTCTCCTTTTCAGCTAGTTTTTGGGAAAGAATGCCACTTACTAGTAGAATTGGAGCATCGAGCTTATTGGGCAATTCAGAAGCTCGATATGGATTTGAAGGGGGCACAGTGTAAAAGAATTATAGAACTAAATGAATTGGATGAGTTCAGGTTGAATTCTTATATAAGTGCAAGGATGTACAAAGAGAGGAAAAAGCGGCTTCATGATCCTGGAATTAAGGCAAAGAGTTTTGCACTATGACAATGGGTTTTGTTGTATGAGTCTAGGCTGAGACTTTTCCCAAAGAAATTAAGGTCATGTTAGAGTGGTCCATTTCAGGTTATCAGGGTAATGCCATATAGTGTTGTGGAGATCCAGAATGAAAAGAATGGCAATACATGGCCAAGTAAATGGCCACAGACTTAAGCCTTATATAGCAAATCAAGAAAAGGATGTTCAGGCAACGTAGCAAGTTCCACACGAACTATTTTTGGATGATCCTTTGGTGGTGAATTGACTCCCACCATGTCGGACTGGCGACGTTAAAACGAGCGCTCTTGGGAGGCAACCCAAGCATGATTTCTTTACTTACAAATGTTTTGTTAAATTTTTGATTTGTTCTTTTGTTATTTTAGTGCCTAGTGTAATTCTGGGTTCAACAGGCCATTTGTGTAACGTTCTAGTCTAATGGAAATGTCTTTGTAATTCTTTGTAGTGCACCTGTGCCCAATCAAGGAGATGGACTTCAATGAATGCCATGGTAAGAGTTGGTAAGATACACACATGGAGCATTTATTTAGTTCATGACTAAGTTATGAGCAAGGAAATTAAACAATGGAAAAGTTGAAGTGTCGTGACACAATTCATTGAAGTGTAATGACAAAATTCATTGGGAAATAACGTTGGAAATAGAAAAGAATCAAATGCTGAAATCTGGTTTTGGACATACGTGACATGCGATGCATAAAGTATGAAATAGTTTCTTCCATTATGTGGTTTTCTAACTTCTATAAAAGGCTGGACAAGATAAAAAATGAGTAAGAAGTTAGGGCCCACGACACTAATGAAGCTTGTCACCTTGTTAGTTGGAAGCATTTAGTTTGGAAGATGTTGTGTAGTTATGGAGTCTATAAATTCTTTCCATTTCCACACTTGTCCATATTGTTTTTATCAAGAAATCACTAAAGCGTTTTGGTAGCAAGAGAGCACTCAAAGTTCTTGCATTTTTATTTCTTGAAGAATATCTTTTTTTCATCTTAAGCTCAAGGTATGTCTTTTCTTCACTTTGTGGTTCATTGTTGCGAGAATTTTCAAAGTGATTCATGCTTATATGAGTAATGCTCCCTAGTATGTTTTTATGCTTATTCTGGGCTGAGATTGTGAGGAATATGCCAAATGAATTGGAGGTTTTTGCCATGCTTATAATTGATAATAACATGCTAAGTGTGGGAGAAGGTTAATGGCTCACAAAGTTTGTTTCAGCTTTGACCTGATTCTATAAATTTCGCTTAGCTTGAGCATGTGATATCCAAAATGGATGATTCCAATTGGGTAATTAAGCTAAAATGACAAGTTACAAGGTTTATGTTTTACCCTTTTGCTAATTGTGGACGAAACATAGTCATTTTGGATAAGGAAATGGGGTGTTGATGCTAAAATTCATATTGAGATGGTTGCTGAATTTGCCCAGTTTGACACATTTCGGTGTTTTGGCTATAATTTGTTCATTCTTGGTTCCAATTGGGTAATTCTGGTCCATAACTTTAGCCAAGATCATGGTCTACAACTTTGCTTTTATAAATTTTGGCTAATTTTACCAGCTTCGCATGTTATTTTATATGTCTATTTGTTGGTAGAAACCTGTAAATTGTTTTGAACATTCTGCCCATGAGTGTCACACTTCAGTAATCTGAGCATTAATTGATCAATGTTTATCCAAATGATGCACTTCAAATTGCTAATTGCAGCTTACAAATAGGGCTACAACTTTTGTGTTGAAAGGATTGCCTAATTCTCTTTGTTCTTAGCTCCACACTTCGGTGCAAAGTTCTTGATTGTGCTCAAATTTTGAAAGTACAAGTGGTCATCGTTGTGTTCATTTCCGGATTGTACTTCTAAGTGTAGTTCTTACTCATTGGCCGTAGGCCTTTCCTTATATGCTTATTTCTTATTCAGGTATCATACTGTCATGGCTCCTAAGAAGGGTGCTAGTTCTCAAAAAGTAAAAGTCAAGGCACAGATGCCTGGAGATTCAGATTCGGAGTATTTTCAAGAGGATTTGCCCATATTTGAAGAACCCACGGAGTAGGTGATAGGCGTGAAGATTAAACTTTAATTCCCCGGGCGCCAATTTGAGAGCGGTTTTGGAGCTAGAGTTAAAAGTTAAGGCTTAACCGAATCAAATAAATTTATAACCCTAATCCTCACGACATTTAAGGTGCATTAAGACACCGACGTTTGTGTAGCAAAGTGGAAGTAGGGGTCGAACACACAAGGAGGGGATAAGTTTTTGGAATTAGGGTGAATGTGTGTGAAGTAGTGAAAATACAAACAAGAAAAGGGAAATGACCTAAACAGCCAACTAAACAAAAGAACTAAAACAAGGAAATAAATGCATCATGGAAAAAGGAATCATGCAATGAAGTGTACCCTTCGAGTATTGGTTTTCCTAAACATTAGTGATTTATGTGGTTTACAAGAGTGAGTTAACGAACTAAGACTGTGACAACATAAATAAAGTTCCACTTTTATGGCGGAAGCTAGAACCTAATAACGTTGACACCTACAGAAAATTGACTTCATAGCTAATCCCCCCTTTATGGCGGAGGCAAGGATTTGCCAATTTAGGACAACTAAGAGCCCTATGTTCTTCCAAGCTTATCGCACTCTAATTTGGCTCCTCCATTATGGCGAAGACATGAGCCAAACATAGTCACTCTTTCGAATATCACTCCCTAACCTATTCCTTCCTTTATGGCGGAGGCAAGGTCTAAGTTAGTTCATGCTACCCGAATTCACCAACCCTAACATCGGAATCTCAATGTCCTAAGCGATTCCCTCTTTATGGCGGAGGCAAGAAAAGTCTAGAACACCACCATTAATCTACTATCCACATACTAATCTACCCTAAGCATTACTACTATGGAATGTTAGATTAACTTGTAGTTCCAAATTCTTTATTACCCACAATATAAATCCACATAAAAACGCAACAATTCAACAATCAATAACCAATCTCCAAGGGCACTAGCAATTTAGCACATAAAAGCTACTAAGAACATCACAATAATGAATTAAAGAAATGGAATTAAACAAAGAAATACAAAGAGTAGTACTCCCCTTTGATGTTCCAAGCCAAAGCTCCAAGCTTACTCGATCAAAACATGTCCTTAGAGCCAATGACTTTACATGAAATCCCTCTCCTCTTCATGCTATTTATACCAAGAACACACACTAGTTGTGTGTTCTTGTGGAGTTCATAGGGAGGGGAGCTTACAAAACAACTAATCTAACCTAAAAACTAACTACAAAAACTAACAAGAATTGGCTTCCTTCTTGGTCTCTTCTTCTTCTCCCCCTTCTTCTCTCTTCTTTGGCTGTAGAATTCTTTATTATATGGGTGAGATTAGGGTTACAAAATATGTGTTGACCGAGTTCCCAAAATGCCCTTGAAGTCTTCTCAAAATGGAGGACTAAACGGTCAAAAATCAGCCCCTCGCGATCACCAGCGGCGCGCCGGTAAGCTCTCCGGCTCGCCGGAGATTTGTTGAGCATTCTGGAAATTTTATTTTTCGGTGCGCCGGAGAGATCCCAAAACAAGAAAGTTGTAGCTCTTTCGCTTAGCTTTCCAATCGTACCTGAATCAGTCCATTCGGAAGTAAATTGAGAGAGATATGATCGAAATACTAAACCTTGGCATATTTCTTCCGCATTTGTTCTTCATCGCTTTTTTCACCTAAATCACATCTTTCTTGATCTTCTCAATCTTTTCTTCTCATTTTGGCCTCCATGATTAACAACCTCCGAAAATGCTTTTCATCATTCTTTTGCTCCGTTGCTCCTCTCATGTCATAATGTCCTATAAATACGTTAAAAACACGTAAAAACGACATAAAAACATGTTACAAGGACGCACAATGATAGGAATCCGTACAAGCAATCTACTCCAAATCCTAATGGGAATAGGATACCAAGCCAAATCCTAATAGGAATAGGATTTCCAAGACAAATCCTAATGGGATTAGGATTTCCAAGCTCAATCCTAATAGGATTAGGATTCATCAATCCTCATCTTGTCCGAGTTCCATAAGAGTTCCATAAACGCAAATCCGAATGAGACTAGGATTCACAATCCAAGTGGGATTAGGATTCACTAATCCATGGACATTATTGATTGAAGACCAAGATGGCGTGCTTGGGCTTTTGCCAAATTGGATCGCGCCTTTTCTTAAGTAGTTAGAATTAATTAATGTTTTAATAATTAAGTCCAAAACATTTTAATTGGGCTTATTATTAGTATATTTTCGTTTTTAATTACATGGCCCAAGTTATCTTGCATGATAATGGCATGTAATGGGCTTTAATTTGTTAGGAAAGTAATTCCCTAAATTTTAGGAGCTTGTCCTTGTCTTCTAGAAGGGCAAAACGTTTTTAGCTTCCTTTTTCCATAAAGGATTAGTTTGTAAGTTGGTTAGTTTAGAAGTCAAGTTGTAATTTACAACTTCTAGGGTTTTATTTCCTTTTCCAATTTGTAGAGCCGAAACTCATCTCTATATAAAGAGATCATTGTAAACGTTTTTTAGACATGTTGAATTGAAAGAATTTTGGCTTTGCTAAATTAAATTTGACATCACCAACGTGAATTATTCTTGAGTAATTCATAAGACCCACCAAACCTTAAGTGAGGAACTTTAGGTAAAGCTTACAAGTTCTAGATTTATAGAACCGGCCAAACTTGATAGGTTTAATTTATTGATTTACAATTGTTAAACTTAATCAATTTGTGTTAACGTTGGGGTTAGGTTAATTTTAATCTTGCCTTTTCGTTCCATATCTTTTTTCCGCAAATTGTGTTTCTTGTTTCTTGAATTGCGTTTTTGGTGCACAACGATCCGAACTTGTGGAAAATTCGTGTGGATTGGACTTCATCCTACTCCATTCGTATCAATTGGTATCAAAGCTATCCAGGTTGTTCATCAAATTCGGTAAATAATCTTTTTTTATTTGAGTCTTGTTCTTGTTTTTCTCTTCTCGGATCTTGTCCTTCTTTTGGCGTCCTTCTTGCTGTTTTGTTGCGTTAATTTCTGCAGATTTAGTGGTGTCTTTTGTTGCTGTTTTCGTGTCTTTATTGCTGTCCAAGGTCGTCATAGTTCTGCCTTTAAATTACGTCAAAATCGCATGCAATTTGTTGCTAAAATCTGTCCAATTCGTGTTCATCCATTGTTCGGATTTTTGCGATTTTTGTTGAGTTGTTCTTTGCTGTTTTGTGTCGTGTTTTGCTGCTGTTTTTCTTCATAATTCTGCATTGTTCTTGTTCATCATCATAGTGTGGAATTCTTGAGTCATTCTTGCTGAAATCACGTCCAAAGAATTAGGGTTTGTCAAACTAGGGTTTGTGAAATTAGGGTTCTTATTCAAAATTTCATAACTTCCTTGTTTCTCATCCTTTTCTTGATCTTTCTTTTGTGTTAGTTTCATCATTCTATTGCCATCAAAGTGTGTTTTGGTCAAACTTTTTCACCATCTCAAAAAGACGAGTTCTTGACCACTTTCTTGAAAATCTTGATTTTTCTTGGAAATCCGAAAGTGCTCAAATTTGAATCTTGAAGACATATTCTTGCTCTTTGTGATATTTCTTGAATCTTTGGTAAAAGTGGTATCTTCAAAATCCGAAATTTTGTTGACTTCTTGATACATTGAAGTGGTTGAAAATTTAGGGTTTATCAACAACCTCAAAAACCCTAGTTAAGCTTTTTGTCAAAAAAAAAAAAAAAAAAAAGGGCCATTAAAAAAAAAAAAAAAAAAAGGCCATTACAAAAAAAAAAAAAGAGACCAAGTAAAAAAATCAGCCCAAAGGCATTTGGTCTAAAGTGAAAAAAAAAAAACAAAAAAAAAACAAAAAAAAATTTTATTTTTTTTTGTATTTAATTTTATAGTTTCGGACGCCACTTTCGGACCCCTTACGGATCCGAAACTACCGTCCGAACCTCGACAGAAAAGTCACAAATTTTCACAGAATTTCGGACGCCACTTTCGGACCCCTGACCCGTCCGAAACTACCGTCCGATCCTCGACAAAGATTTGAAATTTTTTTAACAAAGTTTCGGACGCCACTTTCGGCCGTCCGAACCTTTGTTCTACCGTCCGAAACTCGGCAGAGAGTTTCTATATACTATAACTTCAAACCTTCATAACTTTCTCATTTTTAATCGGAATTGAGTGATTCAAAAACACATCTTCTTGTTATCTTCTCTAGTCTCTGAATTCGTAGCTTTCTGAAGTTAATCTGTTTATACCCCATACGTGATCTTAAATTCTTCTTGTGACGTGAAATTTTTCTTTTCAAACTTCTTTGGTTTTGCTTTTCTGAATTGATTTGTTTGAACTAATTGGTTGAGACTTGTTCTTAAAATCGACAAACAGTAAGCTTCAATTAGTTTGAGAGATTCATTGAGAGTATTTAGATAGGGTATACACGAGAAAAGCCATTACACTAGAGAGGAGAGTATTACTCACCAAAAGTGAGAACCCGAGAGGTTTTTTATTTTTGCTATCTTTTGTTGTTTTTTTTTTACTAACTTGCAGGAACAATGGAGGGAGATGATAAAACACCTCAAGGACAACCCCAAACGGATCAAAAATATGTTAATGATGTTCTATTTGACATGATCCGAAAGCTCAATCTAAAGATTGATAATTTAACAATTTTTCCTTCACCAAAAAAAGGTTCTACTTCTCGACAGAATAAACATGAAGAAGCCGAGCCTAGTGATGAGGAGAATGAGGAGTTCATGGATTCTCCTAAAGATGGTAAGAAATCTGATTTGTCAATTAGTGGAGTTAAACTAACATTGCCTACTTTCCATGGTAAAGCAGATCCGGAAGCTTATTTTGATTGGGTTCGAGAGCTTGAACACTTCTTTGAAGGTAATAGCTATCCCGAACATAAGAGGTATCGCCTAGCCTTCATGCACCTCAAGGATTATGCAAGTTTGTGGTGGGATAAGGTAATGAGATCTAGACGTGAAGATGACGAACCACCTATTCAAACTTGGAAGCAAATGAAAGCGCTTATGAGGAAGAAGTATGTTCCATCACATTATAGCCGAGAGCTCAACAGAAAATTGCACTCCCTTGTGCAAGGAAACAAAACCGTGGAGGAATACTACCATGAGATGGAAGCTCTCATGATCAAGGCCAATGTTCGTGAAGATCCCGATTCAACAATTGAAAGATTTCTTAGAGGTATGAATTCTGAGTTGTCTTATCATGTTGATTTACAATCTTATGTTGATATTAATGAGCTTGTTCATAAAGCTATTAAGATTGAAAGGCACATGAAAGGTAAGAACAGGTTCACACAACAGAATCCACCATGGCAAAGGGATTTGAAGTCTAAATCAGCCCCTTTCACTCCACCAACAAAACCAAGGCAATTTACCTCAAACCAGCCATCTAGTGCGCCTCCTTATGTCCCAAAATCAGTCCCCAAAGCTGCTGAAAATGCCCCTAAACCGGCGACAACTTCTGCTCCAAGATTGAGGGATATTAGATGTTTTAAATGTCAAGGCTATGGTCACTTGCAAGCCAATTGTCCTACTGCCCGGATCATGATTACTTTAGATACTGGCGAAGTGGTAAGTGATGATGATTGTGCCGACATGCCACCTCTTGAAGAAAAGTACCAAGATGATCAAAGTGATGAGGGTGAAAAGCTTGATGAACCGACCTACTCAGTTGGTAACTTTTCTTTAGTTTCTCGCCGTGTTCTTAATGTTCAACCTTTGGAAGATAATGATTTGATGCAACGTGGTAACATATTTCACACACGCTGTTTAGTGCAAAACATGGTTTGTAGTGTGATTATTGATAGTGGTAGTTGCACAAATGTGGCGAGCACCTTACTTGTTAACAAACTGAATTTGAATTGCATGAAACATCCAAAACCATATAGGCTTCAATGGTTAAATAATTCAGTTGAAACTCGTGTCACTAAACAAGTAAAGTTTTCTTTCACCATTGGTAAATATGTTGATACTGTTTTATGTGATGTTGTTCCAATGGAGGCTAGTCATATTTTACTTGGTAGACCTTGGCAATTTGATTGTGATGTGCTTTATCATGCCAAGAAAAATTTTACAGCTTCGTGCATAATGGTAAAAAGTATAGTCTTCATGCTTTAACTCCTGCTCAAGTTTTTGAAGATCAAACTCGAATTGCACAAGCTTGTAAAGACATAAATGAAGCTAAGAAGAAGAAGGAACTAGAAAAAAAACAAAACGAAAAATCTAATTTAGGCCGAGATGTAGTTAATAAGAAATCTTGTTGTTTTGCTTCTTCTAATGAGATTAAGAGAGCATTGATTAATAGGCAGTCCTTATACTTCATGTTTAGTAAGGAACTTATACTTGTTGTTGACAGTGATAACCTTGCTTCTTTGCCTAGTGCTGTTTACTCTCTCTTACAGGTTTTTGGAATTCCTAAATGCCTAATGGCATTGAAACCACTTCATTATCAAATGAAAGGAATCCAATCTGCCTTAACTTGTTTTCCACAAGGTAAGCAAGGTAAGTTGAGTGCTTATAATTTCGATCATTACAAAACCCTTGTGAACACTAAACAAAGTGTTAAATCTATTGATTATCCTAACTGGAATACACTTTATTTTGATGATTTGATTCGTAACTTTGCTCTTACTGTTTTCAATTCATGCCAAAATCAAAAGTATCCACTTCGACAAGGTAATCTGATTGTTCAACACTTGTTTGGTAAGTTATCTCAATTTCGAATTTCTTTTCAATTCCCGAAGGTACAATATTCTGTTCTTATTCTTTGGAATTGTAAGTTCTTAATCTTTGATAACTTCAACATGCTTGTAAAGAATGTACAACTTAGTTTTTGTGATTCACATTTAATCCGGGATGTCTATATATATACTTGCTTTGCAAATTCTTATGAATCCTTGGATAATATTTGTAATTACATTAATATATGTTTACTTTCTTTTCATTCTTTCCATGTTAACATCATTGATTTTCATGTTATTATTAGTGTGTCCAAGCATGATGTTAATAAATTTCTCTTGAATACTTTCTTGCTGTTCAAAACATTATGTTCATCTTTATTTGAAGTATTCTTTTTAAAGTTGTTTAATATTGCATATCATCATAAGTTTTCTGATTTGCATTTATTAAATGATGTTTATATGCATAATTATTTTGAGTTTTCTTTAACTTACACATTTATTTTCTTATTGCAGGATTTGTTTTACTTGGCTCGAGTTTGTAATGAGTTCTTCTTATTGGTGTTTGATCCAGGAGCTCAATTTCCAGATTCGAGGACGAATCCTTTCGAGGAGGGAGGGAATGATAGGAATCCGTACAAGCAATCTACTCCAAATCCTAATGGGAATAGGATACCAAGCCAAATCCTAATAGGAATAGGATTTCCAAGACAAATCCTAATGGGATTAGGATTTCCAAGCTCAATCCTAATAGGATTAGGATTCATCAATCCTCATCTTGTCCGAGTTCCATAAGAGTTCCATAAACGCAAATCCGAATGAGACTAGGATTCACAATCCAAGTGGGATTAGGATTCACTAATCCATGGACATTATTGATTGAAGACCAAGATGGCGTGCTTGGGCTTTTGCCAAATTGGATCGCGCCTTTTCTTAAGTAGTTAGAATTAATTAATGTTTTAATAATTAAGTCCAAAACATTTTAATTGGGCTTATTATTAGTATATTTTCGTTTTTAATTACATGGCCCAAGTTATCTTGCATGATAATGGCATGTAATGGGCTTTAATTTGTTAGGAAAGTAATTCCCTAAATTTTAGGAGCTTGTCCTTGTCTTCTAGAAGGGCAAAACGTTTTTAGCTTCCTTTTTCCATAAAGGATTAGTTTGTAAGTTGGTTAGTTTAGAAGTCAAGTTGTAATTTACAACTTCTAGGGTTTTATTTCCTTTTCCAATTTGTAGAGCCGAAACTCATCTCTATATAAAGAGATCATTGTAAACGTTTTTTAGACATGTTGAATTGAAAGAATTTTGGCTTTGCTAAATTAAATTTGACATCACCAACGTGAATTATTCTTGAGTAATTCATAAGACCCGCCAAACCTTAAGTGAGGAACTTTAGGTAAAGCTTACAAGTTCTAGATTTATAGAACAGGCCAAACTTGATAGGTTTAATTTATTGATTTACAATTGTTAAACTTAATCAATTTGTGTTAACGTTGGGGTTAGGTTAATTTTAATCTTGCCTTTTCGTTCCATATCTCTTTTCCGCAAATTGTGTTTCTTGTTTCTTGAATTGCGTTTTTGGTGCACAACGATCCGAACTTGTGGAAAATTCGTGTGGATTGGACTTCATCCTACTCCATTCGTATCACACAAGAGGTAAGTAAAACAAATACAATAAGGTGAAAATCATCACCTTATCAAACCCTCTACACTTAAACCTTGCTCGTCCTCGAGCAACAAAACAAAATAAAGAAAAACACATATATGCTCGTCCTCGAGCAACAAGACAAAATCACATAAAAACATATATATATATATATATATAATAAAGAATGAAGGATTGGTAATTTTACTTTACTCCACAATGTGTCTAATCATTTTAAGCACTTGATAAGTGTTTGTGTACATGCCTCTTACCTTACTCGACTAAAACGACAAGTAATCACTCCATGTATCTGCAAGAGTCATCAAAGTGCCTTTTTGTACATATTCAACACGTTGAGTATATTGTGTGTGTGTGTGTGTGTGCAATAGGTACCACTCGGGTCTTGACTTATTCATGTTCACACCATAGGTAAGAGATCCGACAACTAAGCTTTGTTCTACTCTTTTTCTTACAATCACCTCTTTGACCATTATGTAGATACTAAAAAGTTTATAAGATCATTGGGACTTTTATTTGAACTATGAACGCCAAGGGTTTTATGGCTTTTTATACCCACATTCCATCTCATATGAGTTCTCCTCCAACCTTTTGGTTAGTAAAGGAGCGGTCTAGCATTGGAGAGGAACTTTTTCGTATCAAAATGCATAAAACACATAATTTAAACGATGCCAAAGGTTTTGTGGCTGTTTTTTCCCATTCCATCTCGTATGAATTCTCCTTCAACCTTTTCGGTTAGTGAAGGAGCGGTCTCACATTGGAGAGGAATTTATTCATTGCTAACAACAGAATATTATAAACAACACATAATGCACAATTCATTTTTTGAAACTTGAAAGTATCTACACATGTCTCTTAGGGAAAGTTAGTGCAAGAGCTAAACTAACCAAGTGCCAAGGTACTCCGACCTATCTTATTAACTAAACTTGTCAATCACCATGTGTTCCCCACTTGTGCGTATTAACAATAACTCAAAATGTAGAACTTTCTATCAAGGACCCGACTTTCCTTATGTAACATGTTATTTTCGTTATCGCAAGCCAAGTTTCTAAGATAACACAATTCACATCATTGGCTACACAACACTCATCTCATATAAGTAAGAATAGACACATTTTCTCATTTTTTTTGCCAACGCCAACACTCAAACACTAAACACAAAGACAAACAAACACTAAAATGAACAAAAGTTCACAAAGACACAAAATGGAAAAATTCACAAAAAATCACAACAACAATAACAACTATGGACATTATGATATCCCAAAATGGCAACGGATTTCCTATCCAAGCGGCTTCAAGCCTCAACAACAAGGTACTTCCAAAATCTCAAAACACGCAAGAATACTCAATGTGCAATGAAGAGTTTGCAAGAATCAACCAAAAGAAAACTAAAACCTAAATAAGAAAAATAACTAAAAATTCAAGTTAAACATCCATAAATCACAAAATATTCATTGAAGCACAATTCAAATATCTTCACCAATATCTTCCCCCATCCACACTTAAAATATGCATTATTTTCAAAACACAAGAGGGGGATAAGAAAACACCCATGACGTATGCCTTATGGCCATCTCTTCATTTGAGCATGTACAATCCGAACTTGGCCATTGTGAAGATGCCTCTTCTTTTTGTCTTCTCATGGATGGAAAACCTAAAAAAATCAAAGAAAGAAAATAAGTAAACTAATTCCATGTATGAGTTCAAGAAGAAAACTTTTAAATAATTAAGCTCTATACATGACACTCAAACATAATCACTCGAAACGAAAATGTTCACAATCACTTTAAGGCATGCATGAGAAGTTTTATAATGTACTCATGTGAGTGCTCTTGTGCTAGGTGTGCATCACAATCATGTTTAAATCCTAATCTCATTCATTAAGCTCATGTGCACTTGAGTCCTAATGAATTCATGCTAGGTAAACCATGAATATGCCATTAACCACATATATGAAAATTGCACATATCAATCTTTTGAAACCTCACAGCATATGTTAACTCATGCAATTTAACATTAAAAATCATGAAGTGATTTAGAGTGAAATGAGTGTTTGGGTCCCTTTGTGATGAGAGTGAAAAATAAGAAAGAAATAAGCAAGTGGTGTGAGGGGTATGCACCCCCCTCCACACTTAGCTCTTTTTATCATTTATGCACATTTTTCATTCTCTCATAGTCATTCTTTCACATTTATTGTTCTCTTTGAACTCCTACAAGAAAAACTACCCTAATTACACTAAACACATTAAACAAAACATAACAATTAACATTTAAATAAAAAAAATGACAAGAAATTGTAGTTCTAGGCTTATTTATTCCCTAGCTAGACTTTATTATTGTGGCTACTCCCTCAAGATCGGAATAACCATCTCGGTCCCAAAAGAATGCCCTTTCATAGGCACTCCTATGCCTTTTGTAGGGCGTTCTTTGGCACCCTTTGAGGAGGCGCTTGAGCTCATGTTCGTGGGGAGCAACATCAACAAATTCTACTTTGTACCAATCTTGCTCCCCCATTGTAGTCTCCTCCTCTCCTTCTTCCACCAAGATGGTTGAGAAATATAATGGATTCTCAATATCCTTCAAGATAGTCTCCACTTCTACTATGCTTGACCTACAAGACTCAACCAATGGCTTTGCATCCATAGTCTCAATACACTCATTAGAAAGTTCATGTATGGATGCATCAACAAAGCAATTCTCCACTATATTAGCTATTTCATGAAAAATATGCACATCTTCTTTATCTAAGCTAACATAGGGATCATTTCTAGGCACTTCCTCATTTTCAACAGATTGAACATCATTATCATCTAGTGAGGATGCCTTATTGCACGTTGATCTAATGAAAATCCGTGTATGATGTCAAAATAACACAAGATTGCACTATGTTAGCTATTTCTTGACAAATTAAGAAATCATCTTCACATAAGCCAACATATGAATCTATGTGCAATATTTCTTCATTTATAAGACAGTTAACTTTGAACTCATTTGACAAGGGTTCACTATTAATGCATGACTCAAACTTATCCACAATACAAGGAATTTAAACACTCTTAGGATCCTTTGTACTAGCACAACAATCCTCATTGATTTCAAAACTATTGTCCATAAGAGTTGTGAAATTATCATTGAATGAATCACATTGTGGAAAATAAGAGAGAGTTTGAGGGGATTGGTCAAGTTGAATCTCACTTTGGCCCATAAATGCATTAAATGTATACCCTTGGAGACTATAGTGAATAGCTTAAGTTAATTGTCTCAATTGCATCTCCAACTTATTCATTGAAGCTTCATGCTCTCTCAAAGTATCTTCTTGAGCCTCCAAAGTGTCCTCTTGCTTCTCAAGGGTTTTTTCCAATTGAGCACAAAATCTCTCGTTCCCTTGAATTTCTTTGTCGGCCTTCTCCATTAGTTCATAGAGCATATCCTCCAATGATTGTGTTCTTTCTTGCACGGGATGCAACTCATTGCTTTGTTCTTGGTTTGACCAATTTTCTTCGTAGCTTAGTCGATATTCAAACTCCGTTGGAAGGTTTGACTCGTAGTATGCACCATTTTGTTCACCACTCCCCTAATATCTATCCTCTTGCCCACACCAATTTTAGTTGAAAGCCTCTTGATGAACTTGAAAGCTTCCATATTGGTTGGACTCCACATTTAACATGCAATGGTGAGTGTGGTGATCGCCTTGGCACAACCTACAAGATAATACATCATCATAGCTCATAGAAGCTTGTATATCATTTACCAAGTTGGTCACATTAGCCACTTGAGCCTCAAGCATAGAATATCTATCATTACGCTCATTTTTATACAAGCATGAAGTGGTGAAACATGTTGAAGGTTCTCTTTGCACACATTCATTAGTGTCCCAAAAATCTAGGGAAAAAGAATTCCCAAATATGCTAGGTGTTGGTCTAATGTCATCCACCCCATTAGGTGGGTCAATATGATAAGAATCAAGAAAGTCTCTAGACAACCTAGGCATATTTGTACAAACTAAACTTCAAAATGAAAAATAACAAAAACAACACAAACAATAAAAAACATAAAAAGAAGTTATTTACAACTACCAAACACACAAAACACAAATCCTAAAACCAATTGCCTCCCCGGCAACTGCGCCAATTTGATAGGCGTGAAGATTAAACTTTAATTCTCCGGCGCCAATTTGATAGCGGTTTTGGAGCTAGGGTTAAAAGCTAAGGCTTAACCGAATCAAATAAATTTATAACCCTAATCCTCACGACATTTAAGGTGCATCAAGACACCGACATTTGTGTAGCAAAGAGGAAGTAGGGGTCGAACCCACAGAGAAGGGGATGAGTTTATGGAATTAGTGTGAATGTGTGTGAAGTAGTGAAAATACAAACAAGAAAAGGGAAATGACCTAAACTGCCAACTAAAAAAAAGAACTAAAACAAGGAAATAAATGCATCAT
Organism: Ophiorrhiza pumila; assembly: GCA_016586305.1. Taxonomy (NCBI): domain Eukaryota; kingdom Viridiplantae; phylum Streptophyta; class Magnoliopsida; order Gentianales; family Rubiaceae; genus Ophiorrhiza; species Ophiorrhiza pumila. Next base: position 14,118,710 of record BLIW01000005.1, on the reverse strand, counting down.
GGAAAAAGGAATCTTGCAATCAAGTGTACCCTTGGAGTATTGGTTTCCCTAAACATTAGTGTTTTATGTGGTTTACAAGAGTGAGTTAACGAACTAAGAGTGTGACAACATAAATAAAGTTTCACTTTTATGGCGGAAGCTAGAACCTAATAACGTTGACATCTACGGGAAATTGACTTCATAGCTAATCCCCCATTTATGGCGGAGGCAAGGATTTGCCAATTTAGGTCAACTAAGAGCCCTATGTTCTTCCAAGTTTATCGGCACTCTAATTTGGCTCCTCCATTATGGTGAAGACAAGAGCCAAACCTAGTCACTCTTTCGAATATCACTACCTAACCTATTCCTTCCTTTATGGCGGAGGCAAGGTCTAAGTTAGTTCATGCTACCCGAATTCACCAACCCTAACATCGGAATCTCAATGTCCTAACCGATTCCCCCTTTATTGCGGAGGCAAGAAAAGGCTAGAACACCACCATTAATATACTATCCACATAATAATCTACCCTAAGCATTACTAGTATGGAATGTTAGATTAACTTGTAGTTCCTAATTCTTTATTACCCACAATATAAATCCACATAAAAACACAACAATTCAACAATCAATAACCAATCTCCTTGGGCACTAGCAATTTAGCACATCAAAGCTACTAAGAACATCACAATAATGAATTAAAGCAATGGAATTAAACAAAGAAATACAAAGAGTAGTACTCCCCTTTGATGTTCCAAGCCAAAGCTCCAAGCTTCCTCCATCAAAACAAGTCCTTAGAGCCAATGACTTTACATGAAATCCCTCTCCTCTTGATGCTATTTACACCAAGAACACACACTAGTTATGTGTTCTTGTGGAGTTCCTTGGGAGGGGAGCTTACAAAACAACTAATCTAACCTAAAAACTAACTACAAAAACTAACAAGAATTGGCTTCCTTCTTGGTCTCTTCTTCTTCTCCCCCTTCTTCTCTCTTCTTTGGCTGTAGAATTCTTCATTATATGGGAGAGATTAGGGTTGCAAAATGTGTTTTGACCGAGTTCCCAAAATGCCCTTGAAGTCTTCTCAAAATGGAGGACAAAATGGTCCAAAATCAGCCCTTCACGATCACCAGCGGCACGCCGGTAAGCTCTCTAGTGCGCCGGAGATTTGGTGAGCATTCTAGAAATTTGATTTTTCGGCGCGCCGGAGAGATTTTGAGCCATGTTTCTATATGATCCAGACCGAATTTGGAAAAACCCAAAACATGAAAGTTATAGCTCTTTCTCATAGCTTTCCAATGGTAAATGCATCATTCCATTCGGACGTAAATTGAGAGAGATATGATCAACATACTAAACCCTGACAGATTTCTTCAGCATTTGTTCTTCATCGCCTTTTTGACCTAAATCACATATTTCTTGATCTTCTCAATCTTTTCTTCTCATTTTTTCCTCCATGATTAACAACCTCCGAAAATGCTTTTCATTATTCTTTAGCTCCGTTGCTCCTCTCAAGCCATAATGTCCTACAAATACGTTAAAAACACGTAAAAACAACATAAAAACATGTTACAAGGACGTACAAGAGGTAAGTAAAATGAATACAATAAGGTGAAAATCATCACCTTATCAGTAGGTCTGTAAATGAGGCGAGTCGAGCTCGAGTACCTCCATAATCGATCTATCCGAGCTCTTTAATTGTGGTACACGAGCTCAACTCGAGCTCGATCGGGTAGCCATTTTTTTAGCTCGAGCTCGAGCTCGAGCTTGAATTTTTTAATATTTTTTTAATAATTTTTTAAAAAACATTTAGGACGTATTTGTAGTTTTTTTAAAGTTTATATGTTCAAATTGTAATTTAGTATAAAATTAAGGACAAAAACATAATTATAAGTAGGTTAAATTGTAATATATCATAATTGCAGGGACTAAACCTAAATATAAAAAAATAAAAAATATATATATAAGTACTCGAGTAGCTCGCGAGCTACTCGAGTACTCCTTGCATGAGCTTGACTCGAGCTTGAGCCTTGAACTGGAGCCGCTCAAGCTCGACTCGAACTCGATCAAACCGAGTTTGAGTCAAGTAGTTGACCAAGCTACTCGCAAACTACTCGCGAGTAGCTCGATCGTTTAGCACCCCTACCCCGGAGTATGCTTTGCAAGCACCAACACCAAAGAAAAGAAAGGGTTCATCCAAACCATCCATATTTGTTAATGTAGGAACTCAGAAGAGATGGGAAGAAGGAGTGAATATCCGGAAGTTACACCTTGAGCGTGCAATTGTTGTTGAAAAAGGGCCTTTTAAGAAGTTGATGAAGTTCCATCGATTTAATGAAAATCTTATTTTTGCGCCAGAGTTTTGTAATGTAAGTCTTGCTAGAGAGTTTTATGCTAATTCAAAGTATCCCAACAAGGCAGGGGCTGTTTATGTCAGGAGGCAGTGGATTAAGATTACGAGCGAGATAATCAATGCACATCGGGGCACACCAAATTTTCCAATTGATCCTTTTCAATGTCCAAACGATGAGGATTCTGACCAAGTGTTGTTGGATGAACTGGCGCATTCGGGAGCTGATTGGGTAGTCAATCAACGAGGGGAGAGAAAGCACATACTCCATAAGTACTTACGTTGTGATGTCAAACTGTGGCTAATGTTTATCTTATCAAGGCTTATGCCGAGTTCACAGATTTCTGAAGTCGTACGCAGTCGCCTCTATTTGATCTCAGCGATTAGGGGCCGAAGATCCGTGGATGTTGATCGACTCATCCTTGCCAACATAAAGGCTGGTATTGATGTCGATAGTGCAGCACTGTATTTCCCAGTCCTTATTGAGGAGCTTTGTAAAGCCCAGGGTGTCGATAATGAGATTAGTGATTGGCGCAAGACTAAGGTACCTATTGGTACCCCCTTGTATGTGAAGTACCTATGCATTGACCACGATATGGTAAGAGCGCCGGCAATAGAGCCTGGTGTGTCTCGTGATGACTTTGAGCCCCTAGTTTCTGTTGGAGAGCAAGAGCAACAACCTTATGATTTTAGTTCTTTTCAAGGTGTTTTTCAGGATTTTTAGCACTCTGTGGATCATTGTTTCCAGCATATGGATGAAATGCTTCGAGGCATGCATGAACAGATTAATGACATGCATCAAGATTGGACTTCTCATGCGTTCACTATTGGAATTAAACTGGACGACATTTCTTCAATTACAAAACAACAATTTGAAGTTCTTTGTCACCGTCAACTCATGATGCAAATGGAGATTGACAAATGCAACAAGATGGTGGTATATTATTATTCCCCTCCTGGACCACCAAAACTGCAACCCACTCAAGCACAATTGGCAGGGTATAGAATCCCTAATTTGTCTATAGAGAGCACACTCGTGGTGTGCACGAGCTTCCTCTTGGGATTTCTGCCAAGTCTTCTCTTTAGCCTTTGCCAACTTTCAGCCGTATTCCATCTGGACCTCTTACACCTACATTTCTTGCGGATCCTGAGTTCAGGCCAGCTACACGGATTCCGTTGTTTGGATCGGGACAACCATTACAGGGACATATTCATGGACTATTTCATTTAGTTGCCCCTCCATTTAGTGGCTTATCATTTTCCACCACTGCATCATTCTCCTCCCCTTCCTCATCCGCACCATCATCCTCCCAGGGAGCCCCTCTTTCCTAATTTTTCATTGAGGACAATGAGTGAGCATGCAGCAACATATGTGCATGGCGCGGCGATGCGTCCTGGCTATGCGGCGGCGCAGTGGGTGATTACGGCAATGTTATGCGGTGCTATGCGGCGATTCATGCGAATGTGCAGCAAGTGTGAGTGACGATGCAAGCGTGATGTGCGGCGATTTGCGATGGTGTGCAATGCTCGTGAGAGGTGTGTGCGAGTGCTTTCATCACCACACAAGGGCAGCAAACTATGCACACACCTAACACAGGTCGCCGCCCGCATCGCCACATGCAGCGCTCACATTGCTGCATCACTGCATGCACTTCATAGCACGAACATGCACACATCGCTGCAAGTCCTTGCACACATTTATCACTCACCGTGCACTTCACCACCACCCACGCACTCACACGGCGATGCATTGCCAAAGAGGCATTTGCACCGCGACGCATCGCAGCAATACGTGGCCATAGAGCACTTTGCACCATGACGCATCGCACCGATGCGTCACCGTAGAGCACCTTCCATTTCGACGCATCGCTGAAAATTTTTATACGGCGATGCATCACCACATAATTAGTAAACCTGGTTGTTAAATTTTTCTAAGTGTAAAATTCTTGCTCTTGTGCAGGGGTCATGATGGCATGGTTGTTGTAGGTGTGGAAACGTGCAGGAAAGATGAAGGTGTAGAGATCCATGGCTCAAAGACGTGGATGAATGCGTTGCATGAGTTACTTTGTGGACATTTGATATATATTTCAGTGGCATTTCTGTAATATTGTAGTCATTTTATGTTAGTGTCTAGATTAAGCTTTAAACCTCTATAAATAGAGGATTTTTTCATAATTTTGGAAGATTCGACACTTCTATAATTTTAACAGATTTTTGATCTAGAGCGGGAACTTTCTACCTCTAGAATTTTCTCTCTCTATCATTTTAGCTCCGATCTCGATTCCGATCGCACTTTTGATCCGATCATTGTAATTCTCTACTCAATTAAGGAGGCATTCCACAATTTGTTTGTGAATTGGAAGCTTTGGAAGCAATTCAATTGGTAAATTCTTTCCACATTATGAAAATGAACTGTTTTAAGTTTCAATTTTACGATAGTGAATTGAGAATGGAGTCTCTTGCTAGAATCACGGTGTTCTAGGGTTTGAACTGGATGAATGTGTAATTAGACTACGCTACGCTCTACATTTGACACAATCCATAAAGAATGAAATTGTACTAATAATTGATGCATGAATCTGGTTAAGTTTCATAAATTTACATGCTTATTGACTGAATTGTTCTTTAATTGTGGTCGCAATGCTGAGTTGAGGTTAGATTCACCGATAAGTGTGAGAATGCATGAGATGAGAACTTAAAGTATGATTATTGAGTCTTTTCACTTGTTTTTCCTGTTCATAATCTGAGATGCGGTCGCCATGCCGGTTAAAGTTCAGAGAATCATTAGAATAGAGTGAAAAGAAACTTTCTATGGCTAACGAAGACAAATGAACCTAGGTCAGGCCTCGCGATGGAAAGAGCTTATGATTTCAATGCTAGAGTAGTTAGTCTTGTGGATTTGAGACGTTGCGGGTTACAACCATAACTCTTAGGCCTCGCCATGGGAAAGAGTGAAGTCAGAGAGTGTAGAATGTGGTGTGGTCGCCATGCTGACTACATGCTAGGCTCCTAGGCAGCTTGATCTCCTGTCTTTTACTTGTGTGTCAATTGTATTACAGTTGAGTAGTCTAAAGTGCATTCATACGGTATAAGAACCCTTAGAAATCTGACTCAAAATTGTTTTCACATTTCTTTACATTTACTGAACTAGTAGTTGTTACTTCTTGTACCTTTGTTCTTGTTGTGTTATTACATGTTCTTGTGACTATATTATGTGACAAATTTATTGAATTCTTGAAAGCACCCCCTTCCCTGAGGAACAAAACCCTCTCACCATGACTACATTAGTGAATAGGGATAAATTGAAGAGGTACACGATAAGCCTATCAATTTTTGGCGTTACAGCTGGGGAAGACACGATTTCTTGATTTCTTTATTTTGTGTTGTTTCTGTTTTGTTTACTTTTGTCTTTATTTTACATTCTTGTCACTCAGTTGTTGCATTTCTCTACTAACAGGAATTGTCTATTCTTCAAGTTCTTGTGTTGTTTGGTCTGTTCTGCTTCTTTAGTTTGCATTTCCAACTCTTGTTACCACTATTTTGTTTTCGTTTTTCTATCAGATATCACTTGTGGTGTGTTGTATGGCCAAGCTTAGATCTGCAGGAGAAGCAGAGCATTCACTAGATCTAGAATTGTTAAAGACTTTGAGGATTCAATAGAGACGGAGAAAAATGGCCAATCCAGGAGCAAGACCACCAAGATTTGGTGACCACTATTCAATAAATTTCGATAATGGTTTTGATCTACAGGATATTTATGTAGAGAGTTACCACATTCCAACTCAGATAGTATCCATGATCACTCAGGGCCAATTCTTCCAAAGCTTAAATAATGAGGATCCTAATGAACATCTTGATTGGTTCTTAGGCCTATGCAGTACCTTTAAACTTCAAAGAGTGCCAAGGAGTGAAGTTCACATAATTATTTTTCCTCTATCTCTGAGAGGGAAAGCCAAACATTGGTTCAAATCTATCGGGGGCACAAATGCTATAACATCTTTTGAGGAATTACAAAAGAAATTTTTAGCAAAGTACTTCCCACCAGCGAAACTGGAGAAAATACGTATGGATATAATGAACCTTCAATAGTATGATGGAGAATCATTCCAAGAGGGTTGGGAACGTTTCAATGACTTAATCAGACAGTGTCCAAATCATGATTTGGGGGAAATAAAGGAATTAAATACCTTCTTTAAGGGTCTCACAGTTAAATCTTCCAAGATGGTGAAAGCATGTGCTAATGGAGCATTGAACAATAAGAGTGTTTCAAAAGCGAGGGAACTCTTTGATAAAATAGCTGAGGATGAATACCTTTTCCCTGAGACACAAAAAACACATGGAAGGAGGCAAAGATGTGTCTTGGATCTTGATGAAGAAACGTCTTTGAGTGCTAAGTTTGAAGCTTTGGCTAAACAAGAGCAGATGTTGAAAACCACTCAAGAAAAAGCTCTAATGTTGTCTTGTGGCTTGTGTAAGAGAGAGCACCACACAGATGAGTATGCCATTACTACGGAGTCACTGCAGTATGTTAACAACTTTAACAGGCCACAATATTCTGGTAACTATTCTGGAGGCAATAGGCAATATGGGGGAAGCCAAGGTGATTGGGGGCAACAAAATTAAAATCAAGGAGGGCAGTATTTTCAAGATAGTGAGCAGAGGAGATCTTTGCAACCACATACTAGCTTTGACCATCAACCTAATGCTTCAGAGCAAAGGAAACCTTCTATTAAAGACATGTTCCATAAGCTTATGAAAAAGATGGATAAGAATGAACAAAGATTTGGTGGTTTGGAATCGACTTTGAGACATCATGAGGCCACACTTATGAACATTGAGATGTAACTGGGACAACTTGCTAATGCAGTGCATCACAGGCCTAGTGGATCCTGGCCAAGTGACACAGTTCCAAATCCAAAAGGAAAAGAGGTTTGTAATGCTATCATATTTAGAAGTGGAAAGCAAGTGCAAAGAGCCACCAATCCTTGAGATGATGCTTGTGAAGTTGAGGAGGAAATAGTTGTGGAACATGAGAAAGATTATGCCAATGAGGTCATGGCACCAGAGAAGAAGGAGGTGCAGGACAATGGAAGAAACGAAGTGACTAAAAAGGTTAGAGGGCCTCCAAGCCCTTACAATTTTTTAGAATATGCTCTTAGACCTCCATTCCCTGAAAGAGTGAAACCACCAACAAAGAGAGAGCCTCAATTTGATCAATTTTTAAATGTGGTGAACCAACTGAATATAAGCCTACCTCTTTTTGATCTGGTGACAACAGTGCCTAAGTACGCAAAGTTCCTCAAAGATCTTAAATCAAATAAATAACTGATTCTTAGGTGTGAGGTGCCTTTGAAGCTTACAGAATGTAGTAGAGCTTGGGTTGGGAATAATTTGCCACCAAAATTGAAGGACCCGGGCAGTTGCACTATACCTTGTAAGATAGACACGAGATTTTTTGAGAAATCACTCTGTGACTTGGGGGCTGGAATCAATCTTATGCCTTTATCTATTGCTTTGAATGTGGGCCTTGGTGAGAGGATAAGACTGTGACAGTGACATTGCAATTGGCTGATAGATCTCTTGTAAAACCAACGGGCATGGTCGAAGATGTGCTTGTTGTGGTGGACAAGTTTACTTTTCCCGTGGATTTTATTGTTCTTGATATGGAGGAGGACCCGGACGTACCTTTGATTTTTGATAGACCTTTGCTTGCAACAGGTGATGCTTTAATAGAGGTTAAAAACAAGACAGTAACATTTCGCATAAACAATGAACAAGTGGCTTTTTATGTTAATTATGCCATGAAACATCCCATGCATATAGAATCTTGTTTTGCTATTAGAACTGTTGCATTTTCTGTCATTTGGGTTGACTAAAATATGAAACATGACTTTGTGTGTGTTAATGAAATGAATGTTTGTGAAAAAGAAATAAATGAGCTTGAGTTAGATGATGAAGATAGAAAAATTGTGTCTGAGATTGAAATTCTTGTTGAATGCTGTATATTAGATGAGTCCATTTTTGAAATGCAAAATGAAGTTGTTGAAATGAAAAATGAATGTGTAATGAAAGAAACATTGGAGAAAGCATGTGTTAAAGAATTGAGAAATGATGATGAAAGAAAGTTTTCAACTAATGAAGTATGTGCACCCACTGAGGTGAGGAGCAAATAAAGTTTGTGCATGTATGAAAAGCTTATGCCTTCCATTGAGGTGCCACCAAAGTTGGAACTTAAGCCATTGCCTCCATATTTGAAGTATGCCTTTTTAGGTGAAAATGAAACTTTGCCAATGGTGATTTCTTCCAAGCTGGAAAATTGGCAAGAAGAGAAGTTGTTAGGTGTCTTGAGGTAATACAAGCAAGCCATTGGGTTGACCATTGCAGATATCAAGGGAATTAGCCTAAGCATTTGTATGCACAAGATTTTACTAGAAGAAAATTCTGTTCCAGTGCGTGATAGACCGAGAAGACTTAACCCTCAAATGATGGAGGTTGTAAAGAAGGAGGTAATCAAACTTCTAGACTTTGGAATGATCTTCCCAATCTCATACAGTGAATAGGTAAGTCCTGTGCAATTTGTGTCCAAGAAGGGTGGGGTAACTGTTGTTAAGAATAATGCTAAAGAGCTTCTGGCGGCAATGATCATTAGTGCAAGGAGAGTTTGAATGGATTACCGCAAGCTCAATAAGGCAACCAGAAAAGATCATTTCCCACTTCCCTTTTTGGAACAACTTCTAGAAAGAATTGCAGGCCTCATTTTCTATTGTTTCCTGGATGAATACTCGGGCTACAATCAGATAGCAATTGATCCCAATGACAAAGAGAAAACGACTTTCACTTGTCCTTTCGGTATATTCGCATACAAGCGCATGCCTTTTGGCCTTTGTAATGCACCGGCAACTTTTCAAATATGCATGATGGCAATTTTCCATGATATGGTGGAGTCCATAATAGAGATAGTCATGGATGATTTTTCAGTATTCGGTATGACATTCGATGGTTGTTTAGACAACTTGGCTATGGTGCTACAAAGATGTGAAGAGACACATTTGGTGCTTAACTGGGAGAAGTGCCAATTTATGGTGCAATAGGGGATAGTCTTGGGACACAAGATCTCCAGCAAGGGAATTGAAGTTGACAGACCAAAGATTGATGTCATTGCAAAGCTTCCTCCTCCAACCAATGTGAAGGGCATTAGAAGTTTCCTAGGACATGCAGGGTTCTACAGAAGATTTATTAGGGATTTCTCTAAAATTGCAAGGTCCTTGTGCAGTCTCTTGGAAAAAGGATGTGAAGTTTGATTTTGGTGCAGAATGTGTTGAAGCGTTTGAGTTGTTGAAAGCCAAGCTTGTAGAAGCACCAGTCATAGTCACTCAACAATGGGGTGAACCTTTTGAAATCATGTGTGATGCAAGAAGTGCTGCTGCCTTCTTAAAGAAGCCTATATTTAATAGATTTGGAGCTCCAATGGCAATCATCAGTGATGGGTTCTCCCTTTTGTAACAAGATCTTTGCATCCCTATCGGCTAAGTATGGAGTAAAGCACAAGGTGTCTACTGCCTACCATCCACAAACGAGTGGTCAAGCTGAAATATCCAACAGAGAGATAAAACGAGTTTTGGAAAAGGTTGTGAATCTGAGTAGAAAGGACTGGGCTCAAAAGTTAGATGATGCTTTCTGGGCATATCGGACTGCGTACAAGACTCCAATTGGTGCTTCTCCTTTTCGGCTAGTATTTGGGAAAGAATGTCAGTTACCAGTAGAATTGGAGCATCGAGCTTATTTGGCAATTCAGAAGCTCAACATGGATTTGAATGGGGAACAGTGTAAAAGAATGATAGAACTAAATGAATTGGATGAGTTCAGGTTGAATTGTTATATAAGTGCAAAGATGTACAAAGAGAGGACAAAGCGGCTTCATGATGCTGGAATTAAGGCAAAGTGTTTTGCACCAGGATAATGGGTTTTGTTTTATGAGTCCAGGCTAATACTTTTCCCAGGGAAATTGAGGTCACGTTGGAGTGGTCAATTTCAGGTTATTAGGGTAATACCATATGGTGTTGTGGAGATCCAGAATGAAAAGAATGGCGCAATACATGGCAAGTAAATGGCCACAAGCTAAAGCCTTATATAGCAAATAAAGAGAAAGATGCTCAGGCTACGCAGCAAGTTCCACACGAACTATTTTTTGATGATCTTTTGGTGGTGAATTGACTCCCACTATGTCAGGATGTCGACGTTTAAACAAGCGCTCTTGGGAGGCAACCCAAGCATGATTTATTTACTTACAAATGTTTTGTTAAATTCTTCCTTTGTTCTTTTGTAATTTCAGTTCTTAATGTAATTTCGGGTTCAACATGCCTTTTGTGTAACATTCTAGTCTAATGGAAATGTCTTTGTAATTCTTTGCTGTGCACATGTGCCCAACCAAGGAGATGGACTTCAATGAATGCTATGGAAAGAGTTGGTAAGATACACACATGGAGCATTTATTTAGTTCATGACTTACTTATGAGCAAGAAAATTAAACAATGGAAAAGTTGAAGTGTAGTGACACAATTCATTGAAGTGTAATGACAAAATTCATTGGGAAATAGCGTTGGAAAAAGAAAAGAATCAAATACTGAAATCTGGTTTTGGACATACGTGACATGTGATGCATAAAGTATGAAATAGTGTCTTCCATTATGTGGTCTTCTAACTTTTATAAAAGGCTGCAAAAGATAAGAAATGAGTAAGAAGTTAGGGACCACGACACTAATCAAGCTTGTAACCTTATTTGTTGGAAGCATTTAGTGTGGAAGATGTTGTGTAGTTGTAGAATCTATAAATTCTTTCTATTTCCACACTTGTCCATACGGTATTTATCAAGCAATCACTAAAGAGTTTTGGCAGCAAGAGAGCACTCAAAGTTCTTGCCTTTTTATTTCTTGAAGAATATCTTTTGTTCATCTTAAGCTCAAGGTATGTCTTTTCTTCTCTTTGTGGTTCATTGTTGCGAGAATTTTCAAAATGATTCATGCTTATATGAGTAATGCTCCCTAGTATGTTTTTATGCTTATTCTGGGCTGAGATTGTGAGGAATATGCCAAATGAATTGGAGGTTTTTGCCATGCATATAATTGATAATAACATGCTGAGTGTGGGGGAAGGTTAATGGCTCACAAAGTTTGTTTCAGCTTTGACCTGATTCTATAAATTTTGCTTATCTTGAGCATGTGATATTCAAAATGGATGATTCTAAGTGGGTAATTTAGCTAAAATGACAAGTTACAGGGTTTATGTTTTACACTTTTGCTAATTGTGAAAGAAACATTGTCATTTTGGATAAGAAAATGGTGTGTTCATGCTGAAATTCGTAGTGAGATTGTTGCTGAATTTGCCCAGCTTGACACATTTCGGTGTTTTGGCTGTAATTTGTTCATTCTTGGTTCAAATTGGGTACTTCTGGTCCATAACATTAGCCAAGATCATTCTCTATAACTTTACTTTTATAAATTTTGGCTAATTTTACCAGCTTAGAATGTTATTTTAAATTTCTAGTTGTTGGTCGAAACCTGGAAAGTTTGTTGAACATTCTGCCTATGAGTGTCACACTTTAGTAATCTGAGCATCAATTGATCAATGTTTATCCAAATGATGCACTTCAAATTGCTAATTGCAGCTTACAAGTAGGGCTACATGATGAGAATGAGCCGAATCCATGTCCATGGTGCCAAAGTCAAATATGAAACCTGAAAGATTCTGCCACATTCTGGTATTCTGGACATATCTCTTTAGATATAACTCGGAATTTGGTGATTCAAGAAGCCCTGGAACGATAAGAGATAAAGCTACAACTTTCATGTTTTATGTTTTCCAAGATTCTGATGGTATCATCGTGGAATATGGCTGCCAAAATGAGTGAAGGGATTCTGGCAGATTTCCATCTCAAATTTCATGGACTATATTGAAGACCAAGATGGCGTGCTTGGGCTTTGCCAACTTTGGATCACGCCATTGTTTAATTTTAGGATTTATTTTAAGTTGTAATAATAAGTCCATTAACATTAATTAATTGGGCTTTAATTTCGTTGTTTAATAAGTCCATTACTTGTTCAATTGCCATGCATGGTAATTAGGAAAGTAATCTCCTACTTTTTAGGAGTTTTTAGGAAAGTAGAGTTCCTACATTTTAGGAGCTTGTCCTTGCCCTTCTAGAAGGACAAATCGGTTCTTGTTTCCTTTTAAGTTTAGGAAACTAGTTTGTTAGTTTCCAATTACAATTTGGAAAGTTAGAAGTCAAGTTGTACTTTGCAACTTTTAGGGTTTTATTTCCTTTTCCTTTTGGTAAAGCTGAAACCATTCTCTATATAAAGAGAAGCTTTGTAAACGTTTTTAACATAAGATTAATGAATGAAAGTTTTAGCTTTGCTGAAATTAAGATTAACACTTTGTGTTGTCAAAACCTTGTTGAATTATTTAATTCACCATTGTAGAAGCTTTGCCTTTAGCGTGACCTTTAGGTGACTTCACCATTGTTCTTGATTTCGAGAACTCGCCAAATTGACAAAGTTCAATTGCATGAATTTTCATGAGTTGAGTCGAGTCCATTTGTATTAAAAACGTGGGGTTGATTTACTTCATCTTTTGCGTTTTTCCCTTTGAATTCCTTCCTGCCAAGTTTGTGTGTTGTCTTGTTCGTGAATTTTGGTGCAGCAACGGTCCAAAGGTTGTGGAATTCGTGTGGTTGAGGACTTCAATCCAAGACCATTCGTATCAATTGGTATCAAAGCATAGGTTGTTGTCTCAAAAATTCAGGTTTTGCGTCTTTGTTCTCTTCTCGGTTTTCTTTGTTTTCTTGTTGTCGTTCTTGCTGTTTTTGTGCGTCGGTTTTGCTGCTGTCCTTGACGTTCTTCTTGCTGTTCATTGAGTCAATTTTCTGAAGTAAATTGGTGTCTTAATTCAGTCCAAAAGTCGTCAATATTCTGTCCTCAAATCGCATACAAAATCTGCCCAAAAACCGTGTTAACTTTGCTTTCGATTTTCGCGTTTTGTGATTCGATTTCTTGCTGTTTTGTTTCGTCCTATTTGCTGCTGTTTTAGTGTCTTATTGCTGCAGTAAATTCGTGTCTTCCATGCTCTAAATTCAGCCCAAATTTCGTCCATAAAATCATTAGAGTCTTGCTGAATTTTTTCGTCAAAACGAATTAGGGTTAGCTTTCTTGTTTTGGCCGAATTTTGTCTTGTTTTGTGTCATCTTGCTGCTGTTTTTTGCATCTTTTCTTGTTGTTGATTCAGCATTGTTTTGTTATCATCATAGTGTTGAATTCCTTGTGTTGTCCTTGCTGTTTTACACGTCAAAAAAATTGTTAGGAAATTGTGTCAAACTAGGGTTTCAAACTAGGGTTTCTTGGTAGAAATTTCCTAACTTCCTTGTTTCTTATCCGAATTTCATTCTTTCTTTTGTGTTAGATTCTTTATATTGTCTACCATATCTTGCATTTTGATCAAACTTTTGTTCCACTCGAAAAAGATAAGTTCTTGATAACTTTCTTGAACTTCTTGATTTTCTTGAAAATCCAAAGTGGTCAAAATTGGATTCTTGAGTTAGATTCTTGTTCCTTGTCTTTAATCTTGATTATCTTGTCAAAGTGGCATCTTTAAATTCTTGATATTTGGTGAGCTATTGTTAATTCTTGTTGGCTGAAAATTTTGAGGAAAAATAAGGTTAAGACAACCTTAAAAACATCCTAGGTTTGTTTGAGCAACATAAGACAAACAACCTTAAATCCTAGGATCTTGTCTTAAGAACCTTAAACTTTGTGAAATCCAAAGTTCTTGTCCGAATATAAAAAAAAAGCCTTGCATAAAAAAAAAAAAGAAGGCCCAATTACAAAAAATAAAAATAAAAAATCGGACCTTTTAAAAAAAAAAAAAAACAGCCCAAGAAAAGAACTAAATTTCGTTCTTGTTTGTTCTTGAAATCACCTTATATTCAAAGTGCCATATCTTGATCAATACAACTCGGAATTAAGTGATTCAAATTGCATTTTCTTCGTCTTGAAATATATTTTCTGAATTTCATAGTTTCTGAAGATAAATCAGTTTTAACCCACACGTGTTCTTAAATCTCTTGTGACGTGTTTTCTTTGAAAATTCTCTTGATTTGCTTGTGAAAGTTTATTGTGTGGAACTTGTTGATTGAGACTTGTTATCTTAATCATAGGACTTGGTAAGTCTTATTAGTCCCAAACAATTTATCATTTGAGAGTATTAGATAGGATAAACAAGAGAGAACACTACATAAATAGAGTGGAGAGTACCTACTATCCAATAGTGAGGAACCCGAGAGGTATATACACATATATTTCTTGTGCTTTCACTAACATTGCAGGTTTATTAATCAATGGGGAGAAAAAGTAATAATACTCTTAAGTTGGAGATTGATGAATTAATGCAAACATTCCAAAAGTTGATACAACCACATGATGAAACTCAGGAGGCTACAACTATATCTTCAGCATGTGTACAAAAGTTTTATACAAGGTGCAATGTTCAAAGTACAGTATGTGCTACAGTGATTGACAGTGGGAAAAGCTCTAACTTTGCTAATGAGCTCATGGTAGAAAGGTTGAATTTACAAACAACTCCACATCCAAATCCTTACTTGCTGCAATGGAGTGATAATTGTGGTGAAGTATGGGTGACAATGCAAGTCAAGGTTGCACTCTCAATTGGAAGGTACAAAGATGAGGTACTATGTGATATATGTCCTATGCAAACATCTTGTCTTTTATTGGGAAAACCGTGGCAGCTTGATTGCAAGGGTGCTTACAATGATCTCAAAAGTTGCTATTCACTCATGAAAGATGGTAAGAAGTTTAATATCCGAGCTTCAACACCTTGTGAAGTTTCTGAAGATCAAACTAGAATTTCTAAAGCTTGTAAAGAGATGAGTGCCGCCAAGGAGAAGAAAGTTCAAGAGCAACAAAGTGTAATAGCTAGTGCATCTTGTAATGGCCGAGCTTTAAGTTTTTTAAAGTCTTGTTATTTTACTTCTTCTAGCGAGTTTAAGAGAGGAATACTAGATAAGCAATCAATGTACTTACTTGATGATAGTGATCACCATTTGAATTGTTTGCTGCCTAGTACATATGTTTTGCAGGTTTTTGGAGTTCGTAAGAGTTTAATGGAGTTCGAAACAATCCAATCCGCCTTAGCTTGTTTCCCACAAGGTAAGCAAGGTAAGTTAGGTAAGTATGAAAGTTTCTTGATTGATTTCAATGGTTTAAATGTCAAGAACTTTGTTAATGTCAATGCTATTGATTTTCAAAGTTTGAATTCTGTTTTGACTCAATTTCAATATCTTTCATATACCTTTGAAACATTAGTTCGAAATTCTTTACCATGTGTTTTAAAATCCAATGATTTGTGTTTTGGAAAGCAACTTATTTCACATAATTCTTCAATAATAAATTCCTATTATTTTATATTGAATGAGTTTATGTATAGTTTCTTCACATGCTATGTTGCTTATCTTAATACAATGATTATATTTTGAGCTTAATGATTATAATTTCGAACTACATCAATCCTTTGTATGCACTCATTCAAGTGTTAATTATATTAACTCTACTTGCTGGATTATTCATTCCTTTGATTATTTGTTTTCGTGACTTTGCTCACATCCATCAAGTTCAAAAGAGGTCCTTTGGTAACTCAACACTTGTATGGTAAGTTATCTCCGTTCCAACTTTCTTTTGAATTCCAAGAGGTAAAATTTTCTGTTTACAACTATTCAATAGATTGTTTACATTCTAGTCTTTGGAATTACACTCTCATATTTGATAACTTTTGCATGTTTTTAGAGGTCTTAATACGTTCATGTCATTTACACTTTCCCAAAGGATGCATATATGTTTTCTTGTTATGAATTTTCGTGTCTTTATGATTATATTCATATATGTTTACATCCTTTGCTTACATTACCATGTTCATAACGTAAATAAGGTGTTAATGGATGTTGTTAGTGAATTCGTCTTGGTTAGTTCTCTAATTAAGAACATTCGATTTTCTGATTTGCATAAACTACATGATAGTTATTTGCATTATTGTTTTGAATTCATTAACTTCAACATTATGACTCATGAAAATTTGTTAAGACTAATCATGCTATATGTATTTTCGATTTTGCATAATATTCTGCCCGTTTTATTCTTTTGGTGAAAGGAAATTATTCTAAGTCTTGTTTTAGATTATTGTACTTTCTTTACCTTATACATTTGTCGTGTTTTGGCAGAATATATTCTTGTTGGTCAAGATTGGCATCTTCCCAATTTTACTTGGCTCGAGTTTGCAATGAGTTCGTGATATTGGTGTTTGAACCCTGGAGCTCAATTTCAAGATTCGAGGACGAATCCTTTTCGAGGAGGGAGGGATTGATGAGAAATGAGCGAATCATGTCCATGGTGCCAAAGTCAAATATGAAACCTGAAAGATTCTGCCACATTCTGGTATTCTGGACATATCTCTTAGATATAACTCGGAATTTGGTGATTCAAGAAGCCCTGGAACGATAAGAGATAAAGCTACAACTTTCATGCTTTATGTTTTCCAAGATTCTGATGGTATCATCGTGGAATATGGCTGCCCAAAATGAAGTGACGGGATTCTGGCAGATTTCCATCTCAAATTCATGGACTATATTGAAGACCAAGATGGCGTGCTTGGGCTTTGCCAACTTTGGATCACGCCATTGTTTAATTTTAGGATTTATTTTAAGTTGTAATAATAAGTCCATTAACATTAATTAATTGGGCTTTAATTTCGTTGTTTAATAAGTCCATTACTTGTTCAATTGCCATGGCATGGTAATTAGGAAAGTAATCTCCTACTTTTTAGGAGTTTTTAGGAAAGTAGAGTTCCTACATTTTAGGAGCTTGTCCTTGCCCTTCTAGAAGGACAAATCGGTTCTTGTTTCCTTTTAAGTTTAGGAAACTAGTTTGTTAGTTTCCAATTACAATTTGGAAAGTTAGAAGTCAAGTTGTACTTTGCAACTTTTAGGGTTTTATTTCCTTTTCCTTTTGGTAAAGCTGAAACCATTCTCTATATAAAGAGAAGCTTTGTAAACGTTTTTTAACATAAGATTAATGAATGAAAGTTTTAGCTTTGCTGAAATTAAGATTAACACTTTGTGTTGTCAAAACCTTGTTGAATTATTTAATTCACCATTGTAGAAGCTTTGCCTTTAGCGTGACCTTTAGGTGACTTCACCATTGTTCTTGATTTCGAGAACTCGCCAA
The DNA here is from genome assembly GCA_016586305.1 of Ophiorrhiza pumila. Classification (NCBI taxonomy): domain Eukaryota; kingdom Viridiplantae; phylum Streptophyta; class Magnoliopsida; order Gentianales; family Rubiaceae; genus Ophiorrhiza; species Ophiorrhiza pumila. The sequence goes on along the minus strand of BLIW01000005.1, from coordinate 14,101,100 downwards.
ATTGACAAAGTTCAATTGCATGAATTTTCATGAGTTGAGTCGAGTCCATTTGTATTAAAAACGTGGGGTTGATTTACTTCATCTTTTGCGTTTTTCCCTTTGAATTCCTTCCTGCCAAGTTTGTGTGTTGTCTTGTTCGTGAATTTTGGTGCAGCAACGGTCCAAAGGTTGTGGAATTCGTGTGGTTGAGGACTTCAATCCAAGACCATTCGTATCACTACAACTTTTGTGTTTAAAGGATTGCCTAATTCTCTTTGTTCTGAGCTCCACAATTCGGTGCAAAGTTCTTGATTGTGCTCAAATATTGAAAGTACAAGTGGTCGTTGTTGTGTTCATTTCAGGATTGTACTTCTAAGTGTAGTTCTTACTCATTGGCCGTAGGTATTCCTTATATGCTTTTTTCTTATTCAGGTTTCATACAGTCATGGCTCCTAAGAAGGGTGTTAGTTCTCAAAAAGGAAAATGCAAGGCACAGATGCCTAGAGATTCTGATTCGGAGTATTTTCCAGAGGATTTGCCAATATTTGAAGATCCCCCGGAGTATGCTTTGCAAGCACCAACACCAAAGAAAAGAAAGGGCTCATCCGAAACATCCATATTTGTTAATGCAGGAGCTCAGAAGAGATGGGAAGAAGGAATGAATATCAAGAAGTTACATCTTGAGCGTGCGTTTGCTGTTGAAAAAGGGCCTTTTAAGAAGTTGATGAAGTTCCATTGATTTAATGAGAAGCTTTTTTTTGCGCCCGAGTTTTGTGATGTAAGTATTGCAAGAGAGTTTTATTCGAATGCAAAGTATCCCAACAAGGCAGGAGCTGTTTATGTCAGGGGGCAGTGGATTGAGATTGAGATAATCAATGCATACCCAGTTTTCCAAATGATCCTTTTCAATGTCCAAACGATGAGGAATCTGACCAAGCGTTGTTCGATGAACTGACGAATCCAGGAGCTGATTGGGTAGTCAATCAATAAGAGGAGAGAAAGTACATACTCCATAAGTAATTACTCTGTGATGTCAAACTGTGGCAAATATTTATCTTATAAAGGCTTATGCCGAGTTCACAAATTTCTGAAGTCGTGCGCAGTCGCCTCTATTTGATCTCAGCGATTAGGGGCGGAAGATCCGTGATGTTTGTTGACTCATCCTTGCCAACATAAAGGCTGGTATTGATGTCGATAGTGCAGCACTGTATTTCCCAGTCTTTATTGAGCAGCTTTGTAAAGCCCAGGGTGTCGATAATGATTAGTGACTGGCGCAAGACTAAGTTACCTATTGCTACCCCCTTGTATGTGAAGTACCTACGCATTGACCGCGAGATGCTAAGAGCGCCGACAATAGAGCCATGTGTGTCTCGTGATGACTTTGAGAGTTTTTGTTGGACAGCAAGAGCAACAACCTTATGATTTTAATTCTTTTCAAGGTGTACTTCAAGATTTTTAGCACTCTGTGGAGCATTGTTTCCAGCATATGGATGAAAGGCTTCAAGGCATGCATGAACAGATTATTAACATGCATCAAGATTTGACTTCCCATGCCTCCCCTATTGGAATTAAACTGGACGAAATTTCTTCAATTGCACAACAACAATTTGAAGTGCTTTATCACCCTCAACTCATGATGCAAATGGAGATTGACAAATGCAACAAGATAGGTGGTATATTATCATTCCCCTCATGGACCACCAAAATCGCAACCCACTCAAGCACAATTGGCAGGGTATAGAATCCCTAATTTGTCTATGGATGAGCACACTGGTGGTGTGCATGAGCTTCCTCCTAGGGTTTTTGCCAAGTCTTCTCTTTAGCTTTTGGCAACTTTTGGCCGCATTCCATCTAGACCTCCTACACCTACATTTCTTGTGGATCCTGAGTTCAGGCCAGCTACACGGATTCCAATGTTTGGATCGGGACAACCATTACAGGGACCTATTCATGGACCATTTCATTGGGTTACGCCTCTATTCAGTGGCTCCTCATTTTCCACCACTGCATCGTTCTCCTCCCATTCCTCATTCCGCACCATTATCCTCCCAATGAGCCCCTCCTTCCTAATTTTTCATTGAGGACAATGTTTATTTCAAGCGTGGGGAGGTGTGTACTGTTTTATGTTGCCATGATTGTGATGATATTGGTTGAAGGGGGAGTATGATGCTATATTGTAATGATGTTTGTTGATTTGTTGAAGTTGTGATGGTGGGGTGATGAGATGAATTTATTCACCGTTTATGTAGGGTTTATACTTAACTCTTTGGATGTTCTTGTTCGTTTTTATTCGTTTTAGTGTTTTAATTGTAGGTTTGTTGGCCATGGTGTATTCTTGGAAGAGGAAAATCACTAGGGAGTCAAATCGGATGCAAAGTGGAGGAAAAATGGAAGAAAGATCGCGAAATTATTGAAGAGCAACCTCCACGTCGCGACGTCGGTACCCTTCACTTCGCCGACGTGGGTGCACGTCTCGAGGTAGACCCTCTACGTCGCGACGTAAAAAATGTGATTTTTTGTTGGATTTTTGGACGAATTTTGAGGAATTTCCAGAGAGTTACGTTGTGCGAGACGTCGGGACCCCTCCCACGTCGCCACGTGCCGCGACGTGCGTGGACGTTTTGACGCGCGATCATTGACGTCGCGATGTCGGGAAAAAGTGCAGATTTACGACTTAATTTTTGGAAATTTACGATTTTGGCCCACTTTGAGTTTTCTTTTCCGACAAGGCATTCATGAAGGACTTGTGTGCGAATATTTTCATAGAATAACTATAAATAGGGCTAGAGTTACAGCTTTTTAAGTGTTGACAACTTTGAGAGATTTCAAGCAAGGGTTTTTCTTCTTTGTAATAGCTAGTGTTTCAATTTACGGAGAATTGAAGCTATACGAATTGGGAACATCGTTGAGTATTGATTTCTTTAAATTAGAGACAAAGATTTCTTCCAGGGATTCTCTATTCAATGTGTTATCTTTCTTTTAAATTTATGTTGTCAATATTGTGCTTAATTAACATTAATATGATGATGTTTGATTTAGCCATGCTTGGCTAAATTTATTGTGCTCTTGAGATTATGAATAAGGGTTTTTGTGCTTAATTTAGATGCTAAGTTCTATCTTATGGTCTTTGTAGAATAAGTTTTGCCGTGTTCTTCATAATTATGCATGATATGTCGCGAGTTTTATGTATGATGAATATTTTCTTAAAGTGCAGTAAATTACTTAGAGATTACTTGCTTTAATTTTACCTTTAGCCTGATAGGAGGATTAGAGTGCGTTGTTTGGGATCCATTGTGGGTTGGTTGTAAATTTGTTAGATTGATTTGCCTTAATTCTTACCTTTAGCCTAATAGGAGGAGTTATGGGGATTAGTTTAGCATTAGCGTGACTGGTTCGGGTGATGCCTTAGCCTAATGGAGCGGCTGAACTTGAGGGTTTGGTTGAGTTGGTTAGTTGCATTAGATTCCGGATTAATTAAGGATGTAAACTTTCCCTTTCGCCATATAGGAGAGTTTATTGAATTAGTTAATATCTAAGTATGAAAGTGCGTAAATCATTCCTTTCCTTTAGCCTAATAGGAGGTGTGAGTTATAGTATTTACTCTTATTTTGCATGACCATAGATAGGACGTATGTATGAGCTTTTTATGTAACCCTAGAATATAATCTCGGGAGTACACTTGCTTTAATTGCGTTTTAAATTAAATCACCATTCCAGTTTTAGTTCTTGATATTTATTTTCTTAGCTTTAGTTTGATAATTACAAAAACACAATAATATTTTCTTTACAATTTCAACACAGTCCTTTCCTCGTGGGAACGAACTTGCTATTCTATCACCCTCGCGGGGTTGTTTAGCATTATTTTTGAGTAGGGGTAAATAGCAACCACGATCACAATTTTATACACATATTTGCTCCCTACTACTATTGGGATGAGCCTTATCTTTTCAAGGTATGCAGTGACCAAGCTATTCGAAGATGTGTTCCTGAGGAGTATCAAAAAAAATTTCTCGGTCATGCCATGAATCTGATTATGGAGGACATTTTGGGGGGCGAATAACAGCTTATAAAGTGTTGCAGTCGGGGTATTATTGGCCCAAACTATTCCATGACACTCAAGAGTGGATCAAACATTGTGATGAATGCCAAAGGACAAGAAATATTTCATGGAGGAATGAGATGCCTTTAAACAATATTATGGAGGTAGAAATTTTTGACGTCTGGGGCATAGACTTCATGGGACTATTCCCAAAATCTAACGGTACATCTCCATATCGCATAGCTTTCAAAACTCCTATTGGTACATCTCCATATCGCATGGTTTTTGGTAAGGCTTGCCATTTACCAATTGAGCTTGAGTACAAGACTTTTTGGGCATTAAAAGAGCTGAAAATGGATTATGGAAAGGTAGCTGAGCAACGGTTGTTGGAATTCAATGATTTGGATTAGTTTAGATTTGATGCATACCAAAGTGCATCTCTCTACAAAGAGAGAACTAAAAAGTGGATGATAAACGCATCCTTCATAAAAATTTCGAACCCGGGCAGCTCGTTTTACTGCATAATTCTAAGTTGAAACTTTTTACAAGCAAGCTTAAGTCAAGGTGATTTTCTGGATCATCTTGTACTGGAATTTTGTCTTTCTAAATTTTGATTTTCTGGATTCTAAGAATCTTGTACTGGAATTGCTGGGCGGGTATTGATCCTGGTTGCTTGTTGGAGGGCAGTGCTATGCCATTGACTTTGGTAGGAGTACAGGGGAAATGCTTTTCTGGCAGCCCACTGTTGTAGAGTTTGATCTCAGAAACTAAGTCCTGGCATCGGCCCCTAATTAGAGCCGTGAAAGAATGGTAATATGGCTAACTGATCAAGGGCTTTGGATTCATGTGCATTGTCTTATGAATTGGTGAGTGTTGTGATTGTGATTGGAGGGCACAACCAGGGGTTATGCTGTCATGTGCTGATCACTGAACCTGCTGTGCCTCCTCTTTGCCTTAGCCGAAATTGTATGCTTGAGTTGTTGGCCATAGCCTGCTGAAGTTAGGGCTGTTTTGCCTCAAAAGTCTCTCTATTACTATCTGATATTGCGCAGCACTTTGTGTCCTGTTTTATGGCTAATTGTTGGGAATCTGGATGATGGGCACATACAGAAGTTATGCTGCCGAAATTTTGCTGTTTGACACTTATACAGGTTCTGAGTGCATCTTTGAAATGCTGCTCAAATCTGTTAAATAGGGAGTAATACTTTTGCACATTTTCATTTGGCTGTGTCTTACAAGGTTTCGAGATTCTCTAGAATTTGATCTGCCTATCTGGCTTTCAAATTGTTTGGACTCTTAAACTCCAATTATACTCCTAGCTTTAGGTTCTTTATTCTAGTATAGGAGCTTTTGTTCTTAGATTGTAAAGGAGTAGTACTCCTCGTTTATTGCATTCCTTTTGTAATGGGGTGGCGGGAATATCCGGCCTCGTATATTTAGTTCATGCTATAATAAAGTTGCTTTTGTTTAAAAAAAAAAGCTTAAGTCAAGATGGAATGGTCTATTTCGGGTTAAGATAGTGTTTCCTTATGGCACAGTGGAGCTTCTAAATGAAAGAACGGGAAATTCTTTCATAGTCAATGGGCATAGATTAAAAATCTATTTTTCTCAAGGCGAAAAAGTTTTCCACATTGTTGAAAAGGTGACTCGAGGGAAGAATAAGCAACAGGCGTCGAGCTTTCGACGATAAATAAACCGCTTCTTGGGAGGCAACCCAAGTTTATATTTTATATTCTTAAGTTTCATTTAAGTTTATTTAGAAGTTAGGCTAAAAATTCCATTAACTAATAGTCTTTTTGTGCAAATGTTTTGTTTTGTAGGTCGGAGAATGGATTAAGGGAGATTTAGAGGATCAAATGTGTAAAAAGTGGAAAGATTCTCCAACATCGCGACGTCTATGTACGTTTTATAAAAACCCTAGGATTCACCCACGTCGCGATGTCCAAGTGCTCCACGTCGCGACGTCGGGCAAAAATTTGGTTTTAAACTGAAGAACAGAAACTGTTCTTCACCGAATATACACAAAACCTCAAAATTCTCTCTAAGCAATCTTCTCTTCTCTCGTTTTTTCTGAAAATTCATTCCACAATAGTGTTATAGGTTGAGTTAGGAGCACATTAACATCGAAACCACACAAATTGACTGATCAAAACACCAAATTTCTCAAAATTTTGAAATTTTTTTCAAAACCTACAAATTCAACAATTCGAATTTCTAGTGAAATTCGTTAGAGTTTGGTGGTTCCAATCCATTCTAAAAGACGTTGGGAAGGTATAGAGGGCCCTACTTCATCACAAAACACCCAATTTTTGCATTTTGATTTTTGGTCTTCAAGAGGTAAATTCTGAAATTTTTTTCTAAATTTTGTTGCAATCTTGCATTTAATCGTGCTTTACATGTTCTATTTATATTATTGAGCAAATTGTGTGATGAATTGATGCAAGGTTGGGTTTGTAGAAATTTTGGAATAGTACCAATTCACAGTTTAGTCATTGTTGGACTTTGTTTGTTTTTATGATGTAATTGTGATTTGACTTCCGAATAGCTTCATATTTGATTGGTTAATTTTGATAATGTGGTTATAATGATATGCATTGTTGTGGTTTTTGTTGGGAAATCAGTTTCGAATATTGGTATACACAGGATGAAATGGTTCATGCACTCAAAGTGTTTGATATAGTGCCTCAATGAGTTATGTGTGCATTAGAAGCACTTGAATATGCTTAAACATAACATGCTTGTCATGTGTTTGTTATAATGATTCTATGGTATTCTTTTGACTTCACACCAACTCTTGATTGTCTTAAGGTTGTGAAAATTGTGATCTTAAACTTATGTACATTGTGGAGCTGAAATTGTTGTTTCTAATGAGTAGTTATTTAGATTTTTTGTGTTTTGTGATTAGTTTGTTGTTCTTGCATGTGTGTAGTCATAATATTTGCATTTCATGCCTAGTGTTGAGATTGTGTTTTGCCTTAAGTGTGGGCGGACATGTTATTTAGTAATGGTATTATTTCATTGTGCGAATTGTGTTACATATTGTCTTGTCAATTAGTTCATGGTTTGTATGTAATATACTTGTATTGACAGATATGGCACCCAAGAGGACACGCAACACTACCGCTGGTGAAGCACCACCGCCACCACCACCTCCTCTACCACCACCATAGCCCAATCCGGCGGGGTTCGATAACTTCAGGTTTATGTGCTTGGAGGCGGAGCAATTCCATAATCAGCATTAGGCACTGAAGGCCATGGTAGAGGAGCGCGGTATCCAAGTCGCAACTGCACCAATCGCGACTCAAATCAGGAATCGTCGATGGCAATAATTTTACCGTCAACCGGTAGGCTGCAACGCTACTTTGGTGCGCGCGGGAGTTCTGCGCAAACTACCCCTATGCACAGCAGGGTATTTTGCAAATGCGAGGAGTTAATGTTCCCGTCAGTCGCACAAAGTTCAACGAGTACTACGGATTGAGCGACATCGAGACCAGTGCATACCGCACCTTGTATGACCTTGAACTTCCATGTCAACAAATCTTGTCCACTATCACAGCTCAACCACTGGCTCATGTCACACGGACGCACCGGATATCTGAGCTAAAGTTAGCTCAATTGACCAAGATCACCAAAGCTTGGCATTATTTCATCATCGGCAAGCTTATCCCCAACGTCTATCAAGCCTCCTGCGACGACGACAAGGCTGTTCTGAATTATGCTATTCAGACAGGGCTCTCCATAGATGTTGGGGAGATCATGGACATTGAGATTCGGAAGGCACGTTGTTTTGTACGGACAGGATTGTACTGCCCTTCTGCGATCACGGCCATATGTTACGCTTCTGGGGTGCCAGCTTTTGGTACGGATGAGCTTTGTGGAGTGCGCGATGTCATCACAACTTCACAGTTCAATGGATATCAGATTAGTTCGTATGAGAGGCCAGGACAACCTCCAGTGCCACCGCAGCAGCAACAGCCATAGCAGGAGCAGCAGCAAGATGAGGAGCCCATTCCTCCACCCCCACCTCGCCGTGTGAAGAACATTGCGGGCCTCCATTCACGCATGGAACATTGCGGGCCTCCATTCACGCATGGAATTTTAACAGATTTTTTATCTAGAACGGGAACTTTCTCTCTCTAGAATTTTCACTCTCTAACATTTTAGCTTCGATCTCGATTTCGATCGCACTTTTGATCCGATCATTGTAATTCTCTACTCAACTAATGAGGCATTCCACAATTCGTTTGTGAATTGGAAGTTTTGGAAGCAATTCAATTGGTAAATGTTTTCCACATAATGAAAATGAACTGTTTTAAGTTTCAATTTGACGATGTGAATTGAGAATGGAGTTCTCTGGCTAGAATCACGATGTCCTAGGGTTTGAACCGAATGAATGTGTAATTAGACTACGCTACGCTCTGCATTTGACACAATCCATAAAGAATGAAATTGTACTGAGAATTGATGCAAGAATCTTGTTAAGTTTCATAAATTTACACATGCTTATTGACTGAATTGTGCTTCAATTGTGGTCGCCATGCTGAGTTGAGGTTAGATTCATCGATAAGTGTGAGAATGCATGAGATGAGATCTTAAAGTATGATTATTGAGTTTTTTCACTTATTTTGCTTGTTCATGATCTGAGATGCGGTCACCATGTCGATTAAAATTCAGAGAATCATTAGAATGGAGTGAAAAGAGACTTTATATGGCTAACGAAGACAAATGAACCCAGGTCAAGCCTCGCCATGGGAAGAACTTAGGATTTGTATGCTAGAGTAGTTAGTCTTGGGGAGTATAGACGTTGCGGGTTACAACCATCACTCTTAGGCCTCGCCATGGGAAAGAGTGAAGTCAGGGAGTGTAGAATGTGGTGTGGTCGCCATGCTGACTACATGCTAGGCTCCTAGGCAGCTTGATCTCCTGTCTTTTACTTGTGTGTCAATTGTATTGCAATTGAGTAGTCTAAAGTGCATTCATCCGGTATAAGAACCCTAGGACATTTGACTCAAAATTGTTATCACATTTCTTCGCATTTACTTGACTAGTAGTTGTTACTTCTTGTACCTTTGTTCTTATTGTGTTATTACACGTTCTTGTGACTAAATTGTGTGACAAATTTACTGAATTCTTGAAATCACCCCTTCCCTAAGGAACGAAACCCTCTCACCACGACTACATTAGTGAATAGGGATAAATTGAAGAGGTACACGATAAGCCTATCAAAAGTCCTACCAAGAGTATCATGCACACAAGTGTTTTGAACAAACTCATTAAATAAAGGTTCAATTATATCAACTTGAAACATAGATTCTTGATCATAAGGGCATTTCATGGCATCAAAAAAATTAAAAGTAACAGTTTCACCCGCAAATTCGAAAGTATGAGTTCCTTTGTCCACATTTATCATTGCCTTTGCTGTTTTCATAAAGGGCCTGCCTAATAAAACAGCCGAACTATTAGTGGAACTAGATATATCCATATCAAGAATATAGAAATCTGCAGGAAAAATGAGTTCATTAACTTTAACCAACACGTCCTCCAGTATTCCTGAAGGGTAAGCAATTGATCGATCAGGCAATTGAATTATAACATGAGTTTCCTTAAGAGGTCCCATATTCAATTCTTTGTAAATTGACAATAGCATAGCATTAATTGACACCCATAAATCAAGCATTGCCCTCCTAATTTTTCTATTTCCAATCAATCAAGGAATAGAGAACATACTAGGATCTTTGCATTTCAACGGCAGTTTTTTCTGTATTATGGCAGAGACATTTTCACCCATAATTACCTTCGCGTCTTCTTTTTGTCTTACCTTTTTTGTGCAAAGTTCTTTCAAGAATTAGCATACATAGGTACTTGATGAATTGCCTCAAGAAGTGGTATATTAATTTCTATCTTTTGAAAAATATTCAAAAGATCATGTCTCCTTCTCATTTTTCTCCTTAGCAAACCTGCCAGGAAAAGGTGGTGTTAATTCAACCGTTGGTTTAATAACTTTATGCTCAATAACTACCTTAGGATTTTTTGTCGAGTCTAATATGGGAACATGAGTTGGAACAGAATTTATCTTTTTCTCTGGCTCTTTTATTTCCTTACCACTACGGAGAGTCATGGAACTTACATTTTCCTTAGGATACACCCCTACTTGGGAAGGTAATTTTCCCTGGTTTGTTTCCAACCTTGCTATTTCATTGGCCAATTGAGTAATTTGTGTTCCCATATTGGAAAAACCTGTTCTTGTCTCCTGTTGGAATTTTAGATGATCTTGGGCCATCATTTTGATCTTGGTACTGTTTAGGTGGTAGATGTGATGAAAAGGTCATATTAGATTGTTGTTGATAACAGGTGGATCGAAATTGGTTAGGTTGAGCATTTTGGAATCCAAGAAGTTGTCCATACTGCCAGTAAAAATTTGTTGATTATTATATTGTCTTTGTGGCTGGCTTATAGCATTTGCTTGTTTTGGTTCTTCTTCTTGCATGGTTGGGCATAAATCAGTGGGATGCCCATTTTTGCATATTCCACAAGTTTTAACTTGTTGCACTTGCACCAAACCTGAAACAAGTTTTTCAATAGACTTGATTAAATCGTCAACACGAGGATTTTTAACCATTCCTACCTCAATAATGTGACGAGATTCATCAACGCCAAATTGTTGACCATTAACAGCTATGTTGAAAATTAAAGTCTCAGCTTCCGTAGCCGTTTTGTTCATCTGACTTCCTCCACTTGCTGCATCAATTGTGTCTCTGGCTGTGGGCAGAAGACCTTCATAAAAGTATTGAATTAGTAACTGTTGAGAAATTTGATGTTGTGGGCATTCAGCACACAATTGTTTAAATATCCCACAAGACTTATAAAAAGTTTTCCAAATATTTTGCTTAATCCCGCAGATTTCTTTTCTTAAATTTATGGCTTTTGATGTAGGGAAAAATTTTCTAAAAAATTTCTTTTAAGTACATTCCAAGTGGTTATTGATCTAGCTGGAAAATTAAACAACCAATCTCTAGCATAATCATGCAATGAAAAAGGAAATGCCAATAACTTAACATATTCAGCAATAGTTCCAGTATGCCTCAGAGTTGAACAAACAAGTTGAAAAGCTTGCAAATGTTTATGGGGATCATCTCCAGGTAGATCATGAAATTTAGGGAGAATTTGAATCAAACTATATTTTAACTCAAATTGTTCGGTTATGGTGGGAAGTGTTATGCCCAAAGGTTGCACATTAATATTAGAATTAGATAACTCCTTCAGGGTGCGTTCAGATTCTGCTATGATTTCTTCTTGATGTGCCTCAAGAACTTGTTTTACTTTTTTGGTTTCCTTCTTTCTCCTCCTTGCAGATTTTTCGATTTCAGGGCCGAATAACAATGAACATGCAGGATTAAAATGGGTCATACACTAGAAAAGTAAAAGAATATTTTATGAAGAAAAATATTAACTAAAACCGCTCCCCGGTAGCGGCGCCAAAATTTGGCCTTGTCGTTTGCAACAAAAATAATTATCCTACTCTTTAACTAGAATAAATTCTAGTATAATGACGAGTAAGATCGTCTCCCAAGGGAATGGTAGTTTCTCTTTTTCCTTCACAAAAATTGTCACAAATCAAATGTTGAGAATTAGTTTCCACAAATGTAAATTACTCACCCAGTCGTCTTTGTCTTTTTGTGGGTGCTGAAGATAATGATAATCCAAATTGGCCGGGCTGATAAGTTAGACCATGATATAGATTAGGCCTAGTGAGTGAACATGTTTTTGCGTTTGCTCATTGCTGCCTGTGCTCCATGTTTGTGAGAAGGGTTTAGTATTTTGGCCTAGTGAGTTAAAGCCAAAATACTAAACTGTGGCAGAGAAGAGAAATCAAATTACACAAATTGCCCACGAGATCTCGTGGGCAAAATTTTTCTTCTGTTTTTTTACTCCACGAGGTCTCGTGGAGTAATTTTTGGCACTTTTCATTTTCTCCACGAGATCTCGTGGAGAAATTTGTGTCATTTCGGTTTTCTCCACGAGATCTCGTGGAGAAAATTTTGACACTTTTGCTTTGCCCACGAGATCTCGTTGGCAAATTTCTTGCTTCAGCAACACGTCCTACTTCTATGCGCAATTCGTGTGTCTTCGGTTCTGAATCAGACTTTGTGGTAAACATTAAAGTTTTAGATCTTTCTCTTGGCTTTCCAGTGGTTCAAGAAGCAGCATCATTGGAGGTCTGTAGCTCAAGATGTAGACAATCTACAAAATAGTGGCAATATGAAAACATGCATGAAAACTTGAAGTAGCAATTAGAACGAGGCCCCCGTTTCTCATACTTGCACACAACATTGGAGAAATGCTAAAACATATGAAATAAAGTACACTCGAATATCTTTCCAAAACATCCAAGAACATCTCAATTGGATTAGTATCGAGAGAGATACATGCAAACTACGCAGCACAACCTGTTCTGCCCAAAAACCGAATGAAGCACAGACCACTTTTCATTGATACCCACTCCTTTATGCTGAAATGTTAGCTCTAATGTCAATTCATGTTGTGTATGAATGGTGTATGAAGTGTGTAACAATTGTGTGCATGTATGCTGCCAAGACTAATGCATGGGTGTGGCGAGGTTCGGCAAAGTAAGGCAAGGTGTTGGCAAGGCTTGTTAAGGTGTTGGCAAGGCTTGGCAAGGCTTGGCAAGGTGTGTTGGCTAGGCTTGGCAAGGCGTGTTGGCTAGGCTTGGCAAGGCTTGGCAAGGTCGGCAAGGTGTGATGTGCCGGGTGCCCGTGTGCACGAATGACATGCGAAGTGATGCAATGTAAGGCCATGTGTAACTAAGTGTTCATTCCCGCACAGTGCTCTACTTCCATACCAAATAAATGTGTCTTAGCCTCTGATTCTGACTTGGTGGTGAACTTACGAGTTCTAGATCTTCCTCTTAGCTTTCCAATGGTTCAAGAAACAACACCATTGGATGCCTAAAACGCAAGTTATCAACAATTAACCAAACTGTAGCAATCATAGACTTATGAAACCCTGATTGCACATTTCGCAAAGAAGCCCACATTTCCAAGCATTGCACACAGAATTAGCAACCAGTGAAAACATAAGAATCAAAGTGCATTCAAAGAGCTTTTCAAAACATCAAGGAACTCACCAATTGGCTTAGAATTAAGAAAGTTATGCTCAAATGAATTTCACTAACCAAATCTATCCGACCTCCTAGCTAGGCAATTTCAAGCATACTAAGGTTTCCCTCAAAATCCCACACATCACTCAAGTCTGTTAAACTCTTTCTTGCCAATTGACACCAAACACACATTTACCTCATTTTATCAACATTTTGGGTCTTTTTCTCCACTTAAGCACATCAAGATGCATATCACCATAATGCACGGAATGGCACATAATCACCACATAAATGCATGAAAATTCAAGACAAAAGCTAAGTGAACTAATTCATTTAAGTTGGTATAAAACCAACTTATCAAATTCCCCCACACTTGAACTTTTGCTTGTCCTCAAGCAAAGACACAAAATATCATTTAAACTCATTCAACACATTTTCATCACATTGCATTGAATCCTCACTCCCAATCCACTAAAACCTATTTCAAGTTCATAAAAATATTTTTTTTCACACACAAACTTATGTTATGCTTCCTGCTACCTAGCTATCAGATTTCAGTACACATTACCAACTAAGGCACAATGAATAAAGACCAACATGCCAAGCGTGCAAATGTGTGCTGAGGAACATGCACTTCATCTATTCCCTTGCTATACACCAGCTAGTTGTCTCAACTCATTCAATACAAGCCTATCTCCTTAGCCACTCTCATGAACATGCAGTCACAAGATCCATGGTAACCTATGCGCACACAGCTCTATGGGACATTGCCCTTATTAAGAACATTGGTGCATTTGTGATACTCATTGGTATCATTGCCTGGGTTTTGTGGCTATTTTTTCCCTTTAATCATTTGCCAGGTTCTTGTGGCTTTTTCCTTACCAGATGCCAAAAGGCTTTTTCTTCCATGTCTTCTCTTGTGCATGCACATGTTCATAAGAGCTTCAAGTTGATTAACATGCACGAACTCTGGAAACATCCAGACAAATGCATAGCAAGAAGAGTAAGCTTCCATACACATACCTCCTGTGTCATTTAGTTTTGCATGGCATATCTATCTTACCTTAACATCGGGCTTTAGCCAGCAAAATGTACCAATTTCCTCAAACTAAGTACCAGGAAACAAAAATTTTCACATGTAAAATCAAAAAGATTTAAGTGATGAACTTGAATTAAGCCATAGTGAACTAGAACAAAGTATCAAATACACGAATGAAACCAACTTTCTAGCTCACTCACTCTAGCATTTGACTCTTTCACAAGCTCAACACAAAATTTGTCTGACTCTATCAATGAACTCATTGTAAACTTTGCACAACTTGTCTTCACAACACCAACGCACAACACAGCACAACACAGCTTATGTTCAACACCATCACTTATTCAAAAAGCTTGAAAAAGTTTAAAATTTGCACAAAAATTCAAACACAACCAACACAAAAAGCTTAAACTTTGCACAAAACATGAAAAATTGCATAAAACATGAAAAACACGAAAAACACACATATACTGGAAATAGCTCAATAATGATACAACAAAATGGAAAAATTACATGCTAAGCATCACATGGGTATTAACTCAAAATGACACAACAAAACTAACATAACAGCAAAAGTCTCAAAACAACACACATTTAAACTAAAAATTGCACCACCTAGCACAAAAAAAAATTCCATTCATGCAAGATAATTCATTCATGCAAGAAGAGTAACATATAAGCTTCAAGAGACACATCATAACAACCATTTACTCCCCCACACTTAAAATTTACATTGTCCTCAATGTAAAGTAAAGAGAGGGTTAGGATCTCCCTGGTATATCATGAAATCCAAAGTTTTCTTGATGGAGTCTCTTTGTCCACAGTTCCTTAGTTCCTTCTTTGAATGAGAAAACATCCTACACATGGAGAATCAAAGCTTATTAGGAATTACTCACTCAAGCACACAATATGTTGGTGCAAGGTAGACATGACCTAGAACTATTATGCAAGCAAAGTGTCACACCAAGACTAGGAGGCATGGTGGTGTAAAATTAGACATTGTTTTGCATATGAATTCATATGTACACCAAGATCTTGTGGGCAAAGAAAAAGTGTCAAAATTTTCTCCACGAGATCTCGTGGAGAAAACAGAAATGACACAAATTTCTCCACGAGATCTCGTGGGGAAAATGAAAAGTGCCAAAAATTACTCCACGAGACCTCGTGGAGTAAATAAATAGAAGAAAAATTTTGCCCACGAGATCTCGTGGGCAATTTGTGTAATTTGATTTCTCTTCTCTGCCACAGTTTAGTATTTTGGCTGTAACTCTCTCGTCCTAAGACCGAATTGAGTGATTCAAACGGCTATGGAAAGCTAAGACATAGGGCTACAACATTTATGTTTTAAGATTTCCCTAATTCATGGTGAATCATGGTCAGAGTTTGGATGGAAGTTGCTGCCATGAAGCGTTCTGTTCTTAAGTTTCCAGAAAAATGGCTAAGTATGAAACTTCTGATTTCAGGAGTTCATCAAGGCAGCTGAAGGCGTGGAAGCTCCAGGCTTGAAGGCGTGGAAGCTCCAGGCTTGAAGGCGTGAATTCGCAAAGGCTGGACTGCAAGGAGGTTCGCGGTGAAGCTGAAGGCGTGGAACCTCCATGCTTGAAGGCGTGAACTTAGTCTGATTCTTCAGCTAGACTTTCGGGCGGTGAAGGCTTGAATCGTGGAAGCTGGAAGGCGCTGGGCAGCTGAGGAGCGAACGGAAGGCGTGATGTGCAATGGCCTGAAGGCGCTGAGTTGCTGAATTGTTCTTCATTTTCTGATTTTTTCACATTCGTGGGCTGATTTGGGTTCTTCATTTTGAGGACACTTTTGTAATATCTTTAGATATTATTAGTTAGCGTATTAGTTACATTTCTACTTCTCTATATATAGGGGATGTAGTTAGAACAAAGAGAGACTTTTGGATTCCGGAGACTATTATTTTCATCCATTAGTTAGGATTTTAGTTTGTAACCAACTTTTGACCTAGAGAGAGCGGGAATAAATTTGTGAGATCTACTTTCTCTCTATAGTTTCTCTCTCTAGCTTTTGAACTTTATTTTGGATTCCGATTGAGGATTTGTTCCGATTATTGTAAATCTCCTTGCATTTGAGAAGGCATTCCACAATCCTTTTGAGAATTGGAAGCTTTGAGACATCTTAATTGGTAAACTCTTTCCAATTGATGAAATGAACTATATAATCTTCCAATTTGTTGATCGTGAATTGGAAATGGAGTTTTCTGGCTAGATCTGGTGATATCCTAGGGTTTGAGCGGATGAATGATTTAATTTAGTTGATGTGATGTCTCGCAATTGACTTAATTCACTAAGTATAAAATCACACATGAACCTACACGTAGAACTTGTTAAATTTCATATTTCTGAACTGGACTTGGATGATTTGAACTCCAATTGTGGTCGCCATGCCAAATTAGAGGTAGATTCACCATCATTTAGTGAGGATACATGAAATGAGAACTTGAATGTGATTTCTTGAGTCTTTTCACTTGTTCAACGGATCATTGCATTTCTGAGATTCTGGCCTCGCCATGGGATGTTTTGAAGGAATGTACCTTAGAGAAGAAGTGTAAAAGAGATTTCCTATGATAATAACGAAGGCATTCAAAACTAGGTTAGGCCTACCATGGGAGTTCCTAAGCTTTGCATGTTGGAGTAGTTGTCTTAGGAAGTTGAGATTCTGTAGTTTATAACACTAATCTAGGACTCGCCCTGGGAAAGGTAAGTGTTATAGGATCTAGCATGTAGTGCGGTCGTCATGCCGGCTATAGGTTAGGTTCTCAGGGAACTAAAATCTCCTCTGTTCATATTTGCTTTTCAATTGCATCGCATCAAGTCACTGAGAACTCAAGAATCCTAGGATATCCATTCACATTCGTTAATTGCATTTAGGTTTCATTTCTTGTGTTAATCTTGTATGATTTAGAGTTTGATACATAGTTATAATTGTCACTCTTATTTGTTAAGCCTGTTTTTCTTTTACTCTATTCTTTGTGACATTTTTTGAACAAAATCCAATTTCTTGATACTTCCTTTTCCCTGTGGATACGATACCTTGCTCACTGCTACTATAGTTAGTGAAATAGGATAAATTGACGAGTCACGACAACCTCGACATCAATTTTTGGCGCCGTTGCCGGGGAAAAGGCACGGTTTTCTTGAATTTGGATTTGCTCTGTTTTGTTTTCTTGTCCTTTGTGTAGTTTAGTAGTTTTGTTACGTTTCTTTGTTGTTTTTGTTTTTGGTGTTTTGTTCTGTCTACTATGGTGTATTTTTGGCTTGTGCAGGATACTTGAACTCAATTGAAGGAGGATATTGCAAACCACAAATACCCAAGCATGTCTAGGTGGTATGAAGACTCTTCGGCTCTTATCATTAGACACAGCCAACACCTAGAGTTTGTGAGGACTTCTCTCCACCACCATATGAAGAGCAGTGGCACAATCAAGAACAAAGCAACAAGACGTATCTCATTGGAAACCAAAGACTCTCAGTGGAGGACATGTTTTCTCAAATGTTGGAAAAACTTGACAGAGGCTTACAGAAGGAAGAGCAATGGCATTACCAACAACAAAGCAAAGAGTGTTATCTCAGAGAAGAGGACAAAATGGAAGACATGTTGTCTCAAGTGATGGATACACTTGATTCAAGTGTATTTTGTGATACACGGTTGACTCAAATGGAAGAGGTGGTTCAAAGGCAACAAGAGAGACTTGATCGAATTAATGTGTTAATCGGCAACATATGGGAACGAATTGAGACACCAGTTCTAGATGCCCAATACAACTCAGAAAGTACCTTTCGTCTCACTAAAACACCAACTCCTGAGGACAATCATTTTGATATGCATGCTAATGTTGATTGTGGCTTAAAGTGTCTAAGGAAGGAGGAGTCTTCATGTTTTGGGGATAGTGTACATGAGTGTTATGTTGCTGATTCTTTTGTGCATGAATATGTGAACTTTGATGTTGAGGATGATGGCTTCTTTAGTGATCTTGATAGTGATGACTCTAGTGTTCTAAGTTGCCAAGTTACTAAGCTGGAAAGTGTGTCTAGAGCTGAATCTCTCATTAAGTTCATGGAATTCAATGAGTCATATGATATTGATTGCCTTTCTTTAGTTGCTTCTCCTCTTAATAGCTTTGCGAATTGTACAGAGTCATTTCTTGAGGATCAATGTGATATCATAAAGGAAGATAATGTTGCATTTGTTAATAAGAGTGTTAACACATTGTTTGAAGCTCTTGTTGAGGCACCAATTTTTGAAATGATCAATGAGTCTAAGTGTTTAAATGGTGATTCACAAGAAATGCAAAGTGAGATACTCTTGTTAATTGATGATAATGCTTGTTGTGTTGTTGAGAAAGAAAAGACTCAAGAAATTCCCTATGTTAGTCTAGATGATGAAGATGTGCCAATTTTCAATGAGATTGCCAACATTGTGGAGAATTGCTTTGTTGATGAATCCATTTTTGAAATTACTGGTGGTTTGGAACTTACTAATGGTTTTGTTGAGACCATGGATGTAGAACCTTTGGTTGAGCCTTGCAGGATTGAAATGGTTAGTGTGGTGGAAGAGGTAGATGATGTGCTTCCAATGGTAGAAGAAGTAAAAGAGATGCCTACAATGGGGGAACCTCAGTGGTTCGAAGTTAAATTTGTAGAGATTGCTCCCCATGTGCATGAGCTTAAGCACTTCATTGGACATATTCTTCAAGTGCCCTACAGGAGGAAAATGAGTTCTTATGAAATATCATTTTTCTGGTACAGATAGGGTTATTCCGATTCTTGAAGAAGGAAGTTACATAAATAAAGTCTAGCTGGAGACTACAAAACCCAGAACTACTTCTTTCATTTTACCTTTACTTTAGTTTTTGGTTCAATTAATTGTTATGTTATTTTGCATTTCTGCTTATACTCACCAAGGCCACTCATGTTATAGAGGCATGAACATGAAGGAAGTTGCAAGGGAATTAAGCCATGCACATATGAGGCTAAGTGTGGGGGAGTGGAGTCATGAACCATTCCCACAATACACTGATTCATTTTATCTACATTTCAAGCATGATTGTGCTTGTTCCATTTAGTGTTAATAGTTGTCTAATTTTACACCACCATGCCTCCTAGTCTTGGTGTGACACTTTGCTTGCATAATAGTTCTAGGTCATGTCTACCTTGCACCAACATGTTGTGTGCTTGAGTGAGTAATTCCTAATAAGCTTTGATTCTCCATCTGTAGGATGTTTTCTCATTCAAAGAAGGAACTAAGGAACTGTGGACAAAGAGACTCCATCAAGCAAACTTTGGATTTCATGATATACTAGGGAGATCCTAACCCTCTCTTTACTTTACATAAATCAATTGAATATTCACGTTTTTCCTACAAGCTTGTCACGGCTGCAAGAACAATTTTGCAAGGCTAAAATTTATCAAAATTCATCTTTTTTTATTTCATGTGAAAAACTCACCTATAAATAGGCTACAAAAACATGAAACCCTAACTAAATCCTTAATGGAAAAGGACTCTAAAACACGGTTTTGAGGAACGAAAAACACGTTTTGCCTTCTTCAATCACTTTCCTAAACTTTTAAGAAGCAAAAACCAATTTGACTTCTTAAGTTTACTAAACTTTTACTTGCCATTATCATGCAAGATAATTGGGCCAAGTAATTACTTATTAATACTTAAACGCAAAGCCTAATTAATTAATGTTAATAGACTTTAATTATTACAAAATATATCCTATCAAAACATTACAAAGAGTGGCGTGATCCTTTATAAGCCCAAAGACACGCCTCTTCATGGACTTCAAGGTGGAATTTCCTTAAGTTCCAAATGTAGAACTTTGAGGAACATCTTCATGAATTGTTATTGAAAAAACATGCCAAAGAACTTCATGTTGAGATGGCTCGGCCTCCAAGTGATAAGAATCTCCAAGAACTTCACAATGTGTTGATAACAGTCTTTGCAAGGCTTGTTTCATCCTTTTGCTCCTTAGTCTTGTCATTGGTCCATCAAGATTCTCCAATGGATCATGCAAGCATGGCTTTGGCACTATGGACATGGATGGATTGCTATCATTCCCTCCCTCCTCGAAAGGATTCGTCCTCGAATCACCTACATCATTCAAGGATAAATCAGAAACATTGAATGTAGATGAAACATTGCCATACTCAATTGGTAGCTCAATTTTGTAAGCATTGTCGCCTATCCTTTCCAAGACTCGAAAAGGACCATCTCCTCGTGTATGAATTTTGGATTTCCTTTTATCAGGAAACCTCTCCTTTCTCAAGTGAATCCAAACCCAATCACCTGGTTCGAAAATCACTTGTTTTCTACCCTTATTGGCTTGCTTAGCATATTGCTCATTTTGCCTTTCAATGTTAGCTCGAACCCTATCATGTAACTCCCTTACAAAATCAGCTTTATTTTTACCTTCAGCATTAACAAACTCATTAACAGGTAAAGGCAAAATATCCAATGGAGTTATAGGATTAAAACTGTATACAATCTCAAAAGGTGAAAGAATAGTAGCACTACGAACAGTACGGTTATAAGCAAACTCAATGTGTGATAAACACCCCTCCCAGTTCTTTAAGTTTTTCTGTATAAGAGCACGCAATAAAGTAGACAAAGTCCTATTAACTACTTTAGTTTGCCCATCAGTTTGTGGATGTGCAACAGTAGAAAACAATAACTTAGTGCCTAACTTGTTCCAAAGAGTACGCCAAAAGTGTGACAAAAACTTAACATCTTTATCACTAACAATACTCTTAGCCAAACCATGCAACCTTACAATCTCCTTAAAGAACAAATCAGCAACATGTTGAGCATCATTAGATTTAGAACAAGTAATAAAGTGAGACATTTTACTAAATCTATCAACTACAACAAAAATGCTATCATGACCATTGCGTGATCTAGGCAATCCAAGTACAAAATCCATAGAAATATCAATCCAAGGATGACTAGGAACAGGCAAAGGTTGATACAAACTATGAGGCTTTACTTTAGATTTCGATTGTTTACACACAATGCATTTATCAATCATGTTAGGCCAATAAAAGTGCTCATTCAAAACAGCAAGTATTTTAGCAATACCAAAGTGCCCCATTAACCCTCCCCCATGGGTTTCTTTAACAAGTAAATCACGAATGGAACATTGGGGAATGCATAACTTATCTTTCTTAAACAAGAAACCGTCATACATATAGAAATCACCATTCGGTTTATTCAAGCAAAGATCAAAATTGGCGTGAAAATCATGATCATCTTTATACAAATCCTTAATCAATTCAAAACCAAGTAACTTAGCATGCAAATAGGTAAACAAAGTGTATTTCCTAGATAATGCATCGGCTACCACATTTTCATTACTAGATTTGTATTTAACAACATATGGAAAGGTTTCAATAAACTCTAACCACTTAGCATGCCTTTTATTCAATTTACCTTGAGTCTTTAAAAATTTAAGGCTTTCGTGATCAGAATGTATTATGAATTCCTTTGCTTATAAATAATGTTGCCAAACTTGTAAAGACCTTACCAAAGCATACAACTCCTTGTCATAAGTTGCATAATTCAAAGCTGCCCCATTGAGCTTTTCACTAAAATAAGCCACGGGATTTGATTCCTGCATCAAAACAGCACCAATACCAATCCCGGAAGCATCACAGTGTATCTCAAAAGCTTTATTAAAATTAGGCAAAACAAGTAAAGGGGCATGAGTCAACATGTATTTCAACTTGTTAAAGGCGTTTTCATGCTCATCATTCCATATAAATGTAACGTTTTTCATTAAAAGTTCATATAAAGGGGCTGCTATAGAACTAAAATCTTTAACAAATCTCCTATAAAAACTTGCAAGTTCATGAAAACTCCTAACTTGACAAGCACATGTAGGTCTTGGCCAATCCATGATTGCCTTGACTTTAGACTCATCAACAGCAATGCCTTGAGAACTTACAACATATCCCAAAAAGATAATTGATTCCATACAAAAAGAACACTTTTTGAGATTAGCATATAACTTGTTCTCACGCTAAATAACAAACACTTGTCTTAAATGTTCAACATGCTCATCAAGTGTTTTGCTATACACAAGGATGTCATCAAAATAGACCACAACAAATTTGCCAACAAAGTGACGAAAAACATGATTCATAAGCCCCATAAAAGTACTAGGTGCATTAGTTAAACCAAAAGGCATCACTAGCCATTCATACAACCTATACTTTGTTTTAAAGGCAGTTTTCTATTCATCACCTTCTTTCATGCGAATTTGGTAGTATCCACTTTTCAATTCAATCTTGGTAAATATGCATGAACCATGTAACTCATCAAGCATGTCATCTAATCTAGGAATTGGATGTCTATACTTAATAGTTATTTTATTGATGGCACGACAGTCAATACACGTACGCTAAGACTCATCCTTTTTAGGAACTAAAATCACAGGAACTGAAAAAGGACTAAGAGACTCACGTACAATACCTTTGTCAAGGAGTTCATCCACTTGACGTTGAATCTCTTTTGTTTCCTCAGGATTAGCTCTATAAGCTGGACGATTTGGAATTTGTGCTCCAGGTATGAAATCAATTTGATGTTCAATACCTCTTATGGGCGGCAATCCATTTGGTAACTCCTCGAGAAACACATCTTGATATTCCTGTAAAAGAGAGTAAACAAGACTATGCAAAGAAGCAAGGTTATCACTATCAGCAATAAGTACAAAATCCTTGCAAATCATTAAGTACAAAGGCTGCCTATCCACTAATGCTCTCTTAATCTCACCAGAAGAAGCAAAATAACAAGACTTCTTAACACCTAACTCTTGGCCTACACTATTACAAGATTTTGAACCATGCTTTGCTTTTGGCCTAAGCTAGCTATTACATTGTCTTTTCCTTGATCTTTCTTCTCCTTGGCGGCATTCATATCTCTAGTAGCTTGTATGATTCGAGTTTGATCTTCAAAGACTTGTGCCGGAGTTAAAGCTCGAAGATTAAACTTTTTACCTTCATGAACAAAGCTATAGAAATTCTTCTTGGCATGATAAATT
Source organism: Ophiorrhiza pumila (assembly GCA_016586305.1). Taxonomy (NCBI): domain Eukaryota; kingdom Viridiplantae; phylum Streptophyta; class Magnoliopsida; order Gentianales; family Rubiaceae; genus Ophiorrhiza; species Ophiorrhiza pumila. The sequence goes on along the minus strand of BLIW01000005.1, from coordinate 14,077,864 downwards.
ACATCGGAATCAAACTGCCAAGGGCGGCCAAGCAAGATATGACTTGCTTCCATTGGAACCACATCACATGTAAATTATCAACGTATTTTCTAATGGTAAAAGTAAACTTAACTTGCTTTGTAACCCTAGTATCAACTGAATTATTTAACCATTGAAGACGGTATGGTTTAGGGTGCTTCATGCAAGTCAAATTCAATTTATTTACCAACAGAGTGCTCGCCACATTTGTGCAACTACCACTATCAATAATCACACTACAAATTCTGTTTTGCACTATACAACGTGTGTGAAATATGTTTTCCCTTTGCATCAAATCATCATTATCAACTAAAGGTTGAGCACTAAGAACACGACGAGAAACTAAAGAATAGTTACCAACATCATCTTCGTAGTTTTCCACTTCTTCACTATCTTCGCTTGATTCATGTTGGTACTTCTCCTCAAGAGGTGGCATGTTGGCGCAATCATCATCACTTACCACTTCCCCACTATCAAGAGTTATAATCAATTTTCGAGTTGGGCACTCAGCTTGCATATGTCCATACCATTGACATTTATAACAACGAACATCCCTCAATCTTTGACTAGGAGTTGACACCAACTTTGGTGTGTTCTCCACAGCTTTAGGAACAGATTTTGGAACTTGGGATGATGCACTTGACGGCTGGTTGGGGGTGAATTGGCGCGCGACTTAGATGATAGTGTGAAAGGGGTAACATTCGGTCTTTGTTCCCTTCGCCAATGTGGTGGCGGTTGTGAGAACTTACTCTTCCCTTTCATGTGCCTTTCAATCTAAATTGCTTTGTGGACAAGTTCATCAATATCAACAGAACTTTGCAAATCCACATGATAAGCCAATTCAGAATGAATACCTCTCAAAAACCTTTCTATTGTAGAGTCGGGATCCTCTTGGACGTTAGCCTTGATCATCAAAGCTTCCATCTCATGGTAATACTCCTCAACCGATATATTTCCTTGCACAAGAGAGTGCAAATTTCTATTCAATTCACGGTTGTAATAAGAAGGAACATATTTCTTCATCATAAGTGTTTTCAATTGACTCCATGTCCTTGATTTAGCAAAGCTAAAACTTCTTTCATTCATCATATATATAAAACGTCAAATGGGATGCCTTTATATAGGCTACAAAAAGTGTTAAGAGTTGGTATTTTTCCAATGTGGGATAATGACCAACTTTCCTAAAACGAAAAACCCTAGCTCAAGCTTAGGAAACTTCCTAATTGTAATGAAACACTAGGAACTTAACTACTTTCCTAAACTAAGAAGACAAACACGTTTTTGCCTTTTAAGATTACTTTCCTAAAAACTCCTAAAAAGTAGGAGATTACTTTCCTAATTATCATGCAAGATAATTGGGCCAAGTAATGACTTATTAAAAATGAAATTCTATCCCATAATTAAATGTTAAATGGACTTAATTATTACAACTTAAAATAAACCCTAAATTAATCAAAAGGGCGTGATCCAAAACTCAAAGCCTAAGCACGCCTTGTCTTGTTATTCAAAAGGTCCATGAAATTCGCGACGGAAATCTGTCAGAATCACGTCACTCATCGTGATAGGCACATTTAATGATGATAACTGCAGAATATCTTAAAACTTAAAACATAAAAGTTGTAACGCTATCTCTTATTGTTCCAGGGCCACTTGAATAACGAAATTCCGAGTTATATAGAGAGAGATATGTTAAGAATCCTAAAGCGTGACAGAATCTTTCAGCATTTAATCTTTGACTTTTGCACCATGGACATGGACATGACTTATTCGCATCATCGGGGTAATCATGGCCATCAAAGAAGTGTTCAAACTCACGAACCCAATCAAAATATGCCTCAGGATTTGCCTTTCCATGAAAAGTAGGAATTGTTAGCTTAACATAAGCAATTGAAAATTTTGATTTGTCACCTTTCTTTGGAGAATCCGACAACTCCTTGATAGCAATCCAACCACTTCCTTGGTGCCAAAGCCGAGCTTTAATGATCCTTTGAAGAATCTCGATGGACCAATGACTAGATCAAGGAGCAAAAGGATGAAAGAAGCTTTGCACTCTTTGTTGTCATCACACTTTGAAGACTTGGAGGCCGAGACTTCTCCATCATCTCAACATGGAGTTCTTTGGCATGTTTCTTCCATAACCATTCATGAAGATGTTCCTCAAAGTTCTACATTAGAGCTTAAGGAAATTCCACCTTGAAGAAGCTTGCAAAGGCCGACAGTTGAAGTCCAATAAAGAGGCGTGTCCTTGGGCTTTCATATGGATCACGCCCTTAAGTAATTTTTAGGGTTTTATTTTTGTTGTTAATTAATTAAGTCCAAAACACTTAATGTGGGCTTTAATTAATTGGTTGTTAATAAATTACTTGGCCCAATTATCTTACATGATAAAGGCAAGTTTAAGTTTAGGAAATAAAGGTAGCAAAAACGTGTTTTGCTTCCTCTTAAAATTGTGTGATCAATTCCTTTTTAGAAAAGGATTAGCTAGTTAGTTAGTTAAGAAGTCAAGTTGTACTTTGCAACTACTAGGGTTTTACTTTCCTAAAGCCAAAACCCATCTCTATAAATAGAGACATCTTTGTAATGTTTTTTTAAGAAGTTGAATGAATGAAAGTTTTAGCTTGCTGAAATTAAGAATTAACACTTTGTGTTGTTCAAGCCTTGGAGAATTATTTAATTGTCCATTGTAGCAAATTACCTTTAGCGTAACCTATAGGTGATTTCACCATTGTTCTTTATTTAAAGAGCAGGCCAAATTAACTTGTTTAACTAATTGAATTTTCATAAGTTAAATTGAGTTCGTTTGTATTAAAAACGTGGGGTTTGATTTACTCATTCTTGGCATTTTTTCCCTTGAATCTTCTTCCACCCGAATTGCTATTGTTTGTGTTATTGGAATAACCTTTGTGCAGCACGATCCTTTGCTTGTGGAGATCGAATTTGGTCCAGGAGTTGGAGCATCGGCCAACCATTCGCATAAATTGGTATCAGAGAACAAGTTGTTGCCCAAAAATTTCAGGTTAATCAGTCTAAATCTCTTCCGCAATCTTGCTGTTTTGTGTTGCTTCTTTGCTACTGTTTTTGACGTCAAATCTGCTGTGTCTTTTGTATCCCTCTTGCTGCTGTTTTTGTGTCTTCTTTGCTATCTTAAATCGTTTCTAATTCAGTCATTAGAATCGTCTAAAATCGCATGAACATTGAATGCTCAAATCTGCCCATATCTGCCCAAATCGTGTCTTGCATCTTTAGCGTTTTTGTTGCATTGTTTCTTGCTGTCCTCTTGCATTTTCCTTGCTGTATTTGGTGTCTAAGTTCTGCATTGTTTTGTTCATAATCATAGTGTGGAATTCTTTGAGTTTTTCTTGCTGTTTTCACGTCAAAGCATTGCTAGGGTTTTGTGTCAAACTAGGGTTTTCAAAAACTAGGGTTTCTCGGTCAAGTTTCATAAGTTGCTCAGTTCTTGTCCATTTATTGATCTTCTTTTTGTGTTCGTTTCTTTATCTCATTCTTGTTATAGTGTGTTTTGATCAAACTTTTATCACACTTGAAAAAGATAAGTTCTTGAATACTTTCTTGAACTTCTTGATTTTCTTGAAAATTCAAAAGTGTCCAAATTTGAATCTTGAGCCATATTCTTGTTCCTTGTTGAAAATCTTGAATCTTTTGTGAAAGTGGCACATGCAAATTTGTTTTCCTTGGTGAGATATTAAAGTTTGAAAATTTTAAGGTTGTTAAGGTTAAGACAAAAAGACAAAACATCCTTAAACCCTAATCCTAGGTTATTGTCTTCAAACCTTAAACCTAAGTACTTTGTACTAGTTTCTTGTCTTAAAACCTTAAATCAAGTATCATTTAAGGTTCTTGTCCGAACCTAGTCTTTTGTTTTGTCCAAGGTTTGTGTCTAAACCTTAAACCTTTTTTTGTTTGTCTTAGAATCTTGTCCGAACAAAAAAAAAGAGTCACGGTCAAAAAAAAAAGTGTGACCGATTAAAAAAAAAGAAAAAAGAACAAAAATATATATATAAATTCGGACTTAATTTTATTTTTATTTATTTATTTCTGTTACTTAATTTATTTTATTTTGAAGAACACATTATTCTTAAGTTGTTACTTGAAAACCACCTTGGATTAAAAGTGCCATAACTTTCTCAATACAACTCAGAATTAAGTGATTCAAATTGGTTCTCTTCGTCTTTGAATCTAGTTTGTGAATTTTGTAGTTTCTGGTGGTAAATCAGTTTATAACCCACACGTGTTCTAAACCTCTTTTGACGTGATTCCTTGTTTAACTCTCTCGATTTTTCTTGTGAAAGTTTTGTGTGGAACTTGTTGATTGAGACTTGCCATTAAAGTAATTGAACTCGGTGAGTCTTAATAACCCCAACACATTCATTACTTGAGAGTATTAGCTAGGATAAACAAAAGAGAACACTACCTAAATAGAGTGGAGAGTACCTACTACCCAATAGTGAGGAACCCGAGAGGTATATATACATATATTCTTGTGTTTTCTTTACTAATTTGCAGGTACCAATGGAGGAACAAAAAGGTGGTAAACCAATCACCGAGGCCGAACAAAAGTTCGCCAATGAGGTCCAATTCAACATGCTTCAAAAGATCAATCTTCGTCTTGATAATTTGGAGTCATCCACAAAAAGCTCCGCATCAAGAAAGCATAAGTTTGAAGATCATGATGAATCCGATAATGATAATGATGAGGAAAAAGAGGAGGAGTACACGAGCTCTTCAAAAGGTGAAAAGTCTAAAGTTTCCATCGAGTCTGTTAAACTCACTATCTCTACCTTTCATGGCAAATCAGATCCCGAAGCTTTCTTTGATTGGGTTCGAGATTTAGAAGACTTCTTTGAAGGTAATGATGTCCCCGAGAAAAATCAATACCGAATTGCTTTCATGCACCTTAAAGATTATGCTAGTCTTTGGTAGGATCAAGTTGTTCGAGCTAGAAGACAAGATGGTGAAAGGCCAGTTAAGACTTGGAATCAAATGAAGGCAATCATGAGGAAGAAGTATGTTCCCTCACATTATAATAGAGAGCTCAACCGAAAGTTACATGCCCTTGTGCAAGGTAGCCGAACAGTTGAAGATTACTACCATGAGATGGAGGCATTGATGATAAAAACCAATATTCATGAAGACCCTGACACCACCATTGAGAGGTTCCTTAGAGGTATGAATTCCGAATTGGCTTATCAAGTTGATCTTCAAAGTTACATTGATCTTAATGAACTTGTTCACAAAGCTATCAAAATTGAGAAGCATATGAAGGGTAAAGGGCGAAATTTCCAACAACCATTGCCGCCTTGGAGGAGAGATCAAAAGCCAAATTACACCCCTCCATCAAAGCCGAAAGTTTTCACCCCAAACCAGCCTTCAAACACTTCACATAATGCTCCCAAAACAGTCCGCCAACTTGCTGAATCTTCAACCAAAGCAACGCCCAAACCGAATGAGATATTGAGGGACATTAGATGTTATAAGTGTCAAGGTTATGGCCATTATCAAACCGACTGCCCAACCAAAAAATTGATGATAATTCGTGATAATGGAGAGGTTGAAAGTGATGAAGAATGTGCCGACATGCCACCACTTGAAGAGAAGTACCAAAGTTATGAAGATAGTGAAGATCTTACTACATATGATGTTGGTGAATTCTCTTTAGTTACTCGCCGAGTCTTGAGTGCACAACCACTAATTGAAGATGATTTGTCTCAATGAGAAAACATATTTCACGCTCGATGCATGGTTCAAGGTAAGATTTGTAGTGTGATTGTTGATAGTGGTAGTTGTACAAATGTGGCAAGTACATTATTTGTTAAGAAGCTAATCTTGACTTGCATGAAACATCCAAATCCATATAAGCTTCAATGGCTTAATAACACTACCGAGAGTAAAGTGACTAAACAAGTTAAATTTTCTTTCACCGTTGGAAAGTATGTTGATGATATTGTGTGTGATGTTGTACCAATGGAAGCTAGTCATATTTTACTTGGTCGTCCATGGCAATTTGATAGAGATGTTACATATCATGCAAAGAAGAATTATTATTCTTTTGATTATCATGGCCGAAAGTATAACCTTAGGGCATTGAGTCCAAGCCAAGCTTTTGAAGATCAATCAAGGATTGTGTAATCTTGCCGTGAGATGGAAGCAAAGGAAAATAAAGAACAAGAAGATAAAAAGAATGTAACTAGTGTAGGCCGAAGCATTGATTCTAAATCTTGTAATAGCCGAAATAGTGTTTCTTCTAAGTCTTGTTATTTTGCTTCTAAGAGTAAGGTTAAGAGAGCAATACTAGATAGGCAATCATTGTATTTGATGATCCGCAAGGAATTTGTACTTATTGTTGATGGTGATCACCTTGCTTTTTTGCCTAGTGTTGTTTTCTCTCTTTGCAGGAATTTAGTGATGTGTTTCCCGATGAATTACCCATTGGATTACCGCCAATAAGAGGGATTGAACATCAAATTGATTTCATTCCTGGTGCACAAATTCTAAACCGTCCAGCATATAGAGCAAATCCTGAGGAAACAAAAGAGATTCAACGTCAAGTGGATGAACTCCTTGACAAAGGTATTGTGCGTGAATCTCCAAGTCCTTGTTCTGTTCCAGTAATTTTAGTACCTAAAAAGGATGAATCTTGGAGAATGTGTGTTGATTGTCGTGCCATAAACAAAATCACCATTAAGTATAGACATCCAATTCCTAGATTAGATGATATGCTTGATGAATTGTATGGTTCGTGTATTTTCACCAAGATTGATTGAAAAAGTGGCTACTATCAAATTAGAATGAAAGAAGGTGATGAATGGAAAACAGCCTTTAAAACAAAATATGGTTTGTATGAATGGTTAGTCATGCCTTTTGGTCTAACTAATGCACCTAGTACTTTTATCAGGCTAATGAATCACGTATTTAGGTCTTTCATTGGTAAATTTGTTGTGGTCTATTTTGATGGCATCCTTATTTATAGCAAATCACTTGATGAGCATGTTGAACATTTAAAACAAGTGTTTGTTATATTACGTGAGAACCGATTGTATGCTAACCTTAAAATGTGTTCTTTTTGCATGGAATCAATTGTCTTTTTGGGTTATGCTGTCAGTTCTCAAGGTATTTCTGTTGATGAGTCAAAAGTCAAGGCTATAAAGGAGTGGCCGAGACCTAAGAATGCTAGTGAAGTTAGGAGTTTTCATGGTTTAGCAAGTTTTTATAGAAGGTTTGTTAAAAACTTTAGTTCTATAGCTGCACCTTTGAATGAACTTGTTAAAAAGAACATTGCTTTTGAATGGAAAGAGGAGCATGAAAACGCCTTCACTAAACTAAAGTATATGTTGACTCACGCCCCTTTACTTGCGTTGCCTAATTTTCATAAAGCTTTTGAAATACACTGTGATGCCTCCGGGATTGGTATTGGTGCTGTTTTGATGCAGGAATCAAGACCCGTAGCTTACTTTAGTGAAAAGCTTAATGGGGCTGCTTTAAAGTATGCAACTTTTGACAAGGAGTTGTATGCTTTGGTAAGGTCATTACAGGTTTGGCAACATTACTTATGGCCTAAAGAGTTTATAATTCATTCTGATCATGAAAGCATTAAATTATTGAAAACTCAAGGTAAATTGAATAAGAGGCATGCTAAATGGTTAGAATTTATTGAAACTTTTCCATATGTGATTAAGTATAAATCTGGACAAGAAAACATTGTAGCTGATGCATTATCTAGGCGTTACTCTTTATTCAACTATATGCATGCTAAGTTACTTGGATTTGAGTTGATAAAAGATTTGTACAAAGATGATCATGATTTTAATGCTGCCTAAAATGATTGTGTTGCAAAACCGAATGGTGACTTCTATTTGCATGATGGTTTCTTGTTTCGAAAGGATAAATTGTGCATACCCCTTTGTTCCATTCGTGAATTACTTGTTAAGGAAACCTATGGGGGAGGGTTAACGGGGCATTTTGGTATTGCTAAAACACTTACTGTTTTGAATGAACACTTTTATTGGCCTAATATGTTTAAAGATGTGAAAAGTGTTTGTGATAAATGTATTGTGTGTGAACAAGCCAAATCGAAAATATTGCCTCATGGATTGTATACACCTTTGCCTGTTCCTAGTCATCCTTGGGTTGAAATTTCTATGGATTTTGTTCTTGGATTGCCTAGATCACGCAATAGTAAAGATAGCATATTTGTAGTAATGGATCGATTTAGTAAAATGGCACATTTTATTGCATGTTCCAAAACTAATGATGCTACACATATTGCTGATTTGTTCTTTAAGGAAATTGTTAGATTGCATGGCATTCCACAAAGTATTGTTAGTGATAGGGATGTTAAGTTCTTGTCTCACTTTGGCGTACTTTATGGAATAAGTTAGGCACTAACTTGTTGTTTTCTACTGTTGCACATCCACAAACTGATGGACAAACTGAAGTAGTTAACCGCACTTTATCTACCTTACTTCGAGCCATCATCCAAAGAAACTTAAAGAATTGGGAAAGTTGTCTTCCACATATTGAGTTTGCATATAATAGAACTTTTCATATTTCGACATCTTGTTCACCATTTGAGACTATATATGGTTTCAATCCTTTGACTCCACTTGATATTTTGCCTTTGTCTATTAATGAGTTTGTTAATGTTGAAGGTAGAAAGAAAGCTGAATTTATTAAGTGGTTACATGAAAGGGTTTGACATACCATTGAAAAGTGAAATGAACAATATGCCAAGCAAGCCAATAAAGGAAGGAAGAGAGTGATTTTCGAACCAGGAGATTGAGTTTGGATTCACTTGAGGAAGGAAAGGTTTCCTGAAAAGAGGAAATCTAAACTTCATCCAAGAGGAGATGGTCCTTTTCGTATTTTGGAAAGGATTGGAGATAATGCTTACAAAGTCGAGCTTCCAAGTGAGGTATGGCAATGTTCATCTACATTCAATGTTTCTGATTTATCTTTTGTTTGATGTAGGTGATTCGAGGACGAGTCCTTTTCGAGGAGGGAATGATAGCAATCCAACCACTTCCTTTGGTGCCAAAGCCGAGCTTTAATGATCCTTTGAAGAATCTTGATCGACCAATGACTAGATCAGGAGCAAAAGGATGAAAGAAGCTTTGCACTCTTTGTTGTCATTAGACTTTGAAGACTTGGAGGCCGAGACTTCTCCATCATCTCAACAATAGAGTTCTTTTGGCATGTTTCTTCCATAACAATTCATGAAGATGTTCTTCAAAGTTCTACATTAGAGCTTAAGGAAATTCCACCTTGAAGAAGCTTGCAAAGGCCAAGAGTTGAAGTCCAATGAAGAGGCGTGTCCCTTGGGCTTTCATATGGATCACGCCCTTAAGTAATTTTTAGGGTTTTATTTTGTTGTTAATTAATTAAGTCCAAAACACTTATGTGGGCTTTAATTAATTGGTTGTTAATAAAATTACTTGGGCCCAATTATCTTACATGTAAAGGCAAGTATAAGTTTAGGAAATAAACGTTAGGCAAAAACGTGTTTTTGCTTCCTCTTAAAACTGTGTGATCAATTCCTTTTTAGAAAAGATTAGCTAGTTAGTTAGTTAAGAAGTCAAGTTGTACTTTGCAATTACTAGGGTTTTACTTTCCTAAAGTCAAAAACTCATCTCTATAAATAGAGACATCTTTGTAACGTTTTTTTTAAGAAGTTGAATGAATGAAAGTTTTAGCTTTGCTGAAATTAAGAATTAAACACTTTGTGTTGTTCAAGCCTTGGAGAATTATTTAATTGTCCATTGTAGCAAATTACCTTTAGCGTAACCTATAGGTGATTCACCATTGTTCTTATTTAAAGAGCATGCCAAATTAACTTGTTTAACTAATTGAACTTTCATAAGTTAAATTGAGTTCGTTTGTATTAAAAACCGTGGGGTTTGATTTACTCATTCTTGGCATTTTTTTTCCCTGAATCTTCTTCCACCCGAATTGCTATTGTTTGTGTTCTTGGAATAAACCTTTGTCCAGCACGATCCTTTGCTTGTGGAGATCGAATTGGTCCAGGAGTTGGAGCCTCGGCCAACCATTCGCATAACTCCTCTTCAACATCCTCATCTTTGGATGCTTCCCTTTCAACTTAAATTCCTTGAGGTGGATCCTTTAGAGTTAGAATCCAAATTATCATGTCGGATGTTGATCTTTTGCAACATATTAAAAAGAACCTCATTTGCAAACTTTTGCTCAGCTTCGGATATAGGTTTAGAACCTTTGGGTGTTCTATCTCCTTCCTCCATTGTACCTGCAAGATTAGTAAAGAGATCGCAAGAATATATAGAAATCCTCACGGGTTCCTCACTATTTGGGTGAGTAGATACTCTCATCTCTATTATGAATGCTTTTCTCGTGTATACCTATACTAATACTCTCAAACTATAGAATTTACTATTTCAATGATTATGAGAACTTGTTCAACCAAGTATTCAACACCAAGATTTCACCCAAGTTAAATCAGAGAAGTTTTGAGCAATTCACGTCACAGGAGTATTTTAAGACCACGTGTGGATACAACTTGATTAGCCTTAGAAACTAAAGAATTCAAAGAGTAGACAAGATAAAACAAAAAGAAGGGCCTTGTATCACTCTAGTCCGAATTAATGATGAGCATCCCAATATTGGTGATTTTCAAGCACAAACTTAAGAACACTTAGTTCTTTCAAATAAAAAAAATCGAAAATAAATAAAATAAAGTCCGAAGATATTTATATATATATATTTTTTTTAATTGACAGTACTTTTTTTTAATCGGTCTTTTTTTTTAACTTTCGGACGCCTGTTTCGGACGCTCTACCCCCGTCCGAACCTAAACTTCTGGGAGCAGAATTTTTGTTCCAAGTTTTCGGACGCTGTTTTCGGACGACCACCACTGTCCGAACCTAAACTACTGGAAGAACGATTTTGAACTCAAGTTTTGGACGCCTGTTTCGAACGACCCCCATCGCCCGAACCTAAACTACTGGGAGCTCAACTTTTTCCCCAGGTTTTGAACGCTAGTTTTGGACGCCTGTCTTAGTTTCGAACGGCCAAAACTGTCGCGGCAGGTTTAAAAACCATAATTTTTTTTGACGAAACCCTAAAATTCTTTGTGACATGTGACACAACAATGAAAACACAATGAATTCAACACTATGAAGACAATCAAAGAGTGTAGAATTTAGACACCAAAGAATAATAGCAAGGATCGAAAGAAAACAGCAAGCATGCAACACAACAAAAAACCCAAAAATCTGAGAACTAGATTACCAACGATTTTGGACAAATTTTAGCAACTAAATTGCATGCTATTTTGATGAAATTTAAAGGCTAAACTATGACGACTTGAGAGAGCAATAAAGACACGAAATCAGCAACAAAAGACTCCACAAAAAAACTGCAGAATTTGACGCAACAAACAACAACAAGAACGACGCAAAAGAAGGACAAAAAATCGAGAAGAACAAAACCTGATTTTTGAGGACGAAACAACAACCTTGGGCTCTGATACCAATTGATACGAATGGCCTTGGAAGAAGATCCTCCACCACTTGAGACCCTCTCATTTGGATCGTTGTTACACCAAGATTACGAACAAGCAAGAAAACACAATGACAATGCGGAAACAAAACACAAAACAAGAAAAGATATTGAACGGGCAGAATTGATTGAAGGCAATCAAACCCACACGTTACTACAAAAAGAATCCAATCCAACCTATGTAAATCAAGAGTTGAAAAGTTTTCAGTTTGGCTTGTTCTTTAAATCAAGAACGGGTAAGTTCTTCCTAAGTGATATGAATTATCATGGTGCAGCGCCTTAGACCACTCGAAATCCACTTCCTTTATATCGTTGCTTACCAAAAACCACGAGCAAGAACAAGACTCAACAATGGTGCGGAATTAACAAACAAGAAAACAAAAGATATTGACACAAAAAGATTTGATATGAAGTAATCAAAACCCCACGTATGAATCAAAAGGATTCGGCCAACCTATGAAAATTCATAAGCTAAACAAATTAGTTTGGATTGTTCTTTGAATCAAGAACTTGTAAGTTCACCTAAAGGTCCTAGCTTCTAGGTTCACGGTTCTTATGAAAATCCAACTAAACTTAATTGAATTAATTCACGTCTTTACAACTTTTAAGGTTGCAAAATTCTTTCGCAAAGCTAAACTTTTATCAAAATTCATCTATCTAAAATTTGTAAAGGAGCTCTCTTTTTATAGGGAGTAATTCGGCTCTTACAAAGACAAAGAAAGAAAAAACCCTAACTCAAGTCAATTACAACTTGACTTCTAAGCTATCTAACTTTCCAAATTGGAATTGGAAACTATCAACTAACAAACTAATCCTTTTCCAAAAAGGATTATGTCACAAGGTTTTCAAAGGGTAAATTTGATGCGAATGTTGTATGGCCGAGGCTCCAACTCCTGGACCAAATTCGAATCTCCCACACAAGCTATAGGACCGTGTTGCTCTTACCAAGATAATCCACAACAAGAACACAAAATTGGATGGAACGAAATCAAAGGAAAAACGCTAGGAATTGAGTAAATCAAAACTTCACGTTTTATTACTAATGAACTTAATTTAACCGTATGAAAAATTCAATTCAGTTAAACAAGTTAATTAGGCCTGCTCCTTTAAATAAAGAACAATTGGTGTAATCTCCTATAGGTCACGCTAAAGGGGATTAACTACAATGAACAGTTAAGATAACTCTTTCAAGGCTTTTGAACAACTCAAGGAGTTATATTCATGAATTTTTAGCAAAGCTAAAAACTCAATTTTATTCACCAACTTATGTGTAAAAACGTTACATGCATTCTCCTTTTATAGGGATGAGTTTCGGCCATGCCAAGAAGGAAAAGGAAATAAACCCTAGTAGTTGCCAAAAGTACAAACTTGACTCTTAACAAACTAGCTAACTAATCTAATCCAAGTTGTAAAAGGATTAGGTTTAGGACAGTTTTAATGAAGAAGCAAAACGTGTTTGGCTTCTTGTTTCCCTAAACTAATCAACTTTCCAAATTGGAAAAGGAAACTACAACTAACTACCAAAACCTTGTCCAAAAAGGATTTGCTTTACTTGCCATTATCATGCAAGATAATTGGATCAAAGTAATTACTTAGCCCATAATTTAAAACACCAAGACTTAAGCCCATAATTAATGGACTTAATTATTACAACTTAAAAATAAACCCTAAAATTAAACAATGCGTGATCCAAAGTTGGCAAAGCCCAAGCACGCCATCTTGGTCTTCAATATAGTCCATGAAATTCGAGATGAAATCTGCCAGAATCCCGTCACTCATTTTTGGCAGCCATATTCCACGATGATACCATCAGAATCTTGGAAAACATAAAACATGAAAGTTGTAGCTTTATCTCTTATCGTTCCAGGGCTTCTTGAATCACCAAAATTCCGAGTTATATCTAAAGAAGATATGTCCAGAATACCAGAATGTGGCAGAATCTTTCAGGTTTCATATTTGACTTTGGCACCATGGACATCGGATTCAGCTCATTCTCATCAATCCCTCCCTCTCGAAAAGGATTCGTCCTCGGAATCTTGAAATTGAGCTCCAGGGTCAAACACCAATATCACGAACTCATTGCAAACTCGAGCCAAGTAAAATTGGGAAGATGCCAATCTTGGCCAACAAGAATATATTATCCTGCCAAAACACGCCAAATGTATAAGTAAAGAAAGTACAATAATCTAAAACAAGACTTAGAATAATTCCTTTCACCAAAGAATAAAACGGGCAGAATATGTATGCAAAATCGAAATACATATTAGCTGATTAGTCTTAACAAATTTTGCATGAGTCATAATGTTGAAGTTAATGAATTCAAAACAATAATGCAAATAACTATCATGTAGTTTATGCAAATCAGAAAAACCGAATGTTCTTAATTAGAGAACTAACCAAGACGAATTCACTAACAACATCCATTAACACTTATTTACGTTATGAACATGTAATGTAAGCAAAGGATGTAAACATATTATGGAATATTAATCATAAAGACACGAAAATTCATAACAAGAAAAACATATATGCATCCTTGGGAAAGTGTAAATGACATGAACGTATTAAGACCTCTAAAAAACATGCAAAAGTTATCAAATATGAGAGTGTAATTCCAAAGACTAGAATGTAAACAATCTATTGAATAGTTGTAAACAGAAAATTTTACCTCTTGGAATTCAAAAGAAAGTTGGAACGGAGATAACTTACCATACAAGTGTTGAGTACCAAAGGGACCTCTTTGAACTTGATGGATGTGAGCAAAGTCACGAAACAAATAATCAAAGGAATGAATAATCCAGCAAGTAGAGTTAATATAATTAACACTTGAATGAGTGCATACAAAGGATTGATGTAGTTCGAAATTATAATCAATAAGCTCAAAATATAATTCATGTATTAGATAAGCAACATAGCATGTGAAGAAACTATACATAAACTCATTCAATATAAAATAATAGGAATTTATTATTGAAGAATTATGTGAAATAAGTTGCTTTCCAAAACACAAATCATTGGATTTTAAAACACATGGTAAAGAATTTCGAACTAATGTTTCAAAGGTATATGAAAGATATTGAAATTGAGTCAAAACAGAATTCAAACTTTGAAAATCAATAGCATTGACATTAACAAAGTTCTTGACATTTAAACCATTGAAATCAATCAAGAAACTTTCATACTTACCTAACTTACCTTGCTTACCTTGTGGGAAACAAGCTAAGGCGGATTGGATTGTTTCGAACTCCATTAAACTCTTAGGAACTCCAAAAACCTGCAAAACATATGTACTAGGCAGCAAACAATTCAAATGGTGATCACTATCATCAAGTAAGTACATTGATTGCTTATCTAGTATTCCTCTCTTAAACTCGCTAGAAGAAGTAAAATAACAAGACTTTAAAAGACTTAAAGCTCGGCCATTACAAGATGCACTAGCTATTACACTTTGTTGCTCTTGAACTTTCTTCTCCTTGGCGGCACTCATCTCTTTACAAGCTTTAGAAATTCTAGTTTGATCTTCAGAAACTTCACAAGGTGTTGAAGCTCGGATATTAAACTTCTTACCATCTTTCATGAGTGAATAGCAACTTTTGAGATCATTGTAAGCACCCTTGCAATCAAGCTGCCACGGTTTTCCCAATAAAAGACAAGATGTTTGCATAGGACATATATCACATAGTACCTCATCTTTGTACCTTCCAATTGAGAGTGCAACCTTGACTTGCATTGTCACCCATACTTCACCACAATTATCACTCCATTGCAGCAAGTAAGGATTTGGATGTGGAGTGGTTTGTAAATTCAACCTTTCTACCATGAGCTCATTAGCAAAGTTAGAGCTTTTCCCACTGTCAATCACTGTAGCACATACTGTACTTTGAACATTGCACCTTGTATAAAACTTTTGTACACATGCTGAAGATATAGTTGTAGCCTCCTGAGTTTCATCATGTGGTTTCAACTTTTGGAATGTTTGCATTAATTCATCAATCTCCAACTTAAGAGTATTATTACTTTTTCTCCCCATTGATTAATAAACCTGTAATGTTAGTGAAAGCACAAGAAATATATGTGTATATACCTCTCGGGTTCCTCACTATTGGATAGTAGGTACTCTCCTCTCTTTTTGGGTAGTGTTCTCTCTTGTTTAACCTAGCTACTACTCTCAATTAATGAATATGTGGGGTTATTAAGATTCACCAAAGTTCAATTACTTTAATAGCAAGATCTCAATCAGCAAGTTCCACACACAAATTTTCACAAATCAAATCAAGAGATGTAACAAGAAATCACGTCAAGAGTGTTTAGAACACGTGAAAGTTATAATTTGATTTACCACCAGAAACTAAGAAATTCAGAAACTAGATTTCAAGACAAAGAGATTGGTTTTTGAATCAACTAATTCCGAGTTGTATTGAAAAAGTTATGGCACTCTTAATCCAAGGTGGTTTTCAAGAAACAAGTTAAGAACAATGTGTTCTTTTCAAAAATAAATTAAATAATTAAATAACAGAAAATAATAACAATAAATAAAGTCCGACTATTTTTTTGTTTTTTTTTTTTGTTTTTTTTTTTTTTTTGATTCGGTCACTTTTTTTTTTTTTTTTTTTTTGACCGTGAGTTTTTTTTTTTTTTTTTTTTTTACTTCGGACAACAAAGGACAAAATTACACTTTTAAGGTTTGAACATAAACCTTGGACCAATCAAAATACTAGGTTCGGACAAGAACCTTAAACACCACAAAAATTAAGGTTTGAAGACAACAACCTAGGATTTAGGTTTAAGAATGTTTTGTCTTCTTGTCTTAACAACCTTAAAAACTTCAAACTTTATTAACTCACCAAGGACAATGAATTCGGATGTGCCACTTTAACAAGAATATCAAGATTCAAGACAAAGATCAAGAATCCAACTCAAGAATTCAATTTTGACCACTTTGAGTTTTCAAGAAAATCAAGAAGTTCAAGAAAGTTATCAAGAACTTATCTTTTTCGAGTGGAGTAAAAGTTTGATCAAAACTCAATATATGGTGGACAAGATAAAGAATCAAACGCAAAAAGAAAATCAAGAAACGGATAAGAATCAAGAAAGTTATGAAAACTTGACCTAGAAACCCTAGTTATGAAACCCTAGTTTGACACACGAAACCCTAACAATGTTATGACGTGAAAACAGCAAAGAAAACTTCAAGAATCCTACACTATGATTATGACAAAAGAGTGCAGAATTTAACACCAAAAGACAGCAAGAAGACGCAACAAGAAACAGCAAGAAACAACACAAAAATCGCAAAAGAAGATAGACTCAATTTAGACGATTTCGGGCAGAATGTATTGACTCAATGTTCATGCGATTTTGGACAGAATTAATGGGTGAATATGTATCGACTTTGGACAGCAAGAAGAACACCAAATAACAGCAAGAAAGATGCCAGCAAAACTGCAGAAAATTGACACAAAAACGGCAGAATTGACGCAACAAGAACATAAATTTTGCGGAAGAATTGAAAACGGATTAACCTGAATTTTCTTAGGCAACAACTTGTGCTCTGATTTATTAATCTATGTTCAAAATGGAGTCACGGTCAAAAAAAAAAAAAAAAAAGTGACCGAATAAAAAAAAAAAAAAAGAGAAAAGAACAAAAAAAAATATATAAATTCGGACTTCAATTTATTTTATTGTTATTATTTTCTGTTATTTAATTATTTAATTTATTTTTGAAAAGAACACATTGTTCTTAACTTGTTTCTTGAAAACCACCTTGGATTAAAAGTGCCATAACTTTTTCAATACAACTCGGAATTAGTTGATTCAAAAACCAATCTCTTTGTTTTGAAATCTAGTTTCTGAATTTCTTAGTTTCTGGTGGTAAATCAAATTATAACTTTCACGTGTTCTAAACACTCTTGACGTGATTTCTTGTTACATCTCTTGATTTGATTTGTGAAAATTTGTGTGTGGAACTTGCTGATTGAGATCTTGCTATTAAAGTAATTGAACTTTGGTGAATCTTAATAACCCCACATATTCATTAATTGAGAGTAGTAGCTAGGTTAAACAAGAGAGAACACTACCCAAAAAGAGAGGAGAGTACCTACTACCCCAAAGTGAGGAACCCGTGAGGATCATATACATATTCTTGCGCTTTTTTCTTCACTAACTTGCAGGTACAAATGGAGGACGAACAAAGTAAGTCCCAAACCGAACAACAACAAAAGAGGACCGATCCGTCACTTGCCCAAATTTTGCAAGATATCAACCTTCGCCTTCAATTCTTAGAGTCGGTAACACCACCTCCAAAATCAAAGAAATCCCGAAAACTAGAGTCCCAAGAAGATAGTGAATCTAGTGAGGAAAAAGAGGAGGAATACTCGAGCTCTTCTAAAGGTGATAAGTCTAAAGTTTCCATTGAATCTGTTAAACTCACCATCTCTACCTTTCATGGTAAATCAGATCCCGAAGCTTTCTTTGATTGGGTTCGAGATTTGGAACACTATTTTGAAGGTAATGATGTCCCCGAGAAAAGGCAATATCGAATTGCTTTTATGCATCTTAAAGACTATGCTAGTCTTTGGTGGGATCAAGTTGTTCGTTCTAGGAGACAAGATGGTGAAAGGCCAGTTAAGACTTGAAATCAAATGAAGGCAATCATGAGAAAGAAGTATGTTCCTTCACACTTTAATA
Organism: Ophiorrhiza pumila; assembly: GCA_016586305.1. NCBI lineage: Eukaryota > Viridiplantae > Streptophyta > Magnoliopsida > Gentianales > Rubiaceae > Ophiorrhiza > Ophiorrhiza pumila. Next base: position 14,059,615 of record BLIW01000005.1, on the reverse strand, counting down.
GAGAGCTCAACCGAAAATTGCATACTCTTGTGCAAGGTAGCCGAACAGTTGAAGATTACTATCATGAGATGGAATCTTTGATGATTAAAGCCAATATTCAAGAAGACCCCGACACAACCATTGAGAGATTTCTTAGAGGTATGAATCCCGAATTGGCTTATCAAGTTGATCTTCAAAGTTACATTGATATTAATGAACTTGTTCACAAAGCTATCAAAATTGAGAAGCATATGAAGGGTAAAGGGCGAAATTTTCAACAACCATTGCCGCCTTGGAGGAGAGATCAAAAGCCGACTTTTACACCTCCACCAAAACCGAAAGTTTTCAACCAAAATCAGCCTTCAAACACTGCAAGTATTGCTCCCAAAACAGTCCGCAACCTTGCTGAATCTTCAACTAAGGTGACGCCTAAACCAAATGAAAAATTGAGGGACATTAGATGTTACAAGTGTCAAGGTTATGGCCATTATCAAAGTGACTGCCCAACCAAAAAGTTGATGATAATTCGTGATAATGGAGAGGTTGAAAGTGATGAAGAATGTGCCGACATGCCACCACTTGAAGAGAAGTACCAAAGTGATGAAGATAGTGAAGATCTTATTTACAATGTTGGTGATTTCTCATTGGTTACTCGCCGAGTCTTGAATGCACAACCACGAGTTGAAGATGATTTGTCTCAAAGGGAAAACATCTTTTACGCTAGATGCATGGTTCAAGGTAAGACTTGTAGCTTGATTATTGATAGTGGAAGTTGTACCAATGTGGCAAGCACATTAATTGTTAAGAAGCTTAACTTGACTTGCATGAAACATCCAAATCCATATAAGCTTCAATGGCTTAATAACACTGCCGAGAGTAAGGTGACTAAACAAGTTAAATTTTCTATGTCCATTGGAAAGTATGTTGATGATATTGTTTGTGATGTTGTACCAATGGAAGCTAGTCACATATTACTTGGTCGTCCATGGCAATTTGACCGAGATGTTACATATCATGCAAGGAAGAATTATTATTCTTTTGATTATCATGGCCGAAAGTACAATCTAAGGGCTTTGAGTCCGAGCCAAGCTTTTGAAGATCAAGCAAGCATTGCTACATCTTGTGCTCAAATGAGAGATGAAAAAGAGAAAGAGAAGAAAGTTCAAGAGAAGAGCAATTTAATAGCTAGTGCATCTTGTAATAGCCGAGATTTAAGTGTTATCAAATCTTGTAATTTTGCTTCTTCTAGTGAGTTTAAGATAGCATTAGTAGCTAGGCAAACAATGTACTTACTTGATAATAGTGATCACCATTTGAATTGTTTGCTGCATAGTTCTTTTGTTTTGCAGGTTTATGGAGTTCCTAGACAACTAATGGAGTTGCAAACAACTCATTATCAATTGGAAGGGATCCAATCTGCCTTAGCTTGTTTTCCACAAGGTAAGCAAGGTAAGTTAGGTAAGTTTTCACTTGATTTTGATCTTAAAAATGTTAAGAACTTTGTTATTATCAATTCGGTTGAGTTTCAAAGTTTTCAAACTGTTTTTAGTCAATTTCAAAAGCTTCCCTATACTTTAACACAAATAGTTTGGAATTTTGTTAAGTGTGTTTTAGAGTCTAACACCTTCTGTTTTGATAAGCAAATCGATTTACATAATTCTTCAATAGTTACATCAATATATTTTGAATTGAATGAATTTATGTATAGCATGATAGTGTGTTATGTTGCTTATCTAATACATGAATTATATTTTGAGCTTAATGATTATATTTTCGAACTACATCAAACCTTTGTATGCAATCATTCAAGTGTTAACTATATTGACTCTACTTGCTGGATTATTGGTTCTTTTGATTCTTTAAAACGTGATTTTGATCACATCCATCAAGTTCAAAGAAGTCCTTGGATAATTCCGCACTTGATTGGTAGGTTATCTAAGTTCCAAATTTCTTTTGAATTCCGAGAGGTAAAATTTTCTGTTTACATAGATTGTTTACATTCGAGTCTTTGGAATTATACTCTCATATTTGACAACTTTCGCATGTTTTTCAAGGTATTAGTTCGTCCATGTGATTTCCAATTTTGTCAAGGTGCATTTAGGGATAGCTATTATGATACATTACATGCACTATCCACACTTGTGAATTATTTTGACATTGATGCAACTTCCTCTTATATAAGAAAATATATTCGTCCATATCAATTTATGTTTATTATTCATAACTTTGTTCTTTGGACTAATAGATTTCTTTTGTTCTTTGGGGAAATAAAGCGTGATTGCTCGCGAGGTGTTGCATTCCGAAACAACTTGATTCTTGTGAAGTTCGTGATTTTGGTGTTTGATCCAGGAACTCAACTTCTAAGATTCGAGGACGAATCCTTTCGAGGAGGGAGGGAATTATGAGAATGAGCCGTGTCCATGTTCGTGGTGTTAAAGTCACTTGGTCATCCTGAAAGTTTCTGTCACGTTTTGGTATTTTGGACATAACTCTTTCGATATAACTTGGAATTGCATGATTCAAGAAGCTCTGGAACGATAAGAGATAGAGCTACAACTTTCATGTTTTATGTTTTCCAAGATTCTGACGGTATCATCGTGGAATATGGCTGCCAAAATGAGTGACGGGATTCTGGCAGATTTTCATCTCGAATTTCATGGACTATATTGAAGACCAAGATGGCGTGCTTGGGCTTTGCCAACTTTGGATCACGCCATTGTTTAATTTTAGGGTTTATTTTTAAGTTGTAATAATTAAGTCCATTAATTATGGGCTTAAGTCTTGGTGTTTTAATTATGGGCTAAGTAATTACTTGATCCAATTATCTTGCATGATAATGGCAAGTAAAGCAAATCCTTTTTGGACAAGGATTTGGTAGTTAGTTGTAGTTTCCTTTTCCAAATTGGAAAGTTGATTAGTTTACAACTTGGATTAGTTAGTTAGCTAGTTTGCTTCTTGAATCATGCAATTCCAAGTTATATCGAAAGAGTTATGTCCAGAATACCAAAACGTGACAGAAACTTTCAGGATAACCAAATGATGAGAATGAGCCGTGTCCATGTTCGTGGTGTTAAAGTCACTTGGTTATCCTGAAAGTTTCTGTCACGTTTTGGTATTCTGGACATAACTCTTTCGATATAACTTGGAATTGCATGATTCAAGAAGCTCTGGAACGATAAGAGATAGAGCTACAACTTTCATGTTTTATGTTTTCCAAGATTCTGACGGTATCATCGTGGAATATGGCTGCCAAAATGAGTGACGGGATTCTGGCAGATTTCCATCTCGAATTTCATGGACTATATTGAAGACCAAGATGGCGTGCTTGGGCTTTGCCAACTTTGGATCACGCCATTGTTTAATTTTAGGGTTTATTTTTAAGTTGTAATAATTAAGTCCATTAATTATGGGCTTAAGTCTTGGTGTTTTAATTATGGGCTAAGTAATTACTTGATCCAATTATCTTGCATGATAATGGCAAGTAAAGCAAATCCTTTTTGGACAAGGATTTGGTAGTTAGTTGTAGTTTCCTTTTCCAATTTGGAAAGTTGATTAGTTTAGGAAACAAGAAGCCAAAACACGTTTTGCTTCTTCATTAAAAAACTGTCTAACCTAATCCTTTTACAACTTGGATTAGTTAGTTAGCTAGTTTGTTAAGAAGTCAAGTTGTACTTTGCAACTACTAGGGTTTATTTCCTTTTCCTTCTTGGCATGGCCGAAACTCATCCCCTATAAAAAGGAGATGCATGTAACGTTTTTACATAATAAGTTGGTGAATAAAATTGAGTTTTTAGCTTTGTTAAAATTCGTGAATTAACTCCTTGAGTTGTTCAAAGCCTTGAAGAGTTATTTAACTGTTCATTGTAGTTAATCCCCTTTAGCGTGACCTATAGGAGATTACACCAATTGTTCTTTATTTAACGAGCAGGCCTAATTAACTTGTTTAACTGATTGAATTTTCATAGGTTAAATTAAGTTCATTAGTAATAAAACGTGAAGTTTTGATTTACTCAATTCCTAGCGTTTTTCCTTTGATTTCGTTCCATCCAATTTTGTGTTCTTGTTGTGGATTATCTTGGTAAGAGCAACACGGTCCTATAGCTTGTGTGGGAGATTCGAATTTGGTCCAGGAGTTGGAGCCTCGGCCATACAACATTCGCATCAATTGGTATCAGAGCACAAGTTGTTGCCCAAGAAAATTCAGGTTAATCCGTTTTCAATTCTTCCGCAAAATTTCTGTTCTTGTTGCGTCAATTCTGCCCGTTTTTGTGTCAATTTTCTGCAGTTTTGCTGGCATCTTTCTTGCTGTTATTTGTTGTTCTTCTTGCTGTCCAAAGTCGATACATATTCACCCATTAAAATCACCAAAATCGCATGCAACAAATCATTCACAATCTGCCCGAAATCGTCTAAATTGAGTCTATCTTCTTTTGCGATTTTTGTGTTGTTTCTTGCTGTTTCTTGTTGCGTCCTCTTGCTGTCTTTTGGTGTTAAATTCTGCACTCTTTTGTCATAATCCTAGTGTAGGATTCTTGAAGTTTTCTTTGCTGTTTTCACGTCATAACGTTGTTAGGGTTTCGTGTGTCAAACTAGGGTTTCATAACTAGGGTTTCTAGGTCAAGTTTTCATAACTTTCTTGATTCTTATCCGTTTCTTGATTTTCTTTTTGCGTTTGATTCTTTATCTTGTCCACCATATATTGAGTTTTGATCAAACTTTTACTCCACTCGAAAAAGATAAGTTCTTGATAACTTTCTTGAACTTCTTGATTTTCTTGAAAACTCAAAGTGGTCAAAATTGAATTCTTGAGTTGGATTCTTGATCTTTGTCTTGAATCTTGATATTCTTGTTAAAGTGGCACATCCGAATTCATTGTCCTTGGTGAGTTAATAAAGTTTGAAGTTTTTAAGGTTGTTAAGACAAGAAGACAAAACATTCTTAAACCTAAATCCTAGGTTGTTGTCTTCAAACCTTAATTTTTGTGGTGTTTAAGGTTCTTGTCCGAACCTAGTATTTTGATTGGTCCAAGGTTTATGTTCAAACCTTAAAAGTGTAATTTTGTCTTATATTGTCCGAACAAAAAAAAAAAAAAAAAAAAAGAGTCATGGTCAAAAAAAAAAAAAAAAAAAAAAAAGTGACCGAATAAAAAAAAAAAAAAAGAGAAAAGAACAAAAAAAATATACAAATTCGGACTTCAATTTATTTTATTGTTATTATTTTCTGTTATTTAATTATTTAATTTATTTTTGAAAAGAACACATTGTTCTTAACTTGTTTCTTGAAAACCACCTTGGATTAAAAGTGCCATAACTTTTTCAATACAACTCGGAATTAGTTGATTCAAAAACCAATCTCTTTGTTTTGAAATCTAGTTTCTGAATTTCTTAGTTTCTGGTGGTAAATCAAATTATAACTTTCACGTGTTCTAAACACTCTTGACGTGATTTCTTGTTACATCTCTTGATTTGATTTGTGAAAATTTGTGTGTGGAACTTGCTGATTGAGATCTTGCTATTAAAGTAATTGAACTTTGGTGAATCTTAATAACCCCACATATTCATTAATTGAGAGTAGTAGCTAGGTTAAACAAGAGAGAACACTACCCAAAAAGAGAGGAGAGTACCTACTACCCCAAAGTGAGGAACCCGTGAGGATCATATACATATTCTTGCGCTTTTTTCTTCACTAACTTGCAGGTACAAATGGAGGACGAACAAAGTAAGTCCCAAACCGAACAACAACAAAAGAGGACCGATCCGTCACTTGCCCAAATTTTGCAAGATATCAACCTTCGCCTTCAATTCTTAGAGTCGGTAACACCACCTCCAAAATCAAAGAAATCCCGAAAACTAGAGTCCCAAGAAGATAGTGAATCTAGTGAGGAAAAAGAGGAGGAATACTCGAGCTCTTCTAAAGGTGATAAGTCTAAAGTTTCCATTGAATCTGTTAAACTCACCATCTCTACTTTTCATGGTAAATCAGATCCCGAAGCTTTCTTTGATTGGGTTCGAGATTTGGAACACTATTTTGAAGGTAATGATGTCCCCGAGAAAAGGCAATATCGAATTGCTTTTATGCATCTTAAAGACTATGCTAGTCTTTGGTGGGATCAAGTTGTTCGTTCTAGGAGACAAGATGGTGAAAGGCCAGTTAAGACTTGGACTCAAATGAAGGCAATCATGAGAAAGAAGTATGTTCCTTCACACTTTAATAGAGAGCTCAACCGAAAATTGCATACTCTTGTGCAAGGTAGCCGAACAGTTGAAGATTACTATCATGAGATGGAATCTTTGATGATTAAAGCCAATATTCAAGAAGACCCCGACACAACCATTGAGAGATTTCTTAGAGGTATGAATCCCGAATTGGCTTATCAAGTTGATCTTCAAAGTTACATTGATATTAATGAACTTGTTCACAAAGCTATCAAAATTGAGAAGCATATGAAGGGTAAAGGGCGAAATTTTCAACAACCATTGCCGCCTTGGAGGAGAGATCAAAAGCCGATTTTTACACCTCCACCAAAACCGAAAGTTTTCAACCAAAATCAGCCTTCAAACACTTCAAGTAATGCTCCCAAAACAGTCCGCAACCTTGCTGAATCTTCAACTAAGGTGACGCCTAAACCAAATGAAAAATTGAGGGACATTAGATGTTACAAGTGTCAAGGTTATGGCCATTATCAAAGTGACTGCCCAACCAAAAAGTTGATGATAATTCGTGATAATGGAGAGGTTGAAAGTGATGAAGAATGTGCCGACATGCCACCACTTGAAGAGAAGTACCAAAGTGATGAAGATAGTGAAGATCTTATTTACAATGTTGGTGATTTCTCATTGGTTACTCGCCGAGTTTTGAATGCACAACCACGAGTTGAAGTTGATTTGTCTCAAAGGGAAAACATCTTTTACGCTAGATGCATGGTTCAAGGTAAGACTTGTAGCTTGATTATTGATAGTGGAAGTTGTACCAATGTGGCAAGCACATTAATTGTTAAGAAGCTTAACTTGACTTGCATGAAACATCCAAATCCATATAAGCTTCAATGGCTTAATAACACTGCCGAGAGTAAGGTGACTAAACAAGTTAAATTTTCTATGTCCATTGGAAAGTATGTTGATGATATTGTTTGTGATGTTGTACCAATGGAAGCTAGTCACATATTACTTGGTCGTCCATGGCAATTTGACCGAGATGTTACATATCATGCAAGGAAGAATTATTATTCTTTTGATTATCATGGCCGAAAGTACAATCTAAGGGCTTTGAGTCCGAGCCAAGCTTTTGAAGATCAATCAAGGATTGTGCAATCTTGCCGTGAAATGGAAGCAAAAGAGAAGAAGGAACAAGAAGATAAAAAGAATGTAACTAGTGTAGGCCGAACCAATGATTCTAAATCTTGTAATAGCCAAAATAGTAGTTCTTCTAAATCTTGTTATTTTGCTTCTAAGAGTGATGTAAAGAGAGCAATACTAGATAGGCATTCATTGTATTTGATGATCCGCAAGGACTTTGTACTTATTGTTGATAGTGATCACCATTTGAATTGTTTGCTGCCTAGTTCTTTTGTTTTGCAGGTTTATGGAGTTCCTAGACAACTAATGGAGTTGCAAACAACTCATTATCAATTGGAAGGGATCCAATCTGCCTTAGCTTGTTTTCCACAAGGTAAGCAAGGTAAGTTAGGTAAGTTTTCACTTGATTTTGATCTTAAAAATGTTAAGAACTTTGTTATTATCAATTCGGTTGAGTTTCAAAGTTTTCAAACTGTTTTTAGTCAATTTCAAAAGCTTCCCTATACTTTAACACAAATAGTTTGGAATTTTGTTAAGTGTGTTTTAGAGTCTAACACCTTCTGTTTTGATAAGCAAATCGATTTACATAATTCTTCAATAGTTACATCAATATATTTTGAATTGAATGAATTTATGTATAGCATGATAGTGTGTTATGTTGCTTATCTAATACATGAATTATATTTTGAGCTTAATGATTATATTTTCGAACTACATCAAACCTTTGTATGCAATCATTCAAGTGTTAACTATATTGACTCTACTTGCTGGATTATTGGTTCTTTTGATTCTTTAAAACGTGATTTTGATCACATCCATCAAGTTCAAAGAAGTCCTTGGATAATTCCGCACTTGATTGGTAGGTTATCTAAGTTCCAAATTTCTTTTGAATTCCGAGAGGTAAAATTTTCTGTTTACATAGATTGTTTACATTCTAGTCTTTGGAATTATACTCTCATATTTGATAACTTTCGCATGTTTTTCAAGGTATTAGTTCGTCCATGTGATTTCCAATTTTGTCAAGGTGCATTTAGGGATAGCTATTATGATACATTACATGCACTATCCACACTTGTGAATTATTTTGACATTGATGCAACTTCCTCTTATATAAGAACATATATTCGTCCATATAAATTTATGTTTATTATTCATAACTTTGTTCTTTGGACTAATAGATTTCTTTTGTTCTTTAGGGAAATAAAGCGTGATTGCTCGCGAGGTGTTGCATTCCGAAACAACTTGATTCTTGTGAAGTTCGTGATTTTGGTGTTTGATCCAGGAACTCAACTTCTAAGATTCGAGGACGAATCCTTTCGAGGAGGGAGGGAATGATGAGAATGAGCCGTGTCCATGTTCGTGGTGTTAAAGTCACTTGGTCATCCTGAAAGTTTCTGTCACGTTTTGGTATTCTGGACATAACTCTTTCGATATAACTTGGAATTGCATGATTCAAGAAGCTCTGGAACGATAAGAGATAGAGCTACAACTTTCATGTTTTATGTTTTTCAAGATTCTGACGGTATCATCGTGTAATATGGCTGCCAAAATGAGTGACGGGATTCTGGCAGATTTCCATCTCGAATTTCATGGACTATATTGAAGACCAAGATGGCGTGCTTGGGCTTTGCCAACTTTGGATCACGCCATTGTTTAATTTTAGGGTTTATTTTTAAGTTGTAATAATTAAGTCCATTAATTATGGGCTTAAGTCTTGGTGTTTTAATTATGGGCTAAGTAATTACTTGATCCAATTATCTTGCATGATAAAGGCAAGTAATAGTTTAGGAAACAAAGGAAGCCAAAACGTGTTTGGCCACCTTTGAATAAAAACGTGTGACCTAATCCAATTTAGAAAAGGATTAGTTTGTTAGTTGTTAGTTTCCATTTACAATTTGGAAAGTTAGTTAGTTTAGAAGTCAAGTTGTACTTTGCAACTTTTAGGGTTTTATTTCCTTTTCCTTTTTGGGTAAAGTCGAAATCATTCTCTATATAAAGAGAAGCTTTGTAACGTTTTTACATAAGATTAATGAATGAAAGTTTTAGCTTTGCTGAAATTAAGATTAACACTTTGTGTTGTCAAAACCTTGTTGAATTATTTAATTCACCATTGTAGAAGCTTTTCCAAAATGAGTGACGGGATTCTGGCAGATTTCCATCTCGAATTTCATGGACTATATTGAAGACCAAGATGGCGTGCTTGGGCTTTGCCAACTTTGGATCACGCCATTGTTTAATTTTAGGGTTTATTTTTAAGTTGTAATAATTAAGTCCATTAATTATGGGCTTAAGTCTTGGTGTTTTAATTATGGGCTAAGTAATTACTTGATCCAATTATCTTGCATGATAATGGCAAGTAAAGCAAATCCTTTTTGGACAAGGATTTGGTAGTTCGTTGTAGTTTCCTTTTCCAATTTGGAAAGTTGATTAGTTTAGGAAACAAGAAGCCAAAACACGTTTTGCTTCTTCATTAAAAAACTGTCTAACCTAATCCTTTTACAACTTGGATTAGTTAGTTAGCTAGTTTGTTAAGAAGTCAAGTTGTACTTTGCAACTACTAGGGTTTATTTCCTTTTCCTTCTTGGCATGGCCGAAACTCATCCCCTATAAAAAGGAGATGCATGTAACGTTTTTACATAATAAGTTGGTGAATAAAATTGAGTTTTTAGCTTTGCTAAAATTCGTGAATTAACTCCTTGAGTTGTTCAAAGCCTTGAAGAGTTATTTAACTGTTCATTGTAGTTAATCCCCTTTAGCGTGACCTATAGGAGATTACACCAATTGTTCTTTATTTAAAGAGCAGGCCTAATTAACTTGTTTAACTGATTGAATTTTCATAGGTTAAATTAAGTTCATTAGTAATAAAACGTGAAGTTTTGATTTACTCAATTCCTAGCGTTTTTCCTTTGATTTCGTTCCATCCAATTTTGTGTTCTTGTTGTGGATTATCTTGGTAAGAGCAACACGGTCCTATAGCTTGTGTGGGAGATTCGAATTTGGTCCAGGAGTTGGAGCCTCGACCATACAACATTCGCATCACTACCCTTTGAAAACCTTGTGACATAATCCTTTTCCAAAAAGGATTATGTCACAAGGTTTTCAAAGGGTAGCAAAACACGTTTTGGCTTCCCTTTGTTTACTAAACTTTGAAGAAGCAAAACACAATTTGACTTCTTAAGTTTCCTAAAATTTTACTTGCCATTATCATGCAAGATAATTGGGCCAAGTAAACTTTATTAAATTCGAAATTCCAAGCCCAAAGATTAATAAATTAAAACGTCAAGTTGGGATTAAAATAACATTAAATAAAACCCTGATTTAATTAGCAAAAAGATGTGATCTTCTAAGTGAAAGCCCAAACACGCCTTTTCCTTGGACTTCATTGTGATTGATCCATCTCTTCATGGATTGTGATAAAAGAGATATTCCATAAAACTCCATTGGTGGAAGATGTTTGGACCAAACCATGATGCTCTTCAAAGATGTCCAACTCTTCACAATTAGATGTCAATAATGCTTGCAACGATTTCTTCATCCTTTTGCTCCTTGATCTTGTCATTGGTCCATCAAGATTTGTCAATGGATGAACACTGGAAGTCGGCTTTGGCATAGACATTGCTATCATTCCCTCCCTCCTCGAAAGGATTCGTCCTCAAATCACCTACATCAAACAAAGATAAGTCAGTAACATTAAACGTAGATGAGACATTGCCATAGGCACTAGGAAGCTCTATCTTGTAAGCATTATCTCCAATGCTTTCCAAAACACGAAAAGGACCATCTCCTCGTGGGTAAAGCTTAGATTTCCTTTTGTCAGGAAACCTCTCCTTTCTTAAGTTAATCCAAACCCAATCACCTGGTTCAAATATCACTCTTTTCCGACCTTTATTAGCTTGTTTGGCATATTGTTCATTACGCCTTTGAATATTATGCCTTACTCTTTCATGTAACTCCTTAATAAAATCTGCTTTTCTTTGACCTTCAACATTAACAAACTCATTAATAGGCAAAGGCAAAATATCAAGAGGAGTTAAAGGATTGAATCCATAAACTATTTCAAAAGGCGAACAGTTAGTGGAACTATGGGTAGTTCTATTATAAGCAATTCAATATGCGGCAAACAACCTTCCCAATTCTTTCTGAATAATAGCACGAAGTAAAGTAGACAAAGTACGATTTACTACCTCAGTTTGCCCATCAGTTTGGGGATGTGCAACAGTAGAAAATAATAACTTAGTGACTAACTTATTCCAAAGAGTGCGCCAAAAGTGAGATAAAAACTTGACATCTCTATCACTAACAATACTCTTAGGAATTCCATGCAACCTTACAATTTCCTTAAAGAACAAATCAGCAACTTTTGTAGCATCATTAGACTTAGAACATGCAATGAAATGTGACATCTTACTAAATCTATCAACTACCACAAAAATGCTATCATTACTAGTGCGTGATCTAGGCAATCCAAGTACAAAATCTATAGATATATCAACCCAAGGATGACTAGGAACAGGAAAATGTGTATACAATCCATGAGGCATGATTTTCGATTTTGCTTGTTTACATACAATGCACTTTTCACAAGGACTTTTAACATTTTTAAGCATGTTAGGCCAGTAAAAGTGTTCATTCAAAATAGCAAGAGTCTTTGGAATCCCAAAATGCCCCATTAACCCTCCCCCATGGGTTTCTTTAACAAGCAATTCACGAATGGAACATGAGGGTATGCACAATTTATCCTTTTAAACAAGAAACCATCAGACATATAAAAGTCTCCATTCAGCTTTATAGCACAAGTATCAATTACATTTTTGAAATCAACATCATCTTTGTATAAATCCTTGATCAAATCAAAACCAAGTAACTTAGCATGCATATAGGTGAATAACGAATGTCTCCTAGATAATGCATCAGCTACAACATTTTCATTACCAGATTTATACTTAATCACATAAGGAAAAGTTTCAATAAACTCTAACCACTTAGCATGCCTTTTATTCAATTTTCCTTGAGATTTTAGAAATTTAAGTCTTTCTTGATCAGAATGAATTATATAAACTCTTTAGGCCATAGATAATGTTGCCAAACCTGTAACGACCTTACCAAAGCATACAACTCCTTGTCATAAGTTGCATACTTCAATTGCGCCCCATTGAACTTTTCACTAAAATAGGCCACCGGTCTTGATTCCTGCATCAAAACAGCACCAATACCTATCCCGGAGGCATCACAGTGTATCTCAAAAGCTTTACTAAAATTCGGCAAAGCAAGTAAAGGGGCATGAGTCAACAAATATTTCAACTTGTTAAAAGCATTTTCATGTTCTTCCTTCCATTCAAAAATAACATTTTTCTTAACAAGTTCATTTAGAGGAGCTGCTATAGTACTAAATTCTTTAATAAACCTCCTATAAAAACTTGCCAATCCATGAAAACTTCTAACATCACTAGTACATGTAGGTCTAGACCAACACTGAATTGCCTTGACCTTTGACACATCAACAGATATACCTTGACAACTAACAACATAACCTAAAAAGATAATTGATTCCATACAAAAAGAACACTTTTTAAGGTTAGCATAAAATTTGTTCTCACGTAAAACAGCAAACACTTGTATTAAATGATTAACATGCTCATCAAGTGATTTACTATATAAAAGGATGTCATCAAAATAAACCACAACAAATTTTCCAATGAAGTGATGAAAAACTTTGTTCATTAACCTTATAAAAGTACTGGGTGCGTTGGTTAAACCAAAAGGCATGACTAACCATTCATACAAACCAAACTTTGTTTTAAAAGCAGTTTTCCATTCATCACCTTCTTTCATTCGAATTTGATAATAACCACTCTTCAGGTCTATCTTAGAAAATATGCACGAACCATATAACTCATCAAGCATGTCATCTAGTCTAGGAATAGGATGTCAATACTTAATAGTTATTTTATTTATGGCACGACAATCAACACACATTCTCCATGAATCATCCTTTTTAGGAACTAAAATAATAGGAATAGCACATGGACTATAAGATTCTTGAACCATACCTCGATCAATAAGTTCATCGACTTTGCATTGAATCTCCTCTGTCTCCTCAGGATTTGCTCTATAGGCTGGACGGTTTGGAATTTGAGCTCCAGGTATGAAATCGATTTGATGTTCAATACCTCTAATAGGTGGTAAACCCTTTGGTAAATCCTCAGGAAACACTTCTTCATATTCCTGCAAAAGAGTTGAAACAATACTCGGTAAAGAATCAAGGTGAGCACTATCAATGATAAGTAAATCCTTGCGAAAAAGTAAATACGCTACTTGCCTATCTAATATTGCTCTCTTAACCTCACTTTTAGAAGCATAATTACAAGATTTTGAAACAACTAACTCTTGGCTATCACTATCACTATTTCTAGTTACAATGTTTCGCCCTATGCTAGTTATATTGTTCTTCTCTTGTAACTTCTTTTCCTTTGCTTCACGCATTGCACCATAAGCCTTAGCTATTTTAGCTTGATCTTCAAAAACTTCAGTAGGACTTAAGGCTCTCAAATTAAACTTTTTACCTTGGTGCGAAAAATGGTAAAAGTTCTTCTTGGCATGATACACAACATCTCTATCAAATTGCCAAGGTCTTCCAAGCAATATATGACTGGCTTCCATTGGAATAACATCACATGTAACTTTATCAACATAACTACCAATGGTGAATGTAAATTTAACTTGCTTGGTAACTCGCGATTCAGCTGAATTATTTAACCATTGAAGTCGATATGGTTTGGGATGTTTCATGCAAGTCAAATTCAGCTTATTTACAAGTAAAGTACTTGCCACATTTGCACAACTACCACTATCAATAATAACAGTGCAAATTTTATTTTGAACCATGCAACGTGTACGAAATATGTTTTCACGATGGATCAAATCTTCATCAACAAGTGGATGTGCATTAAGTACTCGACGAGAGACTAAACAATAATCACCAACCTTATAAGAAGATCCATCAATGTCTTCACTTTCATCACTTACATATTTCTCCTTAAGAGGTGGCATATCAGCACAATTCTCATCACTTGCAACTTCTCCATTGTCAAGAATAATCATTAACTTACTAGTAGGGCAATCAGATCGCATATGACCATAACCTTGACATTTATAACAACGAATATCCCTCAATCTTGTGGCTGAAGTTGACGCCGATTTTGGAGGGGTTTCAGCAGCCTTTGGAACTGATTTTGTGACATTGGAAGGTGCACTTGATAGCTGATTAGAGGTGAATTGTCGCGGCTTTATGGATGGAGAAAAAGGGGCAACATTCGGCTTCTTATCTCTTTGCCATGGTGGTGGCGGTTGTGAAAACTTATTCTTCCCTTTCATGTGCCTTTCAATTTTAATAACCTAGTGCACAAGCTCATTAATGTCAACATAACTTTGTAAATCCACATGATATGCTAAATCAGAATGCATACCTCTCAAAAATCATTCTATAGTGGAGTCGGGATCTTCATGCACATTAGCCTTGATCATCAAAGCTTCCATTTCATGATAATACTCCTCAACCGATTTGTTACCTTGCACAAGTGAGTGCAATCTTCTGTTCAATTTACGATTGTAATGAGAAGGGACATACTTTTTCCTCATGAGTATCTTCATTTGGCTCCAAGTCTTGATTGGCTTTTCACCATCTTGACGTCTAGACCTCATAACCTCATCTCACCATAAACTAGCATAATCCTTGATATGCATAAAAGCAATTCAATACTTCTCCTTTTCAGGGTAATCATGGCCTTCAAACAAGTGCTCAAGCTCATGAACCCAATCAAAATAAGTCTTGGGATCTGCTTTACCATGGAAAGTAGGGATAGTTAGTTTTAAAGAACCAATTGAAATCTTAGATTTGTCACCTTTCTTTGGAGAATCCGAGAACTCCTCCTCTTCATTCTCATCCTCAGATGTATCATTATCAAGTTTAAATTTCCTTGAGATGGATCCTTTAGTATTTGACTCCAAGTTATCAAGTCGGACGTTGATCTTTTGCAACATATTAAAAAGGACCTCATTAGCAAACTTTTGCTCAGCTTCAGATATAGGTTTAGACCCTTTGGGTGTTTTATCATCTTCTTCCATTGTACCTGCAAGGTTAGTAAAGAGATCGCAAGAATATATAGAAATCCTCACGGGTTCCTCACTATTTGGGTGAGTAGGTACACTTCTTTCTATTATGAAAGCTTTTCTCATGTATACCCTATACTAATTGCTCTCAAACTATGGAACTTACTGGTTCAATGATTATAAGAACACGTCTCAACCAATTAATTCCACCACAAATTTTCACAAGTGAAAACCAAAGAAGTTTTCAACAAAAATCACGTCAAGAGTATTTAAGAACACGTGTGGGTATAACTTGATTTAACTTCAGAAACTAAGAGAAACAGAAAGTAGATTTTAAGATGAAGAAAACGCAATTTGAATCACTTAATTCCGAGTTGTATTGAGAAAGTTATGGCACTTTTAATCCAATGTGGTTTTCAAGTAATCAACTTAAGAACAATGTGTTCTATAAATTAAATAAATAAAAAAAATAAACTGAAAAATATTTAAAGTCTGAATATATATTTATTTATTAAATTTTTTTTTGTAGATGTTTGTTATTGGGGTGCTGGTTGCTGACCTCGATTCCTGTAACTGAGGTTAGGATGATCATGTCATCCTGGATTATAAGTGTTATAATATGGGTCATAGTGATTAGTGACGTTGGAATCCCCCGGCGACATTCACTTTAACATCTAGTTTGTCCTGGGTCAATTGATACATGTTGGTTTAATGGCCAGGATTTTACAAATTGCACATGGTTTCTCCGTCTGAGCAACATCCATACATGCTACAAGCTTTTTCACACATGTCGTCAAAGCATCCAATCTGCTTTCCACCGACAAAATGTTTGTTTCACTCACCTCTTTGGTTGTATGATGGCATGTCTGATATTGCTGGCGGGATTCACAAGTTTGAGCAATCAGATTTTTGGCTTAAGCAGTATTGTTATTTATGAACGCTCCACCATTTCTAGTTTCTAGTGTCCTCTTCTCCTCAGATTGCAAACCTTCATAAAAATATTGAATTAAGAGTTTATTAGTGATTTGATGATGAGGACAAACTTCACATACCTTTAAACCTATTCCAATATGCAAACAAAGAATCATTATAATCTTGTTTAATCCCACATTTCCTTTCTAACTGATGCGATTTTAGATGCAGGAAAATTTTTTTGGAGAAAAATTCTTTGCATGTCATCTCATGTGGTAATTAAATTAGGAGTCAAGCTCTTAAACCAAATATTTGCAGTTACAGTTTGAGAAAAAGGAAAACTAGCTAAAGTGATGTATTCCTGTGATATTCCCTTATTATTCACAGTCCCACATATCCTTACAAAATTCATGCAAGAAATTATGAGGATCTTCCCCCACATCACCATGAAATTAGGCAGTAAATTCATATATGAGGGTTTCAATTCATAATTAACCACAAGTGTAGGCAAAACAATGTAAGATGGCCTATAATTAATCACTGGATTAGTTTTCTTCCTCAAAGGACGATCATTCTGAGGTGCTTGAATTTGAACAAGAGGGCTGATTGCAGGAAACGTTGGCCCTGCGCATTCATAGCAGGATGCAGATTTTCACCACGGGGTGGTTCAGCCATGGTGTCGGTGATGGTTGAAAATTCCGATTCTGATTCTATTTAGGGTTCCGTCTGGGCAAATGTTGCGATGATTTCAGAACTAGTGGTGGTTCCTTGGCCTTTCTTTTTTTGTCTCTTTCCTTAGTTTGCGAGCTGTTTTCTCAATTTCAGAATCAAACAAAAGATTAGAATTAGATGATTTGGACATAAATCAAAGAACAAAACAAATTAACTAAGATTAAGAAAATAATTAATTTTCGCTCCCCGGCAATAGCGCCACAATTTGGTACGTCTTTAATTCACCAAAAATAAATACTTTTCTAAACAACGCTAAGCAGTATATGGAAGCGAGATCATTAATTCCCACAGAAAACAACAATATCTTTTGTTATTTAGTTAATTCGGATGAATGTCGCAAAAGATTTGAAGTTTATAGAAACGTTGATTTGTAATTAAAACATTGAAATTGATTGACAATAATAAAATAAATAAATTGAGATTCAATTAATTAAAGAATATCCGACAGACAAATAAATCCATACTAATCAATTATTAATCGTTCATCGACGCACAAATAAACTAATGCATATACCGAGCATCATCTTTGACGTAATCCAATTTCTTCGTAGTTAATAAGAATAAGCTTAATTAACTATTTCTCTAATCCTAACACAACCTATTTAGAATCAGCATTAAGATAGCAAATTTAATATTAAAATAGCATTAAGACATAGAGAAACCCGACTCCAATAAATTATAATCAGTATTAGAATATCACAAATTATTAACATAATATTCTCATTTATCGAGACAGTAGTTTTTCCACTAATTAATCATATCTACTAGATCCAGTGAAATAATAGAAGATTAATTGGCTCTAACTAAATTAATCAAATGTGATAAGGCTCCAAAGAATTTAGATAATAAGTGTTGTGGATAAAGAACTTTTGAAACTCATATATACGAATTTAATATAATTAATTTGGTCTCATGGTTATTAATCATTTAATGCTTCATCACTTTAATGTTGGAAAGCTAAACTGCTCACTAAACTGCTTACTAAACATAATTAAAAGCATATAAAGCAAAATTATAAGTAAACGGAAAAGTAAGATTTAATAAATAACATGATGTTTGGAATTAACCACCATTATGGCGCACAACGGCTAAATCTGCAACAACTTCAAACTTAAACAAAACTGAAAACTGACGAAGAAGAGAAGAAAGATTTTTTTTTTTTTTTAAAGAAAGCAGGAAAATTATATATCATCATGGACAAAATACGATGCCGGATATACCCGTCGCACCAATACAAAAGGAAATAAATGTAAAATTGGAATACTACTCCATTACATAATATTTCAACATTAAAGAAAGAGATTTAGAGGATCACTACTATAGGACGACCCAAGTAGCAACGCTCTTTATCCCATTCGATAACCTGAGCAAAAGGGGCAGAGGCGGCTAGATCAACATGATTAGTTGTCTACATACAGAGCCCTTTACAATATATATGTATGTCAGCAAAAAGAATTGAGCTAGAAGCATCTTTATGCTATTCTATTTGGGCCACGATCTCTGTCCTCTAGAAAGGCAGTTCAACAACAAATCTGTAAAACCAGCTCCACTATTGGTCCAAGGCAGCTTCAACCAAGCAGATCGAGCATGAAATTCCAGCGAGCAAATATTAGTTCTATTATTTAAGCAAAATCTTCATGACCTTCCAAGCACAATCTTCCAATCAAAATAACACTACTACCAAATGACAACAGCATATTCATAATAATGCAATCAGTATTGAATGCATCCTGTTTCCATCAATCAAGGAAAGCCCGAAATCAACCAGGGCCAACACAAACTAGTCATGACTTACCCAGGATTCCAACGTTTACCTTCCGAATAGCAAATGAAAGGGTTCCTGTCTCTAAGTTTCCTAGCAGACGGAGCATTTGCTTTGGGACTGATTTAAGCTTCCATGTATTTTGATTGCTTTGCAGGTTTTTGGCATTTCTCCATTTTCGCGAGGTATTTGCATAATTCGTCTTCGGATTCCACCTCGTAGCTGTTCTCAATCCATTGGTCCTCTCTATCGTCCTCAGATTCTGATTCGGTTGGGATGTTTTGAAGGGCAGTTAGGTCTGATAGTGAACCGCTTTTGTGCATTGTTGATGGCTCTCCTGCCACCAAGTTGACCCACACTTTGATGGCCTCATCCTTTGGCAACTGATTAGTCTGTTCCATCACCTCTTCTATGGCCTTGCTGTTCTGTACCTCCATGGGGGCCTCATCAGTCGGCCTTTTGCCATGTACCGATTGGAGCACGTCCTCTTCTGCATTAGGAAGTTCATCCGATACATCCTTAGTAGGCTCCATGATACGAATGGAGTAGGAGGAAGTCCCAATCCACACGTATTTTCCACAATACTTGAGATCGTTGTGCACCAAATTCAATCACGACAAGAACAAATTGGCGGAAAAGAAAGTATGAAACGCAAAGGTAAGATTAAAGTTAACCTAACCCCAACGTTAACACAAATTGATTCAGTTTAACAATTGTAAATCAATAAATTAAACCTATCAGTTTGGCCGGTTCTATAAATCTAGAACTTGTACCTAAAGTTCCTCACTTAAGGCTTAGTGGGTCTTATGAATTATTCAAGAATAACTCACGTTGGTGATGTCAAATTTAATTTAGCAAAGCCAAAATTCTTTCAATTCAACATGCTTAAAAACGTTACATAGCTTTCCCTTTTATAGGGAGTAGTTTCGGCTTTTCTAAAAGGAAAAGGAAATAAAACCCTAACTTGACTCCTAAACTAACTAACATACTAATCCTTTTCCAAAAAGGATTTGTGACACACATAAGCTAATCCTTTTCCAAAAAGGATTGGTGTCTCACGTTTCTTCCTAAAGGTGGCCAAACACAATTTGGCTTCCTTTGTTTCCTAAACATAAACAAAGACTAAAATCGGTTTTGCCTTGAAGAAGCAAAAATTCGATTTTACTTTCTAAAACTTTACTTTCCTAATTATCATGCAAGATAATTGGGCCAAGTAATACCTTATTAATACTTAATAAAAAAACGCCAATTAAGCCCATAAAATCGTTAAGTGGACTTAATTAAAAACAACATAATAAACCCTAAAATATATTAAAAAGGGCGTGATCCATTTCAAAGCCCAAAACACGCCTTTTTCTTGGACTTTAATATTTCGGCCTTCACATTATTTCTTCAAGGTGGATCATAAATTGTTATTGAAGAAATATGCCAAAGTACTTCATCTTGAGATGGTTGTGTCGAACTCCTTTGAACATTGGCCATCAACTCACAATGTGTTGATAACAATGCTTGTAGTGCTTCCTTCATCCTCTTGCTCCTTGATCTTGTCATTGGACCACCAAGATTTTCTAATGGATCATGGGAAGCTGGATTTGGCAATGTGGACTCGGGCTCATTCCTATCATTCCCTCCCTCCTCGAAAGGATTCGTCCTCGAATCACCTACATCATAGAAACTCAAATCAGAAACATTGAAAGTAGATGAAACATTACCATACTCACTAGGTAGTTCGATTCTATATGCATTGTCTCCAATCCTTTCCAATACTTGAAAATGACCATCTCCTCTTGGATGAAGTTTAGATTTCCTCTTTTCAGGAAACCTTTCCTTCCTCAAGTGAATCCGAACCCAATCTCCAGGTTCGAAAATCACTTGTCTTCTGCCCTTATTAGCCTATTTTGCATATTGCTCATTA
Organism: Ophiorrhiza pumila; assembly: GCA_016586305.1. Taxonomy (NCBI): domain Eukaryota; kingdom Viridiplantae; phylum Streptophyta; class Magnoliopsida; order Gentianales; family Rubiaceae; genus Ophiorrhiza; species Ophiorrhiza pumila. Next base: position 14,038,911 of record BLIW01000005.1, on the reverse strand, counting down.
CGCCTTTGAATATTTTTGTAAACCTTTTCATGCAACTCCCTTACAAAATCAGTTTTAGCTTTACCTTCCACATTAACAAACTCATTAATAGGAAGAGGCAAAATATCAAGGGGAGTTAAAGGATTAAATCCATACACAACTTCAAAAGGCGAATAACCAGTAGAACTATGAACAGTTCGGTTATATGCAAATTCAATGTGTGGCAAACAATTCTCCCAATTCTTTAAGTTTTTCTGAATGATAGCACGAAGCAAATTAGACAATGTATGATTTACTACTTCTGTTTGACCATCAGTCTGTGGATGTGCAACAGTAGAAAACAATAATTTTGTGCCTAATTTATTCCAAAGTGTACGCCAAAAATGTGACAAAAACTTGATATCTCTATCACTGACAATACTCTTAGGAATTCCATGCAAACGTACAATATCCTTAAAGAAAAGGTCAGCAATTTTGGTAGCATCATTAGATTTAGAACATGCAAGGAAGTGAGCCATTTTACTAAATCTATCAACCACAACAAAAATGCTATCATTACCAGTGCGTGATCTAGGTAACCCTAACACAAAATCCATAGATATGTCAATCCAAGGGTTGCTAGGAACAGGCAGAGGTTGATACAAACCATGAGGCATTACTTTGGACTTAGCATGCTTACACACAATACATTTTTCACAAACATTTTTAACATCTTTAATCATGTTAGGCCAATAAAAGTGCTCATTCAAAACAGAAAGTGTTTTAACAATACCAAAATGCCCCATTAACCCTCCCCCATGGGTTTCCTTAACAAGTAAATCACGAATGGAACATCAGGGAATGCACAATTTATCCTTGCGAAACAAGAAACCATCATGCACAAAATAATCACCATTCGGCCTTATTGAACAAAGATCATAAGATTCGGCAAAGTCAACATCTTCCTTATACAAGTCTTTAATCAATTCAAATCCAAGTAGCTTTGCATGTAAATAGGTAAATAAAGCATATCTCCTAGATAAAGCATCAGCTACCACATTCTCTTGACCAGATTGATATTTAATCACATAAGGAAAAGTTTCAATGAATTCCAACCATTTTGCATGTCTCTTATTCAACTTACCTTGAGTCTTTAAGAATTTGAGACTTTCATGATCAGACTGGATTATGAATTCTTTTGGCCATAAGTAGTGTTGCCAAACCTGCAATGACCTTACCAATGCATACAACTCCTTGTCATAAGTTGCATACTTTAAGGATGCCCCATTAAGCTTTTCACTGAAATAAGCCACGGGCCTTGATTTCTGCATAAGAATAGCACCAATACCAATCCCGGAGGCATCACAGTGTATCTCAAAAGCTTTATTGAAATTCGGCAAAGCAAGTAAAGGGGCATGAGTCAATTTATACTTCAAAGTGTTAAAGGCGTTTTCATGTTCTTTATTCCATGCAAAGGTGACATTCTTTTTAACAAGTTCATTTAAAGGTGTAGCAATGGAACTAAAGTCTTTAACAAATCTCCTATAAGAACTTGCTAATCCATGAAAATTTCTTACCTCACTAGCATTTTGTGGTCTCGGCCAATCTATGATTGCTTGACTTTTGACTCATCAACAGCAATGCCTTGAGAACTTACAACATAACCCAAAAAGATAATAGATTCCAAACAGAAAGAACACTTTTTAAGGTTAGCATATAATTGGTTCTCACGCAATATAGCAAACACGAGTTTTAAATGTTCAACATGCTCATCAAGTGATTTGCTATATATCAAGATATCATCAAAGTAGACTACCACAAACTTTCCAATGAAATGACGAAAAATATGGTTCATAAGCCTCATGAAAGTACTAGGTGCATTAGATAAACCAAAAGGCATAACTAACTATTCATACAACCCATACTTTGTTTTAAAAGAAGTTTTCCATTCATCTCCTTCTTTCATTCGTATTTGGTAGTACCCACTTTTCAAATCAACTTTGGAAAATATGGAAGATCCATGCAATTCATCAAGCATATCATCTAATCTAGGAATTGGATGTCTATACTTAATGGTAATCTTATTAACAGCACGGCAATCTACACACATTCGCCAAGTATCATCCTTTTTAGGGACTAAGATAACAGGAACTGCACATGGACTAAGAGACTCACGCACAATACCTTTGTCAAGGAGTTCATCCACTTGACGTTGAATCTCTTTTGTTTCTTCCGGATTTGCTCTATAAGCTGGTCGGTTTGGAATTTGAGCTCCTGGGATGAAATCAATTTGGTGCTCAATGCCACGAATAGGTTGTAAACCTATTGGTAACTCCTCGGGAAACACATCACTATATTCCTGCTAAAGAGAGTACACGGCACTAGGCAAAGAAGCAAGGTTATCACTGTCAACAATAAGTATAAGTTCCTTGCTAAACATTAAGTATAAGGGCTGCCTATTAATCAATGCTCTCTTAATCTCATTAGAAGAAGCAAAACAACAAGATTTCTTATTAACTACCTCTCGGCCTAAATTAGATTTTTCGTTTTGTTGTTTTTCTAGTTCCTTCTTCTTCTTAGCTTCATTTATATCTTTACAAGCTTGTGCAATTCGAGTTTGACCATCAAAAACTTGAGCAGGAGTTAAAGCATGAAGACTATACTTTTTACCATTATGCACAAAACTGTAAAAAAATTTCTTGGCATGATAAAGCACATCACAATCAAATTGCCAAGGTCTACCAAGTAAAATATGACTAGCCTCCATTGGAACAACATCACATAAAATAGTATCAACATATTTACCAATGGTGAAAGAAAACTTTACTTGTTTAGTGACACGAGTTTCAACTGAATTATTTAACCATTGAAGCCTATATGGTTTTGGATGTTTCATGCAATTCAAATTCAGTTTGTTAACAAGTAAGGTGCTCGCCACATTTGTGCAACTACCACTATCAATAATCACACTACAAACCATGTTTTGCACTAAACAGCGTGTGTGAAATATGTTATCACGTTGCATCAAATCATTATCTTCCAAAGGTTGAACATCAAGAACACGGCGAGAAACTAAAGAAAAGTTACCAACTGAATAGGTCGGCTCATCAAGCTTTTCACCCTCATCACTTTGATCATCTTGGTACTTTTCTTCAAGAGGTGGTATGTCGGCACAATCATCATCACTTACCACTTCTCCAGTATCTAAAGTAATCATGATCCGGGCAGTAGGACAATTTGGCTTGCAAGTGACCATAGCCTTGACATTTAAAACATCTAATATCCCTCAATCTTGGAGCAGAAGTTGTCGCCGGTTTAGGGGCATTTTCAGCGGCTTTGGGGACTGATTTAGGGACATAAGGAGGCGCACTAGATGGCTGGTTTGAGATAAATTGCCTCGGTTTTGTTGGTGGAGTGAAAGGGGCTGATTTAGGTTTCAAATCCCTTTGCCATGGTGGATTCTGTTGTGTGACCCTGTTCTTACTTTCATGTGCCTTTCAATCTTAATAGCTTTATGAACAAGCTCATTAATATCAACATAAGATTGTAAATCAACATGATAAGACAATTCAGAATTCATACCTCTAAGAAATCTTTCAATTGTTGAATCGGGATCTTCACGAACATTGGCCTTGATCATGAGAGCTTCCATCTCATGGTAGTATTCCTCCACGGTTTTGTTTCCTTGCACAAGGGAGTGCAATTTTCTGTTGAGCTCTCGGCTATAATGTGATAGAACATACTTCTTCCTCATAAGCGCTTTCATTTGCTTCCAAGTTTGAATAGGTGCTTCGTCATCTTCACGTCTAGATCTCATTACCTTATCCCACCACAAACTTGCATAATCCTTGAGGTGCATGAAGGCTAGGCGATACCTCTTATGTTCGGGATAGCTATTACCTTCAAAGAAGTGTTCAAGCTCACGAACCCAATCAAAATAAGCTTCCGGATCTGCTTTACCATGGAAAGTAGGCAATGTTAGTTTAACTCCACTAATTGATAAATCAGATTTCTTACCATCTTTAGGAGAATCCATGAACTCCTCATTCTCCTCATCACTAGGCTCGGCTTCTTCATGTTTATTCTGTCGGGAAGTAGAACCTTTTTTTGGTGAAGGAAAAATTGTTAAATTATCAATCTTTAGATTGAGTTTTCGGATCATGTCAAATAGAACATCATTAACATATTTTTGATCCGTTTGGGGTTGTCCTTGAGGTGTTTTATCATCTCCCTCCATTGTTCCTGCAAGTTAGTAAAAACAACAAAAGATAGCAAAATAAAAACCTCTCGGGTTCTCACTTTTGGTGAGTAATACTCTCCTCTCTAGTGTAATGGCTATTCTCGTGTATACCCTATCTAAACACTCAACAATGAATCTCTCAAACTAATTTGTAGCTTTCTCTCAAACTCAACAAGTGTCAACCAATTAGTTCAAACAAATCAATTCACAAAAGCAAAACCAAAGAAGTTTGAAAAGAAAAATTCACGTCACAAGAAGATTTTAAGATCACGTATGGGGTATAAACAAATTAACTTCAGAAAGCTACAAATTCAGAAACTAGAGAAGATAACAAGAAGATGTGTTTTTGAATCACTCAATTCCGATTAAAAATGAGAAAGTTATGAAGGTTTGAAGTTATAGTATATAGAAACTCTCTGCCGAGTTTCGGACGGTAGAACAAAGGTTCGGACGGCCGAAAGTGGCGTCCGAAACTTTGGTAAAAAAATTTCAAATCTCTGTCGAGGATCGGACGGTAGTTTCGGACTGGTCAGGATGCGAAAGTGGCGTCCGAAATTTTGTGAAAATTTGTGACTTCTCTGTCGAGGTTCGGACGGTAGTTTCGGACGGGTAAGGGGTCCGAAAGTGGCGTCCGAAACTATAAAATTAAATACGAAAAAAAAATAAATTTTTTTTTTTTTTCACTTTAGACCAAATGCCTTTGGGCTGATTTTTACTTGGTATTTTTTTTTTTGTAATGGCCTCTTTTTTTTTTCTTTTTTTTTTTTGTAATGGCCTCTTTTTTTTTTTTTTGACAAAAAGCTTAACTAGGGTTTTTGAGGTTGTTGATAAACCCTAAATTTTCAACCACTTCAATGTATCAAGAAGTCAACAAAATTTCGGATTTTGAAGATACCACTTTTACCAAAGATTCAAGAAATATCACAAAGAGCAAGAATATGTCTTCAAGATTCAAATTTGAGCACTTTCGGATTTTCAAGAAAAATCAAGATTTTCAAGAAAGTGGTCAAGAACTCGTCTTTTTGAGATGGTGAAAAAGTTTGATGAAAACACACTTTGATGGCAATAGAATGATGAAACTAACACAAAAGAAAGATCAAGAAAAGGATGAGAAGCAAGGAAGTTATGAAATTTTGAATAAGAAACCCTAATTTCACAAACCCTAGTTTGACAAACCCTAATTCTTTGGACGTGATTTCAGCAAGAATGACTCAAGAATTCCACACTATGATGATGAACAAGAACAATGCAGAATTATGAAGAAAAACAGCAGCAAAACACGACACAAAACAGCAAGATCAACACAACAAAAAATCGCAAAAATCAGAGCAAGATGAACACGAATTGGACAGATTTTTAGCAAACAAATTGCATGAGATTTTGACGTAATTTAAAAGCTGAACTATGACGACCTTGGACAGCAATAAAGACACGAAAACAGCAACAAAAAGACACCACAAAATTTGCAGAAATTGACGCAACAAAACAGCAAGAAGGACTCCAAAAGAAGGACAAGATCCGAGAAGAGAAAAACAAGAATAAGACTTAAATAAAAAGATTAATTACCGAATTTGATGAACAACCTGGATTGCTTTGATACCAATTGATACGAATGGAGTAGGAGGAAGTCCCAATCCACACGTATTTTCCACAATACTTGAGATCGTTGTGCACCAAATTCAATCACGACAAGAACAAATTGGCGAAAAAGAAAGTATGAAACGCAAAGGCAAGATTAAAGTTAACCTAACCCCAACGTTAACACAAATTGATTCAGTTTAACAATTGTAAATCAATAAATTAAACCTATCAGTTTGGCCGGTTCTATAAATCTAGAACTTGTAAGCTTTACCTAAAGTTCCTCACTTAAGGCTTAGCTGGTCTTATGAATTATTCAAGAATAACTCACGTTGGTGATGTCAAATTTAATTTAGCAAAGCCAAAATTCTTTCAATTCAACATGCTTAAAAATGTTACATAGCTTTCCCTTTTATAGGGAGTAGTTTCGGCTTTTCTAAAAGGAAAAGGAAATAAAACCCTAACTTGACTCCTAAACTAACTAACATACTAATCCTTTTCCAAAAAGGATTTGTGACACACATAAGCTAATCCTTTTCCAAAAAGGATTGGTGTCTCACGTTTCTTCCTAAAGGTGGCCAAACACAATTTGGCTTCCTTTGTTTCCTAAACTTAAACAAAGACTAAAATCGGTTTTGCCTTGAAGAAGCAAAAATTCGATTTTACTTTCTAAAACTTTACTTTCCTAATTATCATGCAAGATAATTGGGCCAAGTAATACCTTATTAATACTTAATAAAAAAATGCCAATTAAGCCCATAAAATCGTTAAGTGGACTTAATTAAAAACAACATAATAAACCATAAAATATATTAAAAAGGGCGTGATCCATTTCAAAGCCCAAAACACGCCTTCTTCTTGGACTTTAATATTTCGGCCTTCACATTATTTCTTCAAGGTGGATCATAAATTGTTATTGAAGAAATATGCCAAAGTACTTCATCTTGAGATGGTTGTGTCGAACTCCTTTGAACATTGGCCATCAACTCACAATGTGTTGATAACAATGCTTGTAGTGCTTCCTTCATCCTCTTGCTCCTTGATCTTGTCATTGGACCACCAAGATTTGCTAATGGATCATGGGAAGCTGGATTTGGCAATGTGGACTCGGGCTCATTCCTATCACTCCATGTTAAGTGTTTCTATCAACCCTGGAGTGTTCCTTAACTTGTCAACTGCTTGGGACAGAGGAATAGCTAATAAAAGGTCATCAGAATGTGTTTCTTGACCTTCAATGATTGCTGGGAATTTAGCAAGGTTGTTTTCCTCGCTGTTCAATGGAATCCGTGATGGTTCTGCCATATTTGAACATCAGCTTCGGTAGCTTCTTGGCCCCCTTCATCCCAATTTATGGAGACATTAATCGCCCCCGGTTTCAGTCCTTTGCTCCCCACAGAAACTTTAGTTATAGGATCGTTTGGGCCTGCTGGAGGAGCCTTAGTCTTCTTTTCTTGCGTATTAATAATATCCAAAAAATTGACCAAGATTAGTCAGAAATTGGCTAAGGGCATGCTCGTCATGATTGATTGGGTTCCTGAAAGTGTGATCCACTATGGCCAATGAGCAATTGCCTTGGTCCAGATTTGTGATTTGCTGTTCAAACTTCTCCTTGTCTACATGTAAATCATTGCTGTCACCAAAACAGGTTGCCACTTGAGTCTCAGCCTGTTTCACCCCAGAAACTTCAGAGCTTAAGGGTACTGAATTTGGTTCCTGAGCCGTCATCTCCTTCACCATTCCTGCATAGGATTTCTTTGGAACACATACCCTAGCTATAGGGGCTGTCTGCTGAGTCTTACAGGAGGAAATTGCATGACCCAGTATTGAACATTTGGTGCAAAAAACAGGGAGATTCTCATATTGTATCGGTTGCCATTTACCTTTGCCCTCCTTTCCAACCCACACCCGTTGAGGTAAAGGCTTAAGAAGATCAACCTCAATGCACAACCTGGCTTCACTCGGCCGGAGAACTCTTTCCATTGCTGCTGTGGCTAAGTCCAGCTTATCGTGCCTACTTGATACGAACCCAGAAAACCTATTATTTGGGTGGTCAATAAGCAAGTGGTTCGTGATATTCATTCCATTAATTTGTGATGAATCATATAGTTGGAGGCCTGGAATAAAGTCGAAATCACAGTTCCTAAATGTTCCATGGAAGTTTGTTGCTTCACGACATTTAAGGTGTTGCCACCATGGAAATTACATTGTTGAGGACTTATGCCACAGTTCGGTATTATTGACATATCTCTCTCATATGATCTTCGATTATGCTGATTCAATAGGCTGTAAAAACATAAGAGAAAGATCTACAACTTTTATGTTTTACACTTTCGCCGATTCGAAGAGCATCATGGTGAAATTGGCACGTGAAGATGACGCTGCTTGCTGGACTGGCGGGAATTCCGTTTTTTCAGCTTTGATACCAATTGATATGATCTTGGATTGATGTCCTTGACCACACGAAATCCACAACCTTCGGATCGTTGCTGCACAAAAACGTTAGAACAAACACAACAAAATAGAATTTTGGGCGGAAGGAATTCAAAGGAAAAACGCCAAGTGTTGAAGTAGATCAAACCCCACGTTTTAATACAAAAGAACTTGATTCAACACATGAAAATTCATGAGCTAAACTAGTTATTTTGGCTTGTTCTTTAAATAAAGAACTCGGGTGAAGTCTCCTAAAGGTCACGCTAAAGGAAAACTTGCTACAATGAAGATCAAACTTGAACTTCAAGGTTTCGAACTACACAAGGTGTAAATTCTCGATTTAGCAAAGCTAAAACTTCTTTCATTCAACTTATCTATAAAACGTCAAAAGGAATGCCTTTATATAGGCTACAAAAAGTATTAAGAGTTGGTATTTTCCCAATGTGGGATATTGGCCAACTTTCCTAAAACGAAAACCCTAATTCTAGTTTAGGAAACTTCCTAATTGTAATGAAACACTAGGAACTTAACTACTTTCCTAAACTAAGAAGACAAACACGTTTTTGCCTCTTAAGATTACTTTCCTAAAAACTCCTAAAAAGTAGGAGATTACTTTCCTAATTATCATGCAAGATAATTGGATCAAGTAATTACTTAGCCCATAATTAAAAACACAAAGACTTAAGCCCATAAGTAAATGTTTAATGGACTTAATTATTACAACTCAGAAATAAATCCTAAGACTTAACAAATGGAAACAAAACTGAAAAAACGGAATTCCCGCCAGTCCAGCAAGCAGCGTCATCTTCACGTGCCAATTTCACCATGATGCTCTTCGAATCGGCGAAAGTGTAAAACATAAAAGTTGTAGATCTTTCTCTTATGTTTCTACAGCCTGTTGAATCAGCATAATCGAAGATCATATGAGAGAGATATGTCAATAATACCGAACTGTGGCATAAGTCCTCAACAATGTAATTTCCATGGTGGCAACACCTTAAATGTCGTGAAGCAACAAACTTCCATGGAACATTTAGGAACTGTGATTTCGACTTTATTCCAGGCCTCCAACTATATGATTCATCACAAATTAATGGAATGAATATCACGAACCACTTGCTTATTGACCACCCAAATAATAGGCTTTCTGGGTTCGTATCACTACTACCGACCCAATCGTGGAGAGAATATCCTTCTTGCACATATGAAGCGGCAATAGTGGGAAATTTACCCAAACTGGTACAATGGAAGGCTCTTTCTCAGGACTGAAATCTGGAGTCCATCGAAAGATTTTGGCAGTGAAACCCTCAAAAATCCAAGTCTTTTTCAGCCATAGTCTTTGAAAATCTGTTTGCAATTGAAATTGAAATATAATATGCCGATAATCGATTAGGCCTATATGGCATTCACCCTTGAAACCGGCAGCAAGAATGGTCTTACGAATTGAGGCCATTGAAGGCCTTTCCTAAGTGAATTTGCCAATAAGGGCGAACTGGAAAGACTGAGCTAGCAGCAGTTCTTCTTCTTCCGATATAATAACGGCTGGTTCACCCATATAGGTTGAGATGCTCTATCCGACACTGGTGGAAGGGAGACGTCAATGGATTGGGCCCTTGAAGCTGACACCGCTTCCCAGAAGGATTTGGTGGGAGGGGGCTGAAAGGGGGTGGTCAGTGGAGGCGCAGGCAGAGTACCAAGATCTGGCCGGCAAGGGAGCGGTGGGAAGTCTGAGTCGTCAGTACGAGCCTTCTTGCCATATGTGCTCGTTTGGAGCCTCTGGTCCTGTTGATCAGTGGTGGCCTTGACAGAGGGCCGTTGAGGGAGGGGAGGGTCTGAACTACAGGCGGCTACAGCCTTATTAGGTGTCCAACGCGTGTGAGTTTAAGGAGGGGGAAAAGGTAGCTGAGTTCGAAAAGGGGGAAAAGATCTAATGGACCGTTACTGCACTGAAAAGTGTGAGTTGAAGAAGTCTCCCAATGTGATAGATCTGCCCCTTGCCATCATCGATGCAGCTGAAGACAATGTTAGGGCTTTTTCATTTGAGGCTGAGTTCCGCCGTGATTGCACTCCGGGGCTTGGTGGCTCCGGCCTTTAATTAGCACTTCATTATTAATGCCGAAAAATTAAATTATGCTACAGACATATTTAAAAGAACACTTAAACTAATTATTAAATATAAAATAAAATAAAAATAAAAGAGAAAAGGTAAAAGAAAACTTATTGCTTTGAATTGAAGATTCACGTGTAAACAACTAGGTGTTGGATGAACTCTGAAATGGACTCCACCCTTGCCAATGCTAATCCAATTGAATTGTTGCTCCTTATGAGAGTACTGGATTGATATATTATTTAATAGGATTTACTTAACTAAAAAAATGATTTGTTTTAACTACTAAAAGAAAGACTCATGATTTAAATTGGAAACAAGACTTAATATTTTAGAAAATGTCTCCAGCACAAGACGCAAAATTAATGAACATAATCTTATTAAGAATTTGATTGAATTCAGAATTCTTATAGAAAATTTATAGTTCGGCCTCTTTTTTTTTTTGTCCGGACAACAACCTAGGACAAAACAAAACTTTTAAGGTTTGGACACAAACCTTAGTCAAACAAAACAATTAAGGTTTGGACAAGAACCTAGGACAATACTAGGTTTAAGGTTTGAAGACAACAACCTAGGATTAGGGTTTAAGGATGTTGTGTCTTTTGTCTTAACCTTAAAAACCTTAAAATTTTCAAACTTTAATATCTTACCAAGAATTATGAATTTGCATGTGCCACTTTCACGAAATATTCAAGATTTATCAAGAAGATCAAGAATATGGCTTTAGATTCAAATTTTGACACTTTCAAATTTTCAAGAAAATCAAGAAGTTCAAGAAAGTGTTCAACAACTTATCTTTTTCAAGTGTGATAAAAGTTTGATCAAAACACACTATCACAAGAATGAAACAAAGAAACTAACACAAAAGAAAGAAAGCAATTAGGATAAGAAACAAGGGAGTTCTGCAATTTTGACCGAAACTAGGGTTTGTAAGAAACCCTAATTTTTGACTCAAAACCCTAGCAAGTTTTGACGTGTGGACAATAATGAAAACACAAGGAATTCAGCACTATGATGATGAACAAAACAGTGCAGATTTTAGACACGAAAAATAGCAACAAAAACGCTAAAAGAATCAACACAAAAAGACGCAAAACACAAGCAAGAACAATTTGCGATTTCGGGCAGATTTTTAACAAGAAATTTGCATGCGATTTTGGGCAGATTTATGACGAATTAAAGACTGAATTAAGGCACAAATTACTGCAGTAGATTGACTTAAGAACAGCAGCAAAATGTCGCAAAAACAGCAACTAAAAGAATGACACAAAACAGCAAGAAAAACCGAGATACAGGAAGACTTAAAACCGAGAATTAAAACCTGAATTTGGAAGGAATTAAAACCTGAATTTAAAATATTAGAGAAGGAATAATACCTTCTAAATATTTTGAAAAAACTCAATTCATATTAAATGCTGCACAAGGGGGAAAAATACAAGTAAATTATAAATTATTTTTATTATTTTCAATATTTTCATCTAAATTATTATTAACTATTTCTATTTCAAAATTACAAATTTCATCAATATTTTTAGATTTAATAATTTTAACTTTTGAATTATTATCTTCTATATTATATAATTTATTAATATTTTTAGAACTATTTTCTTCTATGTCACTTTTATGCAAATTTACTTCAATTTTATGTAATTCTTCTTGTTCTATTATTTCATTTTTATTAACAAAAGAATCATTATTATGTTCAATTACTTCAATTTTCTTATTTTCAACATAAAAGAGATTATTATTTTGAATTATATCAATTTCTTTATTTTGAACATAAGAGTAATTCATAATTTCTTCTTTATGTTTTTGCAAAATATAAATTGATTTTAGTAATTTATTATTTGGTAATTTCCAAATTTGATAAGACTTATCTATGATAATTAAACTAGATAATTCATGCATGTAATTTACTCTTTTTTCATTATAAAACCATGCAATAAAAGAAATAATAATTTCATTATTTTTAATAAAATCATAATATTCATTTTGAATATATTTTTGTTGATTAGAATCATGAGTTCTAAAGAACCAAGTTCTAACTAATGTATAATAAGGAAGATTAAAATCTTCAACGCATATTTTGTGAACTGATTTTTCCAGCTTCATCCGATGAAGATTTTCTTGAAGGAGTATTTGCTCTGGATTTTTCTGAACAACTGCAATCCAACAATTTTAATACATATTCTTTATTTTTATAAAGATTATGTATTAATTGTTCGAAATCATTTTTCTCTTTTTCTGTCATTTGCAATTGTTCACCATCAGAATTGGTACTTGAATTTTCATCTGAAGAAATTTACAAATCCTCTTCTGTTGAAGGTTCATCATCAGTGAAATATGCGTTGAAGATTTTAATCTTCCTTATTATACATTATTTAGAACTTGGTTCTTTAGAACTCATGATTCTAATCAACAAAAATATATTCAAAATGAATATTATGATTTTATTAAAAATAATGAAATTATTATTTCTTTTATTGCATGGTTTTATAATGAAAAAAGAGTAAATTACATGCATGAATTATCTAGTTTAATTATCATAGATAAGTCTTATCAAATTTGGAAATTACCAAATAATAAATTACTAAAATCAATTTATATTTTGCAAAAACATAAAGAAGAAATTATGAATTACTCTTATGTTCAAAATAAAGAAATTGATATAATTCAAAATAATAATCTCTTTTATGTTAAAAATACGAAAATTGAAGTAATTGAACATAATAATGATTCTTTTGTTAATAAAAATGAAATAATAGAACAAGAAGAATTACATAAAATTGAAGTAAATTTGCATAAAAGTGACATAGAAGAAAATAGTTCTAAAAATATTAATAAATTATATAATATAGAAGATAATAATTCAAAAGTTAAAATTATTAAATCTAAAAATATTGATGAAAATTGTAATTTTGAAATAGAAATAGTTAATAATAATTTAGATGAAAATATTGAAAATAATAAAAATATTGATAAGGTAAGTGAAACTGATAAAACTAAAATTGTTAAAAATAGAAAATTAAATCAGTTAGAAATTTTTACATTATTTGAAAATCATAAAATGATGTTAAATTTAATTAATGAAATTAAAAATCATATAAAAAGAAATCAATATTTTGAAATATATTTTCAAAATACTTCTTTACAAAATTATTCTTTTCCATCTAATGAAAATTCTTTTCAAAACAATAATTCTTTAAATATAAAACAAATAGATAAAGTAGACACTTCCTTAAAAGAAGATAAAATTACTTCACCTATATTAAATCAAGAAATTAATGAGTTAAAAACAGAAATTAAAATATTAAAAAATAAGAATTTAGAAGAAAAAGAACTTAATAAAATAGAAAAAATTTTTGATCAAAATTCTCAATTAAATACTTTAATTACTTCTCAAAAATATTACATTTTTGCAACTCTCATAATAAATAAAGAATATAAAATTAAATCAATAGCAATGGTAGATTCAGGTGCAGATTTAAATTGCATTAGAGAAGGAATAATACCTTCTAAATATTTTGAAAAAACTCAAGTCATATTAAATGCTGCACAAGGGGGAAAAATACAAGTAAATTATAAATTATCAAATGTGTGTATATTTTCTGAAGAAAATAATTATGTTTGTTGTCCATTTGTTTTAGCTAAAACAATTAACCAACATATAATATTGGGAACTCCTTTCCTAAATTTAATGCATCCATATAAATGTGATGGTAAAACATTATCAAAAATTGATTCTAATTTATCATTTAAATTTATTACTTCTCCAAAAACCAGAGATCTTTGTTCTTTAAATTTGTCATCTTTACAAGAAAATATAAAATTAAAAAATAATCAAATTGATTTTCTTTCAAATGAGATTTTATCTTTAAAAATAGAAGAACAATTAAAATCTCCAAAATTACAAAATCAAATTAAAAATATTACGCAAGAAATTACTACAAAAATTTGTAGTGAATTGCCAAATGGTTTTTGGGAAAGAAAACAACATATTGTTGAATTACCGTATGAAAAAGATTTTGATGAACAAAAAATACCAACAAAAGAAAGACCATCTCAAATGAATAAGGAAATGGTTGAATATTGTAAAAAAGAAATTGATGGTTTGTTAAAAAAGAAAATAATTAGAAAAAGTTACTCTCCTTGGAGTTGTTCTGCATTTTATGTTAATAAAAATTCAGAAATAGAAAGAGGTGTTCCAAGATTAGTTATTAATTATAAACCCTTAAATACAGTCTTACAATGGATTAGATATCCAATTCCAAATAAAAAAGATTTATTAAATAGGACTTTTGGAGCAATGATATATTCTAAATTTGATTTAAAATCTGGATTTTGGCAAATACAAATTGCTGAAAAAGATAAATATAAAACTGCATTTACAGTTCCATTTGGTCATTATGAATGGAATGTAATGCCTTTTGGTCTCAAAAATGCTCCTTCTGAATTCAACATATAATGAATGATATTTTTTCATAATATTCATTTATAATTGTTTATATTGATGATATTTTAATTTTTTAACAAAATATTGAACAACATTTTAAACATTTGAATATTTTTATTAAAATAGTTGTTAAAAATGGTTTAGTTGTTTGATAAGTTGGTTTTATACCAACTTAAATGGCTTAATTCACTTGGCTTTTGACTTGTTTTTCATAAGTTAGTGCAATGATTTGTTTGTTGTGGTGC
The DNA here is from genome assembly GCA_016586305.1 of Ophiorrhiza pumila. Classification (NCBI taxonomy): domain Eukaryota; kingdom Viridiplantae; phylum Streptophyta; class Magnoliopsida; order Gentianales; family Rubiaceae; genus Ophiorrhiza; species Ophiorrhiza pumila. The sequence continues at coordinate 14,023,900 of BLIW01000005.1, read as the reverse complement.
ATTTATGTGGTTGGCAATTGGTTGTACTAAAATGGTTAAAAAAGACCAAAAATGATGATGAACTTAGGCAATTGTGTGCTTGATGTTAATTGGTAAGGTTGAGAGGTCAAAATAATTAGTAAATGGATGAAACCAAAATTGGTAAAGTTAAATTTAGGGTTTTGGCAGATTTGGTTGGTGAAATTCATCTGGGCATAACTTTCTTGATATTAATCCAATTGGTGAGTTCTTTGGTGTTCTGAAAAGCTTTTTGAATGCATTACATTTCTTATGTTGTAACTATTTTTTAATTGTGTGTGCAAGACTATGAAATGTGAGTTTCCTTTCGGAATACCATTCATTAGGGTTTTAGGTTTTTTTTAGGGTTTTATTCGCCTGCCACAGTTTGGTGTTTGGATGATACCTTGAGTTTTAGGCATCCAATGGTGTTGTTTCTTGCACCATTGGAAAGCTAAGAGGAAGATCTAGAACTTTTAAGTTCACCACGAAGTCAGAATCAGAGGCTAAGACACACTTATTTGGCATGAAAGTAGGGTGTTGTGTTGGAATGGATACTTTGCCAATATTTGTTGCCAATTTGGCCAACCATCGTGCCAAGACCTTGCCAAGACCTTGCCGAGCTTTGCCAAACCAAAGTTCCAAAACCATTGTGTCATGACCTTGCCAAGAACTTGCCAAGCCTTGCCAATCAATCTTGCCAAACCATGCCAACTTGACAACACTTATGCACAACACTTATGCATTAGTCTTGCCATAACTTTGCCACGAAACTCATGTCACACATTTGCACCTTGGCACACCACTCATGTTGCAAAATGAACTTCACAAACCAATGCACACAACTTGGTATAGGAAGGGCAAAGCAGCCGAGAACAAGAAGAATTTGGCCTACGACATGTCGTAGGCCAAACTCAAGAAGACCAAAAAATGGCCTACGACATGTCGTAGGCCATTTCTTGAAGAAGTTTTTGTCGTGGGCAAAAATGTGGACATGGAAATTTGGCCTACGACTTGTCGTAGGCCAATTCTGGAACATGAGTATTAAGCCTACGACATGTCGTAGGCTAAATTGTTGGATGTTGTGGAAAAATGGTAAAGTGTTGAAGTGTGTTTCATGGATTTTAAGCTTTGTCACACTTTATTAGTTTGGTCATAACTTTCTCGTTTTAGCTCCAAATTGGGTGATTTCGATGGCTATGGATAGCTAAGACATGGTGTTACAACTTTCATGTTTTAAGTTTTACTTAATTCACAGTGCATCATGATCAAATATTGGTGGGAAGTGCTGCCATGAAATACTTTGTGTTTGAGTTTCTAAAAAATTGGCTAAGTGTTTAACTCCTGATTTTTTGAAATTCCAGGTTGATGAAGGCGCGGTTTCCTTTGGCGGAAAGGCGTGAATTTCAAAGCGCTGGATTCTTGAATGCTCGCAGAGTTGCTGAAGGAGTGATCCGTTAAGGCTTGAAGGCGTGGTGTAATTCTGATTTCTTCACCTGGATCTTGAGCAGCAAAGGCGCGCGAAGCTGAGCCTGAAGGCGCGATGTAGGATGCTGAGTTTGATGAAGGCGCTGGAGTGTTGAATACTTTTTCAAACTTGGAATTTTTGACATTTTTTGCTGATTTTTAGTTCCTTCCCTTAAGGACACTTTTGTAATATTTGATACATTCTACGTTGCGTATTAGTTACGTTTTCCCAACTCTATATATAGGGAAGGTAGCTAACATGTAAGGGAATGATTGACTATTCACATTTAACCGACTTTTGATTTTAAAAGAGCGGGAATTCTCATTTTCTCTCTGGAGATCTACTTTCTCTCACTAAACATTTCTTCTCCGATCTCAACTCCGATTGTGAATTTGGACTGGATTCCTCTTTCTTATTCTCAATTGACAAAGGAATCGGCAATTCTCTCGATTTAATCGGTAAATTCTTCCAATTAAGTGAGAATGAGCTTATCAATGTTGGAATTTGTTGATTTTGAAATGAGAAAGATGTTTTCTGGCTAAATCTATGATATCTTAGGATTCTTAATGGATGAATACATGTTTTAGTAGATTGTATGCTATGCAATCGATCTAGTTGTTGAGTATTGAAATCACATTTGAATTGAGCATAAACATATGTTGAATTTCATAATTCCTAGCTAGTCTTGAATAGATCAAGCTTCAATTATGGTCGACATGCTAAATTGAGGAGTGATTCATCAAAGTTAGCGAAGTTGCATGACTTGAGAACTAAATTGTGATTGTTTAAGTCTTTGCACTTGTTTTCTGTAATCAAATCAATTCTGAGACTCAGGCCTCGCCATAGGAAGTGTTAATGAATTGAAACATTAGGAAAAGTGTTAAAGGAGCTTTCTGTGTTAACAACGATGATATGTGAACCCTAGGATGGGCCTCGCCATGGGAGTCTTAGGACTTGCATGTTAGAGTAGTTAGCTTGGAAAGTTGAGACTTTGCGGAGCTTATACCAACATTCTCAGGCCTCGCCATGGGAGAGGATGCTGATTTGGGGGTACAAGCAGTGGTGTGGTCGCCATGCTGACCACAGCTTGGACTTCTAGGCAATTTAGGTCTCCATTGCATTTAATTGTTTACTGATTGCATAGCATAGATTTACTAAGCCTGTGTTCATCCAATACAAGAATCCTGAGGTATTTGTTTCATCCTTGCTTGTTGCTATATTTTGCATCTTTGTTTTCGTTCTTTTGTGTTGAATTTTCCTTTTTCTAGTACTTAAATTCCGAGACTAAGACTTTTAGAACAATTTTATTCAATTTTCTTGACCTACGCCTTCCCTGTGGATTACGATCCCTACTCACGCTACTACATAAGTGTTTAGGGTAAAATTGACGAGGTGCGACACTCGCACATCAATTTTTGGCGCCGTTGCCAGGGGAGGTAATCGGTTCTGGAATTTGTTGACTGTGTTGTTCTGTTCTTAGTTGTGTGTTTTATTGCTTCGATTTAGTTACTTTGTTTCATTACTGTGTGTGATTCTGTTACTTTTATTATCTTGTATTGGTTTGGTTTACAGATTGATCCATTTATTCTCTTGATATCATTTGCTGTTCTTGTTTGTGTATGCCCAGGTCTGTAAGATCTAAAGGAAAACCTGAATTTGAATTGGACCTTGAATTGGAAAGAACTCTAAGGAATCAAGCAAGGCAAAGAGCTATGGCTGCACAAGGAGTACAAGCACCCAGGTTTGGGGACCATTATGCAGTAAATTTTGACAATCGATTTGGTCACCAGGAAATCGACGTGGAAAGTTACCACATTCCTCCACAAATAGTCTCAATGATTACCCAGGGCCAATTCTTCCAAGGTCTTGACAACGAGGATCCTAATGATCATCTTGATTGGTTTCTCGGGTTATGTAGCACTTTTAAGTTGCCAAGAGTTGAAAGGGGTGAGGTTCACAGAATTTTGTTCCCATTATCTCTGCGTGGAAAGGGTAAACATTGGTTCAAGAGTATTGGGGGAGCAAATGCTGGAATGTCATTTGATGATCTACAGAAAAGGTTCTTGTCTAAGTACTTCCCTCCAGCTAAGCTTGAAAAGAGAAGGTTGGAAATTATGAACTTCCAACAACAAGATAGTGAGTCATTTCGAGAAGCTTGGGAGAGATTCAACGATTTGATTAGGCAATGCCCCAATCATGACTTGGGCGAAATTAGGGAGCTAAATACTTTCTTCAAAGGCCTAACTCCTGAATCATCTTTAATGGTTAAAGCTTGTGCTAATGGAGCACTTAAAGACAAATCTGTGACTGAAGTGCATGAACTTTTTAACCAGATAGCTGAGGATGAATACCTTTTTCCATAGACTAGAAAGCCACATGTCAGGAGACAAAGAGGAGTTCTTGATGTGGATGAGGAGACTTCACTTAGTGCTATGTTTAAAGCATTGGCCAAGCAGGTGCAGACTTTAAAGGCGACTCAAACAAAAGCCCCAGTACTTTCATGTGGACTATGCAAGGGAGAACACCACACGGATGAATGTGCAATCAGTACTGAATCCATTCAGTATGTGAACAATTACAGTAACAAACCCCAATATGGTGGGAACTATTCTGGGAGCAATTATAATGGAGGTAACAGACAATATGGTGGAAACCAAGGCAATTGGAATCAACAGCAGAACCAAGGAGGAAATTACTATCAAGGTAATAACTCAAGGAGAGCAATGAATCAACCACCTCCTGGTTTTGATAATCAGGCTAGCACATCAGAACAAAAGAAGCCAAATATGGAGGATATGTTTCAAAAGCTTATGAAAAAGATGGATAAGAACGAACAGAGATTTGGAGGTTTGGAGTCCACTGTGAAGCATCACGAAGCCACTTTGAAGAATATCGAGATGCAACTTGGTCAGCTTGCTAATGCTGTACACCAGAGGCCAAAAGGAGCTCTTCCCAGTGACACAGTACCAAATCCCAATGGGAGAGAAGCATGCAATGCTATTACTTTGAGGAGTGGAAAATTGTTGCCTGGAAGCAAACATGCAGAAGACAAGAGTGATGATGTAGAAGAGGACCAAAAAGATGAAGTTGAGATAGATGTGGAACTTGAGAAGAATGGTGAGCAAGAAGAAAATAAGTCTGAGAAGAAGGAAATACCAGCAAGGGTGGGAAATGAAATCACTAAAAATTCCAATCCTTATAACTTCCCAGATTATGCTCCAAAAGCTCTATTTCCAGAAAGGAAGAAACCTCCAGCTAAGAAGGGGCCTCAATTCAATCGTTTCTTGGATATGATCAAACAAGTGAATGCCAATGTTCCTTTGTTGGATTTGGTTACAGCCATGCCTAAATATGCTAAGTATTTAAAAGATCTCATTTCAAACAAGGAACAAATCTTGAGATGTGAAGTTCCAATGATGCTATCAGAGTGCAGTCAAGCATGGATGGTTCACAAATTACCTCCAAAGCTTAAGGATCCAGGTAGCTGTACCATACCTTGCAAGATTGGAACCAGATATTTTTCAAAGGCCCTCTGTGACCTTGGAGCTGGAATCAACTTGATGCCATTATCCATTGTAATAAATGTGGGTTTGAGTGGAAGGATTCGACCAGTTGCAGTGACACTACAATTGGCAGATAGATCCTTGGTGACTCCTACAGGCTTGGTGGAAGATGTGTTGGTAAGTATTGACAAATTTACCTTGCCTGTTGATTTCATTATACTTGATATGGAAGAGGACCCTGAGGTTCCTCTCATTTTTGGTAGACCTTTTCTAGCCACTGGTTATGCTTTAATTGGTGTTAAAAACAAGACAGTCACGTTCAGCATTAACAATGAGGAAGTAGTTTTTGATGTAAACTATGCTATGAAGCAACCTCTAAATATGGAGTCTTGTTTTGCTATCAAAGCTATAACATGTTCTTCTTTGAGTAATGCGAACAACATGCATGATTTTTTTATTGTTAATGAGTTAAGTGTTTGTGAGGATAATTTTGATGAACTTGATTTAGATGATGAGGATAAGAGAATTATTGCTGAAATTGAAGATTTCATTGAATGTTGTTATTGGGAAGAGTCAATTTGTGAATTGCAAAATGATGTTGTGGAAGTTAAAATGCATGAAACTGTAGAGGAAAATGATCATGAACCTACTGTTTTGACTAACGAAAATTTTACTCCCACTGAGGTGAGGACTAGTGAGAATTGGTGCAGGAATGAAAAGCTTTTACCTTCCATTGTGGTGGCACCGAAGCTTGAATTGAAACCACTTCCACCTTATCTCAAATATGCTTTCTTGGGAGAAAATGAGACATTGCCAGTTGTTATATCTTCAAAGCTTGAAGGTTGGCAAGAGGAGAAGCTTTTGGAAGTTTTGAGGAAACATAAGTTGGCTATTGAATGGACAATTGCTGATATAAAAGGCATAAGTCCAGGTTTATGTATGCACAAGATTTTGCTTGAGGAAAATGCTGTGCCAGTACGGGATAGACAGAGAAGATTAACTCCCCAGATGATGGAAGTTGTGAAGAAAGAGGTTATCAAACTGCTTGACTTTCGGATGATTTTCCCAATTTTAGACATATAGTGGGTTAGTCCAGTCCAGTGCGTCCCTAAGAAAGGAGGGGTGACGGTTATTAAAAATGAGGCTAATGAACTCCTGGCAACAAGAGTGGTGAATGCTTGGCGAGTTTGCATGGATTACAGGAAGCTAAATAAGGCAACTAGAAAGGACTATTTCCCTCTTCCATTCTTGGAACAATTGTTGGATAGAATTGTTGGCTACCTTTTCTACTGTATTCTGGATGGATATTCTGGGTATAATCAGATTGCAATTGATCCCAAGGACCAGGATAAGAAAACTTTCACTTGTCCTTTTGGCACATTTGCTTATAAAAGAATGCCATTTGGTCTTTCCAACGCCCCAGCTACCTTTCAGAGGTGTATGATGGCAATATTCCACGATATGGTGGAATCAATAATTGAAATATTCATGGATGATTTTTCTGTTTTTGGTATGACATTCGATGGTTGTTTAGAGAACTTGGCAAAGGTTTTGAAGAGGTGTGAAGAAACGAATCTTGTGTTGAACTGGGAAAAATGTCAATCCATGGTTCAAGAAGGAATTGTGTTAGGCCATAAAATTTCTCATGCTGGGATGGAGGTGGATCGAGCTAAGGTAGATGTCATTGCAAAACTTCCTCCACCTACCAATGTTAAGGGTATCAGAAGCTTTCTTGGACATGCTGGGTTTTATAGAAGGTTTATTAAGGATTTTTCAAAGATAGCCAGACCTTTGTGCAGTCTCTTAGAAAAAGATGTTAAGTTTGAGTTTGGAACAGAATGTGTTGAGGCATTTGAAACTTTGAAAACGAAATTGGTGGAGGCCCCCGTGATAGTCACTCCCCATTGGGGTGAACCCTTTGAAATTATGTGCGATGCCAGTGATTATGCATTAGGGGCTGTCTTAGGCCAGAGAAGAGACAAAGTGTTTCACACTATCTATTATGTTAGCAGGCTAATGAATGAGGCCCAAATGAATTATACAACTGCTGAAAAGGAAATGCTAGCAGTAGTCTTCGCATTTGATAAATTTCGTGCTTACCTTTTGGGGTCAAAGGTTATTGTTCATACGGACCATGCCGCATTGAAGTATTTGCTTGCAAAGAAGGAAGCAAAACCACGTTTGATTAGATGGGTTTTGTTGCTCCAGAAATTCGATGTGGAGATTAAAGATAGGAAAGGCTCAGAAAATGTTGTGACAGATCACTTGTCTAGATTGGAATCTCAAGAGCAAGATTCACCTGACATTTCGGTTAAGGAACACTTCCCAGATGAGCAGGTATTCAAAGTGGGTGAACAGGCATTGCCTTGGTACGCTGAGATTGCCAATTTTGTGGTTGCTGGCCAGATTCCATCTTATTATTCCAGTGATCAGAAGAAAAGATTGAGAAGTGATGCTAAATACTACTTCTGGGAAGACAATTCTTTAAATAAAATCTGCAGTGATCAAGTGATAAGAAAGTGTGTCAAGGAAGAAGAAAAGGAGGACATCTTAAAAGCATGCCATGAGGGGCAATGTGGTGGTCATTTTGGATCAACTAGGACAGGCTTCAAAATCTTGCAATGTGGGTTCTATTGGCCACATATCTTTATGGATGCCAGAATTTGGGTTGGAAAATGTGATCGATGTCAACGAACTGGCAACATCTCTTCCAGAAATGAGATGCCCTTGAACAACATCTTGGAAGTAGAAATTTTTGATGTCTGGGGGATTGATTTCATGGGGCCTTTCCCTAAATCAAGAGCTATGGAGTACATTCTGGTGGCAGTGGATTATGTTTCTAAATGGGTGGAGGCTGTGGCTTTAGCTCATAACGATGCCAAGAGTGTAACTACTTTCGTGAAGAAATACATCTTTAACAGGTTTGGAGCACCCAGGGCTATAATAAGTGATGGGGGGACTCATTTCTGTAACAAGCTCTTTGAATCTTTGTTGGCCAGATATGGTGTTACTCACAAGGTTTCAACAGCTTACCATCCACAAACTTCTGGTCAAGCTAAAATTTCCAATCGGGAGATCAAGAGGGTTCTTGAGAAAGTGGTAAATCCAAGCAGGAAGGATTGGTCTTTGAAGCTAGATGATGCATTGTGGGCATACAGAACAGCTTACAAAACCCCAATTGGAGCTTCTCCTTTTCGATTAGTTTTTGGTAAAGAATGTCACTTGCCAGTGGAACTTGAACATAAGGCGTATTGGGCAATTCAAAAAGAATGTTGGAGTTGAATGAACTGGATGAATTCAGATTCAATGCTTACATGAGTGCCAAGTTGTACAAAGAGAGGACTAAAAGAATCCATGATGCAAAGCTTCAATCCAAGATCTTTGTTCCAGGACAATTGGTATTGCTTTATAACTCTAAACTTCGATTGTTTCCTGGCAAATTGAAATCAAGGTGGAGTGGTCCTTTTAGAGTGGTTGATGTAAAACCTTATGGGACAATTGAAATCAAGAATAACAAGAATGGAAACGTGTGGAAAGTGAATGGCCATCGTCTCAAGCCGTACTTAACTTCTCAGGACAAGGATAGCACTAATGTGGCACGAGATCCACATGAGCTATACTTAGATGATCCCATCATCTCAAATTGAGCTATGTTGAACGGTCGGGCTGTGACTTTAAACCAAGCGCTCCTGGGAGGCAACCCTGATTTTCTTCATTTGTTTTATTTGTTGTGATTTCTTTTATTTGTTAATCCTAGTTTGAGTAGTATTGAGTAGCAAATTATGGCACAATCTCATAACATCACTTGGGTATATTTTTTGTAGAATCTCAGAAGGATGTTGGGCATTATTGATAGAAGCAGGGAGTACAATTTCACTTTTCCATCCATGTGAGGTACAATGAGTCTACATTATTTACAACTACGATACCAGTTCTGATGGTAAGAATTGTTGTTCATTCATGCATGATTGGTTAATCCGTGACCATGCCTGCATGACTGGTTTGGATGGTTTCAATTAGGGAGAAGAAAGGACATCAAGCTACGACCTGTCATTCACATGTATTTGTTGGATAGTGAGGGTGTCATAAATATAAATTGCACATCTTCGTTTTGCATGCTCATTCCTTTTCTCTTTATAGTGCTTCCATTGCTAGTCATTTTTTCATTTTCAAAGCATGGATTTCTATTCTCCCCACCAGAATCCTTTTGAATATGCTATCTTTAGTGAAGATTCTGGAACCCCATCTTCTCCTTCTTCATCTTCTTCAGCTGATGAGGAGATGGTAATTGATTTTGAGCCAGCTACTCGTCCACATTTTGTTAATGCTTCTGCTGAAAACTTTTATCATGGCTTTACTAATAGATCAGTCAGGTTTGAGCGACCATTTCAGGAGCCTTCTAGGAGATTTGAGGATGTGATCTTCAGACAGTCGTGGTCTCATTTTGCTAGAGCCTCAATTGTGGTGAATATGGACATAGTTAGGGAATTTTATGCCAATTCCCGAACTAGTGGTGTTCATTCAGTGTTCGTGAGAGGAAAGTATTTGAGGGTCACCCGCCATAGTATTAATAGGCTTTATCTTCTTGATGAATTTTCTGGTAACACATATTGTAGGTTGTTGAGAGCTGAGAATACCGATCATTTGTTGGCTTCAGTAACTTTACCTGGTGCTACATGGGTGAGGAATGCTGGACAAGAGGCTTTATATGTGCCTACTAGTGAACTCACAGCCGAGGCCAAAATCTTGTTACTATTTATCAATTCCAGGATTCTTCCTACTAACCGTACCAATACAGCATCTAGGGAACGAGTTCTGTTGATTTATGCTATTTTACATGATTTCTCTATTGATGTTGGGAAGTTGATCTTAGAGTTTATCAGGCGGGCACAAAGAAGTGAGTTTGCACCCATGTATTTTCCAGCTCTGATAACAGCCATGGCTCGTAGCAAGGGAGTTGATATCACGTCAAATGCTAATCCTCAAAACCCTGAAGGACTTCTGGGACCTCCTCAATGGCCTGTGTTACAAGAGGAAGAAAGAAGTGCAAGATTGTCTCGTGGTTTGTGAAACGTGGATGGCCAGGTTCCTTTGTTCTTGATTGTTTCATTTTGTTTCACGGGGACCGTGTCATAGGCAAGTGTGGGGGAAGGCTTCGCCAAGATGTCTTGATTTTTAGTTACATTCTGAATATGTATGGTTACCATAACGATGGTTAAGGAGATTGTTTGTCATGATGGAGTTGAGAATAGTATTTTAGTGTAGTATTTTGTTATTATGTTTAGCATGTTACATTTGGCTTTTGTAAGGTTTGAATATTGTGTTGCGTTTGTGTGTTTAGTATTAAAGTAAAAGGATTGTGTGATTGTTTTAGTGTGAGTTTTTGATGAGTTGTTGGTGTAAATATTTTTGTGTGATTGTTACAATTTTCGAATCATGGTTTTCGATTTCAATTTCACACACTTGCATTGATGATAAGGATATCTACACTTCTGAACCCTTCTGAACATGAATTGAATTGAATCTTCTGAAAAGCTGAGAAAAGCTGAAAAATTGAAGGGGGAATTGGATTGCTATTGAGTCGTGAATAGGAATTTGATATGTAATGAAAGAAAATTAGTGGAGTTCAAGAAAAATTCACGTGAAAATGAAATAGTGCTAGACTTTGTTTTGATGAATTTTTGAGAGCTTATTTTGTAAGTTTGCGTGGTGTGTTGACCGAAGTGATAAGATAGCTTTGTCATTGTTGCTTTGTGTGATATGAATGCGTTGCTACCAAACAAAGAGCTGAAACTTCACATGTATTGAAAGTGAATGGGTCCCACCTTTGAATGACTTGAATGTTTGCTAGTGTTGGGTGGGAATATTAAGTTTTCTTGTTATGTGACCGATGGAGTGATTGAGTGAATGGCATAGTACTCCTTGCTCTTTGTGTTTCTATAAATGCATAGTATATTGCTTGTTGCCTCAAGACACCACAAGTGAGATATACAAAATTCGGTACTAGTAAGAGCATAGTGTGGACATAGCATTTCACAACTCCAATTTCTTCTTCGAGACTACATTCTATGCTCTCCATAAAGGTATGTTCACTCGTATTAAAGCTTTGTGATTTGTGCTTAAGTTGTAGTATGAAAATTGTTTAAGGTGGTGAAAGTATAGAGCATGGAAATGCGATTTTGTTGCCTAGATATTGGAAATGCTGAATAAGCAAGTTAAGGTGTTGATTAGTCAGGGAACAAATGCATGATAAGTGTGGGGGAGTGATTCAACATTGTGATTTTCAATTTTTCCAACACTGCCATGTCTCTGTGTTTCAAGCATAACTTAAGTTAGGAATGATGAAATGAGGAGATTCCAGTTGCATCTTTTAGCTAACATGATGGTCTTCAATGTTTATGTTGTACATTTGTGCTAATTGTGGCTGGAACTTAGACAAAAAAATCTTTGAATGTGAAGTACATGTGAAATCAAGAATGTGAGATTTTGAATCTGCTAGGTTTGCCAAGTCTCGGTATTTTGGGTATAATTTGCAAATGGAATGTCCAAATGTGTTGATTCCAGTGGTGAAATTTAGCTAAGAGGAAGAGCTACATTTTTTCTGTTGGGCAATTTTGATAATTCTGCCTGGAGCATGATCTAATCTTGAGGACAATGTGTGCTTACGTTATGAATTATAATCTGAGAAAATTCTGAATCTGAAAATTTTTGGAACTGTCGGTATTTTAGCCATAACTTGGCCATTTTGACTTCAAATGGGATGATTCTTGTCCTCAAATTTCGATTAAAGAGTGCACTACAACTTTGATGTTTTATGTGTGAACTAATTCTGCTTGCTTCCTAGATGATTTTTACAATCTTATAATGCTGGTTTTCAGTTTTTGGGAATGTGTTTATAAAAGAAAATGCAAGTGTTTAGCAATGTTCTTGATGTAATGGTTTTGCTTTGAGTAGTATGTGACAAGCTGAATTTTTCTTAACAGAAATGGCACCAAAGAAAGATCCAACTTCAAGAAAAGCCACAAATTCAAAGAAGGGAAAAGGAAAAGCCCAAGCACACGATGAAACTGATTCTGACCCAGAATATTTTCCGGATGATATGCAAATGTTTAAGGAGCCTCCGCAATATGTGATGCCAGCTCCGACACCTAAGAAACGGAAAGGAGCCCCTGAGGTTGCTCTGTTTGTTGATGAGGATGCCATGAGACGTTGGGAACAAGGGTTCAATGTGAAATATATACACATAGAACGCGGGTTCAGTGTGGAGAAAGGGCCGTTTAAGAAGTTGATAAAATTTTACAAATTCCATGAGAAGCTTACGGTTGCCCCTGAGTTTTGCAATGTGAGCATTGCACGGGAATACTACGCAAATGCAGGGTCTCCGAGAGATGGAGCTGTCTATGTGAGAGGCATTTGGGTTCAAATCACGAGCGAGATTATCAATGCACATTTGGGCACACCTGATTATCCTGTGGATCCGATCAAATTTCCAACCAATGAGGCATTGGATGAAGCTTTGGTAAAAGAGTTGGCACATCCTGGGGCAGTTGGGGAGCTTAATTCAAAGGGAGAGCATAAGCATATTCGGAATGAATACTTGAAGAGTGATGTGAAAATATGGTTGTTATTTGTGTTGTTTCGCCTCATGCCAAGTTCACAAAGAATCGAGGTGATTCGGAATCGGTTGTTCTTATTTTCTGCAATTCGAAGGAAGCGCAAGATCGACGTAGGACGAATCATCCTTGCGAGCATCAAAGATGGAACTGCCCAGAATAGTAAAGCACTGTATTTTCCTTTACTAATTCAGGAGCTTTGTGTGTCACAAGGTGTGGATGATCAGCTTGGTGCTTGGGAGAGGATGCAGTCTCCCATTCCTGAACAACTCTACTTAAAATACTTGGCACAGGACAAGGAATTGGAGCAAGCGAGGATTTCAAGTGCAGAGGCATCTCGGGTGGAGAGTGAATTTCCAACTTATGTTACAGATCAAGGGCAGCAGTCTTTTGATTTTGCATCTCTTCAAGGAGTAATTCAGGGTTTCCAGCTCTCAGTTGAAAATAGCTTTTCAGGCATAGGGGATAGGATGGATCGGCTGCAGGATGGTGTGAGAAACATAGATGAAAGGATGGAACGTATGCATGAAGGTTTTGACAATATGCAACAGGAGTGGACATCACATGCTGAACACATGGAGCATAGATTTGATGATTTATCCACGGTGGCTCAGCAGCAATTTGAAGTGTTATATCATAGGCAAGTGTGCATGCAGCGAGAGCTCGATAGGTGTAAAAAGATGACGGTTTATTACCACTCTGATTCAGGACCCCCGAAGCCAACTCCAACTTCGGCACAGTTAGCAGGGTACCGAATCCCAAATCTGTCATGTGATATGGTTAGTGGTATAGTGCACGAGCTTCCACCTGGAGTGACAGCAAGCCCTTCTTTACATCCGTTACTCACATTCGGTGGTATACCTCCTATGCCTCATACTCCTACATTCATACCAAATCCAGAGTTTGCACCCGCTGCAAGGTTTCCATTGATAGCATCAGGCCAACCTCTTCAAGGACCTGTGCATGGCCCTTCTAATTATGTGCCACAGTCAATTGGTGTGCCCTCATTTGCTACGGCCTCTTTGTATGGACAATCTCTTTCCACACCAGTTGCGCTTGGATCTCCTTCTTCCTTAGCTCTATCATCGTCCTCTCAGGGAGTCCTTCCTCCCTCTTAGCTTATCACATTGAGGACAATGTTTAATTTAAGTGTGGGGGAGGGGGTGGAATTTTGTGTGATGTGTGCTGTGGTTGCTATGCTATCTGATACTTTGTGTGTTGATTGTGTTGATTGAAATTTTTTTTTATGCATGCGGGTGCTTTATATTGTGAGAAGGGGGGTTTGAAGTTGGGAGTGATTTTGAAAATTTCTGGACTTTCATGTTGATTGAGATATGTTGAGTTGAAGATTATGTGAAGTTTCTTGAAGTGAGGAATTTTGTGAAGTTGAAGAATGGAATGGTTCTACTTTGATGAATCTTGTGAAGTGGTGCTTTGTAAAATTTGAAGTGTCTCTTTGAAGATTGTTGCTATGATGATTTGCTAATGTCATTGAGGAGGAAATGTTAAGAGCTTAGTGTGAAGTTTTTCTTATTGTATTGTTGAGTGATTAGAAAGCAGTATGTAGTTTGCTACTTGTAAGGGTTTTAATGTATTATGTCTCTCGGGTTTGTTTGTGTGCTACATTTTGAATCAATGAAATTGAAGTGCGTAATGTTGTGTGCAAGGGTTTGAATTATGATGTGAGTGGTGAGAAGAAAACGATTTGGTAATGTTTTGAACCTTTAGTCTTGATAAGAGGAAGAAGAATACAAAAAGAGAGTGAATAAGAAAGATCAAATGGAGAAAATGAGTTATCACCTTGTATGTGAAACTTTATTCTTAGTTCACTTTGGCTTATTCCAAATTCATCATTAAACTTGTTTTGAATCTTGCATGTGAAATTTTTTGTTCTTGGTACTAAGTTTGAAGAAATTGGTATATTTTGCTGACTAAGTCCCGATGTTAAAGTAAGGTAGATATGCCATGCAAAACTCAATTGACATATGAGGTAATGTGTATGAATTCGTTTCCGTTTGTTATGCATTTATCTGGTGTCTCCAGAATTCGTGCATGGTTAGTCAATTTGGGATTCTTATGAACATGTGCTTGCACAAGAAATGATATGGGAGAAAAAGCCATATTGGCAAACTGGGAAGGAAAAAGCCATAAGAACCTGGCAATCAAATATGGAGAAAGCCATAAAACCCAAGCATTATTTCAGTCATCAATTTGTGCACCAATGTGCAGCACTAATGTGAAGAATAAGGGCAATGTTCCATAGAGTACCAATGTACGCATAGGTACCATTGATCTTGTGATTGCATGTTCATAAGAGTGGACAAAGAGATTGGCATGTATTGAATGGTATGTGAGACTAGCTAGAAGGTGTATAACAAAGGAATAGATGAAGTGCACGTTCCTCAGCACAAACTTGCACGCATGACATTTTGGTCTTTATTCATTGTGCCTTAGTTGATAATTTGTATTGAAATCTGAGAGCTAGGTACCATGAACCATCAAAGTGTTGTGTGTGTGAAAAAAATGTTTTGATGAATTTGGATCTGGTCAGTGTGGATGAATGAATAATGTGTTACATATGGGTGATGAAAAGGGGTAAATTGTGTGTATCTTGGCTTGAGGGCAAGCAATAGTTCAAGTGTGGGGGAATTTGATAAGTTGGTTTTATACCAACTTAAATGGCTTAATTCACTTGGCTTTTGACTTGTTTTTCATAAGTTAGTGCAATGATCTGTTTGTTGTGGTGCATTTATGTGGTTGGCAATTGGTTGTACTAAAATGGTTAAAAGAGACCAAAAATGATGATGAACTTAGGCAATTGTGTGCTTGATGTTAATTGGTAAGGTTGAGAGGTCAAAATAATTAGTAAATGGATGAAACCGAAATTGGTAAAGTTAAATTTAGGGTTTTGGCAGATTTGGTTGGTGAAATTCATCTGGGCATAACATTCTTGATATTAATCCAATTGGTGAGTTCTTTGGTGTTCTGAAAAGCTTTTTGAATGCACTACATTTCTTATGTTGTAACTATTTTCTAATTGTGTGTGCAAGACTATGAAATGTGAGTTTCTTTTCGGAATACCATTCATTAGGGTTTTAGGTTTTTTTTAGGGTTTTATTCGCATGCCACAGTTTGGTGTTTGGATGATAACTTGAGTTTTAGGCATCCAATGGTGTTGTTTCTTGCACCATTGGAAAGCTAAGAGGAAGATCTAGAACGTTTAAGTTCACCACCAAGTCAGAATCAGAGGCTAAGACACACTTATTTGGCATGAAAGTAGGGTGTTGTGTTGGAATGGATACTTTGCCAATATTTGTTGCCAATTCGGCCAACCATCGTGCCAAGACCTTGCCAAGACCTTGCCGAGCTTTGCCAAACCAATGTGCCTAAACCATTGTGTCATGACCTTGCCAAGAACTTGCTAAGCCTTGCCAATCAATCTTGCCAAACCATGCCAACTTGACAACACTTATGCACAACACTTATGAAACTCATGTCACACATTTGCACCTTGGCACACCACTCATGTTGCAAAATGAACTTCACAAACCAATGCACACAACTTGGTATAGGAAGGGCTAAGCAGCCGAGAACAAGAAGAATTTGGCCGACGACATGTCGTAGGCCATTTCTTGAAGAAGTGTGGACATGTCGTGGGCAAAAATGTGGACATGGAAATTTGGCCTACGACATGTCGTAGGCCAATTCTGGAACATGAGTATTTAGCCTACGACATGTCGTAGGCTAAATTGTTGGATGTTGTGGAAAAATGGTAAAGTGTTGAAGTGTGTTTCATGGATTTTAAGCTTTGTCACACTTTAGTAGTTTGGTCATAACGTTCTCATTTTAGCTCCAAATTGGGTGATTTTGATGGCTATGGATAGCTAAGACATGGTGTTACAACTTTCATGTTTTAAGTTTTACTTAATTCACAGTGAATCATAATCAAATATTGGTGGGAAGTTGCTGCCATGAAATACTTTGTGTTTGAGTTTCTAAAAAATTGGCTAAGTGTTTAACTCCTGATTTTCTGAAATTCCAGGTTGATGAAGGCGCGGTTTGCTTTGGCGGAAAGGCGTGAATGTCAAAGCGCTGGATTCTTGAATGCTCGCTGAGTTGCTGAAGGCGTGATCCGTTAAGGCTTGAAGGCGTGGTGTAATTCTGATTTCTTCACCTGGATCTTGAGCAGCAAAGGCGCGCGAAGCTGAGCCTGAAGGCGCGGTGTAGGATGCTGAGGTTGATGAAGGTGCTGGAAATTAACACCAAAGGCCCTGGAGTGTTGAATACTTTTTCAAACTTGGAATTTTTGACATTTTTGGCTGATTTTTAGTTCCTTCCCTTAAGGACACTTTTGTAATATTTGATACATTCTACGTTGCGTATTAGTTACGTTTTCCCAACTATATATATAGGGAAGGTAGCTAACATGTAAGGGAATGATTGACTATTCACATTTAACCGACTTTTGATTTTAAAAGAGCGGGAATTCTCATTTTCTCTCTGGAGATCTACTTTCTCTCACTAAACATTTCTTCTCCGATCTCAACTCCGATTGTGAATTTGGACTGGATTCCTCTTTCTTATTTTCAATTGACAAAGGAATCGACAATTCTCTCGATTTAATCGGTAAATTCTTCCAATTAAGTGAGAATGAGCTTATCAATGTTGGAATTTGTTGATTTTGAAATGAGAAAGATGTTTTCTGGCTAAATCTATGATATCTTAGGATTCTTAATGGATTAATACGTGTTTTAGTAGATTGTATGCTATGCAATCGATCTAGTTGTTGAGTATTGAAATCACATTTGAATTGAGCATAAACATATGTTGAATTTCATAATTCCTAGCTAATCTTGAATAGATCAAGCTTCAATTGTGGTCGACATGCTAAATTGAGGAGTGATTCATCAAAGTTAGCGAAGTTGCATGACTTGAGAACTAAATTGTGATTGTTTAAGTCTTTGCACTTGTTTTCTGTAATCAAATCAATTATGAGACTCAGGCCTCGCCATAGGAAGTGTTAATGAATTGAAACATTAGGAAAAGTATTAAAGGAGCTTTCTATGTTAACAACGATGATATGTGAACCCTAGGATGGGCCTCGCCATGGGAGTCTTAGGACTTGCATGTTAGAGTAGTTAGCTTGGAAAGTTGAGACTTTGCGGAGCTTATACCACCATTCTCAGGCCTGGCCATGGGAGAGGATGGTGATTTGGGGGTAAAAGCAGTGGTGTGGTCGCCATGCTGACAACAGCTTGGACTTCTAGGCAATTTAGGTCTCCATTGCATTTAATTGTTTACTGATTGCATAGCATAGATTTACTAAGCCTGTGTTCATCCAATACAAGAATCCTGAGGTATTTGTTTCATCCTTGCTTGTTGCTATATTTTGCATCTTTGTTTTCGTTCTTTTGTGTTGAATTTTCCTTTTTCTAGTACTTAAATTCCGAGACTAAGACTTTTAGAACAATTTTATTTAATTTTCTTGACCTACGCCTTCCCTGTGGATTACTATCCCTACTCACGCTACTATATAAGTGTTTAGGGTAAAATTGACGAGGCGCGACACTCGCACATCATTGTTTCAGCTAAAAAATTGAAATTATTCCAATCTAAAATTAGATTCTTAGGATATGAATTTGAAAATGGTCAAATTACTCCAATTGCTAGAAGTATTGAATTTTCAAATAAATTTCCTGATGAATTAATAGATAAAAAACAATTACAAAGATTTTTAGGAAGTTTAAATTATATTGGTGAATATTATAAAAATTTAGCAATTGATAGTAAACCTTTATATGATAGATTAAAGAAAAATCCTCTTGCATGGTCTGAAATTCATACAAATGCAGTAAAATTAATTAAACAAAAAGTAAAATTTTTACCATGTTTAAGTTTAGTAAATCCTGATTGGTTTAAAATTGTTGAAACTGATGCTTCTGATATTGGTTATGGAGGAATTTTAAAACAAAAGAATCCACAAACTAATAAAGAAGAATTAGTTAGATACTATTCTGGAACATGGAAAAATGCTCAAATAAATTATTCTACAATTAAAAAAGAAATTCTTAGTATAGTTCTTTGTATTTCTAAATTCCAAGATGATTTATTAAATCAAAAATTTTTACTTAGAGTTGACTGTAGTGCTGCAAAAGAAGTTTTACAGAAAGATGTAAAAAATATTGCATCTAAACAAATATTTGCTAGATGGCAAGCTATTTTATCTGTATTTGATTTTAAAATTGTCTATATTAAAGGTGAATTAAATTCTTTACCTGATTTTCTTACTAGAGAATTCTTACAAGGATAAAATTTTTTGCAGGTTATGAAACAACAAACTGAAGAAGAAATTGAAATTTTAAAAGAAAATTATTTAAAAGATTATCTTCAAAAATTTTCTAAAAAAGAAATTAGAATAAGAAATTATAATACAAAATCCTTAAAGGATCAAATTTTTATTCATCACGTACAATATTACAGAATGGTAAGAGTAAAGAAATTCATACAAAAAACAGATTCACCAAATAAAGAAGCTTATTATAGATTTATAAAATCTTTTGGAAAGAAAATATATTTTGTTTAAAAAATCAAAGAATGGAAGAAAATTTTAAATTACAATGGTTAAAAGATTATATTGAAAATCCAGCTACAATTAAGAAAATTAGAAAAATTTATTCATTAAAAGAAAGACAAGATTCTGAATTTCCTCATGTTTATCATGTAGAAAATGTAAATGTTTTATCAATAAAACAACAAGTATTTTTACATCAAATGCAATACTACCAAATGTTGATTTCATATCACATAAATAAATCTAGAAGACATCCAATAATAAATCAATTTTTATGGAATCGTCTTGAAAATTTTAGAAAAGAAATTGCTATTATTATTTAAAATCTTTTTATTTTAAATTTTTTTGCAGGAAATGCAAGGTAGAGGTGGAAGAGGTCATAGACCTCAAATGGATTTTGGTTATGTTAGCCATTACAATTCCCAATATCCTCCACTATACTGGTCATCTCAAATGAGAGGTCAGTCTTCTTTAAATCAATCAAACTCCAAAAATAATTCTCTTGTTCCATTGGGTCATATACCCACAGCCAAAAATGTCATTCTTGATGAATCCTCAAATCAGGACCATGATTATATTAAAAATGGAATAATCGCACATTCAATTTTCATTTCTGAAACAGATCTCAAATTAGATTTGTATGCGATTATTCATAAATATTTCAATAATCCTTCTAATTCTCATTTCAGTTTAAGAGGATCACTTCCTCTAAAAACTCGGCATACTTATGCTGATTTTTTAAATTTTACCAAAATTGCTGATATAAATGACAGACCCAGAACCAGTCGTCACCAAAATTGGTTTCCTACAACTGAAGACAATGAAATTGCTTTTTCTCAGATGTATATTCATAAAATACCATCTTATTTGACTGGAATTCTTCTCTAATTCAAACTCAAAATTTTATTTCAAGATATAAAAATTTTGATTATGCATTTACGTACACAGATATGGTGGAAAGTTTTCACAATGTCCACTTATATCAAAATTCTTCTTACAAGCATACTTGGTGGATTCGTATTGATGAAGCCAATTTCAATAAAATTATTCCAGGTTGGTTTCTTAATTGGTTTAAAATTCATGGACCAAAAGAAGAAACTTTCTTACCTGAAAAATTGAAAAATTTGTTTATTCAGTTTAAAAATGTTTATTCTGAAAAATTTCAGCATTCAAAATTTCCAAAACAATCATTTTTACTCTTTTTAATAAAATTTCAAATTCCATGGTTATATGCTTGGAAATATGAAACTGGATACAATACTGATGGAATTTTACAGCTCACAAGAGTTGGGTACACTAAATGGTGGCCAAAATGTCAAGTAGATTACATTGAAATTGAGAAGTCACTTGTTAATGCAAAAAGTTCTCTTGAAAAAGAAAAAGTGACACAAGAAATTGATAATTTTTCTCAGAAAAAATTAAATGAGAAAAATGACTTCATTGCAAAATTGCAAAACGAATTGAAAAAAGTGAAAGCTGTTTCTTCTCCTGAAAAAGAAAAAGAAGAAAAAATGACAAAAGGAAAAGAAAAGGAAAAAATTGAAAAAGAAAAAATAGAAAAGAAAAAAGAAAGTGAGAAAAGAAAAAAGAAAAAAGAAAAAAGAACATCCATTTCAAGATTCTCTTTTGATAAAAATTTGATCAAATTCACTGATGATGAACCTTCAACAGAAGAGGATTTACAAATTTCTTCAGATGAAAATTCAAGTACCAATTCTGATGGTGAACAATTGCAAATGACAGAAAAAGAGAAAAATGAATTCGAACAATTAATACATAATCTTTATAAAAATAAAGACTATGTATTAAAATTGTTGGATTCCAGTTGTTCAGAAAAATCCAGAGCAAATACTCCTTCAAGAAAATATTCATCGGATGAAGCTGGAAAAATCAGTTCACAAAAGGTTGCAAAAAAGAAAAATTCAAAGAAATGATATCAAGTGGGAAGGAAAATTCCAAGCAAGTGGGGACATCAATCAAGTAGGAGACATCATGGAGACAAAGAAAAGTGAAGTTAGAAAAATGTCACATCACTTTTGAATGGTTGTCTTTTGTATTATTGTCTTTTACTTTTTTATTTTGTTATTAGTCCTTACTTTTTTGTATTTTATTTAAAAGTCCTTAGGTGGTCTATAAATAAAGCCCAAAATGGGTTGTAAGGGACACCTTTCATTTACTACATCTTTCAATCTTTGAAGAAAGCTCTCTAGCTCTCTTTGTAATTTTCTTTTGTAATCAAGAGTTCTTATGCAATAGAAATTTCTTGGTTTCAAAACTTTCTCTTCTTTTCTTCAAGCAAGCTTCTCTTCTTCTTTCTTCTTTAAGTTTTTATATTTTACAGGTTTATGCTAAGGAGTTAAGAAGTTCTTTCAACTTCTTCCCTCTTGTTGTAAATTACTTTCAAGTTTTGCACATAAAGCTTGAAGATAAATGCTTCAATATTAGAGAAAATAAGTAGTAAGTCCCTTACTATTTAATTTTAATGTTTAATTCCTGGTGTAAATTTGGTATCAGAGCCTTGGAAGGCTAAGCCTCCTTTCGGGGGGGGGGGATTACTAGCAGTTATGGTAACGTAACTTTGGATCTGAACATATGGTTTCACAACAAGAAGTTTTAGATCTATTTATTTTGACTTCACAATATGAAGTTTTAGATCTATTCATATTGATAACAATAAGGCGTTGTGAAACCATAACAATAAGGCGTTACCATAACTGCTAGTAATCCCCCCCCCGAAAGGAGGCTTAGCCTTCCATGGCTCTGATACCAAATTTACACCAGGAATTAAACATTAAAATTAAATAAACAAAAATAAAATAGTAAGGGACTTACTACTTATTTTCTCTAATCTTGAAGCATTTATCTTCAAGCTTTATGTGCAAAACTTGAAAGTAATTTACAACAGGAGGGAAGAACTTGAAAGAACTTCTTAACTCCTTAACATAAACCTGTAAAATATAAAAACTTAAAGAAGAAAGAAGAAGAGAAGCTTGCTTGAAGAAAAGAAGAGAAAGCTTTGAAACCAAGAAATTTCTATTGCATAAGAACTCTTGATTACAAAAGAGAATTACAAAGAGAGCTAGAGAGCAAAAGATATTGACACAAAAAGATTTGATATGAAGTAATCAAACCCCCACGTATGAATCAAAAGGATTCGGCCAACCAATGAAAATTCATAAGCTAAACAAATCAGTTTGGCTTGTTCTTTGAATCAAGAACTTGTAAGTTCACCTAAAGGTCCTAGCTTCTAGGTTCATGGTTCTTATGAAAATCCAGCTAAACTTAATTGAATTAATTCACGTCTTTACAACTTTTAAGGCAGCAAAATTCTTTTGCAAAGCTAAACTTATATCAAAATTCATCTATCTAAAATCGTGTAAAGGAGCCCTCCTTTTATAGGGAGTAATTCGGCTCTTACAAAGATAAAGAAAGAAAAAAACCCTAACTCAAGTCAATTACAACTTGACTTCTAAGCTATCTAACTTTCCAAATTGGAATTGGAAACTATCAACTAACAAACTAATCCTTTTTCAAAAAGGATTATGTCACACGGTTTTCAAAGGGTAGCAAAACACGTTTTGGCTTCCCTTTGTTTCCTAAACTTTGAAGAAGCAAAACTCAATTTGACTTCTTAAGTTTCCTAAACTTTTACTTGCCATTATCATGCAAGATAATTGGGCCAAGTAAACTTTATTAAATTCGAAATTCCAAGCCCAAAGATTAATAAATTAAAACGTCAAGTTGGGCTTAAAATAACATTAAATAAAACCCTAATTTAAATAGCAAAAAGACGTTATCTTCTAAGTGAAAGCCCAAACACGCCTTTTCCTTGGACTTCATTGTGATTGATCCATCTCTTCATGGATTGTGATAGAAGAGATATTCCATAAAACTCCATTGGTGGAAGATTTTTGGACCGGACCATGATGCTCTTCAAAGATGTCCAACTCTTCACAATGAGTTATCAATAATGCTTGCAGCGCCGCCTTCATCCTTTTGCTCCTTGATCTTGTCATTGGTCCATCAAGATTTGTCAATGGATGAACACTGGAAGTCGGCTTTGGCATAGACATAGATAGATTGCTATTACTAAGGTCTTAGCTTAAGAATCACGGTTCTTATGAATCTTCAACTTAAATCAATTGAATATTCACGTTTTTCCTACAAGCTTGTCACGGCTGCAAGAACAATTTAGCAAGGCTAAAATTTATCAAAATTCATCTTTTTTTATTTCATGTGAAAAACTCACATATAAATAGGCTACAAAAACATGAAACCCTAACTAAATCCTTTATGGAAAAGGACTCTAAAATAGGGTTTTGAGGAAAGCAAAACACGTTTTGCCTTCTTCAATCACTTTCCTAAACTTTTAAGAAGCAAAAACCAATTTGACTTCTTAAGTTTCCTAAACTTTTACATGCCATTATCATGCAAGATAATTGGGCCAATTAATTACTTATTAATACTTAAACGCAAAGCCCAATTAATTAATGTTAATGGACTTTTATTATTACAAAATAAATCCTATCAAAACATTAAAAAGAGTGGCGTGATCCTTTATAAGCCCAAAGACACGCCTCTTCATGGACTTCAATATTTCGGCCATGCAAGCTTCTTCAAGGTGGAATTTCCTTAAGTTCCAATGTAGAACTTTGAGGAACATCTTCATGAATTGTTATTGAAGAAACATGCCAAAGAACTTCATGTTGAGATAGCTCGGCCTCCAAGTGATAAGAATCTCCAAGAACTTCACAATGTGTTGATAACAATCTTTGCAAGGCTTGTTTCATCCTTTTGCTCCTTAGTCTTGTCATTGGTCCATCAAGATTCTCCAATGGATCATGCAAGCTTGGCTTTGGCACCATGGACATGGATGGATTGCTATCATAATTTCTTATTAAAGAAAGATAAATTATGCATTCCCCAATGTTCCATTCGAGATTTACTTGTTAAAGAAACCCATGGGGGAGGGTTAATGGGGCACTTTGGTATTGCTAAAACACTTGCTGTTTTGAATGAACACTTTTATTGGCCTAACATGATTGAAGATGTTAAAAGTGTTTGTGATAAATGCATTGTATGTAAACAATCGAAATCTAAAGTAAAGCCTCATGGTTTGTATCAACCTTTGCCTGTTACTAGTCATCCTTGGATTGATATTTCTATGGATTTTGTACTTGGTTTGCCTAGGTCACGCACTGGTCATGATAGCATATTTGTTGTAGTTGATAGATTTAGCAAAATGTCGCATTTTATTGCTTGTTCTAAGTCTAATGATGCTACACATATTGCTGATTTGTTCTTTAAGGAAATTGTTAGTTTGCATGGAATTCCTAAGAGTATTGTAAGTGATAGAGATGTTAAATTTTTATCCCAGTTTTGGCGTACTCTATGGAATAAATTAGGCACTAAGTTGTTATTTTCTACTGTTGCACATCCCCAAACTGATGGACAAACTGAAGTAGTTAATCACACTTGGTCTACTTTACTTCATGCTCTCATTCAGAAAAACTTAAAGAATTGGGAAAGTTGTTTACCTAATATTGATTTTTCTTACAATAGTGATGAGAATGAACCATGTCCATGTCCAAGGTGTCAAAGACAAATTTTATGTGCTGAAAGATTCTGCCACAGTTTGGTATTCTTTACATATCTCTTTCGATATAACTCGGAATTTGGTGATTCAAGAAGCCCTGGACGATAAGAGATAGCATTACAACTTTTATGTTTTACATTTTGCATGATTCGGATGTTGTCATCGTCAAACGTGATACAAAGTTGAGTGACGTGATTCTGGCAGATTACCGTTGCGAAGTCATGGACCTTTTGAAGACCAAGATGGCGTGCTTGGGCTTTACCATTTTGGATCACGCCATTTGAAGTAATTTAGGGTTTATTTTTAAGTTGTAATAATTAAGTCCATTAAACATTTAATTATGGGCTTAAGTATTTATTTTTTAATTATGGGCTAAGTAATTACTTGATCCAATTATCTTGCATGATAATGGCAAGTAAAAGTCTAGGAAACTTAAGAAGTCAAATTGGTTTTTGCTTCTTAAGAGTTTAGGAAAGTAACCTCCTACTGATGGGAATCCATCCAAGCAATCTACTCCAAATCATTTCCAAGACAAATCCTAATGGGAATAGGATTTCCAAGCCAAATCCTAATGGGAGTAGGATTTACAAGCTCAATCCTAATGGGATTAGGATTCACCAATCATCATCTTGTCCGAGTTCCATAGAAGCAAATCCTAATGAGACTAGGATTCACAATCCTAATAGGATTACGATTCACTTATTCATGGACATTATTTATTGAAGACCAAGATGGCGTGCTTGGGCTTTTGCCAAATTGGATCACGCCTTTCTTAAGTAGTTAGAATTAATTAATGTTTTAATAATTAAGTCCAAAACATTTTAATTGGGCTTATTATTATTTTAATTTCATTCTTTATTTAGTTAATTACATGGCCCAAGTTATCTTGCATGATAATGGCATGTAATGGGATTTAATTGTGTTTTAATAATAAGTTGGACAAACAAGGAGAATTATTCAACTTTATTAAGGGTAGTTTTAGGAATGTAATTTCGTTTTAGGTCTTAGGAAACAATTGGGATTCGATTCCAATTCAAATTAGGAAACATGATTGGCAATTATCCCACATCGGAAATATACCAATCATTGATACTTTTTGTAGCCTATTTAAAGGGTTCTTCTCTTAATGTTTTAATATGATTAATGAATGAAAGTTTTAGCTTTGCTGAAATTGAGATTAACACCTTGTGTTGTCAAAGCCTTGAGAAATTATTTTATTCTTCATTTTAGTAAGTTTTCCTTTAGCGTGACCTTTAGGAGACTTCATCATTGTTCTTTATTTAAAGAACAAGCCAAATCGACGAAGTTTAGCTACTGAATTTTCATTGGATAAACTGAATCTATTTGTGATAAACGTGGGGGTTTGATTTGCTTCAAGTCTTGCCTTTTGCATTTTCCCTTGAATTGCTTTTCCACCCGATTGTTCTTGTGTTTGTGTTCGTGAATTTGGTTCAACAACGATCCGAAATTGTGGTAATTGTTTGGTCCATGAGATAGAGCCTCGATCATTCATATCAATTGGTATCAGAGCATAGGTTGTTGTCTCAAAATTTTAGGTTAATCCGCTTACTCATTCTTCCGCATTCTTGTTTTTTGTGTCGCTTCTTTTTGCTGTTTTTCGTGCGTCTTTTGCTGCAGTTTTTGGGTCCCTTTTGCTGCTGTATTTTGCGTCTTTCTTGCTGTCCTAGGTCTCGTTATGTTCATCCATTAATTTCGTAAAAATTGCATGCACAATACTTGCTCAAATCTGCCCGAAATTTTTCTTCATCTTGCTTCTCGGATTTGTGTTGCTTTCTTGTTGAATTTTGTTGCGTCTTGCTGCTGTTTTTCTCTTCATAATTTTGCATTGTTTTGTTCATCATCATAGTGTGGAATTCTTGAGTCAATATTGCTGTTTTCACGTCCAAACTATTAGGGTTTGTCAAACTAGGGTTTGTGAAATTAGGGTTTCTTGGTAGAAATTTCATAACTTCCTTGTTTCTCATCCGTTTCTTGATCTTTCTTTTGTGTTAGTTTCGTCATTCTATTGCCATCAAAGTGTGTCCTGATCAAACTTTTTCACCATCTCAAAAGACGAGTTCTTGACCACTTTCTTGAAAATCCGAAAGTGTCAAAATTTGAATCTTGAGCTTGATTCTTGCTTCTTGTTGCAAATTTTGATTATCTTGTTAAAGAAGCATATTGAAATTCCTTATATTTGGTGAGTTATTTGAAATCTTGTTGGCTGGAATTTTTGAAGAAATTACGGTTTGAACAACATAAGACAAGACAACATCCTAAAATCTAAGTACTTGTACTAGGTTCTTATCTTAAAACCTTAAAGTTTGATTTGTACAAGGTTGTCCGAATTCAAAAAAAAAAAAAAGAGGCCCAATTAAAAAAAAAAGAAGAAAAGTCGGACCATATTTATAAAAAAAATATAAATATAAACAGCCCAAGAAAAGAACTAAAGTTCTTGTTTTCTTTTAGAAAAATCACCAATATTGAAAGTGTCATATCTTAGCATGCAAATAGGTAAACAAAGTGTATTTCCTAGATAATGCATCGGCTACCACATTTTCATTACTAGATTTGTATTTAACAACATATGGAAAGGTTTCAATAAACTCTAACCACTTAGCATGCCTTTTATTCAATTTACCTTGAGTCTTTAAAAATTTAAGGCTTTAGTGATCAGAATGTATTATGAATTCCTTTGGCTATAAATAATGTTGCCAAACTTGTAAAGACCTTACCAAAGCATACAACTCCTTGTCATAAGTTGAATACTTCAAAGCTGCCCCATTGAGCTTTTCACTAAAATAAGCCACGGGATTTGATTCCTGCATCAAAACAGCACCAATACCAATCCCGGAAGCATCACAGTGTATCTCAAAAGCTTTATTAAAATTAGGCAAAACAAGTAAAGGGGCATGAGTCAACATGTATTTCAACTTGTTAAAGGCGTTTTCATGCTCATCATTCCATATAAATGTAACGTTTTTCTTTAAAAGTTCATTTAAAGGGGCTGCTATAGAACTAAAATCTTTAACAAATCTCCTATAAAAACTTGCAAGTTCATGAAAACTCCCAACTTGACTAGCACATGCAGGTCTTGGCCAATCCCTGATTGCCTTGACTTTAGACTCATCAACAGCAATGCCTTGAGAACTTACAACATATCCCAAAAAGATAATTGATTCCATACAAAAAGAACACTTTTTGAGATTAGCATATAACTTGTTCTGACGCTAAACAACAAACACTTGTCTTAAATGTTCAACATGCTCATCAAGTGTTTTGCTATACACAAGGATGTCATCAAAATAGACAACAACAAATTTGCCAACAAAGTGACGAAAAACATGATTTATAAGCCTCATAAAAGTACTAGGTGCATTAGATAAACCAAAAGGCATCACTAGCCATTCATACAACCTATACTTTGTTTTAAAGGCAATTTTCTATTCATCACCTTCTTTCATGCGAATTTGGTAGTATCCACTTTTCAATTCAATCTTGGTAAATATGCATGAACCATATAACTCATCAAGCATGTCATCTAATCTAGGAATTGGATGTCTATACTTAATAGTTATTTTATTGATGGCACGACAGTCAACACACGTACGCTAAGACTCATCCTTTTTAGGAACTAAAATCACAGGAACTGAACAAGGACTAAGAGACTCACGTACAATACCTTTGTCAAGGAGTTCATCCACTTGACGTTGAATCTCTTTTGTTTCCTCAGGGTTAGCTCTATAAGCTGGACGATTTGGAATTTGTGCTCCAGGTATGAAATCAATTTGATGTTCAATACCTCTTATGGGCGGCAATCCATTTGGTAACTCCTCGAGAAACACATCTTGATGTTCCTGTAAAAGAGAATAAACAAGACTAGGCAAAGAAGCAAGGTTATCACTATCAGCAATAAGTAAAAAATCCTTGCAAATCATTAAGTACAAAGGCTGCCTATCCACTAATGCTCTCTTAATCTCACCAGAAGAAGCAAAATAACAAGACTTCTTAACACCTAACTCTTGGCCTACACTATTACAAGATTTTGAACCATGTTTTTGGCCTAAGCTAGCTATTACATTGTCTTTTCCTTGATCTTTCTTCTCCTTGGCGGCATTTATATCTCTAGTAGCTTGTATGATTCGAGTTTGATCTTCAAAGACTTGTGCCGGAGTTAAAGCTCGAAGATTAAACTTTTTACCTTCATGAACAAAGCTATAGAAATTCTTCTTGGCATGATAAATTACATCGGAATCAAACTGCCAAGGGCGGCCAAGCAAGATATGACTTGCTTCCATTGGAACCACATCACATGTAACATTATCAACGTATTTTCCAATGGTAAAAGTAAACTTAACTTGCTTTGTAACCCTAGTATCAACTGAATTATTTAACCATTGAAGACGGTATGGTTTAGGGTGCTTCAAGCAAGTCAAATTCAATTTATTTACCAAAAGAGTGCTCGCCACATTTGTGCAACTACCACTATCAATAATCACACTACAAATTCTGTTTTACACTATACAACGTGTGTGAAATATGTTTTCCCGTTGCATCCAATCATCATTATCAACTAAAGGTTGAGCACTAAGAACACGACGAGAAACTAAAGAATAGTTACCAACATCATATTCGTAGTTTTCCACTTCTTCACTATCTTTGCTTGATTCATGTTGGTACTTCTCCTCAAGAGGTGGCATGTCGGCGCAATCATCATCACTTAGCACTTCCCCACTATCAAGAGTTATCATCAATTTTCGAGTTGGGCACTCAGCTTGCATATTTCCATACCCTTGACATTTATAACAATGAACATCCCTCAATCTTGGACTAGGAGTTGACACCAACTTTGGTGTGTTCTCCACAGCTTTAGGAACTGATTTTGGAACTTGGGATGATGCACTTGACGGCTGGTTGGGGGTGAATTGGCGCGACTTAGATGATGGTGTGAAAGGGGTAACATTCGGCCTTTGTTCCCTTCGCCAAGGTGGTAGCGGTTGTGAGAACTTACTCTTCCCTTTCATGTGCCTTTCAATCTTAATTGCTTTGTGGACAAGTTCATCAATATCAACAGAACTTTGCAAATCCACATGATAAGCCAATTCAGAATGCATACCTCTCAAAAACCTTTCTATTGTAGAGTCGGGATCCTCTTGGACGTTAGCCTTGATCATCAAAGCTTCCATCTCATAGTAATACTCCTCAACCGATTTATTACCTTGCACAAGAGAGTGAAATTTTCTATTCAATTCATGGTTGTAATAAGAAGGAACATATTTCTTCCTCATAATTGTTTTCAATTGACTCCATGTCCTGACTGGCTTTTTACCATCTTGACGCCTTGTTCGAACAACCTCATCCCACCATAGACTAGCATAATCCTTAAGGTGCATAAAGGCAATTCTATACTTCTCTTTTTCGGGTGATACAGATGGCCTTGGATTGAAGTCCTTGACCAAACAAAATCCACAACTCTTCGGATCGTTGCTGCAACAAAAACGTTTGAAACAAAACATGAAAACAGATTTTGGGCGGAATTGAATTCAAGGGGAAAAATGCCAAGTGTTGAAGTAAATCAAACCCAACGTTTTAATACAAAAGAACTTGATTCAACACATGAAAATTCATGAGCTAAACTAGTTATTTTGGCTTGTTCTTCAAATAAAGAACTCGGGTGAAGTCTCCTAAAGGTCACGCTAAAGGAAAACTTGCTACAATGAAAATCAAAATAGATATTCAAGGTTTCGAACTACACAAGGTGTAAATTCTTGATTTAGCAAAGCTAAAACTTCTTTCATTCATCATATATATAAAACGTCAAATGGGATGCCTTTATATAGGCTACAAAAAGTGTTAAGAGTTGGTATTTTTCCAACGTGGGATAATGACCAACTTTCCTAAAACGAAAAACCCTAGCTCAAGTTTAGGAAACTTCCTAATTGTAATGAAACACTAGGAACTTAACTACTTTCCTAAACTAAGAAGACAAACACGTTTTTGCCTCTTAAGATTACTTTCCTAAAAACTCCTAAAAAGTAGGAGATTACTTTCCTAATTATCATGCAAGATAATTGGGCCAAGTAATGACTTATTAAAAATGAAATTCAAGCCCATAATTAAATGTTAAATGGACTTAATTATTACAACTTAAAATAAACCCTAAATTAATCAAAAGGGCGTGATCCAAAACTCAAAGCCTAAGCACGCCTTGTCTTGGTCTTCAAAAGGTCCATGAAATTCGCGACGGAAATCTGTCAGAATAACGTCACTCATCGTGATAGGCACATTTTGTTGTATCTCTAAATAACGTCACTCATCGTGATAGGCACTTAACGATGATAACGGCAGAATCTCTTAAAACTTAAAACATAAAAGTTGTATCTCTATCTCATTTTGTTCCAGGGCCACTTGAATCACGAGATTCCGAGTTATATAGAGAGAGATATGTTAAGAATCCTAAAGCGTGACAGAATCTTTCAGCATTTAATCTTTGACTTTTGCACCATGGACATGGACATGACTTATTTGCATCATACCAATCATGGCCTTCAAAGAAGTGTTCAAACTCACGAACCCAATCAAAATATGCCTCAGGATTTGCCGTTCCATGAAAAGTAGGAATTGTTAGCTTAACAGAAGCAATTGAAAATTTTGATTTGTCACCTTTCTTTGGAGAATCCGAAAACTCCTTGATAGCAATCCAACCACTTCCTTGGTGCCAAAGCCGAGCTTTAATGATCCTTTGAAGAATCTTGATGGACCGATGACTAGATCAAGGAGCAAAAGGATGAAAGAAGCTTTGCACTCTTTGTTGTCATCACACTTTGAAGACTTGGAGGCCGAGACTTCTCCATCATCTCAAAATTGGAGTTCTTTGGCATGTTTCTTCCATAACAATTCATGAAGATGTTCCTCAAAGTTCTACATTAGAGCTTAAGGAAATTCCACCTTGAAGAAGCTTGCAAAGGCCGAGAGTTGAAGTCCAATAAAGAGGCGTGTCCTTGGGCTTTCATATGGATCACGCCCTTAAGTAATTTTTAGGGTTTTATTTTTGTTGTTAATTAATTAAGTCCAAAACACTTAATGTGGGCTTTAATTAATTGGTTGTTAATAAATTACTTGGCCCAATTATCTTACATGATAAAGGCAAGTATAAGTTTAGGAAATAAAGGTAGCAAAAACGTGTTTTGCTTCCTCTTAAAATTGTGTGATCAATTCCTTTTTAGAAAAGGATTAGCTAGTTAGTTAGTTAAGAAGTCAAGTTGTACTTTGCAACTACTAGGGTTTTACTTTCCTAAAGCCAAAACTCATCTCTATAAATAGAGACATCTTTGTAACGTTTTTTTAAGAAGTTGAATGAATGAAAGTTTTAGCTTTGCTGAAATTAAGAATTAACACTTTGTGTTGTTCAAGCCTTGGAGAATTATTTAATTGTCCATTGTAGCAAATTACCTTTAGCGTAACCTATAGGTGATTTCACCATTGTTCTTTATTTAAAGAGCAGGCCAAATTAACTTGTTTAATGTTTTTGACGTCAAATCTGCTGTGTCTTTTGTGTCCCTCTTGCTGCTGTTTTTGTGACTTCTTTGCTATCTTAAATTGTTTCTAATTCAGTCATTAAAATCGTCTAAAATCGCATGAACATTGAATGCTCAAATCTGCCCATATCTACCCAAATCGTGTCTTACATCTTTAGCGTTTTTGTTGCATTGTTTCTTGCTTTCCTTTTGCATTTTTCTTGCTGTATTTGGTGTCTAAGTTCTGCATTGTTTTGTTCATAATCATAGTGTGGAGTTCTTTGAGTTTTCCTTGCTGTTTTCACGTCAAAGCATTGCTAGGGTTTTGTGTCAAACTAGGGTTTTCAAAAACTAGGGTTTCTCGGTCAAGTTTTCATAAGTTGCTCAGTTCTTGTCCATTTCTTGATCTTCTTTTTGTGTTCGTTTCTTTATCTCATTCTTGTTATAGTGTGTTTTGATCAAACTTTTATCACACTTGAAAAAGATAAGTTCTTGAATACTTTTCTTGAACTTCTTGATTTTCTTGAAAATTCAAAAGTGTCCAAATTTGAATCTTGAACCATATTCTTGTTCCTTGTTGAAAATCTTGAATCTTTTGTGAAAGTGGCACATGCAAATTTGTTTTCCTTGGTGAGATATTAAAGTTTGAAAATTTTAAAGTTGTTAAGGTTAAGACAAAAAGACAAAACATCCTTAAACCCTAATCCTAGGTTGTTGTCTTCAAACCTTAAACCTAAGTACTTTGTACTAGGTTCTTGTCTTGAAACCTTAAATCTAGTATCATTTAAGGTTCTTGTCCGAACCTAGTCTTTTGTTTTGTCCAAGGTTTGTGTCTAAACCTTAAACCTTTTTTTGTTTGTCTTAGAATCTTGTCCGAACAAAAAAAAAAGAGTCAAGGTCAAAAAAAAAAAGTGTGACCGATTAAAAAAAAGAGAAAAGAACAAAAAAATATATATAAATTAGTACTTAATTTTATTTTTATTTATTTATTTCTATTACTTAATTTATTTTATTTTGAAGAACACATTATTCTTAAGTTGTTACTTGAAAACCACCTTGGATTAAAAGTGCCATAACTTTCTCAATACAACTCGGAATTAAGTGATTCAAATTGGTTCTCTTCGTCTTTGAATCTAGTTTCTGAATTTTGTAGTTTCTGGTGGTAAATCAGTTTATAACCCACACGTGTTCTAAACCTCTTTTGACGTGATTCCTTGTTTAACTCTCTTGATTTTTCTTGTGAAAGTTTTGTGTGGAACTTGTAGATTGAGACTTGCTATTAAAGTAATTGAACTCGGTGAGTCTTAATAACCCCAACACATTCATTACTTGAGAGTATTAGCTAGGATAAACAAGAGAGAACACTACCTAAATAGAGTGGAGAGTACCTACTACCCAATAGTGAGGAATCCGAGAGGTATATATATATATATTCTTGTGTTTTCTTTACTAATTTGCAGGTACCAATGGAGGAACAAAAAGGTGGTAAACCAATCACCGAGGCCGAACAAAAGTTCGCCAATGAGGTTCAATTCAACATGCTTCAAAAGATCAATCTTCGTCTTGATAATTTGGAGTCATCCACAAAAAGCTCCGCCTCAATAAAGCATAAGTTTGAAGATCATGATGAATCCAATGATGATAATGATGAGGAAAAAGAGGAGGAGTACACGAGCTCTTCAAAAGGTGAAAAGTCTAAAGTTTCCATCGAGTCTGTTAAACTCACTATCTCTACCTTTCATGGCAAATCAGATCCCGAAGCTTTCTTTGATTGGGTTCGAGATTTAGAAGACTTCTTTGAAGGTAATGATGTCCCCGAGAAAAAGCAATACCGAATTGCTTTTATGCACCTTAAAGATTATGCTAGTCTTTGGTAGGATCAAGTTGTTCGAGCTAGAAGACAAGATGGTGAAAGGCCAGTTAAGACTTGGAATCAAATGAAGGCAATCATGAGGAAGAAGTATGTTCCCTCACATTATAATAGAGAGCTCAACCGAAAGTTACATACCCTTGTGCAAGGTAGCCGAACAGTTGAAGATTACTACCATGAGATGAAGGCATTGATGATAAAAGCCAATATTCATGAAGACCCCGACACCACCATTGAGAGGTTCCTTAGAGGTATGAATTTCGAATTGGCTTATCAAGTTGATCTTCAAAGTTACATTGATCTTAATGAACTTGTTCACAAAGCTATCAAAATTGAGAAGCATATGAAGGGTAAAGGGCGAAATTTCCAACAACCATTGCCGCCTTGGAGGAGAGATCAAAAGCCAAATTACACCCCTCCATCAAAGCCGAAAGTTTTCACCCCAAACCAGCCTTCAAACACTTCACATAATGCTCCCAAAACAGTCTGCCAACTTGCTGAATCTTCAACCAAAGCAACGCCCAAACCGAATGAGAGATTGAGGGACATTAGATGTTATAAGTGTCAAGGTTATGGCCATTATCAAACCGACTGCCCAACCAGAAAATTGATGATAATTCGTGATAATGGAGAGGTTGAAAGTGATGAAGAATGTGCCGACATGCCACCACTTGAAGAGAAGTACCAAAGTGATGAAGATAGTGAAGATCTTACTACATATGATGTTGGTGAATTCTCTTTAGTTACTCGCCGAGTCTTGAGTGCACAACCACTAATTGAAGATGATTTGTCTCAAAGAGAAAACATATTTCACGCTCGATGCATGGTTCAAGGTAAGATTTGTAGTGTGATTGTTGATAGTGGTAGTTGTACAAATGTGGCAAGTACATTATTTGTTAAGAAGCTAAACTTGACTTGCATGAAACATCCAAATCCATATAAGCTTCAATGGCTTAATAACACTACCGAGAGTAAAGTGACTAAACAAGTTAAATTTTCTTTCACCATTGGAAAGTATGTTGATGATATTGTGTGTGATGTTGTACCAATGGAAGCTAGTCATATTTTACTTGGTCGTCCATGGCAATTTGATAGAGATGTTACATATCATGCAAAGAAGAATTATTATTCTTTTGATTATCATGGCTGAAAGTACAACCTTAGGGCATTGAGTCCAAGCCAAGCTTTTGAAGATCAATCAAGGATTGTGCAATCTTGCCGTGAGATGGAAGCAAAGGAAAAGAAAGAACAAGAAGATAAAAAGAATGTAACTAATGTAGGCCGAAGCATTGATTCTAAATCTTGTAATAGCCGAAATAGTGTTTCTTCTAAGTCTTGTTATTTTGCTTCTAAGAGTGAGGTTAAGAAAGCAATACTAGATAGGCAATCATTATTTGATGATCCGCAAGGAATTTGTACTTATTGTTGATAGTGATCACCTTGCTTCTTTGCCTAGTGTTGTTTTCTGTCTTTGCAGGAATTTAGTGAT
The DNA here is from genome assembly GCA_016586305.1 of Ophiorrhiza pumila. Classification (NCBI taxonomy): domain Eukaryota; kingdom Viridiplantae; phylum Streptophyta; class Magnoliopsida; order Gentianales; family Rubiaceae; genus Ophiorrhiza; species Ophiorrhiza pumila. The sequence continues at coordinate 13,988,276 of BLIW01000005.1, read as the reverse complement.
GTGTTTCTCGAGGAATTACCCAATGGATTACCGCCAATGAGAGGGATTGAACATCAAATTGATTTCATTCCTGGTGCACAAATTCTAAACCGTCCAGCATATAGAGCAAATCCTGAGGAAACAAAAGAGATTCAACGTCAAGTGGATGAACTCCTTGACAAAGGTATTGTGCGTGAATCTCTAAGTCCTTGTTCTGTTCCAGTAATTTTAGTACCTAAAAAGGATGAATCTTGGAGAATGTGTGTTGATTGTCGTGCCATAAACAAAATCACCATTAAGTATAGACATCCAATTCCTAGATTAGATGATATGCTTGATGAATTGTATGATTCGTGTATTTTCACCAAAATTGATTTAAAAAGTGGCTACTATCAAATTAGAATGAAAGAAGGTGATGAATGGAAAATAGCCTTTAAAGCAAAATATGGTTTGTATGAATGGTTAGTCATGCCTTTTGGTCTAACTAGTGCACCTAGTACTTTTATGAGGCTAATGAATCACGTATTTAGGTCTTTCATTGTAAATTTGTTGTGGTCTATTTTGATGACATCCTTATTTATAGCAAATCACTTGATGAGCATGTTGAACATTTAAAACAAGTGTTTGTTATGTTACGTGAGAACCGATTGTATGCTAACCTTAAAATGTGTTCTTTTTGCATGGAATCAATTGTCTTTTTGGGTTATGCTGTCAGTTCTCAATGTATTTCTGTTGATGAGTCAAAAGTCAAGGCTATAAAGGAGTGGCCGAGACCTAAGAATGCTAGTGAAGTTAGGAGTTTTCATGGTTTAGCAAGTTTTTATAGAAGGTTTGTTAAAGACTTTAGTTCTATAGCTGCACTTTTGAATGAACTTGTTAAAAAGAACATTGCTTTTGAATGGAAAGAGGAGCATGAAAACGCCTTCACTAAACTAAAGTATATGTTGACTCACGCCCCTTTACTTGCATTGCCTAATTTTCATAAAGCTTTGGAGATACACTGTGATGCCTCCGGGATTGGTATTGGTGCTGTTTTGATGCAGGAATCAAGACCCGTGGCTTACTTTAGTGAAAAGCTTAATCGGGCTGCTTTAAAGTATGCAACTTTTGACAAGGAGTTGTATGCTTTGGTAAGGTCGTTACAGGTTTGGCACCATTACTTATGGCCTAAAGAGTTTATTATTCATTCTTATCATGAAAGCATTAAATTCGTGAAAACTCAAGGTAAATTGAATAAGAGGCATGCTAAATGGTTAGAATTTATTGAAACTTTTCCATATGTGATTAAGTATAAATCTGTACAAGAAAACATTGTAGCTGATGCATTATCTAGGCGTTACTCTTTATTCAACTATATCCATGCTAAGTTACTTGGATTTGAGTTGATAAAAGATTTGTACAAAGATGATCATGATTTTAATGCTGCCTATAATGATTGTGTTGCAAAACTGAATGGTGACTTCTATTTGCATGATGGTTTCTTGTTTCGAAAGGATAAATTGTGCATACCCCTTTGTTCCATTCGTGAATTACTTGTTAAGGAAACCTATGGGGGAGGGTTAATCGGGCATTTTGGTATTGCTAAAACACTTACTGTTTTGAATGAACACTTTTATTGGCCTAATATGATTAAAGATGTGAAAAGTGTTTGTGATAAATGTATTGTGTGTAAACAAGCCAAATCGAAAATATTGCCTCATGGATTGTATATACCTTTGCCTATTCCTAGTCATCTTTGGGTTGAAATTTCTATGGATTTTGTTCTTGGATTGCCTAGATCACACAATGGTAAAGATAGCATATTTGTAGTAATGGATCGATTTAGTAAAATGGCACATTTTATTGCATGTTCCAAAACTAATGATGCTACACATATTGCTGATTTGTTCTTTAAGAAAATTGTTAGATTGCATGGCATTCCACAAAGTATTGTTAGTGATAGGGATGTTAAGTTATTGTCTCACTTTTGGCGTACTTTATGGAATAAGTTAGGCACTAAATTATTGTTTTCTACTGTTGCACATCCACAAACTGATGGACAAACTGAAGTAGTTAACCGCACTTTATCTACCTTACTTCGAGCCATCATCCAAAGAAACTTAAAGAATTGGGAAAGTTGTCTTCCACATATTGAGTTTGCATATAATAGAACTTTTCATAGTTCGACATCTTGTTCACCATTTGAGACTATATATGGTTTCAATCCTTTGACTCCACTTGATATTTTGCCTTTGTCTATTAATGAGTTTGTTAATGTTGAAGGTAGAAAGAAAGCTGAATTTATTAAGTGGTTACATGAAAGGGTTCGACATACCATTGAAAAGTGAAATGAACAATATGCCAAGCAAGCCAATAAAGGAAGGAAGAGAGTGATTTTCGAACCAGGAGATTGAGTTTGGATTCACTTGAGGAAGGAAAGGTTTCCTGAAAAGAGGAAATCTAAACTTCATCCAAGAGGAGATGGTCCTTTTCGTATTTTGGAAAGGATTGGAGATAATGCTTACAAAGTCGAGCTTCCAAGTGAGTATGGCAATGTTTCATCTACATTCAATGTTTCTGATTTATCTTTGTTTGATGTAGGTGATTCGAGGACGAATCTTTTCGAGGAGGGAGGGAATGATAGCAATCCAACCACTTCCTTGGTGCCAAAGCCGAGCTTTAATGATCCTTTGAAGAATCTTGATGGACCAATGACTAGATCAAGGAGCAAAAGGATGAAAGAAGCTTTGCACTCTTTGTTGTCATTAGACTTTGAAGACTTGGATGCCGAGACTTCTCCATCATCTAAACATAGAGTTCTTTGGCATGTTTCTTCCATAACAATTCATGAAGATGTTCTTCAAAGTTCTACATTAGAGCTTAAGGAAATTCCACCTTGAAGAAGCTTGCAAAGGCCGAGAGTTGAAGTCCAACGAAGAGGCGTGTCCTTGGGCTTCCATATGGATCACGCCCTTAAGTAATTTTTAGGGTTTTATTTTGTTGTTAATTAATTAAGTCCAAAACACTTAATGTGGGCTTTAATTAATTGGTTGTTAATAAATTACTTGGCCCAATTATCTTACATGATAAAGGCAAGTATAAGTTTAGGAAATAAAGTTAGCAAAAACGTGTTTTGCTTCCTCTTAAAACTGTGTGATCAATTCCTTTTTAGAAAAGGATTAGCTAGTTAGTTAGTTAAGAAGTCAAGTTGTACTTTGCAACTACTAGGGTTTTACTTTTCTAAAGTCAAAACTCATCTCTATAAATAGAGACATCTTTGTAACGTTTTTTTTAAGAAGTTGAATGAATGAAAGTTTTAGCTTTGCTGAAATTAAGAATTAACACTTTGTGTTGTTCAAGCCTTGGAGAATTATTTAATTGTCCATTGTAGCAAATTACCTTTAGCGTAACCTATAGGTGATTTCACCATTGTTCTTTATTTAAAGAGCAGGCCAAATTAACTTGTTTAACTAATTGAACTTTCATAAGTTAAATTGAGTTCGTTTGTATTAAAAACGTGGGGTTTGATTTACTCATTCTTGGCATTTTTTCCCATGAATCTTCTTCCACCCGAATTGCTATTGTTTGTGTTCTTGGAATAACCTTTGTCCGGCACGATCCTTTGCTTGTGGAGATCGAATTTGGTCCAGGAGTTGGAGCCTCGGCCAACCATTCGCGTAACTCCTCTTCAACATCCTCATCTTTGGATGCTACCCTTTCAAACTTAAATTTCCTTGAGGTGGATCCTTTAGAGTTAGAATCCAAATTATCAAGTCGGATGTTGATCTTTTGCAACATATTAAAAAGAACCTCATTTGCAAACTTTTGCTCAGCTTCGGATATAGGTTTAGAACCTTTGGGTGTTCTATCTCCTTCCTCCATTGTACCTGCAAGATTAGTAAAGAGATCGCAAGAATATATTGAAATCCTCACGGGTTCCTCACTATTTGGGTGAGTAGATACTCTCCTCTCTATTATGAATGCTTTTCTCGTGTATACCCTATACTAATACTCTCAAACTATAGAACTTACTGTTTCAATGATTATAAGAACTTGTCTCAACCAAAGTATTCAACACCAAGATTCACCCAAGTTAAATCAGAGAAGTTTTAAGCAATTCACGTCACAGGAGTATTTAAGAACATGTGTGGATACAACTTGATTAGCCTTAGAAACTAAAGAATTCAAAGAGTAGACAAGATAAAACAAAAAGAAGGGCCTTGTATCACTCTAGTCCGAATTAATGATGAGCAAGATATGTCACTCCCAATATTGGTGATTTTCAAGCACAAACTTAAGAACACTTAGTTCTTTCAAATAAAAAAAATCGAAAATAAATAAAATAAAGTCCGAAGATATTTATATATATATATATTTTTTAATTGACCGTATTTTTTTTAATCGGTCTTTTTTTTTTAACTTTCGGACGCCTGTTTCGGACGCTCTACCCCGTCCGAACCTAAACTTCTGGGAGCAGAATTTTTGTTCCAAGTTTCGGACGCTTGTTTCGGACGACCACCACCGTCCGAACCTAAACTACTGGAAGAACGATTTTGAACTCAAGTTTGGGACGCCTGTTTCGGACGACCCCCATCGTCCGAACCTAAACTACTGGGAGCTCAACTTTTTCCCCAGGTTTCAAACGCTAGTTTTGGACGCCTGTCTTAGTTTCGGACGGCCAAAACTGTTGCGGCAGGTTTAAAAACCATAAATTTTTTTGACGAAACCCTAAAATTCTTTTTGACGTGTGACACAACAATGAAAACACAATGAATTCAACACTATGAAGACAATCAAAGAGTGTAGAATTTAGACACCAAAGAATAATAGCAAGGATCGAAAGAAAATAGCAAGCATGCAACACAACAAAAAACGCAAAAATCTGAGAACTAGATTACCAACGATTTTGGACAAATTTTAGCAACTAAATTGCATGCTATTTTGATGAAATTTAAAGGCTGAACTATGACGACTTGAGACAGCAATAAAGTCACGAAATCATCAACAAAAGACTCCACAAAAAAACTGCAGAATTTGACGCAACAAACAACAACAAGAACGACGCAAAAGAAGGACAAAAAATCGAGAAGAACAAAACCTGATTTTTGAGGACGAAACAACAACCTTGGGCTCTGATACCAATTGATACGAGTGGCCTTGGATGAATATCCTCCACCACTTGAGACCCTCTCCTTTGGATCGTTGTTACACCAAGAATTACGAATAAGCAAGAAAACACAATGACAATGCGGAAACAAAACACAAAACAAGAAAAGATATTGAACGGGCAGAATTGATTGAAGGCAATTAAACCCACACGTTACTACAAAAAGAATCCAATCCAACCTATGTAAATCAAGAGTTGAAAAGTTTTCAGTTTGGCTTGTTCTTTAAATCAAGAACGGGTAAGTTCTTCCTAAGTGATATGAATGATCATGGTGCAGCGCCTTAGACCACTCGAAATCCACTTCCTTTAGATCGTTGCTTACCAAAAACCACGAGCAAGAACAAGACTCAACAATGGTGCGGAATTAACAAACAAGAAAACAAAAGATATTGACACAAAAAGATTTGATATGAAGTAATCAAAACCCCACGTATGAATCAAAAGGATTCGGCCAACCTATGAAAATTCATAAGCTAAACAAATCAGTTTGGCTTGTTCTTTGAATCAAGAACTTGTAAGTTCACCTAAAGGTCCTAGCTTCTAGGTTCACGGTTCTTATGAAAATCCAACTAAACTTAATTGAATTAATTCACGTCTTTACAACTTTTAAGGCTGCAAAATTCTTTAGCAAAGCTAAACTTTTATCAAAATTCATCTATCTAAAATCTTGTAAAGGAGCTCTCCTTTTATAGGGAGTAATTCGGCTCTTACAAAGACAAAGAAAGAAAAAACCCTAACTCAAGTCTATTACAACTTGACTTCTAAGCTATATAACTTTCCAAATTGGAATTGGAAGTTATCAACTAACAAACTAATCCTTTTGCAAAAAGGATTATGTCACACGGTTTTCAAAGGGTAGCAAAACACGTTTTGGCTTCCCTTTGTTTACTAAACTTTGAAGAAGCAAAACACAATTTGACTTCTTAAGTTTCCTAAAATTTTACTTGCCATTATCATGCAAGATAATTGGGCCAAGTAAACTTTATTAAATTCGAAATTCCAAGCCCAAAGATTAATAAATTAAAACGTCAAGTTGGGATTAAAATAACATTAAATAAAACCCTGATTTAATTAGCAAAAAGACAATCTTCTAAGTGAAAGCCCAAACACGCCTTTTCCTTGGACTTCATTGTGATTGATCCATCTCTTCATGGATTGTGATAAAAGAGATATTCCATAAAACTCCATTGTTGGAAGATGTTTGGACCAAACCATGATGCTCTTCAAAGATGTCCAACTCTTCACAATTAGTTGTCAATAATGCTTGCAACGCTTCCTTCATCCTTTTGCTCCTTGATCTTGTCATTGGTCCATCAAGATTTGTCAATGGATGAACACTGGAAGTCGGCTTTGGCATAGACATAGATGGAGAATCCGAGAACTCCTCCTCTTCATTCTCATCCTCAGATGTGATAAGAATCCGTACAAGCAATCTACTCCAAATCCTAATGGAAATAGGATTACCAAGCCAAATCCTAATAGGAATAGGATTTCCAAGACAAATCCTAATGGGATTAGGATTTCCAAGCTCAATCCTAATAGGATTAGGATTCATCAATCCTCATCTTGTCCAAGTTCCATAAGAGTTCCATAAAGGCAAATCCAAATGAGACTAGGATTCACAATCCTAGTGGGATTAGGATTCACTAATCCATGGACATTATTTATTGAAGACCAAGATGGCGTGCTTGGGCTTTTGCCAAATTGGATCGCGCCTTTTCTTAAGTAGTTAGAATTAATTAATGTTTTAATAATTAAGTCCAAAACATTTTAATTGGGCTTATTATTAGTATATTTTCGTTTTTAATTACATGGCCCAAGTTATCTTGCATGATAATGGCATGTAATGGGCTTTAATTTGTTAGGAAAGTAATTCCCTAAATTTTAGGAGCTTGTCCTTGTCTTCTAGAAGGGCAAAACGTTTTTAGCTTCCTTTTTCCATAAAGGATTAGTTTGTTAGTTAGTTGGTTTAGAAGTCAAGTTGTACTTTACAACTTTTAGGGTTTTATTTCCTTGTTTACCAAGCAACATGGCCGAAACTTGTCCTATTTAATGGCCATTCCTTGTAACGTTTTTTTAATGGATGATTGAATTTTGAAGAAACCTTTTAGCTTTGCTAAATTATTTGCAGCCTTAAACAAGTTGTGAAAAACGTGATTAATCAATTAGGGTTAGTTGATTATTCATAGGACCGGATTCTTTAAGCTAGGACCTTAAAGAGAACGTATTGTTTCTTGATTTCAAGAGCGAGCCAAACTGAGATCTTTTTAACCATTGATTTACATAGGTTAGATTGAAATCACTTTGTGGTAATGTGTTGGGTTTGATTGATTTACAATCAAATACATCCCATTCGATATCCATCTTTTCTTCTTGTGTTGTTTCCGTGTTTGATCTTACTTGTGATCGTGTTGGTTTCTGAATTTTGGTGCACAACGATCCTAAGTGTGTGGAATTCGTGTGGAGCTGGATTCTCACCCTACTCCATTCGTATCAATTGGTATCAAAGCATCTAGGTTGTTCATCACAAAATTCAGGTTTGCGCTTTGTTTTTCCTTCTCGGATTTTGCTCTACTTTTTGAGTCGTTCTTGCTGTCCTTTGTGCGTCAATTTTTTCTGCAGTTTTTGGAGTCTTTTAGTTGCTGTTTTCACGTGTTTCTTGCTGTCCAAAGTCGTCATAGTTAGTGTCTTTAAATTCATCAAAATCGCATAAGCCAAAGTTGATCAAATCTGCCCGAAAATTGCCTTCTTGTTGTTTACGATTTTTGACATCTTTTTGCTACTGTTCTTGCTTCGAATTGCTGCTGTTTTTAAAGTTTAAATTCTGCAGTAAATATATATATTAATTGAGTCTTAAATTCATTAATATTCTGTCCAAAAATCGCATGCAACTTGGTGCTTAAAATCTGCCCAAATCGAGTTGATCTTGTTACTTGATTTTCTTGCGTTTTTGTGTTGTTCTTCTTGTGTTTCTTGTTCGATCCTTGCTGCCATCTTTGTCTCAATATTCTGCACTATTTTCTTGCATTCATAGTGTTGGATTCTTTGTGTTTTATTTGTTGATTTCACGTCCAAACCCTAGGTGTCAAGATTAGGGTTTCTTAAAAACCCTAGTTTCAAATTATCATAACTTTGTGAGTTCTTGCTCAATTCTTGAAATTCTTTTTGTGTTAGTTCCATCAATCTACTCTTGTCATAATAACTTTTGATCAAACTTTTTGAACAAGTGAAAAAGATTGGTTCTTGACCACTTTCTTGAACTTCTTGAAGTTATTGATTTTTGAAAGTTGTCAAATTTTGAATCTTGAACCATATTTGAAATCCTTGAGTTAAATCTTGAAAATTTTGTTAAAGTGGCACTTTCAAATTCTTTGTCCTTGGTGAGTTATTAAAGTTTGGGGAAATTAAGGTTGAACCACATAAGACAAGGCCACATCCTTAAACCTAAGTACTTGTACTAGGTTCTTGTCTTAAAACCTTAAAGATTTTGTTTGACCTAAGTTGTTTAAGGTTCTTGTCCTAACCTAGGTCATTGTTTGTACAAGGTTTTTGTCCAAAACCTTAAAAGTTTGTTTTGTCCTTTTTGTTGTCCGAATAAAAAAAAAAAAAAAAAAAGAGGCCGTAATTTAAAAAAAAAAAAAAAAGGCCCAAATCAAAAAAAAAAAAAGGGCCGTGATATAAAAAAAAAAAAGGCCCAATAAAAGAAAATAATCTCGGACTTTTAATATTTCTGTTATTTAATTTTTAGTATTTTTTTTTAATTAATTTTCGTAAATTAAAAAGAACACTTTGTTCTTGAGTTTTGATTTGAAACCACCTTGGATTAAAAGTGCCATAACTTTTGCTATACAACTCGGATTTTGGTGATTCAAATTGTGTTGTTCTCGTCTTTGATTCCTCTTTCTAAATATCATAGTTTCTGAATCAATCAAATTATACCCACACGTGCTCTGAAATACTCTTGTGACGTGAATTATTTGAACTTCTTTGATTTGACTTGTGTGAATCTTGTTGTTGAAAATCTCGGTTGAGACAATCTCTTAAAGTCATTGCAACAGTAAGTTCTCTATAGTTTGAGAGTATTAGACTAGGGTATACACGAGAGAAACATATATCAAAGAGAGGAGAGCTCCTACTATCCACATAGTGAGAACCCGAGAGGAATTCAATTGTTGTTTTCTTTTGTTTCTTACTAACCTTGCAGGATAATGGAGGACGAAACTAATACACCAAGAGGTTCTAAACCTCAAACCGAAGCTGAGCAAAAGTTTGCTAATGATTCTCTTGCACAGATACTACAAAAGATCAACCTCCGCCTTGATTTCTTGGAGTCATCAACTTCTAAGCCATCAAAGAAATCTTCATCCAAGAAGTTTAAATATAATGCTGCTTTTGAGTCCGAAAGTGAATCTAATGAAGAGGAGGAGGAAGAGTTGTCCGAATCATCTTCTAAGGGTAACAAGTCTAAAGTCTCAATTGCTTCACTTAAGTTAACAATTCCCACTTTTCATGGTAAGACAGATCCGGAAGCTTATTTTGATTGGGTTCGTGAGCTTGAGCACTTCTTTGAAGGCCATGACTATCCCGAAAAGGAAAAATTTCGACTTGCCTTTATGCACTTAAAGGATCATGCAAGTTTGTGGTGGGATAAGTTGTCTCAATCTAGACGTGAAGATGGTGAAAGTCCAATCAAGACATGGAGTCGCATGAAAACACTCATGAGGAAGAAATATGTCCCTTCATACTACAACCGTGAATTGAATAGACAGTTACATACACTTGTACAAGGTAACAAATCGGTTGAGGAGTATTATCATGAGATGGAAGCTTTGATGATCAAGGCTAATGTTCAAGAAGATCCCGACTCTACAATTGCAAGATTTTTAAGAGCCATCAAGATAGAAAGGCACATGAAAGGGAAGGGTAAGTTTTCACAACCAACTCCACCTTGGCAAAGAGATAAGAAGCCGAGTTTTGCCCCTTTCAATCCGCCATCCAAGCCACGCCAATTTCCACAAAGTTCAACGTCAAGTGCCCCTCAAGGTGTCTCAAAAACAACGCCCAAGGTTGCTGTCCAACCTTCTAAAACGGCGTCAACTTCTTCAACTCCAAGATTGAGGGATGTTCGATGTTATAAATGTCAAGGTTATGGTCATATACAAGCTGAATGTCCAACTCGAAAAGTGATGATAACTCTTGATAGTGGTGAAGTGGTAAGTGATGATGATTGTGCCGACATGCCACCTCTTGAAGAGAAACATGAATCAAGTGAAGAAAGTGAAGACAATGAGCCCTACACGTATGGTGACGGTAAATTTTCTTTAGTCTCTCGCCGTGTTCTAAATGTCCAACCTTTAGTTGATAATGATGATTTGATGCAACGAGAAAACATATTTCACACACGTTGCTTAGTGCAAGACAGAATTTGTAGTGTGATAATTGATAGTGGAAGTTGCACAAATGTGGCGAGCACTTTGTTTGTAAATAAGTTGAACTTGAATTGCACGAAACATCCTAAACCCTACCGACTACAATGGTTGAATAATTCAATGGATGCTAGGGTCACAAAACAAGTAAAGTTCACTTTAACCATTGGGAAATATGTTGATGAAGTTATATGTGATGTTGTTCCAATGGAAGCAAGTCATATCTTGCTTGGCCGTCCTTGGCAATATGATTGTGATGTTCTTTATCATGCCAAGAAAAATTTCTATAGCTTTGTGCACAATGGGAGAAAGTTTAATCTTCGAGCTTTGACACCGGCCCAAGTGTTTGAAGATCAAGCTAAAATCATTCAAGCTACAAGAGATGTGAAATCCGCCAAAGAGAAGAAGAAACAAGAGTTGACAAATGTTCAAGAAAGTCTCGGCCCAACTTCTATTTGTAATAGTGTAGGTCGTACTTTGCATGTTAAGAAATCTTGTAGTTTTGCTTCTTCTAGTGAGATAAAGAGAGTAATACTAGATAGGTATCACTTGTATTTGATGATCCGTAAGGATTTTGTACTTATCATTAATAGTGATCACCTTAATTCTTTGCCTAGTGCTGTTTACTCTCTCTTACAGGTTTTTGGAATTCCTAAATGCCTAATGGCATTGAAACCCCTTCATTATCAAATGAAAGGAATCCAATCTGCCTTAACTTGTTTTCCACAAGGTAAGCAAGGTAAGTTGAGTGCTTATAATTTCGATCATTACAAAACCCTTGTGAACACTAAACAAAGTGTTAAATCTATTGATTATCCTAACTGGAATACACTTTATTTTGATGATTTGATTCATAACTTTGCTCTTACTGTTTTCAATTCATTCCAAAATCAAAAGTATCCACTTCGACAAGGTAATCTGATTGTTCAACACTTGTTTGGTAAGTTATCTCAATTTCAAATTTCTTTTCAATTCCCGAAGGTACAATATTCTGTTCTTATTCTTTGGAATTGTAAGTTCTTAATCTTTGATAACTTCAACATGCTTGTAAAGAATGTACAACTTAGTTTTTGTGATTCACATTTAATCCGGGATGTCTATATATATACTTGCTTTGCAAATTCTTATGAATCCTTGGATAATATTTGTAATTACATTAATATATGTTTACTTTCTTTTCATTCTTTACATGTTAACATCATTGATTTTCATGTTATTATTAGTGTGTCCAAGGATGAAGTTAATAAATTTCTCTTGAATACTTTCTTGTTGCTCAAAACATTATGTTCATCTTTATTTGAAGTATTCTTTTTAAAGTTGTTTAATATTGCATATCATCATAAGTTTTCTGAATTGCATTTATTAAATGATGTTTATATGCATAATTATTTTAAGTTTTCTTTAACTGACACATTTATTTTCTTATTGCAGGATTTGTTTTACTTGGCTCGAGTTTGTAATGAGTTTTTCTTATTGGTGTTTGATCCAGGAGCTCAATTTCCAGATTCGAGGACGAATCCTTTCGAGGAGGGAGGGAATGATAAGAATCCGTACAAGCAATCTACTCCAAATCCTAATGGAAATAGGATTACCAAGCCAAATCCTAATAGGAATAGGATTTCCAAGACAAATCCTAATGGGATTAGGATTTCCAAGCTCAATCCTAATAGGATTAGGATTCATCAATCCTCATCTTGTCCAAGTTCCATAAGAGTTCCATAAAGGCAAATCCAAATGAGACTAGGATTCACAATCCTAGTGGGATTAGGATTCACTAATCCATGGACATTATTTATTGAAGACCAAGATGGCGTGCTTGGGCTTTTGCCAAATTGGATCGCGCCTTTTCTTAAGTAGTTAGAATTAATTAATGTTTTAATAATTAAGTCCAAAACATTTTAATTGGGCTTATTATTAGTATATTTTCGTTTTTAATTACATGGCCCAAGTTATCTTGCATGATAATGGCATGTAATGGGCTTTAATTTGTTAGGAAAGTAATTCCCTAAATTTTAGGAGCTTGTCCTTGTCTTCTAGAAGGGCAAAACGTTTTTAGCTTCCTTTTTCCATAAAGGATTAGTTTGTTAGTTAGTTGGTTTAGAAGTCAAGTTGTACTTTACAACTTTTAGGGTTTTATTTCCTTGTTTACCAAGCAACATGGCCGAAACTTGTCCTATTTAATGGCCATTCCTTGTAACGTTTTTTTAATGGATGATTGAATTTTGAAGAAACCTTTTAGCTTTGCTAAATTATTTGCAGCCTTAAACAAGTTGTGAAAAACGTGATTAATCAATTAGGGTTAGTTGATTATTCATAGGACCGGATTCTTTAAGCTAGGACCTTAAAGAGAACGTATTGTTTCTTGATTTCAAGAGCGAGCCAAACTGAGATCTTTTTAACCATTGATTTACATAGGTTAGATTGAAATCACTTTGTGGTAATGTGTTGGGTTTGATTGATTTACAATCAAATACATCCCATTCGATATCCATCTTTTCTTCTTGTGTTGTTTCCGTGTTTGATCTTACTTGTGATCGTGTTGGTTTCTGAATTTTGGTGCACAACGATCCTAAGTGTGTGGAATTCGTGTGGAGCTGGATTCTCACCCTACTCCATTCGTATCAAGATGTATCATTATCAAGTTTAAATTTCCTTGAGGTGGATCCTTTAGTATTTGACTCCAAGTTATCAAGTCGGATGTTGATCTTTTGCAACATATTAAAAAGGACCTCATTAGCAAACTTTTGCTCAGTTTCGGATATAGGTTTAGACCCTTTGGGTGTTTTATCATCTTCTTCCATTGTACCTGCAAGGTTAGTAAAGAGATCGCAAGAATATATAGAAATCCTCATAGGTTCCTCACTATTTGGGTGAGTAGGTACACTCCTTTCTATTATGAATGCTTTTCTCGTGTATACCCTATACTAATTGCTCTCAAACTATGGAACTTACTGGTTCAATGATTATAAGAACACGTCTCAACCAATTAATTCCACCACAAATTTTCACAAGTGAAAACCAAAGAAGTTTTCAACAAAAATCACGTCAAGAGTATTTAAGAACACGTGTGCGTATAACTTGATTTAACTTTAGAAACTAAGAGAAACAGAAAGTAGATTTTAAGATGAAGAAAACGCAATTTGAATCACTTAATTCCGAGTTATATTGAGAAAGTTATGGCACATTTAATCCAAGGTGGTTTTCAAGTAATCAACTTAAGAACAATGTGTTCAATAAATTAAATAAATAAAAAAAATAAACTGAAAAATATTTAAAGTTCGAATATATATTTATTTATTTATTTATTTTTGTATTGGGCCTTTTTTTTATAGTTCGGCCTCTTTTTTTTTTTGTCCGGACAACAACCTAGGACAAAACAAAACTTTTAAGGTTTGGACACAAACCTTAGTCAAACAAAACAATTAAGGTTTGGACAAGAACCTAGGACAATACTAGGTTTAAGGTTTGAAGACAACAACCTAGGATTAGGGTTTAAGGATGTTGTGTCTTTTGTCTTAACCTTAAAAACCTTAAAATTTTCAAACTTTAATATCTCACCAAGAATTATGAATTTGCATGTGCCACTTTCACGAAATATTCAAGATTTATCAAGAAGATCAAGAATATGGCTTTAGATTCAAATTTTGACACTTTCGAATTTTCAAGAAATTCAAGAAGTTCAAGAAAGTGTTCAACAACTTATCTTTTTCAAGTGTGATAAAAGTTTGATCAAAACACACTATGACAAGAATGAAACAAAGAAACTAACACAAAAGAAAGAAAGCAATTAGGATAAGAAACACGGGAGTTATGCAATTTTGACCGAAACTAGGGTTTGTAAGAAACCCTAATTTTTGACTCAAAACCCTAGCAAGTTTTGACGTGTGGACAATAATGAAAACACAAGGAATTCAGCACTATGATGATGAACAAAACAGTGCAGATTTTAGACACGAAAAAAAGCAACAAAAACGCTAAAAGAATCAACACAAAAAGACGCAAAACACAAGCAAGAACAATTTGCGATTTCGGGCAGATTTTTAACAAGAAATTTGCATGCGATTTTGGGCAGATTTATGACGAATTAAAGACTGAATTAAGACACAAATTACTGCAGTAGATTGACTTAAGAACAGCAGCAAAATGTCGAAAAACAGCAACTAAAAGAATGACACAAAACAGCAAGAAAAACCGAGATACAAGAAGACTTAAAACCGAGAATTAAAACCTGAATTTGGAAGACAACCTTAGCTCTGATACCAATTGATATGAATGGTGCAGCACCTTAGACCACTCGAAATCCACTTCCTTTAGATCGTTGCTAAACAAAAACCACGAGCAAGAACAAGACTCAACAATGGTGTGGAATTAACAAACAAGAAAACAAAAGATATTGACACAAAAAGATTTGATATGAAGTAATCAAACCCGGGTATGAATCAAAAGGATTCGGCCAACCTATGAAAATTCATAAGCTAAACAAGTCAGTTTGGCTTGTTCTTTGAATCAAGAACTTGTAAGTTCACCTAAAGGTCCTAGCTTCTAGGTTCACGGTTCTTATGAAAATCCAACTAAACTTAATTGAATTAATTCATGTCTTTACAACTTTTAAGGCGGCAAAATTCTTTTGCAAAGCTAAACTTATATCAAAATTCATCTATCTAAAATCGTGTAAAGGAGCCCTCCTTTTATAGGGAGTAATTCGGCTCTTACAAAGATAAAGAAAGAAAAAAACCCTAACTCAAGTCAATTACAACTTGACTTCTAAGCTATCTAACTTTCCAAATTGGAATTGGAAACTATCAACTAACAAACTAATCCTTTTTAAAAAAGGATTATGTCACACGGTTTTCAAAGGGTAGCAAAACACGTTTTGGCTTCCCTTTGTTTCCTAAACTTTGAAGAAGCAAAACTCAATTTGACTTCTTAAGTTTCCTAAACTTTTACTTGCCATTATCATGCAAGATAATTGGGCCAAGTAAACTTTATTAAATTCGAAATTCCAAGCCCAAAGATTAATAAATGAAAACGTCAAGTTGGGCTTAAAATAACATTAAATAAAACCCTAATTTAAATAGCAAAAAGACGCTATCTTCTAAGTGAAAGCCCAAACACGCCTTTTCCTTGGACTTCATTGTGATTGATCCATCTCTTCATGGATTGTGATAGAAGAGATATTCCATAAAACTCCATTGGTGGAAGATGTTTGGACCAGACCATGATGCTCTTCAAAGATGTCCAACTCTTCACAATGAGTTATCAATAATGCTTGCAGCGCCGCCTTCATCCTTTTGCTCCTTGATCTTGTCATTGGTCCATCAAGATTTGTCAATGGATGAACACTGGAAGTCGGCTTTGGCATAGACATAGATGGATTGCTATTACTAAGGTCTTAGCTTAAGAATCACGGTTCTTATGAATCTTCAACTTAAATAAATTGAATATTCACGTTTTTCCTACAAGCTTGTCACGGCTGCAAGAACAATTTAGCATGGCTAAAATTTATCAAAATTCATCTTTTTTTATTTCATGTGAAAAACTCACCTATAAATAGGCTACAAAAACATGAAACCCTAACTAAATCCTTTATGGAAAAGGACTCTAAAACAGGGTTTTGAGGAAAGCAAAACACGTTTTGCCTTCTTCAATCACTTTCCTAAACTTTTAAGAAGCAAAAACCAATTTGACTTCTTAAGTTTCCTAAACTTTTACATGCCATTATCATGCAAGATAATTGGGCCAATTAATTACTTATTAATACTTAAACGCAAAGCCCAATTAATTAATGTTAATGGACTTTAATTATTACAAAATAAATCCTATCAAAACATTAAAAAGAGTGGCGTGATCCTTTATAAGCCCAAAGACACGACTCTTCATGGACTTCAATATTTCGGCCATGCAAGCTTCTTCAAGTTGGAATTTCCTTAAGTTCCAATGTAGAACTTTGAGGAACATCTTCATGAATTGTTATTGAAGAAACATGCGAAAGAACTTCATGTTGAGATAGCTCGGCCTCCAAGTGATAAGAATCTCCAAGAACTTCACAATGTGTTGATAACAATCTTTGCAAGGCTTGTTTCATCCTTTTGCTCCTTAGTCTTGTCATTGGTCCATCAAGATTATCCAATGGATCATGCAAGCTTGGCTTTGGCACCATGGACATGGATGGATTGCTATCATAATTTCTTGTTAAAGAAAGATAAATTATGCATTCCCCAATGTTCCATTCGAGATTTACTTGTTAAAGAAAGCCATGGGGGAGGGTTAATGGGGCACTTTGGTATTGCTAAAACACTTGCTGTTTTGAATGAACACTTTTATTGGCCTAACATGATTAAAGATGTTAAAAGTGTTTGTGATAAATGCGTTGTGTGTAAACAATCGAAATCTAAAGTAAAGCCTCATGGTTTGTATCAACCTTTGCCTGTTACTAGTCATCCTTGGATTGATATTTCTATGGATTTTGTACTTGGTTTGCCTAGGTCACGCACTGGTCATGATAGCATATTTGTTGTAATTGATAGATTTAGCAAAATGTCACATTTTATTGCTTGTTCTAAGTCTAATGATGCTACACATATTGCTGATTTGTTCTTTAAGGAAATTGTTAGTTTGCATGGAATTCCTAAGAGTATTGTTAGTGATAGAGATGCTAAATTTTTATCCCACTTTTGGCGTACTCTATGGAATAAATTTGGCACTAAGTTGTTATTTTCTACTGTTGCACATCCCCAAACTGATGGACAAACTGAAGTAGTTAATCACACTTTGTCTACTTTACTTCGTGCTCTCATTCAGAAAAACTTAAAGAATTGGGAAAGTTGTTTACCTCATATTGATTTTTCTTACAATGGTGATGAGAATGAACCATGTCCATGTCCAAGGTGTCAAAGACAAATTTTATGTGCTGAAAGATTCTGCCACAGTTTGGTATTCTTTACATATCTCTTTCGATATAACTCAGAATTTGGTGATTCAAGAAGCCCTGGACGATAAGAGATAGCGTTACAACTTTTATGTTTTACATTTTGCATGATTCGGATGTTATCATCGTCAAACGTGATACAAAGTTGAGTGACGTGATTCTGGTAGATTACCGTCGCGAAGTCATGGACCTTTTGAAGACCAAGATGGCGTGCTTGGGCTTTACCATTTTGGATCACGCCATTTGAAGTAATTTAGGGTTTATTTTTAAGTTGTAATAATTAATTCCATTAAACGTTTAATTATGGGCTTAATTCTTTATTTTTTAATTATGGGCTAAGTAATTACTTGATCCAATTATCTTGCATGATAATGGCAAGTAAAAGTCTAGGAAACTTAAGAAGTCAAATTGGTTTTTGCTTCTTATGAGTTTATGAAAGTAATCTCCTACTGATGAGAATCCATCCAAGCAATCTGCTCCAAATCATTTCCAAGCCAAATCCTAATGGGAATAGGATTTCCAAGCCAAATCCTAATGGGAGTAGGATTTACAAGCTAAATCCTAATAGGAGTAGGATTTACAAGCTCAATCCTAATGGGATTAGGATTCACCAATCATCATCTTGTCCGAGTTCCATAGAAGCAAATCCTAATGAGACTAGGATTCACAATCCTAATAGGATTAGGATTCACTTATTCATGGACATTATTTATTGAAGACCAAGATGGCGTGCTTGGGCTTTTGACAAATTGGATCACGCCTTTCTTAAGTAGTTAGAATTAATTAATGTTTTAATAATTAAGTCCAAAACATTTTAATTTGGCTTATTATTATTTTAATTTCATTCTTTATTTAGTTAATTACATGGCCCAAGTTATCTTGCATGATAATGGCATGTAATGGGCTTTAATTGTGTTTTAATAATAAGTTGGACAAACAAGGAGAATTATTCAACTTTATTAAGGGTAGTTTTAGGAATGTAATTTCGTTTTAGGTCTTAGGAAACAATTGGGATTCGATTCCAATTCAAATTAGGAAACATGATTGGCAATTATCCCACATCGTAAATATACCAATCATTGATACTTTTTGTAGCCTATTTAAAGGGCTCTTCTCCTAATGTTTTAATATGATTAATGAATGAAAGTTTTAGCTTTGCTGAAATTGAGATTAACACCTTGTGTTGTCAAAGCCTTGAGGAATTATTTTATTCTTCATTTTAGTAAGTTTTCCTTTAGCGTGACCTTTAGGAGACTTCATCATTGTTCTTTATTTAAAGAACAAGCCAAATCGACGAAGTTTAGCTACTGAATTTTCATTGGATAAACTGAATCTATTTGTGATAAATGTGGGGGTTTGATTTGCTTCAAGTCTTGCCTTTTGCATTTTCCCTTGAATTGCTTTTCCACCCGATTGTTCTTGTGTTTGTGGTAATTGTTTGGTCCATGAGATAGAGCCTCGATCATTCATATCAATTGGTATCAGAGCATAGGTTGTTGTCTCAAAATTTCAGGTTAATCCGCTTACTCATTCTTCCGCATTCTTGTTTTTTGTGTCGGTTCTTTTTGCTGTTTTTCGTGCGTCTTTTGCTGCAGTTTTTGGGTCCCTTTTGCTGCTGTATTTTGCGTCTTTCTTGCTGTCCTAGGTCTCCTTAGGTTCATCCATTAATTTCGTAAAAATTGCATGCACAATTCTTGCTTAAATCTGCCTGAAATTTTTCTTCATCTTGCTTCTCGGATTTGTGTTGCTTTCTTGTTGAATTTTGTTGCGTCTTGCTGCTGTTTTTCTCTTCATAATTCTGCATTGTTTTGTTCATCATCATAGTGTGGAATTCTTGAGTAAATATTGCTGTTTTCACGTCCAAACTATTAGGGTTTGTCAAACTAGGTTTTGTGAAATTAGGGTTTCTTGGTAGAAATTTCATAACTTCCTTGTTTCTCATCCGTTTCTTGATCTTTCTTTTGTGTTAGTTTTGTCATTCTATTGCCATCAAAGAGTGTCCTGATCAAACTTTTTCACCATCTCAAAAGACGAGTTCTTGACCAGTTTCTTGAAAATCTTGATTTTCTTGAAAATCCGAAAGTGTCAAAATTTGAATCTTGAGCTTGATTCTTGCTTCTTGTTGCAAATCTTGATTATCTTGTTAAAGAAGCATATTGAAATTCGTTATATTTGGTGAGTTATTTGAAATTCTTGTTGGCTGGAATTTTTGAAGAAATTAAGGTTTGAACAACATAAGACAAGACAACATCCTTAAACCTAAGTACTTGCACTAAGGTTCTTGTCTTAAAACCTTAAAGTTTGATTTGTACAAGGTTGTCCGAATTAAAAAAAAAAAAAGAGGCCCAATTAAAAAAAAAAAAGAAGAAAAGTCGGACCATATTTATAAAAAAAAATATAAATATAAACAGCCCAAGAAAAGAACTAAAGTTCTTGTTTTCTCTTTGAAAAATCACCAATATTGAAAGTGTCATATCTTGCTCAATACCACTCGGAATTAGGCGATTCAAATTGCATTCTCTTCGTCTTGAAATCTACTTTCTGATTTTTGTAGTTTCTGAAGTTGAATCAATTTATACCCACACGTGATCTAAATCCTCTTGTGACTTGTTTTCTTGTTCATATTCTTTGGTTTATACTTGTGAAAGTTTTTGTTGTGGAACTTGTTGATTGAGACAAATTCTTTGAAATAATTGAACTTGGTAAGTCTCATTAGACCCAAACAAATTCATTACTTGAGAGTATTAGTTAGGGTAAATAAGAGAGAACACTACATAAATAGAGTGGAGAGTACCTACTATCCCAAAGTGAGGAACCCGTGAGGATCTCTATATATTCTTGCGATCTCTTTACTAACCTTACATGTACAAATGGAGGAGTCTAAAACCACATCTACATCATGTGTAAAAGAGTTTTATGCAAGGTTTAAGGTACAAGATAAAGTATGTACTGTGGTGATTGATTGTGGAAGAAGCTCTAACTTTGCTAGTGAGCTAATGGTAGAAAGGTTGAATATGCAAACCACTACACATCCAAATCCTTACTTGCTACAATTGAATGATAATTGTGGTGAAGTATGGGTGTCCATGCAAGTCAAGGTTGCATTCTACGTGGGGAATTACAAAGATGAGGTACTATGTGACATATTTCCTATGCAAACAGCCCATCTTTTATTGGGGAAACCGTGGCAACTTGCTTGCAAGGGTGTTTATAATGATCTCAAGAATTGCTATTCGTTTAGGCATAATGGTAAAAAGTTTAATCTTCGTGCTTTAATGCCTTGTCAAATTTTTGAAGATCACGCAAGAATTGCACAATCTTGTGCTAAATTGAGGGATGAAAAAGAGAAAGAAAAGAGTGAGTTAGAAAAGCAAAAGAAAGAAAAAGCTGAAAAAGAAAGTCAAAAGAGTGACTTAGTTAACATAGGCTGTGAGCAAACTATGAGTGATAAAAAAAGTGATGAGCTGAAAAATTCAGAAATTGAGATGAGTGTTCAAAGTCAAAAGAGAGAAAAGAGTTCATTGAAAGTTGAACAACATCTTGTACTTATGAATTATAGTGATCACAAATTACCTTGTTTGTTGCCTAGTTCTTTTGTTTTGCAGGTTTATGGAGTTCCTAGACATCTAATGGAGTTGCAAACAACTCATTATCAATTGGAAGGAGTCTAATCTACCTTAGCTTGTTTTCCACAAGGTAAGCAATGTAAGTTAGGTAAGTTTTCACTCGATTTTGATCTTAAAAATGTTAAGAACTTTGTTATTATCAATTCGGTTGAGTTTCAAAGTTTTCAAACTGTTTTTAATCAATTTCAAAAGCTTCCCTATACTTTAACACAAATGGTTTGGAATTTTGTTAAGTGTGCTTTAGCGTCTAACACCTTGTGTTTTGATAAGCAAATTGATTTACATAATTCTTCAATAGTTACATCAAAATATTTTGAATTGAATGAATTTATGTATAGCATGTTAGTGTGTTATGTTGCTTATTTATTACATGAGTTACATTTTGAATTTCATGTTTATAATTTCAACCATTATCAAATCCTTGTGTACACTAAACAAAGTGTTAATTATGTTGATAATAATTGCTGGAATAACCTTTATTTTGATCATTTGGTTCGTGAATTTATTCAAATCAGTCAAGATCAAAGAGGTACTTTGGTTTTTCAACACTTGTTTGGTAAGTTATCTACGTTCCAAATTTCTTTTAAATTCCAAGAGGTAAAGTATTGTGTTTACATCTATTTATTAGATTGTCTACATTCTAATTCTACTCTTTGGAATTATATATTCATATTTGATAACTTAAGCATGTTTACAAAGAGTTTACAACTTATTTATAGTGACTTACATTCCATCCTAGATGCATATATGTTTAGTTGCTATGAATATTTTTATGTATCTTTTGATAATCTTTGTAATTACATTAATTTATACTTATGTCCTTTTCGTATTTTACATATTAAAGTAGTTAATTTTTATGTTAGTGTTAATGTGTCCATGCATATTATTACTAAGTTTATCTTAAATACTTCCATATTGACAAAATTACTAAATTCGTTTTTACATGAAGTATTAATATTGTTTCATGATGCAAATCAGAATAACTTGTTGCATTTAATACATGATGTTTATTTGCATAATTGTTTTGAATTTCCTTTCAAATGTTGTGATTATTACATTGTTTTTGGCGTTATTTCTCATGACTTTAACAATGTGAATCACGCACAACTTGTTAAGAATAATGATGCCATATGTATTTTCATGCTTACATATTTTGCCCGAACAACCTTTTTGGTAAAAGAAAATCATTTAAAGTCTTGTTCTAGATTATTGCATTTTTCTTTGCCTTATACACTTGTTTTGTTCTGGCAGGAAATAAATGATTGTTGGCTGAGATGTGAATCTTCCAAATTTTACATGGCTCGACTTTGTATTGAGTTCGTGATCTTGGTGTTTGATCCAGGAGCTCAATTTCAAGATTCGATGACGAATCCTTTCTAAAGAGGGAGGGAATGATGAGAATCCATCCAAGCAATTTACTCCAAATCATTTCTAAGCCAAATCCTAATGGGAATAGGATTTCCAAGCCAAATCCTAATGGGAGTAGGATTTACAAGCTAAATCCTAATGGGAGTAGGATTTACAAGCTCAATCCTAATGGGATTAGGATTCACCAATCATCATCTTATCTGAGTTCCATTCCTAATGAAACTAGGATTCACAATCCTAATGGGATTAGGATTCACTTATTCATGGACATTATTTATTGAAGACCAAGATGGCGTGCTTGGGCTTTTGCCAAATTGGATCACGCCTTTCTTAAGTAGTTAGAATTAATTAATGTTTTAATAATTAATTCCAAAACATTTTAATTGGGCTTATTATTATTTTAATTTCGTTTTTTATTTAGTTAATTACATGGCCCAAGTTATCTTGCATGATAATGGCATGTAATGGGCTTTAATTGGGTTTTAATAATAAGTTGGACAAACAAGGGGAATTATTCAACTTTATTAAGGGTAGTTTTAGGAATGTAATTTCGTTTTAGGTCTTAGGAAACAATTGGGATTCGATTCCAATTCAAATTAGGAAACATGATTGACAATTATCCCATATCAGGAAAATACCAATCATTGACACTTTTTGTAGCCTATTTAAAGGGCTCTTCTCTTAATGTTTTAATATGATTAATGAATGAAAGTTTTAGCTTTGCTGAAATTGAGATTAACACCTTGTGTTGTCAAAGCCTTGAGGAATTATTTTATTCTTCATTGTAGTAAGTTTTCCTTTAGAGTGACCTTTAGGAGACTTCACCATTGTTCTTTATTTAAAGAACAAGCCAAATCGACGAAGTTTAGCTATTGAATTTTCAGTGGATAAACTGAATCTATTTGTGATAAACGTGGGGGTTTGATTTGCTTCAAGTCTTGCCTTTTGCATTTTCCCTTGAATTGCTTTTCCACCCGATTGTTCTTGTGTTTGTGTTCGTAAATTTGGTTCAACAACGATCCGAAATTGTGGTAATTGTTTGGTCCAGGAGATAGAGCCTCGATCATTCATATCAATTGGTATCAGAGCCACTTGTGCGAACCACACTCTGCTCCTTGGGCTACGACCGACAGAACGCCGACGGAGGCAGTTGAGGCCCCAGTGGTCCGTCAGATCGCCGACTGAGGCTGTCGGCTCTTTAAGAGTGGGTGAATGATGTGAATCCCACATCGGTGAATCCCACATCGGTTCCACAAGGAGGTCCAGGATAGTATATGAGGTTGGGTCAAACCTCACTTGGACACCATGGTTTTCAGGTTGAGTTAGGGTTCACCTTATCATTTGGTATCAGAGCAATCTACTCCAAATCATTTCCAAGCTAAATCATTTAAAGGGCTCTTCTCTTAATGTTTTAATATGATTAATGAATGAAAGTTTTAGTTTTGGTGAAATTGAGATTAACACCTTGTGTTGTCAAAGCCTTGAGGAATTATTTTATTCTTCATTGTAGTAAGTTTTCCTTTAGAGTGACCTTTAGGAGACTTCACCATTGTTCTTTATTTAAAGAACAAGCCAAATCGACGAAGTTTAGCTATTGAATTTTCAGTGGATAAACTGAATCTATTTGTGATAAGCGTGGGGGTTTGATTTGCTTCAAGTCTTGCCTTTTGCATTTTCCCTTGAATTGCTTTTCCACCCGATTGTTCTTGTGTTTGTGTTCGTAAATTTGGTTCAAAAACGATCCGAAATTGTGGTAATTGTTTGGTCCAGGAGATAGAGCCTCGATCATTCATATCAATTGGTATCAGAGCCACTTGTGCGAACCACACTCTGCTCCTTGGGCTACGACCGACAGAATGCCGACGGAGGCAGTTGAGGCCCCAGTGGTCCGTCAGATCGCCGACTGAGGCAGTCGGCTCTTTAAGAGTGTGTGAATGATGTGAATCCCACATCGGTTCCACAAGGAGGTCCAGGATAGTATATGAGGTTGGGTCAAACCTCACTTGGACACCATGGTTTTCAGGTTGAGTTATGGTTCACCTTATCATTTGGTATCAGAGCAATCTACTCCAAATCATTTCCAAGCTAAATCATTTAAAGGGCTCTTCTCTTAATGTTTTAATATGATTAATGAATGAAAGTTTTAGTTTTGCTGAAATTGAGATTAACACCTTGTGTTGTCAAAGCCTTGAGGATTTATTTTATTCTTCATTGTAGTAAGTTTTCCTTTAGCGTGAGCTTTAGGAGACTTCACCATTGTTCTTTATTTAAAGAACAAGCCAAATCGACGAAGTTTAGCTACTGAATTTTCATTGGATAAACTGAATCTATTTGTGATAAACGTGGGGGGTTTGGTTTGCTTCAAGTCTTGCCTTTTGCGTTTTCCCTTGAATTGCTTTTCCACCCGATTGTTCTTGTGTTTGTGTTCGTGAATTTGGTTCAACAACGATCCGAAATTGTGGTAATTGTTTGGTACAGGAGATAGACCCTCGATCATTCATATCACCTATTTTTTAGGAAAGTAGTTTTGGAAGGTAGCAACACCGTGTTTTGCTTCTTACAACTTTAGGAAAGTCTTTTCTTATTGATTAGTTTAAGTTTAGGAAAGTCTTTTCTCATTGGTTAGCAATCAATCCCACATTGGAATTGATTTAGGGTTTTGGACGAATTATTTCCTATAAAAGGGAAAGGCCTTAAACGTTTTTGTAATGAAGAATTTTGATAAAATTTAGCTTTGCTAAAACCCTTTTTGCAGCCGTGAAAAGCTTCAAGAAAAACGTGAATTGAATCTTCTAATTTTAGTTGATTATTCATAAGATCCGCCTAACCTTAAGTGAGGAACTTTAGGTGAAGTTTGCAAGTTCTAGATTTATAGAACAGGCCAAACTGATAGGTTTAATTAATTGATTTACAAATGTTAAGCTGATTCAATTTGTTTTAACGTTGGGGTTTGGTTAATTTTAATCTTGCCTTTTCGTTTCTTGTCTCTATTCCGCAAATTATGTGAAATCTTGTTCGTGAGTTTTGTTGCACAACGATCCAAAAGTGTGGAAAATTCGTGTGGATTGGACTTCATCCTACTCCATTCGTATCAATTGGTATCAAAGCCAGGTTGCATATATTTTTAGTTGCTATGAATATTCTTATGTATCTTTGGATAATCCTTTAGTTACATTCATATATATTTAAGTTCTTTTCTTACTTTACATGATAATAATGCAATTGTTTTCTTTGTTAGTGTTAATGTGTCTATGCATATTATTACTAAGTTTATCTTAAATACTTCCATATTGACAAAATTACTAGATTCGTTTTTACATGAAGTATTAATATTGTTTCATGATGCAAATCAGAATAACTTGTTGCATTTAATACATGATGTTTATTTGCATAATTTTTATGAATTTTATTTAACAATATCATGTTTATATGCTTCATGCATACATAAATATTCTGCCAGAGAATGTTCATCTTATACACTTCTTTTGATCTCGCAGAATATTATGCATTGTTGCCCGAGATGTGAGTCATTCCAATGTTACTTGGGTCTTGATGAGTTCATCATATTGGTGTTTGATCCAGGAGCTCAATTTCACGATTCGAGGATGAATCCTTTCAGAGGAGGGAGGGAATGATGAGAATGAACCATGTCCATGTCTAAGGTGTCAAAGACAAATTTTATGTGCTGAAAGATTCTGCCACAGTTTGGTATTCTTGACATATCTCTTTCGATATAACTCGGAAGTTGGTGATGCAAGAAGCCCTGGAACAAAAATAGATAGAGATACAACTTTTATGTTTTACGTTTTGCGAGATTTGGATGTTATCATCATCAAACGTGCATACAAAGTTGAGTCACGTGATTCTGGCAGATTACCGTCGTGAAGTCATGGACCTTTTGAAGACCAAGATGGCGTGCTTGGGCTTTACCATTTTGGATCACGCCATTTGAAGTAATTTAGTGTTTATTTTTAAGTTGTAATAATTAAGTCCATTAAACATTTAATTATGGGTTTAAGTCTTTATGTTTTAATTATGGGCTAAGTAATTACTTGATCCAATTATCTTGCATGATAATGGCAAGTAAAAGTTTAGGAAACTTAAGAAGTCAAATTGGTTTTTGCTTCTTAAGAGTTTAGGAAAGTAATCTCCTACTTTTTAGGAAAGTAGTTTTGGAAGGTAGCAAAATCGTGTTTTGCTTCTTACAACGTTAGGAAAGTCTTTTCTTATTGGTTAGTTTAAGTTTAGGAAAGTATTTTCTCATTGGTTAGCAATCAATCCCACATTGGAATTGATTTAGGGTTTTGGCCGAATTTTTCTTATAAAAGGGAAAGACCTTAAACGTTTTTGTAATGAAGAATTTTTATAAAATTTAGCTTTGCTAAAACCCTTTTTGCAGCCGTGAAAAGCTTCAAGAAAAACGTGAATTGAATCTTTTAATTTTAGTTGATTGTTCATAAGATCCGCCTTTCTTTAAGTGAGGAACTTTAGGTGAAGCTTACTGATAGGAATGAGCCCGAGTCCACATTGCCGAATCCAGCTTCCCATGATCCATTAGCAAATCTTGGTGGTCCAATGACAAGATCAAGGAGCAAGAGGATGAAGGAAGCACTACAAGCATTGTTATCAACACATTGTGAGTTGATGGCCAATGTTCAAAGGAGTTCGACACCACCATCTCAAGATGAAGTACTTTGGCATATTTCTTCAATAACAATTTATGATCCACCTTGAAGAAATAATGTGAAGGCCGAAATATTAAAGTCCAAGAAGTAGGCGTGTTTTGGGCTTTGAAATGGATCACGCCCTTTTTAATATATTTTAGGGTTTATTATGTTGTTTTTAATTAAGTCCACTTAACAATTTTATGGGCTTAATTGGCGTTTTTATTAAGTGATAATAAGGTATTACTTGGCCCAATTATCTTGCATGATAATGGCAAGTAAAATCGTGTTTGGCCACCTTTGGAATAATCGTTTGCCCTAATCCTTTTTGGAAAAGGATTAGCTTATTAGTTTGTTAGTTGTTAGTTTCCAATTCCAATTTGGAAAGTTGGTTAGTTTAGAAGTCAAGTTGTAATTTACAACTTCTAGGGTTTTATTTCCTTTTCCAATTTGTAGAGCCGAAACTCATCTCTATATAAAGAGATCATTGTAAACGTTTTTTAGATATGTTGAATTGAAAGAATTTTGGCTTTGCTAAATTAAATTTGACATCACCAACGTGAATTATTCTTGAGTAATTCATAAGACCCGCCAAACCTTAAGTGAGGAACTTTAGGTAAAGCTTACAAGTTCTAGATTTATAGAACCGGCCAAACTTGATAGGTTTAATTTATTGATTTACAATTGTTAAACTTAATCAATTTGTGTTAACGTTGGGGTTAGGTTAATTTTAATCTTGCCTTTTCGTTCCATATCTCTTTTCCGCAAATTGTGTTTCTTGTTTCTTGAATTGCGTTTTTGGTGCACAACGATCCGAACTTGTGGAAAATTCGTGTGGATTGGACTTCATCCTACTCCATTCGTATCAATTGGTATCAGAGCTATCCAGGTTGTTCATCAAATTCGGTAAATAATTTTTTTTATTTGAGTCTTGTTCTTGTTTTTCTCTTCTCGGATCTTGTCCTTCTTTTGGCGTCCTTTTTGTTGCTGTTTTCGTGTCTTTATTGCTGTCCAAGGTCGTCATAGTTCTGCCTTTAAATTACGTCAAAATCGCATGCAATTTGTTGCTAAAATCTGTCCAATTCGTGTTCATCCATTGTTCGGATTTTTGCGATTTTTGTTGTGTTGTTCTTTGTTGTTTTGTGTCGTGTTTTGCTGCTGTTTTTCTTCATAATTCTGCATTGTTCTTGTTCATCATCATAGTGTGGAATTCTTGAGTCATTCTTGCTGAAATCACGTCCAAAGAATTAGGGTTTGTCAAACTAGGGTTTGTGAAATTAGGGTTCTTATTCAAAATTTCATAACTTCCTTGTTTCTCATCCTTTTCTTGATCTTTCTTTTGTGTTAGTTTCATCATTCTATTGCCATCAAAGTGTGTTTTGATCAAACTTTTTCACCATCTCAAAAAGACGAGTTCTTGACCACTTTCTTGAAAATCTTGATTTTTCTTGGAAATCCGAAAGTGCTCAAATTTGAATCTTGAAGACATATTCTTGCTCTTTGTAATATTTCTTGAATCTTTGGTAAAAGTGGTATCTTCAAAATCCGAAATTTTGTTGACTTCTTGATACATTGAAGTGGTTGAAAATTTAGGGTTTATCAACAACCTCAAAAACCCTAGTTAAGCTTTTTGTCAAAAAAAAAAAAAAAGGCCATTACAAAAAAAAAAAAAAAAAAAGGGCCATTACAAAAAAAAAAAAAGAGACCAAGTAAAAATCAGCCCAAAGGCATTTGGTCTAAAGTGAAAAAAAAAAAAAAAAAACAAAAAAAACAAAAAAAATTTTTTTTTTTTTTTTCGTATTTAATTTTATAGTTTCGGACGCCACTTTCGGACCCCTTACCCGTCCGAAACTACCGTCCGAACCTCGACAGAAAAGTCACAAATTTTCACAGAATTTCGGACGCCACTTTCGGACCCCTGACCCGTCCGAAACTACCGTCCGATCCTCGACAGAGATTTGAAATTTTTTTAACAAAGTTTCGGACGCCACTTTTGGCCGTCCGAACCTTTGTTCTACCGTCCGAAACTCGGCAGAGAGTTTCTATATACTATAACTTCAAACCTTCATAACTTTCTCATTTTTAATCGGAATTGAGTGATTCAAAAACACATCTTCTTGTTATCTTCTCTAGTTTCTGAATTCGTAGCTTTATGAAGTTAATCTGTTTATACCCCATACGTGATCTTAAATTCTTCTTGTGACGTGAAATTTTTCTTTTCAAACTTCTTTGGTTTTGCTTTTGTGAATTGATTTGTTTGAACTAATTGGTTGAGACTTGTTCTTAAAATCGACAAACAGTAAGCTTCAATTAGTTTGAGAGATTCATTGAGAGTATTTAGATAGGGTATACACGAGAAAAGCCATTACACTAGAGAGGAAAGTATTACTCACCAAAAGTGAGAACCCGAGAGGTTTTTTTATTTTTGCTATCTTTTGTTGTTTTTTTACTAACTTGCAGGAACAATGGAGGGAGATGATAAAACACCTCAAGGACAACCCCAAACGGATCAAAAATATGTTAATGATGTTCTATTTGACATGATCCGAAAGCTCAATCTAAAGATTGATAATTTAACAATTTTTCCTTCACCAAAAAAAGGTTCTACTTCTCGACAGAATAAACATGAAGAAGCCGAGCCTAGTGATGAGGAGAATGAGGAGTTCATGGATTCTCCTAAAGATGGTAAGAAATCTGATTTGTCAATTAGTGGAGTTAAACTAACATTGCCTACTTTCCATGGTAAAGCAGATCCGGAAGCTTATTTTGATTGGGTTCGAGAGCTTGAACACTTCTTTGAAGGTAATAGCTATCCCGAACATAAGAGGTATCGCTTAGCCTTCATGCACCTCAAGGATTATGCAAGTTTGTGGTGGGATAAGGTAATGAGATCTAGACGTGAAGATGACGAACCACCTATTCAAACTTGGAAGCAAATGAAAGCGCTTATGAGAAAGAAGTATGTTCCATCACATTATAGCCGAGAGCTCAACAGAAAATTGCACTCCCTTGTGCAAGGAAACAAAACCGTGGAGGAATACTACCATGAGATGGAAGCTCTCATGATCAAGGCCAATGTTCGTGAAGATCCCGATTCAACAATTGAAAGATTTCTTAGAGGTATGAATTCTGAGTTGTCTTATCATGTTGATTTACAATCTTATGTTAATATTAATGAGCTTGTTCATAAAGCTATTAAGATTGAAAGGAACATGAAAGGTAAGAACAGGTTCACACAACAGAATCCACCATGGCAAAGGGATTTGAAATCTAAATCAGCCCCTTTCACTCCACCAACAAAACCAAGGCAATTTACCTCAAACCAGCCATCTAGTGCGCCTCCTTATGTCCCAAAATCAGTCCCCAAAGCTGCTGAAAATGCCCCTAAACCGGCGACAACTTCTGCTCCAAGATTGAGGGATATTAGATGTTTTAAATGTCAAGGCTATGGTCACTTGCAAGCCAATTGTCCTACTGCCCGGATCATGATTACTTTAGATACTGGCGAAGTGGTAAGTGATGATGATTGTGCCGATATGTCACCTCTTGAAGAAAAGTACCAAGATGATCAAAGTGATGAGGGTGAAAAGCTTGATGAACCGACCTACTCAGTTGGTAACTTTTCTTTAGTTTCTCGCCGTGTTCTTAATGTTCAACCTTTGGAAGATAATGATTTGATGCAACGTGATAACATATTTCACACACGCTGTTTAGTGCAAAACATGGTTTGTAGTGTGATTATTGATAGTGGTAGTTGCACAAATGTGGCGAGCACCTTACTTGTTAACAAACTGAATTTGAATTGCATGAAACATCCAAAACCATATAGGCTTCAATGGTTAAATAATTCAGTTGAAACTCGTGTCACTAAACAAGTAAAGTTTTCTTTCACCATTGGTAAATATGTTGATACTGTTTTATGTGATGTTGTTCCAATGGAGGCTAGTCATATTTTACTTGGTAGACCTTGGCAATTTGATTGTGATGTGCTTTATCATGCCAAGAAAAATTTTTACAGCTTCGTGCATAATGGTAAAAAGTATAGTCTTCATGCTTTAACTCCTGCTCAAGTTTTTGAAGATCAAACTCGAATTGCACAAGCTTGTAAAGACATAAATGAAGCTAAGAAGAAGAAGGAACTAGAAAAACAACAAAACGAAAAATCTAATTTAGGCCGAGATGTAGTTAATAAGAAATCTTGTTGTTTTGCTTCTTCTAATGAGATTAAGAGAGCATTGATTAATAGGCAGTCCTTATACTTCATGTTTAGTAAGGAACTTATACTTGTTGTTGACAGTGATAACCTTGCTTCTTTGCCTAGTGCCGTGTACTCTCTTTTGCAGGAATATAGTGATGTGTTTCCCGAGGAGTTACCAATAGGTTTACCACCTATTCGTGGCATTGAGCACCAAATTGATTTCATCCCAGGAGCTCAAATTCCAAACCGACCAGCTTATAGAGCAAATCCGGAGGAAACAAAAGAGATTCAACGTCAAGTGGATGAACTCCTTGACAAAGGTATTGTGCGTGAATCTCTTAGTCCATGTTCAGTTCCTGTTATCTTAGTCCCTAAAAAGGATGATACTTGACGAATGTGTGTAGATTGCCGTGCTGTTAATAAGATTACCATTAAGTATAGACATCCAATTCCTAGATTAGATGATATGCTTGATGAATTGCATGGATCTTCCATATTTTCCAAAGTTGATTTGAAAAGTGGGTACTACCAAATACGAATGAAAGAAGGAGATGAATGGAAAACTGCTTTTAAAACAAAGTATGGGTTGTATGAATGGTTAGTTATGCCTTTTGGTTTATCTAATGCACCTAGTACTTTCATGAGGCTTATGAACCATGTTTTTCGTCATTTCATTGGAAAGTTTGTGGTAGTCTACTTTGATGATATCTTGATATATAGCAAATCACTTGATGAGCATGTTGAACATTTAAAACTCGTGTTTGCTATATTGCGTGTGAACCAATTATATGCTAACCTTAAAAAGTGTTCTTTCTGTTTGGAATCTATTATCTTTTTGGGTTATGTTGTAAGTTCTCAAGGCATTGCTGTTGATGAGTCAAAAGTCAAGGCAATCTTAGATTGGCCGAGACCACAAAATGCTAGTGAGGTAAGAAGTTTTCATGGATTAGCAAGTTTTTATAGAAGATTTGTTAAAGACTTTAGTTCCATTGCTGCACCTTTGAATGAACTTGTTAAAAAGAATGTCACTTTTGCATGGAATAAAGAACATGAAAACGCCTTTAACACTTTGAAGTATAAATTGACTCATGCCCCTTTACTTGCTTTGCCGAATTTTAATAAAGCTTTTGAGATACACTGTGATGCCTCCGGGATTGGTATTGGTGCTGTTCTTATGCAGGAATCAAGGCCCGTGGCTTATTTCAGTGAAAAGCTTAATGGGGCATCCTTAAAGTATGCAACTTATGACAAGGAGTTGTATGCATTGGTAAGGTCATTGCAGGTTTGGCAACACTACTTATGGCCAAAAGAATTCAAATTCCATTCTGATCATGAAAGTCTCAAATTCTTAAAGACTCAAGGTAAGTTGAATAAGAGACATGCAAAATGGTTAGAATTCATTGAAACTTTTCCTTATGTGATTAAATATAAATCTGGTCAAGAGAATGTGGTAGCTGATGCTTTATCTAGGAGATATGCTTTATTTACCTATTTACATGCAAAGCTACTTGGATTTGAATTGATTAAAGACTTGTATAAGGAAGATGTTGACTTTGCCGAATCTTATGATCTTTGTTCAATACGGCCGAATGGTGATTATTTTGTGCATGATGGTTTCTTGTTTCGCAAGGATAAATTGTGCATTCCCTCATGTTCCATTCGTGATTTACTTGTTAAAGAAACCCATGGGGGAGGGTTAATGGGGCATTTTGGTATTGTTAAAACACTTTCTGTTTTGAATGAGCACTTTTATTGGCCTAACATGATTAAAGATGTTAAAAGTGTTTGTGAAAAATGTATTGTGTGTAAGCATGCTAAGTCCAAAGTAATGCCTCATGGTTTGTATCAACCTCTGCCTGTTCCTAGCAACCCTTGGATTGACATATCTATGGATTTTGTGTTAGGGTTACCTAGATCACGCACTGGTAATGATAGCATTTCTGTTGTGGTTGATAGATTTAGTAAAATGGCTCACTTCCTTGCATGTTCTAAATCTAATGATGCTACCAAAATTGCTGATCTTTTCTTTAAGGATATTGTACGTTTGCATGGAATTCCTAAGAGTATTGTCAGTGATAGAGATGTCAAGTTTTTGTCACATTTTTGGCGTACACTTTGGAATAAATTAGGCACAAAATTATTGTTTTCTACTGTTGCACATCCACAGACTGATGGTCAAACAGAAGTAGTAAATCGTACATTGTCTAATTTGCTTCGTGCTATCATTCAAAAAAACTTAAAGAATTGGGAGAATTGTTTGCCACACATTGAATTTGCATATAACCGAACTGTTCATAGTTCTACTGGTTATTCGCCTTTTGAAGTCGTGTATGGATTTAATCCTTTAACTCCCCTTGATATTTTGCCTCTTCCTATTAATGAGTTTGTTAATGTGGAAGGTAAAGCTAAAGCTGATTTTGTAAGGGAATTGCATGAAAAGGTTTACAAAAATATTCAAAGGCGTAATGAGCAATATGCAAAACAAGCCAACAAGGGCAGAAGACAAGTGATTTTCGAACCTGAAGATTGGGTTTGGATTCACTTGCGGAAGGAAAGGTTTCCTGAAAAGAGGAAATCTAAACTTCATCCAAGAGGAGATGGTCCTTTTCAAGTCTTGGAAAGGATTGGAGAAAATGCATATAGAATCGAACTACCTAGTGAGTATGGTAATGTTTCATCTACTTTCAATGTTTCTGATTTGAGCTTATATGATGTAGGTGATTCGAGGACGAATCCTTTCGAGGAGGGAGGGAATGATAGGAATGAGCCCGAGTCCACATTGCCGAATCCAGCTTCCCATGATCCATTAGCAAATCTTGGTGGTCCAATGACAAGATCAAGGAGCAAGAGGATGAAGGAAGCACTACAAGCATTGTTATCAACACATTGTGAGTTGATGGCCAATGTTCAAAGGAGTTCGACACCACCATCTCAAGATGAAGTACTTTGGCATATTTCTTCAATAACAATTTATGATCCACCTTGAAGAAATAATGTGAAGGCCGAAATATTAAAGTCCAAGAAGTAGGCGTGTTTTGGGCTTTGAAATGGATCACGCCCTTTTTAATATATTTTAGGGTTTATTATGTTGTTTTTAATTAAGTCCACT
Source organism: Ophiorrhiza pumila (assembly GCA_016586305.1). Classification (NCBI taxonomy): domain Eukaryota; kingdom Viridiplantae; phylum Streptophyta; class Magnoliopsida; order Gentianales; family Rubiaceae; genus Ophiorrhiza; species Ophiorrhiza pumila. The sequence continues at coordinate 13,953,832 of BLIW01000005.1, read as the reverse complement.
TAACAATTTTATGGGCTTAATTGGCGTTTTTATTAAGTGATAATAAGGTATTACTTGGCCCAATTATCTTGCATGATAATGGCAAGTAAAATCGTGTTTGGCCACCTTTGGAATAATCGTTTGCCCTAATCCTTTTTGGAAAAGGATTAGCTTATTAGTTTGTTAGTTGTTAGTTTCCAATTCCAATTTGGAAAGTTGGTTAGTTTAGAAGTCAAGTTGTAATTTACAACTTCTAGGGTTTTATTTCCTTTTCCAATTTGTAGAGCCGAAACTCATCTCTATATAAAGAGATCATTGTAAACGTTTTTTAGATATGTTGAATTGAAAGAATTTTGGCTTTGCTAAATTAAATTTGACATCACCAACGTGAATTATTCTTGAGTAATTCATAAGACCCGCCAAACCTTAAGTGAGGAACTTTAGGTAAAGCTTACAAGTTCTAGATTTATAGAACCGGCCAAACTTGATAGGTTTAATTTATTGATTTACAATTGTTAAACTTAATCAATTTGTGTTAACGTTGGGGTTAGGTTAATTTTAATCTTGCCTTTTCGTTCCATATCTCTTTTCCGCAAATTGTGTTTCTTGTTTCTTGAATTGCGTTTTTGGTGCACAACGATCCGAACTTGTGGAAAATTCGTGTGGATTGGACTTCATCCTACTCCATTCGGCCAAACTTGATAGGTTTAATTTATTGATTTACAATTGTTAAACTTAATCAATTTGTGTTAACGTTGGGGTTAGGTTAATTTTAATCTTGCCTTTTCGTTCCATATCTCTTTTCCGCAAATTGTGTTTCTTGTTTCTTGAATTGTGTTTTTGGTGCACAACGATCCGAACTTGTGGAAAATTCGTGTGGATTGGACTTCATCCTACTCCATTCGTATCACTTACAAGTTCTAGATTTATAGAACAGGCCAAACTGATAGGTTTAATTAATTGATTTACAATTGTTAAGCTGATTCAATTTGTTTTAACGTTGGGGTTTGGTTAATTTTAATCTTGCCTTTTCTTTTCTTGTCTCTATTCCGCAAATTATGTGAAATCTTGTTCGTGAGTTTTATTGCACAACGATCCAAAAGTGTGGAAAATTCATGTGGATTGGACTTCATCCTACTCCATTCGTATCAATAGGACTGTTCATAGTGCTACTAATCTTTCGCCTTTTGAAGTTGTGTACGATTTCAATCCTATAACTCCTTTGGATATTTTGCCTTTGCCTATTAATGAGTTTGTTAATGCTGAAGGTAAAAAGAAAGCTGAATTTGTTAGGGAGTTACATGAAAAGGTTTGCCAAAACATACAAAGGCGAAATGAGCAATATGCTAAGCAAGCTAATAGAGGTCGAAAATAAGTGATTTTCGAACAAGGGGATTGGGTTTGGATTCACTTGAGGAAGGAAAGGTTTCATGAAAAAAGGAAGTCTAAACTTCATCCACGAGGAGATGGTCCTTTTCGTGTCTTGGAAAGGATAGGCGACAATGCTTACAAGATTGAACTTCCAAGTGAGTATGGCAATGTGTCATCTACATTCAATGTTACTGATTTATCTTTGTTTGATGTAGGTGATTCGAGGACGAATCCTTTCGAGGAGGGAAGGAATGATAGCAATCCATCCATGTCCATGGTGCCAAGGCCGAGTTCTCATGATCAATTGGTGAATCTTGATGGACCAATGACAAGATCAAGGAGTCAAAGAATTCAGGCAGCCTTGCACAATTTATTGTCATCACATTGTGAAGCTATGGAGGCCGAAACATCTCAAGATGGAGTACTTTGGCATGTTTCTTCAATAACAATTCATGATCCACCTTGAAGAACTTGCTTAAGGTCGAATGTTCAAGTCCATGAAGAAGGCGTACTTTTGGGCTTAATATGGATCACGCTATTTTTAATTAATTAGGGTTTATTTGTTTTAAATAAATTAAGTCCATTAACCATTATTTTTGGGCTTAATAATTTCGGTTATGTATTAAGTTACTTGGCCCAATTATCTTGCATGATAATGGAAAGTACAAGTTTAGGAAACTTAAGAAGTCAAATTGGTTTTTGCTTCTTGGAGTTTAGGAAAGTAATCTCCTAAATCTTAGTAGTATTACACGTTTAAGTCGAGGAAGCAAAATCGTGTTTTGCTAGCTTCCTTTTAGGAAACTAAGTTAGTTTGTTAGTTAGTTAGTTAGCTAAGAAGTCAAGTTGTGCTTTGCAACTTCTAGGGTTTGTTTCCTAAAGTTTAAAGCAATGGCTGAATTCACTCCTATATAAAGGCCATCATTGTAAACGATTTTGATATATGAAATTTGAGAAAACTTTAGCTTTGCTAAATTTATTTGCAGCTGTGAAAAGTTGTGAAAACGTGATTGTTCAATTGATTTAAGTTGAATGTTCATAAGATCCGTGATTCTTAAGTTAAGACCTTAGGAAGAACTTACCCATTATTGATTTAAAGAACAAGCCAAACTGAAAACTTTTCAACTCTTGATTTACATAGGTTGAATTGAATTCTTTTTGTGATAGCGTGTTAGGTTTGATTGCTTTCAATCAAAACTGCCGTTCAATATCTTTTCATTTTCTTTTTTGTCTTCCGCATTGTCTTGTTTGTGTTCTTGCTTGTTCGTGATTCTTGGTGGAACAATGATCCAAAGGTGAGGGTTTCGTATGGTTGAGGACTCATTTCAAGGCCATTCGTATCAGTATGCTAACCTTAAAAAGTGTTGATAGGAATCCGTACAAGCAATCTTCCTATCCGTACAAGCAATCTACTCCAAATCCTAATGGGAATAGGATTACCAAGCCAAATCCTAATAGGAATAGGATTTCCAAGACAAATCCTAATGGGATTAGGATTTCCAAGCTCAATCCTAATAGGATTAGGATTCATCAATCCTCATCTTGTCCGAGTTCCATAAGAGTTCCATAAAGGCAAATCCGAATGAGACTAGGATTCACAATCCAAGTGGGATTAGGATTCACTAATCCATGGACATTATTTATTGAAGACCAAGATGGCGTGCTTGGGCTTTTGCCAAATTGGATCGCGCCTTTTCTTAAGTAGTTAGAATTAATTAATGTTTTAATAATTAAGTCCAAAACATTTTAATTGGGCTTATTATTAGTATATTTTCGTTTTTTAATTTTATTAATTACATGGCCCAAGTTATCTTGCATGATAATGGCATGTAATGGGCTTTAATTTGTTAGGAAAGTAATTCCCTAAATTTTAGGAGCTTGTCCTTGTCTTCTAGAAGGGCAAAACGTTTTTAGCTTCCTTTTTCCATAAAGGATTAGTTTGTTAGTTGGTTAGTTTAGAAGTCAAGTTGTAATTTACAACTTCTAGGGTTTTATTTCCTTTTCCAATTTGTATGGCCAAAACTCATCCCCTATAAAAAGGAGATGCATGTAACGTTTTTACACAATAAGTTGGTGAATAAAATTGAGTTTTTAGCTTTGCTAAAATTCGTGAATTAACTCCTTGAGTTGTTCAAAGCCTTGAAGAGTTATTTAACTGTTCATTGTAGTTAATCCCCTTTAGCGTGACCTATAGGAGATTACACCAATTGTTCTTTATTTAAAGAGCAGGCCTAATTAACTTGTTTAACTGATTGAATTTTCATAGGTTAAATTAAGTTCATTAGTAATAAAACGTGAAGTTTTGATTTACTCAATTCCTAGCGTTTTTCCTTTGATTTCGTTCCATCCAATTTTGTGTTCTTGTTGTGGATTATCTTGGTAAGAGCAACACGGTCCTATAGCTTGTGTGGGAGATTCGAATTTGGTCCAGGAGTTGGAGCCTCGGCCAACCATTCGCATCAAGTGTTCTTTTTGTATGGAATCTATTATCTTTTTGGGTTATGTTGTTAGTTCTCAAGGTATCTCTGTTGATGAGTCAAAAGTCAAGGCTATAAAGGAGTGGCCGAGACCTACATGTGCTAGTTGATACGAGATGATCTAGAAGAGCTCCTTGATCACACGTATTTTCCACAAATCTTTGGACCGTTGTACACGAAACTCGATCACAATGCACGGACAAGAAAACACAAAACACTAAAGCGGAAGAAACAAGATGAAACGCAAAGGCAAAGATTGAAGCATTCTACACCCCAACGTTATAACAAAAAGAATTAACTTAAGTAATGTAAATCAAAAGTTAAATCTCTTCACTAAAGCTTCGCGAGCTTATGAAAACTCAACTAAAATTAGAAGAATCCTCACGTTTTTCTTAACAACTCTCACGGCTGCAAGAAGGCTTAAGCAATGCTTAATTTTTATCAAAATTCAACTTAAAAAAACGTTTTACAATGGCCATCCTTTTATAGGAAATAATTTGGCCAAAAGGAAACTAAAACAAAGCCTAACAAGAAGTCAATTACGAATTGGATTGGACTTCCCTAACCAACTCCAACTTTAGAAAACTTTCCAAATTGGAATATGAAACTAATATCTAACTTACTTTCCTAAAAGAATTACATCTCCTAAAAAGTAGGAGATTACTTTCCTAAACGAATTTAGTTTCCTAAATCCATTACTTGTCATTATCATGCAAGATAATAAGGCCAAGTAATTAACTTATTTAAAACACGAATTAATTAAAGCCTATAATAAGAGTTTGGGCTTAATTAATTGATGGAAATCCACCCATGTCCATGGTGCCAAGGACAAGTTCTCAAGATCCTTTGGTGAATCTTGATGGACCAATGACAAGATCAAGGAGTTCAAAGATGAAGGCAGCCTTGCACAATTTATTGTCTTCACATTTTGAAGCTATGGAGGCCGAATCATCTCAATCATCTCAAGGAGGAGTTTTGTGGCATGTTTCTTCATTAACAATTCATGATCCACCTTGAAGAAACATCATAAAGGCCGAATTTGATGAAGTCCAATGAAGAGGCGTGTTTTTGACCTTAACATGGATCACGGCTATCCTTTAATATTAGGATTTATTATGTTGTTTTAATTAAGTCCACTTAACATTATAATGGGCTTAATGTGGCGTTTTTATTTAAGTATTAAATAAGTGTTATTTGGCCCACTTATCTTGCATGATAATGGCAAGTAAAAGTTTAGGAAACTTAAGAAGTCATGATAGGAATGAGCCCGAGTCCACGTTGCCAAATCCAGCTTCCCATGATCCATTAGCAAATCTTGGTGGTCCAATGACAAGATCAAGGAGCAAGAGGATGAAGGAAGCATTACAAGCATTGTTATCAACACATTGTGAGTTGATGGCCAATGTTCAAAGGAGTTCGACACAACCATCTCAAGATGAAGTACTTTGGCATATTTCTTCAATAACAATTTATGATCCACCTTGAAGAAATAATGTGAAGGCCGAAATATTAAAGTCCAAGAAGAAGGCGTGTTTTGGGCTTTGAAATGGATCACGCCCTTTTTAATAAATTTTAGGGTTTATTATGTTGTTTTTAATTAAGTCCACTTAACGATTTTATGGGCTTAATTGGCGTTTTTTTATTAAGTTTTAATAAGGTATTACTTGGCCCAATTATCTTGCATGATAATTAGGAAAGTAAAGTTTTAGAAAGTAAAATCGAATTTTGCTTCTTCAAGGCAAAACCGATTTTAGTCTTTGTTTAAGTTTAGAAAACAAAGGAAGCCAAATTGTGTTTGGCCACCTTTAAGAAGAAAACGTGAGACACCAATCCTTTTTGGAAAAGGATTAGCTTATGTGTGTCACAAATCCTTTTTGGAAAAGGATTTGTATGTTAGTTAGTTTAGGAGTCAAGTTAGGGTTTTATTTCCTTTTTCTCTTAGGAAAGCCGAATTACTCCCTATAAAAGGGAAAGCTATGTAACGTTTTTACACATGTTGAATTGAAAGAATTTTGGCTTTGCTAAATTAAATTTGACATCACCAACGTGAATTATTCTTGAGTAATTCATAAGACCCGCCAAACCTTAAGTGAGGAACTTTAGGTAAAGCTTACAAGTTCTAGATTTATAGAACCGGCCAAACTGATAGGTTTAATTAATTGATTTACAATTGTTAAACTGAATCAATTTGTGTTAACGTTGGGGTTAGGTTAATTTTATCTTGCCTTTTCGTTCCATATCTCTTTTCCGCAAATTGTGTTCTTGTTTCTTGAATTGAGTTTTTGGTGCACAACGATCCGAACTTGTGAAAAATTCGTGTGGATTGGGACTTCATCCTACTCCATTCGTATCAGTTGGTATCAGAGCAATCCAGGTTGTTCATCAAATTCGGTAATTAATCTTTTTATTTGAGTCTTGTTCTTGTTTTTCTCTTCTCGGATCTTGTCCTTCTTTTGGCGTCCTTCTTGCTGTTTTGTTGCGTCAATTTCTGGGGATTTTGTGGTGTCTTTTTGTTGCTGTTTTTGTGTCTTTATTGCTGTCCAAGGTCGTCATAGGTCTGCTTTTAAATTACGTCAAAATTGCATGCAATTTGTTTGCTAAAAATCTGTCCAAATTCATGTTCATCTTGCTCAGATTTTTGCGATTTTTTTGTTGTGTTGATCTTGCTGTTTTGTGTTGTGTTTTGCTGCTGTTTTTCTTCATAATTCTGCATTGTTTTTGTTCATCATCATAGTGTGGAATTCTTGAGTCATTCTTGCTGAAATCACGTCCAAAGAATTAGGGTTTGTCAAACTAGGGTTTGTGAAATTAGGGTTTCTTATTCAAAATTTCATAACTTCCTTGTTTCTCATCCTTTTCTTGATCTTTCTTCTGTGTTAGTTTCATCATTCTATTGCCATCAAAGTGTGTTTCGATCAAACTTTTTCACCATCTCAAAAAGACGAGTTCTTGACCACTTTCTTGAAAATCTTGATTTTTTTTCTTGAAAATCCGAAAGTGCTCAAATTTGAATCTTGAAGACATATTCTTGCTCTTTGTGATATTTATTGAATCTTTGGTAAAAGTGGTATCTTCAAAATCCGAAATTTTGTTGACTTCTTGATACATTGAAGTGGTTGAAAATTTAGGGTTTATCAATAACCTCAAAAACCCTAGTTAAGCTTTTTGTCAAAAAAAAAGAGGCCATTACAAAAAAAAAAAAAATGGCCATTTCAAAAAAAAAAAAGACCAAGTAAAAATCAGCCCAAAGGCATTTGGTCTAAAGTGAAAAAAAAAACAAAAAAAAATTTTATTTTTTTCGAATTTAATTTTATAGTTTCGGACGCCACTTTCGGACCCCTTACCCGTCCGAAACTACCGTCCGAACCTCGACAGAGAAGTCACAAATTTTCACAAAATTTCGGACACCACTTTCAGACCCCTGACCCGTCCGAAACTACCGTCCGATCCTCGACGGAGATTTGAAATTTTTTTAACAAAGTTTCGGACGCCACTTTCGGCCGTCCGAACCTTTGTTCTACCGTCCGAAACTCGGCAAAGAGTTTCTATATACTATAACTTCAAACCTTCATAACTTTCTCATTTTTAATCGGAATTGAGTGATTCAAAAACACATCTTCTTGTTATCTTCTCTAGTTTCTGAATTCGTAGGTTTCTGAAATTAATCTATTTATACCCCATACGTGATCTTAAAATCTTCTTATGAAGTGAATTTTTCTTTTCAAACTTCTTTGGTTTTGCTTTTGTGAATTGATTTGTTTGAACTAATTGGTTGAGACTTGTTCTTAAAATCGACAAATAGTAAGCTTCAATTAGTTTGAGAGATTCATTGAGAGTATTTAGATAGGGTATACACGAGAAAAGCCATTACACTAGAGAGGAGAGTATTACTCACCAAAAGTGAGAACCCGAGAGGTTTTTATTTTGCTATCTTTTGTTGTTTTTACTAACTTGCAGGAACAATGGAGGGAGATGATAAAACACCTCAAGGACAACCCCAAACGGATCAAAAATATGTTAATGATGTTCTATTTGACATGATCCGAAAGCTCAATCTAAAGATTGATAATTTAACCATTTTTCCTTCACCAAAAAAAGGTTCTACTTCTCGACAGAATAAACATGAAGAAGCCGAGCCTAGTGATGAGGAGAATGAGGAGTTCATGGATTCTCCTAAAGATGGTAAGAAATCTGATTTGTCAATTAGTGGAGTTAAACTAACATTGCCTACTTTCCATGGTAAAGCAGATCCGGAAGCTTATTTTGATTGGGTTCGTGAGCTTTAACACTTCTTTGAAGGTAATAGCTATCCCGAACATAAGAGGTATCGCCTAGCCTTCATGCACCTCAAGGATTATGCTAGTTTGTGGTGGGATAAGGTAATGAGATCTAGACGTGAAGATGACGAAGCACCTATTCAAACTTGGAAGCAAATGAAAGCGCTTATGAGGAAGAAGTATGTTCCATCACATTATAGCCGAGAGCTCAACAGAAAATTGCACTCTCTTGTGCAAGGAAACAAAACTGTGGAGGAATACTACCATGAGATGGAAGCTCTCATGATCAAGTCCAATGTTCGTGAAGATCCCGATTCAACAATTGAAAGATTTCTTAGAGGTATGAATTCTGAATTGTCTTATCATGTTGATTTACAATCTTATGTTGGTATTAATGAGCTTGTTCATAAAGCTATTAAGGTTGAAAGGCATATGACAGGTAAGAACAGGTTCACACAACAGAATCCACCATGGCAAAGGGATTTGAAACCTAAATCAGCCCCTTTCACTCCACCAACAAAACCGAGGCAATTTACCTCAAACCAGCCATCTAGTGCGCCTCCTTATGTCCCAAAATCAGTCCCCAAAGCTGCTGAAAATGCCCCTAAACCGGCGACAACTTCTGCTCCAAGATTGAGGGATATTAGATGTTTTAAATGTCAAGGCTATGGTCACTTGCAAGCCAATTGTCCTACTGCCCGGATCATGATTACTTTAGATACTGGAGAAGTGGTAAGTGATGATGATTGTGCCGACATGCCACCTCTTGAAGAAAAGTACCAAGATGATCAAAGTGATGAGGGTCAAAAGCTTGATGAGCCGACCTACTCAGTTGGTAACTTTTCTTTAGTTTCTCGCCGTGTTCTTAATGTTCAACCTTTGGAAGATAATGATTTGATGCAACGTGATAACATATTTCACACACGCTGTTTAGTGCAAAACATGGTTTGTAGTGTGATTATCGATAGTGGTAGTTGCACAAATGTGGCGAGCACCTTGCTTGTTAACAAACTGAATTTGAATTGCATGAAACATCCAAAACCATATAGGCTTCAGTGGTTAAATAATTCAGTTGAAACTCGTGTCACTAAACAAGTAAAGTTTTCTTTCACCATTGGTAAATATGTTGATACTGTTTTATGTGATGTTGTTCCAATGGAGGCTAGTCATATTTTACTTGGTAGACCTTGGCAATTTGATTGTGATGTGCTTTATCATGCCAAGAAATTTTTTTACAGTTTTGTGCATAATGGTAAAAAGTATAGTCTTCATGCTTTAACTCCTGCTCAAGTTTTTGAAGATCAAACTCGAATTGCACAAGCTTGTAAAGACATAAATGAAGCTAAGAAGAAGAAGGAACTAGAAAAACAACAAAACGAAAAACCTAATTTAGGCCGAGATGTAGTTAATAAGAAATCTTGTTGTTTTGCTTCTTCTAATGAGATTAAGAGAGCATTGATTAATAGGCAGTCCTTATACTTAATGTTTAGCAAGGAACTTATACTTGTTGTTGACAGTGATAACCTTGCTTCTTTGCCTAGTGCCGTGTACTCTCTTTTGCAGGAATATAGTGATGTGTTTCCCGAGGAGTTACCAATAGGTTTACCACCTATTCGTGGCATTGAGCACCAAATTGATTTCATCCCAGGAGCTCAAATTCCAAACCGACCAACTTATAGAGCAAATCCGGAGGAAACAAAAGAGATTCAACGTCAAGTGGATAAACTCCTTGACAAAGTTATTGTGCGTGAGTCTCTTAGTCCATGTTCAGTTCCTGTTATCTTAGTCCCTAAAAAGGATGATACTTGGCGAATGTGTGTAGATTGCCGTGCTGTTAATAAGATTACCATTAAGTATAGACATCCAATTCCTAGATTAGATGATATGCTTGATGAATTGCATGGATCTTCCATATTTTCCAAAGTTGATTTGAAAAGTGGGTATTACCAAATACGAATGAAAGAAGGAGATGAATGGAAAACTGCTTTTAAAACAAAGTATGGTTTGTATGAATGGTTAGTTATGCCTTTTGGTTTATCTAATGCACCTAGTACTTTCATGAGGCTTATGAACCATGTTTTTCGTCATTTCATTGGAAAGTTTGTGGTAGTCTACTTTGATGATATCTTGATATATAGCAAATCACTTGATGAGCATGTTGAACATTTAAAACTCGTGTTTGCTATATTGCGTGAGAACAAATTTTATGCTAACCTTAAAAAGTGTTCTTTCTGTTTGGAATCTATTATCTTTTTGGGTTATGTTGTAAGTTCTCAAGGCATTGCAGTTGATGAGTCAAAAGTCAAGGCAATCATAGATTGGCCGAGACCACAAAATGCTAATGAGGTAAGAAGTTTTTATGGATTCGCAAGTTTTTATAGGAGATTTGTTAAAGACTTTAGTTCCATTGCTGCACCTTTAAATGAACTTGTTAAAAAGAATGTCACCTTTGCATGGAATAAAGAACATGAAAACGCCTTTAACACTTTGAAGTATAAATTGACTCATGCCCCTTTACTTGCATTGCCGAATTTCAATAAAGCTTTTGAGATACACTGTGATGCCTCCGGGATTGGTATTGGTGCTGTTCTTATGTAGGAATCAAGGCCCGTGGCTTATTTCAGTGAAAAGCTTAATGGAGCATCTTTAAAGTATGCAACTTATGACAAGAAGTTGTATGCATTGGTAAGGTCATTGCAGGTTTGGCAACACTACTTATGGCCAAAAGAATTCATAATCCATTCTGATCATGAAAGTCTCAAATTCTTAAAGACTCAAGGTAAGTTGAATAAGAGACATGCAAAATGGTTGGAATTCATTGAAACTTTTCCTTATGTGATTAAATATAAATCTGGTCAAGAGAATGTGGTAGCTGATGCTTTATCTAGGAGATATGCTTTATTTACCTATTTACATGCAAAGCTACTTGGATTTGAATTGATTAAAGACTTGTATAAGGAAGATGTTGACTTTGCCGAATCTTATGATCTTTGTTCAATAAGGCCGAATGGTGATTATTTTGTGCATGATGGTTTCTTGTTTCGCAAGGATAAATTGTGCATTCCCTCATGTTCCATTCGTGATTTACTTGTTAAAGAAACCCATGGGGGAGGGTTAATGGGGCATTTTGGTATTGTTAAAACACTTTCTGTTTTGAATGAGCACTTTTATTGGCCTAACATGATTAAAGATGTTAAAAGTGTTTGTGAAAAATGTATTGTGTGTAAGCATGCTAAGTCCAAAGTAATGCCTCATGGTTTGTATCAACCTCTGCCTGTTCCTAGCAACCCTTGGATTGACATATCTATGGATTTTGTGTTAGGGTTACCTAGATCACGCACTGGTAATGATAGCATTTTTGTTGTGGTTGATAGATTTAGTAAAATGGCTCACTTCCTTGCATGTTCTAAATCTAATGATGCTACCAAAATTGCTGACCTTTTCTTTAAGGATATTGTACGTTTGCATGGAATTCCTAAGAGTATTGTCAGTGATAGAGATGTCAACTTTTTGTCACATTTTTGGCGTACACTTTGGAATAAATTAGGCACAAAATTATTATTTTCTACTGTTGCACATCCACAGACTGATGGTCAAACAGAAGTAGTGATAAGAATCCGTACAAGCAATCTACTCCAAATCCTAATGGAAATAGGATTACCAAGCCAAATCCTAATAGGAATAGGATTTCCAAGACAAATCCTAATGGGATTAGGATTTCCAAGCTCAATCCTAATAGGATTAGGATTCATCAATCCTCATCTTGTCCAAGTTCCATAAGAGTTCCATAAAGGCAAATCCAAATGAGACTAGGATTCACAATCCTAGTGGGATTAGGATTCACTAATCCATGGACATTATTTATTGAAGACCAAGATGGCGTGCTTGGGCTTTTGCCAAATTGGATCGCGCCTTTTTCTTAAGTAGTTAGAATTAATTAATGTTTTAATAATTAAGTCCAAAACATTTTAATTGGGCTTATTATTAGTATATTTTCGTTTTTTAATTACATGGCCCAAGTTATCTTGCATGATAATGGCATGTAATGGGCTTTAATTTGTTAGGAAAGTAATTCCCTAAATTTTAGGAGCTTGTCCTTGTCTTCTAGAAGGGCAAAACGTTTTTAGCTTCCTTTTTCCATAAAGGATTAGTTTGTAAGTTGGTTAGTTTAGAAGTCAAGTTGTACTTTACAACTTTTAGGGTTTTATTTCCTTGTTTACCAAGCAACATGGCCGAAACTTGTTCTATTTAATGGCCATTCTTTGTAACGTTTTTTTTTTAATGAATGAATTTTGAAGAAACCTTTTAGCTTTGCTAAATTATTTGCAGCCTTAAACAAGTTGTGGAAAACGTGATTAATCAATTAGGGTTAGTTGATTATTCATAGGACCGGATTCTTTAAGCTAGGACCTTAAAGAGAACGTATTGTTTCTTGATTTCAAGAGCGAGCCAAACTGAGATCTTTTTAACCATTGATTTACATAGGTTAGATTGAAATCACTTTGTGGTAATGTGTTGGATTTGATTGATTTACAATCAAATACATCCCATTCGATATCCATCTTTTCTTCTTGTGTTGTTTCCGTGTTTGATCTTACTTGTGATCGTGTTGGTTTCTGAATTTTGGTGCACAACGATCCTAAGTGTGTGGAATTCGTGTGGAGCTGGATTCTCACCCTACTCCATTCGTATCAATTGGTATCAAAGCATCTAGGTTGTTCATCACAAAATTCAGGTTTGCGCTTTGTTTTTCCTTCTCGGATTTTGCTCTACTTTTTGAGTCGTTCTTGCTGTCCTTTGTGCGTCAATTTTTTTCTGCAGTTTTTGGAGTCTTTTAGTTGCTGTTTTCACGTGTTTCTTGCTGTCCAAAGTCGTCATAGTTAGTGTCTTTAAATTCATCAAAATCGCATAAGCCAAAGTTGATCAAATCTGCCCGAAAATTGCCTTCTTGTTGTTTACGATTTTTGACATCTTTTTGCTACTGTTCTTGCTTCGAATTGCTGCTGTTTTTAAAGTTTAAATTCTGCAGTAAATATATATATTAATTGAGTCTTAAATTCATTAATATTCTGTCCAAAAATTGCATGCAACTTGGTGCTTAAAATCTGCCCAAATCGAGTTGATCTTGTTACTTGATTTTCTTGCGTTTTTGTGTTGTTCTTCTTGTGTTTCTTGTTCGATCCTTGCTGCCATCTTTGTCTCAATATTCTGCACTATTTTCTTGCATTCATAGTGTTGGATTCTTTGTGTTTTATTTGTTGATTTCACGTCCAAACCCTAGGTGTCAAGATTAGGGTTTCTTAAAAACCCTAGTTTCAAATTATCATAACTTTGTGAGTTCTTGCTCAATTCTTGAAATTCTTTTTGTGTTAGTTCCATCAATCTACTCTTGTCATAATAATTTTTGATCAAACTTTTTGAACAAGTGAAAAAGATTGGTTCTTGACCACTTTCTTGAACTTCTTGAAGTTCTTGATTTTTGAAAGTTGTCAAATTTTGAATCTTGAACCATATTTGAAATCCTTGAGTTAAATCTTGAAAATTTTGTTAAAGTGGCACTTTCAAATTCTTTGTCCTTGGTGAGTTATTAAAGTTTGGAGAAATTAAGGTTGAACCACATAAGACAAGGCCACATCCTTAAACCTAAGTACTTGTACTAGGTTCTTGTCTTAAAACCTTAAAGATTTTGTTTGACCTAAGTTGTTTAAGGTTCTTGTCCGAACCTAGGTCATTGTTTGTACAAGGTTTTTGTCCAAAACCTTAAAAGTTTGTTTTGTCCTTTTTGTTGTCCGAAAAAAAAAAAAAAAAAAAAAAAAAGAGGCCGTAATTTAAAAAAAAATAATAAAAAAAAAAGGCCCAAATCAAAAAAAAAAAAAAAAAGGCCGTGGTATAAAAAAAAAAAAAAAAAGGGCCAATAAAAGAAAATAATCTCGGACTTTTAATATTTCTGTTATTTAATTTTTAGTATTTTTTTTTTAATTAATTTTCGTAAATTAAAAAGAACATTTTGTTCTTGAGTTTTGATTTGAAACCACCTTGGATTAAAAGTGCCATAACTTTTGCTATACAACTCGGATTTTGGTGATTCAAATTGTGTTGTTCTCGTCTTTGATTCCTCTTTCTAAATATCATAGTTTCTGAATCAATCAAATTATACCCACACGTGCTCTGAAATACTCTTGTGACGTGAATTATTTGAACTTCTTTGATTTGACTTGTGTGAATCTTGTTGTTGAAAATCTCGGTTGAGACAATCTCTTAAAGTCATTGCAACAGTAAGTTCTCTATAGTTTGAGAGTATTAGACTAGGGTATACACGAGAGAAACATATATCAAAGAGAGGAGAGCTCCTACTATCCACATAGTGAGAACCCGAGAGGAATTCAATTGTTGTTTTCTTTTGTTTCTTACTAACCTTGCAGGATAATGGAGGACGAAACTAATACACCAAGAGGTTCTAAACCTCAAACCGAAGCTGAGCAAAAGTTTGCTAATGATTCTCTTGCACAGATACTACAAAAGATCAATCTCCGCCTTGATTTCTTGGAGTCATCAACTTCTAAGCCATCAAAGAAATCTTCATCCAAGAAGTTTAAATATAATGCTGCTTTTGAGTCCGAAAGTGAATCTAATGAAGAGGAGGAGGAAGAGTTGTCCGAATCATCTTCTAAGGGTAACAAGTCTAAAGTCTCAATTGCTTCACTTAAGTTAACAATTCCCACTTTTCATGGTAAGACAGATCCGGAAGCTTATTTTGATTGGGTTCGTGAGCTTGAGCACTTCTTTGAAGGCCATGACTATCCCGAAAAGGAAAAATTTCGACTTGCCTTTATGCACTTAAAGGATCATGCAAGTTTGTGGTGGGATAAGTTGTCTCAATCTAGACGTGAAGATGGTGAAAGTCCAATCAAGACATGGAGTCGCATGAAAACACTCATGAGGAAGAAATATGTCCCTTCATACTACAACCGTGAATTGAATAGACAGTTACATACACTTGTACAAGGTAACAAATCGGTTGAGGAGTATTATCATGAGATGGAAGCTTTGATGATCAAGGCTAATGTTCAAGAAGATCCCGACTCTACAATTGAAAGATTTTTAAGAGGTATGCATTCTGATTTGGCTCATCAAGTTGATTTACAAAGTTTTGATAATATTGATGAACTTGTCCATAAAGCCATCAAGATAGAAAGGCACATGAAAGGGAAGGGTAAGTTTTCACAACCAACTCCACCTTGGCAAAGAGATAAGAAGCCGAGTTTTGCCCCTTTCAATCCGCCATCCAAGCCACGCCAATTTCCACACAGTTCAACGTCAAGTGCCCCTCAAGGTGTCTCAAAAACAATGCCCAAGGTTGCTGTCCAACCTTCTAAAATGGCGTCAACTTCTTCAACTCCAAGATTGAGGGATGTTCGATGTTATAAATGTCAAGGTTATGGTCATATGCAAGCTGAATGTCCAACTCGAAAAGTGATGATAACTCTTGATAGTGGTGAAGTGGTAAGTGATGATGATTGTGCCGACATGCCACCTCTTGAAGAGAAACATGAATCAAGTGAAGAAAGTGAAGACAATGAGCCCTACACGTATGGTGACGGTAAATTTTCTTTAGTCTCTCGCCGTGTTCTAAATGTCCAACCTTTAGTTGATAATGATGATTTGATGCAACGAGAAAACATATTTCACACACGTTGCTTAGTGCAAGACAGAATTTGTAGTGTGATAATTGATAGTGGAAGTTGCACAAATGTGGCGAGCACTTTGTTTGTAAATAAGTTGAACTTGAATTGCACGAAACATCCTAAACCCTACCGACTACAATGGTTGAATAATTCAATGGATGCTAGGGTCACAAAACAAGTAAAGTTCACTTTAACCATTGGGAAATATGTTGATGAAGTTATATGTGATGTTGTTCCAATGGAAGCAAGTCATATCTTGCTTGGCCGTCCTTGGCAATATGATTGTGATGTTCTTTATCATGCCAAGAAAAATTTCTATAGCTTTGTGCACAATGGGAAAAAGTTTAATCTTCGAGCTTTGACACCGGCCCAAGTGTTTGAAGATCAAGCTAAAATCATTCAAGCTACAAGAGATGTGAAATCCGCCAAAGAGAAGAAGAAACAAGAGTTGACAAATGTTCAAGAAAGTCTCGGCCCAACTTCTATTTGTAATAGTGTAGGTCGTACTTTGCATGTTAAGAAATCTTGTTATTTTGCTTCTTCAAATGAGATTAAGAGAGCATTAGTTGATAGGCAATCTGTGTACTTAATGTATCGCAAGGACATTGTACTTATCATTGATAGTGATCACCTTGCTTCTTTGCCTAGTGCTGTTTACTCTCTCTTACAGGTTTTTGGAATTCCTAAATGCCTAATGGCATTGAAACCCCTTCATTATCAAATGAAAGGAATCCAATCTGCCTTAACTTGTTTTCCACAAGGTAAGCAAGGTAAGTTGAGTGCTTATAATTTCGATCATTACAAAACCCTTGTTAACACTAAACAAAGTGTTAAATCTATTGATTATCCTAACTGGAATACACTTTATTTTGATGATTTGATTCATAACTTTGCTCTTACTGTTTTCAATTCATTCTAAAATCAAAAGTATCCACTTCGACAAGGTAATCTGATTGTTCAACACTTGTTTGGTAAGTTATCTCAATTTCGAATTTCTTTTCAATTCCCGAAGGTACAATATTCTGTTCTTATTCTTTGGAATTGTAAGTTCTTAATCTTTGATAACTTCAACATGCTTGTAAAGAATGTACAACTTAGTTTTTGTGATTCACATTTAATCCGGGATGTCTATATATATACTTGCTTTGCAAATTCTTATGAATCCTTGGATAATATTTGTAATTACATTAATATATGTTTACTTTCTTTTCATTCTTTACATGTTAACATCATTGATTTTCATGTTATTATTAGTGTGTCCAAGGATGAAGTTAATAAATTTCTCTTGAATACTTTCTTGTTGCTCAAAACATTATGTTCATCTTTATTTGAAGTATTCTTTTTAAAGTTGTTTAATATTGCATATCATCATAAGTTTTCTGATTTGCATTTATTAAATGATGTTTATATGCATAATTATTTTAAGTTTTCTTTAACTGACACATTTATTTTCTTATTGCAGGATTTGTTTTACTTGGCTCGAGTTTGTAATGAGTTTTTCTTATTGGTGTTTGATCCAGGAGCTCAATTTCCAGATTCGAGGACGAATCCTTTCGAGGAGGGAGGGAATGATAAGAATCCGTACAAGCAATCTACTCCAAATCCTAATGGAAATAGGATTACCAAGCCAAATCCTAATAGGAATAGGATTTCCAAGACAAATCCTAATGGGATTAGGATTTCCAAGCTCAATCCTAATAGGATTAGGATTCATCAATCCTCATCTTGTCCAAGTTCCATAAGAGTTCCATAAAGGCAAATCCAAATGAGACTAGGATTCACAATCCTAGTGGGATTAGGATTCACTAATCCATGGACATTATTTATTGAAGACCAAGATGGCGTGCTTGGGCTTTTGCCAAATTGGATCGCGCCTTTTTCTTAAGTAGTTAGAATTAATTAATGTTTTAATAATTAAGTCCAAAACATTTTAATTGGGCTTATTATTAGTATATTTTCGTTTTTTAATTACATGGCCCAAGTTATCTTGCATGATAATGGCATGTAATGGGCTTTAATTTGTTAGGAAAGTAATTCCCTAAATTTTAGGAGCTTGTCCTTGTCTTCTAGAAGGGCAAAACGTTTTTAGCTTCCTTTTTCCATAAAGGATTAGTTTGTAAGTTGGTTAGTTTAGAAGTCAAGTTGTACTTTACAACTTTTAGGGTTTTATTTCCTTGTTTACCAAGCAACATGGCCGAAACTTGTTCTATTTAATGGCCATTCTTTGTAACGTTTTTTTTTTAATGAATGAATTTTGAAGAAACCTTTTAGCTTTGCTAAATTATTTGCAGCCTTAAACAAGTTGTGGAAAACGTGATTAATCAATTAGGGTTAGTTGATTATTCATAGGACCGGATTCTTTAAGCTAGGACCTTAAAGAGAACGTATTGTTTCTTGATTTCAAGAGCGAGCCAAACTGAGATCTTTTTAACCATTGATTTACATAGGTTAGATTGAAATCACTTTGTGGTAATGTGTTGGGTTTGATTGATTTACAATCAAATACATCCCATTCGATATCCATCTTTTCTTCTTGTGTTGTTTCCGTGTTTGATCTTACTTGTGATCGTGTTGGTTTCTGAATTTTGGTGCACAACGATCCTAAGTGTGTGGAATTCGTGTGGAGCTGGATTCTCACCCTACTCCATTCGTATCAATTGGTATCAAAGCATCTAGGTTGTTCATCACAAAATTCAGGTTTGCGCTTTGTTTTTCCTTCTCGGATTTTGCTCTACTTTTTGAGTCGTTCTTGCTGTCCTTTGTGCGTCAATTTTTTTCTGCAGTTTTTGGAGTCTTTTAGTTGCTGTTTTCACGTGTTTCTTGCTGTCCAAAGTCGTCATAGTTAGTGTCTTTAAATTCATCAAAATCGCATAAGCCAAAGTTGATCAAATCTGCCCGAAAATTGCCTTCTTGTTGTTTACGATTTTTGACATCTTTTTGCTACTGTTCTTGCTTCGAATTGCTGCTGTTTTTAAAGTTTAAATTCTGCAGTAAATATATATATTAATTGAGTCTTAAATTCATTAATATTCTGTCCAAAAATCGCATGCAACTTGGTGCTTAAAATCTGCCCAAATCGAGTTGATCTTGTTACTTGATTTTCTTGCGTTTTTGTGTTGTTCTTCTTGTGTTTCTTGTTCGATCCTTGCTGCCATCTTTGTCTCAATATTCTGCACTATTTTCTTGCATTCATAGTGTTGGATTCTTTGTGTTTTATTTGTTGATTTCACGTCCAAACCCTAGGTGTCAAGATTAGGGTTTCTTAAAAACCCTAGTTTCAAATTATCATAACTTTGTGAGTTCTTGCTCAATTCTTGAAATTCTTTTTGTGTTAGTTCCATCAATCTACTCTTGTCATAATAATTTTTGATCAAACTTTTTGAACAAGTGAAAAAGATTGGTTCTTGACCACTTTCTTGAACTTCTTGAAGTTCTTGATTTTTGAAAGTTGTCAAATTTTGAATCTTGAACCATATTTGAAATCCTTGAGTTAAATCTTGAAAATTTTGTTAAAGTGGCACTTTCAAATTCTTTGTCCTTGGTGAGTTATTAAAGTTTGGAGAAATTAAGGTTGAACCACATAAGACAAGGCCACATCCTTAAACCTAAGTACTTGTACTAGGTTCTTGTCTTAAAACCTTAAAGATTTTGTTTGACCTAAGTTGTTTAAGGTTCTTGTCCGAACCTAGGTCATTGTTTGTACAAGGTTTTTGTCCAAAACCTTAAAAGTTTGTTTTGTCCTTTTTGTTGTCCGAATAAAAAAAAAAAAAAAAAAAAAGAGGCCGTAATTTAAAAAAAATAATAAAAAAAAAAGGCCCAAATCAAAAAAAAAAAAAAAAGGCCGTGATATAAAAAAAAAAAAAAAAGGGCCAATAAAAGAAAATAATCTCGGACTTTTAATATTTCTGTTATTTAATTTTTAGTATTTTTTTTTTTAATTAATTTTCGTAAATTAAAAAGAACATTTTGTTCTTGAGTTTTGATTTGAAACCACCTTGGATTAAAAGTGCCATAACTTTTGCTATACAACTCGGATTTTGGTGATTCAAATTGTGTTGTTCTCGTCTTTGATTCCTCTTTCTAAATATCATAGTTTCTGAATCAATCAAATTATACCCACACGTGCTCTGAAATACTCTTGTGACGTGAATTATTTGAACTTCTTTGATTTGACTTGTGTGAATCTTGTTGTTGAAAATCTCGGTTGAGACAATCTCTTAAAGTCATTGCAACAGTAAGTTCTCTATAGTTTGAGAGTATTAGACTAGGGTATACACGAGAGAAACATATATCAAAGAGAGGAGAGCTCCTACTATCCACATAGTGAGAACCCGAGAGGAATTCAATTGTTGTTTTCTTTTGTTTCTTACTAACCTTGCAGGATAATGGAGGACGAAACTAATACACCAAGAGGTTCTAAACCTCAAACCGAAGCTGAGCAAAAGTTTGCTAATGATTCTCTTGCACAGATACTACAAAAGATCAATCTCCGCCTTGATTTCTTGGAGTCATCAACTTCTAAGCCATCAAAGAAATCTTCATCCAAGAAGTTTAAATATAATGCTGCTTTTGAGTCCGAAAGTGAATCTAATGAAGAGGAGGAGGAAGAGTTGTCCGAATCATCTTCTAAGGGTAACAAGTCTAAAGTCTCAATTGCTTCACTTAAGTTAACAATTCCCACTTTTCATGGTAAGACAGATCCGGAAGCTTATTTTGATTGGGTTCGTGAGCTTGAGCACTTCTTTGAAGGCCATGACTATCCCGAAAAGGAAAAATTTCGACTTGCCTTTATGCACTTAAAGGATCATGCAAGTTTGTGGTGGGATAAGTTGTCTCAATCTAGACGTGAAGATGGTGAAAGTCCAATCAAGACATGGAGTCGCATGAAAACACTCATGAGGAAGAAATATGTCCCTTCATACTACAACCGTGAATTGAATAGACAGTTACATACACTTGTACAAGGTAACAAATCGGTTGAGGAGTATTATCATGAGATGGAAGCTTTGATGATCAAGGCTAATGTTCAAGAAGATCCCGACTCTACAATTGAAAGATTTTTAAGAGGTATGCATTCTGATTTGGCTCATCAAGTTGATTTACAAAGTTTTGATAATATTGATGAACTTGTCCATAAAGCCATCAAGATAGAAAGGCACATGAAAGGGAAGGGTAAGTTTTCACAACCAACTCCACCTTGGCAAAGAGATAAGAAGCCGAGTTTTGCCCCTTTCAATCCGCCATCCAAGCCACGCCAATTTCCACACAGTTCAACGTCAAGTGCCCCTCAAGGTGTCTCAAAAACAACGCCCAAGGTTGCTGTCCAACCTTCTAAAATGGCGTCAACTTCTTCAACTCCAAGATTGAGGGATGTTCGATGTTATAAATGTCAAGGTTATGGTCATATGCAAGCTGAATGTCCAACTCGAAAAGTGATGATAACTCTTGATAGTGGTGAAGTGGTAAGTGATGATGATTGTGCCGACATGCCACCTCTTGAAGAGAAACATGAATCAAGTGAAGAAAGTGAAGACAATGAGCCCTACACGTATGGTGACGGTAAATTTTCTTTAGTCTCTCGCCGTGTTCTAAATGTCCAACCTTTAGTTGATAATGATGATTTGATGCAACGAGAAAACATATTTCACACACGTTGCTTAGTGCAAGACAGAATTTGTAGTGTGATAATTGATAGTGGAAGTTGCACAAATGTGGCGAGCACTTTGTTTGTAAATAAGTTGAACTTGAATTGCACGAAACATCCTAAACCCTACCGACTACAATGGTTGAATAATTCAATGGATGCTAGGGTCACAAAACAAGTAAAGTTCACTTTAACCATTGGGAAATATGTTGATGAAGTTATATGTGATGTTGTTCCAATGGAAGCAAGTCATATCTTGCTTGGCCGTCCTTGGCAATATGATTGTGATGTTCTTTATCATGCCAAGAAAAATTTCTATAGCTTTGTGCACAATGGGAAAAAGTTTAATCTTCGAGCTTTGACACCGGCCCAAGTGTTTGAAGATCAAGCTAAAATCATTCAAGCTACAAGAGATGTGAAATCCGCCAAAGAGAAGAAGAAACAAGAGTTGACAAATGTTCAAGAAAGTCTCGGCCCAACTTCTATTTGTAATAGTGTAGGTCGTACTTTGCATGTTAAGAAATCTTGTTATTTTGCTTCTTCAAATGAGATTAAGAGAGCATTAGTTGATAGGCAATCTGTGTACTTAATGTATCGCAAGGACATTGTACTTATCATTGATAGTGATCACCTTGCTTCTTTGCCTAGTGCTGTTTACTCTCTCTTACAGGTTTTTGGAATTCCTAAATGCCTAATGGCATTGAAACCCCTTCATTATCAAATGAAAGGAATCCAATCTGCCTTAACTTGTTTTCCACAAGGTAAGCAAGGTAAGTTGAGTGCTTATAATTTCGATCATTACAAAACCCTTGTTAACACTAAACAAAGTGTTAAATCTATTGATTATCCTAACTGGAATACACTTTATTTTGATGATTTGATTCATAACTTTGCTCTTACTGTTTTCAATTCATTCTAAAATCAAAAGTATCCACTTCGACAAGGTAATCTGATTGTTCAACACTTGTTTGGTAAGTTATCTCAATTTCGAATTTCTTTTCAATTCCCGAAGGTACAATATTCTGTTCTTATTCTTTGGAATTGTAAGTTCTTAATCTTTGATAACTTCAACATGCTTGTAAAGAATGTACAACTTAGTTTTTGTGATTCACATTTAATCCGGGATGTCTATATATATACTTGCTTTGCAAATTCTTATGAATCCTTGGATAATATTTGTAATTACATTAATATATGTTTACTTTCTTTTCATTCTTTACATGTTAACATCATTGATTTTCATGTTATTATTAGTGTGTCCAAGGATGAAGTTAATAAATTTCTCTTGAATACTTTCTTGTTGCTCAAAACATTATGTTCATCTTTATTTGAAGTATTCTTTTTAAAGTTGTTTAATATTGCATATCATCATAAGTTTTCTGATTTGCATTTATTAAATGATGTTTATATGCATAATTATTTTAAGTTTTCTTTAACTGACACATTTATTTTCTTATTGCAGGATTTGTTTTACTTGGCTCGAGTTTGTAATGAGTTTTTCTTATTGGTGTTTGATCCAGGAGCTCAATTTCCAGATTCGAGGACGAATCCTTTCGAGGAGGGAGGGAATGATAAGAATCCGTACAAGCAATCTACTCCAAATCCTAATGGAAATAGGATTACCAAGCCAAATCCTAATAGGAATAGGATTTCCAAGACAAATCCTAATGGGATTAGGATTTCCAAGCTCAATCCTAATAGGATTAGGATTCATCAATCCTCATCTTGTCCAAGTTCCATAAGAGTTCCATAAAGGCAAATCCAAATGAGACTAGGATTCACAATCCTAGTGGGATTAGGATTCACTAATCCATGGACATTATTTATTGAAGACCAAGATGGCGTGCTTGGGCTTTTGCCAAATTGGATCGCGCCTTTTTCTTAAGTAGTTAGAATTAATTAATGTTTTAATAATTAAGTCCAAAACATTTTAATTGGGCTTATTATTAGTATATTTTCGTTTTTTAATTACATGGCCCAAGTTATCTTGCATGATAATGGCATGTAATGGGCTTTAATTTGTTAGGAAAGTAATTCCCTAAATTTTAGGAGCTTGTCCTTGTCTTCTAGAAGGGCAAAACGTTTTTAGCTTCCTTTTTCCATAAAGGATTAGTTTGTAAGTTGGTTAGTTTAGAAGTCAAGTTGTACTTTACAACTTTTAGGGTTTTATTTCCTTGTTTACCAAGCAACATGGCCGAAACTTGTTCTATTTAATGGCCATTCTTTGTAACGTTTTTTTTTTAATGAATGAATTTTGAAGAAACCTTTTAGCTTTGCTAAATTATTTGCAGCCTTAAACAAGTTGTGGAAAACGTGATTAATCAATTAGGGTTAGTTGATTATTCATAGGACCGGATTCTTTAAGCTAGGACCTTAAAGAGAACGTATTGTTTCTTGATTTCAAGAGCGAGCCAAACTGAGATCTTTTTAACCATTGATTTACATAGGTTAGATTGAAATCACTTTGTGGTAATGTGTTGGGTTTGATTGATTTACAATCAAATACATCCCATTCGATATCCATCTTTTCTTCTTGTGTTGTTTCCGTGTTTGATCTTACTTGTGATCGTGTTGGTTTCTGAATTTTGGTGCACAACGATCCTAAGTGTGTGGAATTCGTGTGGAGCTGGATTCTCACCCTACTCCATTCGTATCAATTGGTATCAAAGCATCTAGGTTGTTCATCACAAAATTCAGGTTTGCGCTTTGTTTTTCCTTCTCGGATTTTGCTCTACTTTTTGAGTCGTTCTTGCTGTCCTTTGTGCGTCAATTTTTTTCTGCAGTTTTTGGAGTCTTTTAGTTGCTGTTTTCACGTGTTTCTTGCTGTCCAAAGTCGTCATAGTTAGTGTCTTTAAATTCATCAAAATCGCATAAGCCAAAGTTGATCAAATCTGCCCGAAAATTGCCTTCTTGTTGTTTACGATTTTTGACATCTTTTTGCTACTGTTCTTGCTTCGAATTGCTGCTGTTTTTAAAGTTTAAATTCTGCAGTAAATATATATATTAATTGAGTCTTAAATTCATTAATATTCTGTCCAAAAATCGCATGCAACTTGGTGCTTAAAATCTGCCCAAATCGAGTTGATCTTGTTACTTGATTTTCTTGCGTTTTTGTGTTGTTCTTCTTGTGTTTCTTGTTCGATCCTTGCTGCCATCTTTGTCTCAATATTCTGCACTATTTTCTTGCATTCATAGTGTTGGATTCTTTGTGTTTTATTTGTTGATTTCACGTCCAAACCCTAGGTGTCAAGATTAGGGTTTCTTAAAAACCCTAGTTTCAAATTATCATAACTTTGTGAGTTCTTGCTCAATTCTTGAAATTCTTTTTGTGTTAGTTCCATCAATCTACTCTTGTCATAATAATTTTTGATCAAACTTTTTGAACAAGTGAAAAAGATTGGTTCTTGACCACTTTCTTGAACTTCTTGAAGTTCTTGATTTTTGAAAGTTGTCAAATTTTGAATCTTGAACCATATTTGAAATCCTTGAGTTAAATCTTGAAAATTTTGTTAAAGTGGCACTTTCAAATTCTTTGTCCTTGGTGAGTTATTAAAGTTTGGAGAAATTAAGGTTGAACCACATAAGACAAGGCCACATCCTTAAACCTAAGTACTTGTACTAGGTTCTTGTCTTAAAACCTTAAAGATTTTGTTTGACCTAAGTTGTTTAAGGTTCTTGTCCGAACCTAGGTCATTGTTTGTACAAGGTTTTTGTCCAAAACCTTAAAAGTTTGTTTTGTCCTTTTTGTTGTCCGAATAAAAAAAAAAAAAAAAAAAAAGAGGCCGTAATTTAAAAAAAAATAATAAAAAAAAAGGCCCAAATCAAAAAAAAAAAAAAAAAGGCCGTGATATAAAAAAAAAAAAAAAAGGGCCAATAAAAGAAAATAATCTCGGACTTTTAATATTTCTGTTATTTAATTTTTAGTATTTTTTTTTTAATTAATTTTCGTAAATTAAAAAGAACATTTTGTTCTTGAGTTTTGATTTGAAACCACCTTGGATTAAAAGTGCCATAACTTTTGCTATACAACTCGGATTTTGGTGATTCAAATTGTGTTGTTCTCGTCTTTGATTCCTCTTTCTAAATATCATAGTTTCTGAATCAATCAAATTATACCCACACGTGCTCTGAAATACTCTTGTGACGTGAATTATTTGAACTTCTTTGATTTGACTTGTGTGAATCTTGTTGTTGAAAATCTCGGTTGAGACAATCTCTTAAAGTCATTGCAACAGTAAGTTCTCTATAGTTTGAGAGTATTAGACTAGGGTATACACGAGAGAAACATATATCAAAGAGAGGAGAGCTCCTACTATCCACATAGTGAGAACCCGAGAGGAATTCAATTGTTGTTTTCTTTTGTTTCTTACTAACCTTGCAGGATAATGGAGGACGAAACTAATACACCAAGAGGTTCTAAACCTCAAACCGAAGCTGAGCAAAAGTTTGCTAATGATTCTCTTGCACAGATACTACAAAAGATCAATCTCCGCCTTGATTTCTTGGAGTCATCAACTTCTAAGCCATCAAAGAAATCTTCATCCAAGAAGTTTAAATATAATGCTGCTTTTGAGTCCGAAAGTGAATCTAATGAAGAGGAGGAGGAAGAGTTGTCCGAATCATCTTCTAAGGGTAACAAGTCTAAAGTCTCAATTGCTTCACTTAAGTTAACAATTCCCACTTTTCATGGTAAGACAGATCCGGAAGCTTATTTTGATTGGGTTCGTGAGCTTGAGCACTTCTTTGAAGGCCATGACTATCCCGAAAAGGAAAAATTTCGACTTGCCTTTATGCACTTAAAGGATCATGCAAGTTTGTGGTGGGATAAGTTGTCTCAATCTAGACGTGAAGATGGTGAAAGTCCAATCAAGACATGGAGTCGCATGAAAACACTCATGAGGAAGAAATATGTCCCTTCATACTACAACCGTGAATTGAATAGACAGTTACATACACTTGTACAAGGTAACAAATCGGTTGAGGAGTATTATCATGAGATGGAAGCTTTGATGATCAAGGCTAATGTTCAAGAAGATCCCGACTCTACAATTGAAAGATTTTTAAGAGGTATGCATTCTGATTTGGCTCATCAAGTTGATTTACAAAGTTTTGATAATATTGATGAACTTGTCCATAAAGCCATCAAGATAGAAAGGCACATGAAAGGGAAGGGTAAGTTTTCACAACCAACTCCACCTTGGCAAAGAGATAAGAAGCCGAGTTTTGCCCCTTTCAATCCGCCATCCAAGCCACGCCAATTTCCACACAGTTCAACGTCAAGTGCCCCTCAAGGTGTCTCAAAAACAACGCCCAAGGTTGCTGTCCAACCTTCTAAAATGGCGTCAACTTCTTCAACTCCAAGATTGAGGGATGTTCGATGTTATAAATGTCAAGGTTATGGTCATATGCAAGCTGAATGTCCAACTCGAAAAGTGATGATAACTCTTGATAGTGGTGAAGTGGTAAGTGATGATGATTGTGCCGACATGCCACCTCTTGAAGAGAAACATGAATCAAGTGAAGAAAGTGAAGACAATGAGCCCTACACGTATGGTGACGGTAAATTTTCTTTAGTCTCTCGCCGTGTTCTAAATGTCCAACCTTTAGTTGATAATGATGATTTGATGCAACGAGAAAACATATTTCACACACGTTGCTTAGTGCAAGACAGAATTTGTAGTGTGATAATTGATAGTGGAAGTTGCACAAATGTGGCGAGCACTTTGTTTGTAAATAAGTTGAACTTGAATTGCACGAAACATCCTAAACCCTACCGACTACAATGGTTGAATAATTCAATGGATGCTAGGGTCACAAAACAAGTAAAGTTCACTTTAACCATTGGGAAATATGTTGATGAAGTTATATGTGATGTTGTTCCAATGGAAGCAAGTCATATCTTGCTTGGCCGTCCTTGGCAATATGATTGTGATGTTCTTTATCATGCCAAGAAAAATTTCTATAGCTTTGTGCACAATGGGAAAAAGTTTAATCTTCGAGCTTTGACACCGGCCCAAGTGTTTGAAGATCAAGCTAAAATCATTCAAGCTACAAGAGATGTGAAATCCGCCAAAGAGAAGAAGAAACAAGAGTTGACAAATGTTCAAGAAAGTCTCGGCCCAACTTCTATTTGTAATAGTGTAGGTCGTACTTTGCATGTTAAGAAATCTTGTTATTTTGCTTCTTCAAATGAGATTAAGAGAGCATTAGTTGATAGGCAATCTGTGTACTTAATGTATCGCAAGGACATTGTACTTATCATTGATAGTGATCACCTTGCTTCTTTGCCTAGTGCTGTTTACTCTCTCTTACAGGTTTTTGGAATTCCTAAATGCCTAATGGCATTGAAACCCCTTCATTATCAAATGAAAGGAATCCAATCTGCCTTAACTTGTTTTCCACAAGGTAAGCAAGGTAAGTTGAGTGCTTATAATTTCGATCATTACAAAACCCTTGTTAACACTAAACAAAGTGTTAAATCTATTGATTATCCTAACTGGAATACACTTTATTTTGATGATTTGATTCATAACTTTGCTCTTACTGTTTTCAATTCATTCTAAAATCAAAAGTATCCACTTCGACAAGGTAATCTGATTGTTCAACACTTGTTTGGTAAGTTATCTCAATTTCGAATTTCTTTTCAATTCCCGAAGGTACAATATTCTGTTCTTATTCTTTGGAATTGTAAGTTCTTAATCTTTGATAACTTCAACATGCTTGTAAAGAATGTACAACTTAGTTTTTGTGATTCACATTTAATCCGGGATGTCTATATATATACTTGCTTTGCAAATTCTTATGAATCCTTGGATAATATTTGTAATTACATTAATATATGTTTACTTTCTTTTCATTCTTTACATGTTAACATCATTGATTTTCATGTTATTATTAGTGTGTCCAAGGATGAAGTTAATAAATTTCTCTTGAATACTTTCTTGTTGCTCAAAACATTATGTTCATCTTTATTTGAAGTATTCTTTTTAAAGTTGTTTAATATTGCATATCATCATAAGTTTTCTGATTTGCATTTATTAAATGATGTTTATATGCATAATTATTTTAAGTTTTCTTTAACTGACACATTTATTTTCTTATTGCAGGATTTGTTTTACTTGGCTCGAGTTTGTAATGAGTTTTTCTTATTGGTGTTTGATCCAGGAGCTCAATTTCCAGATTCGAGGACGAATCCTTTCGAGGAGGGAGGGAATGATAAGAATCCGTACAAGCAATCTACTCCAAATCCTAATGGAAATAGGATTACCAAGCCAAATCCTAATAGGAATAGGATTTCCAAGACAAATCCTAATGGGATTAGGATTTCCAAGCTCAATCCTAATAGGATTAGGATTCATCAATCCTCATCTTGTCCAAGTTCCATAAGAGTTCCATAAAGGCAAATCCAAATGAGACTAGGATTCACAATCCTAGTGGGATTAGGATTCACTAATCCATGGACATTATTTATTGAAGACCAAGATGGCGTGCTTGGGCTTTTGCCAAATTGGATCGCGCCTTTTTCTTAAGTAGTTAGAATTAATTAATGTTTTAATAATTAAGTCCAAAACATTTTAATTGGGCTTATTATTAGTATATTTTCGTTTTTTAATTACATGGCCCAAGTTATCTTGCATGATAATGGCATGTAATGGGCTTTAATTTGTTAGGAAAGTAATTCCCTAAATTTTAGGAGCTTGTCCTTGTCTTCTAGAAGGGCAAAACGTTTTTAGCTTCCTTTTTCCATAAAGGATTAGTTTGTAAGTTGGTTAGTTTAGAAGTCAAGTTGTACTTTACAACTTTTAGGGTTTTATTTCCTTGTTTACCAAGCAACATGGCCGAAACTTGTTCTATTTAATGGCCATTCTTTGTAACGTTTTTTTTTTTAATGAATGAATTTTGAAGAAACCTTTTAGCTTTGCTAAATTATTTGCAGCCTTAAACAAGTTGTGGAAAACGTGATTAATCAATTAGGGTTAGTTGATTATTCATAGGACCGGATTCTTTAAGCTAGGACCTTAAAGAGAACGTATTGTTTCTTGATTTCAAGAGCGAGCCAAACTGAGATCTTTTTAACCATTGATTTACATAGGTTAGATTGAAATCACTTTGTGGTAATGTGTTGGGTTTGATTGATTTACAATCAAATACATCCCATTCGATATCCATCTTTTCTTCTTGTGTTGTTTCCGTGTTTGATCTTACTTGTGATCGTGTTGGTTTCTGAATTTTGGTGCACAACGATCCTAAGTGTGTGGAATTCGTGTGGAGCTGGATTCTCACCCTACTCCATTCGTATCAATTGGTATCAAAGCATCTAGGTTGTTCATCACAAAATTCAGGTTTGCGCTTTGTTTTTCCTTCTCGGATTTTGCTCTACTTTTTGAGTCGTTCTTGCTGTCCTTTGTGCGTCAATTTTTTTCTGCAGTTTTTGGAGTCTTTTAGTTGCTGTTTTCACGTGTTTCTTGCTGTCCAAAGTCGTCATAGTTAGTGTCTTTAAATTCATCAAAATCGCATAAGCCAAAGTTGATCAAATCTGCCCGAAAATTGCCTTCTTGTTGTTTACGATTTTTGACATCTTTTTGCTACTGTTCTTGCTTCGAATTGCTGCTGTTTTTAAAGTTTAAATTCTGCAGTAAATATATATATTAATTGAGTCTTAAATTCATTAATATTCTGTCCAAAAATCGCATGCAACTTGGTGCTTAAAATCTGCCCAAATCGAGTTGATCTTGTTACTTGATTTTCTTGCGTTTTTGTGTTGTTCTTCTTGTGTTTCTTGTTCGATCCTTGCTGCCATCTTTGTCTCAATATTCTGCACTATTTTCTTGCATTCATAGTGTTGGATTCTTTGTGTTTTATTTGTTGATTTCACGTCCAAACCCTAGGTGTCAAGATTAGGGTTTCTTAAAAACCCTAGTTTCAAATTATCATAACTTTGTGAGTTCTTGCTCAATTCTTGAAATTCTTTTTGTGTTAGTTCCATCAATCTACTCTTGTCATAATAATTTTTGATCAAACTTTTTGAACAAGTGAAAAAGATTGGTTCTTGACCACTTTCTTGAACTTCTTGAAGTTCTTGATTTTTGAAAGTTGTCAAATTTTGAATCTTGAACCATATTTGAAATCCTTGAGTTAAATCTTGAAAATTTTGTTAAAGTGGCACTTTCAAATTCTTTGTCCTTGGTGAGTTATTAAAGTTTGGAGAAATTAAGGTTGAACCACATAAGACAAGGCCACATCCTTAAACCTAAGTACTTGTACTAGGTTCTTGTCTTAAAACCTTAAAGATTTTGTTTGACCTAAGTTGTTTAAGGTTCTTGTCCGAACCTAGGTCATTGTTTGTACAAGGTTTTTGTCCAAAACCTTAAAAGTTTGTTTTGTCCTTTTTGTTGTCCGAATAAAAAAAAAAAAAAAAAAAAAGAGGCCGTAATTTAAAAAAAAATAATAAAAAAAAAGGCCCAAATCAAAAAAAAAAAAAAAAGGCCGTGATATAAAAAAAAAAAAAAAAAAGGGCCAATAAAAGAAAATAATCTCGGACTTTTAATATTTCTGTTATTTAATTTTTAGTATTTTTTTTTTTTAATTAATTTTCGTAAATTAAAAAGAACATTTTGTTCTTGAGTTTTGATTTGAAACCACCTTGGATTAAAAGTGCCATAACTTTTGCTATACAACTCGGATTTTGGTGATTCAAATTGTGTTGTTCTCGTCTTTGATTCCTCTTTCTAAATATCATAGTTTCTGAATCAATCAAATTATACCCACACGTGCTCTGAAATACTCTTGTGACGTGAATTATTTGAACTTCTTTGATTTGACTTGTGTGAATCTTGTTGTTGAAAATCTCGGTTGAGACAATCTCTTAAAGTCATTGCAACAGTAAGTTCTCTATAGTTTGAGAGTATTAGACTAGGGTATACACGAGAGAAACATATATCAAAGAGAGGAGAGCTCCTACTATCCACATAGTGAGAACCCGAGAGGAATTCAATTGTTGTTTTCTTTTGTTTCTTACTAACCTTGCAGGATAATGGAGGACGAAACTAATACACCAAGAGGTTCTAAACCTCAAACCGAAGCTGAGCAAAAGTTTGCTAATGATTCTCTTGCACAGATACTACAAAAGATCAATCTCCGCCTTGATTTCTTGGAGTCATCAACTTCTAAGCCATCAAAGAAATCTTCATCCAAGAAGTTTAAATATAATGCTGCTTTTGAGTCCGAAAGTGAATCTAATGAAGAGGAGGAGGAAGAGTTGTCCGAATCATCTTCTAAGGGTAACAAGTCTAAAGTCTCAATTGCTTCACTTAAGTTAACAATTCCCACTTTTCATGGTAAGACAGATCCGGAAGCTTATTTTGATTGG
The DNA here is from genome assembly GCA_016586305.1 of Ophiorrhiza pumila. NCBI lineage: Eukaryota > Viridiplantae > Streptophyta > Magnoliopsida > Gentianales > Rubiaceae > Ophiorrhiza > Ophiorrhiza pumila. Next base: position 13,922,033 of record BLIW01000005.1, on the reverse strand, counting down.
GTTCGTGAGCTTGAGCACTTCTTTGAAGGCCATGACTATCCCGAAAAGGAAAAATTTCGACTTGCCTTTATGCACTTAAAGGATCATGCAAGTTTGTGGTGGGATAAGTTGTCTCAATCTAGACGTGAAGATGGTGAAAGTCCAATCAAGACATGGAGTCGCATGAAAACACTCATGAGGAAGAAATATGTCCCTTCATACTACAACCGTGAATTGAATAGACAGTTACATACACTTGTACAAGGTAACAAATCGGTTGAGGAGTATTATCATGAGATGGAAGCTTTGATGATCAAGGCTAATGTTCAAGAAGATCCCGACTCTACAATTGAAAGATTTTTAAGAGGTATGCATTCTGATTTGGCTCATCAAGTTGATTTACAAAGTTTTGATAATATTGATGAACTTGTCCATAAAGCCATCAAGATAGAAAGGCACATGAAAGGGAAGGGTAAGTTTTCACAACCAACTCCACCTTGGCAAAGAGATAAGAAGCCGAGTTTTGCCCCTTTCAATCCGCCATCCAAGCCACGCCAATTTCCACACAGTTCAACGTCAAGTGCCCCTCAAGGTGTCTCAAAAACAACGCCCAAGGTTGCTGTCCAACCTTCTAAAATGGCGTCAACTTCTTCAACTCCAAGATTGAGGGATGTTCGATGTTATAAATGTCAAGGTTATGGTCATATGCAAGCTGAATGTCCAACTCGAAAAGTGATGATAACTCTTGATAGTGGTGAAGTGGTAAGTGATGATGATTGTGCCGACATGCCACCTCTTGAAGAGAAACATGAATCAAGTGAAGAAAGTGAAGACAATGAGCCCTACACGTATGGTGACGGTAAATTTTCTTTAGTCTCTCGCCGTGTTCTAAATGTCCAACCTTTAGTTGATAATGATGATTTGATGCAACGAGAAAACATATTTCACACACGTTGCTTAGTGCAAGACAGAATTTGTAGTGTGATAATTGATAGTGGAAGTTGCACAAATGTGGCGAGCACTTTGTTTGTAAATAAGTTGAACTTGAATTGCACGAAACATCCTAAACCCTACCGACTACAATGGTTGAATAATTCAATGGATGCTAGGGTCACAAAACAAGTAAAGTTCACTTTAACCATTGGGAAATATGTTGATGAAGTTATATGTGATGTTGTTCCAATGGAAGCAAGTCATATCTTGCTTGGCCGTCCTTGGCAATATGATTGTGATGTTCTTTATCATGCCAAGAAAAATTTCTATAGCTTTGTGCACAATGGGAAAAAGTTTAATCTTCGAGCTTTGACACCGGCCCAAGTGTTTGAAGATCAAGCTAAAATCATTCAAGCTACAAGAGATGTGAAATCCGCCAAAGAGAAGAAGAAACAAGAGTTGACAAATGTTCAAGAAAGTCTCGGCCCAACTTCTATTTGTAATAGTGTAGGTCGTACTTTGCATGTTAAGAAATCTTGTTATTTTGCTTCTTCAAATGAGATTAAGAGAGCATTAGTTGATAGGCAATCTGTGTACTTAATGTATCGCAAGGACATTGTACTTATCATTGATAGTGATCACCTTGCTTCTTTGCCTAGTGCTGTTTACTCTCTCTTACAGGTTTTTGGAATTCCTAAATGCCTAATGGCATTGAAACCCCTTCATTATCAAATGAAAGGAATCCAATCTGCCTTAACTTGTTTTCCACAAGGTAAGCAAGGTAAGTTGAGTGCTTATAATTTCGATCATTACAAAACCCTTGTTAACACTAAACAAAGTGTTAAATCTATTGATTATCCTAACTGGAATACACTTTATTTTGATGATTTGATTCATAACTTTGCTCTTACTGTTTTCAATTCATTCTAAAATCAAAAGTATCCACTTCGACAAGGTAATCTGATTGTTCAACACTTGTTTGGTAAGTTATCTCAATTTCGAATTTCTTTTCAATTCCCGAAGGTACAATATTCTGTTCTTATTCTTTGGAATTGTAAGTTCTTAATCTTTGATAACTTCAACATGCTTGTAAAGAATGTACAACTTAGTTTTTGTGATTCACATTTAATCCGGGATGTCTATATATATACTTGCTTTGCAAATTCTTATGAATCCTTGGATAATATTTGTAATTACATTAATATATGTTTACTTTCTTTTCATTCTTTACATGTTAACATCATTGATTTTCATGTTATTATTAGTGTGTCCAAGGATGAAGTTAATAAATTTCTCTTGAATACTTTCTTGTTGCTCAAAACATTATGTTCATCTTTATTTGAAGTATTCTTTTTAAAGTTGTTTAATATTGCATATCATCATAAGTTTTCTGATTTGCATTTATTAAATGATGTTTATATGCATAATTATTTTAAGTTTTCTTTAACTGACACATTTATTTTCTTATTGCAGGATTTGTTTTACTTGGCTCGAGTTTGTAATGAGTTTTTCTTATTGGTGTTTGATCCAGGAGCTCAATTTCCAGATTCGAGGACGAATCCTTTCGAGGAGGGAGGGAATGATAAGAATCCGTACAAGCAATCTACTCCAAATCCTAATGGAAATAGGATTACCAAGCCAAATCCTAATAGGAATAGGATTTCCAAGACAAATCCTAATGGGATTAGGATTTCCAAGCTCAATCCTAATAGGATTAGGATTCATCAATCCTCATCTTGTCCAAGTTCCATAAGAGTTCCATAAAGGCAAATCCAAATGAGACTAGGATTCACAATCCTAGTGGGATTAGGATTCACTAATCCATGGACATTATTTATTGAAGACCAAGATGGCGTGCTTGGGCTTTTGCCAAATTGGATCGCGCCTTTTTCTTAAGTAGTTAGAATTAATTAATGTTTTAATAATTAAGTCCAAAACATTTTAATTGGGCTTATTATTAGTATATTTTCGTTTTTTAATTACATGGCCCAAGTTATCTTGCATGATAATGGCATGTAATGGGCTTTAATTTGTTAGGAAAGTAATTCCCTAAATTTTAGGAGCTTGTCCTTGTCTTCTAGAAGGGCAAAACGTTTTTAGCTTCCTTTTTCCATAAAGGATTAGTTTGTAAGTTGGTTAGTTTAGAAGTCAAGTTGTACTTTACAACTTTTAGGGTTTTATTTCCTTGTTTACCAAGCAACATGGCCGAAACTTGTTCTATTTAATGGCCATTCTTTGTAACGTTTTTTTTTTTAATGAATGAATTTTGAAGAAACCTTTTAGCTTTGCTAAATTATTTGCAGCCTTAAACAAGTTGTGGAAAACGTGATTAATCAATTAGGGTTAGTTGATTATTCATAGGACCGGATTCTTTAAGCTAGGACCTTAAAGAGAACGTATTGTTTCTTGATTTCAAGAGCGAGCCAAACTGAGATCTTTTTAACCATTGATTTACATAGGTTAGATTGAAATCACTTTGTGGTAATGTGTTGGGTTTGATTGATTTACAATCAAATACATCCCATTCGATATCCATCTTTTCTTCTTGTGTTGTTTCCGTGTTTGATCTTACTTGTGATCGTGTTGGTTTCTGAATTTTGGTGCACAACGATCCTAAGTGTGTGGAATTCGTGTGGAGCTGGATTCTCACCCTACTCCATTCGTATCAAGTAGTAAATCGTACATTGTCTAATTTGCTTCGTGCTATCATTCAGAAAAACTTAAAGAATTGGGAGAATTGTTTGCCACACATTGAATTTGCATATAACCGAACTGTTTATAGTTCTACTGGTTATTCGCCTTTTGAAGTTGTGTATGGATTTAATCCTTTAACTCCCCTTGATATTTTGCCTCTTCCTATTAATGAGTTTGTTAATGTGGAAGGTAAAGCTAAAGCTGATTTTGTAATGGAATTGCATGAAAAGGTTTACAAAAATATTCAAAGGCGTAATGAGCAATATGCAAAACAAGCCAACAAGGGCAGAAGACAAGTGATTTTCGAACCTGGAGATTGGGTTTGGATTCACTTGAGGAAGGAAAGGTTTCCTGAAAAGAGGAAATCTAAACTTCATCCAAGAGGAGATGGTCCTTTTCAAGTCTTGGAAAGGATTGGAGACAATGCATATAGAATCGAACTACCTAGTGAGTATGGTAATGTTTCATCTACTTTCAATGTTTCAGATTTGAGTTTATATGATGTAGGTGATTCGAGGACGAATCCTTTGGAGGAGGGAGGGAATGATAGGAATGAGCCCGAGTCCACATTGCCAAATCCAGTTTCCCATGATCCATTAGCAAATAACAAGATCAAGGAGCAAGAGGATGAAGGAAGCATTACAAGCATTATTATCAACACATTGTGAGTTGATGGCCAATGTTCAAAGGAGTTCGACACAATCATCTCAAGATGAAGTACTTTGGCATATTTCTTCAATAACAATTTATGATCCACCTTGAAGAAATAATGTGAAGGCCGAAATATTAAAGTCCAAGAAGAAGGCGTGTTTTGGGCTTTGAAATGGATCACGCCCTTTTTAATATATTTTAGGGTTTATTATGTTGTTTTTAATTAAGTCCACTTAACGATTTTATGGGCTTAATTGGCGTTTTTTTATTAAGTTTTAATAAGGTATTACTTGGCCCAATTATCTTGCATGATAATTAGGAAAGTAAAGTTTTAGAAAGTAAAATCGAATTTTGCTTCTTCAAGGCAAAACCGATTTTAGTCTTTGTTTAAGTTTAGAAAACAAAGGAAGCCAAATTGTGTTTGGCCACCTTTAAGAAGAAAACGTGAGACACCAATCCTTTTTGGAAAAGGATTAGCTTATGTGTGTCACAAATCCTTTTTGGAAAAGGATTAGTATGTTAGTTAGTTTAGGAGTCAAGTTAGGGTTTTATTTCCTTTTTCTCTTAGGAAAGCCGAATTACTCCCTATAAAAGGGAAAGCTATGTAACGTTTTTACACATGTTGAATTGAAAGAATTTTAGCTTTGCTAAATTAAATTTGACATCACCAATGTGAATTATTCTTGAGTAATTCATAAGACCCGCCAAACCTTAAGTGAGGAACTTTAGGTAAAGCTTACAAGTTCTAGATTTATAGAACCAGCCAAACTGATAGGTTTAATTAATTGATTTACAATTGTTAAACTGAATCAATTTGTGTTAACGTTGGGGTTAGGTTAATTTTAATCTTGCCTTTTCGTTCCATATCTCTTTTCCGCAAATTGTGTTCTTGTTTCTTGAATTGAGTTTTTGGTGCACAACGATCCGAACTTGTGGAAAATTCGTGTGGATTAGGACTTCATCCTACTCCATTCGTATCAAGTCAAATTGAGTTTTGCTTCTTCATAGTTTAGGAAACAAAGGAAGCCAAAACGTGTTTGGCCACCTTTGCAAAAACCGTGTGCTTTAATCCTTTTTGGAAAAGGATTAGTTTGTTAGATAGTTAGTTTCCTATTCCAATTTGGAAGCTACTTAAATTGGGTTAGGGTTTCATGTTTTTGTAGCCTATTTATAGGTGAGTTTTTCACATGAAATAATAATGTTGAATTTTGATAATTTTAGCTTTGCTAAACTGAACCTTGCAACCGATAAAGCTTGTAAGAAGAGGTGCTATCTTCAATTGATTTAAGTTGAAGATTCATAAGAACCGTGATTTCTAAGTTAAGACCTTAGGAAGAACTAACCCGTTCTTGATTTAAAGAACAAGCCGAACTGAAGACTGTTCAACTCTTGATTTACATAGGTTGGATTGAATTCATTTTGTTATAACGTGTTGGGTTTGATTGTCTTCAATCAAGAACATCCGTTCAATATCTTGTGTTTCTTTGTTGTCTTCCGCATTGTTTGTTTGTCTTCTTGTTTGTTCGAGTTCTTGCTGTTTAACAACGATCCAAAGGTGAGGGTTTTGTGTGGTTGAGGATCTCTATCCGAAGGCCATTCGTATCAAATTGGTATCAGAGCAAACTAGGTTGTTGTTCATCGAAAATTCAGGTTTCATCTTCTTGTTCTTCTCTCGGTTTTTATCTTTTTTTGGGCGTCCTTCTTGCTGTTTTCTTGCGTCAATTTCTGCAGTTTCTTTTGCATTGTTTTGCTGCTGTTTCGTGTCTTTATTACTGTCTTAGGTCGTCATTATCTCGCCTTTAAATTTTGTCTAAATCGCATGAACATAGCTTGACAAAATCTGCCCGAAAACTCATCTCATTCTTGTCTTGCGTTTTTGTTGTCTTGTTTCTTTGCGTTTTTGTTACTGTTTTTTTGTGTCTATATTCTGCACTATTTTGCTTGTCTTCATAGTGTTGGATTCCATTGTTTTTATTGATGAAATCACGTCCATACCATAGGTGTTAAATTAGGGTTTCTTCAAAACCCTAGTTTCGGTTTTTTTTAGGTCATCATACCATAACTTCCTTGTTTCTTGCCCAAATTGCATTCTTTCTTTTGTGTTAGTTTCTTCATAGTGTCTACCATATAGTGCATTTTGATCAAACTTTTAGTTCTTGGACACTTTCTTGAAAATCTTGATTTTCTTGAAAATTCCAAAGTGTCAAAAGTTGATTCTTGAGCTTGATTATTGATTCTTGTTGTGAATCTTGAATAACTTGTCAAAGAGGCACTTGCAAATTCGAAGTTGTTGGAAAGATCTTGAAGTTTGAATATTACTGAAAAAAAAGTGGCCAAATTCAAAAAAAGGCCAAAAAAAGAAAAAAAATAGGATAGGACGGTGTTGGTGTCCGAAACTAGCGTCCGAAACTCTGTGAAAAGAATCATCGTCTCTGAAGTTTAGGTTCGGACGGTGTAAGGCGTCCGAAACAGGCGTCCGAAACTTTCTGAAAATTGTGTGCTCTCTGAAATTTAGGTTCGGACGGCTCTTGGAGTCCGAAACTAGCGTCCGAAACTTGAAAGTGGTATATCTTGCTCATTTTTTATCAGAATTAAGTGATTCAAATTGCATTCTCTTCATCTTAGAGTCTATTTTCTAAATATCTTAGTTTCTGAAGCTATCAAGTTATATCCACACGTGTTCTTAAAATACTCTTGTGACGTGAATTGCTTAAAACTTCTTTGATTTAACTTGTGTGACTCTTGTTGTTGAATACTTTGGTTGAGACAAGTTCTTATAATCATTGAAAGAGTAAGTTCTATATTTTGAGGGTATTAGTATAGGATATACACGAGAAAAGTCTTTCACAATAGAGAGGAGTGTACCTACTCACCCAAATAGTGAAGAACCCGTGAGGATTTCTATATATTCTTGCGATCTCTTTACTAATCTTGCAGGTACAATGGAGGAAGGAAATAGAACTCCCAAAGGTTCTAAACCTATAACCGAAGCTGAGCAAAAGTTTGCCAATGAGGTCCTTTTTAATATATTGCAAAAGATCAACCTCCGACTTGATAACTTGGAGTCTAACTCTAAAGGATCCACCTCAAGGAAACTTAAGATTGAAAAGGAATCATCCGATGATGAGGATGATGAAGAGGAGTTGTCGGATTCTCCAAAGAAAGGTGACAAATCAAAGATTTCAATTGCTTCTGTTAAGCTAACAATTCCTACTTTTCATGGTAAGGCAGATCCCGAGGCTTATTTTGATTGGGTTCGTGAGCTTGAACACTTCTTTGAAGGCCATGATTACCAAGAAAAGGAGAAGTATAGACTTGCTTTTATGCATCTTAAAGATTTTGCTAGTCTGTGGTAGGATGAAGTTATTCGAACAAGGCGTCAAGATGGTGAGCAACAAATTAAATCTTGGAGCCAAATGAAGGTGCTAATGAGGAAGAAGTATGTCCCTGCTTATTACAACCTTGAATTGAACAGAAAATTACACTCACTTGTGCAAGGTAATAGATCGGTTAAGGATTTCCTCCGAAGGCCATTCGTATCATTAATTAACAAAAAAATAAATCCTAAAGATTAAACAATGGCGTGATCCATTAATGGCAAAGCCCAAGCACGCCATCTTGGTCTTCAATGTAGTCCATGAAATTCGAGATGAAAATTCGGCCAGAATCCTGTAATCAACTTTGGAAGGCACTTTCAACGGTGATAATGTCCGAATCTCGCAAAACTTAAAACATGAAAGTTGTAGCTCTATCTTATATCGTTACAAGGCTTCTTGAATCATGTAATTCCGAATTATATCAAAAGCGTTCTGTCAAGAATACCAAAATGTGACAGAAACTTTCAGGATGAATAATTGACTTTAACACCATGGACATGGACACAGGCTGATTCTCATCATTCCCTCCCTCCTCGAAAGGATTCGTCCTCGAATCTTGAAAGTGAGCTCCAGGGTCAAACACCAATATCACGAACTCCATAAGAATCAAGTCGAGCTGGAATGAAACAATTCTCGGCCAACAATGCATAATATTCTGCGAGATCAAAACAAGCGTTTAAGATAAAGGAAAATTCAACAATCTAGAACAAGACTTTAAATGATTTTCTTTCACTAAAAGAATGGTTCGGGCAGAATATGTTTGCATGTGTAAAGCACATAAAGCTTGATTATTCTTAACAAGTTGTGCAAGATGTATATTGTGAAAGTCATGAAAAACACAACATTGGCAAGAAAATTCATAACAATTATGCAAATAAATATCATGTATTAAATGCAAATCAGAAATCCTATTACTAAATGCTTCACAAAACAATTTAAAAACTTTATATAAAGACACATGTAGTGATTTCGAAAATATGCAATTATGCAAGACAAACTCTATAACAATATGTATGGACACACTGGCATTAACATAAAAATTAACTACTTTAATATGTAAAACACGAAAAGGACATAAGTATAAATTAATGTAATTAAAAAGAGTATCCAAAGATACATAAGAATATTCATAGCAACTAAACATATATGCATCCCAGATGAAGTGTAAATTACAATAAATAAGTTTTAAACTCATTGCAAGCATGCTTAAGTTATCAAATAGAAAATTACAATCCCAAAGAATAAAAACAGAATGTAAACAATCTAATAAATAGATGGTAACACGATATTTTACCTTTTGAAATTGAAAAGAAATTAAGAACTGAGATAACTTACCAAACAAGTGTTGAACTACATGATTACCTCTTGGAACTTTATGAAATTGGCTATGGAGCGGATTGACAACAATATGTGCAAACTCTCGATCCCAATATTCAAAGGAAAAGTCATTCCAACTAGTATATCCAATATAATTAACACTTTTATACACAAGAATTTGATTATGGTTGAAATTATTAACATAAAATTTAGAATTTAACTCATGTAATAAATAAGCAACATAACATACTAACAAACTATACATAGATTCATTCAATTCAAAGTACCTTGAAGTAACCATTGAAGAATTATGTAAATTAAATTGCTTATTAAAACACAAGATGTTAGACTCTAAAATACCCTTGGCAAAATTTCGAACCATTTGTAGAAAAGTATAGGGAAGCTTTTGAAATTGATTAAAAATAGATTGAAAACTTTGAAACTCAACCGAATTGATAATAACAAAGTTCTTAACATTTTTAAGATCAAATTCAAGTGAAAACTTACCTAACTTACCTTGCTTACCTTGTGGAAAACAAGCTAAGGCAGATTGGACTCCTTCCAATTGATAATGAGTTGTTTGCAACTCCATTAGATGTCTAGGAACTCCATAAAACTACAAAACAAAAGGACTAGGCAGCAAACTATGTAATTTGTGATCACTAGAATTCATAAGTACTCTTGTTTAACTTCCAATGAACTCTCATTCTCACTTTTTCTATTACTCTTGTTTTGCTCACAACCTATGCTAACTAAGTCACTCTTTTGATTTTCTTTTTCAGCTTTTTCTTTCTTTTGATTTTCTAACTCACTCTTTTCTTTCTCTTTTTCATCCCTCAATTTAGCACAAGGTTGCGCAATTCTTGCTTCATTTTCAAAAATTTCACTAGGCGTTGAAGCTCGGAGTTTAAACTTTTTACCATCATTCATGAATGAATAGCAATTTTTAAGATCATTATAAACTCCCTTGCAAGCAAGTTGCCACGGTTTTCCCAATAAAAGATAGGCTGTTTGCATAGGAAATATGTCACATAGTACTTCATCTTTGTATTTGCCAATGGAGAATGCAACCTTGACTTGCATTGACACCCATACTTCACCACAATTATCACTCCATTGCAGCAAGGATTTGGAAGTGGAGTGGTTTGCATATTCAATTTTTCTACCATAAGCTCAGTAGCAAATTTAGAGCATTTCCCACTATCAATCACCATAGCACGCACTTTTTCTTGGACTTTGCACCTTGTATGAAACTCTTTTACACATGATGTAGTTTTGGTTTTATACTCCATTTATTAAACCTGCAAGTTAGTAAAGAAAACAAGAAGAAAACAACAATGTAGTCCTCTCGGGTTCTCACTATTTGGGTGAGTAGTTACACTCCTCTCTAGTGTAGAGGTTTTTCTCGTGTATACCCTATCTAATCTCTCAACAATGAATCTCTCAAACTAATTTAGCTTACTGTTTTGTTGATTATAAGAACAAGTCTCAACCGAATAATTCAACAAATCAATTCACACTAGTAAAGCCAATGAAGTTTGAAGAAAAATCACGTCACTAGAACAATTTAAAGATCACGTATGGGGTATAAACAAATTAGCTCCAGAACACTATGAAAACAGAAATTAGACACAAAAAGAAGAAAAACAGTTTTTGAATCACTCAATTCCGATTTAAAATGAGCAAGATATAGCACTTTCAATATTGGTGATTTTCAAAGAGAAAACAAGAACTTTAGTTCTTTTCTTGGGCTGTCTTTAATTTTTTTTTTTATATATGGTCGGACTCTTTTTTTTTTTTAATTGGGCCTCCTTTTTTTTAAATTCGGCCTCTTTTTTTTTTTATTCGGACAACCTTGTACAAATCAAAACTTTAAGGTTTGAAGACAAACCACACGAAACCCTCACCTTTGGATCGTTGTTACACCAAGAATCACGAACAAGCAAGAAAACATAATGACAATGCGGAAACAAAACACAAAACAAGAAAAGATATTGAACGGGCAGAATTGATTGAAGGCAATCAAACCCACACATTACTGCAAAAAGAATCCAATCCAACCTATGTAAATCAAAAGTTAAATCTCAAAAAGAATCCAATGCAGCCTCTATGTGATTAAAATCACTAAAAGTTCCACAATGTGTTGACAATGAATTGTGCTTCTCCAATGTATCATATAAACTCAGCCGTAGCATCACGGACATGGGTGGATTGCTATCATTCCCTCCCTCCTCGAAAGGATTCGTCCTCGAATCTTGAAGTTGAACTCCTGGATCAAACATCAAAATTACAATCTCATTAGAAATCCGAGCCAAATAAAATTGTGAAATTGCACTTCGCGGGCAACACACATTTATATTCTTTTGGAAAGGAAAAGAAAAATGGAACTTAGAGATCTTACCATCCAAGTGTTGAATTACATGATTACCTCTTGGAACTTCATAAAATAGACTATGGAACTGATTGTAAACAATATATATGAACTCTTGATTCCCATAATTATAGAAAAATCTGTCCAACAAGTATAATCACTATAATTCATAAAGATTTTGTGAAGTTCGAAATTATAAACATTAAGCTCAAAATATAATTCATGTATTAGATAAGCAACATAGCATGTTATGAAACTATACATAAACTCATTCAAGATGAAATAGTTGGATTTCATAATTGAAGAATTATGTGAAATAACTTGCTTACCAAAACACAAATCATTAGACTTTAAAACATATGGTATAAATTTTCGAACTAATGTTTTAAAGGTATGTGAAAGACATTGAAATTGATTCAAAACAGAATTCAAATTTTGAAAATCAATAACATTGACGTTAACAAAGTACTTGACATTTAAACCATTGAAATCAACAAATAAGCTTTCAAACTTACCTAACTTACCTTGCTTACCTTGTGGAAAACAAGCTAAGGCAAATTGGACTCCTTCTAATGGATAATGAGTTGTTTCTAACTCCACTAAGCACTTAGGAACTCCAAAAACCTGCAACACAAAAGAACTAGGCAACAAACAATTCAAATGGTTATCACTATCATCAAGTAAGTACATTGTTTGCCTAGCTAGTAATGCTTTCTTAAACTAGCTAGAAGAAGCAAAATTACAAGATTTGAAAACACTTAAGGCTCGGCTATTACAAGATGCATTAGCTATTACATTTTGTTTCTCTTGATCTTTCTTCTTCTTGGCGGCACTCATCTCTTTACAAGCTTGAACAATTCTAGCTTCATCTTCAAAAACTTGAAATGGAGTTAAAGCACGAAGATTGTACTTCTTACCCTCAAAGTCGAAACTGTAAAAGTTCTTCTTGGCATGATAAAGTACATCACGATCAAATTGCCAAGGTCGACCAAGTAAAATATGGCAAGCCTCCATTGGAACAACATCACACAAAATCTCATCAACATACTTTCCAATGGTAAGTGAAAATTTCACTTGATTAGTCACTTTACTTTCGGCAGTGTTGTTTAACCATTGAAGTTTATATGGTTTTGGATGTTTCATGCAAGTCAACTTCAATTTCTTAACAAGTAAAGTACTAGCCACATTTGTACAACTACCACTATCAATTATCACACTACAAATTTTTCCTTGAACCATGCATCTAGTGTGAAATATATTATCTCTTTGAGACAAGTCATCAATTTGTTTTTGTGTACTAAGAACTTGACGAGTAACCAATGAAAATTTACCATTACCAACCTTATATGTTTCAAGTTCTTCACCTTCTTCACTTTGGTATTTCTCCTCAAGAGGGGGCATGTCGGCACAATCATCATCATCCTCTTCACTCACCACTTCGCCATTAGGAAGAAGCATCATCACTTTTAGAGTAGGACAATCAAATTGATAATGACCATATCCTTGACATTTAAAACAACGAATATCCATTAACCTTAGTCCAGAAGTTGATGCGGATTTTGGGACATTAGGAGGTGCACTTGAAATCTGATTTGAGGTGGATTGATGCGGCTTTGTTGATGGAGTGAAAGGGGACACATCCGGCTTTTGATCTCTTTTCCATGGTGGATTAGGTTGAGTGAAATTTCGACGCTTTCCCTTCATGTGTTTCTCAATTTTGATAGCTTTGTGAACAAGTTCATTAATATCAACATAACTCTGAAGATCAACATGGTAAGCCAATTCGGAATTCATATCTCTAAGGAACCTCTCAATGGTGGAGTCGGGATCCTCTTGAACAATGGCTTTAATCATCAAAGCTTCCATCTCATGATAGTAATCTTCAACTGTTCGGCTACCTTGCACAAGAGAGTGCAACATTGCCAAAACCAACTTCACAAGATCCCTTGTCAAATCTTGATGTTCCAATGACAAGATCAAGGAGTTCAAAGATGAAGGCAGCTTTGTAATCATTAATGGCGACAACTTGTGAAGTACTTGAGGAAGCTCTTGCAGCATCTCAATCACATGAAGTCATTTGGCATGTTTCTTCAATAACAATTCATGATCCACATTGAAGAAATAATGAAGGCCGAGTTAATGAAGTCCAATAAAGAGGCGTGTTTTTGGACTTAAAATGGATCACGCCACTTTAATGTTTTTAGGATTTATTGATAGCAATCCACCCATGTCCATGGTTCCAAAGCCAAGCTTGCATGATCCATTGGAGAATCTCGATGGTCCAATGACAAGACTAAGGAGCAAAAGGATGAAACAAGCCTTGCAAAGCTTGTTATCAACACATTGTGAAGTTCTTGGAGATTCTTATCACTTGGAGGCCGAGCCATCTCAACACGAAGTCCTTTGGCATGTTTCTTCAATAACAATTCATGAAGATGTTCCTCAAAGTTCTAAATTGGAACTTAAGGAAATTCCAACTTAAAGAAGCTTGCATGGCCGAAACTATAAAGTCCAAGAAGAAGGCATGTTTTGGGCTTGACAATAGATCACGCCTATTCTTTGTGTTTAGGATTTATTGTGTTGTTTTTAATTAAGTCCACTTAACATTATAATGGGCTTAATGTGGCGTTTTATATAAGTGTTTAAGTTAATTACTTGGCCCAATTACCTTGCATGATAATGGCAAGTAAAAGTTTAGGAAACTTAAGAAGTCAAATTGGTTTTTGCTTCTTAAGAAGTTTAGGAAAGTAGTTAGCAAAAACGTGTTTTGCTTTCCTTTAACCGTGTTTAGAATCCTTTTCCATAAAGGATTTAGTTAGGGTTTCATGTTTTTGTAGTCTATTTATAGGTGAGTTTTTCACATGAAATAATAATTTGAATTTTGATAAATTAAGCATTGCTTAAAACCTTCTTGCAGCTGTGAAAGTTGTTAAGAAAAACGTGAATGTTCAATTGATTTAAGTTGAAGATTCAAAAGAACCGTGATCTTTAAGCTAAGACCTTAGAGAGAACTTACCCGTTCTTGATTTAAAGAACAAACCAAACTGAAAACTTTTCAACTCTTGATTTACATAGGTTGGATTGGATTCTTTTTGTAGTAACGTGCGGGTTTGATTGCCTTCAATCAATTCTGCCCGTTCAATATCTTTTCTTGTTTTGTGTTTTGTTTCCGCATTGTCATTGTGTTTTCTTGCTTGTTCGTGATTCTTGGTGTAACAACGATCCAAAGGAGAGGGTCTCGAGTGGCGAAGGATCTTTGACAGGCTTATCGCGTACCCTCAATTTTACCCTAACAACTACTGTAGAAGTGAAAGCAGGGATCGTAATCCACAGGGAAGGCGTAGGTTAAGAAAATTGTGAGCAAATTGTTCTAAAAGTCTTGTCACAGAATCTAAGTACTAGAAACAATGTAATTTCAACACAAAAAATGAGAACAGCGGTACAAAAGGTAGCAATAAACAAGGATGAAACAGATATCTCAGGATTCTTGTATTGGATGAACACAGGTTTAGTAAATCTATGCTATGCAATCAATAAGCAATTAAACGCCTTGGAGACCTAATTTGCCTAGAATTTCAAGCTGTGGTTAGCATGATGACCACACCACTTCCTGTACTTCCTATCACCATCTCCTCCCATGACGAGGCCCGAGAATGGTTGATTAACCTCCGCAAAGTCTCAACTTTCCAAGCTAACTACTCTAACATGCAAAGTCCTAAGAACTCCCATGGCGAGGCCCATCCTAGGGTTCATATATCATTGTTGTTAACACAGAAAGATCCTTTAACACTTTTCCTTAGGTTTCAATTCATTAACACTTCCTATGTCGAGGCCTGAGTTTCAGAATTGATTTGATTACAGAAAACAAGTGCAAAGACTTAAACAATCACAATTTAGTTCTCAGTTCATGTAACTTCGCTAACTTTGATGATTCACTCCTCAATTTAGCATGTCGACCACAATTGAAGCTTGATCCATTCAAAAATAGGTAGGAATTATGAAATTCAACATATGTCTATGCATAATTCAAATGTGATGTCAATACTCAACAATTATATCAATTGCATAGCATACAATCTAATAAATCACGTATTCATCCATTAAGAATCCTAAGATATCATAGATTTAGCTGATGATCATCTTTCTCATCTCAAAATCAACAAATTGCAACATTGATAAGGTCATTCTCATTTAATTGGAAGAATTTACCGATTTACTAGAGAGAATTTTCGGTTCCTTTGTCAATTGAGAATGAGAATGATAAATCCAATCCAAATTTACAATCGGAGTTGAGATCGGAGAAGAAATGTTTAGTGAGAGAAAATAGATCTAGAGAGAGAAGATAAGAATTCCCGCTTTCATTCAAAAGATGGTTCTAAAATCTCGGATCCTCTATTTACATGCTAGCTACCTGCCCTATATATAGAGTTGGGAAAACGTAACTAATACGCAACATAAAATGTATAAAGTTTTACATAAGTGTCTTCAAAGAAATATCTAAAATTTAGCCCAAGAAGTGAAAATTCGAAATTTGAAGAAAAGTTCAGCATTCCAGCGTCTTCAATGTTCATTTCCAGCGCCTTCAGTTGCACAAATAGTCTTCCAGCACCTTCTAGCTTCAGCGCCAGCGCCTTCAGCTTCTCAGAACTCTAGGTGAAGAAATCAGCATCGAACCACGCCTTCAAGCCGCAACCAATCACGCCTTCAGCATCCTCGCAAGCTTCCAAGCAGAACAGCCTTCAGGAAATCATGCCTTCTTGCCACCGAACTTCACGCCTTCAGCTGCCTGGAAATTCAGAAAATCAAAGCTTCAACACTTAGCCATTTTTCCAGCAAACTTAACTACATAAAATTTCATGACAACAAATTTCCACCAAGATTTGATAATGATACAGTGTGAATTAGAGAAAACTTAAAGCATGAAAGTCGTAACACTTTGTCTTAGCTTTCTACAGTCATTTGAAACACCCAATTCGGACCTAAGACGAAAGAGTTATGATCCAACCAATAAAGTGTGACAAAGCAGAAAAAAAACTTCATGGAACAAATCTTCAAACACTTAGTCGATTTCTTGTGATCAGAATACACAAACTTTGCCCACGAGATCTCGTGGGCAATTTTTCTTCTGCTTTTTACTCCACGAAATTTCGTGGAGTAAATTTTGGTATTTTTGTTTTCTCCACGAGATTTCGTGGAGTAAATTTTTGCATTTTTCTTCTCCACGAAATCTCGTGGAGAAAATGTGTGAATTTGGCCGTTTGTTTCCTTAGCCAATGTGTGTGCAACCATGTTTAGAGTGTGCAAATGTTGTGCCAAGAATGCTTGAGTAGTGTGCAAAGAGTGTTGTGCTTCCTGAACTCAATTCCAAGTTTCATGCCAAGTGATGTGCCAATGAAAGTATGCCAGTGTATTAAGTTGTGAAGTGATGGTGGTGCATGAGTTGTGTGTTGTGAGTTTATGGCAAGATGAGTGCAAGGTGCGTGCATGTGTGGCGTGCCAAGGTGTAGATGTTGTGGCAAGAGTAGCATGGCAAAGTGTGTTGGCAAGGCTTGGCAAGGCAAGTGTGTGCGTTCGGCAAAGTGTTGGCAAGGTGTTGCTTGGCAAGGTGTTGCTTGGCAAGTTAAGGCAAAGTGAGGTGCCAAGTGTGGCAAGATGGTGTGCCAAGGTTGGTGCAAATGGTGTGCCAAAGTTGACGTGCCAAGTGACCGCGTGCACAAATGGCATGCCAAGTGATGCAATGCAAGACCATGTGTGACTTAGTGTTCATTCCAGCACCAAGCTCCACTTCCATGCCAGATTCATGTGTCTTAGCCTCTGAACTAGACCCAGTGGTAAACATAAAAGTTCTAGCTAATCCTGTTAGCTTTCCACCGGTTCAAGAAACAGCATCATTGGGTACCTGTAACTCAAGATATACACATTTTGTCAAACTGTGGCAATGAACTTTAACATAGAAATCCTGACCGTAGCAATCTTAAAGAAGCCCCCGTTTCTCATGCTTACACACAGAATTAGAAAATAGTTAAAACACAAGAAATGTAGTGCACCCAAGGGGTTTCCAGAACATGCAAGATCTCATCATTCGGACAAGAATTGAAAGAGTTATACCCAAAACAAGTTGCACCAACATTCTGCCCAAACCCTAATTTGGCAAAATAAGCTCATTTCGGTTTTTCTTAAATTCCCACTCACCATTCTCATTGTTTCAAACTCTGAACCTTGTCATTTGACATTTGACATTAAGCATATATTTTCCTCATTTTAACAACATTTTTGGTCTTTTTCACCATTTAAACACTATGAGTTGCAAACCACATAAACACACAATATAACACATTGCACCACACATTTGCATGAAAATCAAGGCAAAAGCCAAGTGAAATAATACATTTAAGTTGGTATAAAACCAACTTATCAAATTCCCCCACACTTGAACCTTTGCTTGTCCTCAAGCAAAGTTACAAAACGAAACCATTTAACTCAATCACAAAACCCATGCCACATACACACCATGCTTTGAACTCCTGATAGGGAAAAGAACACTTCCCTATCCATTTCAACACCATTCACAATAGCTTGGCCTCAAGCAAATTGTACATTCAAAACTCATTTTTATCACCCGTATCTAACACATTTGTTCATTCATCCACAATTGCCACATCCAAGTCTATCAAAACATTTTCCACACAAGAATTTATTCCAAAGTTCCTGGCACCCAGCTTTTAGATTTCAGCACAAATTATCAACTAAGGCACAATGAATAAAGACCAAAATGTCATGCGTGCAAGTGTGTGCTGAGAAACATGAACTTCATTTATTCTCTTGCTATACACCATCTAGCTAGTTTCACAACCCATTCAATACATGCCAATCTCTTTATCCACTCTTATGAACATGCAATCACAAGATCAATGGTACCTATGCGTACATTGGTACTCTATGGGACATTGCCCTTATTATGCACGTTAGTGCTGCACATTGGTGCGCACATGTGCTTCACATATTGATGACTAAAATAATGCCTGGGTTTTATGGCTTTTTTCTCCAAATTTGATTGCCAGGTTCTTATGGCTTTTTCCTTCCTAGTTGCCAAATGGCTTTTTCTCCATATCATTTCTTGTGCAAGCACATGTTCATAAGAATCCCAAATTGACTAAACATGCACGAATTCTGGAAACACCAGATAAATGCATAACAAAAAGAACGAAAAAATCCATCCACATTACCTCCTATGTCATTTGGGTTCTTGCATGGCATATCTATCTTACCTTAACATCGGGCTTTAGCCAGCAAAATATGCCAATTTCTTCACACTTAGTACCAAGAACAAAAATTTTCACATGCAAGATCAAAAAGTTTATTTGTGATGAACTTGGAATAAACCATAGTGAACTAGGAACAAAGTTTAAAATACTCGTGTGCTATTCACGTTCCAGTCCAACACTCAAACTCTTGACACCTTTTCCACAATAACACTCACCAATACTAACACCATATTTCATTGAAACACATCAACTCCATCACTAATTCAAAAATTTCAAATTTTTTACCAAAAACTTTAAAATTTTGCACAACAATGAAAAACACAACATGTAACGGGAAATAATATGCAAACGACACAACTTTACCCAAAAAACTAGAAAAATAGCATACTTGTTCACAAAAAATTTCAATCATCACCCACGCAAGTCATGCAAGTCAAATACAAGACAAATAAGCATCTAAAGGCCAAGAGATACAAACCATAGCAAACATACACTCCCCCACACTTAAAACATACATTGTCCTCAATGTAAAGAAAATATAGGTTTATGAGCTCCCTGGTATTGATTTTTTCATGAATTCCAATGTTGCTTTGTGGAGATGTGATGCGAATGGTTGGCCGAGGCTCCAACTCCTGGACCAAATTCGAATCTCCCACACAAGCTATAGGACCGTGTTGCTCTTACCAAGATAATCCACAACAAGAACACAAAATTGGATGGAACGAAATCAAAGGAAAAACGCTAGGAATTGAGTAAATCAAAACTTCACGTTTTATTACTAATGAACTTAATTTAACCTATGAAAATTCAATCAGTTAAACAAGTTAATTAGGCCTGCTCTTTAAATAAAGAACAATTGGTGTAATCTCCTATAGGTCACGCTAAAGGGGATTAACTACAATGAACAGTTAAATAACTCTTCAAGGCTTTGAACAACTCAAGGAGTTAATTCACGAATTTTAGCAAAGCTAAAAACTCAATTTTATTCACCAACTTATTGTGTAAAAACGTTACATGCATCTCCTTTTTATAGGGGATGAGTTTTGGCCATACAAATTGGAAAAGGAAATAAAACCCTAGAAGTTGTAAATTACAACTTGACTTCTAAACTAACCAACTAACAAACTAATCCTTTATGGAAAAAGGAAGCTAAAAACGTTTTGCCCTTCTAGAAGACAAGGACAAGCTCCTAAAATTTAGGGAATTACTTTCCTAACAAATTAAAGCCCATTACATGCCATTATCATGCAAGATAACTTGGGCCATGTAATTAATAAAATTAAAAAACGAAAATATACTAATAATAAGCCCAATTAAAATGTTTTGGACTTAATTATTAAAACATTAATTAATTCTAACTACTTAAGAAAAGGCGCGCGATCCAATTTGGCAAAAGCCCAAGCACGCCATCTTGGTCTTCAATAAATAATGTCCATGGATTAGTGAATCCTAATCCCACTTGGATTGTGAATCCTAGTCTCATTCGGATTTGCCTTTATGGAACTCTTATGGAACTCGGACAAGATGAGGATTGATGAATCCTAATCCTATTAGGATTGAGCTTGGAAATCCTAATCCCATTAGGATTTGTCTTGGAAATCCTATTCCTATTAGGATTTGGCTTGGTAATCCTATTCCCATTAGGATTTGGAGTAGATTGCTTGTACGGATAGGAAGATTACTTGTACGGATTCCTATCATTCCCTCCCTCCTCGAAAGGATTCGTCCTCGAATCTGGAAATTGAGCTCCTGGATCAAACACCAATAAGAAGAACTCATTACAAACTCGAGCCAAGTAAAACAAATCCTGCAATAAGAAAATAAATGTGTAAGTTAAAGAAAACTCAAAATAATTATGCATATAAACATCATTTAATAAATGCAAATCAGAAAACTTATGATGATATGCAATATTAAACAACTTTAAAAAGAATACTTCAAATAAAGATGAACATAATGTTTTGAACAACAAGAAAGTATTCAAGAGAAATTTATTAACATCATGCTTGGACACACTAATAATAACATGAAAATCAATGATGTTAACGTGTAAAGAATGAAAAGAAAGTAAACATATATTAATGTAATTACAAATATTATCCAAGGATTCATAAGAATTTGCAAAGCAAGTATATATATAGACATCCCGGATTAAATGTAAATCACAAAAACTAAGTTGTACATTCTTTACAAGCATGTTGAAGTTATGAAAGATTAAGAACTTACAATTCCAAAGAATAAGAACAGAATATTGTACCTTCGGGAATTGAAAAGAAATTCGAAATTGAGATAACTTACCAAACAAGTGTTGAACAATCAGATTACCTTGTCGAAGTGGATACTTTTGATTTTGGAATGAATTGAAAACAGTAAGAGCAAAGTTATGAATCAAATCATCAAAATAAAGTGTATTCCAGTTAGGATAATCAATAGATTTAACACTTTGTTTAGTGTTCACAAGGGTTTTGTAATGATCGAAATTATAAGCACTCAACTTACCTTGCTTACCTTGTGGAAAACAAGCTAAGGCAGATTGGACTCCTTCCAATTGATAATGAGTTGGTTCGAACTCCATTAAGCTTTTAGGAACTCCAAAACTCTGCAAAAAAAACAAAACAACACTAGACAAAGAATTAAGGAGATCACTATTAATGATAAGTACAAAATCCTTACGGATCATCAAATACAAGTGATACCTATCTAGTATTACTCTCTTTATCTCACTAGAAGAAGCAAAACTACAAGATTTTGAAACAACTAATTCTCGGCTATTACAAGATGAAGAATCATTGGTTCGGCCTACACTAGTTACATTCTTTTTATCTTCTTGTTCCTTCTTCTCTTTTGCTTCCATTTCACGGCAAGATTGCACAATCCTTGATTGATCTTCAAAAGCTTGGCTCGGACTCAAAGCCCTTAGATTGTACTTTCGGCCATGATAATCAAAAGAATAATAATTCTTCCTTGCATGATATGTAACATCTCGGTCAAATTGCCATGGACGACCAAGTAATATGTGACTAGCTTCCATTGGTACAACATCACAAACAATATCATCAACATACTTTCCAATGGACATAGAAAATTTAACTTGTTTAGTCACCTTACTCTCGGCAGTGTTATTAAGCCATTGAAGCTTATATGGATTTGGATGTTTCATGCAAGTCAAGTTAAGCTTCTTAACAATTAATGTGCTTGCCACATTGGTACAACTTCCACTATCAATAATCAAGCTACAAGTCTTACCTTGAACCATGCATCTAGCGTAAAAGATGTTTTCCCTTTGAGACAAATCATCTTCAACTCGTGGTTGTGCATTCAAGACTCGGCGAGTAACCAATGAGAAATCACCAACATTGTAAATAAGATCTTCACTATCTTCATCACTTTGGTACTTCTCTTCAAGTGGTGGCATGTCGGCACATTCTTCATCACTGTCAACCTCTCCATTATCACGAATTATCATCAACTTTTTGGTTGGGCAGTCACTTTGATAATGGCCATAACCTTGACACTTGTAACATCTAATGTCCCTCAATCTTTCATTTGGTTTAGGCGTCACCTTAGTTGAAGATTCAGCATGATACGAATGGAGTAGGGTGAGAATCCAGCTCCACACGAATTCCACACACTTAGGATCGTTGTGCACCAAAATTCAGAAACCAACACGATCACAAGTAAGATCAAACACGGAAACAACACAAGAAGAAAAGATGGATATCGAATGGGATGTATTTGATTGTAAATCAATCAAACCCAACACATTACCACAAAGTGATTTCAATCTAACCTATGTAAATCAATGGTTAAAAAGATCTCAGTTTGGCTCGCTCTTGAAATCAAGAAACAATACGTTCTCTTTAAGGTCCTAGCTTAAAGAATCCGGTCCTATGAATAATCAACTAACCCTAATTGATTAATCACGTTTTTCACAACTTGTTTAAAGCTGCAAATAATTTAGCAAAGCTAAAAGGTTTCTTCAAAATTCAATCATTAAAAAAAACGTTACAAAGAATGGCCATTAAATAGAACAAGTTTCGGCCATGTTGCTTGGTAAACAAGGAAATAAAACCCTAAAAGTTGTAAAGTACAACTTGACTTCTAAACTACCCAATCATAATTAAGAAACTTCCAAATTAGAATTGGAAACTAATAACTAACTACCCAAATCCTTCCCCAAAAAGGATTTGCCTAAAGGTGGCCAAATTCAATTTGACTTCCTTTGTTTCCTAAACTATTACTTGCCTTTATCATGCAAGATAATTGGGCCAAGTAGTATTTATTATAAACGAAATTTCCAAGCCCAAGAACATAATAATTAACGTCATTTATGGGCTGAAAATAACATAAAATAAATTACTAATTAATACTAAAAATGGCGTGATTCTCTTGTAAGCCCAAAAGCACGCCTTTCATGGACTTCATGATTTCGGACTTGTGTAAGCTTCTTCAAGGTGGATCATGAATTGTTAATGAAGAAACATTCCACAAGACTTCTCCTTGAGATGGTTCGGCCTCCAAAGCTTCACAATGAGTTGACAATAAATTGTGCAAAGCTTCCTTCATCTTCTTACTCCTTGATCTTGTCATTGGTCCATCAAGATTGGTCAAGGGATCTTGTGAATTGGGCTTTGGCAAGATGGACAAGGGTTGATTTCCATCATTCCCTCCCTCCTCGAAAGGATTCGTCCTCGAATCACCTACATCAAACAAAGATAAGTTCAGTAACATTGAAAGTAGATGAAACATTGCCATACTCACTTGGAAGTTCAATCTTGTAAGCATTGTCGCCTATCCTTTCCATGACACGAAAAGGACCATCTCCTCGTGGATGAAGTTTAGATTTCCTCTTGTCAGGAAACCTCTCCTTCCTTAAGTGAATCCAAACCCAATCTCCAGGTTCGAAAATCACTTGACGCCTACCCTTATTGGCTTGGCTTAGCATATTTGGTCATTCCTCCTTTGAATGGTAGTTCGAACCCTTTCATGTAACTCCCTAACAAAATCAGCTTTACTCTTTCCTTCAGCATTAACAAACTCATCTAATAGGAAGAGGCAAAATATCCAATGGAGTTATAGGATTAAAAACCGTAAACAATCTCAAAAGGTGAAAGATTAGTAGCACTAATGAACAGTTCTATTGTAAGCAAACTCAATGTGAGGTAAACAACTTTCCCAGTTCTTAAGGTTTCTTCTGTATGAGAGCACGAAGTAAAGTGAGACCAAAGTTCTATTAACTACTTCAGTTTGTCCATCAGTTTGTGGATGAGCAAACAGTAGAAAACAATAACTTAGTACCTAACTTATTCCATAGAGTACGCCAAAAGTGTGACAAAAACTTAACATCTCTATCACTAACAATACTCTTAGGCAAACCATGCAATCTTACAACTTCCTTAAAGAACAAATCAGCAATATTTGAGCATCATTAGATTTAGAGCAAGCAATAAAGTGAGACATTTTGCTAAATCTATCAACTACAACAAATATGCTATCATGACCATTGCGTGACCTAGGCAAACCAAGTACAAAATCCATAGAAATATCAATCCAAGGATGACTAGGAACAGGCAAAGGTTGATACAAACCATGAGGCTTGACTTTAGATTTTGATTGTTTACACACAATGCATTTATCACAACACTTTTAACATCTTTAAATCATGCTAGGCCAATAAAAGTGCTCATTCAAAACAGCAAGTGTTTTAGCAATACCAAAGTGCCCCCATTAACCCTCCCCCCATGGGTTTCCTTAACAAGCAACTCACGAATGGAACATTGGGGAATGCATACTTATCCTTTTTAAACAAGAAACCATCATACATATAGAAATCACCATTCGGTTTATGCACACAAAGGTCAAAGATGGCGTGAAAATCATGGTCAGTCTATACAAATCCTTAATCATTCAAAACAAGTAGTTTAGCATGCATATAGGTAAACAAAGTGTATTTCCTAGACAATGCATCGGCTACCACATTTTCATTACCAGATTTTATTAACAACATATGGAAGGTTTCAATGAAATTCTAACCACTTAGCATGTCTCTTATTCAACTTACCTGAGTCTTCAAGTACTTAAGGCTCTCGTGATCAGAATGTATGATGAATTCCTTTGGCCATAGGTAGTGTTGCCAAACTGGTAACGACCTTACCAAAGCATACAACTCCTTGTCATAAGTTGCATACTTCAAAGCTGCCCCATGAAGCTTTTCACTAAAATATGCCACGGGTTTAGATTCCTGCATCAAAACAGCTCCAATACCAATCCCGGAGGCATCACAGTGTATTTCAAAAGCTTTATGAAAATTAGGCAAAGCAAGTAAAGGTGCATGAGTCAACATGTATTTCAATTTGTTAAAGGCGTTTTCATGCTCATCAGTCCAAACAAATGTAACATTCTTCTTCACAAGTTCATTTAAAGGTGCAGCTATAGAACTAAAATCCTTAACAAACCTTCTATAGAAACTTGCAAGACCATGAAAACTCCTAACTTGACTAGCATTTGTAGGTCTAGGCCAATCCATGATTGGCCTTTACCCTTAGACTCATCAACAGCAATGCCTTGAGAACTCACAACATATCCCAAAAAGATTATAGATTCCATGCAAAAAGAACACTTTTTGAGATTAGCATAAAGTTGGTTCTCCACGAAGTATAGCAAAAACGGATTTCAATGTAAAACATGCTCTTCTAACGTTTTGCTATAAACAAGTATGTCATCAAAGTAGACCACAACAAATTTGCCAATTAAGTGACGAAAAACATGATTCATTAAGTCTCATGAAAGTACTTGGGTGCATTAGATAAACCAAAAGGCATAACCAACCATTCATAAAGACCAAATTTCGTTTTTAAAAGCAGTTTCCATGCATCACCTTCTTTCATGCGAATTTGATAATAGCCACTTTTAAGATCAATCTTGGAAAATATGCATGAACCATACAACTCATCAAGCATGTCATCTAATCTAGGAATAGGATGCCTATACTTAATAGTTATCTTGTTCACAGCACGGCAATCAACACACATACGCCAAGACTCATCTTTCTTTGGAACCAACAAATGACAAGGAACAGAACATGGACTTAGAGATTCTCGAACTATACCTTTGTCAAGGAGTTCATCCACTTGACGTTGAATCTCTTTAGTTTCCTCGGGGTTGGCTCTATAAGCTGGACCGATTTGGAATTTGTGCTCCAGGAATGAAATCAATTTGATGTTCAATTCCTCTTATTGGCGGCAAACCAATTGGCAACTCCTCAGGAAACACGTCTTGATATTCCTGTAAAAGAGAGTAAACAAGACTAGGCAAAGAAGCAAGGGTGATCACTATCAATGATAAGTACAATGTCCTTGCGATACATTAAGTACAAAGATTGCCTATCAACAATGCTCTCTTAATCTCATTTGAAGAAGCAAAATAACAAGATTTCTTAACATGCAAAGTACGACCTACACTATTACAAATAGAAGTTGGGCCGAGACTTTCTTGGAACATTTGTCAACTCTTGTTTCTTCTTCTCTTTGGCGGATTTTCACATCTCTTGTAGCTGAATGATTTTAGCTGATCTTCAAACACTTGGGCCGGTGTCAAAGCTCGAAGATTAAACTTTTTTCCCATTGTGCACAAAGCTATAGAAATTTTTCTTGGCATGATAAAGAAACATCACAATCATATTGCCAAGGACGGCCAAGCAAAGATATGACTTGCTTCCATTGGAACAACATCACATATAACCTTCATCAACATATTTCCCAATGGTTAAAAGTGAACTTTACTTGTTTTGTGACCCTAGCATCCAGTTGAATTATTCAACCATTGTAGTCGGTAGGGTTTAGGATGTTTCGTGCAATTCAAGTTCAACTTATTTACAAACAAAGGTGCTCGCCACATTTGTGCAACTTCCACTATCAATTATCACACTACAAATTCTGTCTTGCACTAAGCAACGTGTGTGGAAATATGTTTTCTCGTTGCAGTCAAATCATCATTATCAACTAAAGGTTGGACATTTAGAACACGGCGAGAGACTAAAGAAAATTTACCGTCACCATACGTGTAGGGCTCATTGTCTTCCACTTTCTTCACTTGATTCATGTTTCCTTCAAGAGGTGGCATGTCGGCACAATCATCATCACTTACCACTTCACCACTATCAAGAGTTATCATCGACTTTTCGAGTTGGACATTCAGCTTGCATATGACCATAACCTTGACATTTATAACATCGAACATCCCTCAAATCTTGGAGTTGAAGAAGTTGACGCCGTTTTAGAAGGTTGGACAGCAACCTTGGGCGTTGTTTTTGAGACACCTTGAGGGGCACTTGACGTTGAACTTTGTGGAAATTGGCGTGGCTTGGATGGCGGATTGAAAGGGGCAAAACTCGGCTTCTTATCTCTTTGCCAAGGTGGAGTTGGTTGTGAAAACTTACCCTTCCCTTTCATGTGCCTTTCTATCTTGATGGCTTTATGGACAAGTTCATCAATATTATCAAAACTTTGTAAATCAACTTGATGAGCCAAATCAGAATGCATACCTCTTAAAAATCTTTCAATTGTAGAGTCGGGATCTTCTTGAACATTAGCCTTGATCATCAAAGCTTCCATCTCATGATAATACTCCTCAACCGATTTGTTACCTTGTACAAGTGTATGTAACTGTCTATTCAATTCACGGTTGTAGTATGAAGGGACATATTTCTTCCTCATGAGTGTTTTCATGCGACTCCATGTCTTGATTGGACTTTCACCATCTTCACGTCTAGATTGAGACAACTTATCCCACCACAAACTTGCATGATCCTTTAAGTGCATAAAGGCAAGTCGAAATTTTTCCTTTTCGGGATAGTCATGGCCTTCAAAGAAGTGCTCAAGCTCACGAACCCAATCAAAATAAGCTTCCGGATCTGTCTTACCATGAAAAGTGGGAATTGTTAACTTAAGTGAAGCAATTGAGACTTTAGACTTGTTACCCTTAGAAGATGATTCGGACAACTCTTCCTCCTCCTCTTCATTAGATTCACTTTCGGACTCAAAAGCAGCATTATATTTAAACTTCTTGGATGAAGATTTCTTTGATGGCTTAGAAGTTGATGACTCCAAGAAATCAAGGCGGAGATTGATCTTTTGTAGTATCTGTGCAAGAGAATCATTAGCAAACTTTTGCTCAGCTTCGGTTTGAGGTTTAGAACCTCTTGGTGTATTAGTTTCGTCCTCCATTATCCTGCAAGGTTAGTAAGAAACAAAAGAAAACAACAATTGAATTCCTCTCGGGTTCTCACTATGTGGATAGTAGGAGCTCTCCTCTCTTTGATATATGTTTCTCTCGTGTATACCCTAGTCTAATACTCTCAAACTATAGAGAACTTACTGTTGCAATGACTTTAAGAGATTGTCTCAACCGAGATTTTCAACAACAAGATTCACACAAGTCAAATCAAAGAAGTTCAAATAATTCACGTCACAAGAGTATTTCAGAGCACGTGTGGGTATAATTTGATTGATTCAGAAACTATGATATTTAGAAAGAGGAATCAAAGACGAGAACAACACAATTTGAATCACCAAAATCCGAGTTGTATAGCAAAAGTTATGGCACTTTTAATCCAAGGTGGTTTCAAATCAAAACTCAAGAACAAAGTGTTCTTTTTAATTTACGAAAATTAATTAAAAAAAATACTAAAAATTAAATAACAGAAATATTAAAAGTCCGAGATTATTTTCTTTTATTGGGCCTTTTTTTTTTTTTTTTTTTTAAATTACGGCCTCTTTTTTTTTTTTTTTTTTTATTCGGACAACAAAAAGGACAAAACAAACTTTTAAGGTTTTGGACAAAAACCTTGTACAAACAATGACCTAGGTTCGGACAAGAACCTTAAACAACTTAGGTCAAACAAAAATCTTTAAGGTTTTAAGACAAGAACCTAGTACAAGTACTTAGGTTTAAGGATGTGGCCTTGTCTTATGTGGTTCAACCTTAATTTCTCCAAACTTTAATAACTCACCAAGGACAAAGAATTTGAAAGTGCCACTTTAACAAAATTTTCAAGATTTAACTCAAGGATTTCAAATATGGTTCAAGATTCAAAATTTGACAACTTTCAAAAATCAAGAACTTCAAGAAGTTCAAGAAAGTGGTCAAGAACCAATCTTTTTCACTTGTTCAAAAAGTTTGATCAAAAGTTATTATGACAAGAGTAGATTGATGGAACTAACACAAAAAGAATTTCAAGAATTGAGCAAGAACTCACAAAGTTATGATAATTTGAAACTAGGGTTTTTAAGAAACCCTAATCTTGACACCTAGGGTTTGGACGTGAAATCAACAAATAAAACACAAAGAATCCAACACTATGAATGCAAGAAAATAGTGCAGAATATTGAGACAAAGATGGCAGCAAGGATCGAACAAGAAACACAAGAAGAACAACACAAAAACGCAAGAAAATCAAGTAACAAGATCAACTCGATTTGGGCAGATTTTAAGCACCAAGTTGCATGCGATTTTTGGACAGAATATTAATGAATTTAAGACTCAATTAATATATATATTTACTGCAGAATTTAAACTTTAAAAACAGCAGCAATTCGAAGCAAGAACAGTAGCAAAAAGATGTCAAAAATCGTAAACAACAAGAAGGCAATTTTCGGGCAGATTTGATCAACTTTGGCTTATGCGATTTTGATGAATTTAAAGACACTAACTATGACGACTTTGGACAGCAAGAAACACGTGAAAACAGCAACTAAAAGACTCCAAAAACTGCAGAAAAAATTGACGCACAAAGGACAGCAAGAACGACTCAAAAAGTAGAGCAAAATCCGAGAAGGAAAAACAAAGCGCAAACCTGAATTTTGTGATGAACAACCTAGATGCTTTGATACCAATTGATACGAATGGAGTAGGGTGAGAATCCAGCTCCACACGAATTCCACACACTTAGGATCGTTGTGCACCAAAATTCAGAAACCAACACGATCACAAGTAAGATCAAACACGGAAACAACACAAGAAGAAAAGATGGATATCGAATGGGATGTATTTGATTGTAAATCAATCAAACCCAACACATTACCACAAAGTGATTTCAATCTAACCTATGTAAATCAATGGTTAAAAAGATCTCAGTTTGGCTCGCTCTTGAAATCAAGAAACAATACGTTCTCTTTAAGGTCCTAGCTTAAAGAATCCGGTCCTATGAATAATCAACTAACCCTAATTGATTAATCACGTTTTTCACAACTTGTTTAAAGCTGCAAATAATTTAGCAAAGCTAAAAGGTTTCTTCAAAATTCAATCATTAAAAAAAACGTTACAAAGAATGGCCATTAAATAGAACAAGTTTCGGCCATGTTGCTTGGTAAACAAGGAAATAAAACCCTAAAAGTTGTAAAGTACAACTTGACTTCTAAACTACCCAATCATAATTAAGAAACTTCCAAATTAGAATTGGAAACTAATAACTAACTACCCAAATCCTTCCCCAAAAAGGATTTGCCTAAAGGTGGCCAAATTCAATTTGACTTCCTTTGTTTCCTAAACTATTACTTGCCTTTATCATGCAAGATAATTGGGCCAAGTAGTATTTATTATAAACGAAATTTCCAAGCCCAAGAACATAATAATTAACGTCATTTATGGGCTGAAAATAACATAAAATAAATTACAAATTAATACTAAAAATGGCGTGATTCTCTTGTAAGCCCAAAAGCACGCCTTTCATGGACTTCATGATTTCGGACTTGTGTAAGCTTCTTCAAGGTGGATCATGAATTGTTAATGAAGAAACATTCCACAAGACTTCTCCTTGAGATGGTTTGGCCTCCAAAGCTTCACAATGAGTTGACAATAAATTGTGCAAAGCTTCCTTCATCTTCTTACTCCTTGATCTTGTCATTGGTCCATCAAGATTGGTCAAGGGATCTTGTGAATTGGGCTTTGGCAAGATGGACAAGGGTTGATTTCCATCACAGCAAGGTTGCGGACTGTTTTGGGAGCATTACTTGAAGTGTTTGAAGGCTGATTTTGGTTGAAAACTTTCGGTTTCGGTGGAGGTGTAAAAGTCGGCTTTTGATGTCTCCTCCAAGGCGGCAATGGTTGTTGAAAATTTCGCCCTTTACCCTTCATATGCTTCTCAATTTTGATAGCTTTGTGAACAAGTTCATTAATATCAATGTAACTTTGAAGATCAACTTGATAAGCCAATTCGGGATTCATACCTCTAAGAAATCTCTCAATGGTTGTGTCGGGGTCTTCTTGAATATTGGCTTTAATCATCAAAGATTCCATCTCATGATAGTAATCTTCAACTGTTCGGCTACCTTGCACAAGAGTATGCAATTTTCGGTTGAGCTCTCTATTAAAGTGTGAAGGAACATACTTCTTTCTCATGATTGCCTTCATTTGAGTCCAAGTCTTAACTGGCCTTTCACCATCTTGTCTCCTAGAACGAACAACTTGATCCCACCAAAGACTAGCATAGTCTTTAAGATGCATAAAAGCAATTCGATATTGCCTTTTCTCGGGGACATCATTACCTTCAAAATAGTGTTCCAAATCTCGAACCCAATCAAAGAAAGCTTCGGGATCTGATTTACCATGAAAAGTAGAGATGGTGAGTTTAACAGATTCAATGGAAACTTTAGACTTATCACCTTTAGAAGAGCTCGTATATTCCTCATCTTTTTCCTCATCATTTTCATCATCGAAATCATCATGCTCCTCAAATTTAAGCTTCCTTTCGGTAGTGCTTTTAGTTGATGACTCAATGTTATCAAGTCGAAGAGTGAGTTTTTGAAGCATATCAAAGAGTACTTCATTAGCAAACTTTTGTTGAGCATCGGTAATAGGTTTAGAACCTTTAGGAGTTTTATCACCTTCCTCCATTAGTACCTGCAAGTTAGCAAAGAAAACACAAGAAAATATATAGATATACCTCTCGGGTTCCTCACTATAGGTAGTAGGTACTCTCCTCTCTTTTTGGGTAGTGTTCTCTCTTGTTTAACCTAGCTACTACTCTCAATTAATGAATATGTGGGGTTATTAAGATTCACCAAAGTTTAATTACTTTAATAGCAAGATCTCAATCAGCAAGTTCCACACACAAATTTTCACAAATCAAATCAAGAGATGTAACAAGAAATCACGTCAAGAGTGTTTAGAACACGTGAAAGTTATAATTTGATTTACCACCAGAAACTAAGAAATTCAGAAACTAGATTTCAAAACAAAGAGATTGGTTTTTGAATCAACTAATTCCGAGTTGTATTGAAAAAGTTATGGCACTTTTAATCCAAGGTGGCTTTCAAGAAACAAGTTAAGAACAATGTGTTCTTTTCAAAAATAAATTAAATAATTAAATAACAGAAAATAATAACAATAAATAAAGTCCGACTATTTTTTTTTTTTTTTTTTTTTTTTTTTTTGACCGTGAGTTTTTTTTTTTTTTTTAACTTCGGACAACAAAGGACAAAATTACACTTTTAAGGTTTGAACATAAACCTTGGACCAATCAAAATGCTAGGTTCGGACAAGAACCTTAAACACCACAAAAATTAAGGTTTGAAGACAACAACCTAGGATTTAGGTTTAAGAATGTTTTGTCTTCTTGTCTTAACAACCTTAAAAACTTCAAACTTTATTAACTCACCAAGGACAATGAATTCGGATGTGCCACTTTAACAAGAATATCAAGATTCAAGACAAAGATCAAGAATCCAACTCAAGAATTCAATTTTGACCACTTTGAGTTTTCAAGAAAATCAAGAAGTTCAAGAAAGTTATCAAGAACTTATCTTTTTCGAGTGGAGTAAAAGTTTGATCAAAACTCAATATATGGTGGACAAGATAAAGAATCAAACGCAAAAAGAAAATCAAGAAACGGATAAGAATCAAGAAAGTTATGAAAACTTGACCTAGAAACCCTAGTTATGAAACCCTAGTTTGACACACGAAACCCTAACAATGTTATGACGTGAAAACAGCAAAGAAAACTTCAAGAATCCTACACTATGATTATGACAAAAGAGTGCAGAATTTAACACCAAAAGACAGCAAGAAGACGCAACAAGAAACAGCAAGAAACAACACAAAAATCGCAAAAGAAGATAGACTCAATTTAGACGATTTCGGGCAGAATGTATTGAATCAATGTTCATGCGATTTTGGACAGAATTAAGGACTGAATTAAGCAGAAAAGAATGAGCAAAAATTATGGCAGAAACGACGTCAAAAAGAGCAGAATTCAGACGACACAACAATGAACAAATTCGGGCAGATTGTGAATGATTTGTTGCATGCGATTTTGGTGATTTTAATGGGTGAATATGTATCGACTTTGGACAGCAAGAAGAACACCAAATAACAGCAAGAAAGATGCCAGCAAAACTGCAGAAAATTGACACAAAAACGGGCAGAATTGACGCAACAAGAACAGAAATTTTGCGGAAGAATTGAAAACGGATTAACCTGAATTTTCTTGGGCAACAACTTGTGCTCTGATACCAATTGATGCGAATTTGGAAAGTTGATTAGTTTAGGAAACAAGAAGCCAAAACACGTTTTGCTTCTTCATTAAAAACTGTCTAACCTAATCCTTTTACAACTTGGATTAGTTAGTTAGCTAGTTTGTTAAGAAGTCAAGTTGTACTTTGCAACTACTAGGGTTTATTTCCTTTTCCTTCTTGGCATGGCCAAAACTCATCCCCTATAAAAAGGAGATGCATGTAACGTTTTTACACAATAAGTTGGTGAATAAAATTGAGTTTTTAGCTTTGCTAAAATTCGTGAATTAACTCCTTGAGTTGTTCAAAGCCTTGAAGAGTTATTTAACTGTTCATTGTAGTTAATCCCCTTTAGCGTGACCTATAGGAGATTACACCAATTGTTCTTTATTTAAAGAGCAGGCCTAATTAACTTGTTTAACTGATTGAATTTTCATAGGTTAAATTAAGTTCATTAGTAATAAAACGTGAAGTTTTGATTTACTCAATTCCTAGCGTTTTTCCTTTGATTTGGGTTTATTTCCTTTTCCTTCTTGGCATGGCCAAAACTCATCCCCTATAAAAAGGAGATGCATGTAACGTTTTTACACAATAAGTTGGTGAATAAAATTGAGTTTTTAGCTTTGCTAAAATTCGTGAATTAACTCCTTGAGTTGTTCAAAGCCTTGAAGAGTTATTTAACTGTTCATTGTAGTTAATCCCCTTTAGCGTGACCTATAGGGGATTACACCAATTGTTCTTTATTTAAAGAGCAGGCCTAATTAACTTGTTTAACTGATTGAATTTTCATAGGTTAAATTCTTGGAAAACATAAAACATGAAAGTTGTAGCTCTATCAAGGCTTTGAACAACTCAAGGAGTTAATTCACGAATTTTAGCAAAGCTAAAAACTCAATTTTATTCACCAACTTAATGATAGGAATCCGTACAAGCAATCTTCCTATCCGTACAAGCAATCTACTCCAAATCCTAATGGGAATAGGATTACCAAGCCAAATCCTAATAGGAATAGGATTTCCAAGACAAATCCTAATGGGATTAGGATTTCTGATACGAACCCAGAAAGCCTATTATTTGGGTGGTCAATAAGCAAGTGGTTCGTGATATTCATTCCATTAATTTGTGATGAATCATATAGTTGGAGGCCTGGAATAAAGTCGAAATCACAGTTCCTAAATGTTCCATGGAAGTTTGTTGCTTCACGACATTTAAGGTGTTGCCACCATGGAAATTACATTGTTGAGGACTTATGCCACAGTTCGGTATTATTGACATATCTCTCTCATATGATCTTCGATTATGCTGATTCAACAGGCTGTAGAAACATAAGAGAAAGATCTACAACTTTTATGTTTTACACTTTCGCCGAATCGAAGAGCATCATGGTGAAATTGGCACGTGAAGATGACGCTGCTTGCTGGACTGGCGGGAATTCCGTTTTTTTCAGTTTTGTTTCCATTTGTTAAGTCTTAGGATTTATTTCTGAGTTGTAATAATTAAGTCCATTAAACATTTACTTATGGGCTTAAGTCTTTGTGTTTTTAATTATGGGCTAAGTAATTACTTGATCCAATTATCTTGCATGATAATTAGGAAAGTAAAGTTTTAGAAAGTAAAATCGAATTTTGCTTCTTCAAGGCAAAACCGATTTTAGTCTTTGTTTAAGTTTAGGAAAGTAATCTCCTACTTTTTAGGAGATAAGTTTGTCTTTAAGTGGAGAGGCAAAAACGTGTTTTGCCTTCTTCAAAACCGTGTCTTAAAATCCTTTTCCAATAAGGATTAGTTTGTTAGTTTGTTAGTTAGTTGGTTAAGAAGTCAAGTTGTATTTTACAACTACTAGGGTTTTGTTTCCTTTTTGGTTTAGCATGGCCGAACCTACTCCCTATAAAAGGGAAAGCATTGTAACATTTTTCTCAAGTTGAATGAAAGAAGTTTTAGCTTTGCTAAATCGAGAATTTACACCTTGTGTAGTTCGAAACCTTGAAGTTCAAGTTTGATCTTCATTGTAGCAAGTTTTCCTTTAGCGTGACCTTTAGGAGACTTCACCCGAGTTCTTTATTTAAAGAACAAGCCAAAATAACTAGTTTAGCTCATGAATTTTCATGTGTTGAATCAAGTTCTTTTGTATTAAAACGTGGGGTTTGATCTACTTCAACACTTGGCGTTTTTCCTTTGAATTCCTTCCGCCCAAAATTCTATTTTGTTGTGTTTGTTCTAACGTTTTTGTGCAGCAACGATCCGAAGGTTGTGGATTTCGTGTGGTCAAGGACATCCATCCAAGGCCATTCGTATCAATTGGTATCAGAGCATAGGTTGTTGCATAAAATTCAGGTTTTACTCGTAGGTAAATTTTCGTTTTTTTCGGTCAGGGCAATATTTTTTTGCTCATATCTTATTCGTTTGGAGTCGAAATCGAGTTCCGTTTTTTGCGTTGTGATCCTTGTTTCATCTAGTTACTGGGACAAAGTTTTTTAT
Organism: Ophiorrhiza pumila; assembly: GCA_016586305.1. Classification (NCBI taxonomy): domain Eukaryota; kingdom Viridiplantae; phylum Streptophyta; class Magnoliopsida; order Gentianales; family Rubiaceae; genus Ophiorrhiza; species Ophiorrhiza pumila. The sequence continues at coordinate 13,886,464 of BLIW01000005.1, read as the reverse complement.
GTTCAAAAAGTGTCATCCAAAAATCAAAAAAAAATCAGTCTTATTTTAGTCTTTATTTTGTCCCGGGCAAATATCAGATTGACTATAACTTTTTCGTTTTAACTCGGAATTTGATTATGCTTTTTGCAGTGTGTTCCTTGTTTTAAATACTATTAGGGACGAAATTTATTTTTTCTATTCCTGCCCAGAAAATATTCGTGAAAAAAAACAAAGGTTCTTTAATATTTCTTTGTAATTTTTTTTGTGTCGTCAAGTTTCAATCTTTTGATTGTTCTTGATTCTTTGTGTCTTCTTAACTCATATTCTTGAGTCTAGTGAAATTTTGTTCCAACAAACATATACCTCTATTCATCAATTATGGCTTTTCAAAGTAAAAGATATCAAAGGGAACTTCGATCTATTGCGAAAGATCTAAAGGAGATTATAGTGATGTTTCAAGAAAAAATTCAAATTGAAGAACAGCAGAAAAAGGCCATTGAGGAAAGCACATTGGTAAAGTCAACTTTTATACCTACTCCCAAAGTTCGTGTTGTTAAATGCTTGAGGTGTTTAGGGGTTGGGCATAGTGCAATCCAATGCCCTCATTGGTATGATGAGCCGAATGATGAACTTCTAGTGGATCTTCAACAATTAACCCTGGAGAGTGTGTGTGATGAGGTAAAGAATTTATCTTTTCCTTTAAATTGTCTTGGAGATATAGCACCTTTGGAGGTTGATATGGTTCAAATTGATAATGTCATGGCGGATCCAATTCCAGAAGATGTGATAATTCCAATTATTCCAATTGAAGAAACTTCTCAAACATATTTGTTTTCTTTTGATGTATTGAATATTGTTAATATGTGTGAGAATATAATACCCAATGATGAACATATAAAAAGTGAGGTTGTTGTTGTAAGTGGAAAAATCCTAGAAGTTAATCTTGATGAAAAAGGCAAAGAAGAGATATCAAATCCCGTTGGAGATATTGTTGTATTTGGTTCTTCTTGTTGTCTAACAGATCATGTAGGTTATGATTTACTTGGTGTCACAACAATCGTTCAAGATTCGAGGTCGAATCTTCTCCAAGAAAGGGAGTATGATACGAACCCAGAAAGCCTATTATTTGGGTGGTCAATAAGCAAGTGGTTCGTGATATTCATTCCATTAATTTGTGATGAATCATATAGTTGGAGGCCTGGAATAAAGTCGAAATCACAGTTCCTAAATGTTCCATGGAAGTTTGTTGCTTCACGACATTTAAGGTGTTGCCACCATGGAAATTACATTGTTGAGGACTTATGCCACAGTTCGGTATTATTGACATATCTCTCTCATATGATCTTCGATTATGCTGATTCAACAGGCTGTAGAAACATAAGAGAAAGATCTACAACTTTTATGTTTTACACTTTCGCCGAATCGAAGAGCATCATGGTGAAATTGGCACGTGAAGATGACGCTGCTTGCTGGACTGGCGGGAATTCCGTTTTTTTCAGTTTTGTTTCCATTTGTTAAGTCTTAGGATTTATTTCTGAGTTGTAATAATTAAGTCCATTAAACATTTACTTATGGGCTTAAGTCTTTGTGTTTTTAATTATGGGCTAAGTAATTACTTGATCCAATTATCTTGCATGATAATTAGGAAAGTAAAGTTTTAGAAAGTAAAATCGAATTTTGCTTCTTCAAGGCAAAACCGATTTTAGTCTTTGTTTAAGTTTAGGAAAGTAATCTCCTACTTTTTAGGAGATAAGTTTGTCTTTAAGTGGAGAGGCAAAAACGTGTTTTGCCTTCTTCAAAACCGTGTCTTAAAATCCTTTTCCAATAAGGATTAGTTTGTTAGTTTGTTAGTTAGTTGGTTAAGAAGTCAAGTTGTATTTTACAACTACTAGGGTTTTGTTTCCTTTTTGGTTTAGCATGGCCGAACCTACTCCCTATAAAAGGGAAAGCATTGTAACGTTTTTCTCAAGTTGAATGAAAGAAGTTTTAGCTTTGCTAAATCGAGAATTTACACCTTGTGTAGTTCGAAACCTTGAAGTTCAAGTTTGATCTTCATTGTAGCAAGTTTTCCTTTAGCGTGACCTTTAGGAGACTTCACCCGAGTTCTTTATTTAAAGAACAAGCCAAAATAACTAGTTTAGCTCATGAATTTTCATGTGTTGAATCAAGTTCTTTTGATACGAATGGCCTTGGATGGATGTCCTTGACCACACGAAATCCACAACCTTCGGATCATTGCTGCACAAAAACGTTAGAACAAACACAACAAAATAGAATTTTGGGCGGAAGGAATTCAAAGGAAAAACGCCAAGTGTTGAAGTAGATCAAACCCCACGTTTTAATACAAAAGAACTTGATTCAACACATGAAAATTCATGAGCTAAACTAGTTATTTTGGCTTGTTCTTTAAATAAAGAACTCGGGTGAAGTCTCCTAAAGGTCACGCTAAAGGAAAACTTGCTACAATGAAGATCAAACTTGAACTTCAAGGTTTCGAACTACACAAGGTGTAAATTCTCGATTTAGCAAAGCTAAAACTTCTTTCATTCAACTTGAGAAAAACGTTACAATGCTTTCCCTTTTATAGGGAGTAGGTTCGGCCATGCTAAACCAAAAAGGAAACAAAACCCTAGTAGTTGTAAAATACAACTTGACTTCTTAACCAACTAACTAACAAACTAACAAACTAATCCTTATTGGAAAAGGATTTTAAGACACGGTTTTGAAGAAGGCAAAACACGTTTTTGCCTCTCCACTTAAAGACAAACTTATCTCCTAAAAAGTAGGAGATTACTTTCCTAAACTTAAACAAAGACTAAAATCGGTTTTGCCTTGAAGAAGCAAAATTCGATTTTACTTTCTAAAACTTTACTTTCCTAATTATCATGCAAGATAATTGGATCAAGTAATTACTTAGCCCATAATTAAAAACACAAAGACTTAAGCCCATAAGTAAATGTTTAATGGACTTAATTATTACAACTCAGAAATAAATCCTAAGACTTAACAAATGGAAACAAAACTGAAAAAAACGGAATTCCCGCCAGTCCAGCAAGCAGCGTCATCTTCACGTGCCAATTTCACCATGATGCTCTTCGATTCGGCGAAAGTGTAAAACATAAAAGTTGTAGATCTTTCTCTTATGTTTCTACAGCCTGTTGAATCAGCATAATCGAAGATCATATGAGAGAGATATGTCAATAATACCGAACTGTGGCATAAGTCCTCAACAATGTAATTTCCATGGTGGCAACACCTTAAATGTCGTGAAGCAACAAACTTCCATGGAACATTTAGGAACTGTGATTTCGACTTTATTCCAGGCCTCCAACTATATGATTCATCACAAATTAATGGAATGAATATCACGAACCACTTGCTTATTGACCACCCAAATAATAGGCTTTCTGGGTTCGTATCAATTTCCAAGCTCAATCCTAATAGGATTAGGATTCATCAATCCTCATCTTGTCCGAGTTCCATAAGAGTTCCATAAAGGCAAATCCGAATGAGACTAGGATTCACAATCCAAGTGGGATTAGGATTCACTAATCCATGGACATTATTTATTGAAGACCAAGATGGCGTGCTTGGGCTTTTGCCAAATTGGATCGCGCCTTTTCTTAAGTAGTTAGAATTAATTAATGTTTTAATAATTAAGTCCAAAACATTTTAATTGGGCTTATTATTAGTATATTTTCGTTTTTTAATTTTATTAATTACATGGCCCAAGTTATCTTGCATGATAATGGCATGTAATGGGCTTTAATTTGTTAGGAAAGTAATTCCCTAAATTTTAGGAGCTTGTCCTTGCCTTCTAGAAGGGCAAAACGTTTTTAGCTTCCTTTTTCCATAAAGGATTAGTTTGTTAGTTGGTTAGTTTAGAAGTCAAGTTGTAATTTACAACTTCTAGGGTTTTATTTCCTTTTCCAATTTGTATGGCCAAAACTCATCCCCTATAAAAAGGAGATGCATGTAACGTTTTTACACAATAAGTTGGTGAATAAAATTGAGTTTTTAGCTTTGCTAAAATTCGTGAATTAACTCCTTGAGTTGTTCAAAGCCTTGAAGAGTTATTTAAATGTTCATTGTAGTTAATCCCCTTTAGCGTGACCTATAGGAGATTACACCAATTGTTCTTTATTTAAAGAGCAGGCCTAATTAACTTGTTTAACTGATTGAATTTTCATAGGTTAAATTAAGTTCATTAGTAATAAAACGTGAAGTTTTGATTTACTCAATTCCTAGCGTTTTTCCTTTGATTTCGTTCCATCCAATTTTGTGTTCTTGTTGTGGATTATCTTGGTAAGAGCAACACGGTCCTATAGCTTGTGTGGGAGATTCGAATTTGGTCCAGGAGTTGGAGCCTCGGCCAACCATTCGCATCAAGATGTCTTGCCCCAACTTCCTCATATGAAAAATTCCATGGCATCACTCCCCCACACTTTGCCTTTTGAGTGGATGGCTAATCTCTTGCAATGTCCTTCCTGGGCAAACACCTTTAACATGAGTGGTTTTTATGAATGAATTCCAAAATGAAAGAAACGTAAAGGCAAAACGAAAAGAAGAAAACAAACTACTTATTAAAACTAAAGGAAAAAAAAAGTAGTTCTGGATTTTAGATAGTCTCCAGCTAGACTTTATTTATGAAGCTTTCTTCATGAAATGAACTCGGTGAACCCATCTCCCTACCAAACGAAAGATGAGAACTCATAAGCACTCGTATTCCTCTTGTAAGACACTTGAGGAGTAACATCAAGTACACTCTCAAGCTCATGGACACTAGGAACATCCTCCACAAAATGCACCTTAAACCACTGGGACTCCCCCACACTTGACACCTTCAGTGAATCTTCTCTTGTTGGAAACACATTAACCAACTCTTCCACCACATCCACCATTTGAATCCTACAAGGCTCAACCAAAGGTTTTTCATCCTTGGTCTCAACAAAGCCATCAGTACGTTCAAACATAGATGCATCAAATAAGCAAGTTGTTACCAAGTTAGTTCTGTCGATAAAAAGTTTCTCATCCTCATCATCCAAGATAAAATGGTGATCACCCCAAATTTTCCCAATGTTCTCACCATAAACAAAAACAGAATTGTTTTCTTTTAACAAAAATTGCTCTTCGTGCACTTGTGGTGAGTTACCAATTACACACATAGATCCATTCACAGTTTCAAGAATTTGTGTTTCACAAAGAGATTCAACAATTTCCACATTATCTTGATTCATTGTGTTGCAATGTTCTTCCAGATGAGATTCTATGCAATTTATCAAGGTATCAAGAAAAGAACAACCATCATCATCAACAAGCATAGCATGGCTCTTATTATCGTTTGCACAATTCTTAACACATGCTTCCTGTAACGTATGATCTACCAAAGTTTGGCTTGACAATTCAAAGCTTGACTCTTTTATTGGACAAATTGAATAACATTCTACCACAGATGCATTGTCAGGTAAAATCGTGCAATCTTCTAAATCATGCTCTTCCAAATCAATTTCTTCATCATCAACAAATTTATCAACAGAAATGTAGTCATGCTTAATACCCTCATCAACTAAAGTTGTAGAACACTCAACAACTTGAATGGAACAAAAAGATTCTGTGTGCATGGGTTGTTTCATGGCATAGTTCACATCAAAAACTACTTCTTCATTATTAATCCTAAATGTGACAGTTTTGTTTCGAACACCAATTAAAGCATCACCAGTGGCTAAGAAAGGACGACAAAAAATGAGAGGAACCTCAGTGTCCTCTTCCATGTCAAGCACAATAAAATCAACCGGTAATGTAAATTTATCTATTCTTACCAAAACATCTTCTACCAAGCCAATGGGAGTTACCAATGATCTATTTGCCAATTGGAGAGTTACTGCAACTGGGCGAATCCGGCTTTCCAATCCAACATTGATAGCAATAGATAATGGCATTAAGTTGATTCCAGCACCCAAGTCACACAACGCTTTTGCAAAATGCCTTGTGCCTATTTTGCATGGGATAGTGCAACTCCCAGGATCCTTAAGCTCCGGAGGAAGATCATGAACCATCCAAGCTTGAGTGCACTCAGAAACCATCATGGGAACATCACATCTCAAGATTTGCTCTTTGTTGGAGATGAGATCCTTGAAATATTTGGCATATTTTGGCATTGATGTCACTAAATCCATCAAAGGAAGATCCACGTTCACTTGCTTGAGTACATCCAGGAACCTCTTGAACTGAGGGCCTTTTTGAGGAGGTGGTTTCTTCCTCTCTGGAAAAGGAGGTTTAGGAGCATACTCAGGGTAGTTGTAAGGATTGGAATTCTTAGTGATTTCATTTCCTACCCTAGCTGGTATCTCCTTCTTCACAGCTCTATCACCCTCTTGCTCACCATCCTTTTCAAGTTCAAGAATTTCCTCAGCTTCATCTTTTTGGTCCTCTTCCAAGCAATCACCCTTATCTTCTGACTTCTTATTTCCTGGCAAAAGTTTTCCACTCCTCAAAGTGATGGCATTGCATGCTTCCCTTCCTTTTGGATTCGAAACAGTGTCACTTGGTAGTGCTCCTTTTTGCTTATGATGCACATCATTAGCCAATTGACCAAGCTGCATCTCAATATTCTTCCAAATGGCTTCATGATGTTTAACACTTGATTCCAAGCTTCCAAACCTTTGCTCAGACCTCTGCTCATTCTTGTCCAACCTCTCCAACAAATTTTGAAACATACCTTCCACAGATGGCTTCCCTTGTTCTTGCGCTGATGTACTAGCTTGGTGATCAAAACCTGGTGGAGGATTGGTAGTTCTCCTTTGATCATTCTCTTGAGTATATTGGCTTCCCTGGCTTTGGTTTTGTTGTCCCCAAGTTCCTTGATTGCCTCCATATCCTCTGTTGTTCCCTCCTGAGTAATTTCCAGAATACTGTGGCCTGTTGCCATAATTATTCACATATTGAATGGATTCAGTAGTGACAGAGCACTCATAATTATAGTGTTCACCCTTGCATAATCCACAAGACAACTTTAGAGTTTGCACTTGCTTAGCCAATGCTTCAAATTTTGCACTGAGTGATGTTTCCTCATCTACATCAAGTACTCCTCTTTGTCTTCTGGCATGTGGCTTTCAGGTCTCTGGGAAGATATACTCATCCTCAGCAATTTGATTAAATAGCTCCCGTACTTCAGGCACAGACTTATCTTTGAGTGCCCCGTTAGCACATGCCTTAACCATCAAAGAAGATTTAGGATTTAAGCCTTTCAAGAAAGTGTTTAGTTCCCTGATCTCTCCCAAATCATGATTGGGGCATTGTCTGATTAGATCGTTGAATCTCTACCAAGCTTCTCTAAATGTCTCACCTTCTTGTTGCTGAAAGTTCATAATTTCCAACCTTCTCTTTTCAAGCTTAGCTGGAGGGAAGTATTTGGACAAGAACCTCTTCTGTAGATCATCAAATGACATAGCTGCGTTGGCTCCTTCAATGCTCTTGAACCAATGTTTAGCCTTTCCACACAAAGATAAAGGAAACAAAATCCTATGAACCTCACCCCTATCAACCCTTGGCAACTTGAAAGTGCTACATAATCCAAGGAACTAATCAAGGTGGTCGTTAGGATCCTCATTATCAAGCCCTTGGAAAAACTGGCCCTGAGTGATCATGGAGACTATCTGTGGAGGAATGTGGTAACTTTCCACGTCTATGTCCTGCTGCCCAAATCGGTTGTCGAAATTTACTACGTAATGATCCCAAACCTAGGTGCTTTTGCTCCTTGTTCAGCCATTTCTCTCTGTTGCCTTAGTTGTGCTCTCAAAGTTTTCTCCAACTCAAGATCCAATAGGAATTGTGGTTCTCCTGCAAACCTGCTAGACCTTGGCATACACAACACACCGTAGTGAAGTGTAATAACAAAGAAACAAGTACTTCAAATATGCAACAAAGAAACAGACCACAAATCTCAACACGTACTCAAAACTATGAACAGAACAAAACACACACAAAATGAAAGCTAAAGTAAATGACACACTACAAAACACAAAGTAGAACAAGTAAAAATCAAGAACAATTTAACAAATTCCAAAACCGATTGCTTTCCCCGGCAACGGCACCAAAAATTAACAGGCTTATCGCGTACCCTCAATTTTACCCTAACTACTACTGTAGAAGTGGAAGCAGGGATCGTAATCCACAGGGAAGGCGTAGGTTAAGAAATTTGTGAGCAAATTGTTCTAAAAGTCTTGTCACAGAATCTAAGTACTAGAAAGAATGTAATTTCAACACAAAAAATGAGAACAGTGGTACAAAAGGTAGCAATAAACAAGGATGAAACAGATGTCTCAGGATTCTTGTATTGGATGAACACAGGCTTAGTAAATCTATGCTATGCAATCAATAAGCAATTAAATGCCTTGGAGACCTAATTTGCCTATAAGTTCAAGCTGTGGTTAGCATGGCGACCACTCCACTTCCTGTACTTCCTATCACCATCTCCTCCCATGGCGAGGCCCGAGAATAATGGATTAACCTCCGCAAAGTCTCAACTTTCCAAGCTAACTACTCTAACATGCAAAGTCCTAAGAACTCCTATGGCGAGGCCCATCCTAGGGTTCACATATCATTGTTGTTAATACAGAAAGCTCCTTTAACACTTTTCCTTAGGTTTCAATTCATTAACACTTCCTATGTCGAGGCCTGAGTTTCAGAATTGATTTGATTACAGAAAACAAGTGCAAAAACTTAAACAATCACAATTTAGTTCTCAGTTCATGTAACTTCGCTAACTTTGATGATTCACTCCTCAATTTAGCATGTCGACCACAATTGAAGCTTGATCCATTCAAAAATAGCTAGGAATTATGAAATTCAACATATGTCTATGCATAATTCAAATGTGATTTCAATACTCAACATTAGATCAATTACATAGCATACAATCTACTAAATCACGTATTCATCCATTAAGAATTCTAAGATATCATAGATTTAGCCGAATGATAGGAATGAGCCCGAGTCCACATTGCCGAATCCAGCTTCCCATGATCCATTAGCAAATCTTGGTGGTCCAATGACAAGATCAAGGAGCAAGAGGATGAAGGAAGCACTACAAGCATTGTTATCAACACATTGTGAGTTGATGGCCAATGTTCAAAGGAGTTCGACACCACCATCTCAAGATGAAGTACTTTGGCATATATCTTCAATAACAATTTATGATCCACCTTGAAGAAATAATGTGAAGGCCGAAATATTAAAGTCCAAGAAGAAGGCGTGTTTTGGGCTTTGAAATAGATCACGCCCTTTTTAATATATTTTAGGGTTTATTATGTTGTTTTTAATTAAGTCCACTTAACAATTTTATGGGCTTAATTGGCGTTTTTATTAAGTGTTAATAAGGTATTACTTGGCCCAATTATCTTGCATGATAATGGCAAGTAAAATCGTGTTTGGCCACCTTTGGAATAATCGTTTGCCCTAATCCTTTTTGGAAAAGGATTAGCTTATTAGTTTGTTAGTTGTTAGTTTCCAATTCCAATTTGGAAAGTTGGTTAGTTTAGAAGTCAAGTTGTAATTTACAACTTCTAGGGTTTTATTTCCTTTTCCAATTTGTAGAGCCGAAACTCATCTCTATATAAAGAGATCATTGTAAACGTTTTTTAGACATGTTGAATTGAAAGAATTTTGGCTTTGCTAAATTAAATTTGACATCACCAACGTGAATTATTCTTGAGTAATTCATAAGACCCGCCAAACCTTAAGTGAGGAACTTTAGGTAAAGCTTACAAGTTCTAGATTTATAGAACTGGCCAAACTTGATAGGTTTAATTTATTGATTTACAATTGTTAAACTTAATCAATTTGTGTTAACGTTGGGGTTAGGTTAATTTTAATCTTGCCTTTTCGTTTCATATCTCTTTTCCGCAAATTGTGTTCTTGTTTCTTGAATTGAGTTTTTGGTGCACAACGATCCGAACTTGTGGAAAATTCGTGTGGATTGGGACTTCATCCTACTCCATTCGTGTGGATTGGGACTTCATCCTACTCCATTCGTATCAATTGGTATCAGAGCAAAAAAAGGTTGTTCATCAAAAAAAATTCAGGTTTTGCGTTTTGTTCTCTCTCGGATTTTTGTCCTTCCTTTTTGCGTCGTTCTTGCTGTTTTGTTGCGTTAATTTCTGCAGATTTTGTGGTGTCTTTTTGTTGCTGTTTTCGTGTCTTTATTGCTGTCCAAGGTCGTCATAATTCTGCCTTTAAATTACGTCAAAATCGCATGCAATTTGTTGCTAAAATCTGTCCAATTCGTGTTCATCCATTGTTCGGATTTTTGCGATTTTTGTTGTGTTGTTCTTTGCTGTTTTGTGTCGTGTTTTGCTGCTGTTTTTCTTCATAATTCTGCATTGTTCTTGTTCATCATCATAGTGTGGAATTCTTGAGTCATTCTTGCTGAAATCACGTCCAAAGAATTAGGGTTTGTCAAACTAGGGTTTGTGAAATTAGGGTTCTTATTCAAAATTTCATAACTTCCTTGTTTCTCATCCTTTTCTTGATCTTTCTTTTGTGTTAGTTTCATCATTCTATTGCCATCAAAGTGTGTTTTGATCAAACTTTTTCACCATCTCAAAAAGACGAGTTCTTGACCACTTTCTTGAAAATCTTGATTTTTCTTGGAAATTCGAAAGTGCTCAAATTTGAATCTTGAAGACATATTCTTGCTCTTTGTGATATTTCTTGAATCTTTGGTAAAAGTGGTATCTTCAAAATCCGAAATTTTGTTGACTTCTTGATACATTGAAGTGGTTGAAAATTTAGGGTTTATCAACAACCTCAAAAACCCTAGTTAAGCTTTTTGTCAAAAAAAAAAGGCCATTACAAAAAAAAAAAAAAAAAAGGCCATTACAAAAAAAAAAAAAGAGACCAAGTAAAAATCAGCCCAAAGGCATTTGGTCTAAAGTGAAAAAAAAAAAAACAAAAAAAAAACAAAAAAAAATTTTATTTTTTTTTCGTATTTAATTTTATAGTTTCGGACACCACTTTCGGACCCCTTAACCGTCCGAAAACTACCGTCCGAACCTCGACAGAGAAGTCACAAATTTTCACAAAAACTTTCGGACGCCACTTTCGGACCCCTGACCCGTCCGAAACTACCGTCCGATCCTCGACAGAGATTTGAAATTTTTTTAACAAAGTTTCGGACGCCACTTTCGGCCGTCCGAACCTTTGTTCTACCGTCCGAAACTCGGCAGAGAGTTTCTATAAACTATAACTTCAAACCTTCATAACTTTCTCATTTTTAATCGGAATTGAGTGATTCAAAAACACATCTTCTTGTTATCTTCTCTAGTTTCTGAATTCGTAGCTTTCTGAAGTTAATCTGTTTATACCCCATACGTGATCTTAAATTCTTCTTGTGACGTGAATTTTTCTTTTCAAACTTCTTTGGTTTTGCTTTTGTGAATTGATTTGTTTGAACTAATTGGTTGAGACTTGTTCTTAAAATCGACAAACAGTAAGCTTCAATTAGTTTGAGAGATTCATTGAGAGTATTTAGATAGGGTATACACGAGAAAAGCCATTACACTAGAGAGGAGAGTATTACTCACCAAAAGTGAGAACCCGAGAGGTTTTTTTTTTATTTTTGCTATCTTTTGTTGTTTTTTTTTACTAAGTTGCAGGAACAATGGAGGGAGATGATAAAACACCTCAAGGACAACCCCAAACGGATCAAAAATATGTTAATGATGTTCTATTTGACATGATCCGAAAGCTCAATCTAAAGATTGATAATTTAACAATTTTTCCTTCACCAAAAAAAGGTTCTACTTCTCGACAGAATAAACATGAAGAAGCCGAGCCTAGTGATGAGGAGAATGAGGAGTTCATGGATTCTCCTAAAAATGGTAAGAAATCTGATTTGTCAATTAGTGGAGTTAAACTAACATTGCCTACTTTCCATGGTAAAGCAGATCCGGAAGCTTATTTTGATTGGGTTCGAGAGCTTGAACACTTCTTTGAAGGTAATAGCTATCCCGAACATAAGAGGTATCGCCTAGCCTTCATGCACCTCAAGGATTATGCAAGTTTGTGGTGGGATAAGGTAATGAGATCTAGACGTGAAGATGACGAACCACCTATTCAAACTTGGAAGCAAATGAAAGCGCTTATGAGGAAGAAGTATGTTCCATCACATTATAGCCGAGAGTTCAACAGAAAATTGCACTCCCTTGTTCAAGGAAACAAAACCGTGGAGGAATACTACCATGAGATGGAAGCTCTCATGATCAAGGCCAATGTTCGTGAAGATCCCGATTCAACAATTGAAAGATTTCTTAGAGGTATGAATTCTGAATTGTCTTATCATGTTGATTTACAATCTTATGTTGATATTAATGAGCTTGTTCATAAAGCTATTAAGATTGAAAGGCACATGAAAGGTAAGAACAGGTTCACACAACAGAATCCACCATGGCAAAGGGATTTGAAATCTAAATCAGCCCCTTTCACTCCACCAACAAAACCAAGGCAATTTACCTCAAACCAGCCATCTAGTGCGCTTCCTTATGTCCCAAAATCAGTCCCCAAAGCTGCTGAAAATGCCCCTAAACCGGCGACAACTTCTGCTCCAAGATTGAGGGATATTAGATGTTTTAAATGTCAAGGCTATGGTCACTTGCAAGCCAATTGTCCTACTACCCGGATCATGATTACTTTAAATACTGGCGAAGTGGTAAGTGATGATGATTGTGCCGACATGCCACCTCTTGAAGAAAAGTACCAAGATGATCAAAGTGATGAGGGTGAAAAGCTTGATGAGCCGACCTACTCAGTTGGTAACTTTTCTTTAGTTTCTCGCCGTGTTCTTAATGTTCAACCTTTGGAAGATAATGATTTGATGCAACGTGATAACATATTTCACACACGCTGTTTAGTGCAAAACATGGTTTGTAGTGTGATTATTGATAGTGGTAGTTGCACAAATGTGGCGAGCACCTTACTTGTTAACAAACTGAATTTGAATTGCATGAAACATCCAAAACCATATAGGCTTCAATGGTTAAATAATTCAGTTGAAACTCGTGTCACTAAACAAGTAAAGTTTTCTTTCACCATTGGTAAATATGTTGATACTGTTTTATGTGATGTTGTTCCAATGGAGGCTAGTCATATTTTACTTGGTAGACCTTGGCAATTTGATTGTGATGTGCTTTATCATGCCAAGAAAAATTTTTACAGCTTTGTGCATAATGGTAAAAAGTATAGTCTTCATGCTTTAACTCCTTCTCAAGTTTTTGAAGATCAAACTCGAATTGCACAAGCTTGTAAAGACATAAATGAAGCTAAGAAGAAGAAGGAACTAGAAAAACAACAAAACGAAAAATCTAATTTAGGCCGAGATGTAGTTAATAAGAAATCTTGTTGTTTTGCTTCTTCTAATGAGATTAAGAGAGCATTGATTAATAGGCAGTCCTTATACTTCATGTTTAGCAAGGAACTTATACTTGTTGTTGACAGTGATAACCTTGCTTCTTTGCCTAGTGCCGTGTACTCTCTTTTGCAGGAATATAGTGATGTGTTTCTCGAGGAGTTACCAATAGGTTTACCACCTATTCGTGGCATTGAGCACCAAATTGATTTCATCCCAGGAGCTCAAATTCCAAACCGACCAGCTTATAGAGCAAATCTGGAGGAAACAAAAGAGATTCAACGTCAAGTGGATGAACTCCTTGACAAAGGTATTGTGCGTGAATCTCTTAGTCCATGTTCAGTTCCTGTTATCTTAGTCCCTAAAAAGGATGATACTTGGCGAATGTGTGTAGATTGCCGTGCTGTTAATAAGATTACCATTAAGTATAGACATCCAATTCCTAGATTAGATGATATGCTTGATGAATTGCATGGATCTTCCATATTTTCCAAAGTTGATTTGAAAAGTGGGTACTACCAAATACGAATGAAAGAAGGAGATGAATGGAAAACTGCTTTTAAAACAAAGTATGGGTTGTATGAATGGTTAGTTATGCCTTTTGGTTTATCTAATGCACCTAGTACTTTCATGAGGCTTATGAACCATGTTTTTCGTCATTTCATTGGAAAGTTTGTGGTAGTCTACTTTGATGATATCTTGATATATAGCAAATCACTTGATGAGCATGTTGAACATTTAAAACTCGTGTTTGCTATATTGCGTGAGAACCAATTATATGCTAACCTTAAAAAGTGTTCTTTCTGTTTGGAATCTATTATCTTTTTGGGTTATGTTGTAAGTTCTCAAGGCATTGCTGTTGATGAGTCAAAAGTCAAGGCAATCTTAGATTGGCCGAGACCACAAAATGCTAGTGAGGTAAGAAGTTTTCATGGATTAGCAAGTTTTTATAGAAGATTTGTTAAAGACTTTAGTTCCATTGCTGCACCTTTAAATGAACTTGTTAAAAAGAATGTCACTTTTGCATGGAATAAAGAACATGAAAACGCCTTTAACACTTTGAAGTATAAATTGACTCATGCCCCTTTACTTGCTTTGCCGAATTTTAATAAAGCTTTTGAGATACACTGTGATGCCTTCGGGATTGGTATTGGTGCTGTTCTTATGCAGGAATCAAGGCCCGTGGCTTATTTCAGTGAAAAGCTTAATGGGGCATCCTTAAAGTATGCAACTTATGACAAGGAGTTGTATGCATTGGTAAGGTCATTGCAGGTTTGGCAACACTACTTATGGCCAAAAGAATTCATAATCCATTCTGATCATGAAAGTCTCAAATTCTTAAAGACTCAAGGTAAGTTGAATAAGAGACATGCAAAATGGTTAGAATTCATTGAAACTTTTCCTTATGTGATTAAATATAAATCTGGTCAAGAGAATGTGGTAGCTGATGCTTTATCTAGGAGATATGCTTTATTTACCTATTTACATGCAAAGCTACTTGGATTTGAATTGATTAAAGACTTGTATAAGGAAGATGTTGACTTTGCCGAATCTTATGATCTTTGTTCAATACGGCCGAATGGTGATTATTTTGTGCATGATGGTTTCTTGTTTCGCAAGAATAAATTGTGCATTCCCTCATGTTCCATTCGTGATTTACTTGTTAAAGAAACCCATGGGGGAGGGTTAATGGGGCATTTTGGTATTGTTAAAACACTTTCTGTTTTGAATGAGCACTTTTATTGGCCTAACATGATTAAAGATGTTAAAAGTGTTTGTGAAAAATGTATTGTGTGTAAGCATGCTAAGTCCAAAGTAATGCCTCATGGTTTGTATCAACCTCTGCCTGTTCCTAGCAACCCTTGGATTGACATATCTATGGATTTTGTGTTAGGGTTACCTAGATCACGCACTGGTAATGATAGCATTTTTGTTGTGGTTGATAGATTTAGTAAAATGGCTCACTTCCTTGCATGTTCTAAATCTAATGATGCTACCAAAATTGCTGACCTTTTCTTTAAGGATATTGTACGTTTGCATGGAATTCCTAAGAGTATTGTCAGTGATAGAGATGTCAAGTTTTTGTCACATTTTTGGCGTACACTTTGGAATAAATTAGGCACAAAATTATTGTTTTCTACTGTTGCACATCCACAGACTGATGGTCAAACAGAAGTAGTAAATCGTACATTGTCTAATTTGCTTCGTGCTATCATTCAAAAAAACTTAAAGAATTGGGAGAATTATTTGCCACACATTGAATTTGCATATAACCGAACTGTTCATAGTTCTACTGGTTATTCACCTTTTGAAGTCGTGTATGGATTTAATCCTTTAACTCCCCTTGATATTTTGCCTCTTCCTATTAATGAGTTTGTTAATGTGGAAGGTAGAGCTAAAGCTGATTTTGTAAGGGAATTGCATGAAAAGGTTTACAAAAATATTCAAAGGCGTAATGAGCAATATGCAAAACAAGCCAACAAGGGCAGAAGACAAGTGATTTTCGAACCTGGAGATTGGGTTTGGATTCACTTGCGGAAGGAAAGGTTTCCTGAAAAGAGGAAATCTAAACTTCATCCAAGAGGAGATGGTCCTTTTCAAGTCTTGGAAAGGATTGGAGAAAATGCATATAGAATCGAACTACCTAGTGAGTATGGTAATGTTTCATCTACTTTCAATGTTTCTGATTTGAGCTTATATGATGTAGGTGATTCGAGGACGAATCATTTCGAGGAGGGAGGGAATGATAGGAATGAGCCCGAGTCCACATTGCCGAATCCAGCTTCCCATGATCCATTAGCAAATCTTGGTGGTCCAATGACAAGATCAAGGAGCAAGAGGATGAAGGAAGCACTACAAGCATTGTTATCAACACATTGTGAGTTGATGGCCAATGTTCAAAGGAGTTCGACACCACCATCTCAAGATGAAGTACTTTGGCATATTTCTTCAATAACAATTTATGATCCACCTTGAAGAAATAATGTGAAGGCCGAAATATTAAAGTCCAAGAAGAAGGCGTGTTTTGGGCTTTGAAATGGATCACGCCCTTTTTAATATATTTTAGGGTTTATTATGTTGTTTTTAATTAAGTCCACTTAACAATTTTATGGGCTTAATTGGCGTTTTTATTAAGTGTTAATAAGGTATTACTTGGCCCAATTATCTTGCATGATAATGGCAAGTAAAATCGTGTTTGGCCACCTTTGGAATAATCGTTTGCCCTAATCCTTTTTGGAAAAGGATTAGCTTATTAGTTTGTTAGTTGTTAGTTTCCAATTCCAATTTGGAAAGTTGGTTAGTTTAGAAGTCAAGTTGTAATTTACAACTTCTAGGGTTTTATTTCCTTTTCCAATTTGTAGAGCCGAAACTCATCTCTATATAAAGAGATCATTGTAAACGTTTTTTAGACATGTTGAATTGAAAGAATTTTGGCTTTGCTAAATTAAATTTGACATCACCAACGTGAATTATTCTTGAGTAATTCATAAGACCCGCCAAACCTTAAGTGAGGAACTTTAGGTAAAGCTTACAAGTTCTAGATTTATAGAACCGGCCAAACTTGATAGGTTTAATTTATTGATTTACAATTGTTAAACTTAATCAATTTGTGTTAACGTTGGGGTTAGGTTAATTTTAATCTTGCCTTTTCGTTTCATATCTCTTTTCCGCAAATTGTGTTCTTGTTTCTTGAATTGAGTTTTTGGTGCACAACGATCCGAACTTGTGGAAAATTCGTGTGGATTGGGACTTCATCCTACTCCATTCGTGTGGATTGGGACTTCATCCTACTCCATTCGTATCACCGATGATCATCTTTCTCATCTCAAAATCAACAAATTGCAACATTGATAAGGTCATTCTCATTTAATTGGAATAATTTACCGATTTACTCGAGAGAATTGTCGGTTTCTTTGTCAATTGAGAATGAGAATGATAAATCCAATCCAAATTTACAATCAGAGTTGAGATCGGAGAAGAAATATTTAGTGAGAGAAAATAGATCTAGAGAGAGAAGATAAGAATTCCCGCTTTAATTCAAAAGATGGTTCTAAAATCTCGGATCCTCTCTTTACATGCTAGCTACCTTCCCTATATATAGAGTTGGGAAAACGTAAGTAATACGCAACATAAAATGTATAAAGTTTTACATAAGTGTCTTCAAAAAAATGACTAAAATTTAGCCCAAGAAGTGAAAATTCGATATTTGAAGAAAAGTTCAGCATTTCAGCACCTTCAATGTTCATTTCCAGCGCCTTCAGTTACCAAACAGTCTTCCAGCGCCTTCCAGCTTCAGCGCCAGTGCCTTCAGCTTCTCAGAACTCCAGGTGAAGAAATCAGCATCGAACCACGCCTTCAAGCCGCAACCAATCACGCCTTCAGCATTCTCGCGAGCTTCCAAGCAGAACAGCCTTCAGGAAATCACGCCTTCTTGCCACCGAACTTCACGCCTTCAGCTGCCTGGAAATTCAGAAAATCAAAGCTTCAACACTTAGCCATTTTTCCAGCAAACTCAACTACAAAATATTTCATGGCTATAACTTCCCACCAAGATTTGATCATGATGCACTGTGAATTAGAGAAAACTTAAAACATGAAAGTCGTAACCGTTTGTCTTAGCTTTCTACAGCCGTTTGAAACACCCAATGCGGACCTAAGACGAAAGAGTTATGATCCAACCAATACAGTGTGACAAAGCTGAAAAAAAACTTCATGGAACAAATCTTCAAACACTTAGTCGATTTCCTGTCATCAGAATACACAAACTTTGCCCACGAGATCTCGTGGGCAATTTTTCTTCTATTTTTTACTCCACGAAATTTTGTGGAGTAAATTTTGATATTTTTGTTTTCTCCACGAGATTTCGTGGAGTAAATTTTTGCATTTTTTTTCTCCACGAAATCTCGTGGAGAAAATGTGTGAATTTGGCCGTTTGTTTCCTTAGACAATGTGTGTGCAACCATGTTTAGAGTGTGCAAATGTTGTGCCAAGAATGCTTGAGTAGTGTGCCAAGAGTGTTGTGCTTGTTGAACTCAATTCCAAGTTTCATGCCAAGTGATGTGCCACTGAAAGTATGCCAGTGTATTAAGTTGTGAAGTGATGGTGGTGCATGAGTTGTGTGTTGTGAGTTTATGGCAAGATGAGTGCAAGGTGCGTGCATGTGTGGCGTGCCAAGGTGTAGATGTTGTGGCAAGAGTAGCATGGCAAAGTGTGTTGGCAAGGCTTGGCAAGGCAAGTGTGTGCGTTCGGCAAAGTGTTGGCAAGATGTTGCTTGGCAAGGTAAGGCAAAGTGAGGTGCCAAGTGTGGCAAGGTGGTGTGCCAAGGTTGGTGCAACTGGTCTGCCAAAGTTGACGTGCCAAGTGACCGCGTGCACAAATGGCATGCCAAGTGATGCAATGCAAGACCATGTGTGACTTAGTATTCATTCCAGCACCAAGCTCCAGTTCCATGCCAGATTCATGTGTCTTAGCCTCTGAATTAGACCCAGTGGTAAACATAAAAGTTCTAGCTAATCCTCTTAGCTTTCCATCAGTTCAAGAACCAGAATCATTGGGTACTTGTAACTCATGATATACACATTTTGTCAAACTGTGGCAATGAACTTTAACACAGAAATCCTGAACGTCGCAATCTTAAAGAAGCCCCCGTTTCTCATGCGTACACACAGAATTAGAAACTAGTTAAAACACAAGAAATGTAGTGCACCCAAGGGGCTTTCCAGAACATGCAAGATCTCATCATTCAGAAAAGAATTGAAAGAGTTATACCCAAAACAAGTTGCACCAACATTCTGCCCAAACCCTAATTTGGCCAAATAAGCTCATTTCGGTTTTTCTTAAATTCCCACTCACCATTCTCATTGTTTCAAACTCTGAATCTTGTCATTTGACACCAAGCATATATTTTC
Organism: Ophiorrhiza pumila; assembly: GCA_016586305.1. Classification (NCBI taxonomy): domain Eukaryota; kingdom Viridiplantae; phylum Streptophyta; class Magnoliopsida; order Gentianales; family Rubiaceae; genus Ophiorrhiza; species Ophiorrhiza pumila. The sequence goes on along the minus strand of BLIW01000005.1, from coordinate 13,867,174 downwards.
CTCATTTTAACAACATTTTTGGTCTTTTTCACCATTTAAACACTATGAGTTGCAAACCACATAAACACACAATATAGCACATTGCACCACACATTTGCATGAAAATCAAGGCAAAAGCCAAGTGAAATAATACATTTATATTGGTATAAAACCTACTTATCAATCTTCATCCAAGGCCATTCGTATCAAATTGGTATCAGAGACCAAGGTTGTTCATCAAAACTTTAGGTTTTACGTTTTCTTCTTCTCTCGGTTTTAGCTCTTGTTGTTGCGTCATTCTTGCTATTTTGTGTCGTCCTTTCTGCTGCAGATTTTGCTTTGTTTGCTACTTTTTTGTGTCTTTCTTGCTGTCCTAGGTCGTCATAGGTTCAGTCATTAAATTCGCCAAAATCGCATGCCAATTTGTTGCTCACAATCTGCCCGAAATCATCTTGCTCTTGTTTTGCGTCTTTAGAGTCATTCTTGTGTTGTTTTCTTTAGCGTTTTGTTGCTGTTTTTGGTATCTATATTCTGCATTGTTTTGTTCATCATCATAGTCTGGAATTCTTGAGTCTTTATTGCTGAAATCACGTCCAAACCCTAGGTGTCAAATTAGGGTTTCTTCAAAACCCTAGTTTCGGTCTTAAGAGCATAACTTCCTTGTTTCTTATCCGATTCTTGATCTTCCTTTTGTGTTAGTTTCAATGTTTCATTCTTTTCATAGTGTGTTCTGATCAAACTTTTATCACACTCGAAAAAGATAAGTTCTTGAACACTTTCTTGAACTTCTTGATTTTATTGAAAATCTGAAAGTGTCAAAATTTGAATCTTGAGCCATATGCTTGATCCTTGTTGAAAATCTTAAATATTTTGTGAAAGTGGCACATCCAAATTCGAAATTCTTGGTGAGTTATTAAAGTTTGAAAATTTTAAGGTTTTTAAGGTTAAGACAAAAAGACAAAACATCCTTAAACCTTAATCCAAGGTTGTTGTCTTCAAACCTTAAACCTAAGTACTTGTACTAGGTTCTTATCTTAAAACCTTAAACCTAGTATTGTCCTAGGTTATTGTCCGAACCTTAGTGTTTTTGTTTCGTCCAAGGTTTGTGTCCAAACCTTAAAATTTTTGTTTTGTACTAGGTTGTTGTCCGAACAAAAAAAAAAAGAGACCGAATCAAAAAAAAATACGGTCAATTTAAAAATATATATATATATATTTAAATAGTCGAACTTTTATTTATTTCTGTTATTTAATTTTAATTTTTTTTACAATTGAAAGAACTAAGTGTTCTCGAGCTTTTGTTTCTTGAAAACCACCTTGAATTAAAAGTGCCATAACTTGCTCAATACTTATCGGATTTAGTTGATTCAAATTGCGTTTTCTTCATCTTTGAGTCTATTTTCTAAATATCCCAGTTTCTGAATCTATCAAGTTATACCCAAACATGTTCTTAAATACTCTTGTGACGTGATTTGCTTAAAAACTTCTTTGATTTAACTTGTGTGAATCTTATTGTTGAATACTTTGGTTGAGGCAAGTTCTTATAATCATTGAAACAGTAAGTTCTATAGTTGAGAGTATTAGTATAGGGTATACACGAGAAAAGCCTTCATAATAGAGAGAAGTGTATCTACTCACCCAAATCGTGAGGAACTCATGAGGATTTCTATATATTCTTGCGATCTCTTTACTAACCTTACAGGTACAATGGAGGAAGAAAATAGTAGACCCAAAGGTTCTAAACCTATATCCGAAGCCGAGCAAAAGTTTGCCAATGAGGTCCTCTTTAATATGTTACAAAAGATCAACATCCGCCTTGATAACTTGAAGTCTAACTCTAAAGGATCCACCTCAAGGAAACTTAAGTTTGAAAAGGAAGGATCGGAAGATGAGTATGATGAAGAGGAGTTGCCGAATTCTCCAAAGAAAGGTGACAAATCAAAGATTTCAATTGCTTCTGTTAAGTTAACCATTCCTACTTTTCATGGCAAAGAAGATCCCGATGCATATTTTGATTGGGTTCGGAACACTTTTTTTAAGGCCATGATTACCCCAAAAAAGAGAAGTATAGACTTGCCTTTATGCACTTTAAGGATTATGCTAGTCTACGGTGGGATGAAGTTACTCGAACAAGGTGTCAAGATGGTGATAGGCCGATTAAGTCTTGGAGTCAAATGAAATTGCTTATGAGGAAAAAGTATGTCCCTTTTCATTAAAACCGTGAATTGAACAGAAAATTGCACTCACTTGTGCAAGGTACTAAATCGGTTGAGGAGTATTACCATGAGATGGAAGCTTTGATGATTAAGGCTAATGTCCAAGAGGATCCCGACTCTACTATAGAAAGGTTTTTGAGAGGTATGCATTCTGATTTAGCTTATCATGTGGATTTGCAAAGTTATGTTGATATTAATGAACTTGTCCACAAAGCAATCAAGATTGAAAAGCACATGAAAGGGAAGAATAAGTTCTTACAACCGCCACCACCTTGGCGAAGGGAACAAAAGCCAAATGTTGTCCCTTTCATTCCACCTAACAAGCCACGCCAATTCACCTCCAATCCAATGTCGAGTGTATCATCCCAATTTCCAAAATCAGTCCCTAAAGCTGTGGAGAACACCCCAAAATCGGCGTCAAATCCTCCCATGTGTATGGTTCCAAAGCCAAGCTTGCATGATCCATTGGTGAATCTTGATGGTCCAATGACAAGACTAAGGAGCAAAAGGATGAAACAAGCATTGCAAAGCTTGTTATCAACACATTGTGAAGTTCTTTGAGATTCTTATCACTTGGAGGCCGAGCCATCTCAATATGAAGTCCTTTGGCATGTTTCTTCAATAACAATTCATGAAGATGTTCCTCAAAGTTCTACATTAGAACTTAAGGAAATTCCACCTTGAAGAAGCTTGCATGGCTGAAACTATAAAGTCCAAGAAGAAGGCGTGTTTTGGGCTTGACAATGGATCACGCCTATTCTTTGTGTTTAGGATTTATTGTGTTGTTTTTAATTAAGTCCACTTAACATTATAATGGGCTTAATGTGGCGTTTTATTTAGGTGTTTAAGTTAATTACTTGGCCCAATTATCTTGCATGATAATGGCAAGTAAAAGTTTAGGAAACTTAAGAAGTCAAATTGGTTTTTGCTTCTGAAGAAGTTTAGGAAAGTAGTTAGCAAAAACGTGTTTTGCTTTCCTTTAATCGTGTTTAGAATCCTTTTCTATAAAGGATTTAGTTAAGGTTTCATGTTTTTGTAGCCTATTTCTAGGTGAGTTTTTCGCATGAAATAATAAGTTGAATTTTGATAAATTAAGCATTGCTTAAAACCTTCTTGCAGCCGTGAAAGCTATTAAGAAAAACGTGAATGTTCAATTGATTTAAGTTGAAGATTCATAAGAACCGTGATCTTTAAGCTAAGACCTTAGAGAGAACTTACCCGTTCTTGATTTAAAGATGATGCGAATGGTTGGCCGAGGCTCTAGCTCCTGGACCAAATTCGATCTCCACAATGTAGGACCGTGCTGTACAAAGGTTATTCCAAGACTCAAAAACAACAAGAACTCGTACGGATGAAGATTCAAAGGAAAAACGCAAAGTTGTTGAGTAAATCAAAACCCCACGCTTTAATACAAATGAACTCAATTTAACCTATGAAAATTCAATTAGTTAAACATAATTTGGCTCGCTCTTTAAATAAAGAACAATGGTGAAGTCACCTATAAGTTACGCTAAAGGTAATCTTCTACAATGGATAATTAAATAATTCTCCAAGGCTTGGACAACACAAAGTGTTAATCACAATTTTTAGCAAGCTAAAAATCTCGAAATTTTTCTTCTTTCTTATTGAATAAAAACGTTAATGACCCCTTTAAATAAAGGATTAAAGTAGGTCATACAAGAAACCCTAATAGTAGCAAAACACAACTTGACTTCTTAGCTAACTAACTAAATAACTAATCCTTTTCTAAAAAGGAATGGATAAAACGGTTTTAAAACGAAGCAAAACACGTTTTTGCTACCTTGCTTTTCTAAACTTATACTTGCCATTATCATGTAAGATAATTGGGCCAAGCAACTTATTAATGAATTAATTAAAGCCCACATTAAGTGTTTTGGACTTAATTAATAAACAACAAAATAAAACCCTAAAATTACTTAAGGGCGTGATCCATATGAAAGCCCAAGTATACGCCTTTCATTGGACTTCAACTCTCGGCCATGGAATATTTCTTCAAGGTGGAATTTCCTTAAGCTCCAATGTAGAACTTCTAGAAACTTCATCATGAATGATTATTGAAGAAACATGCCAAAGAACTCCATGTTGAGGTGGATTACAAATCTCGGCTTCCAGATCTTCAAAGTGTGATGACAACAAAGTGTGCAAAGCTTCTTTCATCCTTTTGCTCCTTGATCTAGTCATTGGGCCATCAAGATTCTTCAAAGGATCATGTAAGCTCGGTTTTGGCACCAAGGATGTGGATGGATTGCTATCATTCCCTCCCTCCTCGAAAAGATTCGTCATCGAAAAGATTCTCTGATACCAATTGATGCGAATGGTTGGCCGAGGCTCTAGCTCCTAGACCAAATTTGATCTCCACAATGTAGGTCCGTGCTGCACAAAGGTTATTCCAAGACTCAAAAACAACAAGAACTCGTACGGATGAAGATTCAAAGGAAAAACGCAAAGTTGTTGAGTAAATCAAAACCCCACGCTTTAATACAAATGAACTCAATTTAACCTATGAAAATTCAATTAGTTAAACAAGTTAATTTGGCCGGCTCTTTAAATAAAGAACAATGGTGAAGTCACCTATAGGTTACGCTAAATGTAATCTTCTACAATGGACAATTAAATAATTCTCCAAGGCTTAGACAACACAAAGTGTTAATCACAATTTTTAGCAAGCTAGAAATCTCGAAATTCTTCTTCTTTCTTATTGAATAAAAATGTTAATGACCCCTTTAAATAAAGGATTAAAGTCGGTCATACAAGAAACCCTAATAGTAGCAAAACACAACTTGACTTCTTAGCTAACTAACTAACTAACTAATCCTTTTCTAAAAAAGAATGGATAAAACGGTTTTAAAAGGAAGCAAAACACGTTTTTGCTACCTTGGTTTCCTAAACTTATACTTGCCATTATCATGTAAGATAATTGGGCCAAGCAACTTATTAATGAATTAATTAAAGCCCACATTAAGTGTTTTGGACTTAATTAATAAACAACAAACCCTAAAATTACTTAAGGGCGTGATCCATATGAAAGCCCAAGTATACGCCTTTCATTGGACTTCAACTCTCGGCCATGGAATATTTCTTCAAGGTGGAATTTCCTTAAGCTCCAATGTAGAACTTCTCGAAACTTCATCATGAATGATTATTGAAGAAACATGCCAAAGAACTCCATGTTGAGGTGGATTACAAGTCTTAGCTTCCAAATCTTCAAAGTGTGATGACAACAAAGTGTGCAAAGCTTCTTTCATCCTTTTTCTCCTTGATCTAGTCATTGGGCCATCAAGATTCTTCAAAGGATCATGTAAGCTCGGTTTTGGCACCAAGGATGTGGATGGATTGCTATCAAAAGAACAAGCCAAACTGAAAACTTTTCAACTCTTGATTTACATAGGTTGGATTGGATTCTTTTTGTAGTAACGTGTGGGTTTGATTGCCTTCAATCAATTCTGCCCGTTCAATATCTTTTCTTGTTTTGTGTTTTGTTTCCGCATTGTCATTGTGTTTTCTTGCTTGTTCGTGATTCTTGGTATAACAACGATCCAAAGGAGAGGGTCTCGAGTGGTGGAGGATCTTCATCCAAGGCCATTCGTATCATTTATTTTGGGTTGTAATAATAAGTCCATTAACATTAATTATTTGGGCTTTAATTTCGTTATTAGTGAGTCCATTACTTGTCCAATTATCTTGTGTGATAATTAGGAAAGTAAGAAGACAATTCGGTTTTTACTTCTTAGTTTGTTGTAACCGAATTACTTTGAGTTTTAGGAAAGTAAAGCTCCTATCTTTTGGAAGCTTCTTAGGCGTGTGTAATAAGAGGCAAAAACATGTTTTGCTTCTTTAGTTTCCTAAACTTTGAGGAAGTTGATTTGTGTTAGGAATTAGTTAGGGTTTCATGTTTTTGTAGCCTATTTATAGGTTCGTTTTTCACATGAAATAACAAGTTGAATTTTGAAGGTTTTAGCAGGACTAAATTACCTCTTGCAGCTGTGAAAAGCTTGTAGTAAAAACGTGATTATTCAATTGATTTCAGTTGAGTGTTCATAAGATCCGTGATCTTTAAGCTAAGACCTTAGAGAAAACTTACCCGTGATTATTCAACTCTTGACTTACATAAGTTGAACTAAAATCTTTTTGTAATGCGTGGGGGTTTGATTAATTTCAATCAAATCAATTCGTGTCAATATCTTTTAAAGTTTTATGTTCTTGTTTATTCCGCATATTTCTTGTTGTTTGATAAGTTGGTTTTATACCAACTTAAATGGCTTAATTCACTTAGCTTTTGACTTGTTTTTTTTATGAGTTAGTGCAATGTTTTGTGTGTTGTTGTGCATTTATGTGGTTGGCAATTGGTTGTACTAAAATGGTTAAAAGAGACCAAAAATGATGATGAACTTAGGCAATTGTGTGTTTGATGTTAATTGGTAAGGTTGGGAGGTCAAAACAATTAGGAAGGTGAGTGAAACCGAAATAAATTTGGTAGGCTTGATTTAGGATTTTTGGCCAGATTTGGTTAAGGAATTTCATCTGGGCATAACTCTCTTGATACTAACCCAATTGGCGAGTTCTTTGATGTTCTGAAAAGCTCTTTGAATGCACTACATTTCTTATGTTTTAACTATTTTCCAATTGTGTATGCAAGAATATGAAATATGAGTTTCTTTACGGAATATCATTTTAGGGTTTTAGGGTTTTATCTGCTTGCCACAGTTTGATGTTTTGATGATATCTTGAGTTTCAGGTACCTGATGAGGCTGTTTCTTGATTCATTGGAAAGCTAAGAGGGGGATCTAGAATTCTTAAGTTCACCATCAAGGCTGATTCAGAGGCTAAGACACACTCATTTGGCATAGAAGTAGGGTGTTGTGCTGGAATGGATACTTTGCCAACATTTCGCCAACTCGGCTAACTTATCTTTGCCAAGCCAACGTTGCCAAGACCTTGCCAAGACTTGCTGAACCAACATGCCAAGGCTTGCCAAGCCAACGTTGCCAAGACCTTGCCAAGACTTGCTAACCAATCTTGCCAAGCTTTGCCAACTTGGCACATCAACCTTGTCAAGCACGATGCCGAGTCTTGCCATAGACCTTGCCAAACACTTGGCCATATTTTGCCACACTTATGCATTCATCTTGCCAAGCATTAACCACACACGCACCATTTGCACATTAGCACCACATTCGCATGGTTCGTACATGGCATGTTTACTTGTTTTTATACATTACATTTGCAACAATGGTACATGACAAGTTGGCACATCACGGCGAGCATTTCAATTTGACAAATTTTGCCAAACTTTGCCAAGTTATGCCAATACACATTGCCACAGGATCATTGCACAACACATTACTCTTGGCACACTACTCATGCATGTTTGGCACAACATTTGCACACTCCAAACACGGTTGCATACACATTGGCAAGGGAAACGCACGGCAAAATGCACAAACTTTCTCCACGAGACCTCGTGGAGAAAGAAAAAAATGCACAAATTTTCTCCACAAGGTCTCGTGGAGAAAACAAAAAAACACCACATTTTCCTCCACAAGACCTCGTGGAGAAAATGAAAAATGCCAAGATTTACTCCACGAGGTCTCGTGGAGTAAAAAATTAGGTGAAAAGTTTTGCCCACGAGACCTCGTGGGCAAAAATTTGGGTTTTCTGATTTCATGAAACTGACTAAGTATTTTTGGTGTTCTTCAGGTGTTTGGATACAGAGAGAAGGCGTGAAGACTGTTGGCCTGAAGGCGTGCGATAGCTGAGTCTGAACAGGGAAGCAGCTGCTGGGTTCTCGTAAGCGTGCTTTCCTTCACCTATAAAGGCGTGATAATTGCTGAACGAGAAGGAAAAATTGACTGAAGTTGAAGGCGCACTATGGAATACCCTGAAGGCCGGAGAAAACAACTAAAAGCGCTAGAGTTCTGGCTTGAAGGCGCTGGGACAGTTGTGAAGACTACTACTTGGATTTTCATGTGTGCTGATTTTCATCATTTCTCACAAGGGCATTTTTGTAATAATCTAGTTATTTTACTTTTGCGTACCATTTACGTTTCTTTTGTAACCTCTATATATAGAGGTATAGTCAACATTTTTAGGGGGATTCATTATTCACTATTCACAATTTTTCCATATTATAACCGACTTTTGATTTTACAGAGCGGGAACTTTTCTCTTATTTTCACTCTCTAGATCTATTTTCTCACGCTAACTTTTCCTTCTCCGACTTGAATTTTTGATCGGGAATTTGTAGCAGAGAACTCATTCTAAACTCAATCGAAGCAACAATTGACAGACTCTAACACTATAATCGGTGAAGTTTCTTCATTCGATGGAACTTAATTGCTTAATATTGATAATGGATGCTTCTGAGTTAAATATGAACTTCTCTGGCTAGAATCGCGATATCCTAGGGTTTCGATCGAATTAATGTGAATTCGAACCGTGAAAGTCTATGCGATTGACCTAAACTTTTAAGGAATGTTCATGTTTAGTTTTAATTGTTGAAATTTCTCTGAACATCATGCAATTTCACTGTGTTTGGTTGAGTCATGCTTTGTTGGAGGTCAACATGCCAGTTCAAGGCTTGATCTATAATTTACAGAGGAACTTGTATGTATAATGAACATGATGAATGATGATGGAATTTCTTGCCTGTTTTACTTTGTACACGATCTCAGTTGTGGTCGACATGCTAATCGGGGATCGTGAGTTTCATGAATGAGGTAAAGAATGACTTTATGAATTTAGCTAAAACAAGACACTCAAGTTTGGCCTCGCCATAGGATACTTGAGAAATTGAATGATTAGTAGCTAGAGTTATGAAGTTGAGAGGTTGCGACTTTAATCCAGGATGCTTAGGCCTCGTCACGGGAAAGCATACCTGTTTAGGAGAATAGTAAGCTATGTAGTCGCCATACTAAGTGGTTGCTAGACTCTAGGCAACAATTATCTCTTCCGATTCAGTGTGACTTGAGGTCAATTGCATAGTAACGGTTTGAATTCATTGAGATTCGATTCACAAACTCTAGGATATCCACTTGAATCCTTGTTCTTTCGGTTGTTGTTTTCGTAAAATCAATTTTTGTTTCAGGCTGTTGAATATTTCCTTAATTTGACTGAGTTTACATAGTGGAATTGGAGCACTAATCTTGATCAACACCGCAAATTCTTAAACTACCCCTTCCCTGAGGATACGATTCCCTATTCACCACATCTACACTAGTTTTTAGGGATTAAATTGAGTGTACGCGATAACCACATCAATTTTTGGCGCCGCTGCCGGAGAAGGCACGGTTTCTAGAATTTGATCAAGTGTTCTTTGAGTTTTATTGTTTCATTGTGTTCTGTTTTGTTCTGTTTAGTTGATGAGAATGAGCCGAATCCATGTCCATGGTGCCAAAGTCAAATATGAAAGCTGAAAGATTCTTCCACATTCTGGTATTCTGGACATATCTCTTTCGATATAACTCGGAATTTGGTGATTCAAGAAGCCCTGGAACGATAAGAGATAGAGCTACAACTTTCATGTTTTATGTTTTCCAAGATTCTGACGGTATCATCGTGGAATATGGCTGCCAAAATGAGTGACGGGATTCTGGCAGATTTCCATCTCGAATTTCATGGACTATATTGAAGACCAAGATGGCGTGCTTGGGCTTTGCCAACTGTGGATCACGCCATTGTTTAATTTTAGGATTTATTTTAAGTTGTAATAATAAGTCCATTAACATTAATTAATTGGGCTTTAATTTCGTTGTTTAATAAGTCAATTACTTGTCCAATTGCCTTGCATGGTAATTAGGAAAGTAATCTCCTACTTTTTAGGAGTTTTTAGGAAAGTAGAGTTCCTACATTTTAGGAGCTTGTCCTTGCCCTTCTAGAATGACAAATCGGTTCTTGTTTCCTTTTAAGTTTAGGAAACTAGTTTGTTAGTTTCCAATTACAATTTGGAAAGTTAGAAGTCAAGTTGTACTTTGCAACTTTTAGGGTTTTATTTCCTTTTCCTTTTGGTAAAGCTGAAACCATTCTCTATATAAAGAGAAGCTTTGTAAACGTTTTTAACATAAGATTAATGAATGAAAGTTTTAGCTTTGCTGAAATTAAGATTAACACTTTGTGTTGTCAAAACCTTGTTGAATTATTTAATTCACCATTGTAGAAGCTTTGCCTTTAGCGTGACCTTTAGGTGACTTCACCATTGTTCTTGATTTCGAGAACTCGCCAAATTGACAAAGTTCAATTGCATGAATTTTCATGAGTTGAGTCGAGTCCATTTGTATTAAAAACGTGGGGTTGATTTACTTCATCTTTTGCGTTTTTCCCTTTGAATTCCTTTCCGCCAAGTTTGTGTGATGTCTTGTTCGTGAATTTTGGTGTAGCAACGGTCCAAAGGTTGTGGAATTCGTGTGGTTGAGGACTTCAATCCAAGACCATTCGTATCAATTGGTATCAGAGCATAGGTTGTTGTCTCAAAAATTCAGGTTTTGCATCTTTGTTCTCTTCTCGGTTTTCTTTGTTTTCTTGTTGTCGTTCTTGCTGTTTTTGTGCGTCGGTTTTGCTTCTGTCCTTGACGTTCTTCTTTCTGTTCATTGAGTCAATTTTCTGAAGTAAATTGGTGTCTTAATTCAGTCCAAAAGTCGTCAATATTCTGTCCTCAAATCGCATGCAAAATCTGCCCAAAAACCGTGTTAACTTTGCTTTCGATTTTCGCGTTTTGTGATTCGATTTCTTGCTGTTTTGTTTCGTCCTATTTGCTGCTGTTTTAGTGTCTTATTGCTGCAGTAAATTCGTGTCTTCCATGCTCTAAATTCAGCCCAAATTTCGTCCATAAAATCATTAGAGTCTTGCTGAATTTTTTTCGCCAAAACGAATTAGGGTTAGCTTTCTTGTTTTGGCCGAATTTTGTCTTGTTTTGTGTCATCTTGCTGCTGTTTTTTGCGTCTTTTCTTGTTGTTGATTCAGCATTGTTTTGTTATCATCATAGTGTTGAATTCCTTGTGTTGACCTTGCTGTTTTACACGTCAAAAAAATTGTTAGGAAATTGTGTCAAACTAGGGTTTCAAACTAGGGTTTCTTGGTAGAAATTTCCTAACTTCCTTGTTTCTTATCCGAATTTCATTCTTTCTTTTGTGTTAGATTCTTTATATTGTCTACCATATCTTGCATTTTGATCAAACTTTTGTTCCACTCGAAAAAGATAAGTTCTTGATAACTTTCTTGAACTTCTTGATTTTCTTGAAAATCCGAAGTGGTCAAAATTGGATTCTTGAGTTAGATTCTTGTTCCTTGTCTTTAATCTTGATTATCTTGTCAAAGTGGCATCTTTAAATTCTTGATATTTGGTGAGCTATTGTTAATTCTTGTTGGCTGAAAATTTTGAGGAAAAATAAGGTTAAGACAACCTTAAAAACATCCTAGGTTTGTTTGAGCAACATAAGACAAACAACCTTAAATCCTAGGATCTTGTCTTAAGAACCTTAAACTTTGTGAAATCCAAGGTTCTTGTCCGAATATAAAAAAAAAAGGCCTTGCATAAAAAAAAAAAAAGAAGGCCCAATTACAAAAAAAAAAAAATAAAAAATCGGACCATTTAAAAAAAAAAAAAACAGCCCAAGAAAAGAACTAAATTTCGTTCTTGTTTGTTCTTGAAATCACCTTATATTCAAAGTGCCATATCTTGATCAATACAACTCGGAATTAAGTGATTCAAATTGCATTTTCTTCGTCTTGAAATCTAGTTTCTGAATTTCATAGTTTCTGAAGATAAATCAGTTTTAACCCACATGTGTTCTTAAATCTCTTTTGACGTGTTTTCTTTGAAAATTCTCTTGATTTGCTTGTGAAAGTTTATTGTGTGGAACATGTTGATTGAGACTTGTTATCTTAATCATAGGACTTGGTAAGTCTTATTAGTCCCAAACAATTTATCATTTGAGAGTATTAGATAGGATAAACAAGAGAGAACACTACATAAATAGAGTGGAGAGTACCTACTATCTAATAGTGAGGAACCCGTGAGGATTGCTATTTCTTTTCTTGCGTTTTTCTTTACTAACTTGCAGGTACAAATGGAGGAATCAAAAAGTGATAAAACTATATCACAAGCCGAGCAAAAATTTGCTAATGAAGTACTTTTTGGTATGTTGCAAAAGATCAATCTCCGACTTGATAATTTGGAGTCGGCAACCAAAAGCTCCACATCGAGGAAGCTTAAGTTTGAAGATAATGATGAGTCCAATGATGATGATGATGTCGACATGCCACCACTTGAGGAGAAATACCAAAGTGAAGAAGGTGAAGAACTTGAAACATATGAGGTTGGTAATGGTCAATTTTCATTGGTTAATCGTCAAGTTCTTAGTACACAACCACAAATTGATGATTTGTCTCAAAGAGATAACATATTTCACACACGATGCATGGTACAAGGAAAAATTTGTAGTGTGATCATTGATAGTGGTAGTTGTACAAATGTGGCTAGTACTTTACTTGTTGAGAAATTGAAGTTGTCTTGCATAAAACATCCAAAACCTTATAAACTTGAATGGTTGAACAATTCTGCTGAAAGTAAACTGAATAAACAAGTGAAATTTTCACTCACCATTGGAAAGTATGTTGATGAGATTTTATGTGATGTTGTTCCAATGGAAGCTTGCCATATTTTACTTGGTCGACCTTGGCAATTTGATCGTGATGTACTTTATCATGCCAAGAAGAACTTTTACAGTTTTGACTTTGAGGGTAAGAAGTACAATCTTCGTGCTTTAACTCCATTCCAAGTTTTTGAAGATCAAGCTAGAATTGTTCAAGCTTGTAAAGAGATGAGTGCCGCCAAGGAGAAGAAAGTTCAAGAGCAACAAAGTGTAATAGCTAGTGCATCTTGTAATGGCCGAGCTTTAAGTCTTTTAAAGTCTTGTTATTTTACTTCTTCTAGCGAGTTTAAGAGAGTAATACTAGATAAGCAATCAATGTACTTACTTGATGATAGTGATCACCATTTGAATTGTTTGCTGCCTAGTACATATGTTTTGCAGGTTTTTGGAGTTCCTAAGAGTTTAATGGAGTTCGAAACAATCCAATCAGCCTTAGCTTGTTTCCCACAAGGTAAGCAAGGTAAGTTAGGTAAGTATGAAAGTTTGTTGATTGATTTCAATGGTTTAAATGTCAAGAACTTTGTTAATGTCAATGCTATTGATTTTCAAAGTTTGAATTCTATTTTGACTCAATTTCAATATCTTTCTTATACCTTTGAAACATTAGTTCGAAATTCTTTACCATGTGTTTTAAAATCCAATGATTTGTGTTTTGGAAAGCAACTTATTTCACATAATTCTTCAATAATAAATTCCTATTATTTTATATTGAATGAGTTTATGTATAGTTTCTTCACATGCTATGTTGCTTATCTAATACATGAATTATATTTTGAGCTTAATGATTATAATTTCGAACTACATCAATCCTTTGTATGCACTCATTCAAGTGTTAATTATATTAACTCTACTTGCTGGATTATTCATTCCTTTGATTATTTGTTTCGTGACTTTGCTCACATCCATCAAGTTCAAAGAGGTCCTTTGGTAACTCAACACTTGTATGGTAAGTTATCTCCATTCCAACTTTCTTTTGAATTCCAAGAGGTAAAATTTTCTGTTTACAACTATTCAATAGATTGTTTACATTCTAGTCTTTGGAATTACACTCTCATATTTGATAACTTTTGCATGTTTTTAGAGGTCTTAATACGTTCATGTGATTTACACTTTCCCAAGGATGCATATATGTTTTCTTGTTATGAATTTTCGTGTCTTTATGATTATATTCATATATGTTTACATCCTTTGCTTACATTACATGTTCATAACGTAAATAAGGTGTTAATGGATGTTGTTAGTGAATTCGTCTTGGTTAGTTCTCTAATTAAGAACATTCGGTTTTCTGATTTGCATAAACTACATGATAGTTATTTGCATTATTGTTTTGAATTCATTAACTTCAACATTATGACTCATGCAAAATTTGTTAAGACTAATCATGCTATATGTATTTCGATTTTGCATACATATTCTGCCCGTTCTATTCTTTTGGTGAAAGAAAATTATTCTAAGTCTTGTTTTAGATTATTGTACTTTCTTTTACCTTATACATTTGTCGTGTTTTGGCAGGATATATATTCTTGTTGGCCAAGATTGGCATCTTCCCAATTTTACTTGGCTCGAGTTTGCAATGAGTTCGTGATATTGGTGTTTGACCCTGGAGCTCAATTTCAAGATTCGAGGACGAATCCTTTTCGAGGAGGGAGGGATTGATGAGAATGAGCCGAATCCATGTCCATGGTGCCAAAGTCAAATATGAAAGCTGAAAGATTCTTCCACATTCTGGTATTCTGGACATATCTCTTTCGATATAACTCGGAATTTGGTGATTCAAGAAGCCCTGGAACGATAAGAGATAGAGCTACAACTTTCATGTTTTATGTTTTCCATGATTCTGACGGTATCATCGTGGAATATGGCTGCCAAAATGAGTGACGGGATTCTGGCAGATTTCCATCTCGAATTTCATGGACTATATTGAAGACCAAGATGGCGTGCTTGGGCTTTGCCAACTGTGGATCACGCCATTGTTTAATTTTAGGATTTATTTTAAGTTGTAATAATAAGTCCATTAACATTAATTAATTGGGCTTTAATTTCGTTGTTTAATAAGTCAATTACTTGTCCAATTGCCTTGCATGGTAATTAGGAAAGTAATCTCCTACTTTTTAGGAGTTTTTAGGAAAGTAGAGTTCCTACATTTTAGGAGCTTGTCCTTGCCCTTCTAGAATGACAAATCGGTTCTTGTTTCCTTTTAAGTTTAGGAAACTAGTTTGTTAGTTTCCAATTACAATTTGGAAAGTTAGAAGTCAAGTTGTACTTTGCAACTTTTAGGGTTTTATTTCCTTTTCCTTTTGGTAAAGCTGAAACCATTCTCTATATAAAGAGAAGCTTTGTAAACGTTTTTAACATAAGATTAATGAATGAAAGTTTTAGCTTTGCTGAAATTAAGATTAACACTTTGTGTTGTCAAAACCTTGTTGAATTATTTAATTCACCATTGTAGAAGCTTTGCCTTTAGCGTGACCTTTAGGTGACTTCACCATTGTTCTTGATTTCGAGAACTCGCCAAATTGACAAAGTTCAATTGCATGAATTTTCATGAGTTGAGTCGAGTCCATTTGTATTAAAAACGTGGGGTTGATTTACTTCATCTTTTGCGTTTTTCCCTTTGAATTCCTTTCCGCCAAGTTTGTGTGATGTCTTGTTCGTGAATTTTGGTGTAGCAACGGTCCAAAGGTTGTGGAATTCGTGTGGTTGAGGACTTCAATCCAAGACCATTCGTATCATTAGTGATTCTGGTTCATATTCTACTGTTTCTTTATAATTGTTGTCGGTTTTATTTCTCGTGTGTTGTTAATGTTTGAAGATTTCCTGTGTGTGCATTTTTCAATACGTGTTGAGTATTGTTGTGTGTTCTTTGTTGCACATTTGAAGTTTTTGATTTCTGTTATTATACTCCACAACAGTGTGTGGTGTATGCCAAGGTCTAGCAGGTCTGCAGGAGAACCACAATTTCCATTGGACCTTGAATTGGCGAAAACCTTAAGAGCTCAATTAAGGCAACAGAGAGAAATGGCAGCTCAAGGAGCACAAGTACCGAGGTTTGGAGACCACTATGCAGTAAATTTTGACAATCGATTTGATCATCAGGACATCGACGTAGAAAGCAACCACATTCCTCCACAAATAATTTCAATGATTACCCAGGGCCAATTCTTCCAAGGTCTTGACAACGAGGATCCCAATGACCACCTTGATTGGTTTCTCGGGTTATGTAGCACTTTCAAGTTGCCAAGGGTCGACAGGGGTGAGGTTCACAGAATTTTGTTCCCCTTATCTCTGCGTGAAAAGGCTAAACATTGGTTCAAGAGTATTGGGGGAGCAAATGCTGGAATGTCATTTGATGATCTACAGAAAAGGTTCTTGTCTAAGTACTTCCCTCCAGCTAAGCTTGAAAAGAGAAGGTTGGAAATTATGAACTTCCAATAACAAGACAGTGAGTCATTTAGGGAAGCCTGTGAGAGATTTAACGATTTGATTAGGCAATGCCCCAATCATGACTTGGGCGAGATTAGGGAATTAAATACTTTCTTCAAAGGCCTAACTCCTGAATCATCTTTGATGGTTAAACCCTGTGCGAATGGGGCACTTAAAGACAAATCTGTGCCTGAGGTGCGTGAACTGTTCAACCAGATAGCTGAGGATGAATACCTTTTTCCAGAGACTAGGAAACCACATGTTAGGAGACAAAGAGGGATTCTTGATGTAGATGAGGAGACTTCACTTAATGCTAAGTTTGAAGCATTGGCTAAGCAGGTGCAGACTTTGAAAGCGACTCAAACAAGAGCCCCAATACTTTCATGTGGACTATGCAAAGGGGAACATCACACGGATGAATGTGCAATCACTACTGAATCCATTCAGTATGTAAACAATTACAGTAACAAACCCCAATATGGTGGGAACTATTCTGGGAATAATTATAATGGAGGCAACAAACAATATGGTGGAAACCAAGGCAACTAGAATCAACAGCAGAACCAAGGAGGAAATTACTATCAAGGTAATGACTCAAGGAGAGCAATGAATCAACCACCTCCTGGTTTTGATAATCAGGCTAGCACATCAGAACAAAAGAAGCCAACTGTGGAAGATATGTTTCAAAAGCTGATGGAAAAGATGAATAAGAACGAACAGAGATTTGGAGGTTTGGAGTCCACTGTGAAGCATCACGAAGCTACTCTGAAGAATATCGAGATGCAACTTGGTCAGTTTGCCAATGTTGTTCACCAGAGGCCAAAAAGAGCTCTTCCGAGTGACACTGTACCAAA
Organism: Ophiorrhiza pumila; assembly: GCA_016586305.1. NCBI lineage: Eukaryota > Viridiplantae > Streptophyta > Magnoliopsida > Gentianales > Rubiaceae > Ophiorrhiza > Ophiorrhiza pumila. The sequence goes on along the minus strand of BLIW01000005.1, from coordinate 13,850,035 downwards.
TCCCAAGGGAAGAGAAGCATGCAATGTTATTACTTTGAGGAGTGGAAAGTTGTTGCCTGGAAGCAAACATGCAGAAGACAAGAGTGATGGTGTAGAAGAGGACCAAAAAGATGAAGTTGAGATAGATGTGGAACTTGAGAAGAAAGGTGAGCAAGAAGAAAATAAGTCTGAGAAGAAGAAAATACCAGCAAGGGTAGGGAATGAGATCACAAAAAATTATAATCCTTACAACTTCCCAGATTATGCTCCAAAGGCCCCATTTCCAGAGAGGAAGAAACCTCCACCTAAAAAGGGACCTCAATTCAATCGTTTCTTGGATATGATCAAACAAGTGAATGTCAATGTTCCTTTGTTGGATTTAGTGACAGCCATGCCTAAATATGCTAAATATTTAAAGGATCTCATTTCAAACAAGGAGCAAATCTTGAGATGTGAAGTTCCAATGATGCTATCAGAATGCAGTCAAGCATGGATGGTTCATAAATTACCTCCAAAGCTTAAGGATCCAAGTAGCTGTACCATCCCTTGTAAGATTGGAACCAGATATTTTGCAAAAGCCCTATGTGACCTTGGAGCTGGAATCAACCTGATGCCATTATCAATTGCAATAAACGTGGGTTTGAGTGGAAGGATTCGACCAGTTGCAGTGACACTACAGTTGGCAGATAGATCCTTGGTGACTCCTACAGGCTTGGTGGAGGATGTTTTGGTAAGAATAGATAAATTTACATTACCAGTTGATTTTATTGTGCTTGACATGGAAGAGGACCCTGAGGTTCCTCTCATTTTTGGTCGTCCTTTCTTAGCCACTGGTGATGCTTTGATTGGTGTGAGAAACAAGACAGTCACATTTAGGATTAACAATGAGGAAGTGGTTTTTGATGTAAACTATGCTATGAAGCAACCTCTAAATATGGAGTCTTGTTTTGCTATCAAAGCTATAACATGTTCTTCTTTGAATAATGTGAACAACATGCATGATTTTTCTATTGTTGATGAGTTAAGTGTTTGTGAGGATAATTTTGATGAACTCGATTTAGATGATGAGGATAAGAGAATTATTGCTGAAATTGAAGATTTCATTGAATGTTGTTATTTGGAAGAGTCAATTTGTGAATTGCAAAATGATGTTGTGGAAGTTAAAATGCATGAAACTGTAGGGGAACATGATCATGAACCTACTGTTTTGGCTAACGAAAATTTTACTCCCACTGAGGTGAGGACTAGTGAGAATTTGTGCAGGAATGAAAAACTTCTACCATCCATTAGGGTAGCTCCAAAGTTGGAATTGAAACCACTACCTCCATATTTGAAATATGCTTTTCTTGGGGATAACGAGACATTACCAGTGGTGATCTCATCCAAGCTGGAAGCATGGCAAGAGGATAAATTGTTGTGTGTGCTAAAGCAATATAAGCAAGCCATTGGATGGACTATTGCTGACATCAAAGGTATAAGCCCAGGGTTATGTATGCATAAGATCCTCCTTGAAGAAAACTCTGTTCCTGTGAAGGATAGGCAGAGACGACTTAACCCACAGATGATGGAGGTTGTGAAGAAAGAGGTGATCAAGCTACTGGACTTTGGGATGATATTCCCCATCTCAGATAGCGAGTGGGTAAGTCCAGTCCAGTGCGTCACTAAAAAGGGAGGGGTGACTGTGATTAGGAACGATGCGAATGAACTTTTGGCAGCCAGAGTGGTGAATGCTTGGCGAGTTTGCATGGATTACAGGAAGCTAAATAAGGCAACTAGAAAAGACCATTTTCCTCTTCCATTCTTGGAACAATTATTGGATAGAATTGCTGGTTACTTATTCTATTGTTTTCTGGATGGTTACTCGGGCTACAATCAGATAGCAATAGACCCAAAGGATCAAGACAAGACAACCTTTACTTGTCCTTTTGGAACTTTTGCCTACAAGAGAATGCCGTTCGGACTATGCAATGCACCTGCCACTTTCCAGAGGTGTATGATGGCCATTTTTCACGATATGGTTGAGTCAATTATTGAGATCTTCATGGAGGATTTCTGATACGAATGGAGTAGGGTGAGAATCCAGCTCCACACGAATTCCACACACTTAGGATCGTTGTGCACCAAAATTCAGAAACCAACACGATCACAAGTAAGATCAAACACGAAAACAACACAAGAAGAAAAGATGGATATCGAATGGAATGTATTTGATTGTAAATCAATCAAACCCAACACATTACCACAAAGTGATTTCAATCTAACCTATGTAAATCAATGGTTAAAAAGATCTCAGTTTGGCTCGCTCTTGAAATCAAGAAACAATACGTTCTCTTTAAGGTCCTAGCTTAAAGAATCCGGTCCTATGAATAATCAACTAACCCTAATTGATTAATCACGTTTTTCACAACTTGTTTAAGGCTGCAAATAATTTAGCAAAGCTAAAAGGTTTCTTCAAAATTCAATCATCCATTAAAAAAACGTTACAAAGAATGGCCATTAAATAGGACAAGTTTCGGCCATGTTGCTTGGTAAACAAGGAAATAAAACCCTAAAAGTTGTAAAGTACAACTTGACTTCTAAACTACCCAATCATAATTAAGAAACTTCCAAATTAGAATTGGAAACTAATAACTAACTACCCAAATCCTTCCCCAAAAAGGATTTGCCTAAAGGTGGCCAAATTCAATTTGACTTCCTTTGTTTCCTAAACTATTACTTGCCTTTATCATGCAAGATAATTGGGCCAAGTAGTATTTATTATAAACGAAATTTCCAAGCCCAAGAACATAATAATTAACGTCATTTATGGGCTGAAAATAACATAAAATAAATTACTAATTAATACTAAAAATGGCGTGATTCTCTTGTAAGCCCAAAAGCACGCCTTTCATGGACTTCATGATTTCGGACTTGTGTAAGCTTCTTCAAGGTGGATCATGAATTGTTAATGAAGAAACATTCCACAAGACTTCTCCTTGAGATGGTTCGGCCTCCAAAGCTTCACAATGAGTTGACAATAAATTGTGCAAAGCTTCCTTCATCTTCTTACTCCTTGATCTTGTCATTGGTCCATCAAGATTGGTCAAGGGATCTTGTGAATTGGGCTTTGGCAAGATGGACAAGGGTTGATTTCCATCAATTTCTCTGTGTTTGAGATGACCTTTGATAGATGTTTGGAAAATTTGGCTAAGGTGTTGAGAAGGTGTGAAGAAACGAACCTTGTGTTGAACTGGGAAAAATGTCAATTCATGGTTCAAGAAGGAATTGTGTTAGGCCATAAAATTTCTCATGATGGGATGGAGGTAGATCGAGCTAAGATAGATGTCATTGCTAAACTTCCTCCACCTACTAATGTCAAGGGTATCAGAAGCTTTCTCGGACAAGCTGGGTTTTATAGAAGGTTTATCAAGGATTTTTCAAAGATAGCTAGACCCTTGTGCAGCCTCCTTGAAAAAGATTTCAAGTTTGAGTTTGGAGATGAATGTGTTGAGGCATTTGAAACTCTGAAAACGAAATTGGTGGAAGCTCCTGTGATAGTTACCTCTCACTGGGGTGAACACTTTGAAATTATGTGCGACGCCAGTGATTATGCCTTAGGAGCTGTCTTAGGCCAGAGAAGAGAAAAAGTGTTTCACACTATCTATTATGCTAGCAGGCTACTGAATGAAGCCCAAATGAATTATACAACTACAGAAAAGGAAATGCTAGCAGTAGTCTTCGCATTTGATAAATTCCGTGCCTATCTTTTGGGGTCAAAGGTCATTGTTCATACAGACCATGCTGCATTGAAGTATCTGCTCGCAAAGAAATAAGCAAAACCACGTTTGATTAGATGGGTTTTGTTGCTCCAGGAATTCGATGTGGAAATTAAAGATAGGAAAGGCTCAGAAAATGTTTTGGCAGATCACTTGTCAAGATTGGAATCTCAAGAGCAAGATTCACCTGACATTTTGGTTAAGGAACACTTCCCTGATGAGCAGGTGTTCAAAGTCGGTGAACAGACACTGCCTTGGTACGCTGAGATTGCAAATTTTGTTGTTGCTGGCCAAATTCCATCTTATTATTCCAGTGATCAGAGGAAAAGACTGAGAAGTGATGCTAAATATTACTTCTGGGAAGACAATTCTTTATATAAGATATGCAGTGATCAAGTGATAAGAAAGTGTGTCAAGGAAGAAGAAAAGGAGGACATCTTAAAGGCATGCCATGAAGGACCCTGTGGTGGTCATTTTGGATCAACTAGGACAGGCTTCAAAATCTTGCAATGTGGGTTTTATTGGCCACATATCTTCATGGATGCCAGAATCTGGGTTGGAAAATGTGATCGTTGTCAACGAACTGGCAATATCTCTTCAAGAAATGAGATGCCCTTGAACAACATCTTGGAGGTAGAGATTTTTGATGTGTGGGGGATTGACTTCATGGGGCCTTTCCCTAAGTCAAGAGGTATGGAGTACATTCTGGTGGCGGTGGATTACGTTTCTAAATGGGTGAAAGCGGTGGCTTTGGCTCATAACGATGCAAAAAGTGTAACTGCTTTCTTGAAGAAATACATCTTTAATAGGTTTGGAGCTCCCAGGGCTATAATAAGTGATGGATGGACTCATTTCTGTAACAAGCTCTTCGAATCCTTGCTGGCAAAATATGGTGTTACTCACAAAGTTTCCACAGCTTACCATCCAAAGACTTCTTGCCAAGCTGAAATTTCCAATCGGGAGATAAAGAGAGTTCTTGAAAAAGTGGTAAATCCAGGCAGGAAAGATTGGTCTTTGAAGTTAGATGATGCATTATGGGCATACAGAACAGCTTACAAGACTCCAATTGGAGCTTCTCCTTTTCGATTGGTTTTTGGTAAAGAGTGTCACTTGCCAGTGGAACTTGAACATAAGGCGTATTGGGCAATTCAAACCTTGAACATGAATTTGTATGAGGCTCAATCAAAAAGAATGTTGGAGTTGAATGAACTGGATGAATTCAGATTCAATGCTTACATGAGTGCCAAGTTGTACAAGAAAAAGACTAAAAGAATCCATGATGCAAAGCTTCAATCCAAGATTTTTGTTCCAGGACAATTGGTATTGCTTTATAACTCTAAACTTAAATTGCTTCCTGGAAAATTGAAATCAAGGTGGAGTGGTCCTTTTAGAGTTGTTGATGTAAAACCTTATGGGACAATTGAAATCAAGAATGATAAGAATGGCAATGTGTGGAAAGTGAATAGCCATCGTCTCAAGCCGTACTTAATTTCTCAGGACAAGGATAGCACTAATGTGGCACGAGATCCACATGAGCTATACCTAGATGATCCTATCATCTCAAATTGAGCTATGATGCACGGTCGGGCTGGTGACTTTAAACCAAGCGCTCCTGGGAGGCAACCCTGATTTTCTTCCTTTGTCTTATTTGTTGTGATTTCTTTTCTTTGTTAATCCTAGTTGAATAGTATTGGGTAGCAATTTATGGCACAATCTCATAACATCACTTGGGTATATTTTTTGTAGAGTCTCAAAAGGATGTTGGGCATTATTGATAGAAGCAGGGAGTACAATTTCACTTTTCCATCCATGTGGGTACAATGAGTCTACTTTGTTTACAACTAAGATACCAGCTCTGATGGTAAGAATTGTTGTTCATTCATGCATGATTGATTAATCCGTGACCGTGCATGCATGATTGGTTTGGATGGTTTCAATTATTGAGAAGAAAGGACATCAAGCTATGACCTGTCATTCACATGTGTTTGTTGGATAGTGAGTATGTCATAAATATATATTGCACATCTTCTTTTTGCATGCTCGTTACTCTTCTCTCTATATTGCTTTCCTTGCTAGTAATTTTTCATTTTCAAAGCATGGATTTCTATTCTCCCCACCAGAACCCTTTTGAATATGCTATCTTTAGTGAAGATCCTGGAACCACATCTTCTCCTTCTTCATCTCCTTCAGCTTTTGAATATGCTATGCTTTCCCGTGACGAGGCCTAAGCATCCTGGATTAAAGTCGCAACCTCTCAACTTCATAACTCTAGCTACTAATCATTCAATTTCTCAAGTATCCTATGGCGAGGCCTAACTTGGGTGTCTTGTTTTAGCTAAATTCATTGTTCTTGGTTCGGATTTGGTGAGCAACGATCCTAAGGTGTGGATTTCGCGTGGCTTGGAGTTCATATTCTTGGCCATCTGTATCAATTGGTATCAGAGCAAACCAGGCTGTTGTTCGTCCAAAATCAGGTTCTTGTTCTTCTTGGTTTTTGCTTATCTTTTGGAGTCGTTTTTGCTGTTTTGTGTAGCGTCAATTTCCTGCAGTTTTGTTGCATTTTTCATTGCTGTTCTTCGTGTCAATCTTGCTGTATTAGGTCATGATAAATTCAGGTCTTAATATTCGTTAAAATTCAGTCCCAAATCGCATGCAATTTTGTTGCTAAAATCTATCCAAAACCGTGTTCTCTCATTCTCGGATTTTTACGTTTTTGTTGTGTTGCATGATTGCTATTTTCTTTCGATCCTTGCTGCTGTTCTTTGTGTCTAAATTCTGGAATATTTTGTTTTTCTTCATAGTGTTGAATTCTATTTGTTTTCATTGTTGAAGTCCACGTCAAAATTAGGGTTTCTTCCAAGCTAGGGTTTTCGGTCATAAATCTCTAACTTCCTTGATTTTGATCCATTTTTCTTGATTCTTTTCGTGTTAGTTTCATCATTGTGTTGCCTCCATATTGCATTTCGATTAAACTTTTGTTCCACCCAAAAAAGATAAGTTCTTGAACACTTTCTTGAACTTCTTGATTTTCTTGAAAAATTGAAAGCGTCAAAATTTGAATCTTGAGCCATATTCTTGATCCTTGTTGAAAATCTTGAATATTTTGTGAAAGTGGCACCTACAAATTCGAATTCCTTGGTGAGATATTAAAGTGTGAAAATTTTAAGGTTTTTAAGGTTAAGACAAAAGACACAACATCCTTAAACCTTAATCCAATGTTGTTGTCTTCTAACCTTAAACCTAAGTACTTGTACTAGGTTCTTGTCTTAAAACCTTAAACCTAGTATTGTCCTAGGTTCTTGTCCGAACCTTAGTGTTTTTGTTTAGTCCAAGGTTTGTGTCCAAACCTTAAAATTTTTGTTTTGTACTAGGTTGTTGTCTGAAGAAAAAAAAAGTGTGACCGATAAAATAAAAATACATACGGTCAATTCAAAAAAAAAAGATATATATATATATTTATATATATATAGATTCGGACTTTAATTTCTCTTATTTATTTTTATTTATTTTATTTTAATTTTGAAGAACACAATGTTCTTAAGTTGTTACTTGAAAACCACCTTGGATTAAAAGTGCCATAACTTGCTTAATACAATTCGGAATTAAGTGATTCAAATTGCGTTTTCTTCGTCTTGAAGTATACTTTCTGAATTCTTTAGTTTCTGAAGCTAATCAAGTTATATCCACACATGTTCTTAAATACTCTTGACGTGATTTGCTTGAACTTCTTTGGTTTTACTTGTGCAAGTCTTGTTGTGGAATTTATTGGTTGAGACTAGTTCTTATAATCATTGAACCAGTAAGTTTTCATAGTTTGAGAGTATTAGTATAGGGTATACATGAGAAAAGCCTTCATACTAGAGAGGAGTGTACCTACTCACCCAAATAGTGAGAACCCGTGAGGTATATTTCTATATATTTCTTGTATTTTTACTAACTTGCATGTACAAATGGAGGGTGAGGAGTCTAAATCACCAAAGGTAGTGGACCAAAAGTTCACTAATGATGTCCTCTTTGACATGATCCGAAAACTCACACTCAAGGTTGATAGTTTGTCTTCACCACCACCCAAGGGTCCTAAATCCCAAAGAGTCGAGTTTGAGTCCGACAATGATTCTAGTTATGATGAGGAGAAGGAAGAGGAGGACACAAGTTCTTCTAAGAAAGGTGACAAGTTTAAGATTTCAATTGCCTCTGTTAAACTAACTATCCCAACTTTCCATAGTAAAGCAGATCCCGAGGCTTATTTTGATTGGGTTTGTGAGCTTGAGCACTTCTTTGAAGGCCATGATTAACACGAAAAGGAAAAGTATCAACTTGCCTTTATGCACCTTAAGGATTATGATAGTTTATGGTGGGATGAAGTTATAAGGTCTAGGCATCAAGATGGACAGAGCCCAATCATGACTTGGAGCCAAATTAAAGTGCTTATGAGGAAGAAATATGTCCCTTCTCATTACAACCGTGAATTGAACAGAAAATTGCACTCCCTTGTGCAAGGTAATAAATCGGTTGAGGAGTATTATCATGAGATGGAAGCTTTGATGATTAAAGCTAATGTTCAAGAGGATCCCGACTCTACAATTGAAAGGTTTTTGAGAGGTATGCATTCTGATTTGGCTTATCATGTGGATTTGCAAAGTTATGTTGGTATTAATGAACTTGTCCACAAAGCAATCAAGATTGAAAGGCAAATGAAAGGGAAGAGTAAGTTCTCACAACTGCCACCACCTTGGCGAAGGGAACAAAAGCCGAATGTCACCCCTTTCACACCACCCTCAAAGCCGCGTCAATTCACCTCCAATCCGACATCAAGTGCATCATCCCAAGTTCCAAAATCAGTCCCTAAAGCTGTGGAGAATACACCAAAATCGGCATCAACTCCTAGTTCAAGATTGAGGGATATTCGATGTTATAAATGTCAAGGGTATGGACATATGCAATCCGATTGTCCAACTCGAAAATTGATGATAACTCTTGATAGTGGAGAAGTGGTAAGTGATGATGATTGTGCCGACATGCCACCTCTTGAAGAGAAGAGTTACCAAACCGAATCAAGTGATAATGGTGAAGCTCTTGAATAATATACTTATGATGTTGGTAACTACTCTTTAGTTTCTCCCTGTGTTCTTAATGTTCAACCTTTAGTTGATAATGATGATTTGATGCAACGAGATAACATATTTCACACACGATGCATGGTTCAAGGAAAGATTTGTAGTGTGATTGTTGATAGTGGTAGTTGCACCAATGTGGTGAGCACTTTTTTGTGAATAAATTGAATTTGACTTGCATGAAACATCCCAAGCCTTATCATCTTCAATGGTTAAACAATTCGGTTGATACACGAGTTACCAAACAAGTTAAGTTTTCTTTTACCATTGGGTAGTATGTTGATACTGTTTTTTGTGATGTTGTTCCCATGGAAGCAAGTCATATTTTACTTGGGCGTCCTTGGCAATTTGATTGTGATGTGATTTATCATGCCAAGAAAAATTTCTATAACATTGTACATGAAGGAAAGAAGTTTAATCTTCACGCTTTGACTACTGCACGAGTCTTTGATGATCAAACAAGAATCATTCAAGCTAGTAGAGATATGAATGCCGCAAAGGAGAAGAAATTGAAAGAGAAACAATGTAATAGTGGAGCGAAATCTTGTAATAGTCATGATATAGTTGTTTCTAAATCTTGTAATTTTGCTTCCTCTAGTGAGATTAAGAGATCATTAGTTAATAGGCAGCCTTTGTACTTAATGTATCGCAAGGATTTTGTACCTATCATTGATAGTGATAACCTTGCTTCTTTGCCTAGTGCTGTTTACTCTCTTTTGCAGGAATATCAAGACGTGTTTTCCGAGGAATTACCAATTGGTTTGCCGCCAATTAGAGGTATTGAACATCAAATTGATTTCATACCTGGAGCACAAATTCCAAATCGGCCAGCTTCGAGCTAACCCTGAGGAAAAAAAGAGATTCAACGTCAAATGGATGAACTCCTTGACAAAGGTATTATGTGTGAATCTCTTAGTCGATGTTCTGTTCCTGTCATATTAGTTCCTAAAAAGGATGAGTCTTGGCGTATGTGTGTTGACTGTCATGCCATAAATAAAATAACTATTAAGTATAGGCATCCAATTCCTAGATTAGATGACATGCTTGATGAGTTATATGGTTCATGCATATTTACCAAGATAGATCTTAAAAGTGGCTATTATCAAATTCGTATGAAAGAAGGTGATGAATGGAAAACTGCTTTTAAAACAAAGTATGGTCTTTATGAATGGTTAGTTACGCCTTTTGGGTTATCTAACGCCCCAAGTACTTTCATGAGACTTATGAATCATGTTTTTCATCACTTTATTGGCAAATTTGTTGTAGTCTATTTTGATGATATCCTTGTGTATAGCAAAACACTTGATGAGCATGTTGAACATTTAAAACAAGTGTTTGTTGTTTTGCGTGAGAACAAATTGTATGCTAATCTCAAAAAGTGTTCTTTTTGCATGGAGTCAATTATCTTTTTGGGATATGTTGTAAGTTCTCAAGGCATTGCTGTTGATGAGTCTAAAGTCAAGGCAATCATGGATTGGCCAAGACCTACATGTGCTAGTCAAGTTAGGAGTTTTCACGGACTTGCAAGTTTTTATAGGAGATTTGTTAAAGACTTTAGTTCTATAGTAGCCCCTTTAAATGAACTTGTAAAGAAAAATGTTACATTTGTTTGGAATGAAGAGCATGAAAATGCTTTTAACAAATTGAAATACATGTTGACTCACGCCCCTTTACTTGCTTTGCCTAATTTTAATAAAGCTTTTGAGATACACTGTGATACCTCCGGGATTGGTATTGGTGCTGTTTTGATGCAGGAATCAAGACCCGTGGCTTATTTTGGTGAAAAGCTCAATGGGGCAGCTTTGAAGTATGCAACTTATGACAAGGAGTTGTATGCTTTGGTAAGGTCATTACAAGTTTGGCAACATTATTTATGGCCAAAGGAATTCATTATACATTCTGAACACGAAAGTCTTAAATTTTTGAAGACTCAAGGTAAATTGAATAAACGACATGCTAAGTGATTAGAATTTATTGAAACTTTTACATATGTTGTTAAGTACAAATCTGGTCATGAGAATGTGGTAGCCGATGCATTATCTAGGAAATACACCTTATTTACATATTTGCATGCTAAGTTACTTGGTTTTGAATTGATTAAGGATTTGTATAAAGATAATCATGATTTTCACGCCAACTTTGATATTTGCTTGAATAAACTAAATGGTGACTACTATGTTTATAATGGTTTCTTGTTTAAGAAAGATAAACTTTGTATTCCCCAATGTTCCATTCGTGATTTGCTTGTTAAGGAAACCAATGGAGGAGGGTTAATGGGGCACTTTGGTATTGCTAAAACACTTGTTGTTTTGATTGAGCACTTTTATTGGCCTAACATGATTAAAGATGTTAAAAGTGTTTGTGATAAATGCATTGTGTGTAAACAATCGAAATCTAAAGTAATGCCTCATGGTTTGTATCAATCTTTGCCTGTTCCTAGTCATCATTTGATTGATATTTCTATGGATTTTGTGCTTGGTTTGCCTAGGTCACGCAATGGTCATGATAGCATTTTTGTGGTAGTTGATAGATTTAGTAAGATGGCACACTTTATTGCTTGTTCTAAGTCTAATGATGCTACTCGAATTGCTAAATCGTTCTTTAATGAAATTGTAAGGTTGCATGGAATACCTAAGAGTATTGTTAGTGATAGAGATCTCAAGTTTTTGTCACACTTTTTTCGTACTCTTTGGAAGAAGTTGGGTACTAAATTGCTGTTTTCTACTTTTGCACACCCACAAACTGATGGGCAAACTGAAGTAGTTAATAGAACTTTGTCTACCTGACTTCGTGCCCTTATTTAGAAAAACTTAAAGAATTTGGAAGGATGTTTACCACACATTGAGTTTGCTTACAATCGAACTATTCATAGCTCTACTAATTTTTCACCTTTTGAGATTGTGTATGGTTTTAATCCTTTAACTCCTTTGGATATTTTGCCTTTGCCTGTTAATGAGTTTGTTAATGCTGAAGGTCAAAAAAAAGATGATTTTGTAAGAGAGTTACATGATAGGGTTCGAACTAACATAGAGAGGCGAAATGACCAATTCGCTAAGCAAGCCAATAAGGGTAGACGACAAGTGATTTTCGAACCAGGAGATTGGGTTTGGATTCACTTGAGAAAAGAGAGGTATCCTGAGAAGAGGAAATCTACACTTCATCCAAGAGGAGATGGTCCTTTTCGAGTCTTGGAAAGGATTGGAGATAATGCTTACAAGATTGAACTTCCAAGTGAGTATGACAATGTCTCATCTACTTTCAAAGTTACTGATTTATCTTTGTTTGATGTAGGTAATTCGAGGACGAATCCTTTCGAGGAGGGGGGGAATGATGGAAGTCAATCCAAGTTCATCTTGCCAAAACCAACTTCACAAGATCCCTTATCAAATCTTGATGGTCCAATAACAAGATCAAGGAGTTCAAAGATTAAGGCAGCTTTGTAATCATTAATGGCGACAAGTTGTGAAGGACTTGAGGAAGCTCTTGCAACATCTCAATCCCATGAAGTCATTTGGCATATTTCTTCAATAACAATTCATAATCCACCTTGAAGAAATAATGAAGGCCGAGTTAATGAAGTCCAATAAAGAGGCGTGTTTTTTCGACTTAAAATGGATCACGCCACTTTAATGTTTTTAGGATTTATTTTGGGTTGTAATAATAAGTCCATTAACATTAATTATTTGGGCTTTAATTTCGTTATTAGTGAGTCCATTACTTGTCCAATTATCTTGCATGATAATTAGGAAAGTAAGAAGACAATTCGGTTTTTACTTCTTAGTTTGTTGTAACAGAATTACTTTGAGTTTTAGGAAAGTAAAGCTCCTATCTTTTGGAAGTTTCTTAGGCGTGTGCAATAAAAGGCAAAAACGTGTTTTGCTTCTTTAGTTTCCTTATCTTTTAGTTTCCTAAGCTTCCAAGTTTCCTAAACTTTGAGGAAGTTGATTTGTGTTAGGAATTAGTTAGGGTTTTATGTTTTTGTAGCCTATTTATAGGTGAGTTTTTCACATGAAATAACAAGTTGAATTTTGAAGATTTTAGCCTTGCTAAATTACCTCTTGCAACCGTGAAAAGCTTGTAGGAAAATTTGATTATTCAATTGATTTCAGTTGAGTGTTCATAAGACCCGTGATCTTTAAGCTAAGACCTTAGAGAAAACTTACCCGTTCTTGATTTAAAGAACATGCCAAACTGGATTAATTCAACTCTTGATTTACATAAGTTGAACTAAAATCTTTTCGTAATAACGTGTGGATTTAATTAGTTAATCAACTTCCACTCGTTTAATATCTTTGTTTGTGTTTTTCGCTACTTTGTGTTCATTCTTGTTCGTTCGAGTTCTTGGAGTACAACCCGTCCAAAGGTGAGGGTGTGAATGTGTGGTTGAGGACTCAAATCCAAGGCCATCCGTATCATTTATATTGAGCTCTAGGTTATAATGGGAAGGAACATACTTTTTCCTCATAAGCTTTTTCATTTTAGACCAAGTCTTGATTGGATTTTCACCATCTTGACGCCTAGTTCGAACAACCTCATCCCATCATAAACTAGCATAATCCTTAAGGTGCATAAAGTGGAATGAGCTGTCGCGACTCTCCAATTTAACCCAAATTTACCAAACTAATGTAGGAGTGGCAAGTGGGATCGTATCCAACAGGGAGAGGGTTATGTATCGATTTCAATTATGATAGCAAATAACCACGAAATGATATTACTCAAACACCCTAAACACTTAAAAAGCTAAATGTAATAGGGGATAACCAGTAATGGGAAGTGCGTTGCCTCGAGGGATAAACAATTAGCATGGATCTTTGTTCACTATCACGGACTTGTGTATCATGTGAGGGGCGTATCCACTAGTGATGTGAGGCTGATTGGCCTGTTGGCCCTCACAACTCCAGATCACAGATGTCCTAAATCTTCTCTTGATAGAGCAAGATCTCGGTTCCAATTAATACCCTAGAACCCTATCCTATAGATCAACTCTATTTCTACGCTTAATTGTTTCCCTTGGTAGGGCAAACAACCAAGTTACGCTTTCAAATTGAACTATTCAGATAAACCCAGTCCTGATCATAAAATCGACCTTAAGATTGTCAGTTGGCACCACACAACTAAGATCACAAAGAAAATAGGTAACTGAGACTCACAAGTTGTAGATTTCAATTCATTACAGGTTTTATCCAATTAACATAGGTAGATCCACATAGATCTCAGTGGGCACCGCAGATCAAGTTAGGATTTGGATGAAATTATATGAACCCATTGAAATAAAACAAGCAATGAACATCAATCAAGATTTAGCACAGATAAATTCTTTTTCAATTGTATCAAATGAACCAGAAATCCATACAATTGAACCCTCAAGGCAACACAATGAAGTTAGCCGATCATGATGATCGGCTCACAATTCATGATTACAGTCAATGAATTCAAGCTACAATCTGTCTCCCTCTGTATTTTGCTCGTTGTTGTTCTTAGGGTTTTTTGGTGTCTGGACGATGAATTTCTCTTTCTTCCTCCCCGACTGACTCCTCTCTCTCTCCACCTTTTTCCTTCTATACCTTCCTCTTGTCATTCTTGAACGCATTGGTTGAGTCATATTTGCTCCCCTCCTTGATTCTTGCACGTGTCCTGTGTTACACCAATCAGAAAATGATATGAGTTCACGTGGTCACCCCAATGACTTAAACATTAAGAATCAGAAATACACAATTGCAAACACCTAGTGAACATGTCAATTGCTATGCTTATGCCTTGTGCATTTGGTGCATGTAACGTGCCTTGCCTTATGTGTGCACATGTGTGTAAAGACTATAGTGATATTGAGTGTGACAAGGGATGACTTGTGAGCTAGTGCATAAATGGAGTGAGTGGGTGAGTGATTTTAGTGTCAAACAGAAGCATGAGTGTGTGAGGTGTGTGTGACCGACGGCCGTCGGGACTGACGACCGACCAACCGGTCGGCCGACCAAGTTGGCGTGTGCATGAGTGTTTGTGTGTTGTGCAATTCATGTGTGTTTGGTGTGTTGAATGAATGAATGTGTGTTTGGTGTGTTGAATGAATGAATGTGTTGAATTAATGTGATGAGTGAAGTGTAATGAGATGTGTGCTTGTGAAGTGGAATGTGAGGTGTGTGCTTGTGAGTGTGACGGCCGACCAACCAGTCGGCCGACCGAAATGCATGTGTTGTGTGGTGTGATTTTGTGTAGTGATGGTGTGGAGTTTGTGATAGGAATGAGCCCGAGTCCACATTGCCAAATCCAGCTTCCCATGATCCATTAGCAAATCTTGGTGGTCCAATGACAAGATCAAGGAGCAAGAGGATGAAGGAAGCACTACAAGCATTGTTATCAACACATTGTGAGTTGATGGCCAATGTTCAAAGGAGTTCGACACAACCATCTCAAGATGAAGTACTTTGGCATATTTCTTCAATAACATTTTATGATCCACCTTGAAGAAATAATGTGAAGGCCGAAATATTAAAGTCCAAGAAGAAGGCGTGTTTTAGGCTTTGAAATGGATCACGCCCTTTTTAATATATTTTAGGGTTTATTATGTTGTTTTTAATTAAGTCCACTTAACGGTTTTATGGGCTAAATTGGCGTTTTTTATTAAGTGTTAATAAGGTATTACTTGGCCCAATTATCTTGCATGATAATTAGGAAAGTAAAGTTTTAGAAAGTAAAATCGAATTTTGCTTCTTCAAGGCAAAACCGATTTTAGTCTTTGTTTAAGTTTAGGAAACAAAGGAAGCAAAATTGTGTTTGGCCACCTTTAGGAAGAAAACGTGAGACACCAATCCTTTTTGGAAAACGATTAGCTTATGTGTGTCACAAATCCTTTTTGGAAAAGGATTAGTATGTTAGTTAGTTTAGGAGTCAAGTTAGGGTTTTATTTCCTTTTCCTTTTAGAAAAGCCGAAACTACTCCCTATAAAAGGGAAAGCTATGTAACGTTTTTAAGCATGTTGAATTGAAAGAATTTTGGCTTTGCTAAATTAAATTTGACATCATCAAAGTGAGTTATTCTTGAGTAATTCATAAGACCCGCCAAACCTTAAGTAAGGAACTCTAGGTGAAGCTTACAAGTTCTAGATTTATAGAACCGGCCAAACTGATAGGTTTAACTAATTGATTTACAATTGTTAGACTGAATCAATTTGTGATAACGTTGGGGTTAGGTTAACTTTAATCTTGCCTTTGCGTTTCATACTTTCTTTTCCGCCAATTTGTTCTTGTCGTGATTGAATTTGGTGCACAACGATCTCAAGTATTTGTGGAAAATTCGTGTGGATTGGGACTTCATCCTACTCCATTCGTATCAATTGGTATCAAAGCAGCCAGGTTGTTCATCAAATTCGGTAATCAAATCTTTTTATTTGAGTCTTGTTCTTGTTTTCTCTTCTCGGATCTTGTCCTTCTTTTGGCGTCCTTCTTGCTGTTTTGTTGCGTCAATTTCTGCAGTTTTTGTGGTGTCTTTTTGTTGCTGTTTTCGTGTCTTTATTGCTGTCCAAGGTTGTCATAGTTCAGCTTTTAAATTACGTCAAAATCGCATGCAATTTGTTTGCTAAAAATCTGTCCAATTCGTGTTCATCTTGCTCAGATTTTTTTTGCGATTTTTGTTGTGTTGAACTTGTTGTTTTGTGTCGTGTTTTGCTGCTGTTTTCTTTTCATAAATTATGCATTGTTGTGTTCATCATCATAGTGTGGAATTCTTGAGTCATTATTGCTGTTTTCACGTCCAAACTATTAGGGTTTGTCAAACTAGGTTTGTGAAATTAGGGTTCTTATTCAAAATTTCATAACTTCCTTGTTTCTCATCCTTTTCTTGATCTTTCTTTTGTGTTAGTTTCATCATTCTATTGCAATCAAAGTGTGTTTCGATCAAACTTTTTCACAATCTCAAAAAGACGAGTTCTTGACCACTTTCTTGAAAATCTTGATTTTCTTGAAAATCTGAAAGTGCTCAAATTTGAATCTTGAAGACATATTCTTGCTCTTTGTGATATTTCTTGAATCTTTGGTAAAAGTGGTATCTTCAAAATCCGAAATTTTGTTGACTTCTTGTTACATTGAAGTGGTTGAAAATTTAGGGTTTATCAACAACCTCAAAAATCGTAGTTAAGCTTTTTGTTAAAAAAAAAAAGGGGCCTACAAAAAAAAAAGAAAAAAAAAGGCCATTAAAAAAAAAAAAGAGACCAAGTAAAAATCAGCCCAAAGGCATTTGGTCTAAAGTGAAAAAAAAAAAAAAAAAAACAAAAAAACAAAAAAAAAAAAAACAAAAAATTTTTTTATTTTTTTCGTATTTAATTTTCTAGTTTCGGACACCACTTTCGGCCCTTAACCGTCAGAAACTACCGTCCGAACCTCGACTGAGAAGTCACAAATTTTCACAAAAGTTTTGGACGCCACTTTCGGACCCCTGACCCATCCGAAACTACCGTCCGATCCTCGACAAAGATTTGAAATTTTTTTAACAAAGTTTCGGACGCCAGTTTCGGCCGTCCGAACCTTTGATCTACCGTCCGAAACTCGGCAGAGAGGTTATATACACTATAACTTCAAACCTTCATAACTTTCTCATTTTTAATCGGAATTGAGTGATTCAAAAACACATCTTCTTGTTATCTTCTCTAGTTTCTGAATTCGTAGCTTTCTGAAGTTAATCTGTTTATACCCCATACGTGATCTTAAAATCTTCTTGTGACGTGAATTTTTCTTTTCAAACTTCTTTGGTTTTGCGTTTGTGAATTGATTTGTTTGAACTAATTGGTTGAGACTTGTTCTTAAAATCGACAAACAGTAAGCTTCAATTAGTTTGAGAGATTCATTGTTGAGTGTTTAGATAGGGTATACACGAGAAAAGCCATCACACTAGAGAGGAGAGTATTACTCACCAAAAGTGAGAACCCGAGAGGTTTTTTATTTTGCTATCTTTTGTTGTTTTTACTAGCTTGCAGGAACAATGGAGGGAGATGATAAAACACCTCAAGGACAACCCCAAACGGATCAAAAATATGTTAATGATGTTCTATTTGACATGATCCGAAAACTCAATCTAAAGATTGATAATTTAACAATTTTTCCTTCACCAAAAAAAGGTTCTACTTACTCGACAGAATAAACAGAAGAAGCCGAGCACTCGTGGATGCGGTAGAATGAGGAGTTCATGGATTCTCCTAAAGATGGTAAGAAATCTGATTTGTCAATTGTGGAGTTAAACTAACATTGCCCTACTTTCCATGGTAAAGCAGATCCGGAAGCTTATTTTGATTGGGTTCGTGAGCTTGAGCACTTCTTTGAAGGTAATAGCTATCCCGAACATAAGAGGTATCGCCTAGCCTTCATGCACCTCAAGGATTATGCAAGTTTAATGTGGGATTAAGGTAATGAGATCTAGACGTGAAGGATGACGAACCACCTATTCAAACTTGGAACAAATGAAAGCGCTTATGAGAAAGAAGTATGTTCCATCACATTATAGCCGAGAGCTCAACAGAAAATTGCACTCCCTTGTGCCAAGAAACAAAACCGTGGAGGAATACTACCATGAGATGGAAGCTCTCATGATCAAGGCCAATGTTCGTATAGAATCCCGATTCAACAATTGAAAGATTTCTTAGAGCTATTAAGATTGAAAGGCCCGTGAAATGTAAGAACAGGTTCCACACAACAGAATCCACCAATGGTAAAGGGGATTTGAAACCTAAATCAGCCCCTTTCACTCCACCAACAAAACCGAGGCAATTTACCTCAAACCAGCCATCTAGTACGCCCCCTTATGTCCCAAAATCAGTCCCTAAAGCTATTGATCCAGCCCCTAAACCGGCGTCAACTCCACCCCAAAGATTGGGGGATATTAGATTCTTTAAATGTCAAGGCTATGGTCACTTGCAAGCCAATTGTCCTACTGCCCGGATCATGATTACTTTAGATAATGGAGAAGTGGTAAGTGATGATGATTGTGCCGACATGCCACCTCTTGAAGAAAAGTATCAAGATGATCAAAGTGATGAGGGTGAAAAGCTTGATGAGCCGACCTATTCAGTTGGTAACTTTTCTTAGTTTCTCACGCCGTGTTCTTAATGTTCAACCTTTGGAAGGATAATGATTTGATGCAACATGATAACATATTTCACACACGTGTTTAGTGCAAAACATAGTTTGTAGTGTGATTATTGATAGTGGTAGTTGCCACAAATGTGGCGAGCCAACTTACTTGTTAACAAACTGAATTTGAATTGCATGAAACATCCAAAACCATATAGGGCATTCAATGGTTAAATAATTCAGTTGAAACTTGTGTCACTAAACAAGTAAAGTTTTCTTTCACCATTGGTAAATATGTTTGAACTATTTTATGTGAAGTTGTTCCAATGGAGGCTTCAGTCATGATTTTACTTGGTAGACCTTGGCAATTTGATTGTGATGTGCTTTATCATGCCCAAGAAAATTTTTATAGTTTTGTACATAATGGTAAAAAGTATAGTCTTCATGCTTTAAACTCCTGCTCAAGTTTTTGAGATCAAACTCGAATTGCACAAGCTTGTAAAGATATAAATGAACAACAAACGAAAAATATAATTTAGGCCGAGAGGTAGTTAATAAGAAATCTTGTTTGTTTTGCTTCTTCTAATGAGATTAAAGAAGAGCATTGATTAATAGGCAGTCCTTATACTTAATGTTTAGGCAAGGAACTTGATACTTGTTGTTGACAGTAATAACCTTGCTTCTTTGCCTAGTGCCGTGTACTCTCTTTGCAGGAATATAGTGATGTGTTTCCCGAGGAGTTACCAATAGGTTTACCACCTATTCGTGGCATTGAGCACCAAATTGATTTCATTCCAGGAGCTCAAATTCCAAACTGACCAGCTTACTAGAGCAAATCCGGAGGGAAACAAAAGAAGATTCGACGTCAAGTGGATGAACTCCTTGACAAAGGTATATGTAGCGCTGAGTCTCTTAGTCCAATGTTCAGTTCCTGTTATCCTTAGTCCCTAAAAAGGATGATACTTGGCGAATGTGTGTAGATTGTCGTGCTGTTAATAAGATTACCATTAAGTATAGACGTCCAATTCCTAGATTAGATGATATGCTTGATGAATTGCATGGATCATCCATATTTTCCAAAGTTGATTTGAAAAGTGGGTACTACCAAATACGCAATGAAAGAAGGAGATGAATGGAAAACTGCTTTTAAAACAAAGTATGGGTTGTATGAATGGTTAGTTATGCCTTTTGGTTTATCTACATGCACCTAGTACTTTTCATGAGCTTATGAACCATGTTTTTCGTCATATTCATTGGAAAGTTTGTGGTAGTCTACTTTGATGATATCTTGATATATAGCAAATCACTTGATGAGCATGTTGAACATATTAAAACTCATGTTTGCTATATTGCGTGAGAACCTAATTATATGCTAACCTTAAAAAAGTGTTCTTTCTGTTTGGAATCTATTATATTTTTGGGTTATGTTGTAAGTTCTCAAGGCATTGCCTGTTGATGAGTCCAATCAAGGCAATCATAGATTGGCCGAGACCACAAAATGCCAGTGAGGGTAAAGGAAGTTTTTCATGGATTAGCAAGTTTCTATAAGGAGATTTTGTTAAAGACTTTAGTTCCATTGCTTGCACCTTTAAATGAACTTGTTAAAAAGAATGTCACCTTTGCATGGAATAGAAGAACAATGAAAACGCCTTTAACACTTTGAAGTATAAATTGACTCATGCCCCTTTGCTTGCTTTGCCGAATTTTAATAAAGCTTTTGAGATACACTGTGATGCCCTCCGGGATTGGTATTAGTGCTTGTTCTTATGCAGGAATCAAGGCCCGTGGCTTATTTCAGTGAGAAAAGCTTAATGGGGCATCTTAAAGTATGCAACTTATGACAAGGAGTTGTATGCATTGGTAAGGTCTTGCAGGTTTGGCAACACTACTTATGGCCAAAAGAATTCATAATCCATTCTGATCATGAAATCTCAAATTCTTAAAGACTCAAGGTAAGTTGATAAGAAGACATGCAAAATGGTTGGAAATTCATTGAAACTTTTCCTTATGTGATTAAATAATAAATCTGGTCAAGAGAATGTGGGTAGCTGATGCTTTATCTAGGAGATATGCTTTATTACCTATTTACATGCAAAGCTACTTGGATTTGAATTGATTAAAGACTTGTATATAAGGAAGATGTTGACTTTGCCGAATCTTATGATCTTTGAAATAAGGCCCGAATGGTGATTATTTGTGCATGATGAGGTTTCTTGTTTCGCAAGGATAAATTGTGCATTCCCTCAAGTTCCATTCGTGATTACTTGTTAAAGGAAACCCATGGGGAGGGTTAATGGGGCTATTTTGGTATTGTTAAAACACTTTCTATTTTGAAATGAGCACTTTTATTGGCCCTAACATGATTAAAGATGTTAAAAGTGTTTGTGAAAAATGTATTGTGTGTAAGCATGCTAAGTCCACAATTATGTGCCTCATGGTTTGTATCAACCTCTGCCTGTTCCTAGCAACCCTTGGATTGACATATCTATGGATTTTGTGTTAGGGTTACCTAGATCACGCCCTAGTAATGATAGCATTTTTGTTGTGGTTGATAGATTTAGTAAAATGGCTCACTTCCTTGCATGTTCTAAATCTAATGATGCTACCAAAATTGCTGACCTTTTCTTTAAGGATATTGCACGTTTGCATGGAATTCCTAAGAGTATTGTCAGTGATAGAGATGTCAAGTTTTTGCACATTTTTGGCATACACTTTGGAATAAATTAGGCACAAAATTATTGTTTTCTACTATTGCCACACCACAGACTGATGTCAATACAGAAGTAGTAAATCGTGATATTGTCTAATTTGCTTCGTGCTATCATTAGAAAAACTTAAAGAATTGGGAGAATTGTTTGCCACACATTGAATTTGCATATAACCGAACTGTTCATAGTTCTACTGGTTATTCGCCTTTGAAGTTGTGTATGGATTTAATCCTTTAACTCCCCGTTGATATTTTGCCTCTTTCTATTAATGAGTTTGTTAATGTGGAAGGTAAAGCTAAAGCTGATTTTGTAAGGGGAGTTGCATGAAAAGGTTTACAAAAAATATTCAAAGTCGTAATGAGCAATATGCAAACAGGCTAATAAGGGCAGAAGACAAGTGATTTCGAACCTGGAGATTGGGTTTGGATTCACTTAGGAAGGAAAGGTTCATGAAAAGAGGAAATCTAAAACTTTAATCCAAGAGGAGATGGTCCTTTTCAAGTCTGGAAAGGATTGGAGACAATGCATATAGAATCGAACTACCTAGTGAGTATGGTAATGTTTCATCTACTTCAATGTTTCTCTGATTTGAGTTTATATGATGTAGGTGATTCGAGGACGAATCCTTTCGAGAGGGAGGAGAATGATAGGAATGAGCACCGAGTCCACATTGCCAAATCCAGCTTCCCCATGATCCATTAGCAAATCTGGTGTCCAATGACAAGATCAAGGAGCAAGAGGATGAAGAAGCACTACAAGCATTGTTATCAACACATTGTGAGTTGATGGCCAATGTTGAAGGAGTTCGACACAACCATCTCAAGATGAAGTACTTTGGCATATTTCTTCAATAACATTTTATGAATCCAACTTGAAGAAATAATGTGAAGGCCGAAATATTAAAGTCCAGAAGAAGGCGTTGTTTGGGCTTTGAAATGGATCACGCCCCTTTTTAATATATTTTAGGGGTTTATTATGTTGCTTTTAATTAAGTCCACTTAACGGTTTTATGGGCTTAATTGGCGTTTTTTATTAAGTGTTAATAAGGTATTACTTGGCCCAATTATCTTTGCATGATAATTAGAAAAGTAAAGTTTTAGAAAGTAAAATCGAATTTTGCTTCTTCAAGGCAAAACCCGATTTTTCGTCTTGGTTTAAAGTTTAAGGAAACAAAGGAAAGCCAAATTGTGTTTGGCCAACCTTAGGAAGAAAACGTGAGACACCAATCCTTTTGGAAAAGGATTAGCTTTATGTGGTGGTTCACCAATCCTTTTTGGAAAAGGATTCGTATGTTAGTTAGTTTAGGAGGTCAAGTTAGAAGGGGTTTTATTTCACTTTTCCTTTTAGAAAAAGCGAAACTTACTCCCTATAAAAAAAAGGGAAAAGCTATGTTCATCCGTTTAATTTAAGGCATGTTCGAATTGAAAGAATTTTGGCTTTGCTAACTTAAAATTGACATCATCAAAGTGAGTTATTCTTGAGTAATTCATAAGACCCGCCAAACCTTAAGTGAGGAAACTCTAGGTGAAGCTTACAAGTTCTAGATTTATAGAACCGGCCAAACTGATAGGTTTAACTAATTGATTTACAATTGTTAGACTGAATCAATTTGTGATAACGTTGGGGTTAGGTTAACTTTAATCTTGCCTTTGCGTTTCATACTTTCTTTTCCGCCAATTTGTTCTTGTCGTGATTGAATTTGGTGCACAACGATCTCAAGTATTTGTGGAAAATTCGTGTGGATTGGGACTTCATCCTACTCCATTCGTATCAGTGTGTAAGTGAGGTGTGTGTTTGGATGAATGGGTATGCAAGTGGGTGTGTCAAATGATACAACAATTCATGGTTCGTGCACACACAATTTATTTCATGACTCACTAATATTTCATCACACAAAATCACATTCATTATGCATTCCCTCATGACCCCTGTATTTGAATCATTAACCAAACCAATCCAAACCACGACCGTCTTGTGTGTGTGTGATGAGTGTAGAGTGTTTGCATGGAATGCATGTAACTTGCAAAGCACAAAGTTTTGTCATGGCCACATCTTTCATCACACTACACACCAATTCATGACACATTTTTCTCAACACTCTACCAAGTTTCTCATTTGCAAGCTCAAACACATTTTCATACAAAAGTTGTCCGTTGTAAGCTCTTTTCATCGTGAATGCATGCAAAGTTCAAGTGAGAAGATCAAATAAGAGCAAAGAAGTTGGTGCACACACAACTTATCAACCCCCACACTTAAACCTTTGCTAGTCCCGAGCAAAGCAATCAATTAACATCTCTTTGTCTACTTTCACATCCAGCACTCACCAACACCATCAAAATTTTCGCATGCATAAAGTTTGTTTACAGTTCATTTTCCTCCCGCTCATTATCAACGAAGATGTAGTGAATAAAGACCAAACCGCCAACGTGATGTGTGTGCTGAGGTTTCCTATGCTTCCTCACCCTATCTATGCTAAGTACTCAAGCAAACACTTTATTACAAATTCTTGCACTACAGTCTGTTGTCCACACACATTAACACTCAGCACATAGAGATCAATGGTATTTATTCTCATAACTTTGAAGTTCTTTTTCTTTCTTTCTCAGTGCACTTTGTTGCCTCAATTTACTTTAAACTTGCCGCACTTTGGTGCTTGGCTGCCAGGGTTTTATGGCTCTTTTTTTCCCTTTATTTGCCACACAGGCTTTTTTCTTTTTTTCCACATCTTTTCTCCAACACCTCATGTACATGTGTGTCTTCAATAGACTATATACTGAAATGCAACAACAAATGTTTACAAGTACAGAGCACATACAAGTTAAGTATCGCATAAGTTCCCTCCTATGTCAGATAGATTTTTGTTGGCGTTTCTATCTTACCTTAACATCACACTTTGGCCAGCAACTTGCATGAATCAAATGAGTACTGCAACTAACAAAGATTTTTCGCATGCATGAAATGCTTAAGTTTACATGTCTAGTTGGTGATGGTATTGGAAGTGCTAGTGCGCCCATTTGATTGACAACAATTATCACACAACACATCAAGACACTTCATATTTATCATTACTAAAGATTGACAACACATTACAACAATGGTAAGGCTAGTGCTAGACACTGCCTTTCTTTCTTCATAATCCTAGCACTACATCACACACATTCAACATCTTCTTCTAGGCTCTCGACCCTAAAGTCACACAACATAATGATTTCAAGCATGCAGCACAAACTTTCAAAGCTATCATTACAACACACCTTCAACATTTTAATTCTAAAACACTCACACATAACAAGCTTAAACAATCAGGTACCACTCTCTCGATCCACCTCATCAACCAGACATCATACAACAGCAATAATCCAGAAAACAACAATAAAGACAACAATCAGCAACAGCGTCGACCCAGACATCAACCAGCAGCAACAGACATAACAATGGCCCAGAAAACAATCAACAAGAACAACAAACAACAATACAATTCAGAAATACTCAGACAACATCTTCATCAGCAGCCCAGACAAGACTCAGAAATAGAACAGCAGAAACGACCAAGAGATTAGCCCCCACCACTCTCTTCTCACTCCCTTTTTCCCCGCATTTGTAGTATGCAATGTCATCAATTGGGGATAAAGTGAGAGACACTGCCCTGTTTAGGTGCCTGGTGGCGGTGGTGGAGCAGAGAACTGAGCAAAACCAGGGAATGGAACATTCAAGTTTCTGATGTTGTGGTTTTCATGGTAATTGGACGTGTTACCCCTTGGTGGCATGTTAAAGTTGGATGGGCTGGCCCCCTGATGCATATTAAAGTTGGAGGCGCTGCTCCCCGGATGAAGGCCTCCGCCATGCATCACCACTCTCCTCGAGGTGTCGACCACCATCCTCTGCGTTTCCATCTCCTCAATTGATGGGAAGTAAGAATTAGGGCCCCTTGTTTGGTGGTGATACACCATCATCAGATGTAGATTGTGAATCCCTGTCTGGTATTGATTCATTCTGTTCTCTATTTCCGACCAATGTCTGTTATGCTCCTGTGTCATTGAGTTCAACTTCGTCTCCACACTTGTCTGAAAATTTCCCCACCTTTCATCAAGGTGACGGACCATCGAGAGGTGCTGTTCTGTCATTGACTCTTGAACCTATGCAAGGGCGTTCTGCATTGGTGCAAAATTTGTGAAGTCCTGGACTGGCTGCGTGTTGTGTGCTTGCTGTTCTGGCTCATCTTCAAATTCCTCAATGTCTGGATCTGCTTCTTGAGCTTCTTCTTCCCTCCTTTCTCTTTCTACTTTCTCCTGCGGTTGGTAATTTCTCAAGTGGGTGTCTCTGATGGGGCTCATTGATGCCTTGCAATCATCACTTGGGGCAATCCTTATTCCCTGCTTCACTGCATACTCATATAGGAACTGAGGAAAAAACATGGCCTGAGTTTCATTCGCTATGGCTCTGTTAATATGATTCATGACAATCCTCCCAAAGTTCACTGTTAGCCCGTGCTTTATGGCATAAATTAGATTCACCCTGTCTCTGGCAATCTTACTGCTGGGGGTTATTGGCATGATCCTGGAGTTAATGAACAGAAGCCATGTCTTTGCTTCGGCAGTTAAGTTTTTCAGTGCCACGTGTTTTGGATGCCCTTGATGGTTCCTCACCCATTCGGATCCTGGAATTGTCACTGTGCGCAGTATTGCGTCTGGGTCTCCCGCCCTGCTCAGCTCACTTAGTTGATCTTGAGGGTCATCATCGAGTTCATAATGCTTGTTCACCACTTCAGATGTCAGTTTCAAATACTTGCCTCGTACATATACACCTTTCTCCTTTCTGTCTTGCTCTTTCATTCCTGCGGCGTTAGCATAGAACTCCCTAGCAATTGCCACATTGCAGCTTTGAGGAGCCACGGTCAACAGCTGCCAACCGTATTCTATGAGCGTGTCGGTGTAGGGATTCATTGTGATTATGCACTGTCTCTCGATATGTATGAGTGTCATAGCAAAGTCACAGTATTTGCTCTGAGCCTTCTCATTTGCAAACTTTGGTATGGGTGAGGTCCTCCTTTTCTTTTGTTCTTGGTCTAACTCCTCTTCTTCCTCCATGTCATCTGGGAAATATTCGTCACCTGAGCTGGAGTCATCTATCACTTGCGTGGGCACTCCTACCTTTCCTTTTCCTTTCTGGCCTCTTGATGTTGAGGTTGAAGCTTGACCAGCTTTCTTGGGAGGCATGGTTCCTAAAACACAACATCCCATATCAATCGTTGGTGTCAAGACATTATTTGACAACAAAAATTCATCCAGATCTTAGCGACTTTCTCATTCACAACAAAATCCAAATCTATGTCTATCAACATAACACCTTATATGCAGTTCATGCATGTAATTAAATTCCAACAACAAGAAATGACTCGAGTACATGTCACATGGGGATTTCATCACTGGTCTAAGGTGTCATTTTGATTTTGCACCTCACATTAGTCCTTTTGAATTTTTTTTTTCTCAGCTTTATATCACCACAAAAACGTTTACATACTCATGCCATGCAGGAATAATTGGACAAAACGTAAAACATCAAAGTTAAAGAACATGATCAGAGCTAAAATTTGGGATAAGAATCACTTGATTTGGGTCTAAATTGAAAAAGTTATGGGTGAAAAACCGTAAGGTGCCAAACTGGGTCCTTCAGCTTTTAACACTTTAGCAACTCAGATTCAGCTCGACTTTCCTTGCCTCTTTAGTCTATGTTCCAGTGACAATTAGCAAAAGTTCCAACCATAAATATTGTAGGTTATCCTGTTAGCAAAATTTTGAAACTGGAATAATGCATTTTCGACTTTCCAAACTCAAGTTATGCACAAAACACAAAGACATGGCAGTGCTGAAACAATCCAGAATTTCAACCAACTTATCCCCTCACTTACCATACTACTATAACCGAAACCACCACCAAGCATGCAAAGGTCAAGAAACTTTTCAACATGAATTCAAAGAGTGTATAAAGGTGGATGACTTACTGGTTTGATGATTAACCCACTACAATGCAAAGAAAAAAAAATGAAGCTTGTGTAGCTCTTTGGTCTCTAAAATGATTTTCGCCCACTTCCTCTTTCTTGGCCGAATTTCACTTGAAGTCTATGCGGGAGATGATGAATGTGTTCATGCATGAGTGTGGCATTTATAGAAGAAATCTTGTGCTTGAGTCGGCTATCCAAGTGTTAATTGACACAAATATTGCAACCAAAACAAGTAACAACAATAGGCATGTGATTGCATTAGAGGACAACTTGCTAAAAAGCCAAAGTAAATGCAAACAAAAGTCTTGAATTATCAAATCACCTAAAAGCCTCTCAATCTTGACACATGGCCGAGATTGAAGTCCAAAGAAAAGGAGTGTATTTGGACTTTGGAATGCATCACGCCATTGGGTAATTTTTAGGGTTTAATTTTGTGTTAATTAATTAAGTCCAAAACACTTAATGTGGGCTTTAATTAATTGGTTGTTAATAAATTACTTGGCCCAATTATTGATAGGAATCCGTACAAGCAATCTACTCCAAATCCTAATGGGAATAGGATTACCAAGCCAAATCCTAATAGGAATAGGATTTCCAAGACAAATCCTAATGGGATTAGGATTTCCAAGCTCAATCCTAATAGGATTAGGATTCATCAATCCTCATCTTGTCCGAGTTCCATAAGAGTTCCATAAACGCAAATCCGAATGAGACTAGGATTCACAATCCAAGTGGGATTAGGATTCACTAATCCATGGACATTATTGATTGAAGACCAAGATGGCGTGCTTGGGCTTTTGCCAAATTGGATCGCGCCTTTTCTTAAGTAGTTAGAATTAATTAATGTTTTAATAATTAAGTCCAAAACATTTTAATTGGGCTTATTATTAGTATATTTTCGTTTTTAATTACATGGCCCAAGTTATCTTGCATGATAATGGCATGTAATGGGCTTTAATTTGTTAGGAAAGTAATTCCCTAAATTTTAGGAGCTTGTCCTTGTCTTCTAGAAGGGCAAAACGTTTTTAGCTTCCTTTTTCCATAAAGGATTAGTTTGTTAGTTAGTTGGTTAAGAAGTCAAGTTGTATTTTACAACTACTAGGGTTTTGTTTCCTTTTTGGTTTAGCATGGCCGAACCTACTCCCTATAAAAGGAGAAGCATTGTAACGTTTTTATCATGTTGAATTATTTAATTCACCATTGTAGAAGCTTTGCCTTTAGCGTGACCTTTAGGTGACTTCACCATTGTTCTTGATTTCGAGAACTCGCCAAATTGACAAATTTCAATTGCATGAATTTTCATGAGTTGAGTCGAGTCCATTTGTATTAAAAACGTGGGGTTGATTTACTTCATTTTTTGCGTTTTTCCCTTTGAATTCCTTTCCGCCAAGTTTGTGTGTTGTCTTGTTCGTGAATTTTGGTGCAGCAACGGTCCAAAGGTTGTGGAATTCGTGTGGTTGAGGACTTCAATCCAAGACCATTCGTATCAATTATCTTGCATGATAATGGCAAGTAAAAGTTTAGGAAACTTAAGAAGTCAAATTGGTTTTTGCTTCTTAGAGTTTAGGAAAGTAATCTCCTAAAATTTAGGAGCATTACACGTTTTGATTAAGGAAGCAAAACCGTGTTTTGCTTGCTTCCTTTTAGGAAACTAAGTTTTTAGTTTGTTAGTTGTTAGTTTCCAATTCCAATTTGGAAAGTTTTCTAAGTTGTAATTGGTTAGCTAAGAAGTCAAGTTGTACTTTGCAACTTCTAGGGTTTTATTTCCTTTTTCTTTTAGTAAAGCCGAAACTCTTCTCTATTTAAAGAGAAAAGCATTGTAACGTTTTTCATAAAATTAATGAATGAAAGTTTTAGCTTTGCTGAAATTGTGATTAACACTTTGTGTTGTCAAAACTTTGGAGAATTATATAATTCACCATTGTAGTAAGTTCCCTTTAGCGTGACCTTTAGGAGACTTCACCCGAGTACAAGCCAAATCGACGAAGTTTAGCTGCTGAATTTTCATTGGATAAACTGAATCTATTTGTGATAAACATGGGGGTTTGATTTGCTTCAAGTCCTGCCTTTTGTGTTTTCCCTTGGTTGCTTTTCCATCCGGTTGTTTTTGTGCTTTGTTGTTCGTGAATTTGGTTCAACAACGATCCAAAATTGTTGTAATTGTTTGGTCCAGGAGATAGAGCCTCGATCATTCATATCAATTGGTATCAAAGCATAGGTTGTTATCTCAAAATTTCAGGTTAATCCGCTTACTCGTTCTTCCGCATTCTTGCTGTTTTGTGTCATTTCTTTTTGTTGTGTTTCTTGCGTCTTTGCTGCAGTTTTAGTGTCCCTTTTGCTGCTGTATTTTCCGTCTTTCTTTTTGTCCTAGGTCGCCTTAGGTTCATCCATTAATTTCGTCAAAATCGCATGCAAACACATTGCACACAATCTGCTCGAATTCCTCTTTGAACTTGTTTCGTGTTTTGCATCTTGTGAATCGTTCTTGTGTTGATTTTTCTAGCGTTTTGTTGCTGCTTTCGTTTCAAAATTCTGCATTGTTTTGTTCATCATCATAGTGCTGAATTCCTTGTGTTTAATTGTTGTCTTACACGTCAAAGCAATAGCTAGGGTTTTCTTCTAAACTAGGGTTTCATCTAGGGTTTCTATTCGGTTAAGATTTCATAACTCCTATGTTTCTTGTCCGAATTGCAATCTTTCTTTTGTGTTAGTTTCTTTATCTTGTCTATCACCTCTTGAGTTTCGATCAAACTTTTGACACACCCGAAAAAGACAAGTTCTTGAACACTTTCTTGAACTTCTTGATTTTCTTGAAAATCCGAATTGGTCAAAATTTGATTCTTGAGCTAGATTCTTGTTCTTCTTGATAAATCTTGAATCTTTTGTCAAAGTGGCATCTTTAAATTCTTGATATTTGGTGAGTTATTAAGGTTTTAAAATTTTGAAATTTAAAGGTTAAGACAAGACCAAAACCTTAATCCTAGGTTTGTTTGAACAACATAAGACAAACAACCTTAAATCCTAGGATTGTGTCTTGAAACCTTAATTTTTAAACCTTAAATTTTGTTTTGTCATAGGTTCTTGTCCGAACCTTAGTTCTTTTGTTTGTCCAAGGTTTGTGTTCAAACCTTAAACTTTTTGTCTTGAACTAGGTTGTCCGAACAAAAAAAAGAGAAAAAAAAGAGACCGAATCAAAAAAAAATATATATATATATACGGTCAAATACAAAGTATATATATATATATATTCGGACTTAATTTTATTTAATTCATTTATTTTATTTTATTTTTACAAAGGACAAAACTTACTTGTTACTTGAAAACCACCTTATATTGAAAGTGCCATATCTTGCTCAATACAACTCGGAATTAGGTGATTCAAATTGCATTCTCTTCTTATTGAAATCTACTTTCTGATTTTTGTATTTTCTGAAGTTGATCTAAATTTATACCCACACGTGATCTAAATCCTCTTGTGACGTGTTTTCTTGTTCAAATTCTTTGGTTTATATTTGTGAACGTTTTTGTTGTGGAACTTGTTGATTGAGACAAATTCTTTCAAATAACTGAACTTGGTAAGTCTCATTAGTCCCAAACAAATTCATTACTTGAGAGTATTAGCTAGGGTAAACAAGATAGAACACTACATAATTAGAGTGGAGAGTACCTGATAAGTCGGTAATGTGCCGACTTATTTGCTCTATTTTGTTAGTCTCTTGCCTGGAATAACTTGTGAATTGATGCTTAATTACGTGACTTTTGTTCTATATGGATTTCAATTGTGAGTTATGGAGATTGACTTGAATGGTGCGAATTTGGTGCAAAGTGTTACATTTATGCCTTCAAGTCACAGTTCATGAAAGTCACAATTCACGAAAGTCACAAGTCATGAAAGTCACGCACACAACTCACACTCACATTTACACTTGCACCTCACAAGCTCACCCGACTTTCACACTCCACGACTTTCACACACTAATACACCACACTTGCACACACTCACATTTGCACTGCATACCACAAACACACGCACACTTTACACGGTGCGGCCGCACCTCACACACACAACACGGTGCGGCCGCACCATGCGGCCGCACCACACACACAATTACACAGTGCGGCCGCACCATGCACTCACACACACGGCGGCCGCACCATGAGGCCGCCACACACACTTGCACATTTTCTTGTTTTCATTTTTATACATTTTCATTCATTAACGTTTTGTATAGTTCTTCTCATTTCTCACTTGCACACTTGCACAAACACCACTCACGCAATCTTGTTTCCACAGCAGCATTTAGCATACACATATTAAGCTCACAAGCAAAAGTATTTAACACGTCCTTGTCACGTGCTCTAAGTGTTTGATGAAGCGTGATGAATTTCCTTACTTGTTAAGTCTTTCATTAAATACGTGTCCACTTCTGCTTTGATTTACATTTGTAGATACACGTGGCAAAATCTCCGAAAACAATGGAAGGTTCCTGGAAACTTGCGAGGTGAAGCAAGTCTATAAAAGGAGCTGGAGACAGGGAGAAAAGGAGCTTTTGGGAGGGGAACGAGAGATTGGAATCAGGAAGAGAAATCAATTCACTGAGAGGAATTCTGATAGTCCTAGGGCATAATTTCTATTCTGTAATTATGGGATATCAGCCGATCAATATGATCGGCTAAGTTCTCAGTGTTGCTTTGAGGGGTCAATTGTATGGATTCAATCTTGCTTGAGACATTTGTCGAGAATTTATCTTTTGAGTGTGAATTTCATGTTTACATTTCCGCATTAGTTGTGTTTGATGATTTGCAATCTAGATTAACTTCACATTTAGGTCTGCGGTACCCACTGAGGTCGGTGTGAATATTCCTTTGGCAATCAACCATGACATAATCCGATTGTAAACATGCATGTGTGAGTTCTTAGGTCCGTGAGACGTTGCGATTTTGATTGTGCGGTACCCACTGACAGTCAATGTCAATCTTTAGCGAAGGTCTAAGATTGTTCTTGTCTTAGAATAGGGATCTGGGAGAGCCTGACTCGTGCCCAGGGCTTGCCCTACCAAGGGAAGTTCGGGGAGTATTGTGAGTCTGGGTTGTGAGAACTACCAAGTTGATCAATCCCAGTTCACTATCAGTGTAAAGTCCCGTAACATATGTCCACACGAGTCCGTTAGTGATAGCAAGAGAAAGGTCCATACACATTACCCCCTTGAGGCAACACATTCATCTCTATTGATTTTCCCTTATCTCATTCCCTGCGCCTACTTGTACTGTTTTATCACTTTTATATTCTATCATTGCAATAGCTCTTGACAAATATCCTCTCCCTGTTGGATACGATCCCACTTGCCGCTACTATATTAGTTTGGTAAATTTGGGTTAAATTGGAGAGCCGCGACAGCTTGTCACCAATTTTTGGCGCCGTTGCCGGGGAGAGGCAAAGCGTTGAGAGTTGTTTGTGATAGTTTTACTTTGTTGTTACTCTACGAGTTCTTATTTGAAACTGTTTGTTTGTTTGATTAGTTGAAATTTTAATCCATTACTTGTCTCTGTTTATTTTGTTTTAGTACTGTTTCGTTTCTTGTGAGAATCCACAGTTTATGCTACCTAGAGCAAGGCTACGAGAGGAAGCTCTGAAATTCGCTCTTGACTTAGAATTGCAAAGGACTTTAAGGCAGAGGAGAAGGGCTATTGAACTGGCGAAACAGAATGAGGAGAGACCTCAGCCCCAACCACCAAGGTATGGGGACCACTTCGCGGTAAATTTCGAGAGGAGAAACACTCACCAGGGGATTGACGTTGAAAGTTATCAAATCCTGACACAAATTGTGTCCATGATCACCCAAGAGCAGATCTTTCAAGGGTTAAGCAACGAGGACCCTAACGAGCATCTCGACTGGTTTTTTGGGGCTATGCAACACATTCAAGCTGCAGAGAGTGACTCCGGATGATGTGAGAAGAGTGCTATTCCCACTGTCCTTGAAAGGGAAGGCTAAGCATTGGTTTAACTCAATTGGAGGTCCAGCTATATCTACATTTGAGGAACTTGAGCGGAAGTTTTTAGCTAAGTATTTTCCTCCAGCAAAGTTGGAGCGAATGAGGTTGGAAATCCGAAACTTTCAGCAGCAAGATGGTGAGACCTTCAAGGAAGCCTGGGATCGATTCAACGATTTGCTCCGCCAATGCCCAAACAATGACCTTGGGGAGGTCAGGGAGCTCAACATATTCTTCAAAGGTCTATCACCAGAATCCTCACTGATGGTCAAGGCCAGCGCAAATGGGGCCTTGAAGGATAAGAGCATCCCTGAGGTCAGAGAACTCTTTGACTCGATAGCAGACGACGAATTCCTCTTTCCAGAAACTAGGAAGATGCCTGTGCGGAAGCAGCGAGGAGTGCTAGAGCTGGATGATGAGATGTCCTTGGAAGAGAAAATTGAGGCCCTCACAAGACAAATTCAGAACCTAAAAGCTGCCAAGTTGGCTCCAGTGCTGATGTGTGGTTTGTGTAACGGAGAGCACCACACGGATGAGTGTGAGCTCATGCAGGAGTCAGTTCAATATGTAACCAATTACAACAACCGCCAGCAATATGGAGGCTATCGAAATCAGTCAGGCCAAGGCAATTGGGGGCAGAGTAATCAGGGAAATCAGCAAAGGCAATACTACCAGAGTGGGTAGTCAAGTAACCGTGAACAGAAAAAGTCAACCGATGACTTGCTCCATGAAATTCTAGGAAGAATGGACATGTTTGAGAAAAGGACGTCTACACTGGAATCTCAAGCGAAAAACGTGGAGGCCTCTATCAAAAACATGGAGATACAGATGGGACAGTTGGCTAAGGCAAACCATCAAAGACCTCAAGGTGCCCTCGCGAGTGATACAAAACCGAACCCGAAAGGAAAAGGCCCAGAAGTCTGCAATGCTATCACGTTGAGATGTGGAAAAGAGCTTGGTGGTACCAAGAAGAAAGAAGAAGAGAAAGCCTCAGTGGAGGAGATCACTGAGGAAACCATTTCGGTGGGAGATGAAACTCAGGAAAAGGATGGTGTGAAGGCTCAGGAAAGTAAAAGAAAGAAGGTAGCTCCGAGCCCATGTGATGACTCTCCATATGCACCAACCCCTCCATTTCCCCAAAGACTTCGACCTTCACCTAAGAAGGGGGTCCAATTCACAAGGTTCCTGGATATGGTGAAGAATGTAAACGTAAATGTTCCTCTGCTGGATTTGGTTACAGCGGTACCGAGATATGCAAAATTTCTAAAGGACTTGATTGCCAACAAAGAACAGATCCTGCAATGTGAAGTGCCAATTCAGCTCACCAATGAGAGCCAAGCATGGATCATTAATGAACT
The DNA here is from genome assembly GCA_016586305.1 of Ophiorrhiza pumila. Classification (NCBI taxonomy): domain Eukaryota; kingdom Viridiplantae; phylum Streptophyta; class Magnoliopsida; order Gentianales; family Rubiaceae; genus Ophiorrhiza; species Ophiorrhiza pumila. Next base: position 13,815,074 of record BLIW01000005.1, on the reverse strand, counting down.
GCCTCCCAAGCTCAAGGATCCTGGTAGCTGTACCGTGCCATGCTCAATCGGTGGAAGATTCTTTAGCAAAGCCTTATGTGATCTTGGGGCTGGAATCAACCTTATGCCCTTATCCATAGCCGAGAGAATAGGATTGGGAAAGCGGATTAAGCCCGTGGCAGTGATGCTTCAGTTAGCAGATAGATCATTTGTTCAGCCCACGGGGATGGTAGAAGATGTCCTAGTGTCTGTGGATAAATTTGTATTGCCAGTAGACTTTATAGTGTTAGACATGGAGGAGGACCCCGATGTCCCACTCATCTTTGGAAGGCCATTCTTAGCTACAGGGGATGCTCTCATTGGTGTCAAGGGAAAGACCATAACATTCAGAGTCAATGGTGAGGAGGTCGTATTCAATGTGGATTACGCCATGAAACACCCGCGCACTCCATAGAACAGTGTTGTCTGGCAAGCTTGGTGGAAGGTAGTCTCCAACCTTTGAGCTTTGAACACAAACATAAATCGTCTTCTCTTGATTTATATAATTCTTTTGATGATGGTATGTGTGATGATTTTGAGACTGTGTTAATTGTTGAGGAAACTGATACACTGCGTGAATTGAGCTTCTGTGATGAAAAATTTGAAATTGATTCATCTGTAAAAGAAAGGGATGTTACATATGAAATTGATAAAAACTGTGAAAACAATGAGTAATTGAGGAAAATGGAAATTATGCATGAAAGTCATGAAGTGTATGATCACAATGCAAACATGACGTTGGAAAAGAAAATTGAAAAAGATCATGAAAAATTTGTGTGTGGTGAAAATTTGATAAATGTTATTGTTGACACTGTTGACACTGACCAGACTGTGGAAGTTATGCCCACTGAGGTGAGGCTTGTAAATATAGATGGCAGGAACGAAAAGCTCATGCCCTCTACTCTGAGGCCACCCAAATTAGAGATGAAGCCCCTGCCACCCCACCTAAAGTATACGTACTTGGGAGAAGGTGATAAGAATCCGTACAAGCAATCTACTCCAAATCCTAATGGAAATAGGATTACCAAGCCAAATCCTAATAGGAATAGGATTTCCAAGACAAATCCTAATGGGATTAGGATTTCCAAGCTCAATCCTAATAGGATTAGGATTCATCAATCCTCATCTTGTCCAAGTTCCATAAGAGTTCCATAAAGGCAAATCCAAATGAGACTAGGATTCACAATCCTAGTGGGATTAGGATTCACTATTCCATGGACATTATTTATTGAAGACCAAGATGGTGTGCTTGGGCTTTATCCAAATTGGATCGCGCCTTTTTCTTAAGTAGTTAGAATTAATTAATGTTTTAATAATTAAGTCCAAAACATTTTAATTGGGCTTATTATTAGTATATTTTCATTTTTAATTACATGGCCCAAGTTATCTTGCATGATAATGGCATGTAATGGGCTTTAATTTGTTAGGAAAGTAATTCCCTAAATTTTAGGAGCTTGTCCTTGTCTTCTAGAAGGGCAAAACGTTTTTAGCTTCCTTTTTTCCATAAAGGATTAGTTTGTAAGTTGGTTAGTTTAGAAGTCAAGTTGTAATTTACAACTTCTAGGGTTTTATTTCCTTTTCCAATTTGTAGAGCCGAAACTCATCTCTATATAAAGAGATCATTGTAAACGTTTTTAGATATGTTGAATTGAAAGAATTTTGGCTTTGCTAAATTAAATTTGACATCACCAACGTGAATTATTCTTGAGTAATTCATAAGACCCGCCAAACCTTAAGTGAGGAACTTTAGGTAAAGCTTACAAGTTCTAGATTTATAGAACCGGCCAAACTTGATAGGTTTAATTTATTGATTTACAATTGTTAAACTTAATCAATTTGTGTTAACGTTGGGGTTAGGTTAATTTTAATCTTGCCTTTTCGTTCCATATCTCTTTTCCGCAAATTGTGTTTCTTGTTTCTTGAATTGCGTTTTTGGTGCACAACGATCCGAACTTGTGGAAAATTCGTGTGGATTGGACTTCATCCTACTCCATTCGTATCAATTGGTATCAGAGCTATCCAGGTTGTTCATCAAATTCGGTAAATAATCTTTTTTATTTGAGTCTTGTTCTTGTTTTTCTCTTCTCGGATCTTGTCCTTCTTTTGGCGTCCTTCTTGCTGTTTTGTTGCGTTAATTTCTGCAGATTTAGTGGTGTCTTTTGTTGCTGTTTTCGTGTCTTTATTGCTGTCCAAGGTCGTCATAGTTCTGCCTTTAAATTACGTCAAAATCGCATGCAATTTGTTGCTAAAATCTGTCCAATTCGTGTTCATCCATTGTTCGGATTTTTGCGATTTTTGTTGAGTTGTTCTTTGCTGTTTTGTGTCGTGTTTTGCTGCTGTTTTTCTTCATAATTCTGCATTGTTCTTGTTCATCATCATAGTGTGGAATTCTTGAGTCATTCTTGCTGAAATCACGTCCAAAGAATTAGGGTTTGTCAAACTAGGGTTTGTGAAATTAGGGTTCTTATTCAAAATTTCATAACTTCCTTGTTCCTCATCCTTTTCTTGATCTTTCTTTTGTGTTAGTTTCATCATTCTATTGCCATCAAAGTGTGTTTTGATCAAACTTTTTCACCATCTCAAAAAGACGAGTTCTTGACCACTTTCTTGAAAATCTTGATTTTTTTCTTGGAAATCCGAAAGTGCTCAAATTTGAATCTTGAAGACATATTCTTGCTCTTTGTGATATTTCTTGAATCTTTGGTAAAAGTGGTATCTTCAAAATCCGAAATTTTGTTGACTTCTTGATACATTGAAGTGGTTGAAAATTTAGGGTTTATCAACAACCTCAAAAACCCTAGTTAAGCTTTTTGTCAAAAAAAAAAAAAAAAAGGCCATTACAAAAAAAAAAGAGGCCATTACAAAAAAAAAAAAAAAAAAAGACCAAGTAAAAATCAGCCCAAAGGCATTTGGTCTAAAGTGAAAAAAAAAATAAAAAAATAAAAAAATAAAAACAAAAATTTTTTTTTATTTTTTTTTCGTATTTAATTTTATAGTTTCGGACACCACTTTCGGACCCCTTAACCGTCCGAAACTACCGTCCGAATCTCGACAGAGAAGTCACAAATTTTCACAAAACTTTCGGACGCCACTTTTGGACCCCTGACCCGTCCGAAACTACCGTCCGATCCTCGACAGAGATTTGAAATTTTTTTAACAAAGTTTCGGACGCCACTTTCGGCCGTCCGAACCTTTGTTCTACCGTCCGAAACTCGGCAGAGAGTTTCTATAAACTATAACTTCAAACCTTCATAACTTTCTCATTTTTAATCGGAATTGAGTGATTCAAAAACACATCTTCTTGTTATCTTCTCTAGTTTCTGAATTCGTAGCTTTCTGAAATTAATCTGTTTATACCCCATACGTGATCTCTAAATTAATCTAGTGACGTGAATATTTTTCAAACTTCTTTGGTTTTGCTTTTGTGAATTGATTTGTTTGAACTAATTGGTTGAGACTTGTTCTTAAAATCGACAAACAGTAAGCTTCAATTAGTTTGAGAGATTCATTGTTGAGTGTTTAGATAGGGTATACACGAGAAAAGCCATTACACTAGAGAGGAGTGTACCAACTCACCATATAGTGAGAACCCGAGAGGACTTCAATTGTGTTCTTCTTGTTTTCTTACTAACTTGCAGGTACCATGGAGGAGAATATTTTTCGTGCACGTTGTATGGTTCAAGATAAAATTTGTTGTGTCATCATTGATAGTGAGAGTTGGTCTAATTTGGCAAGCACTCTACTTGTCAAGAGGTTGAACTTAACGTGTATGAAACATCCAAAGCCATATCAACTTCAATGGCTTAACAATTCCGCCGAGACTAGAGTAACTAAAAAAGTAAAGGTTCCATTCAAAATTGGAAACTATGTTGATGAAGTCGTGTGTGACGTGGTGCCAATGGAGGCTGGTCACATCCTTCTTGGAAGACCTTGGCAATTTGATAGAAATGCTTTTTATCATGCCAAGAAGAATTACTACAGCTTTGTACATAAAGGTAAAAAGTTTAATCTTCGAGCCTTAACCCCAGCACAAGTCTTTGAAGATCAAACTCGAATCATTCAAGCTACTAGAGATATGAATGCCGCCAAAGAGAAGAAAGTTCAAGGGAAAAGCAATGTAATAGCTAGCTCAACTTGTAATAGTGTAGGCCGAGATAAAGATTCTTTGTCTTCTTCTAGCATAGGCCGAGAGTTAGTTGTTAAGCAACCTTGTTATTTTACTTCTTCTAGCGAGATTGAGAGAGGAATACTAGATAGGCAATCAATGTACTTACTTGATGATAGTGATCACCATTTGAATTGTTTGCTGCCTAGTTCCTTTGTTTTGCAGGTTTTTGGAGTTCCTAGACATCTAATGGAGTTAGAAACAACTCATTATCAATTGGAAGGAGTCCAATCTGCCTTAGCTTGTTTTCCACAAGGTAAGCAAGGTAAGTTGAGTGCTTATAATTTCGATCATTACAAAACCCTTGTGAACACTAAACAAAGTGTTAAATCTATTGATTATCCTAACTGGAATACACTTTATTATGATGATTTGATTCGTAACTTTGCTCTTACTGTTTTCAATTCATTCCAAAATCAAAAGTATCCACTTCGACAAGGTAATCTGATTGTTCAACACTTGTTTGGTAAGTTATCTCAATTTCGATTTTTTTTCAATTCCCGAAGGTACAATATTCTGTTCTTATTCTTTGGAATTGTAAGTTCTTAATCTTTGATAACTTCAACATGCTTGTAAAGAATGTACAACTTAGTTTTTGTGATTTACATTTAATCCGGGATGTCTATATATATACTTGCTTTGCAAATTCTTATGAATCCTTGGATAATATTTGTAATTACATTAATATATGTTTACTTTCTTTTCATTCTTTACATGTTAACATCATTGATTTTCATGTTATTATTAGTGTGTCCAAGCATGATGTTAATAAATTTCTCTTGAATACTTTCTTGTTGTTCAAAACATTATGTTCATCTTTATTTGAAGTATTCTTTTTAAAGTTGTTTAATATTGCATATCATCATAAGTTTTCTGATTTGCATTTATTAAATGATGTTTATATGCATAATTATTTTGAGTTTTCTTTAACTAACACATTTATTTTCTTATTGCAGGATTTGTTTTACTTGGCTCGAGTTTGTAATGAGTTTTTCTTATTGGTGTTTGATCCAGGAGCTCAATTTCCAGATTCGAGGACGAATCCTTTCGAGGAGGGAGGGAATGATAAGAATCCGTACAAGCAATCTACTCCAAATCCTAATGGAAATAGGATTACCAAGCCAAATCCTAATAGGAATAGGATTTCCAAGACAAATCCTAATGGGATTAGGATTTCCAAGCTCAATCCTAATAGGATTAGGATTCATCAATCCTCATCTTGTCCAAGTTCCATAAGAGTTCCATAAAGGCAAATCCAAATGAGACTAGGATTCACAATCCTAGTGGGATTAGGATTCACTAATCCATGGACATTATTTATTGAAGACCAAGATGGCGTGCTTGGGCTTTTGCCAAATTGGATCGCGCCTTTTTCTTAAGTAGTTAGAATTAATTAATGTTTTAATAATTAAGTCCAAAACATTTTAATTGGGCTTATTATTAGTATATTTTCGTTTTTAATTACATGGCCCAAGTTATCTTGCATGATAATGGCATGTAATGGGCTTTAATTTGTTAGGAAAGTAATTCCCTAAATTTTAGGAGCTTGTCCTTGTCTCTAGAAGGGCAAAACATTTTTAGCTTCCTTTTTTCCATAAAGGATTAGTTTGTAAGTTGGTTAGTTTAGAAGTCAAGTTGTAATTTACAACTTCTAGGGTTTTATTTCCTTTTCCAATTTGTAGAGCCGAAACTCATCTCTATATAAAGAGATCATTGTAAACGTTTTTAGATATGTTGAATTGAAAGAATTTTGGCTTTGCTAAATTAAATTTGACATCACCAACGTGAATTATTCTTGAGTAATTCATAAGACCCGCCAAACTTTAAGTGAGGAACTTTAGGTAAAGCTTACAAGTTCTAGATTTATAGAACCGGCCAAACTTGATAGGTTTAATTTATTGATTTACAATTGTTAAACTTAATCAATTTGTGTTAACGTTGGGGTTAGGTTAATTTTAATCTTGCCTTTTCGTTCCATATCTCTTTTCCGCAAATTGTGTTTCTTGTTTCTTGAATTGCGTTTTTGGTGCACAACGATCCGAACTTGTGGAAAATTCGTGTGGGTTGGACTTCATCCTACTCCATTCGTATCAGAAGGTGAGACTTTACCTGTGGTAATATCCTCTAAGTTAGAAGGGTGGCAAGAAAAGAAACTCCTGGAAGTGTTGAGAAAATATAAAGAAGCCATGGGATGGACAATAGCCGACATAAAGGGGATCAGCCCCAGTGTGTGCATGCACAAAATATTGCTAGAAGAAGGGTCTGTTCCTATTCGGGAGAGACAGAGGAGGCTGAACCCAGCAATGCTGGAGGTAGTAAAAAAAGAGGTGATCAAGTTGCTGGACTTTGGGATGATATTCCCCATCTCCGACAGCGAATGGGTCAGCCCGGTACAGTGTGTGCCGAAGAAAGGGGGTGTAATAGTGGTGACTAATGAAGCCAATGAGCTGTTGGCCACCAGAATTATCAATTCCTGGAGAGTGTGCATGGATTACAGAAAGCGGAACAAAGCCACTCGTAAGGACCACTTTCCCCTACCCTTCTTGGAACAGCTTTTGGATAGAATCACCGGGTATTTCTTTTACTGCTTCCTAGATGGTTATTCAGGCTACAACCAAATAGTCATTGACCCCAGAGATCAGGAGAAGACCACTTTCACCTGCCCCTTTGGCACGTACGCTTACAAAAGAATGCCTTTTGGGCTGTGCAATGCGCCAGCAACATTCCAGCGCTGCATGATTGCCATCTTCCAGGACATGGTGGAACACATTATAGAAATCTTCATGGACGATTTTTCGGTGTTTGGGATGACTTTCGGCATTTGCTTGGAAAATTTGGCTCTGGTGCTGCAAAGATGTGTGGAAGCCAATCTGGTCCTAAATTGGGAAAAGTGTCAGTTTATGGTCAATGAGGGCATTGTGCTCAGCCACAAAATTTCAAAGGAGGGTCTGGAGGTGGACAAAGCAAAGGTCGAAGTGATAGCCAACCTGCTAGAGCCCACCAGTATCAGAGGAGTGAGAAGCTTCATGGGCCACGCGGGTTTCTACAGAAGGTTCATTAAGGACTTTTCCAAGATAGCCAAGCCACTCTGCTCCTTATTGGAGAAAGATACCCCGTTTGTCTTTGATGAGAAATGAAGGAGTCATTTGAGATTTTGAAAAAAAGGCTTGTGGAGGCACCTGTTATTATCACCCCTGACTGGGGAGAACCCTTCGAGATCATGTGCGACGCAAGCGACTTTGCCGTGGGAGCTGTACTGGGGCAAAAGAAAGATAACATTTTTCGTGCCATCTACTACGCCAGTAAAATCTTGAATGGGGCACAATTGAACTATACCACAACTGAAAAGGAGATGTTGGCCGTGGTCTTTGCCTTCGACAAGTTCCGAGCATACATCCTGGGGTCCAAAGTGGTAGTTCACACAGACCACGCAGCCCTCAAGTACCTCATGGCAAAGAAGGAGGCCAAGCCGAGGCTCATCAGATGCGTGCTCTTGTTACAGGAGTTTGATGTTGAGATAAAGGATAGGAAAGGGTGTGAGAATGTGGTGGCAGACCACTTGTCAAGACTTGAGCTTGGGGGACTCAGCGAGGATCAACTGCAGTTGTGGATTAAAGAAAATTTCCCAGATGAGCAGATCTTCAAGGTAAACCCGCGGGAGGTGCCATGGTACTCAGACATCGCCAACTATGTGGTCACTGGTCAAATGCCCCAACATCATTCGAGGAACCAACGGAAGAGAGTCAAGCATGATGCTCAATATTATTTCTGGGAGAGCGAATGTCTCTATAAAAGGTGCAGCGACCAAATTGTTAGGAGATGTATACCGGATGAGGAGATAGAGGATATTCTCAGGGCTTGTCATGAATCGCCATTTGGAGGGCATTTTGGAGTGGCAAGGACTGGGCACAAAGTCTTACAAACCAGATTCTACTGGCCGCATGTATTTAATAACTCCAAGCCTTGGGTAAGTAAGTGCGACAAATGCCAACGCATAGGTAACATCTCGAGTAAAGATGAGATGCCCCGCAACAATATACTGGAGATGGACTTATTTGACGTCTGGGGCCTGGATTTCATGGGACCCTTTCCGAGATCGTGTGGAAACCAGTACATACTAGTGGGGGTCGACTACGTATCAAAGTGGGTAGAAGCAGTGGCACTACCCCATAATGACAGCAATGCACTCTTAGCCAGATATGGAACCCCGAGGGCTATTATCAGTGATGGAGGGAGCCATTTTTGAAATAAAGTCTTCAATGCACTCTTAGCCAGATATGGAGTCCAGCATAGAGTCTCCACGCCCTACCACCCCCAAGCAAATGGACAGGCTGAAGTGTCAAACCGAGAAATCAAAGGCATCCTAGAAAAAGTCGTGAATCCGGGGAGAAAGGATTGGGCCCTCAAATTGGATGATGCACTCTGGGCGTACAGGACAGCATATAAGACACCGATCGGAGCCTCACCATTTAGGCTAGTGTTTGGGAAAGAGTGTCATCTCCTAGTAGAATTAGAGCACAAGGCATACTGGGCTATACAAAAATTGAACATGGACCTCGACTTAGCCCAAGAAGCCCGCATGATGATGTTGAATGAGTTGGATGAATTCAGATGGAATTCATACATCAGTGCAAGCCTTTACAAGGAAAGGACGAAGAAATGGCATGATGCCAAGATTAAGGTGAAGGAATTCGAAGTGGGGCAACAAGTGTTGGTGTACGATGCTAAGATGAGGCTTTTTCCAGGCAAATTACGGTCCAGGTGGATTGGACCTTTTGTCATCACGAAAGTCTCCCCATATGGAACTCTTGAGGTCCACAATGAGGCAACAGGGGAAAATTGGAAGGTGAACGGTCAAAGGGTAAAGGCTTTCAACTCTCCCATAGATGACAAGGGTCAAGCTCAACGCCTCGATCACCCACCTCCTCGATAAAACAATTTCACGTCTGGCTGAGGACAATAAACCAAGCGCTGTGTTGGGAGGCAACCCAACCATCTAGTTTTTTTTTAATTTATTTTTTTTAAATATAATTGACCCTCAATAAAACATCTGAATCTAAGCCCATTATACGTGCATATGTGCAGGGACCACCAGGAGCTGGATCTTCAAAGGGTTGATCAAACTCCCTAACCCCTCAGGACACCTTCTCATGAACTGGCAACTAGAGCAAGAGGGGGGCACATCGAGACAAGAATGAGGTAAGTGTATGTTGGAGTCACTGGCAAGAACAGGTAATCAAGCTAAGAATTATTCCTGCACTGTCACGGGTAAAATATAAAAGACTCTTTGAGCCTACCTGACAAGTGCATAATTGGATCGTGAGTGACAAGCCAAATGCATGCAAATAGCGGACCTATAAAGGATTGTCACCCAGCCCAATTATTTAAGAATGACCTTTCAATGCATCTAAGTGTTGTCACTTTGTACCAATGTCTCTCAGCTATATCACATGTCCTGTCGTCTAGCTCAAGACCGCCCAAATCATGCATGAAAAAGCTCTATAAATACCATTCACTTTGCATGATAAGTTTCACATCGAATTCAGTTCAGATACATGGCAGGAAAAGATGATGACTACAGGAGATATCTCCGGGGAGTCCTATACGTTCACGATCCCTCAAACTATGACTCCGAAGGACGAAGAGTATACCCCAGGCTCACCCCTGAGGTTCGTGAACGAAAGGGCGGTGGGGAGATTTGACAGATCCGTCTACCGACATGTATTGGTAGAATGAAAATTTGTTGCTCCGGAACAAACATTTACGGAGGCAATCCGCGTCTACAAATGGGAAACCCTCACCTTTGCCCCAGCAGCATCCAATGTAGAATTAGCTCGGGAGTATTACGCCAATGCCAATACAAGCTACACAAACCAGAACAACAACAATGAAGTCTATCTACGGGGGACCTATCTCAAAGTGACAAGTCACACAATCAACGAACATTATCAACTACCCGACTTTCCAGATGATGAATTTGGACAGTTAGCGGAAGCAGCCAATGTGGACTTCTTAATTGAATCTGTTGGGCTACCTGGAGCTTTTTGGGTGCGTAACAACAAATCCGAAGCCATTTATATGCACACCAACGATATGACTGCAGAGGCTCACATGTGGCTGATGTTCATAAATTCAAAGCTCATGCCCACAAACCAACATGCCAGAGCAACCAGAAAGAGAGTGCTTCTGATTTATGCCATTCAGCACAGAATGACGATCGATGTGGGAAAGGTGATCATGCAATCCATTGAGCAAGCCAAAAGATGCACTGTTACACCTATATTCTTCCCCTTCCTTCTATCACAAATGGCTAGAAGCCGAGGAATTGAAGTGTCCCCCTCAGAAGACTCCCAACAATCCATGGGAACCATAGGCGAGCCACAGTGGGAGAGTTATCTGGAAATGGAACGTATAGAACGCCTTCATCGAAGCGCTTAAACTCGGTAGTCTCCTTACTTTCTCACAATGGGGACCATTGTTGATTTCAAGTATGGGGGGAAGACATGCATGTCTTGGTGTTGGCTGTTGACCTTTGCTTTATGCTTGTGTCTGTGAGGCTAGTGCCTTTGCTTTGAAATTTCATTTATGTGTGTGTTATATGTTGCGGGGACAGGAGGTGGTGTTTATTATATTAGTAACTTCTTAGGTGGTGTGTTCTTGTTTTCTTTGTGATTGTTGTAGGGATGAAACAAGTCAGTGAGTAGCACTGACATTGTAAGTGTGCTTTTAAATTATCATGGTGCGATAAATGTGTATTGTTTGTTGTTGTGTTGTGAAATGTTCCATGGCCTACTCCAGTCATCACACCCGCACGTCCAAAATGCATTCAAGCACTCCAAACCTCATCATCAAGTCCATAAACTTTACCTTTATGATGTATGCAAAATTATTTTGTGAAGTTTTACAGTATACATTTGATGCATACAAATTGCTGTGCAAAGTGCGATGTTAAAGTAAGATAGAAACGCCAGCACCAATGTTGACACAGGAGAGAGCTTGTGATTCTTTACTTGTATGTGCTTTCTACCCGTAAACACTTATTCTTGCATTGTGAATATATAGTCTATTGAAGACACACATGAACACAAAGTTGTGCGGAATTATGCAAATAAAGGGAAAAAAGAGCCACAAAACCCTGGCATCAATAATAAGCACCAATGTGCATTGAACAAGGGGGAAACCCCTGGGGAAGAAAAACCCCAGTAAGCTTAGCATAGCTCTTATCTTTTAAGGTTTAAAGTGTTCATGTGTGTGGACAACAGATTGTAGTGCAAGAATTATTGTTAAGTGTCTACTTGAGTATTTTGCATAGACAATGTGAGGGATCACGAGAAACTCTCAGCACACACCCCACACTGACGATTTGGTCTTTATTCATTTCACCTTTCCCGACAATTTGTGCAAGTTGGATGAACTGTAAACTCACTGATCATAACTTTCTTGTTGCATGCGAAAATCTTGGAAATGGACTGTGGATGAGGTTGTGAGTGTTTGAATGTGGAATGGACAAGAGCTTTTTTATTTCTTTACTTTGCTCGGGACGAGCAAAAATTCAAGTGTGGGGGGATGATAAGTCGGTAATGTGCCGACTTATTTGCTCTATTTTGTTAGTCTCTTGCCTGGAATAACTTGTGAATTGATGCTTAGTTACGTGACTTTTGTTCTATATGGATTTCAATTGTGAGTTATGGAGATTGACTTGAATGGTGCGAATTTGGTGCAAAGTGTTACATTTAAGCCTTCAAGTCACAGTTCACGAAAGTCACAATTCACGAAAGTCACAAGTCATGAAAGTCACGCACACAACTCACACTCACATTTACACTTGCACCTCACAAGCTCACCCGACTTTCACACTCCACAACTTTCACACACTAATACACAACACTTGCACACACTCACATTTGCACTGCATATCACAAACACACGCACACTTTACACAGTCCTCACACACACAATTACAAAGTGCGGCCGCACCGTGCGGCCGTACCATGCACTCACACACACGGCGGCCGCACCATGCGTCCGCCACACACACTTGCACATTTTCTTGTTTTCATTTTTATACATTTTCATTCATTAACGTTTTGTATAGTTCTTCTCATTTCTCACTTGCACACTTGCACAAACACCACTCACGCAATCTTATTTCACCAGCAGCATTTAGCATACACATATTAAGCTCACAAGCAAAAGCATTTAACACGTCCTTGTCACGTGCTTTAAGTGTTTGATGAAGCGTGATGAATTTCCTTACTTGTTAAGTCTTTCATTAAACACGTGTCCTCACTTCTGCTTTGATTTACATTTGTAGATACACGTGACAAAATCTCCGAAAACAAAGGAAGGTTCCTGGAAACTTGCGCGGTGAAGCAAATCTATAAAAGGAGCTGGAGACAGGGAGAAAATGAGCTTTTGGGAGGGGAACGAGAGAGCGGAATCAGGAAGAGAAATCAATTCACTGAGAGGAATTCTGATAGTCCTAGGGCATAATTTCTATTCTGTAATTATGGGATATCAGCCGATCAACATGATTGGCTAAGTTCTCAGTGTTGCTTTGAGGGGTCAATTGTATGGATTGAATCTTGCTTGAGACATTTGTCGAGAATTTATCTTTTGAGTGTGAATTTCATGTTTACATTTCCGCATTAGTTGTGTTTGATGATTTGCAATCTAGATTAACTTCACATTTAGGTATGCGGTACCCACTGAGGTCGGTGTGAATATTCCTTTGGCAATCAACCATGACATAATCCGATTGTAAACATGTATATGTGAGTTCTTAGGTCCTGTGAGACGTTGCGATTTTGATTGTGCGGTACCCACTGACAGTCAATGTCAATCTTTAGAGAAGGTCTAAGATTGTTCTTGTCTTAGAATAGGGATCTGGGAGAGCCTGACTCGTGCCCAGGGCTTGCCCTACCAAGGGAAGTTCGGGGAGTATTGTGAGTCTGGGTTGTGAGAACTACCAAGTTGATCAATCCCAGTTCACTAGCAGTGTAAAGTCCCGTCACATATGTCCACACGAGTCCGTTAGTGATAGCAGGAGCGTCCATACACATTACCCTCTTGAGGCAACACATTCATCTCTATTGATTTTCCCGTATCTCATTCCCTGCGCGTACTTGTACTGTTTTATCACTTTTATATTCTATCATTGCAATAGCTCTTGACAAACATCCTCTCCCTGTTGGATACGATCCCACTTGCCGCTACTACATTAGTTTGGTAAATTTGGGTTAAATTGGGGAGCCGCGACAGCTTGTCACCAGTACCTACTACCCCAAAGTGAGGAATCCGTGAGGATTTTTCTACATATATTCTTGCATTTTTCTTTACTAACTTGCAGGTACCAATGGAGGAAGACAAAAGTGATAAACCTATATCACAAGCCAAGCAAAAGTTTGCTAATGAAGTACTTTTTGGTATGTTGCAAAAGATCAATCTCCGACTTGATAATTTGGAGTCGACAACTAAAAGCTCCACATCAAGGAAGCTCAAATTTGATAATGTTGATTCAAACAATGTTGAGGAGAAGGAGGAGGTTTCGGATTCTTCTAAGAAAGGTGAAAAGTCAAAGTTTTCAATTGATTCTATTAAACTCACTCTCTCTACTTTTCATGGTAAATCAGATCCCGAAGCATATTTTGAGTGGGTGCGAGATTTGGAACACTTCTTTGAAGGCAATGATGTGTCCGAAAATACGAAATACCGTATTACTTTTATGCACCTCAAGGATTATGCTAGTTTATGGTGGGATGAGGTTATGAGGTCTAGACGTCAAGATGGTGAAAGGCCTATCAAAACATGGAATCAAATGAAAGCACTTATGAAGAAAAAGTATGTTCCTTCCCATTATAATAAAGAGCTCAACCGAAAGTTGCACTCCCTTGTGCAAGGTAGCTAAACAGTTGAAGATTATTACCATGAGATGGAAGCTTTGATGATTAAAGCCAATGTTCAAGAAGATCCCGACTCAACCATTGAGAGGTTTCTTAGAGGTATGAATTCGGAATTGGCTTACCATGTTGATCTTCAAAGTTATGTTGATATTAATGAACTTGTTCACAAAGCTATCAAAATTGAGAAACATATGAAGGGAATGGGAAGAAGTTTCCAACAACCACAACCACCGTGGAGGAGAGATCAAAAGCTGAATGCAACTCCTTTCACGCCACCCACAAAACTGAAGGCATTCACTCCAAATTAGCATTCAAACACTTCAAGCAATGCTTCAAAATCAGTGCGTCAAGCTGCTGATTCTTCATCAAAACCGACGCCTAAACCTAATGAGAGGTTAAGGGATATTCGATGCTATAAGTGTCAAGGATATGGCCATTATCAATCCGACTGTCCAACTCGAAAATTGATGATAATTCGTGATAATGGTGATGTTGAAAGTGACGAGGAATGTGCCGACATGCCACCTCTTGAGGAGAAATACCAAAGTGAAGGAAGTGAATTTCTTGATGCATATGAGGTTGGTAACTATTCTTTAGTCACACGCCGAGTTTTAAACACACAACCACAAATTGATGATGACTTGTCTCAAAGAGATAATATATTTCACACACAATGCATGGTTCAAGGAAAACTTTGTAGTGTGATCATTGATAGTGGAAGTTGTACAAATGTTCCAACCACTTTACTTGTTAAGAAATTGAAGTTGAACTGCATGAAACATTCAAAACCATACAAGCTTCAATGGCTAAACAATTCGGCAGAAAGTAAGGTGACTAAACAAGTTAAATTTTCATTCACTATTGGGAAGTTTAATGATGTTATTTTATGTGATGTGGTTCCCATGGAAGCTAGTCATATTTTGCTTGGAAGACCTTGGCAATTTGATAGAGATGTAACATATCATGCCAAGAAGAATTATTACTCTTTTGACTATGAAGGAGAAAATACAACCTAAGAGCATTAAGTCCGTTTCAACCTTTTGAAGATCAATCTAGGGTTGTACAAGCTTTTTGTGAGATGATTGAAGATGAAGCAAAGGAAAAGAAAGAACAAGAAGATAAAAAGAATGTATCTAGAGTAGGCCGAGATCTTGTTGATAAATCTTGTTATAGCCAAAAGTTAGTTCTAAATCTTGTTATTTTGCTTCTAAGTGTGAGATTAAGAGAGCAATACTAGATAGGCAATCATTGTACTTGATGATCCGCAAGGATTTTGTACTTATTGTTGATAGTGATCACATTGCTTCTTTGCCTAGTGTTGTTTTATCTCTTTTGCAGGAATTTAGTGACGTGTTTCTCGAGGACTTGCCAATAGGTTTGCCACCTATTAGAGGTATTGAACATCAAATTGATTTCATACCTGGGGCGCAAATTCCAAATCGTCCAGCTTATAGGGCTAACCCTGAGGAAACAAAAGAGATTCAACGTCAAGTGGATGAACTCCTTCACAAAGGTATTGTGCGTGAATCTCTAAGTCCTTGTTCAGTTCCTGTTATTTTGGTACCTAAAAAGAATGAATCTTGGAGAATGTGTGTTGATTGCCGTACCATTAATAAAATCACAATTAAGTATAGACATCCAATTCCTAGATTAGATGACATGCTTGATGAATTATATGGTTTGTGTATCTTCACCAAGATTGATTTAAAAAGTGGCTACTATCGAATTAGAATGAAAGAAGGTGATGAATAGAAGACCGCCTTTAAAACAAAGTTTGGATTATATGAATGGTTAGTTATGCCTTTTGGTCTAACCAATGCTCCTAGTACTTTTATGAGGCTTATGAATCACGTCTTTAGGTCTTTCATTGGTAAATTTTTTGTGGTCTATTTTGATGACATCCTTATATATAGCAAATCAGTTGATGAGCATGTTGAACATTTAAAGCTGTGTTTGTTATATTACGTGAGAACAAATTGTATGCCAACCTTAAAAAGTGTTCTTTTTACATGGAGTCCATAATCTTTTTAGGGTATGTTGTTAGTTCTCAAGGTATTTCTGTTGATGAGTCGAAAGTCAAGGCAATCATGGATTGGCCGAGACCTATTAATGCTAGTCAAGTTAGGAGTTTTCATGGTTTGGCAAGTTTTTATAGAAGGTTTGTTAAGGACTTTAGTTCTATAGCTGCACCTTTGAATGAACTTGTTAAAAAGAATGTTGTTTTTGAAAGGAAAGATGAACATGAAAACGCCTTTAACAAGCTGAAGCATATGTTGACTAATGCCCTTCTTCTTGCGTTGCCAAAATTTAATAAAGCTTTTGAGATGCACTGTGATGCCTCTGGGGATTGGTATTGGTGCTGTTTTAATGCAAGAATCTAGACCCGTGGCTTATTTTAGTGAAAAGCTCAATGGGGCACTTTGGTATTGCTAAAACACTTGCTGTTTTAAACGAGCACTTTTATTGGCCTAATATGATTAAAGATGTTAAAAGTGTTTGCGATAAATACATTGTGTTTAAACAATCGAAATCTAAAGTGATGCCTCATGGTTTGTATACACCTTTGCCTGTTCCTAGTCATCATTGGGTTGATATTTCAATGGATTTTGTACTTGGATTACCTAGGTCTCGTAATGGTAAAGATAGCATATTTGTAGTAGTAGATCGATTTAGTAAAATGGCACATTTTATTGCATGTTCCAAGACTAATGATGCTACACATATTGCTGATTTGTTCTTTAAGGAAATGGTTAGATTACATGGCATTCCACAAAGTATTGTTAGTGATAGGGATGTAAAATTCTTGTCTCATTTTTGGCGTATTTATGGAATAAGTTAGACACTAAATTGTTGTTTTCTACTGTTGCACATCCACAAACTGATGGACAAACTGAAGTAGTTAACCGCACTTTATCTACCATGCTTCGAGCCATTATTCAAAAAAACTTAAAGAATTGGGAAAGTTGCCTTCCATATATTGAGTTTGCATTTAATTGAACTTTTCATAGTTCAACATCATGTTCGCCATTTGAGATTGTGTATGGGTTCAATCCTTTGACTCCACTTGATATTTTTCCTTTGCCTATTAATGAGTTTATTAATGTTGATGGTAGAAAGAAAGCTGAATTTGTTAAGGGGATACATGAAAGGGTTCGAAATACCATTGAGAGGCGAAATGAACAATATGCTAAACAAGCCAATAAAGGAAGGAAGAGAGTGATTTTCGAACCAGGAGATTGGGTTTGGATTCACTTGAGAAAGGAAAGGTTTCCTGAAAAAAGGAAATCTAAACATCATCCAAGAGAAGATGGTCCTTTCGTGTTTTGGAAAGGATAGGAGACAATGCTTATAGAATCGAACTTCCAAGTGAGTATGACAATGTTTCATCTACATTCAATGTTTCTGACTTATCTTTGTATGATGTAGGTGATTCGAGGACGAATCTTTTCGAGGAAGAAGGGAATGATAGCAATCAGTCCACGTCCATGGTGCCAAAGCCGAGCTTACATGATCCATTGATGAATCATGATGGACTAATGATGAGATCAAGGAGTAAAAGGATGAAAGAAGCTTTGGACACTTTGTTGTCATCCCATTGTGAAGACTTGGAGGCCGAACCTTCTCTACCATCTCAACATGGAATTCTTTGGCATGTTTCTTCAATAACAATCCATGAAGACGTTCCACAAAGTTCTACATTGGAACTTAAGGAAATTTCACCTTGAAGAAGACATATGGCCGAGATTGAAGTCCAAAGAAGAGGCGTGTATTTGCACTTTAGAATGCATGACGCCATTGGGTAATTTTTAGGGTTTAATTTTGTGTTAATTAATTAAGTACAAAACACTTAACGTGGGCTTTAATTAATTGGTTGTTAATAAATTACTTGGCCCAATTATCTTGCATGTTAACGGCAAGTAAAAGTTTAGGAAACTTAAGAAGTCAAATTGGTTTTTGCTTCTTAGAGTTTAGGAAAGTTGATGAGAATGAGCCGAATCCATGTCCATGGTGCCAAAGTCAAATATGAAACCTGAAAGATTCTGCCACATTCTGGTATTCTAGACATATCTCTTTAGATATAACTCGGAATTTGGTGATTCAAGAAGCCCAGGAACGATAAGAGATAAAGCTACAACTTTCATGTTTTATGTTTTCCAAGATTCTGATGGTATCATCGTGGAATATGGCTTCCAAAATGAGTGACGGGATTCTGGCAGATTTCCATCTCAAATTTCATGGACTATATTGAAGACCAAGATGGCGTGCTTGGGCTTTGCCAACTTTGGATCACGCCATTGTTTAATTTTAGGATTTATTTTAAGTTGTAATAATAAGTCCATTAACATTAATTAATTGGGCTTTAATTTCATTGTTTAATAAGTCCATTACTTGTCCAATTGCCATGCATGGTAATTAGGAAAGTAATCTCCTACTTTTTAGGAGTTTTTAGGAAAGTAGAGTTCCTACATTTTAGGAGCTTGTCCTTGCCCTTCTAGAAGGACAAATCGGTTCTTGTTTCCTTTTAAGTTTAGGAAACTAGTTTGTTAGTTTCCAATTACAATTTGGAAAGTTAGAAGTCAAGTTGTACTTTGCAACTTTTAGGGTTTTATTTCCTTTTCCTTTTGGTAAAGCTGAAACCATTCTCTATATAAAGAGAAGCTTTGTAAACGTTTTTAACATAAGATTAATGAATGAAAGTTTTAGCTTTGCTGAAATTAAGATTAACACTTTGTGTTGTCAAAACCTTGTTGAATTATTTAATTCTCCATTGTAGAAGCTTTGCCTTTAGCGTGACCTTTAGGTGACTTCACCATTGTTCTTGATTTCGAGAACTCGCCAAATTGACAAAGTTCAATTGCATGAATTTTCATGAGTTGAGTCGAGTCCATTTGTATTAAAAACGTGGGGTTGATTTACTTCATCTTTTGCGTTTTTCCCTTTGAATTCCTTCCTGCCAAGTTTGTGTGTTGTCTTGTTCGTGAATTTTGGTGCAGCAACGGTCCAAAGGTTGTGGAATTCGTGTGGTTGAGGACTTCAATCCAAGACCATTCGTATCAATTGGTATCAAAGCATAGGTTGTTGTCTCAAAAATTCAGGTTTTGCGTCTTTGTTCTCTTCTCGGTTTTCTTTGTTTTCTTGTTGTCGTTCTTGCTGTTTTTGTGCGTCGGTTTTGCTGCTGTCCTTGACGTTCTTCTTGCTATTCATTGAGTCAATTTTCTGAAGTAAATTGGTGTCTTAATTCAGTCCAAAAGTCGTCAATATTCTGTCCTCAAATCGCATACAAAATCTGCCCAAAAACCGTGTTAACTTTGCTTTCGATTTTCGCGTTTTGTGATTCGATTTTTTGCTGTTTTGTTTCGTCCTATTTGCTGCTGTTTTAGTGTCTTATTGCTGCAGTAAATTCGTGTCTTCCATGCTCTAAATTCAGCCCAAATTTCGTCCATAAAATCATTAGAGTCTTGCTGAATTTTTTCGTCAAAACGAATTAGGGTTAGCTTTCTTGTTTTGGCCGAATTTTGTCTTGTTTTGTGTCATCTTGCTGCTGTTTTTTGCATCTTTTCTTGTTGTTGATTCAGCATTGTTTTGTTATCATCATAGTGTTGAATTCCTTGTGTTGTCCTTGCTGTTTTACACGTCAAAAAAATTGTTAGGAAATTGTGTCAAACTAGGGTTTCTTGGTAGAAATTTCCTAACTTCCTTGTTTCTTATCCGAATTTCATTCTTTCTTTTGTGTTAGATTCTTTATATTGTCTACCATATCTTGCATTTTGATCAAACTTTTGTTCCACTCGAAAAAGATAAGTTCTTGATAACTTTCTTGAACTTCTTGATTTTCTTGAAAATCCAAAGTGGTCAAAATTGGATTCTTGAGTTAGATTCTTGTTCCTTGTCTTTAATCTTGATTATCTTGTCAAAGTGGCATCTTTAAATTCTTGATATTTGGTGAGCTATTGTTAATTCTTGTTGGCTGAAAATTTTGAGGAAAAATAAGGTTAAGACAACCTTAAAAACATCCTAGGTTTGTTTGAGCAACATAAGACAAACAACCTTAAATCCTAGGATCTTGTCTTAAGAACCTTAAACTTTGTGAAATCCAAGGTTCTTGTCCGAATATAAAAAAAAAGCCTTGCATAAAAAAAAAAGAAGGCCCAATTACAAAAAGAAAAAAAAAAAAAATCGGACCTTTTAAAAAAAAAAAAAAACAGCCCAAGAAAAGAACTAAATTTCGTTCTTGTTTGTTCTTGAAATCACCTTATATTCAAAGTGCCATATCTTGATCAATACAACTCGGAATTAAGTGATTCAAATTGCATTTTCTTCGTCTTGAAATATAGTTTCTGAATTTCATAGTTTCTGAAGATAAATCAGTTTTAACCCACACGTGTTCTTAAATCTCTTGTGACGTGTTTTCTTTGAAAATTCTCTTGATTTGCTTGTGAAAGTTTATTGTGTGGAACTTGTTGATTGAGACTTGTTATCTTAATCATAGGACTTGGTAAGTCTTATTAGTCCCAAACAATTTATCATTTGAGAGTATTAGATAGGATAAACAAGAGAGAACACTACATAAATAGAGTGGAGAGTACCTACTATCCAATAGTGAGGAACCCGAGAGGTATATACACATATATTTCTTGTGCTTTCACTAACATTGCAGGTTTATTAATCAATGGGGAGAAAAAGTAATAATACTCTTAAGTTGGAGATTGATGAATTAATGCAAACATTCCAAAAGTTGATACAACCACATGATGAAACTCAGGAGGCTACAACTATATCTTCAGCATGTGTACAAAAGTTTTATACAAGGTGCAATGTTCAAAGTACAGTATGTGCTACAGTGATTGACAGTGGGAAAAGCTCTAACTTTGCTAATGAGCTCATGGTAGAAAGGTTGAATTTACAAACCACTCCACATCCAAATCCTTACTTGCTGCAATGGAGTGATAATTGTGGTGAAGTATGGGTGACAATGCAAGTCAAGGTTGCACTCTCAATTGGAAGGTACAAAGATGAGGTACTATGTGATATATGTCCTATGCAAACATCTTGTCTTTTATTGGGAAAACCGTGGCAGCTTGATTGCAAGGGTGCTTACAATGATCTCAAAAGTTGCTATTCACTCATGAAAGATGGTAAGAAGTTTAATATCCGAGCTTCAACACCTTGTGAAGTTTCTGAAGATCAAACTAGAATTTCTAAAGCTTGTAAAGAGATGAGTGCCGCCAAGGAGAAGAAAGTTCAAGAGCAACAAAGTGTAATAGCTAGTGCATCTTGTAATGGCCGAGCTTTAAGTCTTTTAAAGTCTTGTTATTTTACTTCTTCTAGCGAGTTTAAGAGAGGAATACTAGATAAGCAATCAATGTACTTACTTGATGATAGTGATCACCATTTGAATTGTTTGCTGCCTAGTACATATGTTTTGCAGGTTTTTGGAGTTCGTAAGAGTTTAATGGAGTTCGAAACAATCCAATCCGCCTTAGCTTGTTTCCCACAAGGTAAGCAAGGTAAGTTAGGTAAGTATGAAAGTTTCTTGATTGATTTCAATGGTTTAAATGTCAAGAACTTTGTTAATGTCAATGCTATTGATTTTCAAAGTTTGAATTCTGTTTTGACTCAATTTCAATATCTTTCATATACCTTTGAAACATTAGTTCGAAATTCTTTACCATGTGTTTTAAAATCCAATGATTTGTGTTTTGGAAAGCAACTTATTTCACATAATTCTTCAATAATAAATTCCTATTATTTTATATTGAATGAGTTTATGTATAGTTTCTTCACATGCTATGTTGCTTATCTAATACATGAATTATATTTGAGCTTAATGATTATAATTTCGAACTACATCAATCCTTTGTATGCACTCATTCAAGTGTTAATTATATTAACTCTACTTGCTGGATTATTCATTCCTTTGATTATTTGTTTCGTGACTTTGCTCACATCCATCAAGTTCAAAGAGGTCCTTTGGTAACTCAACACTTGTATGGTAAGTTATCTCCGTTCCAACTTTCTTTTGAATTCCAAGAGGTAAAATTTTCTGTTTACAACTATTCAATAGATTGTTTACATTCTAGTCTTTGGAATTACACTCTCATATTTGATAACTTTTGCATGTTTTTAGAGGTCTTAATACGTTCATGTCATTTACACTTTCCCAAGGATGCATATATGTTTTCTTGTTATGAATTTTCGTGTCTTTATGATTATATTCATATATGTTTACATCCTTTGCTTACATTACATGTTCATAACGTAAATAAGGTGTTAATGGATGTTGTTAGTGAATTCGTCTTGGTTAGTTCTCTAATTAAGAACATTTGGTTTTCTGATTTGCATAAACTACATGATAGTTATTTGCATTATTGTTTTGAATTCATTAACTTCAACATTATGACTCATGCAAAATTTGTTAAGACTAATCATGCTATATGTATTTCGATTTTGCATACATATTCTGCCCGTTTTATTCTTTTGGTGAAAGGAAATTATTCTCAGTCTTGTTTTAGATTATTGTACTTTCTTTTACCTTATACATTTGTCGTGTTTTGGCAGGATATATATTCTTGTTGGCCAAGATTGGCATCTTCCCAATTTTACTTGGCTCGAGTTTGCAATGAGTTCGTGATATTGGTGTTTGACCCTGGAGCTCAATTTCAAGATTCGAGGACGAATCCTTTTCGAGGAGGGAGGGATTGATGAGAATGAGCCGAATCCATGTCCATGGTGCCAAAGTCAAATATGAAACCTGAAAGATTCTGCCACATTCTGGTATTCTGGACATATCTCTTTAGATATAACTCGGAATTTGGTGATTCAAGAAGCCCTGGAACGATAAGAGATAAAGCTACAACTTTCATGTTTTATGTTTTCCAAGATTCTGATGGTATCATCGTGGAATATGGCTGCCAAAATGAGTGACGGGATTCTGGCAGATTTCCATCTCAAATTTCATGGACTATATTGAAGACCAAGATGTGCTTGGGCTTTACCAACTTTGGATCACGCCATTGTTTAATTTTAGGATTTATTTTAAGTTGTAATAATAAGTCCATTAACATTAATTAATTGGGCTTTAATTTCATTGTTTAATAAGTCCATTACTTGTCCAATTGCCATGCATGGTAATTAGGAAAGTAATCTCCTACTTTTTAGGAGTTTTTAGGAAAGTAGAGTTCCTACATTTTAGGAGCTTGTCCTTGCCCTTCTAGAAGGACAAATCGGTTCTTGTTTCCTTTTAAGTTTAGGAAACTAGTTTGTTAGTTTCCAATTACAATTTGGAAAGTTAGAAGTCAAGTTGTACTTTGCAACTTTTAGGGTTTTATTTCCTTTTCCTTTTGGTAAAGCTGAAACCATTCTCTATATAAAGAGAAGCTTTGTAAACGTTTTTAACATAAGATTAATGAATGAAAGTTTTAGCTTTGCTGAAATTAAGATTAACACTTTGTGTTGTCAAAACCTTGTTGAATTATTTAATTCTCCATTATAGAAGCTTTGCCTTTAGCGTGACCTTTAGGTGACTTCACCATTGTTCTTGATTTCGAGAACTCGCCAAATTGACAAAGTTCAATTGCATGAATTTTCATGAGTTGAGTCGAGTCCATTTGTATTAAAAACGTGGGGTTGATTTACTTCATCTTTTGCGTTTTTCCCTTTGAATTCCTTCCTGCCAAGTTTGTGTGTTGTCTTGTTCGTGAATTTTGGTGCAGCAACGGTCCAAAGGTTGTGGAATTCGTGTGGTTGAGGACTTCAATCCAAGACCATTCATATCAAAAGTAATCTCCTAAAATTTATGAGCATTACACGTTTTGATTAAGGAAGCAAAACCGTGTTTTGCTTGCTTCCTTTTAGGAAACTAAGTTGTTAGTTTGTTAGTTGTTAGTTTCCAATTCCAATTTGGAAAGTTTCCTAAGTTGTAATTGGTTAGCTAAGAAGTCAAGTTGTACTTTGCAACTTCTAGGGTTTTATTTCCTTTTTCTTTTAGTAAAGCCGAAACTCTTCTCTATATAAAGAGAAAACCATTGCAACATTTTTCATAAGATTAATGAATGAAAGTTTTAGTTTTGCTGAAATTGTGATTAACACTTTGTGTTGTCAAAACTTTGGAGAATTATTTAATTCACCATTGTAGTAAGTTCCCTTTAGCGTGACCTTTAGGAGACTTCACCCGAGTTCTTTATTTAAAGAACAAGCCAAATCGACGAAGTTTAGCTACTGAATTTTCATTGGATAAACCGAATCTATTTGTGGTAAACGTGGGGGTTTGATTTGCTTCAAGTCTTGCCTTTTGCGTTTTCCCTTGGTTGCTTTTCCATCCGGTTGTTTTTGTGCTTTGTTGTTCGTGAATTTGGTTCAACAACAATCCGAAATTTTGGTAATTGTTTGGTCCAGGAGATAGAGCCTCGATCATTCATATCAACACTCATCTCACTTTCTGAGTTTTTCAGCTCATCACTCTTTTTATCACTCATAGTTTGCTCACAGGCTATTCTAACTAAATCACTCTTTTCCTTCTCTTTTTCATCTCTCATTTTAGCATAAGATGTAACAATTCTTACTTGATCTTCAGAAATTTGACAAGGCGTTAAAGCACAAAGATTAAACTTTTTACCTTCCTTCATGAATGAATAGCAATTTTTGATATCATTATAAACACCCTTGCAAGCAAGTTGCCATGGTTTCCCCAATAAAAGATGGGCTGTTTGCATGGGAAATATGTCATATGGTACCTCATATTTGTAATTGCCCACGAAGAATGCAACCTTGACTTGCATTGACACCCATACTTCACCACAATTATCACCCCATTACAGCAAGTAAGGATTTGGATGTGGAGTGGTTTGCATATTCAACTTTTCTATCATTAGCTCACTAGCAAAGTTAGAGCTTCTTCCACAATCAATCACCACAGCACATACTTTATCTTGGACCTTACACCTTGCATAAAACTCTTTTACAAGTGCTGAAGATGTGGTGTTGGACTCCTTAATTTCATCATGAGATTGTATCATCTTTTGGAGTGTTTTCATTAATTCATCAATCTCCAACTTAAGAGTATTGTTACTTTTTTTCACCATTGATTAATAAACCTGTAACGTTAGTGTAGAGGTTTTTCTCGTGTATAACCTATCTAATCTCTCAACAATGAATCTCTCAAACTAATTTAGCTTACTATTTTGTTGATTATAAGAACAAGTCTCAACCGAATAATTCAACAAATCAATTCACACAAGTAAAGCCAATGAAGTTTGAAGAAAAATCACGTCACTAGAACAATTTAAAGATCATGTATCCGGTTTTAAAAAGATTAGCTCCATAACACTACAAAAACAGAAAGTAGACACAAAAAGAAGAAAAACGGTTTTTGAATCACTCAATTCTGATTTAAAATGAGCAAGATATGGCATTTTCAATATTGGTGATTTTTCAAAGAGCAAACAAGAACTTTAGTTCTTTTCTTGGGCTGTCTTTAATTTTTTTTTTATGGTCCGACTTTTTTTTTAATTAGGCCTCTTTTTTTTTTATAATTCGGCCTCTTTTTTTTTCGGACAACCTTGTACAAATCAAAACTTTAAGGTTTTAAGATAAGAACCTTGTACAAGTACTTAGGTTTAAGGTTGTTGTCTTGTCTTATGTTGTTCAAACCTTAATTTCTTCAAAAATTTCAGCCAAAAATAATTTCAAATAACTCATAAAATATAAGGAATTTCAATATGCTTCTTTAACAAGATAATCAAGATTTGCAAAAAGAATCAAGAATCAAGCTCAAGATTCAAATTTTGACACTTTCAGATTTTCAAGAAAACCAAGATTTTCAAGAAAGTGGTCAAGAACTCGTCTTTTTGAGATGGTTAAAAAGTTTGACCAAAACACACTTTGATGGCAACAGAATGACGAAGCTAACACAAAATAAAGATCAAGAAACGGATGAGAAACAAGGAAGTTATGAAATTTCTACCAAGAAACCCTAATTTCACAAACCCTAGTTTGACAAACCCTAAAAGTTTGGACGTGAAAACAGCAATAATGACTCAAGAATTCCACACTATGATTATGAACAAAACAATGCAGAATAATGAAGAAAAACAGTAGCAAAACACGACACAAAACAGCAAGAAAGAAACAGAAACAACAAGACTCGGCAAGACACAAATTTTGACGCAAAAACCCTAGACACATCTAAGCGAATTGAGCACGAATTTTATGAACGAATTTATGGCAGAATAAAAACAAAAACAGCAGGATAATTGACGCAAAAACTTCAGAAAAACGACGCAACAAACAGCAAGAAAAACGGGAAAAACCGAAAAGGCACAAAACGCAAAAACCGAAAGAAAAACAAGGAAGATGAAACCTGAAATTTTATGAACAACCTGGATTGCTCTAATACCAATTCATACGAAACCTTATTGTCTTTGATACCAATTGACGACTACCTAGGAAGGACCTTGATCTCACGTATTTTCCAGAAATCTTTGGACCGTTGTACACCAAACTTGAACACAATGCACGGACAAGAAAACACAAAACACAAAGGCGGAAGCAACAAGATGTAACGCAAAGGCAAAGATTGAAGCAATCTACACCCCAACGTTATAACAAAAAGAATTAACTTAACTAATGTAAATCTAAATTAGAAGAACGGGTAAGCTAACCTATAGTTCCTCACTAAGGCTTCACGGGTCTTATGAACACTCAACTAAAATTAGAAGAATATAGCACGTCTTACAACTTTTCTAGGCTGTAAATTTTCGTTTAGCAAAGCTAAAAGATTATCAAAATTCATCATCCCCTATTCCATGTGAAAAACTCACCTATAAATAGGCTACAAAAACATGGAACCCTAGCTAAAGCCAAGTACAATTTGACTTCTTAACCAGCTAACAAACTAACAAACTAGTTTTCTAAACTAACAAGACAAGAAAAAACGTTTTTTGCTTCTAGAAACAAGACCCAGCTCCTAAAAAGTAGGAGTGACTTTCCTAAACCTTCCTAACAAGTAGGAGATTACTTTCCTAATTATCATGCAAGATAATTGGGCCAAGTAATGACTTATTAAAAACGAAACTCAAGCCCATAATTAAAAGTTTAATGGACTTAAGTATTACAACTTAAAATAAATCCTAAAGATTAAACAATGGCGTGATCCATTAATGGCAAGTCCAAGCACGCCATCTTGGTCTTCAATGTAGTTCATGAAATTCGCGATGGTAGTCTGTGATAAGAATCCGTACAAGCAATCTACTCCAAATCCTAATGGAAATAGGATTACCAAGCCAAATCCTAATAGGAATAGGATTTCCAAGACAAATCCTAATGGGATTAGGATTTCCAAGCTCAATCCTAATAGGATTAGGATTCATCAATCCTCATCTTGTCCAAGTTCCATAAGAGTTCTATAAAGGCATATCCAAATGAGACTAGGATTCACAATCCTAGTGGGATTAGGATTCACTAATCCATGGACATTATTTATTGAAGACCAAGATGGCGTGCTTGGGCTTTTGCCAAATTGGATCGCGCCTTTTTCTTAAGTAGTTAGAATTAATTAATGTTTTAATAATTAAGTCCAAAACATTTTAATTGGGCTTATTATTAGTATATTTTCGTTTTTAATTACATGGCCCAAGTTATCTTGCATGATAATGGCATGTAATGGGCTTTAATTTGTTAGGAAAGTAATTCCCTAAATTTTAGGAGCTTGTCCTTGTCTTCTAGAAGGGCAAAACGTTTTTAGCTTCCTTTTTCCATAAAGGATTAGTTTGTAAGTTGGTTAGTTTAGAAGTCAAGTTGTAATTTACAACTTCTAGGGTTTTATTTCCTTTTCCAATTTGTAGAGCCGAAACTCATCTCTATATAAAGAGATCATTGTAAACGTTTTTAGATATGATTGAATTTTGAAGAAACCATTTAGCTTTGCTAAATTATTTGCAGCCTTAAACAAGTTGTGAAAAACGTGATTAATCAATTAGGGTTAGTTGATTATTCATAGGACCGGATTCTTTAAGCTAGGACCTTAAAGAGAACGTATTGTTTCTTGATTTCAAGAGCGAGCCAAACTGAGATCTTTTTAACCATTGATTTACATAGGTTAGATTGAAATCACTTTGTGGTAATGTGTTGGGTTTGATTGATTTACAATCAAATACATCCCATTCGATATCCATCTTTTCTTCTTGTGTTGTTTCCGTGTTTGATCTTACTTGTGATCGTGTTGGTTTCTGAATTTTGGTGCACAACGATCCTAAGTGTGTGGAATTCGTGTGGAGCTGGATTCTCACCCTACTCCATTCGTATCAATTGGTATCAGAGACAGGTTGTTCATCACAAAATTCAGGTTTGTGCTTTGTTTTTCCTTCTCGGATTTTGCTCTACTTTTTGAGTCGTTCTTGCTGTCCTTTGTGCGTCAATTTTTTCTGCAGTTTTTGGAGTCTTTTAGTTGCTGTTTTCACGTGTTTCTTGCTGTCCAAAGTCGTCATAGTTAGTGTCTTTAAATTCATCAAAATCGCATAAGCCAAAGTTGATCAAATCTGCCCGAAAATTGCCTTCTTGTTGTTTACGATTTTTGACATCTTTTTGCTACTGTTCTTGCTTCGAATTGCTGCTGTTTTTCAAGTTTAAATTCTGCAGTAAATATATATATTAATTGAGTCTTAAATTCATTAATATTCTGTCCAAAAATCGCATGCAACTTGGTGCTTAAAATCTGCCCAAATCGAGTTGATCTTGTTACTTGATTTTCTTGCGTTTTTGTGTTGTTCTTCTTGTGTTTCTTGTTCGATCCTTGCTGCCATCTTTGTCTCAATATTCTGCACTATTTTTCTTGCATTCATAGTGTTGGATTCTTTGTGTTTTATTTGTTGATTTCACGTCCAAACCCTAGGTGTCAAGATTAGGGTTTCTTAAAAACCCTAGTTTCAAATTATCATAACTTTGTGAGTTCTTGCTCAATTCTTGAAATTCTTTTTGTGTTAGTTCCATCAATCTACTCTTGTCATAATAACTTTTGATCAAACTTTTTGAACAAGTGAAAAAGATTGGTTCTTGACCACTTTCTTGAACTTCTTGAAGTTCTTGATTTTTGAAAGTTGTCAAATTTTGAATCTTGAACCATATTTGAAATCCTTGAGTTAAATCTTGAAAATTTTGTTAAAGTGGCACTTTCAAATTCTTTGTCCTTGGTGAGTAATTAAAGTTTGGAGAAATTAAGGTTGAACCACATAAGACAAGGCCACATCCTTAAACCTAAGTACTTGTACTAAGTTCTTGTCTTAAAACCTTAAAGATTTTGTTTGACCTAAGTTGTTTAAGGTTCTTGTCCGAACCTAGGTCATTGTTTGTACAAGGTTTTTGTCCAAAACCTTAAAAGTTTGTTTTGTCCTTTTTGTTGTCCGAATTAAAAAAAAAAAAAAAGGCCGTAATTTAAAAAAAAAAAAAAAAAAGGCCCAAATCAAAAAAAAAAAAAAAGGCCGTGATATAACAAAAAAAAAAAAAAAAAGGCCCAATAAAAGAAAATAATCTCGGACTTTTAATATTTCTGTTATTTAATTTTTAGTATTTTTTTTTTTAATTAATTTTCGTAAATTAAAAAGAACACTTTGTTCTTGAGTTTTGATTTGAAACCACCTTGGATTAAAAGTGCCATAACTTTTGCTATACAACTCGGATTTTGGTGATTCAAATTGTGTTGTTCTCGTCTTTGATTCCTCTTTCTAAATATCATAGTTTCTGAATCAATCAAATTATACCCACACGTGCTCTGAAATACTCTTGTGACGTGAATTATTTGAACTTCTTTGATTTGACTTGTGTGAATCTTGTTGTTGAAAATCTCGGTTGAGACAATCTCTTAAAGTCATTGCAACAGTAAGTTCTCTATAGTTTGAGAGTATTAGACTAGGGTATACACGAGAGAAACATATATCAAAGAGAGGAGAGCTCCTACTATCCACATAGTGAGAACCCGAGAGGAATTCAATTGTTGTTTTCTTTTGTTTCTTACTAACCTTGCAGGATAATGGAGGACGAAACTAATACACCAAGAGGTTCTAAACCTCAAACCGAAGCTGAGCAAAAGTTTGCTAATGATTCTCTTGCACAGATACTACAAAAGATCAATCTCCGCCTTGATTTCTTGGAGTCATCAACTTCTAAGCCATCAAAGAAATTTTCATCCAAGAAGTTTAAATATAATGCTGCTTTTGAGTCCGAAAGTGAATCTAATGAAGAGGAGGAGGAAGAGTTGTCCGAATCATCTTCTAAGGGTAACAAGTCTAAAGTCTCAATTGCTTCACTTAAGTTAACAATTCCCACTTTTCATGGTAAGACAGATCCGGAAGCTTATTTTGATTGGGTTCGTGAGCTTGAGCACTTCTTTGAAGGCCATGACTATCCCGAAAAGGAAAAATTTCGACTTGCCTTTATGCACTTAAAGGATCATGCAAGTTTGTGGTGGGATAAGTTGTCTCAATCTAGACGTGAAGATGGTGAAAGTCCAATCAAGACATGGAGTCGCATGAAAACACTCATGAGGAAGAAATATGTCCCTTCATACTACAACCGTGAATTGAATAGACAGTTACATACACTTGTACAAGGTAACAAATCGGTTGAGGAGTATTATCATGAGATGGAAGCTTTGATGATCAAGGCTAATGTTCAAGAAGATCCCGACTCTACAATTGAAAGATTTTTAAGAGGTATGCATTCTGATTTGGCTCATCAAGTTGATTTACAAAGTTTTGATAATATTGATGAACTTGTCCATAAAGCCATCAAGATAGAAAGGCACATGAAAGGGAAGGGTAAGTTTTCACAACCAACTCCACCTTGGCAAAGAGATAAGAAGCCGAGTTTTGCCCCTTTCAATCCGCCATCCAAGCCACGCCAATTTCCACAAAGTTCAACGTCAAGTGCCCCTCAAGGTGTCTCAAAAACAACGCCCAAGGTTGCTGTCCAACCTTCTAAAACGGCGTCAACTTCTTCAACTCCAAGATTGAGGGATGTTCGATGTTATAAATGTCAAGGTTATGGTCATATGCAAGCTGAATGTCCAACTCGAAAAGTGATGATAACTCTTGATAGTGGTGAAGTGGTAAGTGATGATGATTGTGCCGACATGCCACCTCTTGAAGAGAAACATGAATCAAGTGAAGAAAGTGAAGACAATGAGCCCTACACGTATGGTGACGGTAAATTTTCTTTAGTCTCTCGCCGTGTTCTAAATGTCCAACCTTTAGTTGATAATGATGATTTGATGCAACGAGAAAACATATTTCACACACGTTGCTTAGTGCAAGACAGAATTTGTAGTGTGATAATTGATAGTGGAAGTTGCACAAATGTGGCGAGCACTTTGTTTGTAAATAAGTTGAACTTGAATTGCACGAAACATCCTAAACCCTACCGACTACAATGGTTGAATAATTCAATGGATGCTAGGGTCACAAAACAAGTAAAGTTCACTTTAACCATTGGGAAATATGTTGATGAAGTTATATGTGATGTTGTTCCAATGGAAGCAAGTCATATCTTGCTTGGCCGTCCTTGGCAATTTGATTGTGATGTGCTTTATCATGCCAAGAAAAATTTTTACAGCTTCGTGCATAATGGTAAAAAGTATAGTCTTCATGCTTTAACTCCTGCTCAAGTTTTTGAAGATCAAACTCGAATTGCACAAGCTTGTAAAGACATAAATGAAGCTAAGAAGAAGAAGGAACTAGAAAAACAACAAAACGAAAAATCTAATTTAGGCCGAGATGTAGTTAGTAAGAAATCTTGTTGTTTTGCTTCTTCTAATGAGATTAAGAGAGCATTGATTAATAGGCAGTTCTTATACTTCATGTTTAGCAAGGAACTTATACTTGTTGTTGACAGTGATAACCTTGTTTCTTTGCCTAGTGCTGTTTACTCTCTCTTACAGGTTTTTGGAATTCCTAAATGCCTAATGGCATTGAAACCCCTTCATTATCAAATGAAAGGAATCCAATCTGCCTTAACTTGTTTTCCACAAGGTAAGCAAGGTAAGTTGAGTGCTTATAATTTCGATCATTACAAAACCCTTGTGAACACTAAACAAAGTGTTAAATCTATTGATTATCCTAACTGGAATACACTTTATTTTGATGATTTGATTCATAACTTTGCTCTTACTGTTTTCAATTCATTCCAAAATCAAAAGTACCCACTTCGACAAGGTAATCTGATTGTTCAACACTTGTTTGGTAAGTTATCTCAATTTCGAATTTCTTTTCAATTCCCGAAGGTACAATATTCTGTTCTTATTCTTTGGAATTGTAAGTTCTTAATCTTTGATAACTTCAACATGCTTGTAAAGAATGTACAACTTAGTTTTTGTGATTCACATTTAATCCGGGATGTCTATATATATACTTGCTTTGCAAATTCTTATGAATCCTTGGATAATATTTGTAATTACATTAATATATGTTTCCTTTCTTTTCATTCTTTACATGTTAACATCATTGATTTTCATTTTATTATTAGTGTGTCCAAGGATGAAGTTAATAAATTTCTCTTGAATACTTTCTTGTTGCTCAAAACATTATGTTCATCTTTATTTGAAGTATTCTTTTTAAAGTTGTTTAATATTGCATATCATCATAAGTTTTCTGATTTGCATTTATTAAATGATGTTTATATGCATAATTATTTTAAGTTTTCTTTAACTGACACATTTATTTTCTTATTGCAGGATTTGTTTTACTTGGCTCGAGTTTGTAATGAGTTTTTCTTATTGGTGTTTGATCCAGGAGCTCAATTTCCAGATTCGAGGACGAATCCTTTCGAGGAGGGAGGGAATGATAAGAATCCGTACAAGCAATCTACTCCAAATCCTAATGGAAATAGGATTACCAAGCCAAATCCTAATAGGAATAGGATTTCCAAGACAAATCCTAATGGGATTAGGATTTCCAAGCTCAATCCTAATAGGATTAGGATTCATCAATCCTCATCTTGTCCAAGTTCCATAAGAGTTCTATAAAGGCAAATCCAAATGAGACTAGGATTCACAATCCTAGTGGGATTAGGATTCACTAATCCATGGACATTATTTATTGAAGACCAAGATGGCGTGCTTGGGCTTTTGCCGAATTGGATCGCGCCTTTTTCTTAAGTAGTTAGAATTAATTAATGTTTTAATAATTAAGTCCAAAACATTTTAATTGGGCTTATTATTAGTATATTTTCGTTTTTAATTACATGGCCCAAGTTATCTTGCATGATAATGGCATGTAATGGGCTTTAATTTGTTAGGAAAGTAATTCCCTAAATTTTAGGAGCTTGTCCTTGTCTTCTAGAAGGGCAAAACGTTTTTAGCTTCCTTTTTCCATAAAGGATTAGTTTGTAAGTTGGTTAGTTTAGAAGTCAAGTTGTAATTTACAACTTCTAGGGTTTTATTTCCTTTTCCAATTTGTAGAGCCGAAACTCATCTCTATATAAAGAGATCATTGTAAACGTTTTTAGATATGATTGAATTTTGAAGAAACCATTTAGCTTTGCTAAATTATTTGCAGCCTTAAACAAGTTGTGAAAAACGTGATTAATCAATTAGGGTTAGTTGATTATTCATAGGACCGGATTCTTTAAGCTAGGACCTTAAAGAGAACGTATTGTTTCTTGATTTCAAGAGCGAGCCAAACTGAGATCTTTTTAACCATTGATTTACATAGGTTAGATTGAAATCACTTTGTGGTAATGTGTTGGGTTTGATTGATTTACAATCAAATACATCCCATTCGATATCCATCTTTTCTTCTTGTGTTGTTTTCGTGTTTGATCTTACTTGTGATCGTGTTGGTTTCTGAATTTTGGTGCACAACGATCCTAAGTGTGTGGAATTCGTGTGGAGCTGGATTCTCACCCTACTCCATTCGTATCAGTCTGTCAGAATTACGTCACTCAACTTTGTATGCTCGTTTTACAATGATAACATCCGAATCTAGTAAAACATAAAGCACAAAAGTTGTAGCTCTATCCCTTATCATTCCTGGGCTTCTTGAATCATGCAATTCCGAGTTATATCGAAAGAGATATGTCAAGAATACCAAACTGTGACAGAATCTTTCAGGATGAATAATTGACTTTAACACCACGGACATGGACACGGGCTCATTCTCATTGACTTTAACACCAAACTGTGGCCCTTCCTCTAGCGCCAAAATGATAAGGTGAACCCTAACTCAACCTGAAAACCATGGTGTCCAAGTGAGGTTTGACCCAACCCTATATACTAGCCTGGACCTCCTTGTGGAATCGATGTGGGATTCACATCATTCACCCACTTTTAAAGAGCCGACTGCCTCAGTCGGTGATCTGATGGACCCCCTGGGCCTCAACTGCCTTCGTTGGCATTCTGTCGGTCGTAGCCCAAGGAGCAGGGTGTGGTTCGCACAAGTGGATCTGATACCATATGATAAGGTGAACCCTAACTTCAACCTGAAAACCATGGTGTCCAAGTGAGACAACCTTATATACTAGCTTGGACCTCCTTGTGGAAACGATGTGGGATTCTGATGCAAACTCATCTAAGAACTCAAGCGTAGTAAACGAAGACCCTTTAAGATGGCACGTCGGCCCTATCACAAGGTCACAAACAAAGTTGTTCAAATACACTTCGAATGGATTGGTGTCAACTTGTTTGGAACAATCTCTTCTTTCTTCTTCTAACATCTCAACAAGTCAAGTCCTTTTGATTGAAGTTGAAAATCAAGAATAGTTGGGTTCCGTAGGATCCTACGGAACCCACCGAGGGAAGTATCTTTTCTATTTTTATTTCTGTCTAAGTATTTCTGATTTAATGTTATTATTATTTTTAGTTTAAGCCCAAGTAGTAATTATGTTTTATTTTATTTCAGCCCAAGGAAAAATTCAGCTTTGAAGACTTCAGCCCAAGTGGAATGTTTTGACCATAACTCTTTCATTTCAAGTCCAAATGGAGTAAAGTCAAAGCTCACTTAAAGTTCAGCCTTTCTAGTATTTCCATGAAAGAAATCAAGCCCAAAAGATCTATAAAAGTCATCCAAAGACAGCCTCAAAGTCTCAGCCAAAATCTGTCAAAAAGGGTCCAAATACATTGAATCTTCCCCAAGTCTTCCAAGTTGTTAAATGAAGAAGTTTGAAGGTTTTTCTACATATTAATTTCGTTCAAGGGATGATTAATTGGTCAAAAAAGTCTTTAAATGAAGTACAATGCATAAAGACAAGTCTTGAAGCTACTAAGTGGAGAAATGACAAATCTGCCATTGATGACGTCATGGATGACCTATTCTTTGATGAAGAAATGACAAGACTGTCCTTGTGACATCATCCATGACAAATTCTCTAGAATTCAAGGAGTCTTAATAAGTAGAATGATTTATCTTTGATAGCTTATTAGATAAGTAGTTTAGCCTATTTTGATAAGTACTTGTTCTTATAATTATACCTATAAATAGCCCACTTATTCGAGCTTTAAAGCCAAGATTGAGATAAATGAAAATTGTGAGTTTTTCAACTCTTAGTTCTTTGATGAACTTATAGAACTTATCAAGTTTTCCAACTTGTGGCGTTCAACACTTATCAATCAACTCTTGGTGTGTTGATTGTGGCGTGAATATACCAAGGTACGTAGCTCTAGTAAGTTAGTGGGTCGCGGTTACACCATCCCAGCAACCCTTAGAACGATCGGGCAAATAGTGTTCAAGCCTAACCTTCTGGGCGAGATCACATCATTTGGTATCAAAGCTAGTTCTACCGGTTGCATATCCTTTTTTTTTATCTTTTGAATTATCTTTTCTTATTCTTGATTCCTCGAAGTCCAAGAATCACGTATTGGTAACGGTTCTTGTCACAGGTTCGGCAAGGTTCTTATTAGTGACTATTGGTACTCCAAGTAGTCGGCTTCTCATCTACATTCTTTTTGTTGGGTTTCTTGAAATTCCAGAGTCACATATTGATAACGGGTCTTGTCACAGGTTCGGCAAGGTTTTTATCAGTGGGTTTTGGGGTTTAAGGATTCAATACTTTTTATTCCTTTGAATTATTCCAAAAAAAAAAAATCGTTCAAAAAAAAGGACGCGAAAAAAAAGAGAAAAAAAAACAAAGATTAAAAGAAAAAAAATAGACGAAAAGTCAAGTTTCATCTCTTTGTACTAACTTGTTTGCATTTGATCCAGGAAGCAAGTTTGGAAGCCAAGACTTCAAATTTCTCTCGGCTTGAATTCTTCTCTATCTTTTTTTTAATAGGGTTGTTTGATAAGTTTGAATTCCTCAAGGCCACAAGTAAAGCTTGATGATTGTTTCATTAGTTTGATAAGAACTTTGAGACGAAAAACAGAGTGGTAAAAGGCAGTGTGGTGAGATTAGTAGAGGGAAAAAAGCCTATCTTTGTGATACACGAGGGAAGTGTGACCTCTATTGAGTGAAAATACGCGAGGGAGTGAGTGAAGAACTACCTTTGTTTTGTGCAGATTTGAATGATGTCTCAAGATCAAGAACACGAAGGAGTTTTTCAACAACCGAATCTTCAAATCCAAGCCATGATGGATGAAATGAGGCGATTGATGAGAAATGAATTTGACCAGGTCCATGAAAGATTAGATCAAGTGGAAGGCTCACAAAAGTCTCAGTCTCATCAAGATCAAGACGACGTCGACGATGATGACAGAAGGAGTGAATCAAGGGGTTCTGAAAATGATAGGAGACCAGCGTAGAGAAGGCCACGAGAGGACAACAATTTGAGTTCCATAAAGATGAAAATCCCATCTTTCCAAGGGAAGTCAGATCCGGAGGCGTACATCAAATGGGAGAAAAAAATGGAATTCATCTATGATTGTCATGAGTACTCCGATCTCAAAAACGTAAAACTCGTTGTCAGTGAGTTTTCTGATTATGCACTAACATGGTGGGATCAACTTGTGGTGAGTAGGCGAAGATCTGGAGATAGACCTATTCAAACTTGGGAGGAAATGAAAACCACCATGAGAAAGAGGTTCGTACCAAGCCACTATTATCGAGAGCTTCACAATAAGCTCCAAAGCCTTCGGCAAGGTAGCAAGTGCGTAGATGACTACTTCAAGGAGATGGAGGTCGCTATGATCCAGGAAAATATTGAGAAGGACAGGGAAGCCACCATGGCCAGATTCTTGCATGGCTTGAACTATGAGATTAGAGATCGTGTTGAGATGTACCATTATGTTGAACTTGAAGAAATGGTGCATATGGCAGTGAAGGTTGAACAACAACTCAAAAGGGGGGAGGCTCTCGAGCAAGTCCTTGGAAGGCAAGCACGTCAAAAAAGATGGAAAAACCACCTTCTTCCTCTACATCTAATCCACCCAAATCTGGACCTAAGCTTGACAATGTTCCAAAGGGTAATGCTGATTCTTCTACTCCTAAGAATCGTGATATTAAATGTTTTAAGTGTCAAGGCAGGGGACATATTGCAAGTCAATGTCCAAATAAACTTGCAATGATGGTTCGAGATGATGGTAAGATCGAGACAGATGAAGATGCTAAATCTCTGCCATCCTTGGAGGGTTCTGATGATGATGAAGAGTTGGCTGTTCAAGTGGAATTGTTGGTTGCAAGCCGAGCCCTTAGTGCACAACACAAAGAAGATGACAATGCCCAACGAGAAAACATCTTTCACACTCGGTGCTTTGTGAATGGAAAGGTATGTGGTGTCATTATTGATGGTGGGAGTTGTGCTAATGTTGCTAGTGCTTCTATGGTTGAAAAGATAGGGTTACCCACGATGAAGCATCCAAGGCCATACAAACTTCAATGGCTTAATGACAGTGGAGAGATTCGTGTTGCCAAGCAAGTCATGGTGCCTTTTCATCGGCAAGTATGAGGATAAAGTTCTATGTGATGTTGTGCCCATACAAGCAAGTCAATTGTTGTTGGGAAGACCTTGGCAGTTCGATCGACAAGCAAAGTACGATGGCTTTACTAACAAGTATTCCTTTATGTATAAAGCTAAGCCTGTAACTCTTGTTCCTATGTTGCCTAGTCAGGTTTATGCAGATCAAGTAAAGATGCAAGAAGATGCAAAAAAAATGAGAGAGCAAAAGAGTGAAAGTGAAAAGGAAGAAGTTGAGAGTGAAAAAAAGGGCGAGTTGAGAAATAATAAAAAGGAGAGAAAAGAAACACTTGTTGTGAGTGAAAAAGATAAAAAAAATTGTGTGTTTGCAAAAAAAAGTGAGATCAAAGAGGCTTTAAATTCTGAAATGCCTTTTGTGCTTCTTTTGTTCAAAGAAGCCCATTTATCCACTAATGATTTGGCCGGTATGCTGCCGAGCAGTCTTGTTTCTCTCTTACAGGAATTTGAAGACATATTCCTAGAAGAAGTACCCGGAGGATTGCCACCCATTCGAGGGATTGAACATCAGATTGACTTTGTTCCAGGGGCGTCAATTCCAAACAAGCCAGACTATAGGACTAGTCCCGAGGAAACCAAGGAGTTGCAAAAGCAAGTTGAAGAATTGCTTGGCTAGGGATGGATTCGAGAAAGCATGCGTCCTTGTGCTGTGCCTGTTTTGTTCGTACCAAAGAAGGATAAATCTTGGAGGATGTGTATTGATTGTCGCGCCATCAACAACATAATGGTAAAGTATCGTCATCCCATTCCACGATTGGATGATTTATTTGATGAACTCTTTGGGGCAATCATCTTTTCTAAAATAGATCTGAAAAGTGGATATCACCAAATTCGCATGAAAGAGGGTGATGAGTGGAAAACTGCTTTCAAAACGAAGCATGGTTTGTATGAGTGGTTAGTAATGCCTTTTGGCCTAACTAATGCTCCAAGTACTTTCATGAGACTTATGCATCATGTTTTGAGGGAGTTTATTGGGAAATTTGTGGTTGTTTACTTTGATGATATTCTTATTTATTCCAAGAATTTGAATGATCATCTTGAACATCTAACGTGTGTTTTGAGTGTTCTCAGGAAGGAAAAGCTTTATGCAAATTTAAAGAAGTGCACCTTTTGTACCAATAGCATAGTTTTCCTTGGCTATGTTGTAAGTGCACAAGGAATTTCCGTTGACATGGAAAAGGTAAAAGCCATCCAAGATTGGCCTACACCTAGAAGTGTAAGTGAGGTAAGGAGTTTTCATGGTCTTGCAAGTTTCTATCGCAGGTTTGTGAAGAATTTTAGCACCTTGGCGGCACCACTCACTGAGGTGATTAAAAAGAGTGTAGGTTTCAAATGGGGCGAAGAACAAGAGCAAGCTTTTAACAAATTGAAAATTGAACTAACTCGTGCTCCTTTGCTATCTTTGCCTAACTTTGACAAAACTTTTGAGATTGAGTGTGATGCTTCAGGTGTTGGAATTGGTGCAATTTTGATGCAGGATGGAAAACCCTTGGCATACTTTAGTGAGAAGTTGAATGGGGCCACTTTGAATTACTCCACATATGACAAAGAATTGTATGCCTTGGTACGAGCATTGAAAAAGTGGCAGCACTATTTGTGGGCAAAAGAGTTTGTGATACACACTGATCATGAGTCTTTGAAGTTCTTGAGAGGACAAAACATGTTGAACAAAAGACATGCTAGGTGGGCAGAGTTTATAGAGACATTTCCTTACGTCATTCGGTACAAAAAAGGTAAGGAAAATGTCGTGGCAGATGCACTTTCAAGGAGATACTCTCTTCTCTCTTCTCTTGACTCTAAGTTGCTTGGTTTTGAACAATTCAAAGAGTTGAATACTGATGGTGTTGATTTTGGACAGATATTTCAAGCTTGCGAAAAGGGATCATTTGAGAAATTTTTCAAGAATGATGGTTTTCTATTTAAGGAATCTAAACTTTGTGTGCCTAACTCTTCTTTGCGTGAACTTTTGGTTAGGGAAGCACATGGTGGTGGCCTTATGGGTCATTTTGGCATAGTCAAGACTTTGGCCATTTTGCAGGAACATTTCTTTTGGCCTAAGATGAAGAGTGATGTTGTTAGAATTTGTGACACTTGCATTGTTTGCAAACAGGCCAAATCTAAAGTTCAACCTCATGGTTTATACACTCCTCTTCCTATTCCGAATGAACCATGGGTTGATCTTTCTATGGATTTTGTTTTGGGGTTGCCAAGAACAAAAACTGGCAAAGATTCTATTTTTGTGGTTGTTGACAGGTTCTCCAAAATGGCACATTTTATTTCATGCAACAAAACAAATGATGCTTCGCATATTTCTAACCTATTTTTCAGGGAAGTTGTTAGGTTGCATGGAATGCCAAGAACCATTGTGTCTGATCGAGACACTAAGTTTTTGAGCTACTTTTGGAAGACTTTGTGGGGAAAATTGGGAACTAAACTCTTGTTTTCAACAACTTGTCACCCACAAACTGATGGCCAAACAGAAGTGGTGAACAGGACTTTGTCTACTTTGCTTAGATCTATCATTGGAAGAAATGTGAAAACTTGGGAAGAATGTTTACCGCATGTTGAGTTTGCATATAATCGTGCTACACATTCTACCACTAAGTTTTCACCTTTTGAAATTTTTTATGGTTTTAATCCGTTATCTCCTTTGGATTTGATACCTTTGCCTTTGAGTGAAAGATTGAATCTGGATGGCAAAAAGAAGGCTGATTTTGTGAAACAGATTCATGAAAAGGCAAAGCAAAACATTGAGGAACGCACTAAGATGTATGAGCAACAAGCAAACAAAGGAAGGCGCAAGGTCACCTTCGAACTCGGGGAATGGGTATGGTTGCATTTGAGGAAAGAAAGTTTTCCAACCAAGAGGAAGTCAAAGTTGCTGCCAAGAGGAGATGGACCATTTCAAGTGTTGAAGAAAATAAATGACAATGCATATCAACTTGATTTACCAAATGAATATGAAGTTTATGATGTCTTTAATGTTTCTGATTTGAGTCCTTTTGATATTAATGCAGATTTGAGGACAAATCACTTTCAAGAGAGGTGGAATGATGCAAACTCATCTAAGAACTCAAGCGTAGGAAACGAAGACCCTTTAAGATGGCATGTCGGCCCTA
Source organism: Ophiorrhiza pumila (assembly GCA_016586305.1). Lineage (NCBI taxonomy): Eukaryota > Viridiplantae > Streptophyta > Magnoliopsida > Gentianales > Rubiaceae > Ophiorrhiza > Ophiorrhiza pumila. Next base: position 13,773,983 of record BLIW01000005.1, on the reverse strand, counting down.
TCACAAGGTCACGAGCAAAGTTGTTCAAAGACACTTTGAATGGATTGGTGTCAACTTGTTGGGAACAATTTCTTCTTTCTTCTTCTAACATCTCAACAAGTCAAGTCCTTTTGATTGAAGTTGAAATCAAGAATAGTTAGGTTCCGTTTGATCCTACGGAACCCACCGAGGGAAATATCTTTTCTATTTTTATTTCAGTCTAAGTATTTCTGATTTAATGTTATTATTAATTTTAGTTTAAGCCCAAGTAGTAATTATGTTTTATTTTATTTCAACCCAAGGAAAAATTCAGCTTTGAAGACTTCAGCCCAAGTGGAATGTTTTGGCCATAACTCTTTCATTTCAAGTCCAAATGGAGTAAAGTCAAAGCTCACTTAAAGTTCTGCCTTTCTAGTATTTTCATGAAAGAAATCAAGCCCAAAAGATCAATTAAAGTCGTCCAAAGGCAGCCTCAAAGTCTCAGCCAAACTCTGTCAAAAAGGGTCCAAATACATTGAATCTTCTCCAAGTCTTCCAAGGTGTTAAATGAAGAAGTTTGAAGGTTTTTCTACATATTAATTTCGTTCAAGGGCTGATTAATTGGTCAAAGAAGTCTTTAAACGAAGTACAATGCATAAAGACAAGTCTTGAAGCTTCTAAGTGGAGAAATGACAAATCTGTCATTGATGACGTGATGTATGACCTATTCTTTGATGAAGAAATGACAAGACTGTCCTTGTGACATCATCCATGATATATGCTCTAGAATTCAAGGAGTCTTAATAAGTAGAATGATTTATCTCTGATAGCTTATTAGATAAGTAGTTTAGCCTATTTTGATAAGTACTTTTTTTTTTTTGGCTAACCTCTTTTGAGGGTGGGCGCCACTCCATAATTTATATAATAAATTGGTGAACGATGGACATACCCTAAAATCGTTCTTACATTTGATGAGCCTTTTATATTTAGATCCATATACAAACCTAATGGATCCAAGAATAAGATGCTAGCAAAAATTAAACTTGGAGGACTTCCTCCATTTACAAAAGTTCTCCCACTCTTAGTCAAAAGAGTCCTATCACAAGGAATGACAAAAGGTCCTTTTATATTAAGACATGTACAAAACAAATGAATTGCATATAATGTTCGATATTTCTTGCCCCATTTTCTATCCATTTGTTGAGCTGAAAGATGAAACCTGGAAATCTGCTCCTGCATAAATTCTATAGCTAGTCCATTGTACACAAAACAGTATTCTGCCCACATCCTTATACATTTGTTTCCCGGGATCAGCAATTTGATGAGCATTAAGGCAGTTTCCCCCATTTTTCGGTTCTTGAAGGCATTTTTGAGGCAGTTGTAGGGCAGCAGAACCAGTAAAGGCCAAACAAAAGGGGGGTAGGCATAAAGAAACCAAAGTGGAAATTGCAGGTAAGAGAAGAGACAAACCAGCTCTATTTTGATACGTACTTGTTCTTATAATTATGCCTATAAATAGGCCACTTATGTAAGCTTTAAAGCCAAGATTGAGATAAATGAAAATTGTGAGTTTTTCAACTCTTAGTTCTTTGATGAACTTATAGAACTTATCAAGTTTTCCAACTTGTGGCGTTCAACACTTATCAATCAACTCTTGGTGTGTTGATTGTGGCGTGAATATACCAAGGTTCCTAGCTCTAGTAAGTTAGTGGGTCGCGGTTACACTATCCCAGCAACCCTTAGAACGATCCGGCAAACAGTGTTCAAGCCTAACCTCCTGGGCGAGATCACATCACATTCACATCAAAACACAAAACACAAAGGCGGAAGCAACAAGATGTAACGCAAAGGCAAAGATTGAAGCAATCTACACCCCAACGTTATAACAAAAAGAATTAACTTAACTAATGTAAATCAAAAGTTAAATCTCTTCAGTTCGGGTGTTCTTTAAATCAAGAACGGGTAAGCTAACCTATAATTCCTCACTAAGGCTTCGCGGGTCTTATGAAAACTCAACTAAAATAGAAGAATCCTCACGTTTTTCTTAACAATTTTCACGGTTGCAAGAAGACTTAAGCAATGCTTAATTATCAAAATTCGTTATCCCCTATTCCATGTGAAAAACTCACCTATAAATAGGCTACAAAAACATGGAACCCTAGCTAAAGCCAATTATAATTTGACTTCTTAACTAGCTAACAAAACTAACTAACTAGTTTCCTAAACTAGCAAGACAAGCAAAAACGTTTTTTGCTTCTAGGAACAAGACAAGGACAGCTCCTAAAAAGTAGGAGTGACTTTCCTAAACTTTCCTAAAAAGTAGGAGATTACTTTCCTAATTATCATGCAAGATAATTGGGCCAAGTAATGACTTATTTAAAACGAAACTCAAGCCCATAATTAAATGTTTAATGGACTTAAGTATTACACCTTAAAATAAATCCTAAAGATTAAATAATGGCGTGATCCATTATTGGCAAAGCCTAAGCACGCCATCTTGGTCTTTAATGTAGTCCATGAAATTCGCGTTGGTAGTCTGTCAGAATCACGTCACGCAACTTTGTATGCTCGTTTGACAATGATAACGTCTGAATCTCGTAAAATGTAAAACACAAATGTTGTAGCTCTATCCCTTATTCTTTCCGGCTGAGGAATGGGAAATATTCGTTCCAGGGCTTCTTGAATCATGCATTTCTGAGTTATATCGAAAGCGATATGTCAAGAATACAAAACTGTGGCAGAATCTTTCACGATGAATAATTGACTTTAACATCATGGACATGGACACGGGCTCATTCTCAACATGCCCTCCCTCCTCGAAAGGATTCGTCCTCGAATCTTGAAAGTGAGCTCCTGGATCAAACACCAGTATGATGAACTCATAAAGACCCAAGTAACATTGGAATGATTCACATCTCGAGCAGCAAAAATTTATATCCTGCAAGAACAAAACAAATGATATGAATGATCAAGATGCAGCACCTTGGACCACTCGAAACCACCTCATTTGACCGTTGTTTACCAAATTATCACGAACAGGAACAAGAACCAACAAGGTGCGGAATTAACAAAAAAAGAAAGTATAAGATATTGACACGAAAAGATTTGATATGAAGCAATCAAACCCCCACGTATGAATCAAAAAGATTCGGATCACCTATGAAAATTCATAAGCTAAACAAATCAGTTTGGCTTGTTCTTTGAATCAAGAACTTGTAAGTTCACCTAAAGGTCTTAGCTTCTAGGTTCACGGTTCTTATGAAAACTCAATTAAACTTAATTGAATTAATTCACGTCTTTACAACAATTCAAGGCTGCAAAATTCTATAGCAAAGCTAAACTTTATCAAAATTCAACATATAAAAATCGTTACAATGGTGGCCTTTATATAGAGGCAAAAATTGGCCAACCCTTGTAAAACCCTAGCTTAATTCAATTCCAACTTGAATTCTAAGCTATCTAACTTTCCGTATTGGAATTGGAAACTAACAACTAACCAACTAATCCTTTTCCAAAAAGGATTGTGACACACGGACTTAAAAGGTGGCCAAATACAATTTAGCTTCCTTTGTTTCCTAAACTATGAAGAAGCAAAACTCAAATTGACTTCTTAACTTTCCTAAACTTTTACTTGCCATTATCATGCAAGATAATTGGGCCAAGTAAACTTATTAATGACCGATATTCCAAGCCCATTTATTAATAAATAAAAACGTCACATTGGGCTTAAAATTACATTAAAACCCTAATTTAATTAACACAAAGGCGTGATCCATTAAGCAAAGGCCAAGCACGCCTTCTTTGGACTTCATTGTGATTGATCCATCTCTTCATGGATTGTGATTGAAGAGATATTCCATAAAACTCCATTGGAGGAAGATGCTTGGACCGGATCATGATTCTCTTCAAAGATGTCCAATTCTTCACAATGAGTTATCAATAATGCTTGATACGAATGGAGTAGGGTGAGAATCCAGCTCCACACGAATTCCACACACTTAGGATCGTTGTGCACCAAAATTCAGAAAACCAACACGATCACAAGTAAGATCAAACACGGAAACAACACAAGAAGAAAAGATGGATATCGAATGGGATGTATTTGATTGTAAATCAATCAAACCCAACACATTACCACAAAGTGATTTCAATCTAACCTATGTAAATCAATGGTTAAAAAGATCTCAGTTTGGCTCGCTCTTGAAATCAAGAAACAATACGTTCTCTTTAAGGTCCTAGCTTAAAGAATCCGGTCCTATGAATAATCAACTAACCCTAATTGATTAATCACGTTTTTCACAACTTGTTTAAGGCTGCAAATAATTTAGCAAAGCTAAAAGGTTTCTTCAAAATTCAACTTATTATTTCATGTGAAAAACTCACCTATAAATAGGCTACAAAAACATGAAACCCTAGCTTAATCCTATTACAACTTAGTTTCCATATTGGAAAAGGAAACCATTAACTAAAAGACAAACTTTAAGTTTCCTAAACTTGTAAAATCGGTTACAAGGAAGTAAAAACCGATTTGAACTCTTACTTTCCTAAATTCTCCTAAAAAGTAGGAGATTACTTTCCTAATTACCATGCAAGGCAATTGGATCAAGTAATTACTTAGCCCACAATTAAAACATAAAGACTTAAGCCCATAATTAAATGTTTAATGGACTTAATTATTACAACTCAAAAGAAAAATAAATAATTATCAAATGGCGTGATCCAACATAGCAAAGCCCAAGCACGCCATCTTGGTCTTCAATGTAGTCCATGAAATTCGAGATGAAAATCTGGCCTGAATCCCGTCATCAATTTTGGAAGGCATTTTCGACGGTGATAAAGTCAGAATCTTGGAACACTTAAAACATGAAAGTTGTAGCTCTATCTCTTATCGTTCCAGGGCTTCTTGAATGGTGCAATTCCGAATTATATCGAAAGAGTTATGCCAAGAATACCAAAACGTGACAGAAACTTTCAGGATGAAAAATTGACTTAACACCATGGACGTGAACACGGGCTCATTCTCATCATTCCCTCCCTCCTCGAAAGGATTCGTCCTCGAATCTTGAAAGTGAGTTCCAGGGTCAAATACCAATATCACGAACTCATCGCAAACTCGAGCCAAGTAAAATTGGGAAGATGCACATCTCGAACAACAATAATATATATTCTGCCAAAACAAGACAAATGTATAAGGTAAATGAAAGGACAATAATCTAGAACAAGATGTAGAATAATTTCCTTTCACCAAAAGAATAGAATGGGCAGAATAAGTATGCAAAATCGTAGTACATATAGCATGATTAGTCTTAACAAATTTTGCATGAGTCATAATGTTGAAGTCAATGAATTCAAAACAATTATGCAAATAACTATCATGTAGTTTATGCAAATCAGAAAACCGAATGTTCTTAATTAGAGAACTAACCAAGACGAATTCACTAACAACATCCATTAGCACACTATTTACGTTATTAACATGTAATGTAAGCAAAGGATGTAAACATATATGAATAGAATCATAAGGACAAGAATATTCATAACAAGAAAACATATATGCATCCTTGACAAAGTGCAAATCACAAGAACGTATTAATACCTTGAACAACATGCGAAAGTTATCAAACATGAAATTATAATTCCAAAGACAAGAATGTGAAGAATCTATTGAATAGTTGTAAACAGAAAATTTTACCTCTTGGAATTCAAAAGAAATTTGGAACGGAGATAACTTACCATACAAGTGTTGAATTACCCATGGACCTCTTTGAACTTGATGAATGTGAGCAAAGTCACGAAATAAGTAATCAAAATAATCATTAATCCAGCAAGTAGAGTCAATATAATTAACACTTGAATGAGTACATACAAAGGTTGGATGTAGTTCGAAATTATCAATATTAAGCTCAAAATATAATTCATGTATGAGATAAGCAACATAGCATGTGAAGAAACTATACATAAACTCATTCAAAACGAAATAATTGGATTTCATAATTGAAGAATTATGTGAAATAATTTGCTTATCAAAACACAAATCATTGGATTTTAATGCACATGTTAAAGAATTTTGAACTAATGTTTCAAATGTGAGTGAAAGACATTGAAATTGATTCAAAACAGAAATCAAACTTTGAAAATCAATAGCATTGATGTTAACAAAGTTCTTTACTTTAAAACCATTGAAATAAACCAATAAGCTTTCATACTTACCTAACTTACCTTGCTTACCTTGTGGAAAACAAGCTGAGGCGGATTGGACTCCTTCCAATTGATAATGAGTTGTTTCTAACTCCATTAGATGTCTAGGAACTCCAAAAACCTGCAAAACAAAGGAACTAGGCAGCAAACAATTCAAATGGTGATCACTATCATCAAGTAAGTACATTGATTGCCTATCTAGTATTCCTCTCTCAATCTCGCTAGAAGAAGTAAAATAACAAGGTTGCTTAACAACTAACTCTCGGCCTATGCTAGAAGAAGACAAAGAATCTTTATCTCGGCCTACACTATTACAAGTTGAGCTAGCTATGACATTGCTTTTCCCTTGAACTTTCTTCTCTTTGGCGGCATTCATATCTCTAGTAGCTTGAATGATTCGAGTTTGATCTTCAAAGACTTGTGCTGGGGTTAAGGCTTGAAGATTAAACTTTTTCCCTTTATGAACAAAGCTATAGAAATTCTTCTTGGCATGATAAAGTACATCACAATCAAACTGCCAAGGGCGGCCAAGCAAGATATGACTTGCTTCCATTGGAACAACATCACATATAACATTATCAACATATTTTCCAATGGTTAAAGTGAACTTAACTTGTTTTGTAACCCTAGCATCCATTGAATTATTCAACCATTGTAGTCGGTAGGGTTTAGGATGTTTCGTGCAATTCAAGTTCAACTTATTTACAAACAAAGTGCTCGCCACATTTGTGCAACTTCCACTATCAATTATCACACTACAAATTCTGTCTTGCACTAAGCAACGTGTGTGAAATATGTTTTCTCGTTGCATCAAATCATCATTATCAACTAAAGGTTGGACATTTAGAACACGGCGAGAGACTAAAGAAAATTTACCGTCACCATACGTGTAGGGCTCATTGTTTTCACTTTCTTCACTTGATTCATGTTTCTCTTCAAGAGGTGGCATGTCGGCACAATCATCATCACTTACCACTTCACCACTATCAAGAGTTATCATCACTTTTCGAGTTGGACATTCAGCTTGCATATGACCATAACCTTGACATTTATAACATCGAACATCCCTCAATCTTGGAGTTGAAGAAGTTGACGCCGTTTTAGAAGGTTGGACAGCAACCTTGGGCGTTGTTTTTGAGACACCTTGAGGGGCACTTGACGTTGAACTTTGTGGAAATTGGCGTGGCTTGGATGGCGGATTGAAAGGGGCAAAACTCGGCTTCTTATCTCTTTGCCAAGGTGGAGTTGGTTGTGAAAACTTACCCTTCCCTTTCATGTGCCTTTCTATCTTGATGGCTTTATGGACAAGTTCATCAATATTATCAAAACTTTGTAAATCAACTTGATGAGCCAAATCAGAATGCATACCTCTTAAAAATCTTTCAATTGTAGAGTCGGGATCTTCTTGAACATTAGCCTTGATCATCAAAGCTTCCATCTCATGATAATACTCCTCAACCGATTTGTTACCTTGTACAAGTGTATGTAACTGTCTATTCAATTCACGGTTGTAGTATGAAGGGACATATTTCTTCCTCATGAGTGTTTTCATGCGACTCCATGTCTTGATTGGACTTTCACCATCTTCACGTCTAGATTGAGACAACTTATCCCACCACAAACTTGCATGATCCTTTAAGTGCATAAAGGCAAGTCGAAATTTTTCCTTTTCTGGATAGTCATGGCCTTCAAAGAAGTGCTCAAGCTCACGAACCCAATCAAAATAAGCTTCCGGATCTGTCTTACCATGAAAAGTGTGAATTGTTAACTTAAGTGAAGCAATTGAGACTTTAGACTTGTTACCCTTAGAAGATGATTGGGACAACTCTTCCTCCTCCTCTTCATTAGATTCACTTTCGGACTCAAAAGCAGCATTATATTTAAACTTCTTGGATGAAGATTTCTTTGATGGCTTAGAAGTTGATGACTCCAAGAAATCAAGGCGGAGGTTGATCTTTTGTAGTATCTGTGCAAGAGAATCATTAGCAAACTTTTGCTCAGCTTCGGTTTGAGGTTTAGAACCTCTTGGTGTATTAGTTTCGTCCTCCATTATCCTGCAAGGTTAGTAAGAAACAAAAGAAAACAACAATTGAATTCCTCTCGGGTTCTCACTATGTGGATAGTAGGAGCTCTCCTCTCTTTGATATATGTTTCTCTCGTGTATACCCTAGTCTAATACTCTCAAACTATAGAGAACTTACTGTTGCAATGATTTTAAGAGATTGTCTCAACCGAGATTTTCAACAACAAGATTCACACAAGTCAAATCAAAGAAGTTCAAATAATTCACGTCACAAGAGTATTTCAGAGCACGTGTGGGTATAATTTGATTGATTCAGAAACTATGATATTTAGAAAGAGGAATCAAAGACGAGAACAACACAATTTGAATCACCAAAATCCGAGTTGTATAGCAAAAGTTATGGCACTTTTAATCCAAGGTGGTTTCAAATCAAAACTCAAGAACAAAGTGTTCTTTTTAATTTACGAAAATTAATTAAAAAAATACTAAAAATTAAATAACAGAAATATTAAAAGTCCGAGATTATTTTCTTTTATTGGGCCTTTTTTTTTTTTTTTTTTTAATATCACGGCCTTTTTTTTTTTTTGATTTGGGCCTTTTTTTTTTTTTTTTTTTTAAATTACGGCCTCTTTTTTTTTTTTTTTTTTTTTATTCGGACAACAAAAAGGACAAAACAAACTTTTAAGGTTTTGGACAAAAACCTTGTACAAACAATGACCTAGGTTCGGACAAGAACCTTAAACAACTTAGGTCAAACAAAATCTTTAAGGTTTTAAGACAAGAACCTAGTACAAGTACTTAGGTTTAAGGATGTGGCCTTGTCTTATGTGGTTCAACCTTAATTTCTCCAATCTTTAATAACTCACCAAGGACAAAGAATTTGAAAGTGCCACTTTAACAAAATTTTCAAGATTTAACTCAAGGATTTCAAATATGGTTCAAGATTCAAAATTTGACAACTTTCAAAAATCAAGAACTTCAAGAAGTTCAAGAAAGTGGTCAAGAACCAATCTTTTTCACTTGTTCAAAAAGTTTGATCAAAAGTTATTATGACAAGAGTAGATTGATGGAACTAACACAAAAAGAATTTCAAGAATTGAGCAAGAACTCACAAAGTTATGATAATTTGAAACTAGGGTTTTTAAGAAACCCTAATCTTGACACCTAGGGTTTGGACGTGAAATCAACAAATAAAACACAAAGAATCCAACACTATGAATGCAAGAAAATAGTGCAGAATATTGAGACAAAGATGGCAGCAAGGATCGAACAAGAAACACAAGAAGAACAACACAAAAACGCAAGAAAATCAAGTAACAAGATCAACTCGATTTGGGCAGATTTTAAGCACCAAGTTGCATGCGATTTTTGGACAGAATATTAATGAATTTAAGACTCAATTAATATATATATTTACTGCAGAATTTAAACTTTAAAAACAGCAGCAATTCGAAGCAAGAACAGTAGCAAAAAGATGTCAAAAATCGTAAACAACAAGAAGGCAATTTTCGGGCAGATTTGATCAACTTTGGCTTATGCGATTTTGATGAATTTAAAGACACTAACTATGACGACTTTGGACAGCAAGAAACACGTGAAAACAGCAGCTAAAAGACTCCAGAAACTGCAGGAAAAATGACGCAAAAAAAAAAAAAAAAGACAGCAAGAACGACTCAAGAAATCAAGAAAAATCCGAGAAGACAAAGAAGCACAAAACCTGAAATTTTCGATGAACAACCTTTGCTTTGATACCAATTGATACGAATGGAGTAGGGTGAGAATCCAGCTCCACACGAATTCCACACACTTAGGATCGTTGTGCACCAAAATTCAGAAAACCAACACGATCACAAGTAAGATCAAACACGGAAACAACACAAGAAGAAAAGATGGATATCGAATGGGATGTATTTGATTGTAAATCAATCAAACCCAACACATTACCACAAAGTGATTTCAATCTAACCTATGTAAATCAATGGTTAAAAAGATCTCAGTTTGGCTCGCTCTTGAAATCAAGAAACAATACGTTCTCTTTAAGGTCCTAGCTTAAAGAATCCGGTCCTATGAATAATCAACTAACCCTAATTGATTAATCACGTTTTTCACAACTTGTTTAAGGCTGCAAATAATTTAGCAAAGCTAAAAGGTTTCTTCAAAATTCAACTTATTATTTCATGTGAAAAACTCACCTATAAATAGGCTACAAAAACATGAAACCCTAGCTTAATCCTATTACAACTTAGTTTCCATATTGGAAAAGGAAACCATTAACTAAAAGACAAACTTTAAGTTTCCTAAACTTGTAAAATCGGTTACAAGGAAGTAAAAACCGATTTGAACTCTTACTTTCCTAAATTCTCCTAAAAAGTAGGAGATTACTTTCCTAATTACCATGCAAGGCAATTGGATCAAGTAATTACTTAGCCCACAATTAAAACATAAAGACTTAAGCCCATAATTAAATGTTTAATGGACTTAATTATTACAACTCAAAAGAAAAATAAATAATTATCAAATGGCGTGATCCAACATAGCAAAGCCCAAGCACGCCATCTTGGTCTTCAATGTAGTCCATGAAATTCGAGATGAAAATCTGGCCTGAATCCCGTCATCAATTTTGGAAGGCATTTTCGACGGTGATAAAGTCAGAATCTTGGAACACTTAAAACATGAAAGTTGTAGCTCTATCTCTTATCGTTCCAGGGCTTCTTGAATGGTGCAATTCCGAATTATATCGAAAGAGTTATGCCAAGAATACCAAAACGTGACAGAAACTTTCAGGATGAAAAATTGACTTAACACCATGGACGTGAACACGGGCTCATTCTCATCAATGCTTGTAACGTCTCCTTCATCTTCTTGCTCCTTGATCTTGTTATTGGACCATCAAGATTTGTCAATGGATGAACACTTGAAGTCGGCTTTGGCATGGACATGGATGGATTGCTATCATTCCCTCCCTCCTCGAAAGGATTCGTCCTCGAATCACCTACATCAAACAAAGATAAGTCAGTAACATTAAATGTAGATGAGACATTGCCATAGGCACTAGGAAGCTCTATTTTGTAAGCATTATCTCCAATCCTTTCCAAAACACGAAATGGACCATCTCCTCGTGGATGAAGCTTAGATTTCCTTTTGTCGGGAAACCTCTCCTTCCTTAAGTGAATCCAAACCCAATCACCCGGTTCAAATATCACTCTTTTCTGACCTTTATTAGCTTGTTTGGCATATTGCTCATTACGTCTTTGAATATTATGCCTTACTTTCTCATGTAACTCCTTAATAAAATCTGCTTTCTTTTGACCTTCAACATTAACAAACTCATTAATAGGCAAAGGCAAAATATCAAGAGGAGTTAAAGGATTAAAACCATAAACTATTTCAAAAGGCGAACAGTTAGTAGAACTATGAACAGTTCTATTATAAGCAAATTCAATATGCGGCAAACAACCTTCCCAATTCTTTAAGTTTTTCTGAATAATAGCACGAAGTAAAGTAGACAAAGTACAATTTACTACCTCAGTTTGCCCATCAGTTTGGGGATGTGCAATAGTAGAAAATAATAACTTAGTGCCTAACTTATTCCAAAGAGTTCTCCAAAAGTGAGATAAAAAGTTGACATCTCTATCACTAACAATACTCTTAGGAATTCCATGCAACCTTACAATTTCCTTAAAGAACAAATCAGCAACCTTTGTAGCATCATTAGACTTAGAACATGCAATGAAATGTGCCATCTTACTAAATCTATCAACTACCACAAAAATGCTATCATGACCATTACGTGATCTAGGCAATCCAAGTACTAAACCCATAGAAATGTCTACCCAAGGATGACTAGGAACAGGCAATGGTATACACAAACCATGAGGCATAATTTTCGACTTTGCTTGTTTACATACAATGCATCTTTCACAAACACTTTTAACATTTTTAATCATGTTAGGCCAGTAAAAGTGTTCATTCAAAACAGCAAGAGTCTTGGCAACCCCAAAATGGCCCATTAACCCTCCCCTATGGGTTTCTTTAACAAGCAATTCACGAATGGAACAAGAGGGTATACACAATTTATCCTTTTTAAACAAGAAATCATCATACATATAAAATTCTCCATTCGGCTTTAAAGAACAAGTATCAATTACATTTTTGAAATCAACATCATCTTTGTATAAATCCTTGATCAAATCAAAACCAAGTAACTTAGCATGCATATAGGTCAATAACGAATGTCTCCTAGATAATGCATCAGCTACAACATTTTCGTTACCAGATTTTTACTTAATCGCATAAGGAAAAGTTTCAATAAACTCTAACCACTTAGCATGCCTCTTATTCAATTTTTCTTGAGATTTCAGAAATTTAAGGCTTTCATGATCAGAATGAATTATAAACTCTGTAGGCCATAGATAATGTTGCCAAACCTGTAATGACCTTACCAACTCATACAACTCCTTGTCATAAGTTGCATACTTCAATTGCGCCCCATTGAGCTTTTTACTAAAATAGGCCACCGGTCTTGATTCTTGCATCAAAACAGCACCAATACCTATCCCGGAGGCATCACAGTGTATCTCAAAAGCTTTACTAAAATTGGGCAAAGCCAGTAAAGGCGCATGAGTCAAGAAATATTTCAACTTGTTAAAAGCATTTTCATGTTCTTCCTTCCATTCAAAAACAACATTTTTCTTAACAAGTTCATTTAGAGGAGCTGCTATAGTACTAAAATCTTTAATAAATCTCCTATAAAAACTTGCCAATCCATGAAAGCTTCTAACATCACTAACACATGTAGGTCGAGACAACACTGAATCGCCTTAACCTTTGACTCATCAACAGATATACCTTGAGAACTAACAACATAACCTAAAAAGATAATTGATTCCATACAAAAAGAACACTTTTTAACGTTAGCATATAATTTGTTCTCACGTAAAACAGCAAACACTTGTCTTAAATGATCAACACGCTCATCAAGTGATTTACTATAAACAAGGATATCATCAAAATAGACCACAACAAATTTTCCAATAAAGTGACGAAAAATTTGATTCATTAATCTCATAAAAGTACTGGGTGCATTGGTCAAACCAAAAGGCATGACTAACCATTCATACAAACCAAACTTTGTCTTAAAAGCAGTTTTCCATTCATCACCTTCTTTCATTCGAATTTGATAATAACCACTCTTTAGGTCTATCTTAGAAAATATGCATGAACCATATAACTCATCAAGCATGTCATCTAGTCTAGGAATAGGATGTCTATACTTAATAGTTATTTTATTTATGGCACGACAATCAACACACATTCTCCATGAATCATTCTTTTTAGGAACTAAGATAACAGGAACAGCACATGGACTATAAGATTCTTGAACCATACCTCGGTCAATAAGTTCGTCCACTTGACGTTGAATCTCTTCGGTCTCCTCAGGGTTTGCTCTATAAGCTGGACGGTTTGGAATTTGAGATCCAGGTATGAAATCGATTTGATGTTCAATACCTCTAATAGGTGGTAAACCCTTCGGTAAATCCTCAGGAAACACATCTTCATATTCCTGCAAAAGAGCTGAAACAATACTAGGCAAAGAATCAAGGTGAGCACTATCAATGATAAGTACATCCTTGTGAAAAAGTAAATACACTACTTGCCTATCTAATATAGCTCTCTTAACCTCACTTTTAGAAGCATAATTACAAGATTTTTAAACAACTAACTCTCGGCTATCACTATCACTATTTCTAGTTACAATGTTTCGCCCTATACTAGTTACATTGTTCTTCTCTTGTAACTTCTTCTGCTTTGCTTCACGCATTGCACCATAAGCCTTAGCTATTTTAGCTTGATCTTCAAAGACTTCGGTAGGACTTAAGGCTCTCAAATTAAACTTTTTAACTTGGTGCGAAAAATGGTAAAAGTTCTTCTTGGCATGATACACAACATCTCTATCAAATTGCCAAGGTCTTCCAAGCAATATATGACTAGCTTCCATTGGAACAACATCAAATGTAACTTTATCAACATAACTACCAATGGTAAATGTAAATTTAACTTGCTTGGTTACTCGTGATTCAGCTGAATTATTTAACCATTGAAGTCTATATGGTTTAGGATGTTTCATGCAAGTCAAATTCAGCTTATTTACAAGTAAAGTACTTGCCACATTTGCACAACTGCCACTATCAATAATAATAGTGCAAATTTTGTTTTGAACCATGCAAAGTGTATGAAATATGTTCTCACGATGGATCAAATCTTCATCAACAAGTGGATGTGCATTAAGTACTCTACGAGAGACTAAACAGTAATCACCAACCTTATAAGAAGAACCATCACACTCTTCACTTTCATCATTTACATATTTCTCCTCAAGTGCAGGCATGTCAGCACATTCATCATCATTATCATCTTCACTTACCACTTCACCATTAGGAAGAAGCATCATTAATTTCTGAGTTGGACAATCTGATTGCATGTGACCGAAACCTTGACACTTATAACAACGAATATCTCTTAACCTTTGCCCAGGAGTTGACACCGATTTAGGTGTAGGATCAGCAGCTTTGGGAACTGATTTTGAGACATTATATGGTGCACTTGATGGTTGATTAGAAGTGAATTGGCACGCGGTTTTGTTGAAGGAGTGAAAGGAGACACATTCGGCTTCTTATCTCTTTGCCATGGTGGTGGCGGCTGTGAAAACTTATTTTTCCGTTTCATATGCCTTTCAATCTTAATAGCCTTATGCACAAGCTCATTAATGTCAACATAACTTTGTAAATCCACATGATATGCTAAATCAGAATGCATACCTCTCAAAAATCGTTCTATAGTGGAATCAGGATCTTCATGCACATTAGCCTTGATCATCAAAGCTTCCATCTCATGGTAATACTCCTCAACCGATTTATTACCTTGCACAAGAGAGTGCAATTTTCTGTTCAACTCACAGTTGTAATGAGAAGGGACATACTTTTTCCTCATAAGAATTTTCATTTGGCTCCATGTCTTGATTGGCCTTTCACCATCTTGACGTCTAGACCTCATAACTTCATCCCACCATAAACTAGCATAATCCTTTAGGTGCACAAAAGCAATTCGATACTTCTCTTTTTCGGGGTAATTATGGCCTTCAAAGAAGTGCTCAAGCTCACGAACCCAATCAAAATAAGCTTCGGGATCTGCTTTACCATGGAAAGTAGGGATAGTTAGCTTTAAAGAATCAATTGAAATCTTAGATTTTCCACCTTTCTTTGAAGAACTCGTGTCCTCCACTTCCTCTTCCTCATCATGACTAGAATCATTGTCAGACTCAAACTCAACTCTTCGGGATTTAGAACCCTTGGGTGGTGGCGAAGACAAACTATCAACTTTGAGTGTGAGTTTTCGGATCATGTCAAAGAGGACATCATTAGTGAACTTTTGGTCAACTACCTTTGGTGATTTAGATTCTTCACCCTCCATTTGTACCTGCAAGTTAGTAAAAACACAAGAAATATATAGAAATATACCTCACGGGTTCTCATAATATGGGGTAGTAGGTACTCTCCTCTCTTAATATGAAAGATTTTCTCGTTTATACCCTATACTAATACTCTCAAACTATGGAACTTACTGGTTCAATGATTGTAATAACAAGACTCAACCAATTAATTCCACCAACAAATTTTCACAAGTAAAACCAAAGAAGCTTCAACAAATCACGTCAAGAGTATTTAATAATACGTGTGGGTATAACTTGATTTAACTTCAGAAACTAAGAGAAACAGAAAGTAGACTTCAAGACGAAGAAAACGCAATTTGAATCACTTAATTCCGAGTTGTATTGAGAAAGTTATGGCACTTTTAATCCAAGGTGGTTTTCAAGAATCAACTTAAAAACAATGTGTTCTTTAAATAAATTAAATAAAAACAATAAACTGAAAATAATAATTAAATAAAGTTCGAATATATATTTTTTTTGTATTGGGCCTTTTTTTTTATTACGGCCTTAATTTTTTTTTGAGTTGGGCCTTTTTTTTTATATACGGCCTCTTTATTTATTTTTTTTGTTCGGACAACAGCCTAGGACAAAACAAACTTTTTAAGGTTTGGACAAAAACCTTGGACAAACAATAACAATTAATGTTCGGACAAGAACCTAGTACAAAACAAACTTTTAAGGTTTGAAGACAACAACCTAGGATTAGGGTTTAAGGATGTTTTGTCTTTTGTCTTAACCTTAAAAACCTTAAAAATTTTCAAACTTTAATATCTCACCAAGAATTATGAATTTGCAAGTG
Source organism: Ophiorrhiza pumila (assembly GCA_016586305.1). NCBI lineage: Eukaryota > Viridiplantae > Streptophyta > Magnoliopsida > Gentianales > Rubiaceae > Ophiorrhiza > Ophiorrhiza pumila. The sequence continues at coordinate 13,757,516 of BLIW01000005.1, read as the reverse complement.
CCACTTTCACAAAATATTCAAGATATTTCAAGAAGATCAAGAATATGGCTTTAGATTCAAATTTCGACACTTTTGGATTTTCAAGAAAATCAAGAAGTTCAAGAAAGTGTCCAAGAACTTATCTTTTTTAAGTGTGATAAAGTTTGATCAAAACACACTTTGATATAGAGACAATAAAGAAGACAACACAAAAGAAAGAATGCAATTCGGATAAGAATCAAGGAAGTTACACAATTTGACCGAAACTAGGGTTTGTAAGAAACCCTAATTCTTGACTCAAAAACCCTAACAAGTTTGACGTGTGGACAGCCAATGAAAACACAAGAATTCAACACTATGAAGACAAGAAAAAGTGCAGAATATAGACACCAAGAAACAGCAACAAAAACGTCAAGAAAACAGCAAGAAATCAACACAAAAATTCGCAAAAACCAAGAGCAAACAAACTAGCGATTTTGGGCAGATTTTAACAAGAATTTTTATGCGATTTTTGGACAGAATTATGACGACTTTAGGACTGAATTAAGACACAAATTTACTGCAGAAAATTGACTCAAGAAAGCAACAAAAAGACGCCAAAAAACAGCAACACAAAACGAAGCAAAACAGCAAGACAAAACCGAGACACAAGAAGACTTAAACCGAGAATTTAAACCTGAATTTGGAAGACAACCTTGTGCTTTGATACCAATTGATATGAATGATCAAGATGCAGCACCTTGGACCACTCGAAACCACCTCCTTTGGACCGCTGCTTACCAAATTATCACGAACAAGAACAAGAACCAACAAGGTATGGAATTAACAAACAAAGAAAGTAAAAGATATTGACACGAAAAGATTTGATATGAAGCAATCAAACCCCCACGTATGAATCAAAAAGATTCGGATCACCTATGAAAATTTATAAGCTAAACAAATCAGTTTGGCTTGTTCTTTGAATCAATAACTTATAAGTTCACCTAAAGGTCTTAGCTTCTAGGTTCACGGTTCTTATGAAAACTCAATTAAACTTAATTGAATTAATTCACGCCTTTACAACTATTCAAGGATGCAAAATTCTTTAGTAAAGCTAAACTTTATCAAAATTCAACATATAAAAATCGTTTCAATGGTGGCCTTTTTATAGAGGCAAAAATCGGCCAACCCTTGTAAAACCCTAGCTTAATTCAATTCCAACTTGAATTCTAAGCTATCTAACTTTCCGTATTGGAATTGGAAATTAACAACTAACCAACTAATCCTTTTCCAAAAAGGATTGTGACACACGGACTTAAAAGGTGGCCAAATACAATTTATCTTCCTTTGTTTCCTAAACTATGAAGAAGCAAAACTCAAATTGACTTCTTAACTTTCCTAAACTTTTACTTGCCATTATCTTGTAAGATAATTGGGCCAAGTAAACTTATTAATGACCAAAATTCCAAGCCCATTTATTAATAAATAAAAACTTCACATTGGGCTTACAATTACATTAAATAAAAACCCTAATTTAATTAACACAAAGGCGTGATCCATTAAGCAAAGCCCAAGCACGCCTTCTTTGGACTTCATTGTGATTGATCTATCTCTTCATGGATTGTGATTGAAGAGATATTCCATAAAACTCCATTGGAGGAAGATGCTTGGACCGGATCATGATTCTCTTCAAAGATGTCCAATTCTTCACAATGAGTTATCAATAATGCTTGTAACGCCTCCTTCATCTTCTTGCTCCTTGATCTTGTCATTGGACCATCAAGATTTGTCAATGGATGAACACTTGAAGTCGGCTTTGGCATGGACATGGATGGATTGCTATCAACAAATGTGATGGAAATCAACCCAAGTCCATCTTGCCAAAACCAACTTCACAAGATCCCTTGTCAAATCTTGATAGTCCAATGACAAGATAAAGGAGTTCAAAGATGAAGGCAGCTTTGCAATTATTAATGGCATCAACTTGTGAAGGACTTGAGGAAGCTCTTACAACATCTCAATCACGTGAAGTCATTTGGCATATTTCTTCAATAACAATTCATGATCCACCTTGAAGAAATAATGAAGGCTGAAAATATAAAGTCCAAGAAGAAGGCATGTTTTGGGCTTAGCAAATGGATCACGCCAATTCTTTGTGTTTTGGATTTATTGTGTTGTTTTTAGTTAAGTCCACTTAACATTATAATGGGTTTAATGTGGCGTTTTTATTTAAGTATTTAAGTTCATTAGTTGGCCCAATTATCTTGCATGATAATGGCAAGTAAAAGTTTAGGAAACTTAACAAGTCAAATTGGTTTTTACTTCTTAAGAGTTTAGGAAAGTAATTGAAGAAAGCAAAAACGTGTTTTGCTTTCCTCTTAGCCGTGTTTAGAGTCCTTTTCCATAAAGGATTTAGTTAGCTTGTTACTTACTTTACAAGTTAGGGTTTCATGTTTTTGTAGCCTATTTATAGGTGAGTTTTTCACATGAAATAATAAGTTGAATTTTGATAAATTAAGCATTGCTTAAAACCTTCTTGCAGCCGTGAAAGCTAGTAGGAAAAATGTGAGGATCCAATTGATTTCGATTGCGTTTTCATAAGACCCGCGAAACCTTAGTGAGGAACTATAGGTTAGCTTACCCGTTCTTGATTTAAAGAACACGCCAAACTGAAGAGATTTAACTTTTGATTTATGACAACCGTGTCGTTAACCTTGCAATTTTACCCCTAAACTAAAGTAGTAGTGATGAGTGGGGATCATATCCACGGGGAAGGGAGATTTGGTTCAAGAATTCGAAGTGTTTCTCAAAATGTGTTGCAGATTGCACCGTATCAATACTCAGTAAAATAAAAGAAGTACTCAAAACTCAAAATAGCAGAACACTTGTGAGAACAACAGATAGAAATAACAAGAATTCAAACAGATGTCCTAGAGTTTATGAATCAGACAACGGTGAACCTAATACGATTGCTATGCACTTGACCTCATGTAAATCTAATTAGGAGGAGACGATTGTTGCCTAGAAAACTAGCAAACACTTAGCATGACGACCACAGTGTCCCTATACTCCTTAACACTTCACTTTTCCCATGGCGAGGCCTAAGCAAAATGGATACAAACTACAACATCTCAACTTCATGTTCTAGCTATTAATCGTGTGATTTCCCAAATCTCCCATGGCAAGGCCTAACTTGAGTGTCCAATATTAAGCTAGCTTCACAAGGTGATGCGAATGGTTGGCCGAGGCTCCAACTCCTGGACCAAATTCGATCTCCACAAGCAAAGGATCGTGCTGCACAAAGGTTTTTCCAAGACACACGAACAACCAAGAACTCGGGTGGATGAAGATTCAAGGGAAAAACATAAAGTTGTTGAGTAAATCAAAACCCCAAGCTTTAATACAAATGAACTCAATTTAACCTATGAAAATTCAATTAGTTAAACAGGTTAATTTGGCCGGCTCTTTAAATAAAGAACAATGGTGAAGTCACCTATAGGTTACGCTAAAGGTAATCTTCTACAATGGACAATTAAATAATTCTCCAAGGCTAGAACAACACAAAGTGTTAATTCTTAATTTCAGCAAAACTAAAACTTTTATTTATTCAACTTATGAAAAACGTTTACAAAGCTCTACTTTTATAAGGATGAGATTCGGCTTTACCAAAAAGAAAAAGGAAATAAAACCCTAGTAGTTGCAAAGTACAACTTGACTTCTTAACTAACTAACTAACTAACTAACTAATCCTTTTCTAAAAAGGAATTGATCACACGGTTTTAAGAGGAAGCAAAACACGTTTTTGCTACCTTTATTTCCTAAACTTATACTTGCCATTATCATGTAAGATATTGGGCCATGTAATTTATTAACAACCAATTAATTAAAGCCCACATTAAGTGTTTTGGACTTAATTAATAAACAACAAAATAAAACCCTAAAATTACTTAAGGGCGTGATCCATATGAAAGCCCAAGTACACGCCTTGCCATTGGACTTCAACTCTCGGCCTTTGCAAGCTTCTTCAAGGTGGAATTTCCTTAAGCTCCAATGTAGAACTTCTAGAAACTTCATCATGAATGATTATTGAAGAAACATGCCAAAGAACTCCATGTTGAGATGGTAAAGAACTCTCGGCCTCCAAGTCTTCAAAGTTTGATGACAACAAAGTGTGCAAAGCTTCTTTCATCCTTTTGCTCTTTGATCTTGTCATTGGTCCATCAAGATTCTTCAAAGGATCATGTAAGCTCGGCTTTGGCACCAAGGAAGTGGATGGATTGCTAACATTCCATCCCTCCTCGAAAAGATTCGTCCTCGAATCACCTACATCAAACAAAGATAAATCAGAAACATTGAATGTAGATGAAACATTGCCATACTCACTTGGAAGATCGACTTTGTAAGCATTATCTCCAATCCTTTCCAAAACACGAAAAGGACCATCTCCTCTTGGATGAAGTTTAGATTTCCTCTTTTCAGGAAACCTTTCCTTCCTCAAGTGAATCCAAACCCAATCTCCTGGTTCGAAAATCACTCTCTTCCTTCCTTTATTGGCTTGCTTGGCATATTGTTCATTTCGCTTTTCAATGGTATTTCGAACCCTTTCATGTAACCCCTTAATAAATTCAGCTTTCATTCTACCTTCAACATTAAGAAACTCATTAATAGGCAAAGGCAAAATATCAAGTGGAGTCAAAGGATTGAACCATATACAATCTCAAATGGTGAACAAGATGTCGAACTATGAAAAGTTCTATTATATGCAAACTCAATACGTGGAAAAACAACTTCCCAATTCTTTAAGTTTCTTTGGATGATGGCTCGAAGTAAGGTAGATAAGTGCGGTTAACTACTTCAGTTTGCTCCATCAGTTTGTGGATGGCAACAGTAGAAGACAACAATTTAGTGCCTAAACTTATTCCATAAAGTACGCCAAAAGTGAGACAGAACTTAACATCCCTATCACTAACAATACTTTGTGGAATGCCATGCAATCTAACAATTTTCTTAAAGAACAAATAAGCATATTTGTAGCATCATTAGTTTTGGAACAGCAATAAAATGTGCCATTTTACTAAATCGATCCACTACTACAAATATGCTATCTATACCATTGCGTGATTTAGCAAATCCAAGAACACATCCATAGAAATATCAACCCAAGGATGACTAGGAACAGGCAAAATGTGTATACCAATCCATGAGACAATATTTTCGATTTGTTGTTTACACACAATCATTTATCGCAAACACGTTTCACATCTTTAAGCATGTTAGGCCAATAAAGTGTTCATTCAAATAGTAAGTGTTTTAGCATACCATAATGCGCCTTAACCTCCCCATGGGGTTTCCTTAACAAGTAATTCACGAATAGACAAAGGGGTATGCACAATTTATCCTTTCGAAACAGAACCATCATGCAAGTAGTTCACATTCGGTTTTGAAACACAATCATTATAGGCGGCATTGAAATCATGATCATCTTTGTACAAATCTTTTATCAATTCAAATCCAAGTAAGTTCACATGCATATAGGTGAATAATGAATAACGCCTAGATAATGCATCAGCTACAATGTTTTCTTGACCAGATTTATACTTAATCACATATGGAAAAGTTTCAATAAATTCTAACCATAAAAGCATGCCTCTTATTCAATTTACCTTGAGTTTTCAAGAATTTAAGGCTTTCATGATCAGAATGAATTATAAACTCTTTAGGCCATAAGTAATGTTGCCAAACCTGTAATGGCCTTACCAAAGCATACAACTCCTTGTCATAAGTTGCATACTTTAAAGCAGCCCCATTAAGCTTTTTACTAAAGTAAGCCACGGGTCTTGATTCCTGCATCAAAACAGCACCAATACCAATCCCGGAGGTATCATAGTGTATCTCAAAAGCTTTATGAAAATTAGGCAATGCAAGTAAAGGGGCGTGAGTCAACATATACTTTAATTTAGTGAAGGCATTTTCATGCTCCTCTTTCCATTCAAAAGCAATGTTCTTTTTAACAAGTTCATTCAAAGGTGCAGCTATAGAACTAAAGTCTTTAACAAACCTTCTATAAAAACTTGCTAAACCATGAAAACTCCTAACTTCACTAACATTCTTAGGTCTCGGCCACTCCTCTATAGCCTTGACTTTTGACTCATCAACAGAAATACCTTGAGAACTAACAACATAACCCAAAAAGACAATTGATTCCATGCAAAAAGAACACTTTTTAAGGTTAGCATACAATCGGTTCTCACGTAATATAACTAACACTTGTTTTAAATGTTCAACATGCCCATCAATTGATTTGCTATAAATAAGGATGTCATCAAAATAGACCACAACAAATTTACCAATGAAAGACCTAAATACGTGTGATTCATTAGCCTCATAAAAGTACTAGGTGCATTAGTTAGACCAAAAGGCATGACTAACCATTCATACAAACCATACTTTGTTTTAAAGGCTGTTTTCCATTCATCACTTTCTTTCATTCTAATTTGATAGTAGCCACTTTTTAAATCAATCTTGGTGAAAATACACGAACCATACAATTCATCAAGCATATCATCTAATCTAGGAATTGGATGTCTATACTTAATGATGATTTTTTTTATGGCACGACAATCAACACACATTCTCCAAGATTCATCCTTTTTAGGTACTAAAATTACTGGAACAGAACAAGGACTTAGAGATTCACGCACAATACCTTTGTCAAGGAGTTCATCGACTTGACGTTGAATCTCCTTTGTTTCCTTAGGATTTGCTCTATATGCTGGATGATTTAGGATTTGGGCTCCAGGAATGAAATCAATTTGATGTTCAATTCCTCTTATTGGCGGCAATCCAATGGGTAAGTCCTCGGGAAACACATCACTAAATTCCTGCAAAAGAGATAAAACAAGACTAGGCAAAGAAGCAAGGTGATCACTATCAACAATAAGTAGAAAATCCTTGCAGATCATCAAATACAATGATTGCCTATCTAGTATTGCTCTCTTAACCTCACTCTTAGAAGCAAAATAACAAGACTTAGAAGGAACACTATTTCGGCTATTACAAGATTTAGAATCAATGTTTCGGCCTACACTAGTTACATTCTTTTTGTCTTCTTGTTCTTTCTTCTCCTTTCCTTCCATCTCACGGCAAGATTGCACAATCCTTGATTGATCTTCAAAAGCTTGGCTTGGACTCAATGCCCTAAGGTTGTACTTTCAGCCATGATAATCAAAAGAATAATAATTCTTCTTTGCATGGTATGTAACAGCTCTATCAAATTGCCATGGACGACCAAGTAATATGTGACTAGCTTCCATTGGTACAACATCACACACAATTTCATCAACATACTTTCCAATGGTGAAAGAAAATTTAACTTGTTTAGTCACTTTACTCTCGGCAGTGTTATTAAGCCATTGAAGCTTATATGGATTTGGATGTTTCATGCAAGTCAAGTTTAGCTTCTTAACAAATAATGTACTTGCCACATTTGTACAACTACTACTATCAACAATCACACTACAAATCTTACCTTGAACCATGCATCGAGCGTGAAATATATTTTCTCTTTGAGACAAATCATCTTCAATTAGTGGTTGTGCACTCAAGACTCGGCGAGTAACTAAAGAGAATTCACCAACATCATATGTAGTAAGATCTTCACTATCTTCATCACTTTGGTACTTCTCTTCAAGTGGTGGCATGTCGGCACATTCTTCATCACTTTCAACCTCTCCATTATCACGAATTAGCATCAATTTTTGGGTTGGGCATTCGGTTTGATAATGGCCATAACCTTGACACTTATAACATCTAATGTCCCTCAATCTCTCATTCGGTTTGGGCGTTGCTTTGGCTGAAGATTCAGCAAGTTGGCGGACTGTTTTGGGAGCATTATGTGAAGTGTTTGAAGGTGAAAACTTTCAGCTTTGATGGAGGGGTGTAATTCGACTTTTGCTCTCTCCTCCAAGGCGGCAATGGTTGTTGGAAATTTCGCCCTTTACCCTTCATATGCTTCTCAATTTTGATAGCTTTGTGAGCAAGTTCATTAAGATCAATGTAACTTTGAAGATCAACTTGATAAGCCAATTCAGAATTCATACCTCTAAGGAACCTCTCAATGGTTGTGTCGGGGTCTTCATGAATATTGGCCTTTATCATCAACGCCTCCATCTCATGGTAGTAATCTTCAACTGTTCGGCTACCTTGCACAAGGGTATGTAACTTTCGATTGAGCTCTCTATTACATTGTGAAGGAATATACTTCTTCCTCATGATTGCCTTCATTTGATTCCAAGTCTTAACTGGCCTTTCTCCATCTTGTCTTCTAGCTCGAACAACTTGATCCCACCAAAAACTAGAATAATCTTTAAGGTGCATAAAAGCAATTCAGTATTGCTTTTTCTCAGGGACATCATTACCTTCAAAGAAGTGTTCTAAATCTCGAACCCAATCGAAGAAAGCTTCGGGATCTGATTTGCCATGAAAGGTAGAGATGGTGAGTTTAACAGACTCGATGGAAACTTTAGACTTTTCACCTTTTGAAGAGCTCGTGTACTCCACCTCTTTTTTCTCATCAGTATCATCATCGGATTCATCATGATCTTCAAACTTAAGCTTTCTTGAGGCGGAGCTTTTTGTAGATGACTCCAAATTATCAAGACGAATATTGATCTTTTGAAGCATGTTGAATAGGACCTCATTGGCGAACTTTTGTTCGGCCTCGGTGATTGGTTTACCACCTTTTTGTTCCTCCATTGGTACCTGCAAATTAGTAAAGAAAACACAAGAATATATGTATATATACCTCTCGGGTTCCTCACTATTGGGTAGTAGGTACTCTCCACTCTATTTAGGTAGTGTTCTATCTTGTTTATCCTAACTAACACTCTCACGTAATGAATGTATTGGGGTTATTAAGACTCACCAAGTTCAATTACTTTAATAGCAAGTCTCAATCAACAAGTTCCACACAAAACTTTCACAAGAAAAATCAAGAGAGTTAAACAAGGAATCACGTCAAAAGAGGTTTAAGAACACGTGTGGGTTATAACTGATTTACCACCAGAAACTAAGAAATTCAGAAAATAGACTCAAAGACGAAGAGAGCGCAAATTGAATCACATAATTCCGAGTTGTATTGAGAAAGTTATGGCACTTTTAATCCAAGGTGGTTTTCACGTAACAACTAAAGAACAATGTGTTCTTCAAAATAAAAATAAAATAAAGAACAATGTGTTCTTAATAATATAAATTAAAGTCCGAATTTATATATTTTTTTGTTCTTTTCTTTTTTTTTTTTTAATCGGTCACACTTTTTTTTTTGACCGTGACTCTTTTTTTTTTTTTTTTGTTCGGACAAGATTCTAAGACAAACAAAAAAAAGTTTAAGGTTTGGACACAAACCTTGGACAAAACAAAGAGACTAGGTTCGGACAAGAACCTTAAATGATACTAGGTTTAAGGTTTTAAGACAAGAACCTAGTACAAAATACTTAGGTTTAAGGTTTGAAGACAACAACCTAGGATTAGGGTTTAAGGATGTTTTGTCTTTTTGTCTTAACTTTAACAACCTTAAAATTTTCAAACTTTAATATCTCACCAAGGAAAACAAATTTGCATGTGCCACTTTCACAAAAGATTCAAGATTTTCAACAAGGAACAAGAATATGGCTCAATATTCAAATTTGGACACTTTTGAATTTTCAAGAAAATCAAGAAGTTCAAGAAAGTATTCAAGAACTTATCTTTTTCAAGTGTGATAAAAGTTTTATCGAAACACACTATAACAAGAATGAGATAAAGAAACGAACACAAAAAGAAGATCAAGAAACGGACAAGAATTGAGCAACTTATGGAAACTTGACCGAGAAACCCTAGTTTTTGAAAACCCTAGTTTGACACAAAACCCTAGCAATACTTTGACGTGAAAACAGCAAGGAAAACTCAAAGAATTCCACACTATGAAGACAAGAAAAGAGTGCAGAATTTAGACACGAAAAACAGTAAAAAATCGCAACAAAAACAACATACAAAAGATGCTAAAAATGCAAAACAAGATGAGGTTCAATTCGGGCAGATTGTGTACAATGTGTTGCATGCGATTTTAATGAAATTTCTAGATGATTATGACTCGACCTAGGACAGCAAGAAGGACACAAAATAGCAGCAAGAAAGATGCACGAAAATCTATAGAAATTAAAGCAATAAACGGCAGCAAAGACGCACTCCAAAAATCAGAAAATTTCGTGGAAGAGAAAATGGATTAACCTGAAATTTTTGGGCAACAACTTGTGCTCTGATACCAATTGATGCGAATGATTGGCCGAGGCTTCAACTCCTAGACCAAATTCGATCTCCACAAGCAAAGGATCGCGCTGCACAAAGGTTACTCCAAGACACACAAACAACAAGAACTCGGGTGGATGAAGATTCAAGGGAAAAACGCAAAGTTGTTGAGTAAATCAAAACCCCACGCTTTAATACAAATGAACTCAATTTAACCTATGAAAATTCAATTAGTTAAACAAGTTAATTTGGCCGGCTCTTTAAATAAAGAACAATGGTGAAGTCACCTATAGGTTACGCTAAAGGTAATCTTCTACAATGGACAATTAAATAATTCTCCAAGGCTTGAACAACACAAAGTGTTAATTCTTAATTTCAGCAAAGCTAAAACTTTTATTCATTCAACTTATGAAAAACGTTTACAAAGCTCTCCTTTTATCAGGATGAGTTTCGGCTTTACCAAAAAGGAAAAGGAAATAAAACCCTAGTAGTTGCAAAGTACAACTTGACTTCTTAACTAACTAACTAACTAACTAACTAATCCTTTTCTAAAAAGGAATTGATCACACGGTTTTAAGAGGAAGCAAAACACGTTTTTGCTACCTTTATTTCCTAAACTTATACTTGCCATTATCATGTAAGATAATTGGGCCAAGTAATTTATTAACAACCAATTAATTAAAGCCCACATTAAGTGTTTTGGACTTAATTAATAAACAACAAAATAAAACCCTAAAATTACTTAAGGGCGTGATCCATATGAAAGCCCAAGTACACGCCTTGCCATTGGACTTTAACTCTCGGCCTTTGCAAGCTTCTTCAAGGTGGAATTTCCTTAAGCTCCAACGTAGAACTTCTAGAAACTTCATCATGAATGATTATTGAAGAAACATGCCAAAGATCTCCATGTTGAGATGGTAAAGAACTCTCGGCCTCCAAGTCTTCAAAGTGTGATGACAACAAAGTGTGCAAAGCTTCTTTCATCCTTTTGCTCCTTGATCTTGTCATTGGTCCATCAAGATTCTTCAAAGGATCATGTAAGCTCGGCTTTGGCACCAAGGAAGTGGATGGATTGCTATCACAAGGTCATTTTTCACCTAATTCTTAAGACTCAACGATCTCTGATTAGCATGACGACCACATCTCGGATCGTGTACAAAGTAAAACAGGTGAAGGAACTCCATAGTCATACAATACGTCCATTGTTCATGAAAATTCCACTGTTAATGGTGAAACAAACCTTGAATTGGCATGGCGACCTCAATCGAAGTGCAATTCAACCAAACACAAGTGAAATTATTATAAAACTTCTCAGATTTCAACAATTGACAACGTGTATGAACTCTTCCGTAGAGATTAGGTCAATTGCATCGTTTTTCACAGTTCAAATTCATAGTTATCCGATAAAAACCCTAGGACATCAAAGATCTAGCCGAGAATCTTCATTTCAAATTAACGATCAATATTTCTCAAAATTAAGCAATTCATCATCAATAATTGAAAAGATTTTACCGAATAATTTGCTTCGTAGGCTTCAATTCTCAAGTGAATTACAACGTTCGAATCAAATTCTCAATCGGAATTGAAATCGAAGATCACTCGGAGACGATAGAAATTCTAGTGAAAGAAAGTAGAGAGAGATAATTTCCCGCTCCAAAAGTCAAAAGATCGTTGTGAATTCTAGAATATTCGTCTCCAATGATCTAACTAAATCCTCTGATATGATCGGGCGAGGCTCGAGCACCTGGACCAAACATATACCAAGCGTGTGGATCGTGTTGATAGTCAAATTTCAAGATAAAAACACAAACAAAACAATTGGCGGAATCGAAGTCTAAGGAAACGCGTAGCTGATTTCAAGTATGAATCAACCCTAACGTTATTACGAACGATTGATCAGCAAGTGATAACTTCACGTCGCTAACAAACCAATTCGGCTTGTTCTTTAACTAAAGAACATTGGTCGAAATCACCTAAAGGTCACGCTAAAGGCTTTTTCGTACAATTAAGAATTAACTATTCTTAAAGGCTTTGTCAACTCAAAGAGTTAAACACAATTTAGCAAAGCTAAAATTTCATTCATCAAAATCCCTCTCAAAACGTTACAAGGCAGCTCTCTATTTATAGAGATGAGTTCGGCTCTTGCTTGAAGAATAAGGAAAGAAAACCCTAACTTAATCCTATTACAACTTAGTTTCCAAGTTGGAAAAGGAAACCAATAACAAACTACTTTCCTAAACGAATAACAATAACTACTTAACGTAAATAAGCCCATTAATTAACATCCAATGGACTTAATTTATTTAAAGAAAAATAAATCCTAAATAACTTAAAAGTGGCGTGATCCATATCAAGCCCAAGCACGCCATCTTGGTCTTCAATATAGTCCATGAAATTCGAGATGGAAATCTGCCAGAATCCCGTCACTCATTTTGGCAGCCATATTCCACGATGATACCATCAGAATCTTGGAAAACATAAAACATGAAAGTTGTAGCTTTATCTCTTATCGTTCCAGGGCTTCTTGAATCACCAAATTCCGAGTTATATCGAAAGAGATATGTCCAGAATACCAGAATGTGGCAGAACCTTTCAGCTTTCATATTTGACTTTGGCACCATGGACATGGATTCGGCTCATTCTCATCAATCCCTCCCTCCTCGAAAAGGATTCGTCCTCGAATCTTGAAATTGAGCTCCAGGGTCAAACACCAATATCACAAACTCATTGCAAACTCGAGCCAAGTAAGATTGGGAAGATGCCAATCTTGGCCAACAAGAATATATATCCTCTTGGAATTCAAAAGAAAGTTGGAACGGAGATAACTTACCATACAAGTGTTGAGTTACCAAAGGACCTCTTTGAACTTGATGGATGTGAGCAAAGTCACGAAACAAATAATCAAAGGAATGACTAATCCAGCAAGTAGAGTTAATATAATTAACACTTGAATGAGTGCATACAAAGGATTGATGTAGTTCGAAATTATAATCATTAAGCTCAAAATATAATTCATGTATTAGATAAGCAACATAGCATGTGAAGAAACTATACATAAACTCATTCAATATAAAATAATAGGAATTTATTATTGAAGAATTATGTGAAATAAGTTGCTTTCCAAAACACAAATCATTGGATTTTAAAACACATGGTAAAGAATTTCGAACTAATGTTTCAAAGGTATATGAAAGATATTGAAATTGAGTCAAAACAGAATTCAAACTTTGAAAATCAATAGCATTGACATTAACAAAGTTCTTGACATTTAAACCATTGAAATCAATCAACAAACTTTCATACTTACCTAACATACCTTGCTTACCTTGTGGGAAACAAGCTAAGGCGGATTGGATTGTTTCGAACTCCATTAAACTCTTAGGAACTCCAAAAACCTGCAAAACATATGTACTAGGCAGCAAACAATTCAAATGGTGATCACTATCATCAAGTAAGTACATTGATTGCTTATCTAGTATTCCTCTCTTAAACTCGCTAGAAGAAGTAAAATAACAAGACTTTAAAAGACTTAAAGCTCGGCCATTACAAGATGCACTAGCTATTACACTTTGTTGCTCTTGAACTTTTTTCTCCTTGGCGGCACTCATCTCTTTACAAGCTTGAACAATTCTAGCTTGATCTTCAAAAACTTGGAATGGAGTTAAAGCACGAAGATTGTACTTCTTACCCTCAAAGTCAAAACTGTAAAAGTTCTTCTTGGCATAATAAAGTACATCACGATCAAATTGCCAAGGTCGACCAAGTAAAATATGGCAAGCTTCCATTGGAACAACATCACATAAAATCTCATCAACATACTTTCCAATGGTGAGTGAAAATTTCACTTGTTTATTCACTTTACTTTCAGCAGAATTGTTCAACCATTGAATTTTATAAGGTTTTGGATGTTTTATGCAAGACAACTTCAATTTCTCAACAAGTAAAGTACTAGCCACATTTGTACAACTACCACTATCAATGATCACACTACAAATTTTTCCTTGTACCATGCATCGTGTGTGAAATATGTTATCTCTTTGAGACAAATCATCAATTTGTGGTTGTGTACTAAGAACTTGACGATTAACCAATGAAAATTGACCATTACCAACCTCATATGTTTCAAGTTCTTCACCTTCTTCACTTTGGTATTTCTCCTCAAGTGGTGGCATGTCGACATCATCATCATCATCTTCACTTACCACTTCGCCATTAGGAAGAAGCATCATCACTTTTAGAGTTGGACAATCTGATTGATAATGACCATATCCTTGACATTTAAAACATCCAATATCCCTTAACCTTTGTGAAGAAGTTGACGCCGATTTTGGGACATTAGGTGGTGCACTTGAAGACTGATTTGAGGTGATTTGAGGTGGCTTTGTTGAAGGAGTAAAAGTTGTCACATTCGGCTTTTGATCTCTCCTCCAATGCGGCAATGGTTGTTGGAAATTTCGCCCTTTACCCTTCATATGCTTCTCAATTTTGATAGCTTTGTGAACAAGTTCATTAATATCAATGTAACTTTGAAGATCAACTTGATAAGCCAATTCGGAATTCATACCTCTAAGGAATCTCTCAATGGTGGTGTCGGGGTCTTCTTGAATATTGGCTTTTATCATCAAAGCTTCCATCTCATGGTAATAATCTTCAACTGTTCGGCTACCTTGCACAAGAGTATGCAATTTTCGGTTGAGCTCTCTATTAAAGTGTGAAGGAACATACTTCTTTCTCATGATTGCCTTCATTTGATTCCAAGTCTTAACTGGCCTTTCACCATCTTGTCTTCTAGAGCGAACAACTTGATCCCACCAAAGACTAGCATAATCTTTAAGGTGCATAAAAGCAATTCGGTATTGCTTCTTCTCGGGGACATCATTACCTTCGAAGTAGTGCTCCAAATCTCGAACCCAATCAAAGAAAGCTTCGGGATCTGATTTGCCATGAAAGGTAGAGATGGTGAGTTTAACAGATTCAATGGAAACTTTAGACTTATCACCTTTAGAAGAGCTCGAGTATTCCTCCTCTTTTTCCTCACTAGATTCACTATCTTCTTGGGACTCTAGTTTTCGGGATTTCTTTGATTTTGGAGGTGGTGTTACCGACTCTAAGAATTGAAGGCGAAGGTTGATATCTTGCAAAATTTGGGCAAGTGACGGATCAGTCCTCTTTTGTTGTTGTTCGGTTTGGGACTTACTTTGTTCGTCCTCCATTTGTACCTGCAAGTTAGTGAAGAAAAAAGCGCAAGAATATGTATATGATCCTCACGGGTTCCTCACTTTGGGGTAGTAGGTACTCTCCTCTCTTATTTAAGTAGTGTTCACTCTTGTTTATCCTAGCTAAATCACTCAATAAATAATGTAATTGGGACGTTGAGATCGACCAAGCTCACTTATGTCAAAGAATTTGTCTCAATTGATTCGTCCACAACATAAAATTTACACAAGCAATAACCAAGAATTGAACAAGAAATTCACGTCACTTGAAGTTTAAGATCACGTTCAGGGTATAATTGATTCAAACTCAGAAACTATGAAATTCTAAAAGTAGAACTCAAGACAAGAAAAACGCAATTTGAATCAATAATTTCGGATAAGTATTGAAGAAGTTATGGCACTTTGAATATTTGATGGTTTTAAACACAACTTCAAGAACACTTAGTTCTTTTAATGTAATAATTAAATAACAGAATTTAAATAACTGAAAATAAAAGTCCGACTTTTCTCCTTTTTTTTTTTTTTTTAATTGGGCCGTACCTTTTTTTTTTTTTTTTTTTAAACGGTCACTTTTTTTTTTTTTTTTTATAATTCGGACACAAACCTAATATTACACAAAATATTTAGGTTCGAACAAAGAACCTAGTACAAGAACACAATTTTAAGGTTTAAGGTTGTTTGTCTTATGTTGTTCAAACAAACCTATGACTTTTTGTCTTGTCTTAACCTTAAAATTTCAGAAAATTCAAACCTTTTTATCTCACCAAATATTCAAAATTTGATAGTGCCACTTTAAGCAAGAATTCAAGATTTATGATAAGGAACAAATTCTTACTTCAAGAAAAATTTCAAGAACTTCAAGAAAACCAAGAAAGTAATCAAGATTGGTTCTTTTTGCTGTGGTGATGATCTCGGAATATTGCAAACACAATATAAGACTGAAAACAAGAAAGAAAACAAGAACGAGCAAAATAGGTTTTCAAGAATTAAAACCCTAGAAATCCTAATATGCTTGGACGTGAAAAACACAACGAAAACAAATAAGGATTCAGCAATATGATGAGATCAAAACAAAGCTGAATGTAGACACGAAACAACAGCAACAAGACGAACGAAAATCAGCAAGACAATAGACACAAAAGACACTAAAATCCGAGAGCTAAACTCACAGGTTTTGGACAGAATTTTGACGAAATTCAAGATTGTATTAAGACGAAACTAAGACAGAAATAATGACTCAAGAACAGCAATTGATATGATCGGGCGAGGCTCGAGCACCTGGACCAAACATATACCAAGCGTGTGGATCGTGTTGATAGTCAAATTTCAAGATAAAAACACAAACAAAACAATTGGCGGAATCGAAGTCTAAGGAAACGCGTAGCTGATTTCAAGTATGAATCAACCCTAACGTTATTACGAACGATTGATCAGCAAGTGATAACTTCACGTCGCTAACAAACCAATTCGGCTTGTTCTTTAACTAAAGAACATTGGTCGAAATCACCTAAAGGTCACGCTAAAGGCTTTTTCGTACAATTAAGAATTCACTATTCTTAAAGGCTTTGTCAACTCAAAGAGTTAAACACAATTTAGCAAAGCTAAAATTTCATTCATCAAAATCCCTCTCAAAACGTTACAAGGCAGCTCTCTATTTATAGAGATGAGTTCGGCTCTTGCTTGAAGAATAAGGAAAGAAAACCCTAACTTAATCCTATTACAACTTAGTTTCCAAGTTGGAAAAGGAAACCAATAACAAACTACTTTCCTAAACGAATAACAATAACTACTTAACGTAAATAAGCCCATTAATTAACATCCAATGGACTTAATTTATTTAAAGAAAAATAAATCCTAAATAACTTAAAAGTGGCGTGATCCATATCAAGCCCAAGCACGCCATCTTGGTCTTCAATATAGTCCATGAAATTCGAGATGGAAATCTGCCAGAATCCCGTCACTCATTTTGGCAGCCATATTCCACGATGATACCATCAGAATCTTGGAAAACATAAAACATGAAAGTTGTAGCTTTATCTCTTATCGTTCCAGGGCTTCTTGAATCACCAAATTCCGAGTTATATCGAAAGAGATATGTCCAGAATACCAGAATGTGGCAGAACCTTTCAGCTTTCATATTTGACTTTGGCACCATGGACATGGATTCGGCTCATTCTCATCATCCTCTATTTATAGAGGTTACAAAACGTAAATGATACGCAAACGTAAAATGAGTAGAAAACTACAAAAATGCCACTGTACATGAACAACATTGTCCAACTATAGCTTGAGCACAAGGCTGATCCACGCCTTTAAGCTTTGCTCCTATACGCCTTTAGCAGCCATAACTCGCCTCTGAGCCTTTGACGATCACGACTTCAAATTCCCTGCACAAAGAACACAAAACCAACACTTAGCCAAAATTCCATTAACCAAACGGATGTGTCCAAGGCGAGGTCTCTCGGCGAGACCACACCTTTCAAAGTGGTGTGTGGGCGAGAGCTCGTGGCGAGGTCTGGCCATGTGTGGGTATGTGGGCGAGGTCTCGCGGTGAGACCTCGCCGCCTTGTGTTTGTGATACGAATGGCATTGGATGGAGATCCTCAACCACACGAAACCCTCACCTTTGGATCAGTTGTTTTCCTAGAATCACGAATAAGATAACAATGACAATACGGAATAACACAAACAAGAAAACACAAAGGATATTGAACGGGCAGAATTGATTGAAGGCAATCAAACCCACGCGTTATTACAAAAAGAATCCAATCCAACCTATGTAAATCAAGAGTTGAAAAGTTTTCAGTTTGGCTTGTTCTTTAAATCAAGAACGGGTAAGTTCTTCCTAAGGTCTTAGCTTAAGAATCACGGTTCTTATGAATCTTCAACTTAAATCAATTGAACATTCACGTTTTTTCTTAACAACTTTTATGGCTACAAGAAGGGTTTAAGCAATGCTTAATTTATCAAAATTCATCTTATTATTTCATGTGAAAAACTCACCTATAAATAGGCTACAAAAACGTGAAACCCTAACTAAATCCTTTATGGAAAAGGACTCTAAAGATACGGCTAAAAAGGAAAGCAAAACACGTTTTTGCTTCCTAAATTTACTTTCCTAAAAATTCCAAAAAAGTAGGAGATTACTTTCCTAAACTCTTAAGAAGCAAAAACCAATTTGACTTCTTAAGTTTTCTAAACTTTTACTTGCCATTATCATGTAAGATAATTGGGCCAAGTAATTAAATTAAATACTTAAATAAAAATGCCACATTAAGCCCATTATAATGTTAAGTCGACTTAATTAAAAACAACACAATAAATCCTAAACACAAAGAATAGGCGTGATCCATTGTCAAGCCCAAATCACGCCTCTTCTTAGACTTTATATTTTCGGCCATGCAAGCTTCTTCAAGGTGGAATTTCCTTAAGTTCCAATGTAGAACTTTGAGGAACATCTCATGAATTGTTACTGAAGAAACATGCCAAAGAACTTCATGTTGAGATGGCTCGGCCTCCAAGTGATAAGAATCTCCAAGAACTTCACAATGTGTTGATAACAAGCTTTGCAAGGCTTGTTTCATCCTTTTGCTCCTTAGTCTTATCATTGGTCCATCAAGATTCTCCAATGGATCATGCAAGCTTGGCTTTGGCACCATGGACATGGATGGATTGCTATCATTCCCTCCCTCCTCGAAAGGATTCGTCCTTGAATCACCTACATCATACAAAGATAAATCAGAAACATTGAATGTAGATGAAACATTGCCATACTCACTTGGTAGCTCAATTTTGTAAGCATTGTCGCCTATCCTTTCCAAGACTCGAAAAGGACCATCTCCTCGTGGATGAAGTTTGGATTTCCTTTTGTCGGGAAACCTCTCTTTTCTCAAGTGAATCCAAACCCAATCACCTGGTTCGAAAATCACTTGTTTTCTACCCTTATTGGCTTGCTTAGCATATTGCTCATTTCGCCGTTCAATGTTAGCTCGAACCCTATCATGTAACTCCCTTACAAAATCAGCTTTCTTTTTACCTTCAGCATTAACAAACTCATTAACAGGTAAAGGCAAAATATCCAATGGAGTTATATGATTAAAACCGTATACAATCTCAAAAGGTGAAAGATTAGTAGCACTATGAATAGTACGGTTATAAGCAAACTCAATGTGTGGTAAACACCCCTCCCAGTTCTTTAAGTTTTTCTGTATAAGAGCACGCAATAAATTGACAAAGTCCTATTAACTACTTCAGTTTGCCCATCAGTTTGTGGATGTGCAACAGTAGAAAACAATAACTTAGTGCCTAACTTGTTCCAAAGAGTACGCCAAAAGTGTGACAAAAACTTAACGTCTCTATCACTAACAGTACTCTTAGGCAAACCATGCAACCTTACTACCTCCTTAAAGAACAAATCAGCAACGTGTTTAGCATCATTAGATTTAGAACAAGCAATAAAGTGAGACATTTTACTAAATCTGATAAGAATCCGTACAAGCAATCTACTCCAAATCCTAATGGAAATAGGATTACCAAGCCAAATCCTAATAGGAATAGGATTTCCAAGACAAATCCTAATGGGATTAGGATTTCCAAGCTCAATCCTAATAGGATTAGGATTCATCAATCCTCATCTTGTCCAAGTTCCATAAGAGTTCCATAAAGGCAAATCCAAATGAGACTAGGATTCACAATCCTAGTGGGATTAGGATTCACTAATCCATGGACATTATTTATTGAAGACCAAGATGGCGTGCTTGGGCTTTTGCCAAATTGGATCGCGCCTTTTTCTTAAGTAGTTAGAATTAATTAATGTTTTAATAATTAAGTCCAAAACATTTTAATTGGGCTTATTATTAGTATATTTTCGTTTTTAATTACATGGCCCAAGTTATCTTGCATGATAATGGCATGTAATGGGCTTTAATTTGTTAGGAAAGTAATTCCCTAAATTTTAGGAGCTTGTCCTTGTCTTCTAGAAGGGCAAAACGTTTTTAGCTTCTTTTTTCCATAAAGGATTAGTTTGTAAGTTGGTTAGTTTAGAAGTCAAGTTGTACTTTACAACTTTTAGGGTTTTATTTCCTTGTTTACCAAGCAACATGGCCGAAATTTGTTCTATTTAATGGCCATTCTTTGTAACGTTTTTTTTTGAATGATTGAATTTTGAAGAAACCTTTTAGCTTTGCTAAATTATTTGCAGCCTTAAACAAGTTGTGAAAAACGTGATTAATCAATTAGGGTTAGTTGATTATTCATAGGACCGGATTCTTTAAGCTAGGACCTTAAAGAAAACGTATTGTTTCTTGATTTCAAGAGCGAGCCAAACTGAGATCTTTTTAACCATTGATTTACATAGGTTAGATTGAAATCACTTTGTGGTAATGTGTTGGGTTTGATTGATTTACAATCAAATACATCCCATTCGATATCCATCTTTTCTTCTTGTGTTGTTTCCGTGTTTGATCTTACTTGTGATCGTGTTGGTTTCTGAATTTTGGTGCACAACGATCCTAAGTGTGTGGAATTCGTGTGGAGCTGGATTCTCACCCTACTCCATTCGTATCAATTGGTATCAAAGCATCTAGGTTGTTCATCACAAAATTCAGGTTTGCGCTTTGTTTTTCCTTCTCGGATTTTGCTCTACTTTTTGAGTCGTTCTTGCTGTCCTTTGTGCGTCAATTTTTTCTGCAGTTTTTGGAGTCTTTTAGTTGCTGTTTTCACGTGTTTCTTGCTGTCCAAAGTCGTCATAGTTAGTGTCTTTAAATTCATCAAAATCGCATAAGCCAAAGTTGATCAAATCTGCCCGAAAATTGCCTTCTTGTTGTTTACGATTTTTGACATCTTTTTGCTACTGTTCTTGCTTCGAATTGCTGCTGTTTTTAAAGTTTAAATTCTGCAGTAAATATATATATTAATTGAGTCTTAAATTCATTAATATTCTGTCCAAAAATCGCATGCAACTTGGTGCTTAAAATCTGCCCAAATCGAGTTGATCTTGTTACTTGATTTTCTTGCGTTTTTGTGTTGTTCTTCTTGTGTTTCTTGTTCGATCCTTGCTGCCATCTTTGTCTCAATATTCTGCACTATTTTCTTGCATTCATAGTGTTGGATTCTTTGTGTTTTATTTGTTGATTTCACGTCCAAACCCTAGGTGTCAAGATTAGGGTTTCTTAAAAACCCTAGTTTCAAATTATCATAACTTTGTGAGTTCTTGCTCAATTCTTGAAATTCTTTTTGTGTTAGTTCCATCAATCTACTCTTGTCATAATAACTTTTGATCAAACTTTTTGAACAAGTGAAAAAGATTGGTTCTTGACCACTTTCTTGAACTTCTTGAAGTTCTTGATTTTTGAAAGTTGTCAAATTTTGAATCTTGAACCATATTTGAAATCCTTGAGTTAAATCTTGAAAATTTTGTTAAAGTGGCACTTTCAAATTCTTTGTCCTTGGTGAGTTATTAAAGTTTGGAGAAATTAAGGTTGAACCACATAAGACAAGGCCACATCCTTAAACCTAAGTACTTGTACTAGGTTCTTGTCTTAAAACCTTAAAGATTTTGTTTGACCTAAGTTGTTTAAGGTTCTTGTCCGAACCTAGGTCATTGTTTGTACAAGGTTTTTGTCCAAAACCTTAAAAGTTTGTTTTGTCCTTTTTGTTGTCCGAATAAAAAAAAAAAAAAAAAAAAAAGAGGCCGTAATTTAAAAAAATAAAAAAAAAAAAAAAAGGGCCCAAATCAAAAAAAAAAAAAAAGGCCGTGATATAAAAAAAAAAAAAAAAAAAGGCCCAATAAAAGAAAATAATCTCGGACTTTTAATATTTCTGTTATTTAATTTTTAGTATTTTTTTTTTAATTAATTTTCGTAAATTAAAAAGAACACTTTGTTCTTGAGTTTTGATTTGAAACCACCTTGGATTAAAAGTGCCATAACATTTGCTATACAACTCGGATTTTGGTGATTCAAATTGTGTTGTTCTCGTCTTTGATTCCTCTTTCTAAATATCATAGTTTCTGAATCAATCAAATTATACCCACACGTGCTCTGAAATACTCTTGTGACGTGAATTATTTGAACTTCTTTGATTTGACTTGTGTGAATCTTGTTGTTGAAAATCTCGGTTGAGACAATCTCTTAAAGTCATTGCAACAGTAAGTTCTCAATAGTTTGAGAGTATTAGACTAGGGTATACACGAGAGAAACATATATCAAAGAGAGGAGAGCTCCTACTATCCACATAGTGAGAACCCGAGAGGAATTCAATTGTTGTTTTCTTTTGTTTCTTACTAACCTTGCAGGATAATGGAGGACGAAACTAATACACCAAGAGGTTCTAAACCTCAAACCGAAGCTGAGCAAAAGTTTGCTAATGATTCTCTTGCACAGATACTACAAAAGATCAATCTCCGCCTTGATTTCTTGGAGTCATCAACTTCTAAGCCATCAAAGAAATCTTCATCCAAGAAGTTTAAATATAATGCTGCTTTTGAGTCCGAAAGTGAATCTAATGAAGAGGAGGAGGAAGAGTTGTCCGAATCATCTTCTAAGGGTAACAAGTCTAAAGTCTCAATTGCTTCACTTAAGTTAACAATTCCCACTTTTCATGGTAAGACAGATCCGGAAGCTTATTTTGATTGGGTTCGTGAGCTTGAGCACTTCTTTGAAGGCCATGACTATCCCGACAAGGAAAAATTTCGACTTGCCTTTATGCACTTAAAGGATCATGCAAGTTTGTGGTGGGATAAGTTGTCTCAATCTAGACGTGAAGATGGTGAAAGTCCAATCAAGACATGGAGTCGCATGAAAACACTCATGAGGAAGAAATATGTCCCTTCATACTACAACCGTGAATTGAATAGACAGTTACATACACTTGTACAAGGTAACAAATCGGTTGAGGAGTATTATCATGAGATGGAAGCTTTGATGATCAAGGCTAATGTTCAAGAAGATCCCGACTCTACAATTGAAAGATTTTTAAGAGGTATGCATTCTGATTTGGCTCATCAAGTTGATTTACAAAGTTTTGATAATATTGATGAACTTGTCCATAAAGCCATCAAGATAGAAAGGCACATGAAAGGGAAGGGTAAGTTTTCACAACCAACTCCACCTTGGCAAAGAGATAAGAAGCCGAGTTTTGCCCCTTTCAATCCGCCATCCAAGCCACGCCAATTTCCACAAAGTTCAACGTCAAGTGCCCCTCAAGGTGTCTCAAAAACAACGCCCAAGGTTGCTGTCCAACCTTCTAAAACGGCGTCAACTTCTTCAACTCCAAGATTGAGGGATGTTCGATGTTATAAATGTCAAGGTTATGGTCATATGCAAGCTGAATGTCCAACTCGAAAAGTGATGATAACTCTTGATAGTGGTGAAGTGGTAAGTGATGATGATTGTGCCGACATGCCACCTCTTGAAGAGAAACATGAATCAAGTGAAGAAAGTGAAGACAATGAGCCCTACACGTATGGTGACGGTAAATTTTCTTTAGTCTCTCGCCGTGTTCTAAATGTCCAACCTTTAGTTGATAATGATGATTTGATGCAACGAGAAAACATATTTCACACACGTTGCTTAGTGCAAGACAGAATTTGTAGTGTGATAATTGATAGTGGAAGTTGCACAAATGTGGCGAGCACTTTGTTTGTAAATAAGTTGAACTTGAATTGCACGAAACATCCTAAACCCTACCGACTACAATGGTTGAATAATTCAATGGATGCTAGGGTCACAAAACAAGTAAAGTTCACTTTAACCATTGGTAAATATATTGATACTGTTTTATGTGATGTTGTTCCAATGGAGGCTAGTCATATTTTACTTGGTAGACCTTGGCAATTTGATTGTGATGTGCTTTATCATGCCAAGAAAAATTTTTACAGCTTCGTGCATAATGGTAAAAAGTATAGTCTTCATGCTTTAACTCCTGCTCAAGTTTTTGAAGATCAAACTCGAATTGCACAAGCTTGTAAAGACATAAATGAAGCTAAGAAGAAGAAGGAACTTATACTTGTTGTTGACAGTGATAACCTTGTTTCTTTGCCTAGTGCTGTTTACTCTCTCTTACAGGTTTTTGGAATTCCTAAATGCCTAATGGCATTGAAACCCCTTCATTATCAAATGAAAGGAATCCAATCTGCCTTAACTTGTTTTCCACAAGGTAAGCAAGGTAAGTTGAGTGCTTATAATTTCGATCATTACAAAACCCTTGTGAACACTAAACAAAGTGTTAAATCTATTGATTATCCTCACTGGAATACACTTTATTTTGATGATTTGATTCATAACTTTGCTCTTACTGTTTTCAATTCATTCCAAAATCAAAAGTATCCACTTCGACAAGGTAATCTGATTGTTCAACACTTGTTTGGTAAGTTATCTCAATTTCGAATTTCTTTTCAATTCCCGAAGGTACAATATTCTGTTCTTATTCTTTGGAATTGTAAGTTCTTAATCTTTGATAACTTCAACATGCTTGTAAAGAATGTACAACTTAGTTTTTGTGATTCACATTTAATCCGGGATGTCTATATATATACTTGCTTTGCAAATTCTTATGAATCCTTGGATAATATTTGTAATTACATTAATATATGTTTACTTTCTTTTCATTCTTTACATGTTAACATCATTGATTTTCATGTTATTATTAGTGTGTCCAAGGATGAAGTTAATAAATTTCTCTTGAATACTTTCTTGTTGCTCAAAACATTATGTTCATCTTTATTTGAAGTATTCTTTTTAAAGTTGTTTAATATTGCATATCATCATAAGTTTTCTGATTTGCATTTATTAAATGATGTTTATATGCATAATTATTTTAAGTTTTCTTTAACTGACACATTTATTTTCTTATTGCAGGATTTGTTTTACTTGGCTCGAGTTTGTAATGAGTTTTTCTTATTGGTGTTTGATCCAGGAGCTCAATTTCCAGATTCAAGGACGAATCCTTTCGAGGAGGGAGGGAATGATAAGAATCCGTACAAGCAATCTACTCCAAATCCTAATGGAAATAGGATTACCAAGCCAAATCCTAATAGGAATAGGATTTCCAAGACAAATCCTAATGGGATTAGGATTTCCAAGCTCAATCCTAATAGGATTAGGATTCATCAATCCTCATCTTGTCCAAGTTCCATAAGAGTTCCATAAAGGCAAATCCAAATGAGACTAGGATTCACAATCCTAGTGGGATTAGGATTCACTAATCCATGGACATTATTTATTGAAGACCAAGATGGCGTGCTTGGGCTTTTGCCAAATTGGATCGCGCCTTTTTCTTAAGTAGTTAGAATTAATTAATGTTTTAATAATTAAGTCCAAAACATTTTAATTGGGCTTATTATTAGTATATTTTCGTTTTTAATTACATGGCCCAAGTTATCTTGCATGATAATGGCATGTAATGGGCTTTAATTTGTTAGGAAAGTAATTCCCTAAATTTTAGGAGCTTGTCCTTGTCTTCTAGAAGGGCAAAACGTTTTTAGCTTCCTTTTTCCATAAAGGATTAGTTTGTAAGTTGGTTAGTTTAGAAGTCAAGTTGTACTTTACAACTTTTAGGGTTTTATTTCCTTGTTTACCAAGCAACATGGCCGAAATTTGTTCTATTTAATGGCCATTCTTTGTAACGTTTTTTTTTGAATGATTGAATTTTGAAGAAACCTTTTAGCTTTGCTAAATTATTTGCAGCCTTAAACAAGTTGTGAAAAACGTGATTAATCAATTAGGGTTAGTTGATTATTCATAGGACCGGATTCTTTAAGCTAGGACCTTAAAGAGAACGTATTGTTTCTTGATTTCAAGAGCGAGCCAAACTGAGATCTTTTTAACCATTGATTTACATAGGTTAGATTGAAATCACTTTGTGGTAATGTGTTGGGTTTGATTGATTTACAATCAAATACATCCCATTCGATATCCATCTTTTCTTCTTGTGTTGTTTCCGTGTTTGATCTTACTTGTGATCGTGTTGGTTTCTGAATTTTGGTGCACAACGATCCTAAGTGTGTGGAATTCGTGTGGAGCTGGATTCTCACCCTACTCCATTCGTATCAAAATCTATCAACTACAACAAAAATGCTGTCATGATCATTGCGTGATCTAGGCAATCCAAGTACAAAATCCATAGAAATATCAATCCAAGGATGACTAGGAACAGGCAAAGGTTGATACAAACCATGAGGCTTTACTTTAGATTTCGATTGTTTACACACAATGCATTTATCACAAACTCTTTTAACATCTTTAATCATGTTAGGCCAATAAAAGTGCTCATTCAAAACAGCAAGTGATTTAGCAATACCAAAGTGCCCCATTAACCCTCCCCCATGGGTTTCTTTAACAAGTAAATCACGAATGGAACATTGGGGAATGCATAACTTATCTTTCTTAAACAAGAAACCGTCATACATATAGAAATCACAATTTGGTTTATTCAAGCAAAGTTCAAAGTTGGCATGAAAATCATGATCATCTTTATACAAATCCTTAATCAATTCAAAACTAAGTAACTTAGCATGAAAACAGGTAAACAAAGTGTATTTCCTAGATAATGCATCGGCTACCACATTTTCATTACCAGATTTGTATTTAACAACATATGGAAAGGTTTCAATAAACTCTAACCACTTAGCATGCCTTTTATTCAATTTACCTTGAGTCTTTAAAAATTTAAGGCTTTCGTGATTAGAATGTATTATGAATTCCTTTGGCCATAAGTAATGTTGCCAAACTTGTAAAGACCTTAACAAAGCATACAACTCCTTGTCATAAGTTGCATACTTCAAAGCTGCCCCATTGAGCTTTTCACTAAAATAAGCCACGGGCCTTGATTCCTGCTTCAAAATAGCACCAATACCAATCCCGGAGGCATCATAGTGTATCTCAAAAGTTTTATTAAAATTAGGCAAAGCAAGTAAAGGGGCGTGAGTCAACATGTATTTCAACTTGTTAAAGGCGTTTTCACGTTCATCATTCCATATAAATGTAACATTTTTCTTTACAAGTTCATTTAAAGGTGCAACTATAGAACTAAAGTCCTTAACAAATCTGCTATAAAAACTAGCAAGTCCATGAAAATTCCTAACTTTACTAGCACATGTAGGTCTTGGCGAATCTATGATTGCCTTGACTTTAGACTCATA
The DNA here is from genome assembly GCA_016586305.1 of Ophiorrhiza pumila. Classification (NCBI taxonomy): domain Eukaryota; kingdom Viridiplantae; phylum Streptophyta; class Magnoliopsida; order Gentianales; family Rubiaceae; genus Ophiorrhiza; species Ophiorrhiza pumila. The sequence continues at coordinate 13,729,919 of BLIW01000005.1, read as the reverse complement.
AACAGCAATGCCTTGAGAACTTACAACATATCCCAAAAAGATAATTGATTCCATGCAAAAAGAACACTTTTTGAGATTAGCATATAATTTGTTCTCACGAAAAACAACAAACACTTGTCTTAAATGTTCAACATGCTCATCAAGTGTTTTGCTATACACAAGGATGTCATCAAAATAGACCACAACAAATTTGCCAATAAAGTGACGAAAAACATGATTCATAAGCCTCATAAATGTACTAGGTGCATTAGATAAACCAAAAGGCATTACTAACCATTCATACAACCCATACTTTGTTTTAAAGGCAGTTTTCCATTCATCACCTTCTTTCATGCTAATTTGATATTATCCACTTTTCAAATCAATCTTGGTAAATATGCATGAACCATATAACTCATCAACCATGTCATCTAATTTAGGAATTGGATGTCTATACTTAATAGTTATTTTATTGATGGCACGACAGTCAACACACATACGCCAAGACTCATCCTTTTTAGGAACTAAAATCACAGGAACTGAACAAGGACTAAGAGACTCACGTACAATACCTTTGTCAAGGAGTTCATCCACTTGACGTTCAATCTCTTTTGTTTCATCGGGGTTAGCTCTATAAGCTGGACGATTTGGAATTTGTGCTCCAGGTATGAAATCAATTTGATGTTCAATACCTCTTATAGGCGGCAATCCATTTGGTAACTCCTCGGGAAACACATTGATACGGATGGAGTAGGATGAGATTCCAGCTCCACACGAATTCCACTCCTTTGGATCGTTTGTTTCACAACCAACAAAAGAACAACAATAAACAAGAAGAATTGCGGAATTGAACAAACAAATGTTTAAGATATGGAACGGCTATCAATGATTGAAATCAATCACATCCAACACGTTATTACAAACGAATTTAGTTCAACCATGAGAATCTATACAAGAAATCTACTCTAAATCCTAACGGGAATAGGATTTCCAAGTCAAATCCTAATCGGAATTGGATTACCAAATTCAAATCCTAATGGGAATAGGATTACCCAGCTAAATCCTAATGGGAGTAGGATTTCCAAGCTCAATCCTAATAGGATTAGGATTCACCAATCATCATCTTATCTGAGTTCTATAGAAGCAAATCCTAATGATACTAGGATTCACAATCCTAATGGGATTAGGATTCATTTGTTCATGGACTTTATTAAATACCAAGAAGGCGTGCTTGGGCTTTGCCATTTGTTGGATCACGTCTTTACTTAAGTAATTTTAGGGTTTAATTTGTGTTTTAATTAATTAACTACAATTGGTAATTAGTGGGCTTATTAATTTCGGGATTAAATAAATTAATTACATGGCCCAAGTTATCTTGCATAATAATGGCATGTAATGGGCTTATGGGTTAGGTAATTAGATTAGGAAGTTTCCCCTACTTTTTAGGAGATGTTTGGCAATTATCACAAATCGGAAAAATACCAAACATTGAGTCTTTTTGTAGCCTATATAAAGGCAACCCCTTTAACGTTTTTAATACAGATGAATTTTGATAAAAGTTTAGCTTTGCTAAAGTGTTTTTACAGCCTTGAAAAGTTGTGAAGCAAAACGTGAATTAATTCAATTAAGTATAATTGAGTTTTCATAAGAACCGTGAACCTAGAAGCTAAGACCTTTAGGTGAACTTACAAGTTCTTGATTCAAAGAACAAGCCAAAATGAATTGTTTAGCCTTTGAATTTTCATAGGTTGGCCGAATCCTTTTGATTCATACGTGGGGGTTTGATTACTTCATATCGAATCTTTTCGTGTCAATATCTTTTAATTTCTGTTTTTGTGTAATTCCGCATCTTTGTGATTCTTGTTCTTGGTTCGAGTTTGGTAAGCAACGGTCCAAAGGAAGTGGATTCGAGTGGTCTAAGGTGCTGCATCGTGATCATTCATATCAATTGGTATCAGAGCACAAGGTTGTCTTCCAAATTCAGGTTTTAAATTATCGGTTTTGAGTCTTCTTCTTTCTCAGTTTTTCTTGCTGTTTTTGCATCATTTTTGTGCTGCTGTTTTTGAGTCTTTTTGCTGCTGTTCTTGAGTCATTCTACTGCAGTAAGTTGTGTCTGAATTCAGTCTTTTAATCGTGATAAATCTTTCCAAAAATCGCATGCAAAAAGTTTGTTGAAATCTGCCCAAAATCGCTAGTTTGCTTGTTCTCGGTTTTGCAAATTTTTGTGTTGCTTTCTTGCTGATTTTTGTGCGTCATTGCTGCTGTTCTTGGTGTCTATATTCTGCACTTTTTGTTGTCTTCATAGTGTTGAATTCCATTGGTTTTCATTGCTGTCCACACTTCATACTTGTTAGGGTTTTTTTGAGTCAAGAATTAGGGTTTCTTACAAACCCTAGTTTTGGTCAAGATTGCATAACTTTCTTGTTTCTTATCCAATTCTTAATCTTTCTTTTGTGTTAGTTTCTTTGTTTCATTCTTGTCATAGTGTGTTCTGATCAAAATTTTATCACACTTGAAAAAGATAAGTTCTTGAACACTTTCTTGAACTTCTTGATTTTCTTGAAAATCCAAAAGTGTCAAAATTTGAATCTAAAGCCATATTCTTGATCTTCTTGATAAATCTTGAATATATTGTGAAAGTGGCACATGCAAATTCATAATTCTTTGTGAGATATTAAAGTTTGAAAATTTTAAGGTTTTTAAGGTTAAGACAAAAGACACAACATCCTTGAACCCTAATCCTAGAGTGTTGTCTTCAAACCTTAAACCCAAGTACTTGTACTAGGTTTTTGTCTTAAAACCTTAAACATAGTATTGTCCTAGGTTCTTGCCCGAACCTTAATTGTTTTTGTTTGTCCAAGGTTTGTGTCAAAACTGATATGATTGATCACAATGCAGCAACTTAGACCACTCGAATCCACTTCCTTTGGACCGTTGCTTACCAAACTCGAACCAAGAACAAGAATCATAAAGATGCGGAATTACACAAAAACAAAAATTAAAAGATATTGACACGAAAAGATTTGATATGAAGTAATCAAACCCCCACGTATGAATCAAAAGGATTCGGCCAACCTATGAAAATTCAAAGGCTAAACAATTCATTTTGGCTTGTTCTTTGAATCAAGAACTTGTAAGTTCACCTAAAGGTCTTAGCTTCTAGGTTCACGGTTCTTATGAAAACTCAATTAAACTTAATTGAATTAATTCACATTTTGCTTAACAACTTTTCAAGGCTGTAAAAACACTTTAGCAAAGCTAAACTTTTATCAAAATTCATCTCTCTAAAAACGTTAAAGGAGCCCTCCTTTTATAGGGAGTAATTCGGCCCTTACAATGAAAAACCCTAACTCAAGTCAATTACAACTTGACTTCTAAGCTAGCTAACTTTCCAAATTGGAATTGGAAACTAACAACTAACAAACTAATCCTTTTCTAATAAGGATTAGGGCACACGGTTTCAAATGTGGCCAAACACATTTTGGCTTCCTTTGTTTCCTAAACTATGAAGAAGCAAAACTCAAATTGACTTCTTAAGTTTCCTAAACTTTTACTTGGCATTATCATGCAAGATAATTGGGCCAAGTAAACTTTATTAAAACCGAAATTCCAAGCCCATAAATAATAAATTAAAACGTCAATTTGGGCTTAAAACAACATTAAATAAAACACTAATTTATTTAATAAAAAGGGCGTGATCTTCAAGTGAAAGCCCAAACACGCCTTTCCTTGGACTTCATTGTGATTGATCCATCTCTTCATGGATCGTGATAGAAGAGATAGTCCATAAAACTCCATTGGTTGAAGATGCTTGGACCGGATCATGATGCTCTTCAAAGACGTCCAACTCTTCACAATGAGTTATCAATAATGCTTGCAACGCCTCCTTCATCCTTTTGCTCCTTGACCTTGTCTTTGGTCCATCAAGATTTGTCAATGGATGAACATTGGAAGTCGACTTTGGCATAGACATAGATGGATTGCTATCATTCCCTCCCTCCTCGAAAGGATTCGTTCTCGAATCACCTACTTCAAACAAAGATAAGTCAGCAACATTAAATGTTGATGAAACATTGCCATAGGCACTAGGAGGCTCTATCTTGTAAGCATTATCTCCAATCCTTTCCTAAACACGAAAAGGACCATCGCCTCGAGGATGAAGCTTAGATTTCCTTTTGTCGGGAAACCTCTCCTTCCTTAAGTGAATCCAAACCCAATCACCAGGTTCAAATATCACTCTTTTCCCACCTTTATTAGCTTGTTTGGCATATTGCTCATTACGCCTTTGAATATTATGCCTTACTTTTTCATGCAACTCCTTAGCAAAATCTGCATTCTTTTGACCTTCAACATTAACAAACTCATTAATAGGTAAAGGCAAAATATCAAGAGGAGTTAAAGGATTGAATCCATAAACTATTTCAAAAGGCGAACAGTTAGTGGAACTATGAACAGTTCTATTGTAAGCAAATTCAATATGCGGCAAACAACCTTCCCAATTCTTTAAGTTTTTCTGAATAATAGCACGAAGTAAAATAGACAAAGTACAATTTACTTTCTCAGTTTGCCCATCAGTTTGGGGATTTGCAACAGTAGAAAATAACAACTTAGTTCCTAACTTATTCCAAAGAGTACGCCAAAAATCAGATAAAAACTTGACATCTCTATCACTAAAAATACTCTTAGGAATTCCATGCAACCTTACAATTTCCTTAAAGAACAAATCAGCAACTTTTGTAGCATCATTAGACTTAGAACATTCAATGAAATGTGCCATCTTACTAAATCTATCAACTACCACAAAAATGCTATCATGACCGTTACGTGATCTAGGCAATCCAAGTACAAAATCCATAGAAATGTCTACCCAAGGATGACTAGGAACAGGCAATGGTGTATACAAACCATGAGGCATAATTTTCGACTTTGCTTGTTTACATACAATGCATCTTTCACAAACACTTTTAACATTTTTAATCATGTTAGGCCAGTAAAAGTGTTCATTCAAAACAGCAAGAGTCTTGGCAACCCCAAAATGCTCCATTAACCCTCTTCATTAACAAGTAATTCACGAATGAAACATGAGGGTATGCACAATTTATCCTTTTTAAACAAGAAACCATCATACATATAAAATTCTCCATTCGGTTTTACAACACAAGAATCAATTACATTTTTTAAATCAACATCAACTTTGTATAAATCCTTGATCAAATCAAAACCAAGTAACTTAGCATGCATATAGGTGAATAACGAATGTCTTCTAGATAATGCATCAGCTGCAACATTCTCATTACCAGATTTATACTTAATCACGTAAGGAAAAGTTTCAATAAACTCTAACCACTTAGCATGTCTTTTATTCAATTTCCCTTGGGATTTCAGAAATTTAAGGCTTCATGATCAGAATGAATTATAAACTCTTTAGGCCATAGATAATGTTGCCAAACCTGTAATGACCTTACCAATGCATACAAATCCTTGTCATAAGTTGCATACTTCAATTGCGCCCCATTGAGCTTTTCACTAAAATAGGCCACCGGTCTTGATTCCTGCATCAAAACAGCACCAATACCTATTCCGGTGGCATCACAGTGTATCTCAAAAGCTTTACTAAAATTTGGCAAAGCAAGTAAAGGCAACAAATATTTCAACTTGTTAAAAGCATTTTCATGTTCTTCCTTCCATTCAAAAACAACATTTTTCTTAACAAATTCATTTAGAGGAGCTGCTATAGTACTAAAATCTTTAATAGATCTCCTATAAAAACTTGCCAATCCATGAAAGCTTCTAACATCACTAGCACATGTAGGTCGAGACCAACACTGAATTGCCTTAACCTTTGACTCATCAAAAGATATACCTTGAGAACTAACAACATAACCTATAAAGATAATTGATTCCATACAAAAAGAACACTTTTTAAGGTTAGCTTATAATTTGTTCTCACGTAAAACAACAAACACTTGTCTTAAATGATTAACATGCTCATCAAGTGTTTTTACTATATATAAGGATATCATCAAAATAGACCACAACAAATTTGCCAATGAAGTGACGAAAAACTTGGTTCATAAATCTCATAAAAGTACTGGGTGCATTGGTTAAGCCAAAAGGCATGACTAACCGTTTATACAAACCAAACTTTGTTTTGAAAGCAGTTTTCCATTCATCACATTCTTTCATTCGAATTTGATAATAACCACTCTTTAGGTCTATCTTAGAAAATATGCATGAACCATATAACTCATCAAGCATGTCATCTAGTCTAGGAATAGGATGTCTATACTTAATAGTTATTTTATTTATGGCACGACAATCAACACACATTCTCCATGAATTATCCTTCTTAGGAACTAAAATAACAGGAACAACACATGGACTATAAGATTCTTGAACCATACCTCGGTCAATAAGTTCGTCCACTTGGCGTTGAATTTCCTCTGTCTCCTCAGGGTTTGCTCTATAGGCTGGACGGTTTGTAACTTCTTCTCCTTTGCTTCACTCATTGCACCATAAGCCTTAGCTATCTTAGCTTGATCTTCAAAGACTGAAAAATGGTAAAAGTTCTTCTTGGCATGATACACAACATCTCTATCAAATTGCCAAGGTCTTCCAAGCAATATATGACTAGCTTCCATTGGAACAACATCACATGTAACTTTATCAACATAACTACCAATGGTGAATGTAATTTTAACTTGCTTGGTTACTCATGATTCAGCTGAATTATTTAACCATTGAAGTCTATATGGTTTGGGATGTTTCATGCAAGTTAAATTCAGCTTATTTACAAGTAAAGTACTTGCCATATTTGCACAACTACCACTATCAATAATAACAGTGCAAATTTTATTTTGAACCATGAAACGTGTATGAAATATGTTTTCACGATGGATCAAATCTTCATCAACAAGTGGATGTGCTTTAAGTACTCGACGAGAGACTAAACAATAATCACCAACCTTATGAAAAGAACCATCAAAATCTTCACTTTCATCACTTACATATTTCTCCTTTAGGGGTGGCATATCAGCACAATCCTCATCACTCTCAACTTCTCCACTATCAAGAATAATCATCAACTTACTAGTAGGGCAATCGGATCGCATATGACCATAACCTTGACACTTATAACAACGAATATCCCTCAATCTTGTGGCTGAAGTTGGCGCCGATTTTGGAGGGGTTTCAGCAACCTTTGGAACTGATTTTGGGACATTGGAAGGTGCACTTGACGGCTGATTTGAAGTGAATTGGCGCGGCTTTGTGGATGGAGAATAAGGGACAACATTTGGCTTCTTATCTCTTTGCCATGGTGGTGGCAGTTGTGAAAACTTATTCTTCCTTTTCATATGCCTTTCAATCTTAATAGCCTTATGCACAAGCTCATTAATGTCAACATAACTTTGTAAATCCACATGATATGCTAAATCAGAATGCATACCTCTCAAAAATTATTCTATAGTGGAATCGGGATCTTTATGCACATTAGCCTTGATCATCAAAGCTTCCATCTCATGGTAATACTCCTCAACCGATTTATTAACTTGCACAAGTGAGTGCAATTTTCTGTTCAACTCACGATTGTAATGAGAAGGGACATAATTTTTCCTCATAAGTATCTTCATTTGGCTCCATGTCTTGATTGGCCTTTTACCATCTTGACGTTTAGACCTCATAACCTCATCCCACCATAAGCTAGAATAATCCTTAAGGTGCACAAAAGCAATTTGATATTTCTCCTTTTTGGGGTACTCATGGCCTTCAAAGAAGTGCTCAAGCTCACAAATCCAATCAAAATAAGCTTCGGGATCTGCTTTACCATGGAAAGTAGGGATAGTTAGCTTTAAAGAACCAATTGAAATCTTAGATTTGTCACCTTTCTTAGAAGAACTCGTGTCCCCCTCTTCCTCCACCTCATCATGACTAGAGTCATTGTCGGATTCAAACTCAACTCTTCGGGATTTAGAACCCTTGGATGGTGGTGAAGACAAACTATCAACTTTGAGTGTGAGTTTTCGAATCATATCAAAGAGGACATCATTAGTGAACTTTTGGTCCACTAACTTTGGTGATTTAGATTCTTCACCCTCCATTTATACCTGCAAGTTAGTAAAAACACAAGAAATATATAGAAATATATCTCACGGGTTCTCACAATATGGGGTAGTAGGTACTCTCCTCTCTAGTGTGATGGCTTTTCTCTTGTATACCCTATACTAATACTCTCAAACTATGGAACTTACTGGTTCAATGATTGTAATAACAAGACTAAACCAATTAATTCCACCACAAATTTTCACAAGTGAAAACCAAATAAGTTTTTAACAAATTCATGTCAAGAGTATTTAAGAACACGTGTGGGTATAACTTGATTTAACTTCAGAAACTAAGAGAAACAAAAAGTAGATTTCAAGACGAAGAAAACGCAATTTGAATCACTTAATTCCGAGTTGTATTGAGAACGTTATGGCACTTTTAATCCAAGGTGGTTTTCAAGAAATCAACTTAAGAACAATGTGTTCTTCAAGAATAAAATAAAATAAATTAAAATAATAAAGTGAAAATAATAAATAAAGTCCGAATATATATTATTATATTTTTTTATTGGGCCCTTTTTTTTATAGTTCGGCCTATTTTTTTTTTTTTTTGAGTTGAGCCCTTTTTTTTTTAATTCGGCCTCTTTTTTTTATTTTTTTTTGTTCGGACAACAACCTAGGGCAAAACAAACTTTTTAAGGTTTGGACAAAAACCTTGGACTAACAAAAACAATTAAGGTTCGGACAAGAACCTAGGACAAAACAAAAACTTTTAAGGTTTGAAGACAACAACCAAAGATTAGGGTTTAAGGATGTTGTGTCTTTTGTCTTAACCTTAAAAACCTAAAATTTTTCAAACTTTAATATCTCACCAAGAATTATGAATTTGCATGTGCCACTTTCACAAAATATTCAAGATTTATCAAGAAGATCAAGAATATGGTTTTAGATTCAAATTTTGACACATTTGGATTTTCAAGAAAATCAAGAAGTTCAAGAACGTGTTCAAGAACTTATCTTTTTCAAGTGTGATAAAAGTTTGATCAGAACACACTATGACAAGAATGAAACAAAGAAACTAACGCAAAAGAAAGATCAAGAATTGGATAAGAAACAAGAAAGTTATGCAATCTTGACCAAAACTAGGGTTTGTAAGAAACCCTAATTCTTGACTCAAAAACCCTAACAAGTATGGCGTGTGACAACCAATGAAAACACAAAGAATTGTTCTTAATGGGAGCTTGTTCTTAATGGTCTTGCATTTTGTAAGAGTGATTTTAGGGTATATCCATCACTCAAAAAATTATCTAATATATTGGGAGTGGCGCCTCACCTCAAGAAGAGGTTAGCCAACTAAAAAAAAAATGAAAACACAAAGAATTCAACACTATGAAGACAACAAAAGTGCAGAATATAGACACCAAGAAAACAGCAACAAAACGTCAAGAAAACAGCAAGAAATCGACTCAACAAAACGCAAAAATCGAAAGCAAGATCAATAGCGATTTTGGGCAGATTTCAACAAACTTTTTGCAGGCGATTTTTTGACAGATTTATCACGATTTAAAGACTGAATTTAGACACAACTTACTGCAGTAGAATGACTCAAGAACAGCAGCAAAAAGACGCAAAAACAGGAGCACAAAAATGATGCAAAAACAGCAAGAAAAACCGAGAAAGAAGAAGACTCAAAACTGAGAATTTAAAACCTGAATTTGGAAGACAACCTTTTGCTCTGATACCAATTGATATGAATGATCATGATGCAGCACCTTAGACCACTCGAATCCACTTCCTTTGGACCGTTGCTTACCAAACTCGAACCAAGAACAAGAATCACAAAGATGCGGAATTACACAAAAACAAAAATTAAAAGATATTGACACGAAAAGATTTGATATGAAGTAATCAAACGCCCACGTATGAATCAAAAGGATTTGGCCAACCTATGAAAATTCAAAGGCTAAACAAATCAGTTTGGCTTGTTCTTTGAATCAAGAACTTGTAAGTTCACCTTAAGGTCTTAGCTTCTAGGTTCACGGTTCTTATGAAAACTCAATTAAACTTAATAGAATTAATTCACGTTTTGCTTCACAACTTTTCAAGGTTGTAAAAACACTTTAGCAAAGCTAAACTTTTATCAAAATTCATCTCTCTAAAAACGTTAAAGGAGCCCTCCTTTTATAGGGAGTAATTCGGCCCTTACAATGAAAAACCCTAACTCAAGTCAATTACAACCTGAATTCTAAGCTAGCTAACTTTCCAAATTGGAATTGGAAACTTACAACTAACAAACTAATCCGTTTCTAATAAGGATTAGGGCACACGGTTTCAAAGGTGGCCAAACACATTTTGGCTTCCTTTGTTTCCTAAACTATGAAGAAACAAAACTCAATTTGACTTCTTAAGTTTCCTAAACTTTTACTTGCCATTATCATGCAAGATAATTGGGCCAAGTAAACATTATTAAAACCGAAATTCCAAGCCCATAAATAATAAATTAAAATGTCAATTTGGGCTTAAAACAACATTAAATAAAACCATAATTTATTTAATAAATTGGGCGTGATCTTCAAGTGAAAGCCCAAACACGCCTTTCCTTGGACTTCATTGTGATTGATCCATCTCTTCATGGATCGTGATCGAAGAGATAGTCCATAAAACTCCATTGGTTGAAGATGCTTGGACCGTGATAGGAATCCATACAAGCAATCTACTCCAAATCCTAATGGGAATAGGATTACCAAGCCAAATCCTAATAGGAATAGGATTTCCAAGACAAATCCTAATGGGATTAGGATTTCCAAGCTCAATCCTAATAGGATTAGGATTCATCAATCCTCATCTTGTCCGAGTTCCATAAGAGTTCCATAAACGCAAATCCAAATGAGACTAGGATTCACAATCCTAGTGGGATTAGGATTCACTAATCCATGGACATTATTTATTGAAGACCAAGATGGCGTGCTTGGGCTTTTGCCAAATTGGATCGCGCCTTTTCTTAAGTAGTTAGAATTAATTAATGTTTTAATAATTAAGTCCAAAACATTTTAATTGGGCTTATTATTAGTATATTTTCGTTTTTAATTACATGGCCCAAGTTATCTTGCATGATAATGGCATGTAATGGGCTTTAATTTGTTAGGAAAGTAATTCCCTAAATTTTAGGAGCTTGTCCTTGTCTTCTAGAAGGGCAAAACGTTTTTAGCTTCCTTTTTCCATAAAGGATTAGTTTGTTAGTTAGTTGGTTAAGAAGTCAAGTTGTACTTTACAACTTTTAGGGTTTTATTTCCTTGTTTACCAAGCAACATGGCCGAAACTTGTCCTATTTAATGGCCATTCTTTGTAACGTTTTTTATGAATGATTGAATTTTGAAGAAACCATTTAGCTTTGCTAAATTATTTGCAGCCTTAAACAAGTTGTGAAAAACGTGATTAATCAATTAGGGTTAGTTGATTATTCATAGGACCGGATTCTTTAAGCTAGGACCTTAAAGAGAACGTATTGTTTCTTGATTTCAAGAGCGAGCCAAACTGAGATCTTTTTAACCATTGATTTACATAGGTTAGATTGAAATCACTTTGTGGTAATGTGTTGGGTTTGATTGATTTACAATCAAATACATCCCATTCGATATCCATCTTTTCTTCTTGTGTTGTTTCCGTGTTTGATCTTACTTGTGATCGTGTTGGTTTCTGAATTTTGGTGCACAACGATCCTAAGTGTGTGGAATTCGTGTGGAGCTGGATTCTCACCCTACTCCATTCGTATCAATTGTTATCAAAGCATCTAGGTTGTTCATCACAAAATTCAGGTTTGCGCTTTGTTTTTCCTTCTCGGATTTTGCTCTACTTTTTGAGTCGTTCTTGCTGTCCTTTGTGCGTCAATTTTTTCTGCAGTTTTTGGAGTCTTTTAGTTGCTGTTTTCACGTGTTTCTTGCTGTCCAAAGTCGTCATAGTTAGTGTCTTTAAATTCATCAAAATCGCATAAGCCAAAGTTGATCAAATCTGCCCGAAAATTGCCTTCTTGTTGTTTACGATTTTTGACATCTTTTTGCTACTGTTCTTGCTTCGAATTGCTGCTGTTTTTAAAGTTTAAATTCTGCAGTAAATATATATATTAATTGAGTCTTAAATTCATTAATATTCTGTCCAAAAATCGCATGCAACTTGGTGCTTAAAATCTGCCCAAATCGAGTTGATCTTGTTACTTGATTTTCTTGCGTTTTTGTGTTGTTCTTCTTGTGTTTCTTGTTCGATCCTTGCTGCCATCTTTGTCTCAATATTCTGCACTATTTTCTTGCATTCATAGTGTTGGATTCTTTGTGTTTTATTTGTTGATTTCACGTCCAAACCCTAGGTGTCAAGATTAGGGTTTCTTAAAAACCCTAGTTTCAAATTATCATAACTTTGTGAGTTCTTGCTCAATTCTTGAAATTCTTTTTGTGTTAGTTCCATCAATCTACTCTTGTCATAATAACTTTTGATCAAACTTTTTGAACAAGTGAAAAAGATTGGTTCTTGACCACTTTCTTGAACTTCTTGAAGTTCTTGATTTTTTGAAAGTTGTCAAATTTTGAATCTTGAACCATATTTGAAATCCTTGAGTTAAATCTTGAAAATTTTGTTAAAGTGGCACTTTCAAATTCTTTGTCCTTGGTGAGTTATTAAAGTTTGGAGAAATTAAGGTTGAACCACATAAGACAAGGCCACATCCTTAAACCTAAGTACTTGTACTAGGTTCTTGTCTTAAAACCTTAAAGATTTTGTTTGACCTAAGTTGTTTAAGGTTCTTGTCCGAACCTAGGTCATTGTTTGTACAAGGTTTTTGTCCAAAACCTTAAAAGTTTGTTTTGTCCTTTTTGAAAAAAAAAAAAAAAAAAGAGGCCGTAATTTAAAAAAAAAAAAAAAGGCCCAAATCAAAAAAAAAAAAAAAAAAAAAGGCCGTGATATAAAAAAAAAAAAAAAAAAGGCCCAATAAAAGAAAATAATCTCGGACTTTTAATATTTCTGTTATTTAATTTTTAGTATTTTTTTTTAATTAATTTTCGTAAATTAAAAAGAACACTTTGTTCTTGAGTTTTGATTTGAAACCACCTTGGATTAAAAGTGCCATAACTTTTGCTATACAACTCGGATTTTGGTGATTCAAATTGTGTTGTTCTCGTCTTTGATTCCTCTTTCTAAATATCATAGTTTCTGAATCAATCAAATTATACCCACACGTGCTCTGAAATACTCTTGTGACGTGAATTATTTGAACTTCTTTGATTTGACTTGTGTGAATCTTGTTGTTGAAAATCTCGGTTGAGACAATCTCTTAAAGTCATTGCAACAGTAAGTTCTCTATAGTTTGAGAGTATTAGACTAGGGTATACACGAGAGAAACATATATCAAAGAGAGGAGAGCTCCTACTATCCACATAGTGAGAACCCGAGAGGAATTCAATTGTTGTTTTCTTTTGTTTCTTACTAACCTTGCAGGATAATGGAGGACGAAACTAATACACCAAGAGGTTCTAAACCTCAAACCGAAGCTGAGCAAAAGTTTGCTAATGATTCTCTTGCACAGATACTACAAAAGATCAATCTCCGCCTTGATTTCTTAGAGTCATCAACTTCTAAGCCATTAAAGAAATCTTCATCCAAGAAGTTTAAATATAATGCTGCTTTTGAGTCCGAAAGTGAATCTAATGAAGAGGAGGAGGAAGAGTTGTCCGAATCATCTTCTAAGGGTAACAAGTCTAAAGTCTCAATTGCTTCACTTAAGTTAACAATTCCCACTTTTCATGGTAAGACAGATCCGGAAGCTTATTTTGATTGGGTTCGGGAGCTTGAGCACTTCTTTGAAGGCCATGACTATCCCGAAAAGGAAAAATTTCGACTTGCCTTTATGCACTTAAAGGATCATGCAAGTTTGTGGTGGGATAAGTTGTCTCAATCTAGACGTGAAGATGGTGAAAGTCCAATCAAGACATGGAGTCGCATGAAAACACTCATGAGGAAGAAATATGTCCCTTCATACTACAACCGTGAATTGAATAGACAGTTACATACACTTGTACAAGGTAACAAATCGGTTGAGGAGTATTATCATGAGATGGAAGCTTTGATGATCAAGGCTAATGTTCAAGAAGATCCCGACTCTACAATTGAAAGATTTTTAAGAGGTATGCATTCTGATTTGGCTCATCAAGTTGATTTACAAAGTTTTGATAATATTGATGAACTTGTCCATAAAGCCATCAAGATAGAAAGGCACATGAAAGGGAAGGGTAAGTTTTCACAACCAACTCCACCTTGGCAAAGAGATAAGAAGCCGAGTTTTGCCCCTTTCAATCCGCCATCCAAGCCACGCCAATTTCCACAAAGTTCAACGTCAAGTGCCCCTCAAGGTGTCTCAAAAACAACGCCCAAGGTTGCTGTCCAACCTTCTAAAACGGCGTCAACTTCTTCAACTCCAAGATTGAGGGATGTTCGATGTTATAAATGTCAAGGTTATGGTCATATGCAAGCTGAATGTCCAACTCGAAAAGTGATGATAACTCTTGATAGTGGTGAAGTGGTAAGTGATGATGATTGTGCCGACATGCCACCTCTTGAAGAGAAACATGAATCAAGTGAAGAAAGTGAAGACAATGAGCCCTACACGTATGGTGACGGTAAATTTTCTTTAGTCTCTCGCCGTGTTCTAAATGTCCAACCTTTAGTTGATAATGATGATTTGATGCAACGAGAAAACATATTTCACACACGTTGCTTAGTGCAAGACAGAATTTGTAGTGTGATAATTGATAGTGGAAGTTGCACAAATGTGGCGAGCACTTTGTTTGTAAATAAGTTGAACTTGAATTGCACGAAACATCCTAAACCCTACCGACTACAATGGTTGAATAATTCAATGGATGCTAGGGTCACAAAACAAGTAAAGTTCACTTTAACCATTGGGAAATATGTTGATGAAGTTATATGTGATGTTGTTCCAATGGAAGCAAGTCATATCTTGCTTGGCCGTCCTTGGCAATATGATTGTGATGTTCTTTATCATGCCAAGAAGAATTACTACAGCTTTGTACATAAAGGTAAAAAGTTTAGGCTTCATGCCTTAACTCCCGCACAAGTCATTGAAGACCAAGTAAGACTTGCAAAAGCTTGGAGTGATTTAAGAGATCAAGAAGCAAAGGAAAAGATTGAACAAGAGAAACAAAAGAAGGAAATAGCTGGCTTAGGCCGAGAGAGTGATTCTTCATCTTGTAATAGCCGAGAATTAGTTGTTTCAAAATCTTGTAGTTTTGCTTCTTCTAGTGAGATAAAGAGAGTAATACTAGATAGGTATCACTTGTATTTGATGATCCGTAAGGATTTTGTACTTATCATTAATAGTGATCACCTTAATTCTTTGTCTAGTGTTGTTTTGTTTTTTTTGCAGAGTTTTGGAGTTCCTAAAAGCTTAATGGAGTTCGAACCAACTCATTATCAATTGGAAGGAGTCCAATCTGCCTTAGCTTGTTTTCCACAAGGTAAGCAAGGTAAGTTGAGTGCTTATAATTTCGATCATTACAAAACCCTTGTGAACACTAAACAAAGTGTTAAATCTATTGATTATCCTAACTGGAATACACTTTATTTTGATGATTTGATTCATAACTTTGCTCTTACTGTTTTCAATTCATTCCAAAATCAAAAGTATCCACTTCGACAAGGTAATCTGATTGTTCAACACTTGTTTGGTAAGTTATCTCAATTTCGAATTTCTTTTCAATTCCCGAAGGTACAATATTCTGTTCTTATTCTTTGGAATTGTAAGTTCTCAATCTTTCATAACTTCAACATGCTTGTAAAGAATGTACAACTTAGTTTTTGTGATTTACATTTAATCCGGGATGTCTATATATATACTTGCTTTGCAAATTCTTATGAATCCTTGGATAATATTTGTAATTACATTAATATATGTTTACTTTCTTTTCATTCTTTACATGTTAACATCATTGATTTTCATGTTATTATTAGTGTGTCCAAGCATGACGTTAATAAATTTCTCTTGAATACTTTCTTGTTGTTCAAAACATTATGTTCATCTTTATTTGAAGTATTCTTTTTAAAGTTGTTTAATATTGCATATCATCATAAGTTTTCTGATTTGCATTTATTAAATGATGTTTATATGCATAATTATTTTGAGTTTTCTTTAACTTACACATTTATTTTCTTATTGCAGGATTTGTTTTACTTGGCTCGAGTTTGTAATGAGTTCTTCTTATTGGTGTTTGATCCAGGAGCTCAATTTCCAGATTCGAGGACGAATCCTTTCGAGGAGGGAGGGAATGATAGGAATCCGTACAAGCAATCTACTCCAAATCCTAATGGGAATAGGATTACCAAGCCAAATCCTAATAGGAATAGGATTTCCAAGACAAATCCTAATGGGATTAGGATTTCCAAGCTCAATCCTAATAGGATTAGGATTCATCAATCCTCATCTTGTCCGAGTTCCATAAGAGTTCCATAAACGCAAATCCAAATGAGACTAGGATTCACAATCCTAGTGGGATTAGGATTCACTAATCCATGGACATTATTTATTGAAGACCAAGATGGCGTGCTTGGGCTTTTGCCAAATTGGATCGCGCCTTTTCTTAAGTAGTTAGAATTAATTAATGTTTTAATAATTAAGTCCAAAACATTTTAATTGGGCTTATTATTAGTATATTTTCGTTTTTAATTACATGGCCCAAGTTATCTTGCATGATAATGGCATGTAATTGGCTTTAATTTGTTAGGAAAGTAATTCCCTAAATTTTAGGAGCTTGTCCTTGTCTTCTAGAAGGGCAAAACGTTTTTAGCATCCTTTTTCCATAAAGGATTAGTTTGTTAGTTAGTTGGTTAAGAAGTCAAGTTGTACTTTACAACTTTTAGGGTTTTATTTCCTTGTTTACCAAGCAACATGGCCGAAACTTGTCCTATTTAATGGCCATTCTTTGTAACGTTTTTTATGAATGATTGAATTTTGAAGAAACCATTTAGCTTTGCTAAATTATTTGCAGCCTTAAACAAGTTGTGAAAAACGTGATTAATCAATTAGGGTTAGTTGATTATTCATAGGACCGGATTCTTTAAGCTAGGACCTTAAAGAGAACGTATTGTTTCTTGATTTCAAGAGCGAGCCAAACTGAGATCTTTTTAACCATTGATTTACATAGGTTAGATTGAAATCACTTTGTGGTAATGTGTTGGGTTTGATTGATTTACAATCAAATACATCCCATTCGATATCCATCTTTTCTTCTTGTGTTGTTTCCGTGTTTGATCTTACTTGTGATCGTGTTGGTTTCTGAATTTTGGTGCACAACGATCCTAAGTGTGTGGAATTCGTGTGGAGCTGGATTCTCACCCTACTCCATTCGTATCAGACCGGATCATGATGCTCTTCAAAGATGTCCAACTCTTCACAATGAGTTATCAATAATGCTTGCAATGCCTCCTTCATCCTTTTGCTCCTTGACCTTGTCATTGGTCCATCAAGATTTGTCAATGAATGAACACTGGAAGTCAACTTTGGCATAGGCATAGATGGATCGCTATCAAAAACCTTAAAAAGTTTGTTTTGTCCTAGGTTGTCCGAACAAAAAAAAAAATAGGCCGAGTTATATAAAAAAAAGGCCCAACTCAAAAAAAAAAGGCCGAACTAAAAAAAAAGGCCCAATACAAAAAAAAATTAAAAAAATATTCGGACTTTATTTATTATTTTCAGTTTATTATTTTTATTTAATTTATTTTATTTGAAGAACACATTGTTCTTAAGTTGTTTCTTAAAAAACACCTTGGATTAAAAGTGCCATAACTTTCTCAATACAACTCGTAATTAAGTGATTTAAATTGCGTTTTCTTCGTCTTGAAATCTACTTTCTGTTTCTCTTAGTTTCTGAAGTTAAATCAAGTTATACCTACACGTGTTCTTAAATACTCTTGACGTGATTTTTGTTGAAAACTTCTTTGGTTTTCACTTGTGAAAATTTGTGGTGAAATTAATTGGTTGAGACTTGTTATTACAATCATTGAACCAGTAAGTTCCATAGTTTGAGAGTATTAGTATAGTTCCATAGTTTGAACCACTCCAAGGAGTTTCTTGTTTATTGAACCAAAGAATTCTAAATGCACAACCACAAATTGATGATGATTTAATTCAACGTGAAAATATCTTTCATACCCGATGTATGGTCAAAGATAAAGTTTGTAGTGTGATCATTGATAGTGGAAGTTGTACTAATTTGGCAAGTACTCTACTTGTCAAGAGGATGAATCTATCTTGTTCAAAACATCCAAAGCCATATCGACTTCAATGGCTTAACAATTCCGCCGAGACTAGAATTACCAAGCAGGTAAAATTGCCATTCAAAATTGGTAAATATGAAGATGAAGTCTTGTGCAATGTGGTTATAATGGAGGCCGGTCACATCCTTCTTGGAAGACCTTGGCAATTTGATCAAGATGTTGTGTATCATGCTAAGAAGAATTACTACAGTTTCGAGCACAAAGGTAAAAAGTTCAACCTTAGTGCTTTGAATCCGTCTCAAGTTTTTGAAGACCAAGCGAGACTTGCAACAGCTTGTAGAAAATTGCGTGATGAAGAAGCAAAAGAAAAGAGTGAACTAAAAAAGCAAAAGAATGTAACTACTAGTATAGGCCGAGATCTTGTAATTAGTGTTAAAAGTAGTAAGAGTCGAGATGTAGTTAGTTCTAAGCCTTGTTGTTTTGCTTCTATGAGTGAGATTAAGAGAGCAATACTAGATAGGCAATCATTGTACTTATTGTATCACAAAGACGTACTTATCATTGATAGTGATCACCTTATTTCTTTGCCTAGTGTTGTTTTGCCTCTTTTGCAGATTCATGGAGTTCCTAAGTGCTTAATGGAGTTTGAAACAAGTCATTATCAATTGGAAGGAGTCCAATCTGTCTTAGCTTGTTTTCCACAAGGTAAGCAAGGTAAGTTAGGTAAGTATGAAAACTTTTTGGTTGAATTCAATAGTTTATATGTCACGAATTTTGCTAAAGTCAATTTGATTGATTTCCAAAATTTGTATTCTGTTTTAAATCTATTTCAAAGTTTTTCACATACTTTTGCAAATTTAGTTCAAAATTTTATATTATGTGTATTGGAGTTTAATGATTTGTATTGTGGTAAGCATATTGATTTACATACTACTTCAATTATGAAATTAAACTATTTTATATTGAATGAGTTTATGTATAGTTGCTTAACATGCTATGTTGCTTATCTAATACATGAGTTATATTTTGATCTTAATGTTTATCATTTCGAGCTTAACCAAATCCTTGTGTATAAAAGTGTTAAATATATTGATCATACTTATTGGAATGATTTTTCCTTTGAATTTTTGGTTCGTGAGTTTGTACTAGTCATTGTCAATCTGTTCCTTAGCCAAAATCATCAAATTCCAAGAGGTAATCAAGTAGTGCAACACTTGTCTGGTAAGTTATCTACATTCTTAAGTTCTTTTCAATTCCAAAAGGTAAAGTATGGTGTTAACATCTATTTATTAGATTGTTTACATTCTGTTTTTAATCTAAGGAATTGTATTTTCATATTTGATAACTTTCACATGTTTGAAAATTATTTCCAACGTTTTTGTGATTTACATTCTATTCGAGATGCATATATGTTTAGTTGCTATGAATATTCTTATGTATCTTTGGATAATCCTTTTAGTTACATTCATATATGTTTAAGTTCTTTTCTTACTTTACATGATAATAATGCAATTGTTTTCTTTGTTAGTGTTAATGTGTCTATGCATATTATTACTAAGTTTATTTTAAATACTTTCATATTGACAAAATTAATAGATTCGTTTTTACATGATGTATTAATATTGTTTCATGATGCAAATCAGAATAACTTTTTGCATTTAATACATGATGTTTATTTGCATAATTGTTATGAATTTTCTTTAACAATGTCGTGTTTATATGCTTCATGCATACATAAATATTCTGCCAGAGAAAGTTTATATTATACACTTGTTTTGATCTCACAGAATATTATGCATTGTTGGTTGAGAATTGTTTCATTCCAACTCGACTTGATTCTTGTCGAGTTCGTGATATTGGTGTTTGATCCAGGAGTTCAATTCAAGATTCGAGGACGAATCCTTTTCGAGGAGGGAGGGAATGATGAGAATCTATCCAAGCAATCTACTCCAAATCCTAACGGGAATAGGATTTCCAAGTCAAATCCTAATGGGAATAGAATTACCAAATTCAAATCCTAATGGGAATAGGATTACCAAGCTAAATCCTAATGGGAGTAGGATTTCCAAGCTCAATCCTAATAGGATTAGGATTCACCAATCATCATCTTATCCAAGTTCTATAGAAGCAAATCCTAATGATACTAGGATTCACAATCGTAATGGGATTAGGATTCATTTGTTCATGGACTTTATTAAATACCAAGAAGGCGTGCTTGGGCTTTGCCATTTGTTGGATCACGTCTTTACTTAAGAAAGTTTAGGGTTTAATTTGTGTTTTAATTAATTAAGTCCAATTGGTAATTAGTGGGCTTATTAATTTCGGGATTAAATAAATTAATTACATGGCCCAAGTTATCTTGCATGATAATGGCATGTAATGGGCTTATTGGTTAGTTAATTAGATTAGGAAGTTTCCCCTACTTTTTAAGAGATGTTTGGCAATTATCCCACATCAGAAAAATACCAAACATTGAGTCTTTTTGTAGCCTATATAAAGGCAACCCCTTTAACATTTTTAATACAGATGAATTTTGATAAAAGTTTAGCTTTGCTAAAGTGTATTTACAGCCTTGAAAAGTTGTGAAGCAAAACGTGAATTAATTCAATTAAGTTTAATTGAGTTTTCATAAGAACCGTGAACCTAGAAGCTAAGACCTTTAGGTGAACTTACAAGTTCTTGATTCAAAGAACAAGCCAAACTGATTTGTTTAGCCTTTGAATTTTCATAGGTTGACCGAATCCTTTTGATTCATACGTGGGGGTTTGATTACTTCATATCAAATCTTTTCGTGTCAATATCTTTTAATTTCTGTTTTTGTGTAATTCCGCATCTTTGTGATTCTTGTTCTTGGTTCGAGTTTGGAAAGCAACGGTCCAAAGGAAATGGATTCGAGTGGTCTAAGGTGCTGCATCGTGATCATTCATATCACAAATCTTGATATTCCTGCAAAAGAGAGTAAACAAGACTAGGCAAAGAAGCAAGGTTATCACTATCAGCAATAAGTACAAAATCCTTGCGAATCATTAAGTACAAAGACTGCCTATCTACTAATGCTCTCTTAATCTCACCAGAAGAAGCAAAATAACAAGACTTTTTAACACCTAACTCTTGGCCTACACTATTACAAGATTTCGAACCAAGCTTTTGGCCTAAGCTAGCTATTACATTGTCTTTTCCTTGATCGTTCTTCTCCTTGGCGGAATTCATATCTCTAGTAGCTTGAATGATTCGAGTTTGATCTTCAAAGACTTGTGCCGGGGTTAAGGTTTGAAGATAAAACTTTTTACCTTCATGAACAAAGCTATAGAAATTCTTCTTGGCATGATAAATTACATCACAATCAAACTGCCAAGGGCAGCCAAGCAAGATATGACTTGCTTCCATTGGAACCACATCACATGTAACATTATCAACATATTTTCCAATGGTAAAAGTAAACTTAACTTGCTTTGTAACCCTAGTATCAACTGAATTATTTAACCATTGAAGTTGGTATGGTTTAGGGTGCTTTATGCAAGTCAAATTCAATTTGTTTGCCAACAAAGTACTCGCCACATTTGTGCAACTACCACTATCAATAATCACACTACAAATTCTGTTTTGCACTAAACAACGTGGGTGAAATATGTTTTCCCGTTGCATCAAATCATCATTATCAACTAAAGGTTGAGCACTAAGAACACGGCGAGAAACTAAGGAATAGTTACCACATCATATTCGTAGTTTTCCACTTCTTCACTATCTTCACTTGATTCATGTTGGTACTTCTCCTAAAGAGGTGGCATGTCGACGCAATCATCATCACTTACCACTTCCCCACTATCAAGAGTTATCATCAATTTTCGAGTTGGGCAATCAGCTTGCATATGTCCATACCCTTGACATTTATAACAACGAACATCTCTCAATCTTGGACTACGAGTTGACACCAACTTTAGTGTGAACTCCACAGCTTTAGGAACTGGTTTTGGGACTTGGGATGATGCACTTAACGGCTAGTTGGGGTTGAGTTGGCGCGGCTTAGATGATGGTGTGAAAGGGGTAACATTCGGCATTTGTTCCCTTCGCCAAGGTGGTGGCGGTTGTGATAACTTACTCTTCCCTTTCATGTGTCTTTCAATCTTAATTACTTTGTGGACAAGTTCATTAATATCAACATAACTTTGCAAATCCACATGATAAGCCAATTTAGAATGCATACCTCTCAAAAACCTTTCTAAATGTAGAGTCGGTATCCTCTTGGACCTTAGTCTTGATCATCAAAGCTTCCATCTCATGGTAATACTCCTCAACCGATTTATTACCTTGCACAAGAGAGTGCAATTTTCTATTCAATTCACGGTTGTAATGAGAAGAAACATATTTCTTCCTCATAAGTGTTTTTAATTGGCTCCATGTCTTGACTTGCTTTTCACCATCTTGACGCCTTGTTCGAACAACCTCATCCCACCATAGACTAGCATAATCCTTAAGATGCATAAAGGCAAGTCTATACTTCTCTTTTTCGGGGTAATCATGGACTTCAAGAAGTGTTCAACTTCACGAACCCAATCAAAATATGCCTCGGGATCTGCCTTTCCATGAAAAGTAGGAATTGTTAGCTTAACAGAAGCAATTGAAATTTTTGATTTGTCACCTTTCTTTGGAGAATCCGACAACTCTTCTTCATCATCCTCATCCTCGGATGTTTCCTTTTCAAACTTAAATTTCCTTGAGGTGGATCCTTTAGAGTTAGACTCCAAGTTATCAAGACGGATGTTGATCTTTTGCAACATATTAAAAAGAACCTCATTGGCAAACTTTTGCTCAGCTTCGGATATAGATTTAGAACCTTTGGGTGTTCTATATCCTTCCTCCCTTGTACTTGCAAGGTTAGTAAAGAGATAGCAAGAATATATAGAAATCCTCACGGGTCCCTCACTATTTAGGTGAGCAGCAAACTATAGAACTTATTGTTCAATGACTACACTAAGATTAACACAAATTAAATCAGAGAAGTTTTAAGCAATTCACGTCACAAGAGTATTTAAGAACACGTGTGGATACAACTTGATTAGCCTTAGAAACTAAAGAATTCAAAGAGTAGACAAAGAAAACAAAAAGAAGGGCCTTGAATAACTCTAGTCCGAATCAATGATGAGCAAGATATGTCACTCCCAATATTGGTGATTTTCAAGCACAACTTAAGAACACTTAGTTCTTTCAAATGAAAAACAAATAAAATAAAGTAAAGTCCGAAGATATTTATATATATTTATATATTTTTTCTTTTTTTTTTGAAATGACCGTACTTTTTTTTAATATGTCTTTTTTTTTTTTACTTTCGAAAGCCTGTTTCAGACGCTCTACCCCGTCCGAACCTAAACTTCTGGGAGCAGAATTTTTTTCCCATGTTTCGGATGCCTGTTTCAGATGACCACCACCGTCCGAACCTAAACTACTGGAAGGACGATTTTGAACTCAAGTTTCGGACGCCTGTTTCGGACGACCCCCACCGTCAAAAAGAACTTTTTCTCTAGGTTTTGGACGCTAGTTTCGGACGCCTGTCTTGGTTTCGTACGGCCGAAACTGTCCCGGAAGTTTTAAAAACCCTAAATTTTTTGACGAAACTTCAAGAAATTTTGACGAAACCCTACAACTCTTTTTGACGTGTGACACAACAATGAAAATACAAGGAATTCAACACTATGAAGACAATCAAAGAGTGCAGAATTTAGACACCAAAGAACAACCGCAAGGATCGAAAGAAAACAGCGAGCATGCAACACAACACAAAAAAACGCAAAATCTGAGAACAAGATTACCAATGATTTTAGACAGATTTTAGCAACAAAATTGCATGCTATTTTGACGAAATTTAAAGGCTGAACTATGATGACTTGAGACAGCAATAGAGATACGAAATCAGCAACAAAAAGACTCCACAAAAACTGTAGAAATTGACGCAAAAAATAGCAGCAAAAACGACGCAAAAGAAGGACAAATACCGAGAAGAACAAAACCTGATTTTGGGGACGAAACAACAACCTTGGGCTTTGATACCAATTGATACGAATGGCCTTGGATGGAGATCCTCAACCACACGAATCGGTTGTTTTCCAAGAATCACGAACAAGATAACAATGACAATGCGGAATAACACAAAATAAGAAAACACAAAGGATAGCTTGATCTTTTGCCTCGAGAAGTGGTATTTTTATTGCAGGAATACTAGGACATTTTCCCCGAGGAGTTGCCTTCAGGACTTCCACCATTACGAGGAATCAAGCACCAAATTGATTTCCTTCCGGGAGCATCTATTCCAAACCGACCGGCTTATCGAGCTAATCCGGAGGAGTCTAAGAAAATTCAGACTCAAGTGGAGGAGTTGCTACAAAGGGGCAGTGAGGGAGAGCCTTAGTCCATACGCGGTGCCTGTTATTTTGGTACCCAAGAAAGACGCGAGTTGGAGGATGTGTATGGACTGCCGAGCCGTCAACAAAATTACGGTAAAGTATCGTCATCCTAATCCTCGACTTGATGATATATTGGATGAGTTGCATGGTGCATGCATATTTTCTAAGGTCGATTTGAAAAGTGGTTATTTCCAAATTCGCATGAAAGAGGGAGATAAGTGGAAAACCGCTTTCAAAAAAAAATTTGGTTTATATGAGTGGCTTGTCATGCCTTTTGGGTTGACAAATGCTCCTAGCACATTTATGAGATTAATGAACCATGTTTTAAGATCTTTCATAGGGATGTTTGTTGTTGTTTATTTCGATGACGTATTAATTTATAGTAAGTCGTTGGATGAACATGTGTTGCATTTAAGAGAAGTTTTCATTGTTTTACGAGAACATAAATTATATGCCAATTTGAAGAAATGCTCTTTTTGTATGGATTCAATTGTGTTTCTTGGTTTTGTTGTGAGTGCTAACGGCATTAAGGTAGATGAAGAGAAGGTTAGGGCAATCAAAGAGTGGCCTACACCAAAAAATGCCAGTGAGGTCCGGAGCTTTCATGGTTTGGCGAGATTTTAGCGAAGGTTTGTTAAAAATTTTAGCACTATTGCCGCACCATTGAATGATCTAGCTAAAAAGCATGCTGTATTTAAATGGTAAAAAGTGCATGAAAAGGCTTTTAACATGTTGAAGGACAAACTCACACAAGCACCTGTTTTAATGTTGACTAATTTCGATAAAGTTTTTGAAGTTCAATGTGATGCCTCTGGGCTTGGGATTGGAGCTGTTTTGATGCAGGACTCGAAGCTGATAGCGTATTTCAGCGAGAAAATGCATGGGGCTGTCCTGAACTATCCAACGTATGACAAAGAGATTTATGCTCTCGTGAGGGTGTTGCAAACTTGGCAACATTATTTGTGGCCAAAGGAGTTCGTTATCCACTCCGATCATGAACCACTCAAGCATTTGAAGTCTCAAGGGAAGCTGCATCGAAGGCATGCTAGGTGGATGGAATTCATTGAATTCCCTTATGTCATCAAGCACAAGAAGGGTAAGGAAAATGTAGTGGCAGATGCTTTGTCACGAAGGTATGTGCTTCTTACCTTTTTACATTCGAAGTTGTTGGGATTTGATTTGCTTAAGGGATTGTATGTTGATGATAGAGAATTTGGTGCAATTTTTACTAAATGTGCACAAACTGCATTTGAAGATTATTTTCAGCATGATGGTTTTCTTTTCAAGAAAGGGAAATTGTGTGTGCCTAAGAGTTCATATCGTGAATTACTTGTTAGGGAAGCACATTGTGGGGGTCTTACGGGGCATTTTTGAATCACAAAGACATTGGACATATTGCATTAACATTTTTATTGGCCTAAAATTAGAAATGATGTTCAAAGTTTTTGTGCAAAATGTGTTTCATGTCGTCAAGCAAAGTCTAAGGTCATGCCTCACGGTTTTTATACCCCATTACCCGTTCCTAGTCATCCATGGGTCGACATATAAATGGATTTTGTGTTAGGGTTGCCTAGGACATAGTCGGGTCATGATAGCATCTTTGTGGTTGTCGATCGCTTTAGCAAAATGGCGCATTTTATATCTTGCAATAAGACTAATGATGCATCTCATATTGCTGAATTGTTCTTTTGTGAAATAGTCAGATTGCATGGTATTCCAAAGACTATAGTTAGTGATCGGGATGTCAAGTTTTTGAGTCATTTTTTGAGCACGTTGTGGTCTAGGTTAGGCACGAAGTTGTTATTTTCCACAGCTGCACATCTGTAAACGAATGGGCAAACTGAAGTTGTTAATCGAACACTAACAACCTTGCTTCAAGCTTTAATTCAGAAAAATTTGAAAAGTTGGGAAAAATGTTTGCCACATGTAGAATTTGCATATAATAGGGCCATGCATTCCACTACATCTTATTCTCCGTTTGAAGTGGTTTATGGGTTTAATCCACTAATGCCTTTATATGTATTGCCTATTTCTACTAGTCATATTTTGGATTTAGATGGTAAGCAGAAGGCGGATCACATAAAGGAAATGCATGCCAAAGTTCCAGCAAACATTGAGCGTCGAAATGAACAAGTTGCTAAGAGAGCAAGTCAGGGGAGAATCAAATTTTCTTTTGAACCCGGAGATTGAGTGTGGGTTCATATGCGTAAAGAACGATTTCCACATCAGCGGAAATCAAAGTTTCAACAAAGAGGAGATGGTCCATTTCAAGTTTTATCCAAAATTAATGATAATGCATATGTTATTGATTTGCCTAGTGAATTTGGTAATGTTTCTAGCACGTTCAATGTTAGTAATCTTTCTTTGTATGACCTAGGTGATTCGAGGACGAATCCTCTTGAGGAAGGGGAGAATGATGAGGAAGTTCATCCAAGAAGCTTTGTGGATGATCCATTGCAAGTAGTTGGTGGACCTATGACTCGTTCGAGGACTAAACGTATGAGGAGCGCACAACACACGTTGATCAAGAACATATTTGAGCAAGAACTTGTTCGTGAAGTTCGTGAGGAGGATGAAACCATCATTTCTTGTTTGGAATTGTCTAGAATGGAGTTCAATATTATGGTGGATCGAAATGAGGCATTGGAATGAAGAGGAGAAAACTGTTGAAGAAATGAAGTGCTCTCTGGAGAGTTTCGGATGCCTCAGCAAAACTTTCGGCCGTCCGAAACTGTCGTCCGAAAGTGTTGGAGAAAAATGAATTTCTCTGGAGAGTTTCGGACGACTCAGCAAAACTTTCGGCCGTCCGAAACTGTCGTCCGAAAGTGTTGGAGAAAAATGAATTTCTCTGGAGAGTTTCGGACGACTCAGCAAAACTTTCGGCTGTTCGAAACCCTCGTCCGAAACTGACGCTGAACGTTATTTTTGAATTTTTTTGTTGACTTTTGTTAGGGTTTTTGGGAGCCTATAAAAGGCTAATTCATGTACGTTAGCTGCAGACAATTTTTGAAATTAAAATGATGCAAATGAACCGTGTCAATGTCCATGGTGTCAAAGACAAATTCTATGTGCTGAAAGATTCTGCCACAGTTTGGTGTTCGTGACATATCTCTTTCGATATAACTCCGAATTACGTGATTCAAGAAGCCCTGGAACGATACGAGATAGGGCTACAACTTGTATGTTTTACGTATATCGAGATTCGGACGTTAGCATTGTCAAAAGTGCATATCAAGATGAGTGACATGATTCTGGCAGATTATCGTCCCGAATCCATGGACTACATTGAAAACCAAGTAATGGCGTATTGGGCTTCATTAATTGTTCACGCCACTTTTAATGTTTCAATTGGGTTTATTTTTGAGTTGTAATAATTATGTCCATTAAACATTTAATTATGGGCTTAAGTCTTTGTGTTTTTAATTATGGGCTAAGTAATTACTTGATCCAATTATCTTACATGATAAAGGCAAGTATAAGTTTAGGAAACAAAGGTAGCAAAAACGTGTTTTGCTTCCTCTTAAAACCGTGTGATCAATTCCTTTTTAGAAAATGATTAGTTAGTTAGTTAGTTAGTTAAGAAGTCGCTATACTTTGCAACTACTAGGGTTTTATTTCCTTTTCCTTTTTTGTAAAGCCGAAACTCATCCTTATAAAAAGAGAGCTTTGTAAACAATTTTTTCATAGAGAAGTTGAATGAATGAAAGTTTTAGCTTTGCTGAAATTAAGAATTAACACTTTGTGTTGTTCAAGCCTTGGAGAATTATTTAATTGTCCATTGTAGAAGATTACCTTTAGCGTAACCTATAGGTGACTTCACCATTGTTCTTTATTTAAAGAGGCAGCCAAATTAACTTGTTTAACTAATTGAATTTTCATAAGTTAAATTGAGTTCGTTTGTATTAAAAACGTGGGGTTTGATTTACTAATTCTTGGCATTTTTTCCCTTGAATCTTCATCCACCCGAGTTCTTGTTGTTTGTGTGTCTTGGAATAACCTTTGTGCAGCACGATCCTACATCTTGAAGATCGAATTTGGTCCTGGAGCAAGAGCCTCGATCAACCATTCGCATCAATTGGTATCAGAGAACAAGTTGTTGCCCAAAAATTTCAGGTTTATCCGTTTATTCTCTTCCGCGTTATTGCTATTTTGTGCCTCTCTTTTCTGCCGTTTTATTGCGTCAAGTTCTGCAGTTGTTCGTGCATCTTTCTTGCTGCTTTATTGTGTCCTTCTTGCTGTCCTA
This sequence comes from Ophiorrhiza pumila, assembly GCA_016586305.1. Lineage (NCBI taxonomy): Eukaryota > Viridiplantae > Streptophyta > Magnoliopsida > Gentianales > Rubiaceae > Ophiorrhiza > Ophiorrhiza pumila. The sequence continues at coordinate 13,700,982 of BLIW01000005.1, read as the reverse complement.
GGATGTCTTAAAATCACCCATTAAAATCGCTTAAATCGCATGAACATTGAATCCACCAATCTGCCCGAAATCAACCCTTCTTGTGTTTTGCGTTTTTGTGATATTATTGTGTTGTTTCTTGTTGCGTTTCTTGCTGTTTTTTGTGTCTAAGTTCTGCACTGTTTTGTCATAATCATAGTGTAGGATTCTTGAAGTTTTCCTTGCTGTTTTCACGTCAAAGCATTGCTAGGGTTTTGTCAAACTAGGGTTTTCAAAACTAGGGTTTCTCGGTCATGTTTTCATAAGTTGCTCATTACTTATATGTTTCTTGATCTTCTTTTTGTGTTAGATTCTTTAGCTTGTCTACCATATCTTGTATTTTAATCAAACTTTTGTTCCACTCGAAAAAGATAAGTTCTTGATAACTTTCTTGAACTTCTTGATTTTCTTGAAACTTCAAAGTGGTCAAAATTGAATTCTTGAGTTGGATTCTTGATCTTTGTCTTGAATCTTGAAATTTTTGTTAAAGTGGCACATAAAAATTCCTTTTCCTTGGTGAGTTAGTAAAGTTTGATAAATTTAAGGTTGTTAAGGTTAAGACAAAAAGACAAAACATCCTTAAACCTCAATCCTAGGTTGTTGTCTTCAAACCTTAAACCTAAGTACTTTGTACTAGGTTCTTGTCTTAAATCCTTAAACCTAGTATTATTTAAGGTTCTTGTCCGAACCTAGTCCTTTTTGTTTTGTCCAAGGATTGTGTCCAAACCTTAAAAGTTTGTTTTTGTCTTATCTTGTCCGAACAAAAAAAAAAGGTACGGTCAAAAAAAAAAGTGTGACCGATTCAAAAAAAAAAAAGAAAAGAACAAAAAAATATATTCAGAATTCGGACTTTTAATTTTTTTATTTCTGTTATTTAATTTATTTTATTTTGAAGAACATATTGTTCTTAAGTTGTTACTTGAAAACCACCTTGGATTAAAAGTGCCATAACTTTCTCAATACAACTCGGAATTAGGTGATTCAAAAACCAATCTCTTCGTCTTTGAACCTCGTCTCTGAATTTCGTAGTTTCTGGTGGTAAATCATTTTATAACCCACACGTGTTCTAAACTTCTTGACGTGATTATCTTTGTTTAACTCTCTTGATTTTTCTTGTGAAAGTTTGTGTGTGGAACTTGTTGATTGAGACTTGCTATTTGAATTAATTGAACTTGGTGAGTCTTAATAACCCCAACAAATTCATTAATTGAGAGTATTAGATAGGATAAACAAGAGAGAACACTACATAAATAGAGTGGAGAGTACCTACTATCCATTAGTGAGGAACCCGTGAGGAATCTATATATTTTCTTGCGTTTTTCTTTACTAATATTGCAGGACAAATGGTGAAAAAAAGTACAAATACTCTTAAGTTGGAGATTGATGAATTGATCGAAAAACTCCGAAAGATGATATACCCTCATGATGAAATCAAGGAGTCGACAACCACTTCACAAGTGTTTCATACATGGTGCAATGTCTGCGATAAAGTGTGTGCTATAGTGATTGATAGCGGGAAAAGCTCTAACTTTGCAAGTGAGCTAATGGAAGAAAGGTTGAATATGCAAACCACTCCACATCAAAATCCTTACTTGCTGCAATGGAGTGATAATTGTGATAAAGTATGGGTGTCAATGCAAGTCAAGGTTGCATTCTCAATTGGAAAGTACAAAGATGAGGTACTATGTGATATATTTCCTATGCAAACAGCCCATATTTTATTGGAAAAACCATGGCAGCTTGATTGCAAGGGTGCTTATAATGATCTCAAAAATTGTTATTCACTCATGAAGGATGGTAAAAAGTTTAATCTCCGAGCTTCAACTCCTTGTGAAATTTCTGAAGATCTCGCAAGAATTGCACAATCTTGTGCTAAATTGAGGGATGAAAAAGAGAAAGAAAAGAGTGAGTTAGAAAAGCAAAAGATAGAAAAAGCTGAAAAAGAAAATTAAAATAGTGATTTAGTTAGTATAGGCCATGAGAAAAATAAGTGTAATGGAAAGTGTGAGAATGAGAGTTCATTGAAAGACAAACAACAACATCTTGTACTTATGAATTCTAGTGATCACAATTTACATTGTTTGCTGCCTAGATCTTTTCTTTTACAGATTCATGGAGTTCCTAGACATCTAATAGAGTTGCAAACAACTCATTATCAATTGGAAGGTAAGTTAGGTAAGTATGAAAGCTCTTTGATTGATTTTAATGGTTTGAATGTCAAGAACTTTGTTAATGTCAATGCTATTGATTTTCAAAGTTTGAATTATGTTTTGAATCAATTTCAATGTCTTTCACCTACCTTTGATGTTTTGGTTTGAAAATTTATACCATGTGTTTTAAAGTTTGATGATTTGTGTTTTAATAAGCAAATTATGTCACATAATTCTTCAATTCTAAAATCCAACTATTTTGTATTGAATGAGTTTATGTATAGTTTCTTAACATGCTATGTTGCTTATCTAATACATGAATTATATTTTAAGCTTAATGATTATAATTTCGAACTACATCAATCCTTTGTAAGCACTCATTCAAGTGTTAATTATTCTAACTCTACTTGCTGGATTATTGATTCCTTTGATTATTTGTTTCGTGACTTCGTTCACATCCATCAAGTTCAAAGAGGTCCTTTGGTAATTCAACACTTGTATGGTAAGTTATCTCCGTTCCAAATTTCTTCGAATTCCAATAGGTAAAATTTTCTGTTTACAACTATTCAATAGATTGTTTACATTCTACTCTTTGGAATTACACTCTCATATTTGATAACTTTCGCATGTTATTAACGATATTAATACGTTCATGTGATTTGCACTTTGTCAAGGATGCATATATGTTTTCTTGTTATGAATATTCTTGTCCTTATGATTCTGTTCATATATGTTTACGCCCTTTGCTTACATTATATGTTCATAACGTAAATAATGTTTTAATGAATGTTGATAGTGAATTCGTTTTGATTAGTTCTCCAATTCAGAACATTCGATTTTCTTATTTACATAAACTACATGATAGTTATTTGCATCATTATTTTGAATTCATTAACTTCAACATTATGACTAATGCAAAATTGGTTAAGACTAGTCATGCTATATGTATTTCCATTTTGCATACATATTCTGTCAGTTCTATTCTTTTGGTGAAAGGAAATTATTCTAAGTCTTGTTCTAGATTATTGTACTTTCTTTTACCTTATACATTTGTCTTGTTTTGGCAGGATATAAATTTTTGTTGGCTGAGATTTACATCTTCCCAATTTTACTTGGCTCGAGTTTGCAATGTGATAAGAATCCGTACAAGCAATCTACTCCAAATCCTAATGGAAATAGGATTACCAAGCCAAATCCTAATAGGAATAGGATTTCCAAGACAAATCCTAATGGGATTAGGATTTCCAAGCTCAATCCTAATAGGATTAGGATTCATCAATCCTCATCTTGTCCAAGTTCCATAAGAGTTCCATAAAGGCAAATCCAAATGAGACTAGGATTCACAATCCTAGTGGGATTAGGATTCACTAATCCATGGACATTATTTATTGAAGACCAAAACATTTTAATTAATGTATTTTAATTAATGGACATTATTTATTAATTAATGTTTTAATAATTAAGTCCAAAACATTTTAATTGGGCTTATTATTAGTATATTTTCGTTTTTAATTACATGGCCCAAGTTATCTTGCATGATAATGGCATGTAATGGGCTTTAATTTGTTAGGAAAGTAATTCCCTAAATTTTAGGAGCTTGTCCTTGTCTTCTAGAAGGGCAAAACGTTTTTAGCTTCCTTTTTCCATAAAGGATTAGTTTGTAAGTTGGTTAGTTTAGAAGTCAAGTTGTACTTTACAACTTTTAGGGTTTTATTTCCTTGTTTACCAAGCAACATGGCCGAAACTTGTCCTATTTAATGGCCATTCTTTGTAACGTTTTTTATGGATGATTGAATTTTGAAGAAACCTTTTAGCTTTGCTAAATTATTTGCAGCCTTAAACAAGTTGTGAAAAACGTGATTAATCAATTAGGGTTAGTTGATTATTCATAGGACCGGATTCTTTAAGCTAGGACCTTAAAGAGAACGTATTGTTTCTTGATTTCAAGAGCGAGCCAAACTGAGATCTTTTTAACCATTGATTTACATAGGTTAGATTGAAATCACTTTGTGGTAATGTGTTGGGTTTGATTGATTTACAATCAAATACATCCCATTCGATATCCATCTTTTCTTCTTGTGTTGTTTCCGTGTTTGATCTTACTTGTGATCGTGTTGGTTTCTGAATTTTGGTGCACAACGATCCTAAGTGTGTGGAATTCGTGTGGAGCTGGATTCTCACCCTACTCCATTCGTATCAATTGGTATCAAAGCATCTAGGTTGTTCATCACAAAATTCAGGTTTGCGCTTTGTTTTTCCTTCTCGGATTTTGCTCTACTTTTTGAGTCGTTCTTGCTATCCTTTGTGCGTCAATTTTTTCTGCAGTTTTTGGAGTCTTTTAGTTGCTGTTTTCACGTGTTTCTTGCTGTCCAAAGTCGTCATAGTTAGTGTCTTTAAATTCATCAAAATCGCATAAGCCAAAGTTGATCAAATCTGCCCGAAAATTTCCTTCTTGTTGTTTACGATTTTTGACATCTTTTTGCTACTGTTCTTGCTTCGAATTGCTGCTGTTTTTAAAGTTTAAATTCTGCAGTAAATATATATATTAATTGAGTCTTAAATTCATTAATATTCTGTCCAAAAATCGCATGCAACTTGGTGCTTAAAATCTGCCCAAATCGAGTTGATCTTGTTACTTGATTTTCTTGCGTTTTTGTGTTGTTCTTCTTGTGTTTCTTGTTCGATCCTTGCTGCCATCTTTGTCTCAATATTCTGCACTATTTTCTTGCATTCATAGTGTTGGATTCTTTGTGTTTCATTTGTTGATTTCACGTCCAAACCCTAGGTGTCAAGATTAGGGTTTCTTAAAAACCCTAGTTTCAAATTATCATAACTTTGTGAGTTCTTGCTCAATTCTTGAAATTCTTTTTGTGTTAGTTCCATCAATCTACTCTTGTCATAATAACTTTTGATCAAACTTTTTGAACAAGTGAAAAAGATTGGTTCTTGACCACTTTCTTGAACTTCTTGAAGTTCTTGATTTTTGAAAGTTGTCAAATTTTGAATCTTGAACCATATTTGAAATCCTTGAGTTAAATCTTGAAAATTTTGTTAAAGTGGCACTTTCAAATTCTTTGTCCTTGGTGAGTTATTAAAGTTTGGAGAAATTAAGGTTGAACCACATAAGACAAGGCCACATCCTTAAACCTAAGTACTTGTACTAAGTTCTTGTCTTAAAACCTTAAAGATTTTGTTTGACCTAAGTTGTTTAAGGTTCTTGTCCGAACCTAGGTCATTGTTTGTACAAGGTTTTTGTCCAAAACCTTAAAAGTTTGTTTTGTCCTTTTTGTTGTCCGAATTAAAAAAAAAAAAAAAAAAAAAAGAGGCCGTAATTTAAAAAAAAAAAAAAAAAAAGGCCCAAATAAAAAAAAAAAAAAGGGCCGTGATATAAAAAAAAAAGGCCCAATAAAAGAAAATAATCTCGGACTTTTAATATTTCTGTTATTTAATTTTTAGTATTTTTTTTTAATTAATTTTCGTAAATTAAAAAGAACACTTTGTTCTTGAGTTTTGATTTGAAACCACCTTGGATTAAAAGTGCCATAACTTTTGCTATACAACTCGGATTTTGGTGATTCAAATTGTGTTGTTCTCGTCTTTGATTCCTTTTTCTAAATATCATAGTTTCTGAATCAATCAAATTATACCCACACGTGCTCTGAAATCGGTTGAGGAGTATTATCATGAGATGGAAGCTTTGATGATCAAGGCTAATGTTCAAGAAGATCCCGACTCTACAATTGAAAGGTTTTTAAGAGGTATGCATTCTGATTTGGCTCATCAAGTTGATTTACAAAGTTTTGATAATATTGATGAACTTGTCCATAAAGCCATCAAGATAGAAAGGCACATGAAAGGGAAGGGTAAGTTTTCACAACCAACTCCCACCTTGGCAAAGAGATAAGAAGCCGAGTTTTGCCCCTTTCAATCCCACCATCCAAGCCACGCCAATTTCCACAAAGTTCAACGTCAAGTGCCCCTCAAGGTGCTCAAAAACAACGCTCAAGGTTGCTGTCCAACCTTCTAAAACGGCGTCAACTTCTTCAACTCCAAGATTGAGGGATGTTCGATGTTATAAATGTCAAGGTTATGGTCATATGCAAGCTGAATGTCCAACTCGAAAAGTGATGATAACTCTTGATAGTGTCCAACTTATACTTGTTGTTGACAGTGATAACCTTGTTTCTTTGCCTAGTGCTGTTTACTCTCTCTTACAGGTTTTTGGAATTCCTAAATGCCTAATGGCATTGAAACCCCTTCATTATCAAATGAAAGGAATCCAATCTGCCTTAACTTGTTTTCCACAAGGTAAGCAAGGGTAAGTTGAGTGCTTATAATTTCGATCATTACAAAACCCTTGTGAACACTAAACAAAGTGTTAAATCTATTTATTATCCTAACTGGAATACACTTTATTTTGATGATTTGATTCATAACTTTGCTCTTACGTTTTCAATTCATTCCAAAATCAAAAAGTATCCACTTCGACAAGGTAATCTGATTGTTTCAACACTTGTTTGGTAAGTTATCTCAATTTCGAATTTCTTTTCAATTCCCGAAGGTACAGATATTCTGTTCTTATTCTTTGGAATTGTAAGTTCTTAATCTTTGATAACTTCAACATGCTTGTAAAGAATGTACAACTTAGTTTTTGTGATTCACATTTAATCCGGGATGTCTATATATATACTTGGCTTTGCAAATTCTTATGAATCCTTGGATAATATTTGTAATTACATTAATATATGTTTACTTTCTTTTCATTCTTTACATGTTAACCATCATTGATTTCATGTTTATATTAGTGTGTCCAAGGATGAAGTTAATAAATTTCTCTTGAATACTTTCTGTTGCTCAAAACATTATGTTCATCTTTATTTGAAGTATTCTTTTTAAAGTTGTTTAATATTGCATATCATCATAGTTTCTGATTTGCATTTATTAAATGATGTTTATTATGGCATAATTATTTTAAGTTTTCTTTAACTGACACATTATTTTCTTATTGCAGGATTTGTTTTACTGGCTCGAGTTTTGTAAGGAGTTTTTCTTATTGGTGTTTGATCCAGGAGCTCAATTTCCAGATCGATGGGACCGATCCTTTCGAGGAGGGAGGGAATGATAAGAATCCGTACAAGCAATCTACTCCAAATCCTAATGGGATAATTAGGATTACCAAGCCAAATCCTAATAGGAATAGGATTTCCAAGACAAATCCTAATGGGATAGGGATTTCCAAGCTGCAATCCTAAAGGATTAGGATTCATCAATCCTCATCTTGTCCAAGTTCCATAAGATTCCATAAAGGCAAATCCAAATGAGACTAGATTCACAATCCTAGTGGGATTAGGGATTCACTAATCATGGACATTATTTATTGAAGACCCAAAACATTTAATTAATGTATTTTAATTAATGGACATATTTATTAATTAATGTTTTAATAATTAAGTCCAAAACATTTTAATTGGGGCTTATTATTAGTATATTTTTCGTTTTTAATTACATGGCCCAAGTTATCTTGCAGTGATAATGGCATGTAATGGGCTTTAATTTGTTAGGAAAGTAATTCCCTAAATTTTAGGAGCTTGTCCTTGTCTTCTAGAAGGGCAAAACCGTTTTTAGCTTCCTTTTTCCATAAAGGATTAGTTTGTAAGTTGGTTAGTTTAGAAGTCAAGTTGTACTTTACAACTTTTAGGGTTTTATTTCCTTGTTTACCAAGCAAACATGGCCGAAACTTGTCCTATTTAATGGCCATTCTTTGTAACGTTTTTATGGATGATTGAATTTTGAAGAAACCTTTTAGCTTTGCTAAATTATTTGCAGCCTTAAACAAGTTGTGAAAAACGGTGATTAATCAATTAGGGTTAGTTGATTATTCATAGGACCGGATTCTTTAAGCTAGGACCTTAAAGACGAACGTATTGTTTCTTGATTTCAAGAGCGAGTCAAACTGAGATCTTTTAACCATTGATTTACATAGGTTAGATTGAAATCACTTTGTGGTAAGTGTTGGTTTGATTGATTTACAATCAAATACATCCCATTCGATATCCATCTTTTCTTCTGGTGTTGTTTCCGTGTTTGATCTTACTTGTGATCGTGTTGGGTTTCTGAATTTTGGTGCACAACGATCCTAAGTGTGTGGATTCGTGTGGAGCTGGATTCTCACCCTACTCCAGCTCCACACGAATTCAGCTGGAGTAGGGGTGAGAATCCAGCTCCACACGAATTCCACACACTTAGGATCGTGTGCACCAAAATTCAGGAAACCAACACGATCACAAGTAAGATCAAACACGGAAACAACACAAAGAAGAAAATATGGATATCGAATGGGATGTATTTGATTGTAAATCAATCAAACCCCAACACATTACCACAAAGTGATTTCAATCTAACCTATGTAAATCAATGGTTAAAAAGATCTCAGTTTGGCTCGCTCTTGAAATCAAGAAACAATACGTTCTCTTTAAGGTCCTAGCTTAAAGAATCCGGTCCTATGAATATCAACTAACCCTAATTGATTAATCACGTTTTTCACAACTTGTTTAAGGCTGGCAAATAATTTAGCAAAGCTAAAAGGTTTCTTCAAAATCAATCATAAAAAAAACGTTACAAAGAATGGCCATTAAATAGAACAAGTTTCGGCCAATGTTGCTTGGTAAACAAGGAAATAAAACCCTAAAAGTTGTAAAGTACAACTTGACTTCTAAACTTACCCAATCATAATTAAAAAAACTTCCAAATTAGAATTGGAAACTAATAACTAACTACCCAAATCCTTCCCCAAAAAGGATTTGCCTAAAGGTGGCCAAATTCAATTTGACTTCCTTTGTTTCCTAAACTATTACTTGCCTTTATCATGCAAGATAATTGGGCCAAGTAGTATTTATTATAAACGAAATTTCCAAGCCCAAGAACATAATAATTAACGTCATTTATGGGCTGAAAATAACATAAAATAAATTACTAATTAATACTAAAAATGGCGTGATTCTCTTGTAAGCCCAAAAGCACGCCTTTCATGACTTCATGATTTCGGACTTGTGTAAGCTTCTTCAAGGTGGATCATGAATTGTTAATGAAGAAACATTCCACAAGACTTCTCCTTGAGATGGTTCGGCCCTCCAAAGCTTCACAATGAGTTGACAATAAATTGTGCAAAGCTTCCTTCATCTTCTTACTCCTTGTATCTTGTCATTGGTCCAGTCAAGATTGGTCAAGGGGATCTTGTGAATTGGGCTTTGGCAAGATGGACAAGGGTTGATTTCCATCATTCCCTCCCTCCTCGAAAGGATTCGTCCTCGACATCACCTACATCAAACAAAGATAAGTCATGTAACATTGAAAGTAGAATGAAACATTGCCATACTCACTTGGAAGTTCAATCTTGTAAGCATGTCGCCTATCCTTTCCATGACACGAAAAGGACCATCTCCTCGTGGATGAAGTTTAGATTTCCTCTTGTCAGGAAACCTCTCCTTCCTTAAGTGAATCCAAACCCAATCTCCAGGTTCGAAAATCACTTGACGCCTACCCTTATTGGCTTGCTTAGCATATTGCTCATTCCTCCTTTGAATGGTAGTTCGAAACCCTTTCATGTAACTCCCTAACAAAATCAGCTTTACTCTTTCCTTCAGCATTAACAAACTCATTAATAGGAAGAGGCAAAAATATCCAATGGAGTTATAGGATTAAAACCGTAAACAATCTCAAATAGGTGAAAGATTAGGTAGCACTATGAACAGTTCTATTGTAAGCAAACTCAATGTGAGGTAAACAACTTTCCCCAGTTCTTAAGGTTTTTCTGTATGAGAGCACGAAGTAAAGTAGACAAAGTTCTATTAACTACTTCAGTTTGCCATCAGTTTGTGCATGAGCAACAGTAGAAAACAATAACTTAGTACCTAACTTATTCCATAGAGTACGCCAAAGTGTGACAAAAACTTAACATCTCTATCACTAACAATACTCTTAGGCAAACCCATGCAATCTTACAACTTCCTTAAAGAACAATCAGCAATATGTTGAGCATCATTAGATTTAGGAGCAAGCAATAAAGTGAGACATTTTGCTAAATCTATCAACTACAACAATATGCTATCATGACCATTGCGTGACCTAGGCAAACCGAAGTACAAAATCCATAGAAATATCAATCCAAGGATGACTAGGAACAGGCAAAGGTTGATACAAACCATGAGGCTTGACTTTAGATTTTGATTGTTTACACACAATGCATTTATCACAAACACTTTTAACATCTTTAATCATGCTAGGCCAATAAAAGTGCTCATTCAAAAACAGCAAGTGTTTTAGCCAATACCAAAGTGCCCCATTAACCCTCCCCCATGGGTTTCCTTAACAAGCAACTCACGAATGGAACATTGGGGAATGCATAACTTATCCTTTTAAACAAGAAAACCATCATACATTAGAGAAGTCACCATTCGGTTTATGCACACAAAGGTTCAAGGATGGCCGTGAAAATCATGGTCAGTCTTATACAAATCCTTAATCAATTCAAAACCAAGTAGTTTAGCATGCATATAGGTAAACAAAGTGTATTTCCTAGACAATGCATCGCTACCACATTTTCATTACAGATTTGTATTTAACAACATATGGAAAGGTTTCAATGAATTCTAACCACTTAGCATGTCTCTTATTCAACTTACCTTGATCTTCAAGTACTTAAGGCTCTCGTGATCAGAATGTATGATGAAATTCCTTTGGCCATAGGTAGTGTTGCCAAACTTGTAAAGACCTTACCAAAGCATACAACTCCTTGTCATAAGTTGCATACTTCAAAGCTGCCCCATGAAGCTTTTCACTAAAAATATCGCCACGGGTTTAGATTCCCTGCATCAAAACAGCTCCAAATACCAATCCCGGAGGCCCATCACAGTGTAATTTCAAAAGCTTTATGAAAATTAGGCAAAGCAAGTAAAGGTGCATGAGTCAACATGTATTTCAATTTGTAAAGGCGTTTTCAATGCTCATCAGTCCAAACAAATGTAACATTCTTCTTCACAAGTTTATTTAAAGGTGCAGCATTAGAACTAAAATCCTTAACAAACCTTCTATAGAAACTTGCAAGACCATGAAAACTCCGTAACTTGACTAGCATTTGTAGGTCCTAGGCCAATCCATGATTGCCTTTACCTTAGACTCATCAACAGCAAATGCCTTGAGAACTCACAACATATCCCAAAAAGATTATAGATTCCATGCAAAAAGAAACACTTTTTGAGATTAGCATAAGTTGGTTCTCACGAAGTATAGCAAAACGGATTTCAAGTGTAAAACATGCTCTTCTAACGTCTTTGCTATAAACAAGTATGTTCATCAAAGTAGACCACAACAAATTTGCCAATTAAGTGACGAAAAACATGATTCATAAGTCTCATGAAAGTACTTGGTGCATTAGATAAACCAAAAGGCATACCAACCATTCATAAAGACCAAATTCGTTTTAAAAGCAGTTTTCCATTCATCACCTCTTTCATGCGAATTCTTGATAATAGCCACTTTTAAGATCAATTCTTGGAAAATATGCATGAACCATACAACTCATCAAGCATTGTCATCATAATCTAGGAATAGGGATGCCTATACTTAATAGTTATCTTGTTCACAGCACGGCAATCAAGCACACACATACGCCAAGACTCATCTTTCTTTGGCAACCAAAATGACAGGAACAGAACATGGACTTAGAAGATTCTCGAACTATACCTTTGTCAAAGGAGTTCATCCACTTGACGTTGAATCTCTTTAGTTTCCTCGGGGGTTGGCTCTATAAGCTGGAACGATTTGGGAATTTGTGCTCCAGGAATGAAATCAATTTGATGTTCAATTCCTCTTATTGGCGGCAAACCAATTGGCAACTCCTCAGGAAACACGTCTTGATATTCCTGTAAAAGAGAGTAAACAAGAACTAGGCAAAGAAGCAAGGTGATCACTATCAATGATAAGTTACAATGTCCTTTGCGATACATTAAGTACAAAGATTGCCTATCAACTAATGCTCTCCTTAATCTCATTTGGAAGAAGCAAAATAACAGATTTCTTAACATGCAAAGTACGACCTACACTATTACAAATAGAAGTTGGGCCGAGACTTTCTTGAACATTTGTCCAACTCTTGTTTCTTCTTCTCTTTGGCGGGATTTCACATCTCTTGTAGCTTGAATGATTTTAGCTTGATCTTCAAAACACTTGGGCCGGTGTCAAAAGCTCGAAGATTAAACTTTTTCCCATTGTGCACAAAGCTATAGAAATTTTCCTTGGGCATGATAAAAGACAGATCACAATCATATTGCCAAGGACGGCCAAGCCAAGATATGACTTGCTTCCATTGGAACAACATCACAATAACTTATCAACATATTTCCCAATGGTTAAAGTGAACTTTACTTGTTTTGTGACCCTAGCATCCATTGAATTATTCAACCATTGTAGTCGGTAGGGTTTAGGATGTTTCGTGCAATTCAAGTTCAACTTATTTACAAACAAAGTGCTCGCCACATTTGTGCAACTTCCACTATCAATTATCACACTACAAATTCTGTCTTGCACTAAGCAACGTGTGTGAAATATGTTTTCTCGTTGCATCAAATCATCATTATCAACTAAAGGTTGGACATTTAGAACAAGGCGAGAGACTAAAGAAAATTTACCGTCACCATACGTGTAGGGCTCATTGTCTTCACTTTCTTCACTTGATTCATGTTTCTCTTCAAGAGGTGGCATGTCGGCACAATCATCATCACTTACCACTTCACCACTATCAAGAGTTATCATCACTTTTCGAGTTGGACATTCAGCTTGCATATGACCATAACCTTGACATTTATAACATCGAACATCCCTCAATCTTGGAGTTGAAGAAGTTGACGCCGTTTTAGAAGGTTGGACAGCAACCTTGGGCGTTGTTTTTGAGACACCTTGAGGGGCACTTGACGTTGAACTTTGTGGAAATTGGCGTGGCTTGGATGGCGGATTGAAAGGGGCAAAACTCGGCTTCTTATCTCTTTGCCAAGGTGGAGTTGGTTGTGAAAACTTACCCTTCCCTTTCATGTGCCTTTCTATCTTGATGGCTTTATGGACAAGTTCATCAATATTATCAAAACTTTGTAAATCAACTTGATGAGCCAAATCAGAATGCATACCTCTTAAAAATCTTTCAATTGTAGAGTCGGGATCTTCTTGAACATTAGCCTTGATCATCAAAGCTTCCATCTCATGATAATACTCCTCAACCGATTTGTTACCTTGTACAAGTGTATGTAACTGTCTATTCAATTCACGGTTGTAGTATGAAGGGACATATTTCTTCCTCATGAGTGTTTTCATGCGACTCCATGTCTTGATTGGACTTTCACCATCTTCACGTCTAGATTGAGACAACTTATCCCACCACAAACTTGCATGATCCTTTAAGTGCATAAAGGCAAGTCGAAATTTTTTCCTTTTCGGGATAGTCATGGCCTTCAAAGAAGTGCTCAAGCTCACGAACCCAATCAAAATAAGCTTCCGGATCTGTCTTACCATGAAAAGTGGGAATTGTTAACTTAAGTGAAGTAATTGAGACTTTAGACTTGTTACCCTTAGAAGATGATTCGGACAACTCTTCCTCCTCCTCTTCATTAGATTCACTTTCGGACTCAAAAGCAGCATTATATTTAAACTTCTTGGATGAAGATTTCTTTGATGGCTTAGAAGTTGATGACTCCAAGAAATCAAGGCGGAGATTGATCTTTTGTAGTATCTGTGCAAGAGAATCATTAGCAAACTTTTGCTCAGCTTCGGTTTGAGGTTTAGAACCTCTTGGTGTATTAGTTTCGTCCTCCATTATCCTGGAAGGTTAGTAAGAAACAAAAGAAAACAACAATTGAATTCCTCTCGGGTTCTCACTATGTGGATAGTAGGAGCTCTCCTCTCTTTGATATATGTTTCTCTCGTGTATACCCTAGTCTAATACTCTCAAACTATAGAGAACTTACTATTGCAATGACTTTAAGAGATTGTCTCAACCGAGATTTTCAACAACAAGATTCACACAAGTCAAATCAAAGAAGTTCAAATAATTCACGTCACAAGAGTATTTCAGAGCACGTGTGGGTATAATTTGATTGATTCAGAAACTATGATATTTAGAAAGAGGAATCAAAGACGAGAACAACACAATTTGAATCACCAAAATCCGAGTTGTATAGCAAAAGTTATGGCACTTTTAATCCAAGGTGGTTTCAAATCAAAACTCAAGAACAAAGTGTTCTTTTTAATTTACGAAAATTAATTAAAAAAAAATACTAAAAATTAAATAACAGAAATATTAAAAGTCCGAGATTATTTTCTTTTATTGGGCCTTTTTTTTTTTTTTTTATATCACGGCCTTTTTTTTTTTTTTTTTTTTGATTTGGGCCTTTTTTTTTTTTTTTTTTTAAATTACGGCCTCTTTTTTTTTTTTTTTTTTTTTTATTCATACAACAAAAAGGACAAAACAAACTTTTAAGGTTTTGGACAAAAACCTTGTACAAACAATGACCTAGGTTCGGACAAGAACCTTAAACAACTTAGGTCAAACAAAATCTTTAAGGTTTTAAGACAAGAACCTAGTACAAGTACTTAGGTTTAAGGATGTGGCCTTGTCTTATGTGGTTCAACCTTAATTTCTCCAAACTTTAATAACTCACCAAGGACAAAGAATTTGAAAGTGCCACTTTAACAAAATTTTCAAGATTTAACTCAAGGATTTCAAATATGGTTCAAGATTCAAAATTTGATAACTTTCAAAAATCAAGAACTTCAAGAAGTTCAAGAAAGTGGTCAAGAACCAATCTTTTTCACTTGTTCAAAAAGTTTGATCAAAAGTTATTATGACAAGAGTAGATTGATGGAACTAACACAAAAAGAATTTCAAGAATTGAGCAAGAACTCACAAAGTTATGATAATTTGAAACTAGGGTTTTTAAGAAACCCTAATCTTGACACCTAGGGTTTGGACGTGAAATCAACAAATAAAACACCAAGAATCCAACACTATGAATGCAAGAAAATAGTGCAGAATATTGAGACAAAGATGGCAGCAAGGATCGAACAAGAAACACAAGAAGAACAACACAAAAACGCAAGAAAATCAAGTAACAAGATCAACTCGATTTGGGCAGATTTTAAGCACCAAGTTGCATGCGATTTTTGGACAGAATATTAATGAATTTAAGACTCAATTAATATATATATTTACTGCAGAATTTAAACTTTAAAAACAGCAGCAATTCGAAGCAAGAACAGTAGCAAAAAGATGTCAAAAATCGTAAACAACAAGAAGGCAATTTTCGGGCAGATTTGATCAACTTTGGCTTATGCGATTTTGATGAATTTAAAGACACTAACTATGACGACTTTGGACAGCAAGAAACACGTGAAAACAGCAACTAAAAGACTCCAAAAACTGCAGAAAAAATTGACGCACAAAGGACAGCAAGAACGACTCAAAAAGTAGAGCAAAATCCGAGAAGGAAAAACAAAGCGCAAACCTGAATTTTGTGATGAACAACCTATAAGCTCTGATACCAATTGATACGAATGGAGTAGGGTGAGAATCCAGCTCCACACGAATTCCACACACTTAGGATCGTTGTGCACCAAAATTCAGAAACCAACACGATCACAAGTAAGATCAAACACGGAAACAACACAAGAAGAAAAGATGGATATCGAATGGGATGTATTTGATTGTAAATCAATCAAACCCAACACATTACCACAAAGTGATTTCAATCTAACCTATGTAAATCAATGGTTAAAAAGATCTCAGTTTGGCTCGCTCTTGAAATCAAGAAACAATACGTTCTCTTTAAGGTCCTAGCTTAAAGAATCCGGTCCTATGAATAATCAACTAACCCTAATTGATTAATCACGTTTTTCACAACTTGTTTAAGGCTGCAAATAATTTAGCAAAGCTAAAAGGTTTCTTCAAAATTCAATCATAAAAAAAACGTTACAAAGAATGGCCATTAAATAGAACAAGTTTCGGCCATGTTGCTTGGTAAACAAGGAAATAAAACCCTAAAAGTTGTAAAGTACAACTTGACTTCTAAACTACCCAATCATAATTAAAAAAACTTCCAAATTAGAATTGGAAACTAATAACTAACTACCCAAATCCTTCCCCAAAAAGGATTTGCCTAAAGGTGGCCAAATTCAATTTGACTTCCTTTGTTTCCTAAACTATTACTTGCCTTTATCATGCAAGATAATTGGGCCAAGTAGTATTTATTATAAACGAAATTTCCAAGCCCAAGAACATAATAATTAACGTCATTTATGGGCTGAAAATAACATAAAATAAATTACTAATTAATACTAAAAATGGCGTGATTCTCTTGTAAGCCCAAAAGCACGCCTTTCATGGACTTCATGATTTCGGACTTGTGTAAGCTTCTTCAAGGTGGATCATGAATTGTTAATGAAGAAACATTCCACAAGACTTCTCCTTGAGATGGTTCGGCCTCCAAAGCTTCACAATGAGTTGACAATAAATTGTGCAAAGCTTTCTTCATCTTCTTACTCCTTGATCTTGTCATTAGTCCATCAAGATTGGTCAAGGGATCTTGTGAATTGGGCTTTGGCAAGATGGACAAGGGTTGATTTCCATCAAATTAAGTCCATTAAACATTTAATTATGGGCTTAAGTCTTTGTGTTTTTAATTATGGGCTAAGTAATTACTTCATCCAATTATCTTACATGGTAAAGGCAAGTATAAGTTTAGGAAACAAATGTAGCAAAAATGTGTTTTGCTTCCTCTTAAAACCGTGTGATCAATTCCTTTTTAGAAAAGGATTAGTTAGTTAGTTAGTCAAGAAGTCAAGTTGTACTTTGCAACTACTAGGGTTTTATTTCCTTTTCCTTTTTGGTAAAGCCGAAACTCATCCTTATAAAAGGAGAGCTTTGTAAACGTTTTTAATAGAGAAGTTGAATGAATGAAAGTTTTAGCTTTGCTGAAATTAAGAATTAACACTGTGTTGTTCAAGCCTTGGAGAATTATTTAATTGTCCATTGTAGAAGATTACCTTTAGCGTAACCTATAGGTGACTTCACTATTTTTCTTTATTTAAAGAGACGGCCAAATTAACTTGTTTAACTAATTGAATTTTCATAAGTTAAATTGAGTTCGTTTTTATTAAAAATGTGGGGTTTGATTTACTCATTCTTGGCGTTTTTTCCCTTGAATCTTCATCCACCCGAGTTCTTGTTGTTTGTGTGTCTTGGAATAACCTTTGTGCAGCACTATCCTACATCTTGAAGATCAAATTTGGTCAAGGAGTAAGAGCCTCGATCAACCATTCGCATCATAAAACTTGAGAGCTTGAAGCTTTTCTCTTGTTCTTTGTGAAGAACAATCCATTCCATTCATTCAAGATTGTGATTGAATCGGTAATCCTTGATAGCA
The DNA here is from genome assembly GCA_016586305.1 of Ophiorrhiza pumila. NCBI lineage: Eukaryota > Viridiplantae > Streptophyta > Magnoliopsida > Gentianales > Rubiaceae > Ophiorrhiza > Ophiorrhiza pumila. The sequence goes on along the minus strand of BLIW01000005.1, from coordinate 13,683,350 downwards.
AAGGTTCTAAGGGCAAGTCCACTTAGGGTGTTTGTTCCTAACTTCATAGGTACGTTTTTGAGTCATATATTGAATTGGGGGCTGCCTCCTTTTGTGTTCCTCAAATTGATCTTGGGTTTACGCTCTATAATCTATTTGGGTAATTAGTTCGTATCAAGTGGCGTGATCCTTTATAAGCCCAAAGACATGCCTTCTTCATGGACTTTAATACTTTGAGGAACATCTTCATGAATTGTTATTGAAGAAACATGCCAAAGAACTTCATGTTGAGATGGTTCAGCCTCCAAGTGATAAGAATCTCCAAGAACTTCACAATGTGTTGATAACAAGTTTTGCAAGGCTTGTTTCATCCTTTTGCTCCTTAGTCTTGTCATTAGTCCATCAAGATTCTCCAATGGATCATGCAAGCTTGGCTTTGGCACCATGGACATGGATGGATTGCTATCAGTACATTTCTAATTGTTGTTTGAATTTGGGGCTGCCTCCTATTGTTCTATTGTTTAAGTTCATCTTGTTGAATTCATTTCACGTAATTTTCCTCAATTGATCTTGGGTTTGCATTCTTAGAATCCATACGGGTCTAGGATCGTATCAGATTGGTATCAGAGCCAAATTGGGGGATTTTTCCATCAAAGAATTGCATATTTGATTTTTTTTCCTCTGAATTTGATATATTGTGTCATTGTTGAATTGTTGGTTCCATTGTTTGATAGATTGTGGCCAATTAAAAAAAAGTGTAAAAAAATCCGATAAAAAAAATTGCAGAAAAAAAAGTGCAAAACCGATAAAAAAATAGAAAAGAAGGCCAATTTGAGTTTTGATTCTTGAGTTTCAGTTTTGGTAACATTCAAGGTAACATTCTCACCTTGATTTCTTGGTAACTTTGTGACATTGGTTGAATTGCAAATTGTGCAGAATTTCCTTATCAATATATGCTTAGGGGGCTGCTGCACTAAGTTAATTTTTGGAATAGTGCATAGTTTTGTTGTTTTGAGGAATTAATTGTGTCTTGCAATCTACAGTCGTTGTGCTGTAATTGTGAAAGGGTGATATTTGGTCCTTGCTGAAATTGTTGTGATTCAAAGCCAACTTTGTGTCATATCATTGTGAACCATTGTCTTATTGCCTTTAATTAAAATTTGCGAGTCTTTATTGTTAGTATTGGGTAACATTCTTGATCAATGTGTGTAGTGCGCTCCTCATACGTTTAGTCCTCGAACGAGTCATAGGTCCACCAACTCCTTGCAATGGATCATCCACAAAGCTTCTTGGATGAACTTCCTCATCACCACTATTTTTAATGTTTTGATAGGATTTATCGCCACTCTTTTTAATGTTTTGATAGGATTTATTTTGTAATAATTAAAGTCCATTAACATTAATTAATTGGGCTTTGCGTTTCAGTATTAATAAGTAATTACTTGGCCCAGATATCTTGCATGATAATGGCAAGTAAAAGTTTAGGAAAGTTAAGAAGTCAAATTGGTTTTTACTTCTTAAAAGTTTAGGAAAGTAATTGAAGAAGGCAAAACGTGTTTTGCTTTCCTCAAAACCGTGTTTTAGAATTCTTTTCCATAAAGGATTTAGTTAGGGTTTCATGTTTTTGTAGCCTATTTATAGGTGAGTTTTTCACATGAAATAAAAAAAGTTGAATTTTGATAAATTAAGCATTGCTTAAATCCCTTCTTGTAGCCGTGAAAGTTGTTAAGAAAAACGTGAATGTTCAATTAATTTAAGTTGAAGATTCATAAGAACCGTGATCTTTAAGCTAAGACCTTGGAGAGAACTTACCCGCTCTTGATTTAAAGAACAAGCCAAACTGAAAACTTTTCAACTATTGATTTACATAGGTTGGATTGGATTCTTTTTGTAGTAACGTGTGGGTTTCATTGCCTTCAATCAATTCTGCCCGTTCAATATCTTTTCGTTTTCTTTGTTGTCTTCCGCATTGTCATTGTTATATTGTTCGTGATTCTTGGAAAACAACCGATCCAAAGGTGAGGGTTTCGTGTGGTTGAGGATCTCCATCCAAGGCCATTCGTATCAATTGGTATCAGAGCCCAAGGTTGTTGTTTCGTCCCCAAAAAAAAAATCCGGTTTTGTTCTTCTCGGTTTTTGTCCTACTTTTGCGTCGTTCTTGTTTCTGTTTGTTGCGTCAATTTCTGCATTTTTTTGTGGAGTCTTTTTGTTGCTGATTTCGTGTCTTTATTTCTGTCTCAAGTCGGCATAGTTCAACCTTTAAACTTCGTCAAAAATTGCATGCAATTTTGTGCTAAAATCTGTCAAAAAGCGTGTTGATCTTGCTCTCGATTTTTTACATTTTTTTGTTATGTTGCATGCTTGCTGATTTCTTTCGATCCTTGCGGTTGTTCTTTGGTGTCTAAATTCTTCACTTTTTGATTGTCTTCATAGTGTTGGATTCCTTGTATTTTCATTGTTGTGTCACGCGTCAAAAAGAATTTTAGGGTTTCGTCAAAATTTCTTGAAGTTTCGTCAAAAAATTTTAGGGTTTTAAACCTACCGCGCGACAGTTTCGGCCGTCCGAAACTCAGACAGGCGTCCGAAACTAGCGTCCGAAACTGGGGAAAAAGTTGAGCTCCCAGTAGTTTAGGTTCGGAAGGTGGGGTTCGTCCGAAACAGGCGTCTGAAACTTGAGTTCAAAATCGTACTTCTAGTAGTTTAGGTTCGGACGGTGGTGGTCGTCCGAAACAAGCTTCCGAAACTTGGGACAAAAAATTCTGCTCCCAGAAGTTTAGGTTCCGACGGGGTAGAGTGTCCGAAACAGGCGTCCGAAAGTTAAAAAAAAAGACCGTTTAAAAAAGTGTACGGTCAATTCAAAAAATATATATATATAAAAATATCTTTGGACTTTATTTTATTTATTTTCTGTTTTTTTTCATTTGAAAGAACTAAGTGTTCTTAAGTTGTGCTTGAAAATCACCAATATTGGGAGTGACACATCTTGCTCATCATTAATTCGGACTAGAGTGATTCAAGGCCCTTCTTTTTGTTTTTCTCTTGTCTACTCTTTGAAATTTTTAGTTTCTGAGGCTAATCAAGTTGTATCCACACGTGTTCTTAAATACTCTGATTTAACTTGTGTTAATATTGGTGTTGAATACTTTTGTTGAGACAAGTTCTTATAATCATTGAAATAGTAAGTTCTATAGTTTGAGAGTATTAGTATAGGGTATACACCAGAAAAGCCTTCATAATGGAGAGGAGAGTATCTACTCACCCAAATAGTGAGGAACCCGTGAGGATTTCTATATATTCTTGCGATCTCTTTACTAATCTTACAGGTACAATGGAGGAAGGAGATAGAACACCCAAAGATTCTAATCCTATATACGAAGCTGAGCAAAAGTTTGCCAATGAGGTTCTTTTTAATATGTTGCAAAAGATCAACATCCGACTTGATAACTTGGAGTCTAACTCTAAAGGATCCACCTCAAGGAAACTTAAGTATGAAAAGGAAACATCCGAGGATGAGGATGATGAAGAGGAGTTGTCGGATTCTCCAAAGAAAGGTGACAAATCAAAATTTTCAATTGCTTCTGTTAAGCTAACAATTTCTACTTTTCATGGAAAGGCAGATCCCGAGGCATATTTTGATTGGGTTCGTGAGCTTGAACACTTCTTTGAAGGCCATGATTACCCCTAAAAAGAGAAGTATAGACTTGCCTTTATGCACCTTAAGGATTATGCTAGTCTATGGTGGGATGAGGTTGTTCGAACAAGGCGTCAAGATGGTGAAAAGCCAGTCAAGACATGGAGTCAATTGAAAACACTTATGAGGAAGAAATATGCTCCTTCTCATTACAACCGTGAATTGAATAGAAAATTGCACTCTCTTGTGCAAGGTAATAAATCGGTTGAGGAGTATTACCATGAGATGGAAGCTTTGATGATCAAGGCTAACGTCCAAGAGGATCCCGACTCTACAATAGAAAGGTTTTTGAGAGGTAAGCTTTGATGATCAAGGCTAACGTCCAAGAGGATCCCGACTCTACAATAGAAAGGTTTTTGAGAGGTATGCATTCTGAATTAGCTTATCATGTGGATTTGCAAAGTTATGTTGATATTAATGAACTTGTCCACAAAGCAATTAAGATTGAAAGGCACATGAAAGGGAAGAGTAAGTTCTCACAACTGCCACCACCTTGGCGAAGGGAACAAAGGCCGAATGTTACCCCTTTCACACCATCATCTAAGCCGTGCCAATTCACCACCAACCAGCCGTCAAGTGCATCATCCCATGTCCCAAAATCAGTTCCTAAAGCTGATAATGTTACATGTGATGTGGTTCCAATGGAAGCAAGTCATATCTTGCTTGGCCGCCCTTGGCAGTTTGATTCTGATGTAATTTATCATGCCAAGAAGAATTTCTATAGCTTTGTTTATGAAGGTAAAAAGTTTAATCTTCGAGCTTTCACTCCGGCACAAGTCTTTGAAGATCAAACTCGAATCATACAAGCTACTAGAGATATGAATGCCGCCAATGAGAAGAAAGATCAAGGAAAAGACAATGTAATAGCTAGCTTTGGCCAAAAGCATGTTTTGAAATCTTGTAATAGTGTAGGCCAAGAGTCAGGTGTTAAGAAGTCTTGTTATTAGCTTCTTCTGGTGAGATTAAGAGAGCATTAGTGGATAGGCAGTCTTTGTACTTAATGATTCGCAAGGATTTTGTACTTATTGCTGATAGTGATAATCTTGCTTCTTTGCCTAGTCTTGTTTACTCTCTTTTGTAGGAATATCAAGATGTGTTTCCCGAGGAGTTACCAAATGGATTGCCGCCTATAAGAGATATTGAAAATCAAATTGATTTCATACCTGGAGTACAAATTCCAAATCATCCAGCTTATAGAGCTAACCCCGAGGAAACAAAATAGATTCAACGTCAAGTGGATGAACTCCTTGACAAAGGTATTGTACATGAGTCTCTTAGTCCTTGTTCAGTTCCTGTGATTTTAGTTCCTAAAAAGGATGAGTCTTGGCGTATGTGTGTTGACTGTCGTGCCATCAATAAAATAACTATTAAGTATAGACATCCAATTCCTAGGTTAGATGACATGCTTGATGAGTTATATGGTTCATGCATATTTACCAAGATTGATTTGAAAAGTGGATACTATCAAATTCGCATGAAAGAAGGTGATGAATGGAAAACTTCCTTTAAAACAAAGTATGGGTTGTATGAATGGTTAGTGATGCCTTTTGGTTTATATAATGCACCTAGTACTTTTATGAGGCTTATAAATCATGTTTTTCGTCACTTTATTGGCAAATTTGTTGTGGTCTATTTTGATGACATCCTTGTGTATAGCAAAACACTTGATGAGCATGTTGAACATTTAAGACAAGTGTTTGTTGTTTTGCGTGAGAACAATATAAGCTAATCTCAAAAAGTGTTCTTTTTGCATGGAATCAATTATCTTTTTGGGATATGTTGTAAGATCTCAAGGCATTGCTGTTGATGAGTCTAAAGTGAAGGCAATCATGGATTGGCCAAGACCTACATGTGCTAGTCAAGTTAGGAGTTTTCATGGACTTGCAAGTTTTTATAGGAGATTTGTTAAAGATTTTAGTTCTGTAGCAGCCCCTTTAAATGAACTTGTAAAGAAAAATGTTACATTTATATGGAATGATAAGCATGAAAACGCCTTTAAAAAGTTGAAATACATGTTGACTCACGCCCCTTTACTTGCTTTGCCTAATTTTAATAAAGCTTTTGAGATACACTGTGATGCCTCCGGGATTGGTATTGGTGCTGTTTTTATGCAGGAATCAAGGACCGTGGCTTATTTTAGTGAAAAGCTCATTGGGGCAGCTTTGAAGTGTGCAATTTATGACAAGGAGTTGTATGCTTTGGTAACGTCTTTACAAGTTTGGCAACATTATTTATGGCCAAAGGAATTCATAATACATTCTGATCACGAAAGCCTTAAATTTTTAAAGACTCAAGGTAAATTGAATAAAATTCATGCTAAGTGGTTAGAGTTTATTGAAGCCTTTCCATATGTTTTTAAATACAAATCTGGTAATGAAAATGTCGTAGCCGATGCATTATCTAGGAAATACACTTTGTTTACCTATTTGCATGCTAAGTTACTTGGTTTTGAATTGATTAAGGATTTGTATAAAGATGATCATGATTTTCACGCCAACTTTGATCTTTGCTTGAATAAACCGAATGGTGATTTCTATATGTATGACGGTTTCTTGTTTAAGAAAGATAAGTTATGCATTCCCTAATGTTCCATTCGTGATTTACTTGTTAAAGAATCCCATGGGGGTGGGTTAATGGGGCACTTTGGTATTGCTAAAACACTTGCTATTTTGAATGAGCACTTTTATTGGCCTAACATGATTAAAGATGTCAAAAGTGTTTGTGATAAATGCATTGTGTGTAAACAATCGAAATCTAAAGTAAAGCCTCATTGTTTGTATCAACCTTTGCCTGTTCCTAGTCATCCTTGGATTGATATTTCTATGGATTTTGTACTTGGATTGCCTAGATCACGCAATGGTCATGACAGCATTTTTTTTTGTAGTTGATAGATTTAGTAAAATGCCTCACTTTATTGCTTGTTCTAAATCTAATGATGCTCAACACGTTGTTGATTTGTTCTTTAAGGAGATTGTAAGGTTGTATGGTTTGCCTAAGAGTATTGTTAGTGATAGAGATGTTAAGTTTTTGTCACACTTTTGGCGTACTCTTTGGAACAAGTTAGGCACTAAGTTATTGTTTTTCACTGTTGCACATCCACAAACTGATGGGCAAACTGAAGTAGTTAATAGGACTTTTTCTACTTTATTGCGTGCTCTTATACAGAAAAACTTAAAGAACTGGGAGGGGTGTTTACCACACATTGAGTTTGCTTATATCCGTACTGTTTATAGTGCTACTAATCTTTCACCTTTTGAGATTGTATATGGTTTTAATCCTATAACTCCATTGGATATTTTGCCTTTACCTGTTAATGATTTTGTTAATGCTAAAGGTAAAAAGAAAGCTAATTTTGTAAGGGAGTTACATGATAGGGTTCGAGCTAACATTGAAAGGCGAAATGAGCAATATGCTAAGCAAGCCAATAAGGGTAGAAAACAAGTGATTTTCGAACCAGGTGATTGGGTTTGGATTCACTTGAGAAAAGAGAGGTTTCCCGACAAAATGAAATCCAAACTTCATCCACGAGGAGATGGTCCTTTTCGAGTCTTGGAAAGGATAGGCGACAATGCTTACAAAATTGAGCTACCAAGTGAGTATGGCAATGTTTCATCTACATTCAATGTTTATGATTTATCATTGTATGATGTAGGTGATTCGAGGATGAATCCTTTCGAGGAGGGAGTGAATGATAGTAATCCATCCATGTCCATGGTGCCAAAGCCAAGCTTGCATGATCCATTGGAGAATCTTGATGGACCAATTACAAGACTAAGGAGCAAAAGGATGAAACAAGCTTGAAAAGCTTCTTATCAACACGCTGTGAAGTTCTTGGAGATTCTTATCACTTGGAGGCTGAACCATCTCAACATGAAGTTCTTTGGCATGTTTCTTCAATAACAATTCATGAAGATGTTCCTCAATGTTCTACATTGGAACTTAAGGAAATTCCACCTTGAAGAAGCTTGCATGGCCGAAAATATTGAAGTCCATGAAGAAAGCGTGTCTTTGGGCTTATAAAGGATCACGCCACTCTTTTTAATGTTTTGATAGGATTTATAGCCACTCTTTTTAATGTTTTGATAGGATTTATTTTGTAATAATTAAAGTCCAGTAACATTAATTAATTGGGCTTTGCGTTTCAGTATTAATAAGTAATTACTTGGCCCAATTATCTTGCATGATAATGGCAACTAAAAGTTTAGGAAAGTTAAGAAGTCAAATTGGTTTTTGCTTCTTAAAAGTTTAGGAAAGTAATTGAAGAAGGCAAAACGTGTTTTGCTTTCCTCAAAACCGTGTTTTAGAATCCTTTTCCATAAAGGATTTAGTTAGGGTTTCATGTTTTTGTAGCCAATTTATAGGTGAGTTTTTCACATGAAATAAAAAAAAAGTTGAATTTTGATAAATAAAGCTGATACGAATGGAGTAGGGTGAGAATCCAGCTCCACACGAATTCCACACACTTAGGATCGTTGTGCACCAAAATTCAGAAACCAACACGATCACAAGTAAGATCAAACACGGAAACAACACAAGAAGAAAAGATGGATATCGAATGGGATGTATTTGATTGTAAATCAATCAAACCCAACACATTACCACAAAGTGATTTCAATCTAACCTATGTAAATCAATGGTTAAAAAGATCTCAGTTTGGCTCGCTCTTGAAATCAAGAAACAATACGTTCTCTTTTAAGGTCCTAGCTTAAAGAATCCGGTCCTATGAATAATCAACTAACCCTAATTGATTAATCACGTTTTTCACAACTTGTTTAAGGCTGCAAATAATTTAGCAAAGCTAAATGGTTTCTTCAAAATTCAATCATTAAAAAAAACGTTACAAAGAATGGCCATTAAATAGAACAAGTTTTGGCCATGTTGCTTGGTAAACAAGGAAATAAAACCCTAAAAGTTGTAAAGTACAACTTGACTTCTAAACTACCCAATCATAATTAAGAAACTTCCAAATTAGAATTGGAAACTAATAACTAACTACCCAAATCCTTCCCCAAAAAGGATTTGCCTAAAGGTGGCCAAATTCAATTTGACTTCCTTTGTTTCCTAAACTATTACTTGCCTTTATCATGCAAGATAATTGGGCCAAGTAGTATTTATTATAAACGAAATTTCCAAGCCCAAGAACATAATAATTAACGCCATTTATGGGCTGAAAATAACATAAAATAAATTACTAATTAATACTAAAAATGGCGTGATTCTCTTGTAAGCCCAAAAGCACGCCTTTCATGGACTTCATGATTTCGAACTTGTGTAAGCTTCTTCAAGGTGGATCATGAATTGTTAATGAAGAAACATTCCACAAGACTTCTCCTTGAGATGGTTCGGCCTCCAAAGCTTCACAATGAGTTGACAATAAATTGTGCAAAGCTTCCTTCATCTTCTTACTCCTTGATCTTGTCATTGGTCCATCAAGATTGGTCAAGGGATCTTGTGAATTGGGCTTTGGCAAGATGGACAAGGGTTGATTTCCATCAAAAGCATTGCTTAAATCCCTTCTTGCAGCCGTGAAAGTTGTTAAGAAAAACGTGAATGTTCAATTGATTTAAGTTGAAGATTCATAAGAACCGTGATCTTTAAGCTAAGACCTTAGAGAGAACTTACCCGCTCTTGATTTACAGAACAAGCCAAACTGAAAACTTTTCAACTCTTGATTTACATAGGTTGGATTAGATTCTTTTTGTAGTAACGTGTGGTTTGATTGCCTTCAATCAATTCTGCCCATTCAATATCTTTCGTTTTCTTTGTTGTCTTCCCCATTGTCATTGTTATTTTGTTCGTGATTCTTGGAAAACAACCGATCCAAAGGTGAGGGTTTCGTGTGGTTGAAGATCTCCATCCAAGGCCATTCATATCACGTACCTATCAAATAAGTAATGAACACCCTTAGAAAACCTGTCCTTAGAACCTTCACTATCCAAGAATCCAAACAATCAAACCCTTTGATTGAATAGAATCGAATGTTCTTCACAAAGAACAAAAGGAAAGTTTTAAGCAAAACTCACAAAATTTAAAAAAATGTCTAAAGTCTGCAGTTAACGTACATGAGATCGCCTTTTATAGGCTCACAAAAACCCGAAGGAAAAAGTCAACAAAAATTCAAAAATAACGTTCAACAGAAGTTTCGGACGGTACTTCGGACTCCTGGGATTGTCCGAACCTATTTGACTGGAAACATGTAAAAACTCATCGTGCGATATTTTCGGACGGCCGAACCTCAAGAGGAGCATCCGATCCTAAGTTCCGGACGGTCAAAACTCCCCTGCAGCATCCGAACCTAAACTTCAGAGACTCATCATTCTCTCCAACATTTCGGACGGTCTTTGAAATAAGGTGGATGCATCCGAACCTATCTTTCGGATGGCCGAAAGTCTATGAGGTCGTCCGAACCTATCTGTTTTTCATCTCTTCTTCCTTCCAACGCCTCATTTCGATCCACCGAAACATTGAACTCCATCCTAGTCACTTCCAAGAAAGAAATGATTGTTGTGTCCTCCTCACGAGGTTCACGAACAAGTTCACGCTCAAATATGTCCTTGATCAACGCGTGTAGTGCACTCCTCATATGCTTAGTCCTCGAATGCGTCAAAGGTCCTCCAACTCCTTGCAATAGATCATCCACAAAGCTTCTTGGGTTAGCTTTCTTATCACCTTTTTTCACCATTGATTAATAAACCTGCAAAATTAGTATGAAACAACAAGAAAATACAAGATTTCCTCACGGGATCTCACTTTGGGGAGTAGGTAAACTTACTCTCTTTTGGTAGTGTTTTCTCTTGTTTATCCTAGCTAATACTCTCAAGTAATGAATTTGTTAGAACTATTGAGTCTTACCAAGTTCAATGACTTAAAAAACAAGTCTCAATCAACAAGTTCCACAACAAAAATTACACAAGTAAAAACCAAAGAGAATTCAAAGAAAAAAAACATTTCACAAGAAGCTTGAGATCACGTGTGGGTTTAAATTGATTTCACTTCAAAATCCAAGGAAAACAGAAAGTAGACTCAAAGACGAAAATATAGCAATTTGAATCAATTGATTCCGAGTTGTATTGAGCAAGATATGGCTATTTCAAGTTGGTGGTATTTCAAAGAAACAAGTTAAAACACTTAGTCCTTTTCAAATAGAATGGTCCAACATATTTTTTTTGCATTGGGCCTTTTTTATATATATATATAAGTCGGCCTTTTTTTTATAAGGCAGCCCCCCCTTTTTTTTAATTCGAACAATAACCTAGGACAAATCAAAAGTGTTAAGGTTTTAAGACACAATCCTAGGATTTAAGGTTATTTGTCTTATATTGTCCAAACAAACCTAGGATTTAAGGTTTTTGTCTTGTCTTAACCTTAAATTTCAGCAATAAAGAACCTTCAAGAAAACACCAACAATTCGGATTTTGAATATGCCACTTTAACAAGATATTCAATATTTGTAACAAAGATCAAGAATCAAGCTCAAGAATCAAATTTTGACAACTTTGGAATTTCAAGATTTTCAAGAAGTTCGAGAAAGTCTCCAAGAACTAATCTTTTTTACTTGAAACAAAAACTCAACCAAAACACAAGATGATATAGAGAGAATAATGAAATCAACACAAACGAAAGAAAGACAATCGGCTAAAAATCAAACAAGTAATGAACTTTTAACCAAAACCCTAGTTGATAAACCCTAGTTTGACGTGTATAGCAGCAATGAAAACTGAATGAATCCTGCACTATGATCATGAACAAAACAATGCAGAACGTGACACAAAGAACGGCAAGAATGATGCAACACGAAACAACAAAAGAAAGACACAAAACCGCAAAAAAGATAAGCAAGAAAATTTGCGATTTGTGCAGATTTCAGCAAAGATTTTGCATACGATTTTGATATCAATGTGAACGAATTTAATAGCTGAATCTAACACAAATTAAGACAGTAAGAAGGACACAAAAATAGTAGCAAAGAAGGACGTAAAACAGCAGCACAAGAAAAGATGCAAAACAGCAAGAAAATGGGAAAACAAAGAAACGGATCAACCTGAATTTTTGAGACAACAACGTATGCTTTGATACCAATTGATGTGAGTTGTCGAGGCTTGAAGATCCTGGACCAAACAATTTCCACAATCTTTGGATTGTTTTTTTTTTAAATGAAACACAATTTATATATAACTGGGCAAAATATAATGCTGGATATACCCAAGCATTGTTACAAAAGATTAAAGCAGTAAATGTGGAGTACTACTCCATTACAAGATTATATGATTGAAAATATATGGAAGCAAACTTAAGAAAACATCAACTCTAGTATCTACTAGAGTATAATTTTCTAGGTTGCAAGCAAAATGTCCAAAAACAGTTTGTGTGACCTATCCTCCACAAAAATTGATTCCTACATATATACTACCCTTATCTCTGTACAAATCAGTCATCATCAAATGTCAAATACCCAGCACATATTATCCTTGCTGGTTCAGTATGACCAAAGCCTTGTGCACAAGCCATGGTCGAAGCAGATTCGTCAAAACATCCCGTACGTTACAATCCAAGACAAGACAAAGCATGCTCGCAACAAACCGTACAAGAGAGAGTCAGCAAAAGAAAAAAGAGGCAATGATATTTGTGCCTTTACAGATTTCTGGTTAGCAGCAGCAAAACATCCACTTCAGCGTATCCATTTCAGCCATATGTGAGGTAAAGGCATAACCAATGTAACATCAGTCTAGGTTGATGATTGGGAACTAAATATTTGAGCAGCATTTCCCCTGTATGCTCCCTTATTCCACAGTCTCATCACACAGCATATCAACATCAAAATCACTCAAAGTAATCAGCAAGCTCAACACTATTAACTGCTGCAAATCAGAAATCAGTTCGCAGACTTAAGAGGCAAATAGCCCTAACTTCGGCAGGCTGTGGCCAAACAGTACCTTCTTCCTAAGCATGTAAAGCTAGATCCTAACATCTCATCATCAGGCCAGATCTTAAACGTATCAACATGACAGAATCCCAGAAACTGTAGCCTATCCCAAGCTAAGACAAGCATCAATATTAAGATTATACTTACATCTCTATCTTTTGGACCATTTGTATATCACCAAAGGGACGAAATAACACTGACTTCCCACGCATGATATGGAAACTATCTCATCTTAGGTTCCATCGTTTGCCTTCTGAATAGCATAGAAATGGGTTGCGCTCCCTATGTTTCCTCCCCCATGTCATGCTAGCTTTGGGGCTTAGTAATGCATCCATGTACTGGGTTAGCTTTTTTGGCTTTTGGCATTTTTCCATTTTGTCAAGGAAGCAGTAGAGTATATCTTGAGGTTCCTCCTCAAAGCTATGCTCCGTCCACAATCTTCGGATTGTTGCTGCACGAAAATGTAAGAAAACAGGACACAAAAATAGATTTTTGGGCGGATGAAATTCAAGGGGAACGAAAAGGTTAGATTTGAAGTTAATCAAACCCCCACGTTTAAACAAATGAATTTGATTCAACCCGTGAAAATTCAAGAGTTAAACTAAATTGATTTGGCTTGTTCCTGAAATCAAGAACTCGGTTAAGCTCACCTAAAGGTCACGCTAAAGGATTGCTTTACAATGAAGAACAGACTTGAACTCCAAGGTTTTGACAATACAAAGTGTTAATCTGAAATTAGAAAGGCTAAAATTCACAAAATTCTCTCCTAAAAACGTTCAAGAGGCCTTCCTTACATAAGGAATTAATTTGGCCCCAAGGAAAGTAAAACAAACCCTAACAAGAAGTCAATTTCGAATTGAACTTCACTAACTAATCAATCCCAATTTAGGAAACTTTCCAAATTGGAAAAGGAAACTAATAACTAACTTACTTTCCTAAAAGAATTACTTTTCCTAAACGATGGGAGATTACTTTCCTAATTATCATGCAAGATAATTGGGCCAAGTAATTAACTTATTAAAAAAATGAATTAATTAAAGCCCACATTAAGGTTCAGACTTAATTAATTAAAGGCAAATAAATCCTATGAATTAAAAGGTAATGGCGTGATCCATTGAAGGCAAAGCCAAGCACGCCATCTTGGTTTTCAATAGGTCCATGAATTCGCGACGGTAATCTGCCAGAATCACCTCACTCATTTTGGTTGGAAGCTTCAACGATGATAACGTTAGAATCTCATAAAACGTAAAACATAAAAGTTGTAGATCTATGCCTTATCATTCCAGGGCCACTTGAATCACGAAATTTTGAGTTATATTGAGAGAGATACATCAAGAATTACAAAATGTGATAGAATCTTTTAGCATTTTAATATTTGACTTTGGCACCATGGACATGGACACGGCTCATTTGCATCACACGCCTTAAGAACTGATAGTTAACTTATTCATATACTTTGGTCCAACCCGAAAATCTACTAACACGAGAGCTAATTCGCAAGTTACATTAGGTAACCCCCACATTGCTCACCTTTTAGTGTTTTAGTTAAGGAGTGGCCAAATTGCTTGAAAGTTATTTGGCGTGTGGTTTGCTTTGTCTTTTAGTATTTTCCTTATCCAGTTGTGGTGGATATCATCTAGAGAATAGCTAGATAATCCTATTTCTTGTTGACTTAGTTAGTTAATAAGTTAGTAAGTTAGTTAGTAGTTAGTTACAAGGATTCAATGACTTAACAATGAAATGAAGATGTTCCTTTCGATAGCTCCAAAAGTGGAAAAAACAAGCGCATGTCGTAGGGCTATACCCTGCGAGTGTGGTGAATCTCGTCGAGAGCTTCGAAATGGGGTATTACGGTGGCGATTTTGAACTCGAACGAGAAGAGTAAGAGAACATTTCGTGGGTTGGTCGGCTAATAGCATTTTGACTTGCTTGTACATTTGGTCTTCACTAATGGAAAAAAAGTGAATGGACTGCTTGGGGAATGTTTCTTACATTACCTTTGAGAAAAATCGCAATGTTTCACTGACTTTGGAGCTCAACGAATTGCCATCCCCAAGATTTGTCTAAAAGGTTCCTAAAAGGCTTAGAAAAAGGTCGAAAACACATGGAAGGATTAAACCATCACCAATAAAGTCAAACACGCACTCTTACCTTGTTTAATGAATCTCGCATTAGAGAGTTTATCATTAGTTTGCTTTGCTGTTTTGTTAATAGCATGTTTGTATACGTTAATTCACGCCTTAAGCATTGTTAATCAACTCATTCATATACTTTCGTCAAACCCTCAAAGCTACAAAACCAGAATCTGATTCACACATTAGTTAGTTAACTCACACATTGTGCGCTTGTTAGCGTTTTGGTTAAGAGAGTGGCCGAATTACTTGCAAGTTATATGGCGTGCATTTTGCTTTGTCTTTTGGTAGTTTCCTTATCTAGTTGTGGCCGGCATCATCTATAGGATGGTTAGATAATCCTAGTTCTTGTTGACTTCGAAACGGCGTGTTACGGAGGCGATTCCTAACTCGTACTAGAAGAGTAAGAGAACCTTGCAAGGGTTAGTCGGTCAATGGCATTTTGACTTGCTTTTACATTTGGTCTTCACAGGCACATACAAAGTGAATGGAGTGCATTGAGAATGTTTCTTACATTACCTTTAAGAAAAATTGCAAAGTTTCATCGACTTTGGAGCTCAACGAGTTGTCTTCTTGAAGATGTATCTAAAAGGTTTCTAAAAGGCTTAGAAGAAGGTCGGAAACATTTGGAAGGATCAAACAATCACCAAATCATGGCCAAAAGTCAAACACGCGCCTTTACCTTATTTAATGAATCCAGTATAAGAGAGTTTGTCATTAGTTTGCTTTGCTGTTTTCTTAATGTCGCGTTTGTATACTTCAACCACGCCTTAAGAACTGTTAGTTAGCCTATTCATATACTTTGGTCCAACCCGAAAAGCTACTAACACGAGAGCTAATTTGCAAGTTACATTAGGTAACCCCCACATTGCTCGCCTTTTAGTGTTTTGGTTAAGAAAGTGGCCGAATTGTTTGAAAGTTATTTGGTGTGTGGTTTGCTTCGTCTTTTAGTATTTTCCTTATCCAGTTATGGCGGGTATCATATAGAAAATGGCTAGATAATCCTATTTTTTGTTGTCTTAGTTAGTTAATAAGTTAGTAAGTTAGTTAGTAGTTAGTTACAAGGAGTCAATGACTTAACAACGAAATGAAGATTTTCCCTTCGTTAGCCCCAAAAGTGGAAAAAACAAGCGCATGTCGTGGGGCTATGCCCCGTGAGTGTTGTAAATCTCGTCGAGAGCTTCAAAACGGGGTATTACGGTGGCGATTTTGAACTCAGACGAGAAGAGGAAGAGAACCTTGCGTGGGTTGGTCGGCCAATGGCATTTTGACTTGCTTGTACATTTGGTCTTCACTAATTCAAACAAAGTGAATGGAGTGCTTGGGAAATGTTTCTTACATTACCTTTGAGAAAAATCGCAATGTTTCACCAACTTTGGAGCTCAACGATTTGCCATCCCAAAGATGTGTCTATAAGGTTCCTAAAAGGCTTAGATGAAGGTCAAAAACACTTGAAAGGATCAAACCATCACCAATAAAGTCAAACACACGCTCTTACCTTGTTTAATGAATCTCGCATTAGAGAGTTTATCATTAGTTTTCTTTGCTGTTTTATTAATGGCATGTTTGTATACTATAATTCACGCCTTAAGCGTTGTTAGTGAACTTATTCATCTACTTTCGTCAAACCCTCAAAGCTACAAAACCAGAAGCTGATTCACACGTTATGTTATTTAACTCACACATTGTACACTTGTTAGCATTTTGGTGAAGAGAGTGGCCGAATTGCTTGCAAGTTATTTGGCGTGAGTTTTTCTTTGTCTTTTAGTAGTTTCCTTATCTAGTTGTGGCCGGCATCATCTATAGGATGGCTAGATAATCCTAGTTCTTGTTGACTTAGTCAGTTAATAAGTTAGTTAGTTAGTTAGTTAGTTAGTTAGTTGGTTAGTTAGTTAGTTAGTAGTTAGTTACAATGAGTCAAAGACTAATATTGACACGTACACGTCCCTTTCGATAGCCCCGAAAGTGGTCAAAACAAGTAAATTTGGCCAAAAGCAAGCGTATATCATGGGGCTATGCCCTACGAGTCTTGTAGATCTCTTCGAGAGCTTCGAAACGGGGTATTACGGAGGTGATTCCTAACTCGTACGAGAAGAGGAAGAGAACCTTGCAAGGGTTAGTTGGTCAATGGCATTTTGACTTGCTTTTACATTTGGTCTTCACAGGCACAAACAAAGTGAATGGAGTGCATTGAGAATGTTTCTTACATTACCTTTAAGAAAAATTGCAAAGTTTCATCGACTTTGTAGCTCAACGAGTTGCCTTCTTGAAGATGTATCTAAAAGGTTTCTAAAAGGCTTAGAAGAAGGTCGGAAACATTTGGAAGGATCAAACAATCACCAAATCATGGCCAAAAGTCAAACACGCGCCTTTACCTTATTTAATGAATCCAGTATAAGAGAGTTTGTCATTAGTTTGCTTTGCTGTTTTCTTAATGTCGTGTTTGTATACTTCAACCACGCCTTAAGAACTGTTAGTTAACCTATTCATATACTTTGGTCCAACCCGAAAAGCTACTAAAACGAGAGCTAATTTTCAAGTTACATTAGGTAACCCCCACATTGCTCGCTTTTAGTGTTTTGGTTAAGAAAGTGGCCGAATTGCTTGAAAGTTATTTGGTGTGTGGTTTGCTTTGTCTTTTAGTATTTTCCTTATCCAGTTATGGCGGGTATCATATAGAGAATGGCTAGATAATCCTATTTTTTGTTGTCTTAGTTAGTTAATAAGTTAGTAAATTAGTTAGTAGTTAGTTACAAGGAGTCAATGACTTAACAACGAAATGAAGATGTTCCCTTCGATAGCCCCAAAAGTAGAAGAAACAAGCGCATGTCGTGGGGCTATGCCCCGTGAGTGTTGTAAATCTCGTCGAGAGCTTCAAAACGGGGTATTACGGTGGCGATTTTGAACTCAGGCGAGAAGAGGAAGAGAACCTTGCGTGGGTTGGTCAGCCAATGGCATTTTGACTTGCTTGTACATTTGATCTTCACTAATTCAAACAAAGTGAATGGAGTGCTTGGGAAATGTTTCTTACATTACCTTTGAGAAAAATCGCACAATGTTTTACAAACTTTGGAGCTCAACGAATTGCCATCCCAAAGATGTGTCTATAAGGTTCCTAAAAGGCTTAGAAGAAGGTCAAAAATACTTGGAAGGATCAAACCATCACCAATAAAGTCAAACACGCGCTCTTACCTTGTTTAATGAATCTCGCATTAGAGAGTTTATCATTAGTTTGCTTTGCTGTTTTATTAATGGCATGTTTGTATACTTTAATTCACGCCTTAAGCGTTGTTGGTCAACTCATTCATCTACTTTCGTCAGACTCTCAAAGCTACAAAACCAGAAGCTGATACATACGTTACGTTATTTAACTCACACATTGTACACTTGTTAGCATTTTGGTTAAGAGAGTGGCCGAATTGCTTGCAAGTTATTTGGTGTGTGTTTTGCTTTGTCTTTAAGTAGTTTCCTTATCTAGTTGTGGCCGGCATCATCTATAGGATGGCTAGATAATCTTAGTTCTTGTTGACTTAGTTAGTTAATAATTTAGTTAGTTAGTTAGTAGTTAGTTACAAGGAGTCAAAGACTAACAATGACACGAACACATCCATTTTGATAGCCCCGAAAGTGGTCAAAACAAGGTAATTTAGCAAAAAAAAGAGTATATCATGGGACTATGCCCTATGAGTCTTGTAGATCTTGTCGAGAGCTTTGAAATGGGTTATTACGGAGGCGATTCTGAACTCGGACGAGAAGAGGAAGAGAACCTTGCAAGGGTTAGTCGGTCAATGGCATTTTAACTTTCTTTTACATTTGGTCTTCACCGGTACAAACAAAGTGAATGGAGTGCATTGAGAATGTTTCTTACATTACCTTTAAGAATAATATCAAAGTTTCATCGACTTTGGAGCTCAACGAGTTGCCTTCTTGAAGATGTATCTAAAAGGTTTCTAAAAGGCTTAGAAGAAGGTCGGAAACATTTGGAAGAATCAAACAATCCCCAAATGATGGCCAAAAGTCAAACACGCGCCTTTACCTTGTTTAATAAATCTAGTATAAAAGAGTTTGTCATTAGTTTGCTTTGCTGGTTTGTTAATGTCGTGTTTGTATACTTCAACCACACCTTGAGAACTGTTAGTTAACTTATTCATATACTTTGGTCCAACCCGAAAAGCTACTAACACGAGAGCTAATTTGCAAGTTACATTAGGTAACCCCCACATTGTTCGCCTTTTAGTGTTTCGGTTAAGAAAGTTGCCGAATTGCTTGAAAGTTATTTGGCGTTTTGTTTGCTTTCTCTTTTAGTATTTTCCTTATCCAGTTGTGGCGGGTATCATCTAGAGAATGGCTAGATAATCCTATTTCTTGTTAACTTAGTTAGTTAATAAGTTAGTAAGTTAGTTAGTAGTTAGTTACAAGGAGTCAATGACTTAACAACGAAATGAAGATGTTCCCTTCGAAAGCCCCAAAAGTGGAAAAAACAAGCGCATGTCGTGGGGCTATGCCTCGTGAGTGTTGTAAATCTCGTCGAAAGCTTCGAAACGGGGTATTACGGTGGCGATTTTGAACTCAGACGAGAAGAGGAAGAGAACCTTGCATGGGTTGGTCGGCCAATGGCATTTTGACTTGCTTGTACATTTGGTCTTCACTAATTCAAACAAAGTGATGGAGTGTTTGGGAAATGTTTCTTACATTACCTTTGAGAAAAATCGCAATGTTTCACCAACTTTGGAGCTCAACGAATTGCCATCCCAAAGATGTGTCTATAAGGTTCCTAAAAGGCTTAGAAGAAGGTCAAAAACACTTGGAAGGATCAAACCATCACCAATAAAGTCAAACACGCGCTCTTACCTTGTTTAATGAATCTCGCATTAGAGAGTTTGTCATTAGTTTGCTTTGCTTTTTTGTTAATGGCATGTTTGTATACTTTAACTCACGCCTTAAGCGTTGTTAGTCAACTCATTCATCTACTTTCGTCAGACCCTCAAAGCTACAAAACCAGAAGCTGATTCACACGTTACGTTAGTTAACTCACACATAGTGCGCTTGTTAGCGTTTTGGTTAAGAGAGTGGCCGAATTGCTTGCAAGTAATTTGGCGTGTGTTTTGCTTTGTCTTTTAGTAGTTACCTTATCTAGTTGTGGCCGACATAATCTATAGGATGGCTAGATAATCCTAGTCCTTGTTGACTTAGTTAGTTAATAAGTTAGTTAGTTAGTTAGTTAGTAGTTAGTTACAAGGAGTCAAAGACTAACAATGACACGAACACATCCCTTTCGATAGCCCCGAAAGTGGTCAAAACAAGTGAATTTAGCAAAAAAAAGCGTATATCATGGGGCTATGCCCGATGAGTCTTGTAGATCTCGTCGAGATCTTAAAAATGGGGTATTACGGAGGCGATTCCGAACTCGGACGAGAAGTGGAAGAGAACCTTGAAAGGGTTATTCGGTCAATGGAATTTTGACTTGCTTTTACATTTGGTCTTCACCGGCACAAACAAAGTGAATGGAGTGCATTGAGAATGTTTTTTACATTACCTTTAAGAATAATCGCAAAGTTTCATCGACTGTGGAGCTCAACGAGTTGCCTTCTTGAAGATGTATTTAAAAGGTTTCTAAAAGGCTTAGAAGAAGTTCGGAAACATTTTGAAGGATCAAACAATCACCCAATCATGGCGAAAAGTTAAACACATGCCTTTACCTTGTTTAGTTAATCTAGTATAAGAGAGTTTGTCATTAGTTTGCTTTGCTATTTTGTTAATGTCGTGTTCGTATACTTCAACCACGCCTTAAGAACAGTTAGTTAACTTATTCATATACTTTGGTCCAACCCGAAAAGCTACTAACACGAGAGCTAATTCGGAAGTTACATTAGGTAACCCCCACATTGCTCGCTGATGTGAATCCCACATCGGTTCCACAAGGAGATCCAGGCTAGTATATAAGTTTGGGTCAAACCTCACTTGGACACCATGGTTTTTAGGTTGAGTTAGGGTTCACCTTATCATTTGGTATCAGAGCTACTTGTGCGAACCACACCCTGCTCCTTGAGCTACGACCGACAGAATGCCGAAGGAGGCAATTGAGGCCCCGGGTGTCTGTCAGATTGCCGACTGAGGCAGTCGGCTCTTTAAGAGTGGTGAATGATGTTAATCCCTGCTCCTTGGGCTACGACCGACAGAACGCCGACGGAGGCAGTTGAGGCCTCGGGGGTCCGTCAGATGGCCGACTGAGGCAGTCGGCTCTTTAAGAGTGGGTGAATGATATGAATCCCATATCGGTTCCTCAAGGAGGTCCAGGCTAGTATATAAGGTTGGGTCAAACCTCACTTGGACACCATGGTTTTCAGGTTGAATTAGGGTTCACCTTATCACTCGCCTTTTAGTGTTTCGGTTAAGAAAGTGGCCGAATTACTTGAAAGTTATTTTGCGTGTGGTTTGTGATACGGATGCAAATCGAGGCTTGATGTCCTGGATCTCTGAAACCACACTTCTATGGATCGTTGTTAGCAAAACTCGAACAAGACTTGATAAGTTGGTTTTACACCAACTTAAATGGCTTAATCCACTTAGCTTTTGACTTGTTTTTCATAAGTTAGTGCAATGATTTGTTTGTTGTGGTGCATTTATGTGGTTGGCAATTGGTTGTACTAAAATGGTTAAAAGAGACAAAAAATGATGATGAACTTAGGCAATTGTGTGCATGATGTTAATTGGCAAGGTTGAGAGATCAAAACAACTAGGAAAATGGATGAAACCGGAAGGAATTTGGTAAGCTAAATTTAGGGTTTTGGCAGATTTGGTTGGTGAAATTCATATGGGTATAACTCTCTTGATATTAATCCAATTGGTGAGTTCTTTGGTGTTCTGAAAAGCTCTTCGAATGCATTACACTTCTTATGTTTTAACTATTTTCCAATATTGTGTGCAAGACTATGAAATATAAGTTTTTTTCGGAATATCAGTTTTAGGGTTTTAGGGTTTTACCTGCCTGCCACGGTTTGGTGTTTTGATGATATCTTGAGTTTCAGGTACCTGATGAGGTTGTTTCTTGATTCATTGGAAAGTTAAGAGAGGGATCTAGAATTCTTAAGTTCACCACCAAGACTGAATCATAGGCTAAGACGTATTTACTTGGTGCTGGAATGAATACTAAGTCACACATAGTCTTTCATTGTATTGATTAGCATGCCATTCTCGCACAGCCTTGCCAACACACCTTGCCAAATCTTGCCAACAAACTCTGCCACATCTTGCCGTGCCTTGCCAATGCACCATGCCAAGCATTTGCTACACTTTGCCACGCTCATGGACTAATTTCTGGCACACCATTACAACACACTACCTTGGAACACCATTAGCACCCTTTGGCATGACATTTGCACATTCTTGGCATGCCATTCATACACCTCGGCACACCATCACAATTCACATTGTGGGCATCATCATCACTTCACAACTATTTCACCATCATTTCACTTGTTTTCATACTAAAAAGCTAGGACATGGACATCACTTGAGCATCCACTACACACGAATCATTTGCACACTTTTGGCACAACATTGGCACCTTGCCACACCACTTGAGCACAACTGATCATCCTACATTTAGCAAGCAATGATTTGGAATAAGAAAGGAAAATGTCCTACGACATGTCGTAGGCCAAATTTGGAGAAGAAACAAATGGCTTACAACATGTCGTAAGCCATTTCTTGAAGGAAAAAAATTTTGCCCACGACATGGAAGAGAAATTTTGTCCTACGACATGTCGTAGGCCAATTCTGGAACAAGAGCTTTTAGCCTACGACATATCGTAGGCTAATTGTAAGATGGTTGCTAAAAAAATGGCAAAGTGTTGAAGAGTTGCTTCATGGGTTTTCAGCTTTGTCACACTTCAGTCGTTTGGTCATAACTTTCTCGTTTTAGCTCCAAATTGGGTGATTCAAATGGCTTTGGATAGCTAAGACAAATGATACGACTTTCATGTTTTAAGTTTTCCCTAATTCATAGTGTATCACGATCAAATCTTTGTGGGAAGTCGCTGCCATGAAGTATTTTGTGTTGAGTTCTAGATAAATGGCTAAGTGTTTAACTTCTGATTTTCTGAAATTCCAGGCAGCTGAAGGCGTGGTGTTCGTTGGCAAGAAGGCTTGAATCTTTAAAGACTAGCCTGCTTGGAAGCTCGCTGAGCAGCTAAAGGCGTGGAAGCTCGAGGATCGAAGGCGTGAAGCTAGGAAGCTGGAAGGCGTGCTGTGGACGTCAAGGGCGTTGAAGGCGTGTTCCGAGGAAGACTAAAAGAGCTGGGTTGCTGAAGGAAGTTTTCAAACTTCAAATTTCACTTCTTGGGCTAAATTTTAGTCATTTCTTTGAAGGCCATTTTGCGTAATACTTTATACATTTTATGTTGCGTATTAGTTACGTTTTCCCAACTCTATATATAGGGAAGGTAGCTAACATGTAAGGGGGATTCATCATTCAATATTCACATTTTTCCATATTGTAACCGACTTTTGATTTTAAAAGAGCGGGAAGTGTCCTTGAGATCTACTTTCTCTCTCTAGTTTCTCTCTCTAAGTTTGTTGCTTCATTTTTTATTCCGATAAAAGATTTGCTCTCATCATTATACATCTCCGGGAAATTGAGAAGAAAAGTGACAATCCTCTCGTTAATTGGAAGCTTTTAAGACTTTTAATTGGTAAACTCTTCCAATTAATGATTATGAACTGTTTAACCTTCCAATTTGTTGATTGTGAAGCTGCAGTGGAGATTCGTGGCTAATTGTGTGATAATCTAGGATACTGAGGGTGAATGCTAGGTTGAAATTGTAAGTGTGATAATCTAGGATACTAACGATCTAATATAAGAAATGAAAATTCTCAGCTATGAATTTGTACAACTTGTTAAGTGCATGCTTTTGATCTAAATTTGATGAAATGAGATTTGATTGCGGTCGACATGCTGTATTGAGTCCTCTTTTATAAGATTTGGATGAAAATCATGAATAAGAACCTGAGAATGCATGTGTTCTTAAACCTATTTGAATTTGTTCAGATCTTAAGGCTAGACCTCACCATAGGAAGCTTTGAGTCTATAAAATCCTGAGAACAAGGTGATAAGAGATTTTCCTACTTAAATGATGAATTTATATGCTAGGATCGGGCCTCACCATTGGAGATGCTAGGTGTTTATGCCTGAGTAATTTGAGTGGGGAATTGAGATAACACGGTTTTACTTCACCATTCTTAGGCCCGATCATAGGATAGAATGGTGTCGGGAGACTAAAATTGTAGTGTAGTGACCATGCTAATTATAATTTCGGTCTCCATTAGTGAATCTCCTCATGTGCTTTGATTGTATGTTAGTAATACTGCATGTATGAGAAGTTGCATTCACCCGGAAGTAGCCTAGATTATCAGCTTAACTTTCTTGAGAACTTTGCTTTTATTTCTCTGAGTCTTACTTGTGTGTTCATTTCAATTCGTATTCGTGTGGAGTGAAACCAGTTTACTTCTTGTTAAATTTTGTAATCAGTGTTCTTTTTAATCTTGTTATATTTTGGTGACATAACTGAGCATATCAAACTTCTTGAATCGACTATTTCCATGTGGAACGAAACCTAGCTCACTGCTACTATATTCAGTGAAATTAGGATAAATTGACGAGCCACGACACTCGACATCAATTTTTGGCGCCATTGCCGGGGAACTAGGCACGGTTCTTGGAATTTGTTGTTGTTCTGTTTTTAGTTTGTGTGTTTTGTTGCTTTGATTTAGTTACTTTGTTTCTTTACTGTGTGTTGATTCTGTTAGTTTTACCATCTTGTATTTGTTTGGTTTTCAGATTGATCCATTTGTTCTCTTGATATCATTTGTTGTTTCTGTTTGTGTATGCCCAGGTCTGTAAGATCTAGAGGAAAACCTAAATTTGAATTGGACCTTGAATTGGAAAGAACTCTAAGGATTCAAGCAAAGCAGAGAGATATGGCAGCTCAAGGAGTACAAGCACCGAGGTTCGGAGACCACTATGCAGTAAATTTTGACAATAGATTTGGTCATCAGGACATCGATGTGGAAAGTTACCACATCCCTCCACAAATCGCTTCAATGATCACCAGGGCCAATTCTTCCAAGGTCTTGACAACGAGGATCCCAATGACCACCTTGATTGGTTTCTCGGGCTGTGCAGCACTTTTAAGTTGCCAAGAGTTGACAGGGGTGAGGTTCACAAAATTTTGTTCCCTTTATCTCTGCGTGGAAAGGCTAAACATTGGTTCAAGAGTATTGGGGGAGCAAATGCTGGGATGTCGTTTGATGATCTACAGAAAAGGTTCTTGTCTAAGTATTTCCCTCCAGCTAAGCTTGAAAAGAGAAGGTTGGAAATTATGAACTTCCAACAACAAGACAGTGAGTCATTTAGGGAAGCCTGGGAGAGATTCAACGATTTGATTAGGCAATGCCCCAATCATGACTTGGGCGAAATTAGGGAGCTAAATACTTTCTTCAAAGGACTAACTCCTGAATCATCGTTGATGGTTAAAGCTTGTGCTAATGGAGCACTTAAGGACAAATCTGTGCCTGAGGTGCGTGAACTGTTTAACCAGATAGCTGAGGATGAATACCTTTTTCCAGAGACTAGGAAGCCACATGTTAGGAGACAAAGAGGAGTTCTTGATGTAGATGAGGATACTTCACTTAGTGCTAAGTTTGAAGCATTGGCTAAGCAGGTGCAGACTTTAAAGGCGACTCAAACAAAAGCCCCAGTACTTTCATGTGGACTATGCAAAGGAGAACATCACACGGATGAATGTGCAATCACTACTGAATCCATTCAGTATGTGAACAACTACTGCAACAAGCCCCAATATGGTCGAAACTATTCGGGGAACAATTACAATGGAGGCAACAGACAATATGGTGGGAACCAAGGCAACTGGAATTAACAGCAGAACCAAAGAGGAAATTACTATCAAGGTAATGACTCAAGGAGAGCAATGACTCAACCACCTCCTAGTTTTGATAATCAGGCTAGCACATCAGAACAAAAGAAGCCAACTGTGGAAGATATGTTTCAAAAGCTGATGGAAAATATGGATAAGAACGAACAGAGATTTGGAGGTTTGGAGTCCACTGTGAAGCATCACGAAGCTACTCTGAAGAATATCGAGATGCAACTTAGGCAGCTTGCTAATGCTGTTCACCAGAGGCCAAAAGGAGCTCTTCCTAGTGACACAGTACCAAATCCCAAGGGGAGAGAAGCATGCAATGCTATTACTTTGAGGAGTGGAAAATTGTTGCCTGGAAGCAAACATGCAGAAGACAAAAGTGATGGCTTGGAGGAGGACCAAAAAGATGAAGGTGAGGAAGTTTTGGAACCTGAGAAGAAGAATGGTGAGCAAGAGGAAAATAAGTCTAATAAGAAGGAAATATCAGCAAGGCTGGGGAATGAGATTACCAGGAATTCCAATCCTTATAACTTCCCAGATTATGCTCCAAAAGCTCCATTTCCAGAAAGGAAGAAACTTCCACCTAAAAAGGGCCCTCAATTCAATCGTTTCCTGGATGTACTCAAGCAAGTGAACGTGAATCTTCCTTTGATGGATTTAGTGACATCAATGCCAAAATATGCCAAATATCTCAAGGATCTCATCTCCAACAAAGAGCAAATCTTGAGATGTGATTTCCCATGATGGTTTTTGAGTGCACTCAAGCTTGGATGGTTCATGATCTTCCTCCGAAGCTTAAGGATCCTAGGAGTTGCACTATCCCATGCAAAATAGGCACAAGGCATTTCGCAAAGGCGTTGTGTGACTTGGGTGCTGGAATCAACTTAATGCCATTATCCATTGCTATCAATATTGGATTGGAAAGCCGGATTCGCCCAATTCCAGTAACTCTCCAATTGGCAGATAGATCATTGGTAACTCCCACTGGTTTGGTAGAAGATGTTTTGGTAAGAATAGATAAATTTACATTACCAGTTGATTTTATTGTGCTTGACATGGAAGAGGACCCTGAGGTTCCTCTCATTTTTGGTCGTCCCTTCTTAGCCATTGGTGATGCTTTAATTGGTGTGAGAAACAAGACAGTCACGTTTAGGATTAACAATGAGGAAGTGGTTTTTGATGTAAACTATGCTATGAAGCAACCTCTAAATATGGAGTCTTGTTTTGCTATCAAAGCCATAACATGTTCTTCTTTGAATAATTTGAACAATATGCATGATTTCTCTTTTGTTGATGAGTTAAGTGTTTGCGAGGATGATTTTGATGGAATTGACTTAGATGATGAGGACAAGAAAATTCTTTCTGAAATTGAGGATATCATTGAATGTTGCTATTTGGAAGAATCGATTTGTGAAATGCAAAGTGATGTTGTGGAAGTTAAAATGCATGAGTCTGTGAAGGACAATGAACATGATTCGTTTATGTTGTCACATGTTTTGACTAATGAAATTTGTAATCCCACTGAGGTGAGGAAGGAAGAATTTCTTTGCAGGAATGAAAAGCTTTTACCTTCTATTGTGGTGGCACCAAAGCTGGAATTGAAACCACTTCCACCTTATCTCAAATACGCTTTCTTGGGAGAAAATGAGACATTGCCAGTTCTTATATCTTCAAAGCTTGAAGGTTGGCAAGAGGAGAAGCTTTTGGAAGTTTTGAGGAAACATAAGTTGGCTATTGGATGGACAATTGCTAATATAAAAGGCATTAGTCAAGGTTTATGTATGCACAAGATTTTGCTTGAGGAAAATGTTGTGCCAGTACGGGTGATACGAATGGAGTAGGATGAAGTCCAATCCACACGAATTTTCCACAAGTTCGGATCGTTGTGCACCAAAAACGCAATTCAAGAAACAAGAAACACAATTTGCGGAAAAGAGATATGGAACGAAAAGGCAAGATTAAAATTAACCTAACCCCAACGTTAACACAAATTGATTAAGTTTAACAATTGTAAATCAATAAATTAAACCTATCAAGTTTGGCCGGTTCTATAAATCTAGAACTTGTAAGCTTTACCTAAAGTTCCTCACTTAAGGTTTGGCGGGTCTTATGAATTACTCAAGAATAATTCACGTTGGTGATGTCAAATTTAATTTAGCAAAGCCAAAATTCTTTCAATTCAACATATCTAAAAACGTTTACAATGATCTCTTTATATAGAGATGAGTTTCGGCTCTACATATTGGAAAAGGAAATAAAACCCTAGAAGTTGTAAATTACAATTTGACTTCTAAACTAACCAACTTACAAACTAATCCTTTATGGAAAAAGGAAGCTAAAAACGTTTTGCCCTTCTAGAAGACAAGGACAAGCTCCTAAAATTTAGGGAATTACTTTCCTAACAAATTAAAGCCCATTACATGCCATTATCATGCAAGATAACTTGGGCCATGTAATTAAAAACGAAAATATACTAATAATAAGCCCAATTAAAATGTTTTGGACTTAATTATTAAAACATTAATTAATTCTAACTACTTAAGAAAAAGGCGCGATCCAATTTGGCAAAAGCCCAAGCACGCCATCTTGGTCTTCAATAAATAATGTCCATGGATTAGTGAATCCTAATCCCACTAGGATTGTGAATCCTAGTCTCATTTGGATTTGCCTTTATGGAACTCTTATGGAACTTGGACAAGATGAGGATTGATGAATCCTAATCCTATTAGGATTGAGCTTGGAAATCCTAATCCCATTAGGATTTGTCTTGGAAATCCTATTCCTATTAGGATTTGGCTTGGTAATCCTATTTCCATTAGGATTTGGAGTAGATTGCTTGTACGGATTCTTATCATTCATTGATACGAATGGAGTAGGATGAAGTCCAATCCACACGAATTTTCCACAAGTTCGGATCGTTGTGCACCAAAAACGCAATTCAAGAAACAAGAAACACAATTTGCGGAAAAGAGATATGGAACGAAAAGGCAAGATTAAAATTAACCTAACCCCAACGTTAACACAAATTGATTAAGTTTAACAATTGTAAATCAATAAATTAAACCTATCAAGTTTGGCCGGTTCTATAAATCTAGAACTTGTAAGCTTTACCTAAAGTTCCTCACTTAAGGTTTGGCGGGTCTTATGAATTACTCAAGAATAATTCACGTTGGTGATGTCAAATTTAATTTAGCAAAGCCAAAATTCTTTCAATTCAACATATCTAAAAACGTTTACAATGATCTCTTTATATAGAGATGAGTTTCGGCTCTACAAATTGGAAAAGGAAATAAAACCCTAGAAGTTGTAAATTACAACTTGACTTCTAGACTAACCAACTTACAAACTAATCCTTTATGGAAAAAGGAAGCTAAAAACGTTTTGCCCTTCTAGAAGACAAGGACAAGCTCCTAAAATTTAGGGAATTACTTTCCTAACAAATTAAAGCCCATTACATGCCATTATCATGCAAGATAACTTGGGCCATGTAATTAAAAACGAAAATATACTAATAATAAGCCCAATTAAAATGTTTTGGACTTAATTATTAAAACATTAATTAATCTAACTACTTAAGAAAAAGGCGCGATCCAATTTGGCGAAAGCCCAAGCACGCCATCTTGGTCTTCAATAAATAATGTCCATGGATTAGTGAATCCTAATCCCACTAGGATTGTGAATCCTAGTCTCATTTGGATTTGCCTTTATGGAACTCTTATGGAACATGGACAAGATGAGGATTGATGAATCCTAATCCTATTAGGATTGAGCTTGGAAATCCTAATCCCATTAGGATTTGTCTTGGAAATCCTATTCCTATTAGGATTTGGCTTGGTAATCCTATTTCCATTAGGATTTGAAGTAGATTGCTTGTACGGATTCTTATCATTCCCTCCCTCCTCGAAAGGATTCGTCCTCGAATCTGGAAATTGAGCTCCTGGATCAAACACCAATAAGAAAAACTCATTACAAACTCGAGCCAAGTAAAACAAATCCTGCAATAAGAAAATAAATGTGTTAGTTAAAGAAAACTCAAAATAATTATGCATATAAACATCATTTAATAAATGCAAATCAGAAAACTTATGATGATATGCAATATTAAACAACTTTAAAAAGAATACTTCAAATAAAGATGAACATAATGTTTTGAACAACAAGAAAGTATTCAAGAGAAATTTATTAACATCATGCTTGGACACACTAATAATAACATGAAAATCAATGATGTTAACATGTAAAGAATGAAAAGAAAGTAAACATATATTAATGTAATTACAAATATTATCCAAGGATTCATAAGAATTTGCAAAGCAAGTATATATATAGACATCCAAGATTAAATGTAAATCACAAAAACTAAGTTGTACATTCTTTACAAGCATGTTGAAGTTATCAAAGATTAAGAACTTACAATTCCAAAGAATAAGAACAGAATATTGTACCTTCGGGAATTGAAAAAAAATTCGAAATTGAGATAACTTACCAAACAAGTGTTGAACAATCAGATTACCTTGTCGAAGTGGATACTTTTGATTTTGGAATGAATTGAAAACAGTAAGAGCAAAGTTACGAATCAAATCATCAAAATAAAGTGTATTCCAGTTAGGATAATCAATAGATTTAACACTTTGTTTAGTGTTCACAAGGGTTTTGTAATGATCGAAATTATAAGCACTCAACTTACCTTGCTTACCTTGTGGAAAACAAGCTAAGGCAGATTGGACTCCTTCCAATTGATAATGAGTTGTTTCTAACTCCATTAGATGTCTAGGAACTCCAAAAACCTGCAAAACAAAGGAACTAGGCAGCAAACAATTCAAATGGTGATCACTATCATCAAGTAAGTACATTGATTGCCTATCTAGTATTCCTCTCTCAATCTCGCTAGAAGAAGTAAAATAACAAGGTTGCTTAACAACTAACTCTCGGCCTATGCTAGAAGAAGACAAAGAATCTTTATCTCGGCCTACACTATTACAAGTTGAGCTAGCTATTACATTGCTTTTCCCTTGAACTTTCTTCTCTTTGGCGGCATTCATATCTCTAGTAGCTTGAATGATTCGAGTTTGATCTTCAAAGACTTGTGCTGGGGTTAAGGCTCGAAGATTAAACTTTTTACCTTTATGTACAAAGCTGTAGTAATTCTTCTTGGCATGATAAAAAGCATTTCTATCAAATTGCCAAGGTCTTCCAAGAAGGATGTGACCAGCCTCCATTGGCACCACGTCACACACGACTTCATCAACATAGTTTCCAATTTTGAATGGAACCTTTACTTTTTTAGTTACTCTAGTCTCGGCGGAATTGTTAAGCCATTGAAGTTGATATGGCTTTGGATGTTTCATACATGTTAAGTTCAACCTCTTGACAAGTAGAGTGCTTGCCAAATTAGACCAACTCTCACTATCAATGATGACACAACAAATTTTATCTTGAACCATACAACGTGCACGAAAAATATTCTCCTCCATGGTACCTGCAAGTTAGTAAGAAAACAAGAAGAACACAATTGAAGTCCTCTCGGGTTCTCACTATATGGTGAGTTGGTACACTCCTCTCTAGTGTAATGGCTTTTCTCGTGTATACCCTATCTAAACACTCAACAATGAATCTCTCAAACTAATTGAAGCTTACTGTTTGTCGATTTTAAGAACAAGTCTCAACCAATTAGTTCAAACAAATCAATTCACAAAAGCAAAACCAAAGAAGTTTGAAAAATATTCACGTCACTAGATTAATTTAGAGATCACGTATGGGGTATAAACAGATTAATTTCAGAAAGCTACGAATTCAGAAACTAGAGAAGATAACAAGAAGATGTGTTTTTGAATCACTCAATTCCGATTAAAAATGAGAAAGTTATGAAGGTTTGAAGTTATAGTTTATAGAAACTCTCTGCCGAGTTTCGGACGGTAGAACAAAGGTTCGGACGGCCGAAAGTGGCGTCCGAAACTTTGTTAAAAAAATTTCAAATCTCTGTCGAGGATCGGACGGTAGTTTCGGACGGGTTAGGGGTCCGAAAGTGGCGTC
Source organism: Ophiorrhiza pumila (assembly GCA_016586305.1). NCBI lineage: Eukaryota > Viridiplantae > Streptophyta > Magnoliopsida > Gentianales > Rubiaceae > Ophiorrhiza > Ophiorrhiza pumila. The sequence goes on along the minus strand of BLIW01000005.1, from coordinate 13,651,652 downwards.
CGAAATTCTGTGAAAATTTGTGACTTCTCTGTCGAGGTTCGGACGGTAGTTTCGGACGGGTAAGGGGTCCGAAAGTGGCGTCCGAAACTATAAAATTAAATACGAAAAAAAAAAAAAAAATTTTTTTTGTTTTTTTTGTTTTTTTTTTGTTTTTTTTTTTCACTTTAGACCAAATGCCTTTGGGCTGATTTTTACTTGGTCTCTTTTTTTTTTTTTGTGTAATGGCCTTTTTTTTTTTTTTTTTTTTTTTGTAATGGCCTTTTTTTTTTTTTTTGACAAAAAGCTTAACTAGGGTTTTTGAGGTTGTTGATAAACCCTAAATTTTCAACCACTTCAATGTATCAAGAAGTCAACAAAATTTCGGATTTTGAAGATACCACTTTTACCAAAGATTCAAGAAATATCACAAAGAGCAAGAATATGTCTTCAAGATTCAAATTTGAGCACTTTCGGATTTCCAAGAAAAATCAAGATTTTCAAGAAAGTGGTCAAGAACTCGTCTTTTTGAGATGGTGAAAAAGTTTGATCAAAACACACTTTGATGGCAATAGAATGATGAAACTAACACAAAAGAAAGATCAAGAAAAGGATGAGGAACAAGGAAGTTATGAAATTTTGAATAAGAACCCTAATTTCACAAACCCTAGTTTGACAAACCCTAATTCTTTGGACGTGATTTCAGCAAGAATGACTCAAGAATTCCACACTATGATGATGAACAAGAACAATGCAGAATTATGAAGAAAAACAGCAGCAAAACACGACACAAAACAGCAAAGAACAACTCAACAAAAATCGCAAAAATCCGAACAATGGATGAACACGAATTGGACAGATTTTAGCAACAAATTGCATGCGATTTTGACGTAATTTAAAGGCAGAACTATGACGACCTTGGACAGCAATAAAGACACGAAAACAGCAACAAAAGACACCACTAAATCTGCAGAAATTAACGCAACAAAACAGCAAGAAGGACGCCAAAAGAAGGACAAGATCCGAGAAGAGAAAAACAAGAACAAGACTCAAATAAAAAAGATTATTTACCGAATTTGATGAACAACCTGGATATCTCTGATACCAATTGATACGAATGGAGTAGGATGAAGTCCAATCCACACGAATTTTCCACAAGTTCGGATCGTTGTGCACCAAAAACGCAATTCAAGAAACAAGAAACACAATTTGCGGAAAAGAGATATGGAACGAAAAGGCAAGATTAAAATTAACCTAACCCCAACGTTAACACAAATTGATTAAGTTTAACAATTGTAAATCAATAAATTAAACCTATCAAGTTTGGCCGGTTCTATAAATCTAGAACTTGTAAGCTTTACCTAAAGTTCCTCACTTAAGGTTTGGCGGGTCTTATGAATTACTCAAGAATAATTCACGTTGGTGATGTCAAATTTAATTTAGCAAAGCCAAAATTCTTTCAATTCAACATATCTAAAAACGTTTACAATGATCTCTTTATATAGAGATGAGTTTCGGCTCTACAAATTGGAAAAGGAAATAAAACCCTAGAAGTTGTAAATTACAACTTGACTTCTAAACTAACCAACTTACAAACTAATCCTTTATGGAAAAAGGAAGCTAAAAACGTTTTGCCCTTCTAGAAGACAAGGACAAGCTCCTAAAATTTAGGGAATTACTTTCCTAACAAATTAAAGCCCATTACATGCCATTATCATGCAAGATAACTTGGGCCATGTAATTAAAAATTAAAATATACTAATAATAAGCCCAATTAAAATGTTTTGGACTTAATTATTAAAACATTAATTAATTCTAACTACTTAAGAAAAAGGCGCGATCCAATTTGGCAAAAGCCCAAGCACGCCATCTTGGTCTTCAATAAATAATGTCCATGGATTAGTGAATCCTAATCCCACTAGGATTGTGAATCCTAGTCTCATTTGGATTTGCCTTTATGGAACTCTTATGGAACTTGGACAAGATGAGGATTGATGAATCCTAATCCTATTAGGATTGAGCTTGGAAATCCTAATCCCATTAGGATTTGTCTTGGAAATCCTATTCCTATTAGGATTTGGCTTGGTAATCCTATTTCCATTAGGATTTGGAGTAGATTGCTTGTACGGATTCTTATCAACGGGATAGACAGAGAAGATTAAATCCCCAGATGATGGAAGTTGTGAAGAAAGAGGTTATCAAATTGCTCGACTTTGGGATGATTTTTCCAATTTCAGACAGTGAGTGGGTTAGTCCTGTTCAATGCGTTCCGAAAAAAGGAGGGGTCACGGTTATAAAGAATGAGGCTAATGAACTTCTGGCAACAAGAGTGGTCAGTGCCTGGAGAGTTTGTATGGATTATAGGAAGCTAAATAAGGCAACTAGAAAAGACCATTTCCCTCTTCCATTCTTGGAACAATTATTGGATAGAATTGCTGGTTACCTTTTCTATTGCTTTTTGGATGGATACTCTGGCTACAACCAGATTGCAATTGATTCCAAGGATCAGGATAAGACAACCTTTACATGTCCCTTTGGCACATTTGCTTATAAAAGAATGCCATTTGGTTTATGCAATGCCCCGGCTACATTCCAGAGATGTATGATGGCAATATTCCATGACATGGTGGAATCAATAATTGAGATATTAATGGATGATTTTTCTGTCTTTGGTATGACATTCGATGGATGTTTGGAAAATTTGGCTAAGGTGTTAAGAAGGTGTGAAGAAACGAACTTGGTGTTGAATTGGGAAAAGTGTCAATTCATGGTTCAAGAAGGGATTGTGCTAGGCCATAAAATTTCTCATGCTGGAATGGAGGTAGATCGAGCTAAGGTAGATGTTATTGCCAAACTTCCTCCACCTACCAATGTTAAGGGTATCAGAAGCTTTCTCGGACATGCTGGGTTTTATAGAAGGTTTATTAAGGATTTTTGAAAGATAGCTAGACCCTTGTGCAGCCTCCTAGAAAAAGATGTTAAGTTTAAGTTTGGAACAGAATGTGTTGAGGCATTTGAAACTTTGAAAACAAAATTGGTGGAAGCTCATGTGATAGTCACTCCCCATTGGGGTGAACCCTTTGAAATTATGTGCGATGCCAGTGATTATGCCTTAGGAGCTGTCTTAGGCCAGAGAAGAGACAAAGTTTTTCACGCTATCTATTATGCTAGCAGATTGCTCAATAAGGCCCAAATGAATTATACAACTACAGAAAAGGAAATGCTAGCAGTGTTCTTCGCATTTGATAAATTCCGTGCCTATCTTTTGGGATCAAAGGTCATTGTTCATACAGACCATACTGCATTGAAATATCTGCTTGCAAAGAAAGAGGCAAAACCACGTTTGATTAGGTGGGTTTTGTTGCTCCAAGAATTCGATGTGGAAATCAAGGATAGGAAAGGCTCAGAAAATGTTGTGGCATATCACTTGTCAAGATTGGAGTCTCAAGAGCAAGATTCACCTGACGTTTTGGTGAATGAGCATTTCCCTGATGAGCAGGTGTTCAAAGTGGTTGAAAGGACATTGCCTTGGTACGCTGAGATTGAAAATTTTGTGGTTGCTGGCCAGATTGCATCTTATTATTCCAGTGATCAGAGGAAAAGACTGAGAAGTGATGCTAAATATTACTTCTGGAAAGACAAGTCTCTATTTAAAATATGCAGTGATCAAGTGATAAGAAAGTGTGTCAAGGAAGAAGAAAATGAGGACATCTTAAAGGCATGCCATGAAGGACCCTTTGGTGGTCATTTTGGATCAACTAGGACAGGCTTCAAAATTTTGCAATGTGGGTTTTATTGGCCACATATCTTCATGGATGCCAGAATTTGGGTTGGAAAATGTGATCGATGTCAACGAACTGGCAACATCTCTTCCAGAAATTAGATGCCCTTGAACAACATCTTGGAGGTAGAGATTTTTGATGTATGGGGGATTGACTTCATGGGGCCATTCCCTAAGTCAAGAGGTATGGAGTACATCCTGGTGGCAGTGGATTACGTTTCTAAATGGGTGGAAGCTTTGGCTTTGGCTCATAACGATGCAAAAAGTGTAACTGCCTTCTTGAAGAAATACATCTTTAATAGGTTTGGAGCTCCCAGGGCTATAATAAGTGATGGAGGGACTCATTTCTGTAACAAGCTCTTTGAATCTTTGTTGGCCAAATATGGTGTTACTCACAAAGTTTCAACAGCTTACCATCCACAAACTTCTGGTCAAGCTGAAATTTCCAATCGGGAGATCAAGAGAGTTCTTGAAAAAGTGGTAAATCCAGGCATGAAAGATTGGTCTTTGAAGTTAGATGATGCATTGTGGGCATACAGAACAGCTTACAAAACCCCAATTGGAGCTTCTCCTTTTCGATTGGTTTTTGGTAAAGAGTGTCACTTCCCAGTGGAACTTGAACATAAGGCATATTGGGCGATTCAAACATTGAACATGAATCTGTCTGAGGCTCAATCAAAAAGAATGTTGGAATTGAATGAACTGGATGAATTTCGATTCAATGCTTAATGAGTGCCAAGATGTACAAGGAGAGGACTAAACGAATTCATGATTCCAAGATTCAACCAAGATTTTTGTTCCAGGGCAATTGGTATTGCTTTATGACTCTAAACTCAGATTGTTTCCTGGAAAATTGAAATCAAGGTGGAGTGGTCCTTTTAGAGTTGTTGATGTAAAACCTTATGGGGTAGTGGAAATCAAGAATGACAAGAATGTCAATGTATGGAAAGTGAATGGCCATCGTCTCAAGCTTTACTTAACTTCTCAGGACAAGGGTAGCACTAATGTGGAACGAGTTCCACATGAGCTATACTTGGATGATCCTATCATCTCCAATTGAGCTGTGAAGTACGGTCGGGCTGTGGACTGTAAACCAAGCGCTACTGGGAGGCAACCCAGTGTTTCTTTCCATTGTTTCTTTTCTTTTGTTTGGTTGGAACTATTTTTCTTTGTTTATTTTCTAGTTTGTGTCGATTTTGGTTTCAAATTGTGGAAAAATCTTCGAACATAACTCAAGGTTATCCTTTGGCAGATTTGCATGAGGATGAGGATGGGCATTATTGCTAAAAGCAGGAAATGAATCTTTTGTTTTTTTCTATTCATTTGGGTAAATGAGTGTATTTTTCTACAACTCAGGTAAAAGTTTTGATGGTAAGAATTGATTCTAGTCCCGTGAACTCAAGAGCATTATTGATGCATTGCTGGTTTGGATGGTTTCAATAATAGAATAATGCGGACAATAAGCTCAGACATGTAGGCTTTCGGTTTTCAGAATCATTCACTTGTGTTTGTTGGGTAGCTAGATGGCAATTCTATATATTGAATATCGTTCTTTTGCATGCTCATTACCCTTCTTTACATTGTTGCTCTTATTAGACATTGTTCATTTCTTGATCATGGCTGATTATTCTCCTCATCAGAATCCTTATGAATATGCTATCTTTAGTGAAGATCCAGGAACCACTTCTTCCTCTTCTTCCTCTGCTAATGATGATGCGGTGGTGCTTGATGTTGAACCAGCTAACTTTCCTCATTTTATTAATGCTAATGCTGAGAATTTGTACTATGGTTTTAGCAATAGAGCTGTTATGATTGAGAGGCCATTCGAGGTCCCTTCCAGGAGATTTGAGGATGTGATCTTTAGGCAATAATGGTCTCATTTTGCACGAGCTTCAGTAGTAGTGAATATAGACATAGTTCGAGAATTTTATGCCAATTCACGAGCTAATGGAGTTCACTCAGTGTTTGTAAGAGGGAAGTATTTGAGGGTCACCCGACATAGTATCAATATCCTTTATCTTCTTGATGATTTTCCTCGTAGTACTTATTGTAAGTTGCTTCGGGCTGGCGACATTGATCATTTGTTGGCTTCAGTGACTTTACCTGGTGCTAGATGGGTGAGGAATGCTCGACGCGAGGCTTTATATGTACCTACCAGTGAACTCACAGCCGAGGCAAAATTATGGTTAATGTTTATCAATTCCAGGCTTTTTGATAGCAATCCATCCACATCCTTGGTGCCAAAGCCGAGCTTAGATGATCCCTTGAAGAATCTTGATGGACCAATGACAAGATCAAGGAGCAAAAGGATGAAAGAAGCTTTGCACACTTTGTTGTCATCACACTTTGGTGACTTGGAGGCCGAGATGTGCACATCATCTCATCATGGTGTTCTTTGGCATGTTTCTTCAATTACCATTCAAGAAGAAGTTCCTCAAAGATCTACATTGGAGCTTAAGGAAATTCCACCTTGAAGAAGCAAGCTAAGGCCGAGAAGAATTTAAGTCCAAGAAAGGCGTGTCTTTGGGCTTCATTAGGTGGTTCACGCCCTTTAATTACTTTAGGGTTTTATTTTGTTGTTAATTAATTAAGTCCAAAACACTTAATGTGGGCTTTAATTAATTGGTAGTTTAATAAATTACTTGGCCCAATTATCTTGCATGATAATGGCAAGTAAAGCAAATCCTTTTTGGACAAGGATTTGGTAGTTAGTTGTAGTTTCCTTTTCCAATTTGGAAAGTTGATTAGTTTAGGAAACAAGAAGCCAAAACACGTTTTGCTTCTTCATTAAAAACTGTCTAACCTAATCCTTTTACAACTTGGATTAGTTAGTTAGCTAGTTTGTTAAGAAGTCAAGTTGTACTTTGCAACTACTAGGGTTTATTTCCTTTTCCTTCTTGGCATGGCCGAAACTCATCCCCTATAAAAAGGAGATGTATGTAACGTTTTTACACAATAAGTTGGTGAATAAAATTGAGTTTTTAGCTTTGCTAAAATTCGTGAATTAACTCCTTGAGTTGTTCAAAGCCTTGAAGAGTTATTTAACTGTTCATTGTAGTTAATCCCCTTTAGCGTGACCTATAGGAGATTACACCAATTGTTCTTTATTTAAAGAGCAGGCCTAATTAACTTGTTTAACTGATTGAATTTTCATAGGTTAAATTAAGTTCATTAGTAATAAAACGTGAAGTTTTGATTTACTCAATTCCTAGCGTTTTTCCTTTGATTTCGTTCCATCCAATTTTGTGTTCTTGTTGTGGATTATCTTGGTAAGAGCAACACGGTCCTATAGCTTGTGTGGGAGATTCGAATTTGGTCCAGGAGTTGGAGCCTCGGTCATACAACATTCGCATCAATTGGTATCAGAGAACAAGTTGTTGCCCAAGAAAATTCAGGTTAATCCGTTTTCAATTCTTCCGCAAAATTTCTGTTCTTGTTGCGTCAATTCTGCCCGTTTTTTTTGTGTCAATTTTCTGCAGTTTTGCTGGCATCTTTCTTGCTGTTATTTGGTGTTCTTCTTGCTGTCCAAAGTCGATACATATTCACCCATTAAAATCACCAAAATCGCATGCAACAAATCATTCACAATCTGCCCGAATTTGTTCATTGTTGTGTCGTCTGAATTCTGCTCTTTTTGACGTCGTTTCTGCCATAATTTTTGCTCATTCTTTTCTGCCATTTTTTTTTGTGTCTTAATTGCTGTCTTAATTCATGCTTAATTCAGTCCTTAATTCTGTCCAAAATCGCATGAACATTGAGTCAATACATTCTGCCCGAAATCGTCTAAATTGAGTCTATCTTCTTTTGCGATTTTTGTGTTGTTTCTTGCTATTTCTTGTTGCGTCTTCTTGCTGTCTTTTGGTGTTAAATTCTGCACTCTTTTGTCATAATCATAGTGTAGGATTCTTGAAGTTTTCTTTGCTGTTTTCACGTCATAACATTGTTAGGGTTTCGTGTGTCAAACTAGGGTTTCATAACTAGGGTTTCTAGGTCAAGTTTTCATAACTTTCTTGATTCTTATCCGTTTCTTGATTTTCTTTTTGCGTTTGATTCTTTATCTTGTCCACCATATATTGAGTTTTGATCAAACTTTTACTCCACTCGAAAAAGATAAGTTCTTGATAACTTTCTTGAACTTCTTGATTTTCTTGAAAACTCAAAGTGGTCAAAATTGAATTCTTGAGTTGGATTCTTGATCTTTGTCTTGAATCTTGATATTCTTGTTAAAGTGGCACATCCGAATTCATTGTCCTTGGTGAGTTAATAAAGTTTGAAGTTTTTAAGGTTGTTAAGACAAGAAGACAAAACATTCTTAAACCTAAATCCTAGGTTGTTGTCTTCAAACCTTAATTTTTGTGGTGTTTAAGGTTCTTGTCCGAACCTAGTATTTTGATTGGTCCAAGGTTTATGTTCAAACCTTAAAAGTGTAATTTTGTCCTTTGTTGTCCGAAGTTAAAAAAAAAAAAAAAGAGAAAAAAAAAAAAACAAAAAAAAAATAGTCGGACTTTATTTATTGTTATTATTTTCTGTTATTTAATTATTTAATTTATTTTTGAAAAGAACACATTGTTCTTAACTTGTTTCTTGAAAACCACCTTGGATTAAAAGTGCCATAACTTTTTCAATACAACTCGGAATTAGTTGATTCAAAAACCAATCTCTTTGTTTTGAAATCTAGTTTCTGAGTTTCTGGTGGTAAATCAAATTATAACTTTCACGTGTTCTAAACACTCTTGACGTGATTTCTTGTTACATCTCTTGATTTGATTTGTGAAAATTTGTGTGTGGAACTTGCTGATTGAGATCTTGCTATTAAAGTAATTGAACTTTGGTGAATCTTAATAACCCCACATATTCATTAATTGAGAGTAGTAGCTAGGTTAAACAAGAGAGAACACTACCCAAAAAGAGAGGAGAGTACCTACTACCTATAGTGAGGAACCCGAGAGGTATATCTATATATTTTCTTGTGTTTTCTTTGCTAACTTGCAGGTACTAATGGAGGAAGGTGATAAAACTCCTAAAGGTTCTAAACCTATTACCGATGCTCAACAAAAGTTTGCTAATGAAGTACTCTTTGATATGCTTCAAAAACTCACTCTTCGACTTGATAACATTGAGTCATCAACTAAAAGCACTACCGAAAGGAAGCTTAAATTTGAGGAGCATGATGATTTCGATGATGAAAATGATGAGGAAAAAGATGAGGAATATACGAGCTCTTCTAAAGGGGATAAGTCTAAAGTTTCCATTGAATCTGTTAAACTCACCATCTCTACTTTTCATGGTAAATCAGATCCCGAAGCTTTCTTTGATTGGGTTCGAGATTTGGAACACTATTTTGAAGGTAATGATGTCCCCGAGAAAAGGCAATATCGAATTGCTTTTATGCATCTTAAAGACTATGCTAGTCTTTGGTGGGATCAAGTTGTTCGTTCTAGGAGACAAGATGGTGAAAGGCCAGTTAAGACTTGGACTCAAATGAAGGCAATCATGAGAAAGAAGTATGTTCCTTCACACTTTAATAGAGAGCTCAACCGAAAATTGCATACTCTTGTGCAAGGTAGCCGAACAGTTGAAGATTACTATCATGAGATGGAATCTTTGATGATTAAAGCCAATATTCAAGAAGACCCCGACACAACCATTGAGAGATTTCTTAGAGGTATGAATCCCGAATTGGCTTATCAAGTTGATCTTCAAAGTTACATTGATATTAATGAACTTGTTCACAAAGCTATCAAAATTGAGAAGCATATGAAGGGTAAAGGGCGAAATTTTCAACAACCATTGCCGCCTTGGAGGAGAGATCAAAAGCCGACTTTTACACCTCCACCAAAACCGAAAGTTTTCAACCAAAATCAGCCTTCAAACACTTCAAGTAATGCTCCCAAAACAGTCCGCAACCTTGCTGAATCTTCAACTAAGGTGACGCCTAAACCAAATGAAAGATTGAGGGACATTAGATGTTACAAGTGTCAAGGTTATGGCCATTATCAAAGTGACTGCCCAACCAAAAAGTTGATGATAATTCGTGATAATGGAGAGGTTGACTGTGATGAAGAATGTGCCGACATGCCACCACTTGAAGAGAAGTACCAAAGTGATGAAGATAGTGAAGATCTTATTTACAATGTTGGTGATTTCTCATTGGTTACTCGCCGAGTCTTGAATGCACAACCACGAGTTGAAGATGATTTGTCTCAAAGGGAAAACATCTTTCACGCTAGATGCATGGTTCAAGGTATGACTTGTAGCTTGATTATTGATAGTGGAAGTTGTACCAATGTGGCAAGCACATTAATTGTTAAGAAGCTTAACTTGACTTGCATGAAACATCCAAATCCATATAAGCTTCAATGGCTTAATAACACTGCCGAGAGTAAGGTGACTAAACAAGTTAAATTTTCTATGTCCATTGGAAAGTATGTTGATGATATTGTTTGTGATGTTGTACCAATGGAAGCTAGTCACATATTACTTGGTCGTCCATGGCAATTTGACCGAGATGTTACATATCATGCAAGGAAGAATTATTATTCTTTTGATTATCATGGCCGAAAGTACAATCTAAGGGCTTTGAGTCCGAGCCAAGCTTTTGAAGATCAATCAAGGATTGTGCAATCTTGCCGTGAAATGGAAGCAAAAGAGAAGAAGGAACAAGAAGATAAAAAGAATGTAACTAGTGTAGGCCGAACCAATGATTCTAAATCTTGTAATAGCCGAAATAGTAGTTCTTCTAAATCTTGTTATTTTGCTTCTAAGAGTGATGTAAAGAGAGCAATACTAGATAGGCATTCATTGTATTTGATGATCCGCAAGGACTTTGTACTTATTGTTGATAGTGATCACCTTGCTTCTTTGCCTAGTGTTGTTTTGTCTCTTTTACAGGAATTCAATGACGTGTTTCCCGAGGACTTACCACACTGATTGCCACCTATTAGAGGTATTGAACATCAAATTGATTTCATACCTGGGGCGCAAATTCCCAACCGTCCTGCATATAGAGCAAATCCTGAGGAAACAAAGGAGATTCAACGTCAAGTGGATGAACTCCTTGACAAAGGTATTGTACGTGAATCTCTAAGTCCTTGTTCCGTTCCAGTCATTTTAGTTCCTAAAAAGGATGAATCTTGGAGAATGTGTGTTGATTGTCGTGCCATAAATAAAATCACCATTAAGTATAGACATCCAATTCCTAGATTAGATGATATGCTTGATGAATTGTATGGTTCTTCTATTTTCACCAAGATTGATTTAAAAAGTGGCTACTATCAAATTAGAATGAAAGAAGGTGATGAATGGAAAACAGCCTTTAAAACAAAGTATGGATTGTATGAATGGTTAGTCATGCCTTTTGGTCTAACTAATGCACCTAGTACTTTTATGAGGCTCATGAATCACGTTTTTAGGTCTTTCATTGGTAAGTTTGTTGTGGTCTATTTTGATGACATCCTTATTTATAGCAAATCACTTGATGAGCATGTTGAACATTTAAAACAAGTGTTTGTTATATTGCGTGAGAACCGATTGTATGCTAACCTCAAAAAGTGTTCTTTTTGCATGGAATCAATTGTCTTTTTGGGTTATGTTGTTAGTTCTCAAGGTATTTCTGTTGATGAGTCAAAAGTCAAGGCTATTGATGAGTGGCCGAGACCTAAGAATGCTAGTGAAGTTAGGAGTTTTCATGGTTTAGCAAGTTTTTATAGAAGGTTTGTTAAAGACTTTAGTACTATAGCTGCACCTTTGAATGAACTTGTTAAAAAGAACATTACTTTTGAATGGAAACAAGAGCGTGAAGACGCCTTCACTAAGTTAAAGTACATGTTGACTCACGCCCCTTTACTTTCATTGCCTAATTTTCATAAAGCTTTTGAGATACACTGTGATGCCTCCGGGATTGGTATCGGTGCTGTTTTGATGCAGGAATCAAGGCCCGTGGCTTACTTTAGTGAAAAGCTTAATGGGGCAGCTTTAAAGTATGCAACTTATGACAAGGAGTTGTATGCTTTGGTAAGGTCATTACAGGTTTGGCAACATTACTTATGGCCTAAAGAGTTTATAATTCATTCTGATCATGAAAGCCTTAAATTCTTAAAGACTCAAGGTAAATTGAATAAGAGGCATGCTAAATGGTTAGAATTTATTGAAACTTTTCCATATGTGATTAAGTATAAATCTGGTCAAGATAATATTGTAGTTGATGCATTGTCTAGACGTTATTCTTTGTTCACCTATATGCATGCTAAGTTACTTGGATTTGATTTGATAAAAGATTTGTACAAAAATGACAATGATTTTTCTGCCGCCTTTAATGATTATGCTTCAAAGCCGAATGGTGACTTTTATTTGCATGATGGTTTCTTATTTCGTAAGGATAAATTGTGCATACCCCTTTGTTCCATTCGTGATTTACTTGTTAAGGAGACCCATGGGGGAGGGTTGATGGGGCATTTTGGTATTGCTAAAACACTTGCTGATAGCAATCCATCCACATCCTTGGTGCCAAAGCCGAGCTTAGATGATCCCTTGAAGAATCTTGATGGACCAATGACAAGATCAAGGAGCAAAAGGATGAAAGAAGCTTTGCACACTTTGTTGTCATCACACTTTGGTGACTTGGAGGCCGAGATGTGCACATCATCTCATCATGGTGTTCTTTGGCATGTTTCTTCAATTACCATTCAAGAAGAAGTTCCTCAAAGATCTACATTGGAGCTTAAGGAAATTCCACCTTGAAGAAGCAAGCTAAGGCCGAGAAGAATTTAAGTCCAAGAAAGGCGTGTCTTTGGGCTTCATTAGGTGGTTCACGCCCTTTAATTACTTTAGGGTTTTATTTTGTTGTTAATTAATTAAGTCCAAAACACTTAATGTGGGCTTTAATTAATTGGTAGTTTAATAAATTACTTGGCCCAATTATCTTGCATGATAATGGCAAGTAAAGCAAATCCTTTTTGGACAAGGATTTGGTAGTTAGTTGTAGTTTCCTTTTCCAATTTGGAAAGTTGATTAGTTTAGGAAATAAGAAGCCAAAACACGTTTTGCTTCTTCATTAAAAACTGTCTAACCTAATCCTTTTACAACTTGGATTAGTTAGTTAGCTAGTTTGTTAAGAAGTCAAGTTGTACTTTGCAACTACTAAGGTTTATTTCCTTTTCCTTCTTGGCATGGCCGAAACTCATCCCCTATAAAAAGGAGATGCATGTAACGTTTTTACACAATAAGTTGGTGAATAAAATTGAGTTTTTAGCTTTGCTAAAATTCGTGAATTAACTCCTTGAGTTGTTCAAAGCCTTGAAGAGTTATTTAACTGTTCATTGTAGTTAATCCCCTTTAGCGTGGCCTATAGGAGATTACACCAATTGTTCTTTATTTAAAGAGCAGGCCTAATTAACTTGTTTAACTGATTGAATTTTCATAGGTTAAATTAAGTTCATTAGTAATAAAACGTGAAGTTTTGATTTACTCAATTCCTAGCGTTTTTCCTTTGATTTCGTTCCATCCAATTTTTGTGTTCCTGTTGTGGATTATCTTGGTAAGAGCAACACGGTCCTATAGCTTGTGTGGGAGATTCGAATTTGGTCCAGGAGTTGGAGCCTCGGTCATACAACATTCGCATCAATTGGTATCAGAGCATAAGTTGTTGCCCAAGAAAATTCAGGTTAATCCATTTTCAATTCTTCCGCAAAATTTCTGTTCTTGTTGCGTCAATTCTGCCCGTTTTTTTTTGTGTCAATTTTCTGCAGTTTTGCTGGCATCTTTCTTGCTGTTATTTGGTGTTCTTCTTGATGACCAAAGTCGATACATATTCACCCATTAAAATCACCAAAATCGCATGCAACAAATCATACATTCTGCCCGAAATCGTCTAAATTGAGTCTATCTTCTTTTGCGATTTTTGTGTTGTTTCTTGCTGTTTCTTGTTGCGTCTTCTTGCTGTCTTTTGGTGTTAAATTCTGCACTCTTTTGTCATAATCATAGTGTAGGATTCTTGAAGTTTTCTTTGCTGTTTTCACGTCATAACATTGTTAGGGTTTCGTGTGTCAAACTAGGGTTTCATAACTAGGGTTTCTAGGTCAAGTTTTCATAACTTTCTTGATTCTTATCCGTTTCTTGATTTTCTTTTTGCGTTTGATTCTTTATCTTGTCCACCATATATTGAGTTTTGATCAAACTTTTACTCCACTCGAAAAAGATAAGTTCTTGATAACTTTCTTGAACTTCTTGATTTTCTTGAAAACTCAAAGTGGTCAAAATTGAATTCTTGAGTTGGATTCTTTATCTTTGTCTTGAATCTTGATATTCTTGTTAAAGTGGCACATCCGAATTCATTGTCCTTGGTGAGTTAATAAAGTTTGAAGTTTTTAAGGTTGTTAAGACAAGAAGACAAAACATTCTTAAACCTAAATCCTAGGTTGTTGTCTTCAAACCTTAATTTTTGTGGTTTTTAAGGTTCTTGTCCGAACCTAGTATTTTGATTGGTCCAAGGTTTATGTTCAAACCTTAAAAGTGTAATTTTGTCCTTTGTTGACCGAAGTTAAAAAAAAAAAAAAAAAAAGAGAAAAAAAAAAAAAAAAAAAAAAAATAGTCGGACTTTATTTATTGTTATTATTTTCTGTTATTTAATTATTTAATTTATTTTTGAAAAGAACACATTGTTCTTAACTTGTTTCTTGAAAACCACCTTGGATTAAAAGTGCCATAACTTTTTCAATACAACTCGGAATTAGTTGATTCAAAAACCAATCTCTTTGTTTTGAAATCTAGTTTCTGAATTTCTTAGTTTCTGGTGGTAAATCAAATTATAACTTTCACGTGTTCTAAACACTCTTGACGTGATTTCTTGTTACATCTCTTGATTTGATTTGTGAAAATTTGTGTGTGGAACTTGCTGATTGAGATCTTGCTATTAAAGTAATTGAACTTTGGTGAATCTTAATAACCCCACATATTCATTAATTGAGAGTAGTAGCTAGGTTAAACAAGAGAGAAAACTACCCAAAAAGAGAGGAGAGTACCTACTACCTATAGTGAGGAACCCGAGAGGTATATCTATATATTTTCTTGTGTTTTCTTTGCTAACTTGCAGGTACTAATGGAGGAAGGTGATAAAACTCCTAAAGGTTCTAAACCTATTACCGATGCTCAACAAAAGTTTGCTAATGAAGTACTCTTTGATATGCTTCAAAAACTCACTCTTCGACTTGATAACATTGAGTCATCAACTAAAAGCACTACCGAAAGGAAGCTTAAATTTGAGGAGCATGATGATTTCGATGATGAAAATGATGAGGAAAAAGATGAGGAATATACGAGCTCTTCTAAAGGTGATAAGTCTAAAGTTTCCTTGAATCTGTTAAACTCACCATCTCTACTTTTCATGGTAAATCAGATCCCGAAGCTTTCTTTGATTGGGTTCGAGATTTGGAACACTATTTTGAAGGTAATGATGTCCCCGAGAAAAGGCAATATCGAATTGCTTTTATGCATCTTAAAGACTATGCTAGTCTTTGGTGGGATCAAGTTGTTCGTTCTAGGAGACAAGATGGTGAAAGGCCAGTTAAGACTTGGACTCAAATGAAGGCAATCATGAGAAAGAAGTATGTTCCTTCACACTTTAATAGAGAGCTCAACCGAAAATTGCATACTCTTGTGCAAGGTAGCCGAATAGTTGAAGATTACTATCATGAGATGGAATCTTTGATGATTAAAGCCAATATTCAAGAAGACCCCGACACAACCATTGAGAGATTTCTTAGAGGTATGAATCCCGAATTGGCTTATCAAGTTGATCTTCAAAGTTACATTGATATTAATGAACTTGTTCACAAAGCTATCAAAATTGAGAAGCATATGAAGGGTAAAGGGCGAAATTTTCAACAACCATTGCCGCCTTGGAGGAGAGATCAAAAGCCGACTTTTACACCTCCACCAAAACCGAAAGTTTTCAACCAAAATCAGCCTTCAAACACTTCAAGTAATGCTCCCAAAACAGTCCGCAACCTTGCTGAATCTTCAACTAAGGTGACGCCTAAACCAAATGAAAGATTGAGGGACATTAGATGTTACAAGTGTCAAGGTTATGGCCATTATCAAAGTGACTGCCCAACCAAAAAGTTGATGATTATTCGTGATAATGGAGAGGTTGAAAGTGATGAAGAATGTGCCGACATGCCACCACTTGAAGAGAAGTACCAAAGTGATGAAGATAGTGAAGATCTTATTTACAATGTTGGTGATTTCTCATTGGTTACTCGCCGAGTCTTGAATGCACAACCACGAGTTGAAGATGATTTGTCTCAAAGGGAAAACATCTTTTACGCTAGATGCATGGTTCAAGGTAAGACTTGTAGCTTGATTATTGATAGTGGAAGTTGTACCAATGTGGCAAGCACATTAATTGTTAAGAAGCTTAACTTGACTTGCATGAAACATCCAAATCCATATAAGCTTCAATGGCTTAATAACACTGCCGAGAGTAAGGTGACTAAACAAGTTAAATTTTCTATGTCCATTGGAAAGTATGTTGATGATATTGTTTGTGATGTTGTACCAATGGAAGCTAGTCACATATTACTTGGTCGTCCATGGCAATTTGACCGAGATGTTACATATCATGCAAGGAAGAATTATTATTCTTTTGATTATCATGGCCGAAAGTACAATCTAAGGGCTTTGAGTCCGAGCCAAGCTTTTGAAGATCAATCAAGGATTGTGCAATCTTGCCGTGAAATGGAAGCAAAAGAGAAGAAGGAACAAGAAGATAAAAAGAATGTAACTAGTGTAGGCCGAACCAATGATTCTAAATCTTGTAATAGCCGAAATAGTAGTTCTTCTAAATCTTGTTATTTTGCTTCTAAGAGTGATGTAAAGAGAGCAATACTAGATAGGCATTCATTGTATTTGATGATCCGCAAGGACTTTGTACTTATTGTTGATAGTGATCACCTTGCTTCTTTGCCTAGTGTTGTTTTGTCTCTTTTACAGGAATTCAATGACGTGTTTCCCGAGGACTTACCACACGGATTGCCACCTATTAGAGGTATTGAACATCAAATTGATTTCATACCTGGGGCGCAAATTCCCAACCGTCCTGCATATAGAGAAAATCCTGAGGAAACAAAGGAGATTCAACGTCAAGTGGATGAACTCCTTGACAAAGGTATTGTACGTGAATCTCTAAGTCCTTGTTCCGTTCCAGTCATTTTAGTTCCTAAAAAGGATGAATCTTGGAGAATGTGTGTTGATTGTCGTGCCATAAATAAAATCACCATTAAGTATAGACATCCAATTCCTAGATTAGATGATATGCTTGATGAATTGTATGGTTCTTCTATTTTCACCAAGATTGATTTAAAAAGTGGCTACTATCAAATTAGAATGAAAGAAGGTGATGAATGGAAAACAGCCTTTAAAACAAAGTATGGATTGTATGAATGGTTAGTCATGCCTTTTGGTCTAACTAATGCACCTAGTACTTTTATGAGGCTCATGAATCACGTTTTTAGGTCTTTCATTGGTAAGTTTGTTGTGGTCTATTTTGATGACATCCTTATTTATAGCAAATCACTTGATGAGCATGTTGAACATTTAAAACAAGTGTTTGTTATATTGCGTGAGAACCGATTGTATGCTAACCTCAAAAAGTGTTCTTTTTGCATGGAATCAATTGTCTTTTTGGGTTATGTTGTTAGTTCTCAAGGTATTTCTGTAGATGAGTCAAAAGTCAAGGCTATTGATGAGTGGCCGAGACCTAAGAATGCTAGTGAAGTTAGGAGTTTTCATGGTTTAGCAAGTTTTTATAGAAGGTTTGTTAAAGACTTTAGTACTATAGCTGCACCTTTGAATGAACTTGTTAAAAAGAACATTACTTTTGAATGGAAACAAGAGCATGAAGACGCCTTCACTAAGTTAAAGTACATGTTGACTCACGCCCCTTTACTTTCATTGCCTAATTTTCATAAAGCTTTTGAGATACACTGTGATGCCTCCGGGATTGGTATCGGTGCTGTTTTGATGCAGGAATCAAGGCCCGTGGCTTACTTTAGTGAAAAGCTTAATGGGGCAGCTTTAAAGTATGCAACTTATGACAAGGAGTTGTATGCTTTGGTAAGGTCATTACAGGTTTGGCAACATTACTTATGGCCTAAAGAGTTTATAATTCATTCTGATCATGAAAGCCTTAAATTCTTAAAGACTCAAGGTAAATTGAATAAGAGGCATGCTAAATGGTTAGAATTTATTGAAACTTTTCCATATGTGATTAAGTATAAATCTGGTCAAGATAATATTGTAGCTGATGCATTGTCTAGACGTTATTCTTTGTTCACCTATATGCATGCTAAGTTACTTGGATTTGATTTGATAAAAGATTTGTACAAAAATGACAATGATTTTTCTGCCGCCTTTAATGATTATGCTTCAAAGCCGAATGGTGACTTTTATTTGCATGATGGTTTCTTATTTCGTAAGGATAAATTGTGCATACCCCTTTGTTCCATTCGTGATTTACTTGTTAAGGAGACCCATGGGGGAGGGTTGATGGGGCATTTTGGTATTGCTAAAACACTTGCTGTTTTGAATGAACACTTTTATTGGCCTAACATGATTAAAGATGTGAAAAGTGTTTGTGATAAATGTATTGTGTGTAAACAAGCCAAATCGAAAATTTTGCCTCATGGATTGTATACACCTTTGCCTGTTCCTAGTCATCCTTGGATTGATATTTCTATGGATTTTGTACTTGGATTGCCTAGATCACGCAATGGTAAAGATAGCATATTTGTAGTAGTGGATCGATTTAGTAAAATGGCACATTTTATTGCATGTTCCAAAACTAATGATGCTACACATATTGCTGATTTGTTCTTTAAGGAAGTTGTTAGATTGCATGGCATTCCACAAAGTATTGTTAGTGATAGGGATGTTAAGTTCTTGTCTCACTTTTGGCGTACTTTATGGAATAAGTTAGGCACTAAATTGTTGTTTTCTACTGTTGCACATCCACAAACTGATGGACAAACTGAAGTAGTTAACCGCACTTTGTCTACCTTGCTTCGAGCCATCATTCAAAGAAACTTAAAGAATTGGGAAAGTTGTCTTCCACATATTGAGTTTGCATATAATAGAACTTTTCATAGTTCTACATCTTGTTCGCCATTTGAGGTTGTTTATGGTTTCAATCCTTTAACTCCACTTGATATTTTGCCTTTGCCTATTAATGAGTTTGTTAATGTTAAAGGTAAAAAGAAAGCTGAATTTATTAAGGAGTTACATGAAAGGGTTCGAAATACTATTGAAAGGCGTAATGAACAATATGCACAACAAGCCAATAGAGGAAGAAAGAGAGTGATTTTCGAACCTGGTGATTGGGTTTGGATTCACTTGAGGAAGGAAAGGTTTCCTGACAAGAGGAAGTCTAAACTTCATCCAAGAGGAGATGGTCCTTTTCGAATTTTGGAAAGGATAGGAGATAATGCATACAAAGTCGAGCTTCCAAGTGAGTATGGCAATGTTTCATCTACATTCAATGTTTCTGATTTATCTTTGTTTGATGTAGGTGATTCGAGGACGAATCTTTTCGAGGAGGGAGGGAATGATAGCAATCCATCCACATCCTTGGTGCCAAAGCCGAGCTTAGATGATCCCTTGAAGAATCTTGATGGACCAATGACAAGATCAAGGAGCAAAAGGATGAAAGAAGCTTTGCACACTTTGTTGTCATCACACTTTGGTGACTTGGAGGCCGAGATGTGCACATCATCTCATCATGGTGTTCTTTGGCATGTTTCTTCAATTACCATTCAAGAAGAAGTTCCTCAAAGATCTACATTGGAGCTTAAGGAAATTCCACCTTGAAGAAGCAAGCTAAGGCCGAGAAGAATTTAAGTCCAAGAAAGGCGTGTCTTTGGGCTTCATTAGGTGGTTCACGCCCTTTAATTACTTTAGGGTTTTATTTTGTTGTTAATTAATTAAGTCCAAAACACTTAATGTGGGCTTTAATTAATTGGTAGTTTAATAAATTACTTGGCCCAATTATCTTGCATGATAATGGCAAGTAAAGCAAATCCTTTTTGGACAAGGATTTGGTAGTTAGTTGTAGTTTCCTTTTCCAATTTGGAAAGTTGATTAGTTTAGGAAATAAGAAGCCAAAACACGTTTTGCTTCTTCATTAAAAACTGTCTAACCTAATCCTTTTACAACTTGGATTAGTTAGTTAGCTAGTTTGTTAAGAAGTCAAGTTGTACTTTGCAACTACTAGGGTTTATTTCCTTTTCCTTCTTGGCATGGCCGAAACTCATCCCCTATAAAAAGGAGATGCATGTAACGTTTTTACACAATAAGTTGGTGAATAAAATTGAGTTTTTAGCTTTGCTAAAATTCGTGAATTAACTCCTTGAGTTGTTCAAAGCCTTGAAGAGTTATTTAACTGTTCATTGTAGTTAATCCCCTTTAGCGTGACCTATAGGAGATTACACCAATTGTTCTTTATTTAAAGAGCAGGCCTAATTAACTTGTTTAACTGATTGAATTTTCATAGGTTAAATTAAGTTCATTAGTAATAAAACGTGAAGTTTTGATTTACTCAATTCCTAGCGTTTTTCCTTTGATTTCGTTCCATCCAATTTTTGTGTTCTTGTTGTGGATTATCTTGGTAAGAGCAACACGGTCCTATAGCTTGTGTGGGAGATTCGAATTTGGTCCAGGAGTTGGAGCCTCGGTCATACAACATTCGCATCACTTGCTGTTTTGAATGAACACTTTTATTGGCCTAACATGATTAAAGATGTGAAAAGTGTTTGTGATAAATGTATTGTGTGTAAACAAGCCAAATCGAAAATTTTGCCTCATGGATTGTATACACCTTTGCCTGTTCCTAGTCATCCTTGGATTGATATTTCTATGGATTTTGTACTTGGATTGCCTAGATCACGCAATGGTAAAGATAGCATATTTGTAGTAGTGGATCGATTTAGTAAAATGGCACATTTTATTACATGTTCCAAAACTAATGATGCTACACATATTGCTGATTTGTTCTTTAAGGAAGTTGTTAGATTGCATGGCATTCCACAAAGTATTGTTAGTGATAGGGATGTTAAGTTCTTATCTCACTTTTGGCGTACTTTATGGAATAAGTTAGGCACTAAATTGTTGTTTTCTACTGTTGCACATCCACAAACTGATGGACAAACTGAAGTAGTTAATCGCACTTTGTCTACCTTGCTTCGAGCCATCATTCAAAGAAACTTAAAGAATTGGGAAAGTTGTCTTCCACATATTGAGTTTGTATATAATAGAACTTTTCATAGTTCTACATCTTGTTCGCCATTTGAGGTTGTTTATGGTTTCAATCCTTTAACTCCACTTGATATTTTGCCTTTGCCTATTAATGAGTTTGTTAATGTTAAAGGTAAAAAGAAAGCTGAATTTATTAAGGAGTTACATGAAAGGGTTCGAAATACTATTGAAAGGCGTAATGAACAATATGCACAACAAGCCAATAGAGGAAGAAAGAGAGTGATTTTCGAACCTGGTGATTGGGTTTGGATTCACTTGAGGAAGGAAAGGTTTCCTGACAAGAGGAAGTCTAAACTTCATCCAAGAGGAGATGGTCCTTTTCGAATTTTGGAAAGGATAGGAGATAATGCATACAAAGTCGAGCTTCCAAGTGAGTATGGCAATGTTTCATCTACATTCAATGTTTCTGATTTATCTTTGTTTGATGTAGGTGATTCGAGGACGAATCTTTTCGAGGAGGGAGGGAATGATAGCAATCCATCCACATCCTTGGTGCCAAAGCCGAGCTTAGATGATCCCTTGAAGAATCTTGATGGACCAATGACAAGATCAAGGAGCAAAAGGATGAAAGAAGCTTTGCACACTTTGTTGTCATGACACTTTGGTGACTTGGAGGCCGAGATGTGCACATCATCTCATCATGGTGTTCTTTGGCATGTTTCTTCAATTACCATTCAAGAAGAAGTTCCTCAAAGATCTACATTGGAGCTTAAGGAAATTCCACCTTGAAGAAGCAAGCTAAGGCCGAGAAGAATTTAAGTCCAAGAAAGGCGTGTCTTTGGGCTTCATTAGGTGGTTCACGCCCTTTAATTACTTTAGGGTTTTATTTTGTTGTTAATTAATTAAGTCCAAAACACTTAATGTGGGCTTTAATTAATTGGTAGTTTAATAAATTACTTGGCCCAATTATCTTGCATGATAATGGCAAGTAAAGCAAATCCTTTTTGGACAAGGATTTGGTAGTTAGTTGTAGTTTCCTTTTCCAATTTGGAAAGTTGATTAGTTTAGGAAACAAGAAGCCAAAACACGTTTTGCTTCTTCATTAAAAACTGTCTAACCTAATCCTTTTACAACTTGGATTAGTTAGTTAGCTAGTTTGTTAAGAAGTCAAGTTGTACTTTGCAACTACTAGGGTTTATTTCCTTTTCCTTCTTGGCATGGCCGAAACTCATCCCCTATAAAAAGGAGATGCATGTAACGTTTTTACACAATAAGTTGGTGAATAAAATTGAGTTTTTAGCTTTGCTAAAATTCGTGAATTAACTCCTTGAGTTGTTCAAAGCCTTGAAGAGTAATTTAACTGTTCATTGTAGTTAATCCCCTTTAGCGTGACCTATAGGAGATTACACCAATTGTTCTTTATTTAAAGAGCAGGCCTAATTAACTTGTTTAACTGATTGAATTTTCATAGGTTAAATTAAGTTCATTAGTAATAAAACGTGAAGTTTTGATTTACTCAATTCCTAGCGTTTTTCCTTTGATTTCGTTCCATCCAATTTTGTGTTCTTGTTGTGGATTATCTTGGTAAGAGCAACACGGTCCTATAGCTTGTGTGGGAGATTCGAATTTGGTCCAGGAGTTGGAGCCTCGGTCATACAACATTCGCATCACTTTTACCTACTAACCGTGCAGATATTGCATCTAGAGAACGTGTTCTTTTGATTTACGCTATTTTACATGATTTCTCTATTGATGTTGGGAAGTTGGTGTTAGAGTTCATCAGGCGAGCACAAAGAAGTGAGTTTGCACCCATGTATTTCCCAGCTCTGATAACAGCCTTGGCTCGTAGCAAGGGAGTTGATGTTACTTCAGATGCTAATCCTCAAAATCCTCTTGGACTTCTGGGAACTCCTCAATGGTTTGGGTTACAAGACGAAGAAAAACTAGCAAGAATGTCCCGTGGCCTGTAGACAAGTGGATGGCCAGGTTCCTTTGCTCTTGTTTGTCTTGTCTTTGCTCACGGGGACCGTGCCATCATTTAAGTGTGGGGGGAATGCATGAATTGAAGCTTAGTAGTGCAAATAGAAGAAGATTGTGCCATGATGCTATTCTTGTTTTGTTAATGTCTTTTGATGTATTTAGTGTGGTAGTAAGCGTTCTTGAGTAATGTTATTTTCATTAAGTAAGCTTGTTAGTTTAGAGGTTATGTGTTAAGGTAGTTTCGGTTATGTGTGAGTCATTAGATAGTGGAGTTTTAGTTGCTTGTTAAATGTGGTAAAATTGAATGGAAGCAATTCTAGGCTATTCATGATTTGATATTCTGAGAAAGTTGATATTGTCATTGTTCGGTCATAAAGGCATGATAAGAATGAACAAGGTCTTACATCTTTGCCTGGATAGTCATAAATTTTATCTTTAGATTGGCAGAAGAAATAGTTGCATGCATTAAAGTAAAATGGTTCCATTTAAGTCGTGAAGCTTTTAGGTGATGGGGTTGTTGTTTTGTGTGGTATGAATGCATGAAGTTGTGTTGGGCAGAGGAAGAAATCAGAATTCACATGCCTTGAGCTGAAGCATGCACATGTATTGAAAAAGAATCGGGACCCACCTTTGAATGACTTGCTTGTTTGGTAGTGTTTGGTGGGAACATTTGCTTAGCTTGTTTGACTGATTTGCTTTTTTCTCATTTGTCTATAAAGTGCAACGTCTAGTGCTTGTTTTGGTAAGGTGGCTATTGTTGAAAATATAAGAGCGGTGATAATTAAGCTTAGTGCTCACATTAAACCTCTAAATTTTGTTCCTTCAAAGAGTTGATTCTAGCTCTCCAAAAGTTCTCCACTAAGGTATGTTTTTTAAATATTCTTGAAGCTTTGTGATTCCTTTTATGTGCATTGAAATGTTCAAATAATGAAAGTGGGGGCATGATTTTGATTATGATGTAGCTAGAAAATGGATTGATGAACATGGAAAACATGATGTTGATAGCCAAATGACAAATGCATGTTAAGTGTGGGGAAGCATGACTACAAATTTAGATTTTTGATTACTCCAGCTTTGCCATGTTTCTGTTTTTCAAGCATAACTTGAGTTAGGAATGATGAAATTAGGTGATTACAGTTGCATCCTTTAGATAACATGATGGTCTTCGATGTTTATGTTGTACATTTTTGCTAATGGTGGCTGGAACTTAGACTAAAAAAAGCTTAGATTGTGAAGTACATGTGAAATCAGGAATGTTGGGATTTTGAATCTGCCAAGTTTGCCAAGTCTCGGTATTTTGGGTATAACTTGCAAATGGAATGTCCAAATATGTTGATTCTAGTGGTAGAATTTAGCTAAGAGAAAGGGCTACATTTCTTATGTTGTGCACTTTTGATAATTCTGCCTGGAGCATGATCTAATTTTGAGGACAATGTGTGCTCACGTTATGAATTATAGTCTGAGAAAATGCTGAATCTGAACATTTTTGGGACTGTCAGTATTTTAGCCATAACTTGGCCATTTTGAGTTCAAATGGGATGATTCTTGTCCTCAAATTTCGATTAAAGAGTGCACTACAACTTTGATGTTTTTGTGTGAACTAATTCTGCTTGCTTCCTTGATGATTTTTACAATCTTATAATGCTGGTTTTCAGTTTTTGGGAATGTGTTTATATAAGAAAATGCATTTGTTTAGTAATTTTCTTAATGTAATTGTTTTGCTTTGAGTATTATGTGACAAGCTGAACTTTTCTTAATAGAAATGGCACCAAAGAAAGTTTCAACTTCAAAAAAAGCCACGACTTCAAAGAAGGGAAAAGGAAAAGCTCAAGCACTTGATGAAACTGATTCTGACCCAGAGTATTTTCCGGATGATATGCAAATGTTTGAGGAACCTCCTCCATATGCGATGCCAACTCCGACACCTAAGAAACGGAAAGGAGTCCCTGAGGTTTCTCTGTTCGTTGATGAGGATGCCATGAGCGTTGGGAACAAGGGTTCAATATGAAATATATACACCTTGAACGCGGGTTCAGTGTGGAGAAAGGGCCGTTTAAGAAGTTGATGAAATTTTACTAATTCCATGAGAGGCTTACTGTTGCCCCTGAGTTTTGCAATGTGAGCATTGCACGGGAATACTACGCAAATGCAGAGTCTCCGAGGGATGGAGCTGTCTATGTGAGAGGCATTTGGGTTCGAATCACGAGCGAGATTATCAATGCACATTTGGGTATACCTGATTATCCTGATAATCCGATCAAATTTCCATCCAATGAGGCACTAGATGAAGCTTTGATAAAAGAGTTGGCACATCCTGGGGCAGTTTGGGAGCTTAATTCAAAGGGTGAGCATAAGCATATTCGGAATGAATACTTGAAGAGTGACGTGAAAATATGGCTGTTATTTGTGCTGTCTCGCCTCATGCCAAGTTCACAAAGAACCGAGGTGATTCGGAACCGGTTGTTCTTAATTTCTGCAATCCGAAGGAAGCGCAAGATCGACGTGGGACGTATCATCCTTGCGAGCATCAAAGATGGGACTGCCCAGAACAGTAAAGCACTTTATTTTCCTTTACTAATTCAGGAGCTTTGTGTAGCACAAGGTGTGGATGATCAGCTTGGTGCTTGGGAGAAGATACAGTCTCCGATTCCTGAACAACTCTACTTAAAATACTTGGCACAGGACAAGGAACTAGAGCAGACAAGGACTTTGAGTGTGGAGGCATCTCATGGGGGTAGTGCCAATCCGACGTATGTTGAGAGTCAGGAGCAACATCCTTTTAATTTTGAGTCCTTTCAAGGCGCGATTCAAGGTCTTCAGCAATCGGTTGAGCATCGGTTTTCCCACATAGATGAGCAATTCACAAACATGGGTGCACGATTATCAAACATGGATGAGCGGTTGGAATGAATGCATGAAGGTTTTGATAATATGCAATAGGAGTGGACGTCGTAAGCTGTACGCATGGAGCATAGATTTGATGATCTATCTACGGTAGCTCAGCAGCAATTTGAAGTATTATATCACAGGCAAGTGTGCATGCAGCGAGAGCTCGATAGGTGTAACAAGATGACGGTTTATTACCATTCAGATTCAGGACCCCCGAAGCCAACTCCAACTTCGGTACAGTTAGCGGGGTATCGAATCCCAAATCTGTCATGTGATATGGTTAGTGGTACCATGCACGAGCTTCCACCTGGAGTGACAGCAAGCCCTTTTTTGCATCCGTTACCCACATTTGGTCGTATACCTCCTATGCCTCATACTCCTACATTCATACCAAATCCAGAGTTTACACCTGCTGCAAGATTTCCATTAATAGCCTCGGGACAACCTCTTGAAGGCCCTGTGCATGGCCCTTTTCATTATGTTCCACAGTCAATTGGTGTCCCTTCATTTGCCATGGCTTCCTTGGATGGACAATCTTTCTCCACAGCAGTTGCATTTGGATCTCCTTCTTTTTCAGCTCCATCATCGTTTTTTCAGGGAGTGCCTCCTTCATCTTAGCCTCTTACATTGGGGACAATGTTCATTCTAAGTGTGGGGGGGAGAAAAAACTAAAATTTTTTTCTTGATGCTCTTGGTGCTATGTGTGAAATTATTTTGGTGCTGTGTTTTGCTTTGTGAAACTTAAATTGTGCTTATATGTTGTGTTCGTATTGATGAAGTATTGTTGGAATGGAGAAGCCGATATGTCAAGCATGTTATATTATTCGGTTCTGAGAAGCTAGTTGAAGTGGCTAGTTGGTGCGGGTCTTGAAGTTTGATGACTTGTTAACGCATGAAGTTTTTCTTTCTTTGCAAGAATGTTAAGTGGATTTTGTGAAGATGTTGTTTCTTGATGGATTGAGGAGTATGGTTTGCCATAATAGTGTGAAGTCAAGCTGTCTTACTTTGAAGAAAATGAAGAATGAAGAAATGCCATGAATCGTTTTATGTGCTAAGTGTTGTTTGAGTGTTTAGAGTTTAGTATGCAGTTTGTTTTGTTTTGTTGAGGGATGGAATGTACTCATCCATGTTGAAAGTTTGTAATTTTGTGTGTTTACCATTGGGCATTAATGAAATTAGAGTGTGTAGTGTTGTGTGCAAGGTATGAATTGAGATGTGAATTTGTTTGAAAAGAGAACAATGTGGTGATGCGTTGAGTTATCATCTTGAATGCTGATGTTTTAAGCTAAGTTGAAAGTGTTGTGTAAAAAAAAGGAAAAAATGATTAAGAGTGAAATGGATAAAAAAATGGAGCGAAAAGAGAAGTGAACAAAGTCAATCAAAATTGAGAAAATGAGTTATCACCCTGTATGTGAAACTTTGTTCTTAGTTCACTTTGGCTTATTCCAAGTTCATCACTATACTTGTTTTGAATCTTGCATGTGAAAACTTTTGGTTTGTGGTGCTAAGTTTGGAGAAATTTGTATATTTTGATGACTAAGGCCCGATGTTAAGGTAAGATAGATATGCCATGCAAAACTCAATTGACATAGGAGGTAATGTGTATGAATTCGTTTCTGTTTGTTATGCATTTATCTGGTGTCTCCAGAATTCGTGCATGTTTAGTCAATTTGGGATTCTTATGAACATGTGCTTGCACAAGAAATGATATGGGAGAAAAAGCCATATTGGCAACTGGGAAGGAAAAAGCCATAAGAACCTGGCAATCAAATTTGGAGAAAAAAGCCATAAAACCCAGGCATTATTTCAGTCATCAATATGTGCACCAATGTGCAGCACTAATGTGCAGGATAAGGGCAATGTCCCATAGAGTACCAATGTATGCATAGGTACCGTTGATCTTGTGTTGCATGTTTATAAGAGTGGACAAAGAGATTGGCATGTATTGAATGGTATGTGAGACCAGCTAGAGGGTGTATAACAAAGGAATAGATGAAGTGCACGTTCCTCAGCACACACTTGGACGCATTACATTTTGGTCTTTATTGATTGTGCCTTAGTTGATAATTTGTATTGAAATCTGAGAGCTAGGTACCATGAACCATCAAAGTATAAAGTTGTGTGTGTGAAAAAAATGTTTTGATGAATTTGGATGTAGTCTGTGTGGATGAATGAACAAAGTGTTTGCATACGGGTGATGAAAAAGGTTAAATTGTGTGTATCTTTGCTTGAGGGCAAGCAAGAGTTCAAGTGTGGGGGAATTTGATAAGTTGGTTTTATACCAACTTAAATGGCTTAATCCACTTAGCTTTTGACTTGTTTTTCATAAGTTAGTGCAATGATTTGTTTGTTGTGGTGCATTTATGTGGTTGGCAATTGGTTGTACAAAATGGTTAAAAGAGACCAAAAATGATGATGAACTTAGGCAATTGTGTGCTTGATGTTAATTGGCAAGGTTGAGAGATCAAAACAACTAGGAAAATGGATGAAACCGAAAGGAATTTGGTAAGCTAAATTTAGGGTTTTGGCAGATTTGGTTGGTGAAATTCATCTGGGCATAACTTTCTTGATATTAATCCAATTGGTGAGTTCTTTGGTGTTCTGAAAAGCTCTTCGAATGCATTACACTTCTTATGTTTTAACTATTTTCCAATATAGTGTGCAAGACTATGAAATATGAGTTTCTTTTCGGAATATCATTTTTAGGGTTTTAGGGTTTTACCTGCCTGCCACGGTTTGGTTTTTTGATGATATCTTGAGTTTCAGGTACCTGATAAGGTTGTTTCTTGATTCATTGGAAAGTTAAGAGAGGGATCTAGAATTCTTAAGTTCACCACCAAGACTGAATTATAGGCTAAGACGTATTTACTTGGCATGGAAGTAGAGCTTGGTGCTGGAATGAACACTAAGTCACACATAGTCTTGCATTGTATTGATTGGCATGCCATTCTCGCACAGCCTTGCCAACACACCTTGCCAAGTCCTGCCAACAAACTCTGCCACATCTTGCCGAGCCTTGCCAATGCACCATGCCAAGCATTTGCTACACTTTGCCACGCTCATGTACTAATTTCTGGCACACCATTACAACACACTACCTTGGCACACCATTAGCACCCTTTGGCATGACATTTGCACATTCTTGGCATGCCATTCATACACCTTGGCACATCATCACAATTCACATTGTGGGCATCATCATCACTTCACAACTATTTCACACTCATTTCACTTGTTTTCATACTAAAAAGCTAGGACATGGACATCACTTGAGCATCCACTACACACGAATCATTTGCACACTTTTGGCACAACATTGGCACCTTGCCACACCACTTGAGCACAACTGATCATCCTACATTTAGCAAGCAATGATTTGGAATAAGAAAGGAAAATGGCCTACGACATGTCGTAGGCCAAATTTGGAGAAGAAACAAATGGCTTACGACATGTCGTAAGCCATTTCTTGAAGGAAAAAAATTTTGCCCACGACATGTCGTGGGCAAATTATGGAAGAGAAATTTTGGCCTACGACATGTCGTAGGCCAATTCTGGAACAAGAGCATTTAGCCTACGACATGTCGTAGGCTAATTGTTAGATGGTTGCTAAAAAAATGGCAAAGTGTTGAAGAGTTGCTTCATGGGTTTTCAGCTTTGTCACACTTTAGTAGTTTGGTCATAACTTTCTCGTTACAGCTTTGTCACAGCTTTGTCAAATTGGGTGATTCAAATTGCTATGGATAGCTAAGACAAAGTGTTACGACTTTCATGTTTTATGTTTTCCCTAATTCATAGTACATCATGATCAAATCTTTGTGGGAAGTCGCTGCCATGAAGTATTTTGTGTTGAGTTCTAGAAAAATGGCTAAGTGTTTAACTTCTGATTTTCTGAAATTCCAGGCAGCTGAAGGCGTGGTGTTCGTTGGCAAGAAGGCATGAATCTTTAAAGACTGGCCTGCTTGGAAGTTCGCTGAGCAGCTGAAGGCGTGGAAGCTCCATGATCGAAGGCGTGGTTTGGCTCTGATTCTTCAGCTGGATCTCCAAGCGGTGAAGGCGTGAAGCTAGGAAGCTGGAAGGCGTGCTGTGGACGTCAAGGGCGTTGAAGGCGTGTTCCGAGAAAGACTAAAAGCGCTGGGTTGCTGAAGGAAGTTTTCAAACCTCGAATTTCACTTCTTGGGCTAAATTTTAGTCATTTCTTTGAAGGCCATTTTGCGTAATACTTTATACATTTTATGTTGCGTATTAGTTACGTTTTCCCAACTCTATATATAGGGAAGGTAGCTAACATGTAAGGGGGATTCATCATTCAATATTCACATTTTTCCATATTGTAACCGACTTTTGATTTTAAAAGAGCGGGAAGTGTTCTTGAGATCTACTTTCTCTCTCTAGTTTCTCTCTCTAAGTTTGTTGCTTCATTTTTGATTCCGATAAAAGATTTGCTCTCATCATTATACATCTCCGGGAAATTGAGAAGAAAAGTGACAATCCTCTCGGCAATTGGAAGCTTTTAAGACTCTTAATTGGTAAACTCTTCCAATTAATGATTATGAACTGTTTAACCTTCCAATTTGTTGATTGTGAAGCTGCAATGGAGATTCATGGCTAATTGTGTGATAATCTAGGATACTGAGGGTCAATGCTAGGTTGAAATTGTAAATGTGCAGTAGAACTAACGATCTAATATAAGAAATGAAAATTCTCAGCTATGAATTTGTACAACTTGTTAAGTGCATGCTTTTGATCTAAATTTGATGAAATGAGATTTGATTGCGGTCGACATGCTGTATTGAGTCCTCTTTTATAAGATTTGGATGAAAATCATGAATAAGAACCTGAGAATGCATGTGTTCTTAAACCTATTTGAATTTGTTCAGATCTTAAGGCTAGACCTCACCATAGGAAGCTTTGAGTCTGTAAAATCCTGAGAACAAGGTGATAAGAGATTCTCCTACTTAAATGATGAATTTACATGCTAGGATCGGGCCTCACCTTGGGAGATGCTAGGTGTTTATGCCTGAGTAATTTGAGTGGGGAATTGAGATAACACGGTTTTACTTCACCATTCTTAGGCCCGATCATAGGATAGAAAGGTGTCGGGAGACTAAAATTGTAGTGTAGTGACCATGCTAATTATAATTTCGGTCTCCATTAGTGAATTTCCTCATGTGCTTTGATTGTATGTTAGTAATACTGCATGTATGTGAAGTTGCATTCACCAGGAAGTAGCCTAGATTATCAGCTTAACTTTCTTGAGAACTTTGCTTTTATTTCTCTGAGTCTTACTTGTGTGTTCATTTCAATTCGTATTCGTGTGGAGTGAAACGAGTTTACTTTGATACGAATGGTCTTGGATTGAAGTCCTCAACCACACGAATTCCACAACCTTTGGACCGTTGCTGCACCAAATTCACGAACAAGACAACACACAAACTTGGCGGAAAGGAATTCAAAGGGAAAAACGCAAAAGATGAAGTAAATCAACCCCACGTTTTTAATACAAATGGACTCGACTCAACTCATGAAAATTCATGCAATTGAACTTTGTCAATTTGGCGAGTTCTCGAAATCAAGAACAATGGTGAAGTCACCTAAAGGTCACGCTAAAGGCAAAGCTTCTACAATGGTGAATTAAATAATTCAACAAGGTTTTGACAACACAAAGTGTTAATCTTAATTTCAGCAAAGCTAAAACTTTCATTCATTAATCTTATGTAAAAACGTTACAAAGCTTCTCTTTATATAGAGAATGATTTCGACTTTACCCAAAAAGGAAAAGGAAATAAAACCCTAAAAGTTGCAAAGTACAACTTGACTTCTAAACTAACTAACTTTCCAAATTGTAAATGGAAACTAACAACTAACAAACTAATCCTTTTCTAAATAGGATTAGGTCACACGTTTTTATTCAAAGGTGGCCAAACACGTTTTGGCTTCCTTTGTTTCCTAAACTATTACTTGCCTTTATCATGCAAGATAATTGGATCAAGTAATTACTTAGCCCATAATTAAAACACCAAGACTTAAGCCCATAATTAATGGACTTAATTATTACAACTTAAAAATAAACCCTAAAATTAAACAATGGCGTGATCCAAAGTTGGCAAAGCCCAAGCACGCCATCTTGGTCTTCAATATAGTCCATGAAATTCGAGATGGAAATCTGCCAGAATCCCGTCACTCATTTTGGCAGCCATATTACACGATGATACCGTCAGAATCTTGGAAAACATAAACATGAAAGTTGTAGCTCTATCTCTTATCGTTCCAGAGCTTCTTGAATCATGCAATTCCAAGTTATATCGAAAGAGTTATGTCCAGAATACCAAAACGTGACAGAAACTTTCAGGATGACCAAGTGACTTTAACACCACGAACATGGACACGGCTCATTCTCATCATTCCCTCCCTCCTCGAAAGGATTCGTCCTCGAATCTTAGAAGTTGAGTTCCTGGATCAAACACCAAAATCACGAACTTCACAAGAATCAAGTTGTTTCGGAATGCAACACCTCGCGAGCAATCACGCTTTATTTCCCCAAATAACAAAAGAAATCTATTAGTCCAAAGAACAAAGTTATGAATAATAAACATAAATTTATATGGACGAATATATGTTCTTATATAAGAGGAAGTTGCATCAATGTCAAAATAATTCACAAGTGTGGATAGTGCATGTAATGTATCAAAATAGCTATCCCTAAATGCACCTTGACAAAATTGGAAATCACATGGACGAACTAATACCTTGAAAAACATGCGAAAGTTATCAAATATGAGAGTATAATTCCAAAGACTAGAATGTAAACAATCTATGTAAACAGAAAATTTTACCTCTCGGAATTCAAAAGAAATTTGGAACTTAGATAACCTACCAATCAAGTGCGGAATTATCCAAGGACTTCTTTGAACTTGATGGATGTGATCAAAATCACGTTTTAAAGAATCAAAAGAACCAATAATCCAGCAAGTAGAGTCAATATAGTTAACACTTGAATGATTGCATACAAAGGTTTGATGTAGTTCGAAAATATAATCATTAAGCTCAAAATATAATTCATGTATTAGATAAGCAACATAACACACTATCATGCTATACATAAATTCATTCAATTCAAAATATATTGATGTAACTATTGAAGAATTATGTAAATCGATTTGCTTATCAAAACAGAAGGTGTTAGACTCTAAAACACACTTAACAAAATTCCAAACTATTTGTGTTAAAGTATAGGGAAGCTTTTGAAATTGACTAAAAACAGTTTGAAAACTTTGAAACTCAACCGAATTGATAATAACAAAGTTCTTAACATTTTTAAGATCAAAATCAAGTGAAAACTTACCTAACTTACCTTGCTTACCTTGTGGAAAACAAGCTAAGGCAGATTGGATCCCTTCCAATTGATAATGAGTTGTTTGCAACTCCATTAGTTGTCTAGGAACTCTATAAACCTGCAAAACAAAAGAACTAGGCAGCAAACAATTCAAATGGTGATCACTATTATCAAGTAAGTACATTGTTTGCCTAGCTACTAATGCTTTCTTAAACTCACTAGAAGAAGCAAAATTACAAGATTTGATAACACTTAAATCTCGGCTATTACAAGATGCACTAGCTATTACATTGCTCTTCTCTTGAACTTTCTTCTCTTTCTCTTTTTCATCTCTCATTTGAGCACAAGATGTAGCAATGCTTGCTTGATCTTCAGAAATTTCACAAGGCTTTAAAGAACATAGATTATACTTTTTACCATTATGCCTAAATGAATAGCAATTCTTGAGATCATTATAAACGCCATTGCAAGCAAGTTTCCACGGTTTTCCCAATAAAAGATGGGCTGTTTGCATAGGGAATATGTCACATAGTACCTCAGCTTCGTATTTCCCTATTAAGAATGCAACCTTGACTTGCATTGACACCCATACTTCACCACAACTATCACTCCATTTCAGCAAGTAAGGATTTGGATGTGGAGTGGTGTGCATACTCAATCTTTCTACAATTAGCTCACTAGCAAAGTTAGAGCTTCTTTCACAATCAATCTCCATGGCACACACTTTATCTTGGATTTTGCACCTTGTTTGAAACACCTTTTCACATGACGTAGAAGGGCTTTTAGCTTGGTATACTTGTTTATCACTTTTTGATTCCTCCATTTTGTACCTGCAAGTTAGTAAAGAAAAACGCAAGAATATAGAGAAAATCCTCACGGGTTCCTCACTTTAGGATAGTAGGTACTCTCCACTCTATTTATGTAGTGTTCTCTCTTGTTTATCCTATCTAATACTCTCAAATGGTGAATTGTTTGGGACTAATAAGACTTACCAAGTCCTATGATTAAGATAACAAGTCTCAATCAACAAGTTTCACACAATAAACTTTCACAAGCAAATCAAGAGAATTTTCAAAGAAAAACACGTCACAAGAAGTTTAAGAACACGTGTGGGTTAAAACTGATTTATCTTCAGAAACTACGAAATTCAGAAACTAGATTTCAAGACGAAGAGAATGCAATTTGAATCACTTGATTCCGAGTTGTATTGATCAAGATATGGCACTTTGAATATAAGGTGATTTCAAGAACAAACAAGAACGAAATTTAGTTCTTTTCTTGGGCTGTTTTTTTTTTTTTTTTAAATGGTCCGATTTTTTTTTTTTTTTTTGTAATTGGGCCTTCTTTTTTTTTTTTTTTTGTGCAAGGCCTTTTTTTTTTATATTCGGACAAGAACCTTGGATTTCACAAAGTTTAAGGTTCTTAAGACAAGATCCTAGGATTTAAGGTTGTTTGTCTTATGTTGCTCAAACAAACCTAGGATGTTTTTAAGGTTGTCTTAACCTTATTTTTCCTCAAAATTTTCAGCCAACAAGAATTAACAATAGCTCACCAAATATCAAGAATTTAAAGATGCCACTTTGACAAGATAATCAAGATTAAAGACGAGGAACAAGAATCTAACTCAAGAATCCAATTTTGACCACTTCGGATTTTCAAGAAAATCAAGAAGTTCAAGAAAGTTATCAAGAACTTATCTTTTTCGAGTGGAACAAAAGTTTGATCAAAATGCAAGATATGGTAGACAATATAAAGAATCTAACACAAAAGAAAGAATGAAATTCGGATAAGAAACAAGGATGTTAGGAAATTTCTACCAAGAAACCCTAGTTTGAAACCCTAGTTTGACACAATTTCCTAACAATTTTTTTGACGTGTAAAACAGCAAGGACAACACAAGGAATTCAACACTATGATGATAACAAAACAATGCTGAATCAACAACAAGAAAAGACGCAAAAAACAGCAGCAAGATGACACAAAACAAGACAAAATTCGGCCAAAACAAGAAAGCTAACCCTAATTCGTTTTGACGAAAAAAATTCAGCAAGACTCTAATGATTTTATGGACGAAATTTGGGCTGAATTTAGAGCATGGAAGACACGAATTTACTGCAGCAATAAGACACTAAAACAGCAGCAAATAGGACGAAACAAAACAGCAAGAAATCGAATCACAAAACGCGAAAATCGAAAGCAAAGTTAACACGGTTTTTGGGCAGATTTTGCATGCGATTTGAGGACAGAATATTGACGACTTTTGGACTGAATTAAGACACCAATTTACTGCAGAAAATTGACTCAATGAACAGCAAGAAGAACGTCAAGGACAGCAGCAAAACCGACGCACAAAAACAGCAAGAACGACAACAAGAAAACAAAGAAAACCGAGAAGAGAACAAAGATGCAAAACCTGAATTTTTGAGACAACAACCTAGGCTCTGATACCAATTGATACGAATGTTGTATGACCGAGGCTCCAACTCCTGGACCAAATTCGAATGGTCTTGGATTGAAGTCCTCAACCACACGAATTCCACAACCTTTGGACCGTTGCTGCACCAAAATTCACGAACAAGACAACACACAAACTTGGCGGAAAGGAATTCAAAGGGAAAAACGCAAAAGATGAAGTAAATCAACCCCACGTTTTTAATACAAATGGACTCGACTCAACTCATGAAAATTCATGCAATTGAACTTTGTCAATTTGGCGAGTTCTCGAAATCAAGAACAATGGTGAAGTCACCTAAAGGTCACGCTAAAGGCAAAGCTTCTACAATGGTGAATTAAATAATTCAACAAGGTTTTGACAACACAAAGTGTTAATCTTAATTTCAGCAAAGCTAAAACTTTCATTCATTAATCTTATGTAAAAACGTTACAAAGCTTCTCTTTATATAGAGAATGATTTCGACTTTACCCAAAAAGGAAAAGGAAATAAAACCCTAAAAGTTGCAAAGTACAACTTGACTTCTAAACTAACTAACTTTCCAAATTGTAAATGGAAACTAACAACTAACAAACTAATCCTTTTCTAAATTGGATTAGGTCACACGTTTTTATTCAAAGGTGGCCAAACACGTTTTGGCTTCCTTTGTTTCCTAAACTATTACTTGCCTTTATCATGCAAGATAATTGGATCAAGTAATTACTTAGCCCATAATTAAAACACCAAGACTTAAGCCCATAATTAATGGACTTAATTATTACAACTTAAAAATAAACCCTAAAATTAAACAATGGCGTGATCCAAAGTTGGCAAAGCCCAAGCACGCCATCTTGGTCTTCAATATAGTCCATGAAATTCGAGATGGAAATCTGCCAGAATCCCGTCACTCATTTTGGCAGCCATATTACACGATGATACCGTCAGAATCTTGGAAAACATAAAACATGAAAGTTGTAGCTCTATCTCTTATCGTTCCAGAGCTTCTTGAATCATGCAATTCCAAGTTATATCGAAAGAGTTATGTCCAGAATACCAAAACGTGACAGAAACTTTCAGGATGACCAAGTGACTTTAACACCACGAACATGGACACGGCTCATTCTCATCATTCCCTCCCTCCTCGAAAGGATTCGTCCTCGAATCTTAGAAGTTGAGTTCCTGGATCAAACACCAAAATCACGAACTTCACAAGAATCAAGTTGTTTCGGAATGCAACACCTCGCGAGCAATCACGCTTTATTTCCCCAAAGAACAAAAGAAATCTATTAGTCCAAAGAACAAAGTTATGAATAATAAACATAAATTTATATGGACGAATATATGTTCTTATATAAGAGGAAGTTGCATCAATGTCAAAATAATTCACAAGTGTGGATAGTGCATGTAATGTATCAAAATAGCTATCCCTAAATGCACCTTGACAAAATTGGAAATCACATGGACGAACTAATACCTTGAAAAACATGCGAAAGTTATCAAATATGAGAGTATAATTCCAAAGACTAGAATGTAAACAATCTATGTAAACAGAAAATTTTACCTCTCGGAATTCAAAAGAAATTTGGAACTTAGATAACCTACCAATCAAGTGCGGAATTATCCAAGGACTTCTTTGAACTTGATGGATGTGATCAAAATCACGTTTTAAAGAATCAAAAGAACCAATAATCCAGCAAGTAGAGTCAATATAGTTAACACTTGAATGATTGCATACAAAGGTTTGATGTAGTTCGAAAATATAATCATTAAGCTCAAAATATAATTCATGTATTAGATAAGCAACATAACACACTATCATGCTATACATAAATTCATTCAATTCAAAATATATTGATGTAACTATTGAAGAATTATGTAAATCGATTTGCTTATCAAAACAGAAGGTGTTAGACTCTAAAACACACTTAACAAAATTCCAAACTATTTGTGTTAAAGTATAGGGAAGCTTTTGAAATTGACTAAAAACAGTTTGAAAACTTTGAAACTCAACCGAATTGATAATAACAAAGTTCTTAACATTTTTAAGATCAAAATCAAGTGAAAACTTACCTAACTTACCTTGCTTACCTTGTGGAAAACAAGCTAAGGCAGATTGGATCCCTTCCAATTGATAATGAGTTGTTTGCAACTCCATTAGTTGTCTAAGAACTCCATAAACCTGCAAAACAAAAGAACTAGGCAGCAAACAATTCAAATGGTGATCACTATTATCAAGTAAGTACATTGTTTGCCTAGCTACTAATGCTTTCTTAAACTCACTAGAAGAAGCAAAATTACAAGATTTGATAACACTTAAATCTCGGCTATTACAAGATGCACTAGCTATTACATTGCTCTTCTCTTGAACTTTCTTCTGATACGAATGGAGTAGGGTGAGAATCCAGCTCCACACGAATTCCACACACTTAGGATCGTTGTGCACCAAAATTCAGAAACCAACACGATCACAAGTAAGATCAAACACGGAAACAACACAAGAAGAAAAGATGGATATCGAATGGGATGTATTTGATTGTAAATCAATCAAACCCAACACATTACCACAAAGTGATTTCAATCTAACCTATGTAAATCAATGGTTAAAAAGATCTCAGTTTGGCTCGCTCTTGAAATCAAGAAACAATACGTTCTCTTTAAGGTCCTAGCTTAAAGAATCCGGTCCTATGAATAATCAACTAACCCTAATTGATTAATCACGTTTTTCACAACTTGTTTAAGGCTGCAAATAATTTAGCAAAGCTAAATGGTTTCTTCAAAATTCAATCATAAAAAAAACGTTACAAAGAATGGCCATTAAATAGAACAAGTTTCGGCCATGTTGCTTGGTAAACAAGGAAATAAAACCCTAAAAGTTGTAAAGTACAACTTGACTTCTAAACTACCCAATCATAATTAAGAAACTTCCAAATTAGAATTGGAAACTAATAACTAACTACCCAAATCCTTCCCCAAAAAGGATTTGCCTAAAGGTGGCCAAATTCAATTTGACTTCCTTTGTTTCCTAAACTATTACTTGCCTTTATCATGCAAGATAATTGGGCCAAGTAGTATTTATTATAAACGAAATTTCCAAGCCCAAGAACATAATAATTAACGTCATTTATGGGCTGAAAATAACATAAAATAAATTACTAATTAATACTAAAAATGGCGTGATTCTCTTGTAAGCCCAAAAGCACGCCTTTCATGGACTTCATGATTTCGGACTTGTGTAAGCTTCTTCAAGGTGGATCATGAATTGTTAATGAAGAAACATTCCACAAGACTTCTCCTTGAGATGGTTCGGCCTCCAAAGCTTCACAATGAGTTGACAATAAATTGTGCAAGGCTTCCTTCATCTTCTTACTCCTTGATCTTGTCATTGGTCCATCAAGATTGGTCAAGGGATCTTGTGAATTGGGCTTTGGCAAGATGGACAAGGGTTGATTTCCATCATTCCCTCCCTCCTCGAAAGGATTCGTCCTCGAATCACCTACATCAAACAAAGATAAGTCAGTAACATTGAAAGTAGATGAAACATTGCCATACTCACTTGGAAGTTCAATCTTGTAAGCATTGTCGCCTATCCTTTCCATGACACGAAAAGGACCATCTCCTCGTGGATGAAGTTTAGATTTCCTCTTGTCAGGAAACCTCTCCTTCCTTAAGTGAATCCAAACCCAATCTCCAGGTTCGAAAATCACTTGACGCCTACCCTTATTGGCTTGCTTAGCATATTGCTCATTCCTCCTTTGAATGGTAGTTCGAACCCTTTCATGTAACTCCCTAACAAAATCAGCTTTACTCTTTCCTTCAGCATTAACAAACTCATTAATAGGAAGAGGCAAAATATCCAATGGAGTTATAGGATTAAAACCGTAAACAATCTCAAAAGGTGAAAGATTAGTAGCACTATGAACAGTTCTATTGTAAGCAAACTCAATGTGAGGTAAACAACTTTCCCAGGTCTTAAGGTTTTTCTGTATGAGAGCACGAAGTAAAGTAGACAAAGTTCTATTAACTACTTCAGTTTGTCCATCAGTTTGTGGATGAGCAACAGTAGAAAACAATAACTTAGTACCTAACTTATTCCATAGAGTACGCCAAAAGTGTGACAAAAACTTAACATCTCTATCACTAACAATACTCTTAGGCAAACCATGCAATCTTACAACTTCCTTAAAGAACAAATCAGCAATATGTGGAGCATCATTAGATTTAGAGCAAGCAATAAAGTGAGACATTTTGCTAAATCTATCAACTACAACAAATATGCTATCATGACCATTGCGTGACCTAGGCAAACCAAGTACAAAATCCATAGAAATATCAATCCAAGGATGACTAGGAACAGGCAAAGGTTGATACAAACCATGAGGCTTGACTTTAGATTTTGATTGTGTACACACAATGCATTTATCACAAACACTTTTAACATCTTTAATCATGCTAGGCCAATAAAAGTGCTCATTCAAAACAGCAAGTGTTTTAGCAATACCAAAGTGCCCCATTAACCCTCCCCCATGGGTTTCCTTAACAAGCAACTCACGAATGGAACATTGGGGAATGCATAACTTATCCTTTTTAAACAAGAAACCATCATACATATAGAAGTCACCATTCGGTTTATGCACACAAAGGTCAAAGATGGCGTGAAAATCACGGTCAGTCTTATACAAATCCTTAATCAATTCAAAACCAAGTAGTTTAGCATGCATATAGGTAAACAAAGTGTATTTCCTAGACAATGCATCGGCTACCACATTTTCATTACCAGATTTGTATTTAACAACATATGGAAAGGTTTCAATGAATTCTAACCACTTAGCATGTCTCTTATTCAACTTACCTTGAGTCTTCAAGTACTTAAGGCTCTCGTGATCAGAATGTATGATGAATTCCTTTGGCCATAGGTAGTGTTGCCAAACTTGTAAAGACCTTACCAAAGCATATAACTCCTTGTCATAAGTTGCATACTTCAAAGCTGCCCCATGAAGCTTTTCACTAAAATATGCCACGGGTTTAGATTCCTGCATCAAAACAGCTCCAATACCAATCCCGGAGGCATCACAGTGTATTTCAAAAGCTTTATGAAAATTAGGCAAAGCAAGTAAAGGTGCATGAGTCAACATGTATTTCAATTTGTTAAAGGCGTTTTCATGCTCATCAGTCCAAACAAATGTAACATTCTTCTTCACAAGTTCATTTAAAGGTGCAGCTATAGAACTAAAATCCTTAACAAACCTTCTATAGAAACTTGCAAGACCATGAAAACTCCTAACTTGACTAGCATTTGTAGGTCTAGGCCAATCCATGATTGCCTTTACCTTAGACTCATCAACAGCAATGCCTTGAGAACTCACAACATATCCCAAAAAGATTATAGATTCCATGCAAAAAGAACACTTTTTGAGATTAGCATAAAGTTGGTTCTCACGAAGTATAGCAAAAACGGATTTCAAGTGTAAAACATGCTCTTCTAACGTTTTGCTATAAACAAGTATGTCATCAAAGTAGACCACAACAAATTTGCCAATTAAGTGACGAAAAACATGATTCATAAGTCTCATGAAAGTACTTGGTGCATTAGATAAACCAAAAGGCATAACCAACCATTCATAAAGACCAAATTTCGTTTTAAAAGCAGTTTTCCATTCATCACCTTCTTTCATGCGAATTTGATAATAGCCACTTTTAAGATCAATCTTGGAAAATATGCATGAACCATACAACTCATCAAGCATGTCATCTAATCTAGGAATAGGATGCCTATACTTAATAGTTATCTTGTTCACAGCACGGCAATCAACACACATACGCCAAGACTCATCTTTCTTTGGAACCAAAATGACAGGAACAGAACATGGACTTAGAGATTCTCGAACTATACCTTTGTCAAGGAGTTCATCCACTTGACGTTGAATCTCTTTAGTTTCCTCGGGGTTGGCTCTATAAGCTGGACGATTTGGAATTTGTGCTCCAGGAATGAAATCAATTTGATGTTCAATTCCTCTTATTGGCGGCAAACCAATTGGCAACTCCTCAGGAAATACGTCTTGATATTCCTGTAAAAGAGAGTAAACAAGACTAGGCAAAGAAGCAAGGTGATCACTATCAATGATAAGTACAATGTCCTTGCGATACATTAAGTACAAAGATTGCCTATCAACTAATGCTCTCTTAATCTCATTTGAAGAAGCAAAATAACAAGATTTCTTAACATGCAAAGTACGACCTACACTATTACAAATAGAAGTTGGGCCGAGACTTTCTTGAACATTTGTCAACTCTTGTTTCTTCTTCTCTTTGGCGGATTTCACATCTCTTGTAGCTTGAATGATTTTAGCTTGATCTTCAAACACTTGGGCCGGTGTCAAAGCTCGAAGATTAAACTTTTTCCCATTGTGCACAAAGCTATAGAAATTTTTCTTGGCATGATAAAGAACATCACAATCATATTGCCAAGGACGGCCAAGCAAGATATGACTTGCTTCCATTGGAACAACATCACATATAACGTCATCAACATATTTCCCAATGGTTAAAGTGAACTGTACTTGTTTTGTGACCCTAGCATCCATTGAATTATTCAACCATTGTAGTCGGTAGGGTTTAGGATGTTTCGTGCAATTCAAGTTCAACTTATTTACAAACAAAGTGCTCGCCACATTTGTGCAACTTCCACTATCAATTATCACACTACAAATTCTGTCTTGCACTAAGCAACGTGTGTGAAATATGTTTTCTCGTTGCATCAAATCATCATTATCAACTAAAGGTTGGACATTTAGAACACGGCGAGAGACTAAAGAAAATTTACCGTCACCATACGTGTAGGGCTCATTGTCTTCACTTTCTTCACTTGATTCATGTTTCTCTTCAAGAGGTGGCATGTCGGCACAATCATCATCACTTACCACTTCACCACTATCAAGAGTTATCATCACTTTTCGAGTTGGACATTCAGCTTGCATATGACCATAACCTTGACATTTATAACATCGAACATCCCTCAATCTTGGAGTTGAAGAAGTTGACGCCGTTTTAAAAGGTTGGACAGCAACCTTGGGCGTTGTTTTTGAGACACCTTGAGGGGCACTTGACGTTGAACTTTGTGGAAATTGGCGTGGCTTGGATGGCGGATTGAAAGGGGCAAAACTCGGCTTCTTATCTCTTTGCCAAGGTGGAGTTGGTTGTGAAAACTTACCCTTCCCTTTCATGTGCCTTTCTATCTTGATGGCTTTATGGA
Organism: Ophiorrhiza pumila; assembly: GCA_016586305.1. Classification (NCBI taxonomy): domain Eukaryota; kingdom Viridiplantae; phylum Streptophyta; class Magnoliopsida; order Gentianales; family Rubiaceae; genus Ophiorrhiza; species Ophiorrhiza pumila. The sequence goes on along the minus strand of BLIW01000005.1, from coordinate 13,608,772 downwards.
CAAGTTCATCAATATTATCAAAACTTTGTAAATCAACTTGATGAGCCAAATCAGAATGCATACCTCTTAAAAATCTTTCAATTGTAGAGTCGGGATCTTCTTGAACATTAGCCTTGATCATCAAAGCTTCCATCTCATGATAATACTCCTCAACCGATTTGTTACCTTGTACAAGTGTATGTAACTGTCTATTCAATTCACGGTTGTAGTATGAAGGGACATATTTCTTCCTCATGAGTGTTTTCATGCGACTCCATGTCTTGATTGGACTTTCACCATCTTCACGTCTAGATTGAGACAACTTATCCCACCACAAACTTGCATGATCCTTTAAGTGCATAAAGGCAAGTCGAAATTTTTCCTTTTCGGGATAGTCATGGCCTTCAAAGAAGTGCTCAAGCTCACGAACCCAATCAAAATAAGCTTCCGGATCTGTCTTACCATGAAAAGTGGGAATTGTTAACTTAAGTGAAGCAATTGAAACTTTAGACTTGTTACCCTTAGAAGATGATTCGGACAACTCTTCCTCCTCCTCTTCATTAGATTCACTTTCGGACTCAAAAGCAGCATTATATTTAAACTTCTTGGATGAAGATTTCTTTAATGGCTTAGAAGTTGATGACTCCAAGAATCAGGCGGAGATTGATCTTTTGTAGTATCTGTGCAAGAGAATCATTAGCAAACTTTTGCTCAGCTTTGGTTTGAGGTTTAGAACCTCTTGGTGTATTAGTTTCGTCCTCCATTATCCTGCAAGGTTAGTAAGAAACAAAAGAAAACAACAATTGAATTCCTCTCGGGGTTCTCACTATGTGGATAGTAGGAGCTTCTCCTACTCTTTGATATATGTTTTCTCTCGTGTATACCCTAGTCTAATACTCTCAAACTATAGAGGAACTTACTGTTGCAATGACTTTAAGAGATTGTCTCAACGAGATCTTTCAACAACAAGATTCACCACAAGTCAAATCAAAGAAGTTCAAATAATTCACGTCACAAGAGTATTTCAGAGCACGTGTGGGTATAATTTGATTGATTCAGAAATTATGATATTTAGAAAGAGGAATCAAAGACGAGAAACAACACAATTTGAATCTACCAAAATCCGATTGAGAAGGTATAAGCACCAACGTATGGCACTCTTAATCCAAGGTGGTTTTCATAATCAAAAGCTCGAAAGAAGCGAAAAGTGTTCTTGGTTTTAATTTTACCGGAAGAATTAATGTAAAAAAAAAAATACTAAAAATTAAATAACAGGAGAATATTAAAAGTCCGAGATTATTTTCTTTATTGGGCCTTTTTTTTTTTTTGTATATCACGGCCTTTTTTTTTTTTTTTTTTGATTTGGGCCTTTTTTTTTTTTTTTTAAATTACGGCCTCTTTTTTTTTTTTTTTTTTTTTTATTCGGACAACAAAAAGGACAAAACAAACTTTTAAGGTTTTGGACAAAAACCTTGTACAAACAATGACCTAGGTTCGGACAAGAACCTTAAACAACTTAGGTCAAACAAAATCTTTAAGGTTTTAAGACAAGAACCTAGTACAAGTACTTAGGTTTAAGGATGTGGCCTTGTCTTATGTGGTTCAACCTTAATTTCTCCAAACTTTAATAACTCACCAAGGACAAAGAATTTGAAAGTGCCACTTTAACAAAATTTTCAAGATTTAACTCAAGGATTTCAAATATGGTTCAAGATTCAAAATTTGACAACTTTCAAAAATCAAGAATGTCAAGAGAGTTCAAAGAAAGTGGTCAAGAACCAATCTTTTTCACTTGTTCAAAAAGTTTGATCAAAAATTTATGTATGACAAGAGTAGATTGATGGAACTAACACAAAAAGAATTTCAAGAATTGAGCAAGAACGTCACAAAGTTATGATAATTTTGAAAACTAGGGGGTTTTTTAAGAAACCCTAATCTTGACACCTAGGGTTTGGACGTGAAATCAACAAAGAAAACACAAAGAATCCAACACTATGAATGCAAGAAAATAGTGCAGAATATGGACAAAGATGGCAGCAAGGATCGAACAGAAACACAAGAAGAACAACACAAAACGCAAGAAAATCAAGTAACAAGATCAACTCGATTTGGGCAGATTTTAAGCACAAGTGCATGCGATTTTTGGACAGAATATTAATGAATTTAAGACTCAATTAATATATATATTTACTGCAGAATTTAAACTTTAAAAACAGCAGCAATTCGAAGCAAAACAGTAGCAAAAAAGATGTCAAAAAATCGTAAACAACAAGAAGGCAATTTTCGGGCAGATTTGATCACTTTGGCTTATGCGATTTTGATGAATTTAAAGACACTAACTATGACGACTTTGGACAGCAAGAAACACGTGAAAACAGCAACTAAAAGACTCCAAAAACTGCAGAAAAAATTTGACGCACAAGGACAGCAAGAACGACTCAAAAAGTAGAGCAAAAATCCGAGAAGGAAAAACAAAGCGCAAACCTGAATTTTGTGAATGAACAACCTAGATGCTTTGATACCAATTGAATACGAATGGAGTAGGGTGAGAATCCAGCTCCACCACGAATTCCACACACTTAGGATCGTTGTGCACCAAATCAGAAACCAACACGATCACAAGTAAAGATCAAACACGGAAACAACACAAGAAGAAAAGATGGATATCGAATGGGATGTATTTGATTGGTAAATCAGAGTCAACCCCAACCACATTACCACAAAAGTGATTTCAATCTAACCTATGTAAATTCAATGGTTAAGAAAGATCTCAGTTTGGGCTCGCTCCTTGAAATCAAGAAACAATACGTTCTCTTTAAGGTCCTAGCTTAAAGAATGCCGGTCCTATGAATAATCAACTAACCCTAATGATTAATCAGCGTTTTTCACAACTTGTTTAAGGCTGCAAATAATTTAGCAAAGCTCAAATGGTTTCTTCAAAATTCAATCATAAAAAAACGTTACATAAGAATGGCCATTAAATAGAACAAGTTTCGGCCATGTTTGCTGGTAAACAAGGAAATAAAACCCTAAAAGTTGTAAAGTAACAACTTGACTTTCTAAACTACCCAATCATAATTAAGAAACTTCCAAATTAGAATTGGAAAGCTAATAACTAACTACCCAAATCCTTCCCCAAAAAGATTCTGCCTAAAGGTGGCCAAATTCAATTGACTTCCTTTGTTTCCTAACCTATACTTGCGCTTTAGTCATGCAAGATAATTGGGCCCAGTAGTATTTATGTACTAAACGAAATTTCCAAGCCCAAGAACATAATAATTAACGTCATTTATGGGGCTGAAAATAACATAAAATATAATTACTAATTAATACTAAAAATGGCGTGATTCTCTTGTAAGCCCAAAAGCACGCCTTTCATGGACTCATGATTTCGGACTTGTGTAAGCTTCTTCAAGGTGGATCCAATGAATTGTTAATGAAAGAAACATTTCCACAAGACTTCTCCTTGAGATGGTTCGGCCTCCAAAGCTTCACCAATGAGTTGACAATAAATTGTGCAAAGCTTCCTTCATCTTCCTTAACTCCTTGATCTTGTGCATTGGTCCATCAAGATTGGTCAAGGGATCTTGTGAATTGGGCTTTGGCAAGATGGACAAGGGTTGATTTCCATCATCTTCTCTTTCTCTTTTCATCTCTCATTTGAGCACAAGATGTAGCAATGCTTGCTTGATCTTCAGAAAATTTCACAAGGCTTTAAAGAACATAGATTATACTTTTACCATTATGCCTAAATGAATAGCAATTCTTGAGATCATTATAAACGCCATTGCAAGCAAGTATCCACGGTTTTCCCAATAAAAGATGGGCTGTTTTGCATAGGGAATATGTCACATAGTACCTCAGCTTCGTATTTCCCTATTAAGAATGCAACCTTGACTTGCATTGACACCCATACTTCACCACAACTATCACTCCATTTCAGCAAGTAAGGATTTGGATGTGTCAGTGGGTGTGCATACTCAATCTTTCTACAATTAGCTCACTAGCAAAGTTAGAGCTTCTTTCACAATCAATCTCCCATGGCACACACTTTATCTTGGATTTGCGACCTTGGTTTGAAACACCTTTTCACAGTGACGTAGAAGGGCTTTTAGCTTGGATATAGCTTGTTTATCACTTTTTGATTCCTCCCATTTTGTACCTGCAAGTTAGTAAAGAAAAACGCAAGAATATAGAGAAATCCTCACGGTTTCCTCACTTCTAGGATAGTAGTGTACTCTCCACTCTATTTATGTAGTGTTCTCTCTTGTTTATCCTATCTAATACTCTCAAATGGTGAATTGTTTGGGACTAATAAGACTACCAAAGTCCTATGATTAAGGATAACAGAGTCTCAATCAACAAGTTTCACACAATAAACTTTCACAAGCAAATCAAGAGAATTTTCAAAGAAAACACGTCACAAGAAGTTTAAGAACACGTGTGGGTTAAAAACTGATTTATCTTCAGAAACTACGAAATTTCAGAAACTAGATTTCAAGACGAAGAGAATGCAATTTGAATCACTTGATTCCGAGTTGTATTGATCAAGATATGGCACTTTGAATATAAGGTGATTTCAAGACAAACAGAAACGAAATTTAAGTTCTTTCCTTGGGCTGTTTTTTTTTTTTTTTTTAAATGGTCCGATTTTTTTTTTTTTTTTTTTGTAATTGGGCCTTCTTTATTTTTTTTTTGTGCAAGGCCTTTTTTTTTATATTCGGACAAGAAACCTTGGATTTCACAAAGTTTAAGGTTCTTAAGACAAGATCCTAGGATTTAAGGTTGTTTGTCTTATGTTGCTCAAACAAACCTAGGATGTTTTTAAGGTTGTCTTAACCTTATTTTCCTCAAAATTTTCAGCCAACAAGAATTAACAATAGCTCACCAAATATCAAGAATTTAAAGATGCCACTTTGACAAGATAATCAAGATTAAAGACGAGGAACAAGAATCTAACTCAAGAATCCATTTTGACCACTTCGGATTTTCAAGAAAATCAAGAAGTTCAAGAAAGTTTATCAAGAACTTATCTTTTTCGAGTGCAACAAAAGTTTGATCAAAATGCAAGATATGGTAGACAATATAAAGAATCTAACACAAAAGAAAGAATGAAATTCGGATAAGAAACAAGGATGTTAGGAAATTTCTACCAAGAAACCCTAGTTTGAAACCCTAGTTTGACAACAATTTCCTAACAATTTTTTTGACGTGTAAAACAGCAAGGACAACACAAGGAATTCAACACTATGATGATAACAAAACAATGCTGAATCAACAACAAGAAAAGACGCAAAAACAGCAGCAAGATGACACAAAACAAGACAAAATTCGGCCAAAACAAGCAAAGCTAACCCTAATTCGTTTGACGAAAAAAAATTCAGCAAGACTCTAATGATTTTATGGACGAAATTTTGGCCTGAATTTAGAGCATGGAAGACACGAATTTACTGCAGCAATAAGACACTAAAACAGCAGCAAATAGGACGAAACAAAACAGCAAAGAAATCGAATCACAAAACGCGAAAATCGAAAGCAAAGTTACACCGGTTTTTGGCAGATTTTTGCATGCGATTTGAGGAACAGAATATTGACGACTTTTGGACTGAATTAAGACACCAATTTACTGCAGAAAATTGACTCAATGAACAGCAAGAAGAACGTCAAGGACAGCAGCCAAACCGACGCACAAAAACAGCAAGAACGACCAACAAGAAAACAAAGAAAACCGAGAAGAGAACAAAGATGCAAAACCTGAATTTGTTGAGACAACAACCTAGGCTCTGATACCAATTGATACGAATGTTGTATGAACCGAGGCTCCAACTCCATGGACCAAATTCGAATGTCTTGGATTGAAGTCCTCAACCAACACGATTCCACAACCTTTGGACCGTTGCTGCACCAAAATTCACGAACAAGACAACACACAAATCTTGGCGGAAAGGAATTCAAAGGGAAACCGCAAAAGATGAAGTAAATCAACCCCACGTTTTTAATACAAATGGACTCGACTCAACTCATGAAAATTCATGCAATTGAACTTTGTCAATTTGGCGAGTTCTCGAATCAAGAACAATGGTGAAGTCACCTAAAGGTCACGCTAAAGGCAAAGCTTCTACAATGGTGAATTAAATAATTCAACAAGGTTTTGACAACACAAAGTGTTAATCTTATTTCAGCAAGCTAAAACTTTCATTCATTAATCTTATGTAAAAAAGTTACAAAGCTTCTCTTTATATAGAGAATGAATTTCGACTTTACCCAAAAAGGAAAAGGAAATAAAACCCTAAAAGTTGCAAAGTACAACTTGACCTTCTAAACTAACTAACTTTCCAAATTGTAAATGGAAACTAACAACTAACAAACTAAATCCTTTTCTAAATTGGATTAGGTCACACGTTTTTATCAAAGGTGGCCAAACACGTTTTGGCTTCCTTTGTTTCCTAAACTATTACTTGCCTTTATCATGCAAGATAATTGGATCAAGTAATTACTTAGCCCATAATTAAAACACCAAGACTTAAGCCCATAATTAATGGACTTAATTATTACAACTTAAAAATAAACCCTAAATTAAACAATGGCGTGATCCAAAGTTGGCAAAGCCCAAGCACGCCATCTTGGTCTTCAATATAGTCCATGAAATTCGAGATGGAAATCTGCCAGAATCCCGTCACTCATTTTGGCAGCCATATTACACGATGATACCGTCAGAATCTTGGAAAACATAAAACATGAAAGTTGTAGCTCTATCTCTTATCGTTCCAGAGCTTCTTGAATCATGCAATTCCAAGTTATATCGAAAGAGTTATGTCCAGAATACCAAAACGTGACAGAAACTTTCAGGATGACCAAAGTGACTTTAACACCACGAACATGGACACGGCTCATTCTCATCATTCCCTCCCTCCTCGAAAGGATTCGTCCTCGAATCTAGAAGTTGAGTTCCTGGATAAAACACCAAAATCACGAACTTCACAAGAATCAAGTTGTTTCGGAATGCAACACCTCGCGGCAATCACGCTTTATTTCCCCAAAGAACAAAAGAAATCTATTAGTCCAAAGAACAAAGTTATGAATAATAAACATAAATTTATATGGACGAATATATGTTCTTATATAAGAGGAAGTTGCATCAATGTCAAAATAATTCACAAGTGTGGATAGTGCATGTAATGTATCAAATAGCTATCCCTAAATGCACCTTGACAAAATTGGAAATCACATGGACGAACTAATACCTTGAAAAACATGCGAAAGTTATCAAATATGAGAGTATAATTCCAAGACTAGAATGTAAACAATCTATGTAAACAGAAATTTTACCTCTCGGAATTCAAAAGAAATTTGGAACTTAAGATAACCTACCAATCAAGTGCGGAATTATCCAAGGAACTTCTTTGAACTTGATGGATGTGATCAAAATCACGTTTTAAAGAATCAAAAGAACCAATAATCCAGCAAGTAGAGTCAATATAGTTAACACTTGAATGATTGCATACAAAGGTTTGATGTAGTTCGAAAATATATCATTAAGCTCAAAAATATAATTCATGTATTAGATAAGCAACATAACACACTATCATGCTATACATAAATTCATTCAATTCAAAATATATTGATGTAACTATTGAAGAATTATGTAAATCGATTTGCTTATCAAAACAGAAGGTGTTAGACTCTAAAACACACTTAACCAAAATTCCAAACTATTTGTGTTAAGTATAGGGAAGCTTTTGAAATTGACTAAAAACATTTGAAAACTTTGAAACTCACCGAATTGATAATAACAAAGTTCTTAACATTTTTAAGATCAAAATCAAGTGAAAACTTACCTAACTTACCTTGCTTACCTTGTGGAAAACAAGCTAAGGCAGATTGGATCCCTTCCAATTGATAATGAGTTGTTTGCAACTCCCATTAGTTGTCTAGGAACTCCATAAACCTGCAAAACAAAAGAACTAGGCAGCAAACAATTCAAATGGTGATCACTATTATCGAAGTAAGCTACATTGTTTGCCTAGCTACTATGCTTTCTTTAAACTCACTAGAAGAAGCAAAATTACAAGATTTGATAACACTTAAATCTCGGCCTATTACAAGATGCACTAGCTATTACATTGCTCTTCTCTTGAACTTTCTTCTCTTTCTCTTTTTCATCTCTCATTTGAGGCACAAGATGTAGCAATGCTTGCTTGATCTTCAGAAATTTCACAAGGCTTTAAAGAACATAGATTATACTTTTTACCATTATGCCTAAATGAATAGCAATTCTTGAGATCATTATAAACGCCATTGCAAGCAAAGTTTCCACGGTTTTCCCAATAAAAGATGGGCTGTTTTGCATAGGGAATATGTCACATAGTACCTTCAGCTTCGTATTTCCCTATTAAGAATGCAACCTTGACTTGCATTGACACCCATACTTCACCACAACTATCACTCCATTTCAGCAAGTAAGGATTTGGATGTGGAGTGGGTGTGCATACTCAATCTTGTCTACAATTAGCTCACTAGCAAAGTTAGAGCTTCTTTCACAATCAATCTCCATGGCACACCACTTTATCTTGGATTTTGCACCTTGTTTTGAAACACCTTTTCACATGACGTAGAAGGGCTTTTAGCTTGGTATACTTGTTTATCACTTTTTGATTCCTCCATTTGTACCTGCAAGTTAGTAAAGAAAAACGCAAGAATATAGAGAAAATCCTCACGGGTTCCTCACTTTAGGATAGTTAGGTACTCTCCACTCTATTTATGTAGTGTTCTCTCTTGTTTATTCCCTATCTAATACTCTCAAATGGTGAATTGTTTGGGACTAATAAGACTTACCAAGTCCTATGATTAAGATAACAAGTCTCAATCAACAAGTTTCACACAATAAACTTTCACAAGCAAATCAAGAGAATTTTCAAAGAAAAACACGTCACACGAAAGTTTAAGAAACACGTGTGGGTTAAAACTGATTTATCTTCAAGAAACTACAAATTCAGAAACTAGATTTCAAGACGAAGAGAATGCAATTTGAATCACTTGATTCGAGTTGTATTGATCAAGATATGGCACTTTGAATATAAGGTGATTTCAAGAACAAACAAGAACGAAATTTAGTTCTTTTCTTGGGCCTGTTTTTTTTTTTTTTTAAATGGTCCGATTTTTTTTTTTTTTTTTGTAATTGGGCCTTCTTTTTTTTTTTTTTGTGCAGGCTTTTTTTTTTTTTATATTCGGACAAGAACCTTGGATTTCACAAAGTTTAAGGTTCTTAAGAACAAGATCCTAGGATTTAAAGGTTGTTTGTCCTTATGTTGCTCAAACAAACCTAGGATGTTTTTAAAGGTTGTCTTAACCTTATTTTTCCTCAAAATTTTCAGCCAACAAGAATTAAACAATAGCTCACCCAAATATCAAGAATTAAAGATGCCACTGTTGACAAGATAATCAAGATTAAAGACGAGGAACAAGAAATCTAACTTCAAGAATCCAATTTTGGACCACTTTCGGGATTTTCAAGAAAATCAAGAAGTTCATGAAAGTTATCAAGAAACTTATCTTTTTCGAGTGGAACAAAAGTTTGATCAAAATGCAAGATATGGTAGACAATATAAAGAATCTAACACAAAAGACAGAATGAATTCGGATAAGAAACAAGGATGTTAGGAATTTCTACCAAGAAACCCTAGTTTTGAACCCTAGTTTGACACAATTTCCTACACAATTTTTTTTGACGTGTAAAACAGCAAGGACAACACAAGGAATTCAACACTATGATGATAACAAAACAATGCTGAATCAACAACAAGAAAAAGACGCAAAAAACAGCAGCAAGATGACACAAAACAAGACAAAATTCGGCCAAAACAAGAAAGCTAACCTAATTCGTTTTTGACGAAAAAAAATTCAGCAAGACTCTAATGATTTTATGGACGAAATTTGGGCTGAATTTTAGAGCATGGAAGACCACGAATTTACTGCAGCAAGTAAGACACTAAAACAGCAGCAAATAGGACGAAACAAAACAGCAAGAAATCGAATCACAAAACGCGAAAATCGAAAGCAAAGTTAACACGGTTTTTGGGCAGATTTTGCATGCAATTTGAGGACAGAATATTGACGACTTTTGGACTGAATTAAGACACCAATTTACTGCAGAAAATTGACTCAATGAACAGCAAGAAGAACGTCAAGGACAGCAGCAAAACCGACGCACAAAAACAGCAAGAACGACAACAAGAAAACAAAGAAAACCGAGATGAGAACAAAGATGCAAAACCTGAATTTTTGTGACAACAACCTAGGCTCTGATACCAATTGATACGAATGTTGTATGACCGAGGCTCCAACTCCTGGACCAAATTCGAATGGTCTTGGATTGAAGTCCTCAACCACACGAATTCCACAACCTTTGGACCGTTGCTGCACCAAAATTCACGAACAAGACAACACACAAACTTGGCGGAAAGGAATTCAAAGGGAAAAACGCAAAAGATGAAGTAAATCAACCCCACGTTTTTAATACAAATGGACTCGACTCAACTCATGAAAATTCATGCAATTGAACTTTGTCAATTTGGCGAGTTCTCGAAATCAAGAACAATGGTGAAGTCACCTAAAGGTCACGCTAAAGGCAAAGCTTCTACAATGGTGAATTAAATAATTCAACAAGGTTTTGACAACACAAAGTGTTAATCTTAATTTCAGCAAAGCTAAAACTTTCATTCATTAATCTTATGTAAAAACGTTACAAAGCTTCTCTTTATATAGAGAATGATTTCGACTTTACCCAAAAAGGAAAAGGAAATAAAACCCTAAAAGTTGCAAAGTACAACTTGACTTCTAAACTAACTAACTTTCCAAATTGTAAATGGAAACTAACAACTAACAAACTAATCCTTTTCTAAATTGGATTAGGTCACACGTTTTTATTCAAAGGTGGCCAAACACGTTTTGGCTTCCTTTGTTTCCTAAACTATTACTTGCCTTTATCATGCAAGATAATTGGATCAAGTAATTACTTAGCCCATAATTAAAACACCAAGACTTAAGCCCATAATTAATGGACTTAATTATTACAACTTAAAAATAAACCCTAAAATTAAACAATGGCGTGATCCAAAGTTGGCAAAGCCCAAGCACGCCATCTTGGTCTTCAATATAGTCCATGAAATTCGAGATGGAAATCTGCCAGAATCCCGTCACTCATTTTGGCAGCCATATTACACGATGATACCGTCAGAATCTTGGAAAACATAAAACATGAAAGTTGTAGCTCTATCTCTTATCGTTCCAGAGCTTCTTGAATCATGCAATTCCAAGTTATATCGAAAGAGTTATGTCCAGAATACCAAAACGTGACAGAAACTTTCAGGATGACCAAGTGACTTTAACACCACGAACATGGACACGGCTCATTCTCATCATTCCCTCCCTCCTCGAAAGGATTCGTCCTCGAATCTTAGAAGTTGAGTTCCTGGATAAAACACCAAAATCACGAACTTCACAAGAATCAAGTTGTTTCGGAATGCAACACCTCGCGAGCAATCACGCTTTATTTCCCCAAAGAACAAAAGAAATCTATTAGTCCAAAGAACAAAGTTATGAATAATAAACATAAATTTATATGGACGAATATATGTTCTTATATAAGAGGAAGTTGCATCAATGTCAAAATAATTCACAAGTGTGGATAGTGCATGTAATGTATCAAAATAGCTATCCCTAAATGCACCTTGACAAAATTGGAAATCACATGGACGAACTAATACCTTGAAAAACATGCGAAAGTTATCAAATATGAGAGTATAATTCCAAAGACTAGAATGTAAACAATCTATGTAAACAGAAAATTTTACCTCTCGGAATTCAAAAGAAATTTGGAACTTAGATAACCTACCAATCAAGTGCGGAATTATCCAAGGACTTCTTTGAACTTGATGGATGTGATCAAAATCACGTTTTAAAGAATCAAAAGAACCAATAATCCAGCAAGTAGAGTCAATATAGTTAACACTTGAATGATTGCATACAAAGGTTTGATGTAGTTCGAAAATATAATCATTAAGCTCAAAATATAATTCATGTATTAGATAAGCAACATAACACACTATCATGCTATACATAAATTCATTCAATTCAAAATATATTGATGTAACTATTGAAGAATTATGTAAATCGATTTGCTTATCAAAACAGAAGGTGTTAGACTCTAAAACACACTTAACAAAATTCCAAACTATTTGTGTTAAAGTATAGGGAAGCTTTTGAAATTGACTAAAAACAGTTTGAAAACTTTGAAACTCAACCGAATTGATAATAACAAAGTTCTTAACATTTTTAAGATCAAAATCAAGTGAAAACTTACCTAACTTACCTTGCTTACCTTGTGGAAAACAAGCTAAGGCAGATTGGATCCCTTCCAATTGATAATGAGTTGTTTGCAACTCCATTAGTTGTCTAGGAACTCCATAAACCTGCAAAACAAAAGAACTAGGCAGCAAACAATTCAAATGGTGATCACTATTATCAAGTAAGTACATTGTTTGCCTAGCTACTAATGCTTTCTTAAACTCACTAGAAGAAGCAAAATTACAAGATTTGATAACACTTAAATCTCGGCTATTACAAGATGCACTAGCTATTACATTGCTCTTCTCTTGAACTTTCTTCTCTTTCTCTTTTTCATCTCTCATTTGAGCACAAGATGTAGCAATGCTTGCTTGATCTTCAGAAATTTCACAAGGCTTTAAAGAACATAGATTATACTTTTTACCATTATGCCTAAATGAATAGCAATTCTTGAGATCATTATAAACGCCATTGCAAGCAAGTTTCCACGGTTTTCCCAATAAAAGATGGGCTGTTTGCATAGGGAATATGTCACATAGTACCTCAGCTTCGTATTTCCCTATTAAGAATGCAACCTTGACTTGCATTGACACCCATACTTCACCACAACTATCACTCCATTTCAGCAAGTAAGGATTTGGATGTGGAGTGGTGTGCATACTCAATCTTTCTACAATTAGCTCACTAGCAAAGTTAGAGCTTCTTTCACAATCAATCTCCATGGCACACACTTTATCTTGGATTTTGCACCTTGTTTGAAACACCTTTTCACATGACGTAGAAGGGCTTTTAGCTTGGTATACTTGTTTATCACTTTTTGATTCCTCCATTTTGTACCTGCAAGTTAGTAAAGAAAAACGCAAGAATATAGAGAAAATCCTCACGGGTTCCTCACTTTAGGATAGTAGGTACTCTCCACTCTATTTATGTAGTGTTCTCTCTTGTTTATCCTATCTAATACTCTCAAATGGTGAATTGTTTGGGACTAATAAGACTTACCAAGTCCTATGATTAAGATAACAAGTCTCAATCAACAAGTTTCACACAATAAACTTTCACAAGCAAATCAAGAGAATTTTCAAAGAAAAACACGTCACAAGAAGTTTAAGAACACGTGTGGGTTAAAACTGATTTATCTTCAGAAACTACGAAATTCAGAAACTAGATTTCAAGACGAAGAGAATGCAATTTGAATCACTTGATTCCGAGTTGTATTGATCAAGATATGGCACTTTGAATATAAGGTGATTTCAAGAACAAACAAGAACGAAATTTAGTTCTTTTCTTGGGCTGTTTTTTTTTTTTTTTAAATGGTCCGATTTTTTTTTTTTTTTTTTGTAATTGGGCCTTCTTTTTTTTTTTTTTTTGCAAGGCCTTTTTTTTTTTTATATTCGGACAAGAACCTTGGATTTCACAAAGTTTAAGGTTCTTAAGACAAGATCCTAGGATTTAAGGTTGTTTGTCTTATGTTGCTCAAACAAACCTAGGATGTTTTTAAGGTTGTCTTAACCTTATTTTTCCTCAAAATTTTCAGCCAACAAGAATTAACAATAGCTCACCAAATATCAAGAATTTAAAGATGCCACTTTGACAAGATAATCAAGATTAAAGACGAGGAACAAGAATCTAACTCAAGAATCCAATTTTGACCACTTCGGATTTTCAAGAAAATCAAGAAGTTCAAGAAAGTTATCAAGAACTTATCTTTTTCGAGTGGAACAAAAGTTTGATCAAAATGCAAGATATGGTAGACAATATAAAGAATCTAACACAAAAGAAAGAATGAAATTCGGATAAGAAACAAGGATGTTAGGAAATTTCTACCAAGAAACCCTAGTTTGAAACCCTAGTTTGACACAATTTCCTAACAATTTTTTTGACGTGTAAAACAGCAAGGACAACACAAGGAATTCAACACTATGATGATAACAAAACAATGCTGAATCAACAACAAGAAAAGACGCAAAAAACAGCAGCAAGATGACACAAAACAAGACAAAATTCGGCCAAAACAAGAAAGCTAACCCTAATTCGTTTTGACGAAAAAAAATTCAGCAAGACTCTAATGATTTTATGGACGAAATTTGGGCTGAATTTAGAGCATGGAAGACACGAATTTACTGCAGCAATAAGACACTAAAACAGCAGCAAATAGGACGAAACAAAACAGCAAGAAATCGAATCACAAAACGCGAAAATCGAAAGCAAAGTTAACACGGTTTTTGGGCAGATTTTGCATGCAATTTGAGGACAGAATATTGACGACTTTTGGACTGAATTAAGACACCAATTTACTGCAGAAAATTGACTCAATGAACAGCAAGAAGAACGTCAAGGACAGCAGCAAAACCGACGCACAAAAACAGCAAGAACGACAACAAGAAAACAAAGAAAACCGAGATGAGAACAAAGATGCAAAACCTGAATTTTTGTGACAACAACCTAGGCTCTGATACCAATTGATACGAATGTTGTATGACCGAGGCTCCAACTCCTGGACCAAATTCGAATGGTCTTGGATTGAAGTCCTCAACCACACGAATTCCACAACCTTTGGACCGTTGCTGCACCAAAATTCACGAACAAGACAACACACAAACTTGGCGGAAAGGAATTCAAAGGGAAAAACGCAAAAGATGAAGTAAATCAACCCCACGTTTTTAATACAAATGGACTCGACTCAACTCATGAAAATTCATGCAATTGAACTTTGTCAATTTGGCGAGTTCTCGAAATCAAGAACAATGGTGAAGTCACCTAAAGGTCACGCTAAAGGCAAAGCTTCTACAATGGTGAATTAAATAATTCAACAAGGTTTTGACAACACAAAGTGTTAATCTTAATTTCAGCAAAGCTAAAACTTTCATTCATTAATCTTATGTAAAAACGTTACAAAGCTTCTCTTTATATAGAGAATGATTTCGACTTTACCCAAAAAGGAAAAGGAAATAAAACCCTAAAAGTTGCAAAGTACAACTTGACTTCTAAACTAACTAACTTTCCAAATTGTAAATGGAAACTAACAACTAACAAACTAATCCTTTTCTAAATTGGATTAGGTCACACGTTTTTATTCAAAGGTGGCCAAACACGTTTTGGCTTCCTTTGTTTCCTAAACTATTACTTGCCTTTATCATGCAAGATAATTGGATCAAGTAATTACTTAGCCCATAATTAAAACACCAAGACTTAAGCCCATAATTAATGGACTTAATTATTACAACTTAAAAATAAACCCTAAAATTAAACAATGGCGTGATCCAAAGTTGGCAAAGCCCAAGCACGCCATCTTGGTCTTCAATATAGTCCATGAAATTCGAGATGGAAATCTGCCAGAATCCCGTCACTCATTTTGGCAGCCATATTACACGATGATACCGTCAGAATCTTGGAAAACATAAAACATGAAAGTTGTAGCTCTATCTCTTATCGTTCCAGAGCTTCTTGAATCATGCAATTCCAAGTTATATCGAAAGAGTTATGTCCAGAATACCAAAACGTGACAGAAACTTTCAGGATGACCAAGTGACTTTAACACCACGAACATGGACACGGCTCATTCTCATCATTCCCTCCCTCCTCGAAAGGATTCGTCCTCGAATCTTAGAAGTTGAGTTCCTGGATAAAACACCAAAATCACGAACTTCACAAGAATCAAGTTGTTTCGGAATGCAACACCTCGCGAGCAATCACGCTTTATTTCCCCAAAGAACAAAAGAAATCTATTAGTCCAAAGAACAAAGTTATGAATAATAAACATAAATTTATATGGACGAATATATGTTCTTATATAAGAGGAAGTTGCATCAATGTCAAAATAATTCACAAGTGTGGATAGTGCATGTAATGTATCAAAATAGCTATCCCTAAATGCACCTTGACAAAATTGGAAATCACATGGACGAACTAATACCTTGAAAAACATGCGAAAGTTATCAAATATGAGAGTATAATTCCAAAGACTAGAATGTAAACAATCTATGTAAACAGAAAATTTTACCTCTCGGAATTCAAAAGAAATTTGGAACTTAGATAACCTACCAATCAAGTGCGGAATTATCCAAGGACTTCTTTGAACTTGATGGATGTGATCAAAATCACGTTTTAAAGAATCAAAAGAACCAATAATCCAGCAAGTAGAGTCAATATAGTTAACACTTGAATGATTGCATACAAAGGTTTGATGTAGTTCGAAAATATAATCATTAAGCTCAAAATATAATTCATGTATTAGATAAGCAACATAACACACTATCATGCTATACATAAATTCATTCAATTCAAAATATATTGATGTAACTATTGAAGAATTATGTAAATCGATTTGCTTATCAAAACAGAAGGTGTTAGACTCTAAAACACACTTAACAAAATTCCAAACTATTTGTGTTAAAGTATAGGGAAGCTTTTGAAATTGACTAAAAACAGTTTGAAAACTTTGAAACTCAACCGAATTGATAATAACAAAGTTCTTAACATTTTTAAGATCAAAATCAAGTGAAAACTTACCTAACTTACCTTGCTTACCTTGTGGAAAACAAGCTAAGGCAGATTGGATCCCTTCCAATTGATAATGAGTTGTTTGCAACTCCATTAGTTGTCTAGGAACTCCATAAACCTGCAAAACAAAAGAACTAGGCAGCAAACAATTCAAATGGTGATCACTATTATCAAGTAAGTACATTGTTTGCCTAGCTACTAATGCTTTCTTAAACTCACTAGAAGAAGCAAAATTACAAGATTTGATAACACTTAAATCTCGGCTATTACAAGATGCACTAGCTATTACATTGCTCTTCTCTTGAACTTTCTTCTCTTTCTCTTTTTCATCTCTCATTTGAGCACAAGATGTAGCAATGCTTGCTTGATCTTCAGAAATTTCACAAGGCTTTAAAGAACATAGATTATACTTTTTACCATTATGCCTAAATGAATAGCAATTCTTGAGATCATTATAAACGCCATTGCAAGCAAGTTTCCACGGTTTTCCCAATAAAAGATGGGCTGTTTGCATAGGGAATATGTCACATAGTACCTCAGCTTCGTATTTCCCTATTAAGAATGCAACCTTGACTTGCATTGACACCCATACTTCACCACAACTATCACTCCATTTCAGCAAGTAAGGATTTGGATGTGGAGTGGTGTGCATACTCAATCTTTCTACAATTAGCTCACTAGCAAAGTTAGAGCTTCTTTCACAATCAATCTCCATGGCACACACTTTATCTTGGATTTTGCACCTTGTTTGAAACACCTTTTCACATGACGTAGAAGGGCTTTTAGCTTGGTATACTTGTTTATCACTTTTTGATTCCTCCATTTTGTACCTGCAAGTTAGTAAAGAAAAACGCAAGAATATAGAGAAAATCCTCACGGGTTCCTCACTTTAGGATAGTAGGTACTCTCCACTCTATTTATGTAGTGTTCTCTCTTGTTTATCCTATCTAATACTCTCAAATGGTGAATTGTTTGGGACTAATAAGACTTACCAAGTCCTATGATTAAGATAACAAGTCTCAATCAACAAGTTTCACACAATAAACTTTCACAAGCAAATCAAGAGAATTTTCAAAGAAAAACACGTCACAAGAAGTTTAAGAACACGTGTGGGTTAAAACTGATTTATCTTCAGAAACTACGAAATTCAGAAACTAGATTTCAAGACGAAGAGAATGCAATTTGAATCACTTGATTCCGAGTTGTATTGATCAAGATATGGCACTTTGAATATAAGGTGATTTCAAGAACAAACAAGAACGAAATTTAGTTCTTTTCTTGGGCTGTTTTTTTTTTTTTTTAAATGGTCCGATTTTTTTTTTTTTTTTTGTAATTGGGCCTTCTTTTTTTTTTTTTTTTTGTGCAAGGCCTTTTTTTTTTTTTATATTCGGACAAGAACCTTGGATTTCACAAAGTTTAAGGTTCTTAAGACAAGATCCTAGGATTTAAGGTTGTTTGTCTTATGTTGCTCAAACAAACCTAGGATGTTTTTAAGGTTGTCTTAACCTTATTTTTCCTCAAAATTTTCAGCCAACAAGAATTAACAATAGCTCACCAAATATCAAGAATTTAAAGATGCCACTTTGACAAGATAATCAAGATTAAAGACGAGGAACAAGAATCTAACTCAAGAATCCAATTTTGACCACTTCGGATTTTCAAGAAAATCAAGAAGTTCAAGAAAGTTATCAAGAACTTATCTTTTTCGAGTGGAACAAAAGTTTGATCAAAATGCAAGATATGGTAGACAATATAAAGAATCTAACACAAAAGAAAGAATGAAATTCGGATAAGAAACAAGGATGTTAGGAAATTTCTACCAAGAAACCCTAGTTTGAAACCCTAGTTTGACACAATTTCCTAACAATTTTTTTGACGTGTAAAACAGCAAGGACAACACAAGGAATTCAACACTATGATGATAACAAAACAATGCTGAATCAACAACAAGAAAAGACGCAAAAAACAGCAGCAAGATGACACAAAACAAGACAAAATTCGGCCAAAACAAGAAAGCTAACCCTAATTCGTTTTGACGAAAAAAAATTCAGCAAGACTCTAATGATTTTATGGACGAAATTTGGGCTGAATTTAGAGCATGGAAGACACGAATTTACTGCAGCAATAAGACACTAAAACAGAAGCAAAAAGGACGAAACAAAACAGCAAGAAATCGAATCACAAAACGCGAAAATCGAAAGCAAAGTTAACACGGTTTTTGGGCAGATTTTGCATGCGATTTGAGGACAGAATATTGACGACTTTTGGACTGAATTAAGACACCAATTTACTGCAGAAAATTGACTCAATGAACAGCAAGAAGAACGTCAAGGACAGCAGCAAAACCGACGCACAAAAACAGCAAGAACGACAACAAGAAAACAAAGAAAACCGAGAAGAGAACAAAGATGCAAAACCTGAATTTTTGAGACAACAACCTAGGCTCTGATACCAATTGATACGAATGTTGTATGACCGAGGCTCCAACTCCTGGACCAAATTCGAATGGTCTTGGATTGAAGTCCTCAACCACACGAATTCCACAACCTTTGGACCGTTGCTGCACCAAAATTCACGAACAAGACAACACACAAACTTGGCGGAAAGGAATTCAAAGGGAAAAACGCAAAAGATGAAGTAAATCAACCCCACGTTTTTAATACAAATGGACTCGACTCAACTCATGAAAATTCATGCAATTGAACTTTGTCAATTTGGCGAGTTCTCGAAATCAAGAACAATGGTGAAGTCACCTAAAGGTCACGCTAAAGGCAAAGCTTCTACAATGGTGAATTAAATAATTCAACAAGGTTTTGACAACACAAAGTGTTAATCTTAATTTCAGCAAAGCTAAAACTTTCATTCATTAATCTTATGTAAAAACGTTACAAAGCTTCTCTTTATATAGAGAATGATTTCGACTTTACCCAAAAAGGAAAAGGAAATAAAACCCTAAAAGTTGCAAAGTACAACTTGACTTCTAAACTAACTAACTTTCCAAATTGTAAATGGAAACTAACAACTAACAAACTAATCCTTTTCTAAATAGGATTAGGTCACACGTTTTTATTCAAAGGTGGCCAAACACGTTTTGGCTTCCTTTGTTTCCTAAACTATTACTTGCCTTTATCATGCAAGATAATTGGATCAAGTAATTACTTAGCCCATAATTAAAACACCAAGACTTAAGCCCATAATTAATGAACTTAATTATTACATCTTAAAAATATACCCTAAAATTAAACAATGGCGTGATCCAAAGTTGGCAAAGCCCAAGCACGCCATCTTGGTCTTCAATATAGTCCATGAAATTCGAGATGGAAATCTGCCAGAATCCCGTCACTCATTGTGGCAGCCATATTACACGATGATACCGTCAGAATCTTGGAAAACATAAAACATGAAAGTTGTAGCTCTATCTCTTATCGTTCCAGAGCTTCTTGAATCATGCAATTCCAAGTTATATCGAAAGAGTTATGCCCAGAATACCAAAACGTGACAGAAACTTTCAGGACGACCAAGTGACTTTAACACCACGAACATGGACACGGCTCATTCTCATCATTCCCTCCCTCCTCGAAAGGATTCGTCCTCGAATCTTAGAAGTTGAGTTCCTGGATCAAACACCAAAATCACGAACTTCACAAGAATCAAGTTGTTTCGGAATGCAACACCTCGCGAGCAATCACGCTTTATTTCCCCAAAGAACAAAAGAAATCTATTAGTCCAAAGAACAAAGTTATGAATAATAAACATAAATTTATATGGACGAATATATGTTCTTATATAAGAGGAAGTTGCATCAATGTCAAAATAATTCACAAGTGTGGATAGTGCATGTAATGTATCATAATAGCTATCCCTAAATGCACCTTGACAAAATTGGAAATCACATGGACGAACTAATACCTTGAAAAACATGCGAAAGTTATCAAATATGAGAGTATAATTCCAAAGACTAGAATGTAAACAATCTATGTAAACAGAAAATTTTACCTCTCGGAATTCAAAAGAAATTTGGAACTTAGATAACCTACCAATCAAGTGCGGAATTATCCAAGGACTTCTTTGAACTTGATGGATGTGATCAAAATCACGTTTTAAAGAATCAAAAGAACCAATAATCCAGCAAGTAGAGTCAATATAGTTAACACTTGAATGATTGCATACAAAGGTTTGATGTAGTTCGAAAATATAATCATTAAGCTCAAAATATAATTCATGTATTAGATAAGCAACATAACACACTATCATGCTATACATAAATTCATTCAATTCAAAATATATTGATGTAACTATTGAAGAATTATGTAAATCGATTTGCTTATCAAAACAGAAGGTGTTAGACTCTAAAACACACTTAACAAAATTCCAAACTATTTGTGTTAAAGTATAGGGAAGCTTTTGAAATTGACTAAAAACAGTTTGAAAACTTTGAAACTCAACCGAATTGATAATAACAAAGTTCTTAACATTTTTAAGATCAAAATCAAGTGAAAACTTACCTAACTTACCTTGCTTACCTTGTGGAAAACAAGCTAAGGCAGATTGGATCCCTTCCAATTGATAATGAGTTGTTTGCAACTCCATTAGTTGTCTAGGAACTCCATAAACCTGCAAAACAAAAGAACTAGGCAGCAAACAATTCAAATGGTGATCACTATTATCAAGTAAGTACATTGTTTGCCTAGCTACTAATGCTTTCTTAAACTCACTAGAAGAAGCAAAATTACAAGATTTGATAACACTTAAATCTCGGCTATTACAAGATGCACTAGCTATTACATTGCTCTTCTCTTGAACTTTCTTCTCTTTCTCTTTTTCATCTCTCATTTGAGCACAAGATGTAGCAATGCTTGCTTGATCTTCAGAAATTTCACAAGGCTTTAAAGAACATAGATTATACTTTTTACCATTATGCCTAAATGAATAGCAATTCTTGAGATCATTATAAACGCCATTGCAAGCAAGTTTCCACGGTTTTCCCAATAAAAGATGGGCTGTTTGCATAGGGAATATGTCACATAGTACCTCAGCTTCGTATTTCCCTATTAAGAATGCAACCTTGACTTGCATTGACACCCATACTTCACCACAACTATCACTCCATTTCAGCAAGTAAGGATTTGGATGTGGAGTGGTGTGCATACTCAATCTTTCCACAAAGTGTTAATCTTAATTTCAGCAAAGCTAAAACTTTCATTCATTAATCTTATGTAAAAACGTTACAAAGCTTCTCTTTATATAGAGAATGATTTCGACTTTACCCAAAAAGGAAAAGGAAATAAAACCCTAAAAGTTGCAAAGTACAACTTGACTTCTAAACTAACTAACTTTCCAAATTGTAAATGGAAACTAACAACTAACAAACTAATCCTTTTCTAAATAGGATTAGGTATGAAGGATCGAATTAACCAAACCAAAATTCAATAAGCAAAAATATATTTGGGAGGAGAGGAATTACAATCACAAAATCTCAAGTATGGCACAACCACCACACAACAACAATATCCGTTAGTCCACGGAATTTTTCTAAGCCGTCGTATGGCTTTTTCTCACAACCCTCTTTGAGGTTTTTCACTTCCAACTCCTCTCTTCTCTCTTCCACTATCACAAAGACCTCTATCACCCTCTATTTATAGGGTAATAATAAATCTAAAACACACAAGGATTTGGGAAGTGTATCCCTCACAAACTCTAATTCCTAAAGGAAAACAATCTAATAAGTAAATCCTATTAGAAATATAATTTCCAATTAATAAAGCTTAGTTTAATTTCCAACAAATCCCCCTTTAAACTAAACTTTCCATATATGATCAATACCTTCAAGTTCACGTGCTTGAATTTCTTTTGAAATTTCTTTTGCGGTTTGGATTTTGTATTTGATCTTCTTCTTAATCTTCATCTTTGTCTTCACATGTAACTTGAGACGAATTTTGTAGTTGCGGATCTTGAAGTCTTCAAACATGTTTTCTATTTCTTTTCCTTTAGTACAAAACTTCCATATATCAACATTCTCTTCTAATAGAGAATGACCAATGTAATTTCCAAAAATTATGAAATCATATTGTTCAACTTGAACAATCTTTTCAATATTGTTTACCTTAACAATGTCACAATCATTGGTGATATTTTTATCACATTCAACCATGTATATGGTTTCTTTTCCCTCTTCAAAATTGATGATTTCTTCATTCTCTTCATAAGTGAAATCACCAATCTCCTTTTCTTCTTTATTCACAAGAACAACAAATTCATTCACATCTTCACAAACGTGAATTTCCATTGTATCATCACACGAATATTTTTCACCAACACTGTCAATTTCTTTTTTCTCCACACATGCATCAACTTGAATTTCTTGATCTTGTTCCACCAAACAAATTATCTCTTCCTCTTCCTTAATTGGATCAACACTTCTTTTATCCACCACTTTCATAATATTATCATAATGATCATAACCATAATCTCCTTCCTTGAGATTTTCAATTTCTAAAGTGGATTCAATACTTGAAGATGAAGGATCAACAGTTGGTTGTTGAACTTGCTCACTTTGGTGATCATTGTTTTCTTCCTCAATATAGAAAGACATGTGTGTTTGCCCAATTGATACCATTGGCTCTTTAGAAGACCAATTCGAAGCTCTTTGTTCATCAAAGACAAAATTTCTGATCACAATCACCTTTTCTGTATTTTCTGTCTGACCATCCAATTTTTCATTAATTCTTTGTTCAAATCGAATTAATGAACCCTTCAATTCTTCAATTGTTAATGTGGACAAATCTTTGGTCTCTTGTATAAAGGCCACAATCTGATCAAACTTCACAGACAAAGTGTTGAGAGCTTTATCAACAAAAATCTCATCTGTTAAAAGACGCCTATTTAATTTCATCTCTTCTTTGATCACTAACAAACGAGAAAAATATGACTCAATGGATTCTGTTTTCTCCATTGTGCAAATCTCAAACCTTCTTTGTAACATCAACAAATTATTCTCCATGATGCAAAGTTCGAATCTCCTTTTTAACATCAAGGAATTATTTTGCTGAACTTGATTGATACCTATGTATGTTTTCTCCAAAGTATCCCATGCCTGTTTTGATGTTTTAGCCATTGAGATTTTCCCAAAAATTGACATATCAACCGCCTGGTGTATTTGAGATAATGCCAATCTTTCTTCCATCTTTGCATCTTCATCAACATCTTCTGTTATGTCTCCTTGAATATATTGGAACAAGCCAAAAGCTTTAAGATGGGTTTCCATCATAACCTTCCAATAAAAATAATTTTGTTTTTCCCTAAGTTTAGGAACAAAACAAATTAAATCCATCTCTGCCATGGCTAACAGATAATAACCTGGCTCTGATACCAATTTGAAGGATCGAATTAACCAAACCAAAATTCAATAAGCAAAAATATATTTGGGAGGAGAGGAATTACAATCACAAAATCTCAAGTATGGCACAACCACCACACAACAACAATATCCGTTAGTCCACGGAATTTTTCTAAGCCGTCGTATGGCTTTTTCTCACAACCCTCTTTGAGGTTTTTCACTTCCAACTCCTCTCTTCTCTCTTCCACTATCACAAAGACCTCTATCACCCTCTATTTATAGGGTAATAATAAATCTAAAACACACAAGGATTTGGGGAGTGTATCCCTCACAAACTCTAATTCCTAAAGGAAAACAATCTAATAAGTAAATCCTATTAGAAATATAATTTCCAATTAATAAAGCTTAGTTTAATTTCCAACAGTTGATACAACCACATGATGAAACTCAGGAGGCTACAACTATATCTTCAGCATGTGTACAAAAGTTTTATACAAGGTGCAATGTTCAAAGTACAGTATGTGCTACAGTGATTGACAGTGGGAAAAGCTCTAACTTTGCTAATGAGCTCATGGTAGAAAGGTTGAATTTACAAACCACTCCACATCCAAATCCTTACTTGCTGCAATGGAGTGATAATTGTGGTGAAGTATGGGTGACAATGCAAGTCAAGGTTGCACTCTCAATTGGAAGGTACAAAGATGAGGTACTATGTGATATATGTCCTATGCAAACATCTTGTCTTTTATTGGGAAAACCGTGGCAGCTTGATTGCAAGGGTGCTTACAATGATCTCAAAAGTTGCTATTCACTCATGAAAGATGGTAAGAAGTTTAATATCCGAGCTTCAACACCTTGTGAAGTTTCTGAAGATCAAACTAGAATTTCTAAAGCTTGTAAAGAGATGAGTGCCGCCAAGGAGAAGAAAGTTCAAGAGCAACAAAGTGTAATAGCTAGTGCATCTTGTAATGGCCGAGCTTTAAGTCTTTTAAAGTCTTGTTATTTTACTTCTTCTAGCGAGTTTAAGAGAGGAATACTAGATAAGCAATCAATGTACTTACTTGATGATAGTGATCACCATTTGAATTGTTTGCTGCCTAGTACATATGTTTTGCAGGTTTTTGGAGTTCGTAAGAGTTTAATGGAGTTCGAAACAATCCAATCCGCCTTAGCTTGTTTCCCACAAGGTAAGCAAGGTAAGTTAGGTAAGTATGAAAGTTTCTTGATTGATTTCAATGGTTTAAATGTCAAGAACTTTGTTAATGTCAATGCTATTGATTTTCAAAGTTTGAATTCTGTTTTGACTCAATTTCAATATCTTTCATATACCTTTGAAACATTAGTTCGAAATTCTTTACCATGTGTTTTAAAATCCAATGATTTGTGTTTTGGAAAGCAACTTATTTCACATAATTCTTCAATAATAAATTCCTATTATTTTATATTGAATGAATTTATGTATAGCATGATAGTGTGTTATGTTGCTTATCTAATACATGAATTATATTTTGAGCTTAATGATTATATTTTCGAACTACATCAAACCTTTGTATGCAATCATTCAAGTGTTAACTATATTGACTCTACTTGCTGGATTATTGGTTCTTTTGATTCTTTAAAACGTGATTTTGATCACATCCATCAAGTTCAAAGAAGTCCTTGGATAATTCCGCACTTGATTGGTAGGTTATCTAAGTTCCAAATTTCTTTTGAATTCCGAGAGGTAAAATTTTCTGTTTACATAGATTGTTTACATTCTAGTCTTTGGAATTATACTCTCATATTTGATAACTTTCGCATGTTTTTTAAGGTATTAGTTCGTCCATGTGATTTCTAATTTTGTCAAGGTGCATTTAGGGATAGCTATTATGATACATTACATGCACTATCCACACTTGTGAATTATTTTGACATTGATGCAACTTCCTCTTATATAAGAACATATATTCGTCCATATCAATTTATGTTTATTATTCATAACTTTGTTCTTTGGACTAATAGATTTCTTTTGTTCTTTGGGGAAATAAAGCGTGATTGCTCGCGAGGTGTTGCATTCCGAAACAACTTGATTCTTGTGAAGTTCGTGATTTTGGTGTTTGATCCAGGAACTCAACTTCTAAGATTCGAGGACGAATCCTTTCGAAGAGGGAGGGAATGATGAGAATGAGCCGTGTCCATGTTCGTGGTGTTAAAGTCACTTGGTCATCCTGAAAGTTTCTGTCACGTTTTGGTATTCTGGACATAACTCTTTCGATATAACTTGGAATTGCATGATTCAAGAAGCTCTGGAACGATAAGAGATAGAGCTACAACTTTCATGTTTTATGTTTTCCAAGATTCTGACGGTATCATCGTGGAATATGGCTGCCAAAATGAGTGACGGGATTCTGGCAGATTTCCATCTCGAATTTCATGGACTATATTGAAGACCAAGATGGCGTGCTTGGGCTTTGCCAACTTTGGATCACGCCATTGTTTAATTTTAGGGTTTATTTTTAAGTTGTAATAATTAAGTCCATTAATTATGGGCTTAAGTCTTGGTGTTTTAATTATGGGCTAAGTAATTACTTGATCCAATTATCTTGCATGATAAAGGCAAGTAATAGTTTAGGAAACAAAGGAAGCCAAAACGTGTTTGGCCACCTTTGAATAAAAACGTGTGACCTAATCCTATTTAGAAAAGGATTAGTTTGTTAGTTGTTAGTTTCCATTTACAATTTGGAAAGTTAGTTTAGAAGTCAAGTTGTACTTTGCAACTTTTAGGGTTTTATTTCCTTTTCCTTTTTGGGTAAAGTCGAAATCATTCTCTATATAAAGAGAAGCTTTGTAACGTTTTTACATAAGATTAATGAATGAAAGTTTTAGCTTTGCTGAAATTAAGATTAACACTTTGTGTTGTCAAAACCTTGTTGAATTATTTAATTCACCATTGTAGAAGCTTTGCCTTTAGCGTGACCTTTAGGTGACTTCACCATTGTTCTTGATTTCGAGAACTCGCCAAATTGACAAAGTTCAATTGCATGAATTTTCATGAGTTGAGTCGAGTCCATTTGTATTAAAAACGTGGGGTTGATTTACTTCATCTTTTGCGTTTTTCCCTTTGAATTCCTTTCCGCCAAGTTTGTGTGTTGTCTTGTTCGTGAATTTTGGTGCAGCAACGGTCCAAAGGTTGTGGAATTCGTGTGGTTGAAGACTTCAATCCAAGACCATTCGTATCAATTGGTATCAAAGCACAAGTTGTTGCCCAAGAAAATTCAGGTTAATCCGTTTTCAATTCTTCCGCAAAATTTCTGTTCTTCTTGCGTCAATTCTGCCCGTTTTTTTTTGTGTCAATTTTCTGCAGTTTTGCTGGCATCTTTCTTGCTGTTATTTGGTGTTCTTCTTGCTGTCCAAAGTCGATACATATTCACCCATTAAAATCACCAAAATCGCATGCAACAAATCATTCACAATCTGCCCGAATTTGTTCATTGTTGTGTCGTCTGAATTCTGCTCTTTTTGACGTCGTTTCTGCCATAATTTTTGCTCATTCTTTTCTGCTTAATTCAGTCCTTAATTCTGTCCAAAATCGCATGAACATTGAGTCAATACATTCTGCCCGAAATCGTCTAAATTGAGTCTATCTTCTTTTGCGATTTTTGTGTTGTTTCTTGCTGTTTCTTGTTGCGTCTTCTTGCTGTCTTTTGGTGTTAAATTCTGCACTCTTTTGTCATAATCATAGTGTAGGATTCTTGAAGTTTTCTTTGCTGTTTTCACGTCATAACATTGTTATCTTTCTACAATTAGCTCACTAGCAAAGTTAGAGCTTCTTTCACAATCAATCTCCATGGCACACACTTTATCTTGGATTTTGCACCTTGTTTGAAACACCTTTTCACATGACGTAGAAGGGCTTTTAGCTTGGTATACTTGTTTATCACTTTTTGATTCCTCCATTTTGTACCTGCAAGTTAGTAAAGAAAAACGCAAGAATATAGAGAAAATCCTCACGGGTTCCTCACTTTAGGATAGTAGGTACTCTCCTCTCTTTTTGGGTAGTGTTCTCTCTTGTTTAACCTAGCTACTACTCTCAATTAATGAATATGTGGGGTTATTAAGATTCACCAAAGTTCAATTACTTTAATAGCAAGATCTCAATCAGCAAGTTCCACACACAAATTTTCACAAATCAAATCAAGAGATGTAACAAGAAATCACGTGAAGAGTGTTTAGAACACGTGAAAGTTATAATTTGATTTACCACCAGAAACTAAGAAATTCAGAAACTAGATTTCAAAACAAAGAGATTGGTTTTTGAATCAACTAATTCCGAGTTGTATTGAAAAAGTTATGGCACTTTTAATCCAAGGTGGTTTTCAAGAAACAAGTTAAGAACAATGTGTTCTTTTCAAAAATAAATTAAATAATTAAATAACAGAAAATAATAACAATAAATAAAGTCCGACTATTTTTATTTTTTTTATTTATTATTTTTTTTTTTTTTGAAGTCACTCTTTTTTTTTTTTTTTTTTTTTGACCGTGAGTTTTTTTTTTTTTTTTTTTTTAACTTCGGACAACAAAGGACAAAATTACACTTTTAAGGTTTGAACATAAACCTTGGACCAATCAAAATACTAGGTTCGGACAAGAACCTTAAACACCACAAAAATTAAGGTTTGAAGACAACAACCTAGGATTTAGGTTTAAGAATGTTTTGTCTTCTTGTCTTAACAACCTTAAAAACTTCAAACTTTATTAACTCACCAAGGACAATGAATTCGGATGTGCCACTTTAACAAGAATATCAAGATTCAAGACAAAGATCAAGAATCCAACTCAAGAATTCAATTTTGACCACTTTGAGTTTTCAAGAAAATCAAGAAGTTCAAGAAAGTTATCAAGAACTTATCTTTTTCGAGTGGAGTAAAAGTTTGATCAAAACTCAATATATGGTGGACAAGATAAAGAATCAAACGTAAAAAGAAAATCAAGAAACGGATAAGAATCAAGAAAGTTATGAAAACTTGACCTAGAAACCCTAGTTATGAAACCCTAGTTTGACACACGAAACCCTAACAATGTTATGACGTGAAAACAGCAAAGAAAACTTCAAGAATCCTACACTATGATTATGACAAAAGAGTGCAGAATTTAACACCAAAAGACAGCAAGAAGACGCAACAAGAAACAGCAAGAAACAACACAAAAAATCGCAAAAGAAGATAGACTCAATTTAGACGATTTCGGGCAGAATGTATTGACTCAATGTTCATGCGATTTTGGACAGAATTAAGGACTGAATTAAGCAGAAAAGAATGAGCAAAAATTATGGCAGAAACGACGTCAAAAAGAGCAGAATTCAGACGACACAACACTCTTGACGTGATACGAATGGTCTTGGATTGAAGTCCTCAACCACACGAATTCCACAACCTTTGGACCGTTGCTGCACCAAAATTCACGAACAAGACAACACACAAACTTGGCGGAAAGGAATTCAAAGGGAAAAACGCAAAAGATGAAGTAAATCAACCCCACGTTTTTAATACAAATGGACTCGACTCAACTCATGAAAATTCATGCAATTGAACTTTGTCAATTTGGCGAGTTCTCGAAATCAAGAACAATGGTGAAGTCACCTAAAGGTCACGCTAAAGGCAAAGCTTCTACAATGGTGAATTAAATAATTCAACAAGGTTTTGACAACACAAAGTGTTAATCTTAATTTCAGCAAAGCTAAAACTTTCATTCATTAATCTTATGTAAAAACGTTACAAAGCTTCTCTTTATATAGAGAATGATTTCGACTTTACCCAAAAAGGAAAAGGAAATAAAACCCTAAAAGTTGCAAAGTACAACTTGACTTCTAAACTAACTAACTTTCCAAATTGTAAATGGAAACTAACAACTAACAAACTAATCCTTTTCTAAATAGGATTAGGTCACACGTTTTTATTCAAAGGTGGCCAAACACGTTTTGGCTTCCTTTGTTTCCTAAACTATTACTTGCCTTTATCATGCAAGATAATTGGATCAAGTAATTACTTAGCCCATAATTAAAACACCAAGACTTAAGCCCATAATTAATGGACTTAATTATTACAACTTAAAAATAAACCCTAAAATTAAACAATGGCGTGATCCAAAGTTGGCAAAGCCCAAGCACGCCATCTTGGTCTTCAATATAGTCCATGAAATTCGAGATGGAAATCTGCCAGAATCCCGTCACTCATTTTGGCAGCCATATTCCACGATGATACCGTCAGAATCTTGGAAAACATAAAACATGAAAGTTGTAGCTCTATCTCTTATCGTTCCAGAGCTTCTTGAATCATGCAATTCCAAGTTATATCGAAAGAGTTATGTCCAGAATACCAAAACGTGACAGAAACTTTCAGGATGACCAAGTGACTTTAACACCACGAACATGGACACGGCTCATTCTCATCATTCCCTCCCTCCTCGAAAGGATTCGTCCTCGAATCTTAGAAGTTGAGTTCCTGGATCAAACACCAAAATCACGAACTTCACAAGAATCAAGTTGTTTCGGAATGCAACACCTCGCGAGCAATCACGCTTTATTTCCCCAAAGAACAAAAGAAATCTATTAGTCCAAAGAACAAAGTTATGAATAATAAACATAAATTGATATGGACGAATATATGTTCTTATATAAGAGGAAGTTGCATCAATGTCAAAATAATTCACAAGTGTGGATAGTGCATGTAATGTATCATAATAGCTATCCCTAAATGCACCTTGACAAAATTGGAAATCACATGGACGAACTAATACCTTGAAAAACATGCGAAAGTTATCAAATATGAGAGTATAATTCCAAAGACTAGAATGTAAACAATCTATGTAAACAGAAAATTTTACCTCTCGGAATTCAAAAGAAATTTGGAACTTAGATAACCTACCAATCAAGTGCGGAATTATCCAAGGACTTCTTTGAACTTGATGGATGTGATCAAAATCACGTTTTAAAGAATCAAAAGAACCAATAATCCAGCAAGTAGAGTCAATATAGTTAACACTTGAATGATTGCATACAAAGGTTTGATGTAGTTCGAAAATATAATCATTAAGCTCAAAATATAATTCATGTATTAGATAAGCAACATAACACACTATCATGCTATACATAAATTCATTCAATTCAAAATATATTGATGTAACTATTGAAGAATTATGTAAATCGATTTGCTTATCAAAACAGAAGGTGTTAGACTCTAAAACACACTTAACAAAATTCCAAACTATTTGTGTTAAAGTATAGGGAAGCTTTTGAAATTGACTAAAAACAGTTTGAAAACTTTGAAACTCAACCGAATTGATAATAACAAAGTTCTTAACATTTTTAAGATCAAAATCAAGTGAAAACTTACCTAACTTACCTTGCTTACCTTGTGGAAAACAAGCTAAGGTAGATTGGATCCCTTCCAATTGATAATGAGTTGTTTGCAACTCCATTAGTTGTCTAGGAACTCCATAAACCTGCAAAACAAAAGAACTAGGCAGCAAACAATTCAAATGGTGATCACTATTATCAAGTAAGTACATTGTTTGCCTAGCTACTAATGCTTTCTTAAACTCACTAGAAGAAGCAAAATTACAAGATTTGATAACACTTAAATCTCGGCTATTACAAGATGCACTAGCTATTACATTGCTCTTCTCTTGAACTTTCTTCTCTTTCTCTTTTTCATCTCTCATTTGAGCACAAGATGTAGCAATGCTTGCTTGATCTTCAGAAATTTCACAAGGCTTTAAAGAACATAGATTATACTTTTTACCATTATGCCTAAATGAATAGCAATTCTTGAGATCATTATAAACGCCATTGCAAGCAAGTTTCCACGGTTTTCCCAATAAAAGATGGGCTGTTTGCATAGGGAATATGTCATATAGTACCTCAGCTTCGTATTTCCCTATTAAGAATGCAACCTTGACTTGCATTGACACCCATACTTCACCACAACTATCACTCCATTTCAGCAAGTAAGGATTTGGATGTGGAGTGGTGTGCATACTCAATCTTTCTACAATTAGCTCACTAGCAAAGTTAGAGCTTCTTTCACAATCAATCTCCATGGCACACACTTTATCTTGGATTTTGCACCTTGTTTGAAACACCTTTTCACATGACGTAGAAGGGCTTTTAGCTTGGTATACTTGTTTATCACTTTTTGATTCCTCCATTTTGTACCTGCAAGTTAGTAAAGAAAAACGCAAGAATATAGAGAAAATCCTCACGGGTTCCTCACTTTAGGATAGTAGGTACTCTCCACTCTATTTATGTAGTGTTCTCTCTTGTTTATCCTATCTAATACTCTCAAATGGTGAATTGTTTGGGACTAATAAGACTTACCAAGTCCTATGATTAAGATAACAAGTCTCAATCAACAAGTTTCACACAATAAACTTTCACAAGCAAATCAAGAGAATTTTCAAAGAAAAACACGTCACAAGAAGTTTAAGAACACGTGTGGGTTAAAACTGATTTATCTTCAGAAACTACGAAATTCAAAAACTAGATTTCAAGACGAAGAGAATGCAATTTGAATCACTTGATTCCGAGTTGTATTGATCAAGATATGGCACTTTGAATATAAGGTGATTTCAAGAACAAACAAGAACGAAATTTAGTTCTTTTCTTGGGCTGTTTTTTTTTTTTTTTTTAAATGGTCCGATTTTTTTTTTTTTTTTTTGTAATTGGGCCTTCTTTTTTTTTTTTTGTGCAAGGCCTTTTTTTTTTTTTATATTCGGACAAGAACCTTGGATTTCACAAAGTTTAAGGTTCTTAAGACAAGATCCTAGGATTTAAGGTTGTTTGTCTTATGTTGCTCAAACAAACCTAGGATGTTTTTAAGGTTGTCTTAACCTTATTTTTCCTCAAAATTTTCAGCCAACAAGAATTAACAATAGCTCACCAAATATCAAGAATTTAAAGATGCCACTTTGACAAGATAATCAAGATTAAAGACGAGGAACAAGAATCTAACTCAAGAATCCAATTTTGACCACTTCGGATTTTCAAGAAAATCAAGAAGTTCAAGAAAGTTATCAAGAACTTATCTTTTTCGAGTGGAACAAAAGTTTGATCAAAATGCAAGATATGGTAGACAATATAAAGAATCTAACACAAAAGAAAGAATGAAATTCGGATAAGAAACAAGGAAGTTAGGAAATTTCTACCAAGAAACCCTAGTTTGAAACCCTAGTTTGGCACAATTTCCTAACAATTTTTTGACGTGTAAAACAGCAAGGACAACACAAGGAATTCAACACTATGATGATAACAAAACAATGCTGAATCAACAACAAGAAAAGACGCAAAAAACAGCAGCAAGATGACACAAAACAAGACAAAAATCGGCCAAAACAAGAAAGCTAACCCTAATTCGTTTTGACGAAAAAAAATTCAGCAAGACTCTAATGATTTTATGGACGAAATTTGGGCTGAATTTAGAGCATGGAAGACACGAATTTACTGCAGCAATAAGACACTAAAACAGCAGCAAATAGGACGAAACAAAACAGCAAGAAATCGAATCACAAAACGCGAAAATCGAAAGCAAAGTTAACACGGTTTTTGGGCAGATTTTGCATGCGATTTGAGGACAGAATATTGACGACTTTTGGACTGAATTAAGACACCAATTTACTGCAGAAAATTGACTCAATGAACAGCAAGAAGAACGTCAAGGACAGCAGCAAAACCGACGCACAAAAACAGCAAGAACGACAACAAGAAAACAAAGAAAACCGAGAAGAGAACAAAGATGCAAAACCTGAATTTTTGAGACAATAACCTAGGCTCTGATACGAATGTTGTATGGCCAAGTCAATGCCCTTCCTCTAGCGCATACGAATGGTGTAATCAGAGACACCAATTGCTCTGATACCAATTGATGCGAATGTTGTATGCGATTTTGGTGATTTTAATGGGTGAATATGTATCGACTTTGGACAGCAAGAAGAACACCAAATAACAGCAAGAAAGATGCCAGCAAAACTGCAGAAAATTGACACAAAAAACGGGCAGAATTGACGCAACAAGATCAGAAATTTTGCGGAAGAATTGAAAACGGATTAACCTGAATTTTCTTGGGCAACAACTTGTTCTTTGATACCAATTGATACGAATGGTCTTGGATTGAAGTCCTCAACCACACGAATTCCACAACCTTTGGACCGTTGCTGCACCAAAATTCACGAACAAGACAACACACAAACTTGGCGGAAAGGAATTCAAAGGGAAAAACGCAAAAGATGAAGTAAATCAACCCCACGTTTTTAATACAAATGGACTCGACTCAACTCATGAAAATTCATGCAATTGAACTTTGTCAATTTGGCGAGTTCTCGAAATCAAGAACAATGGTGAAGTCACCTAAAGGTCACGCTAAAGGCAAAGCTTCTACAATGGTGAATTAAATAATTCAACAAGGTTTTGACAACACAAAGTGTTAATCTTAATTTCAGCAAAGCTAAAACTTTCATTCATTAATCTTATGTAAAAACGTTACAAAGCTTCTCTTTATATAGAGAATGATTTCGACTTTACCCAAAAAGGAAAAGGAAATAAAACCCTAAAAGTTGCAAAGTACAACTTGACTTCTAAACTAACTAACTTTCCAAATTGTAAATGGAAACTAACAACTAACAAACTAATCCTTTTCTAAATAGGATTAGGTCACACGTTTTTATTCAAAGGTGGCCAAACACGTTTTGGCTTCCTTTGTTTCCTAAACTATTACTTGCCTTTATCATGCAAGATAATTGGATCAAGTAATTACTTAGCCCATAATTAAAACACCAAGACTTAAGCCCATAATTAATGGACTTAATTATTACAACTTAAAAATAAACCCTAAAATTAAACAATGGCGTGATCCAAAGTTGGCAAAGCCCAAGCACGCCATCTTGGTCTTCAATATAGTCCATGAAATTCGAGATGGAAATCTGCCAGAATCCTGTCACTCATTTTGGCAGCCATATTCCACGATGATACCATCAGAATCTTGGAAAACATAAAACATGAAAGTTGTAGCTTTATCTCTTATCGTTCCAGGGCTTCTTGAATCACCAAATTCCGAGTTATATCTAAAGAGATATGTCCAGAATACTAGAATGTGGCAGAATCTTTCAGGTTTCATATTTGACTTTGGCACCATGGACATGGATTCGGCTCATTCTCATCATACTTCTTGTTAAATTTTGTAATCAGTGTTCTTTTTAATCTTGTTATATTTTGGTGACATAACTGAGCATATCAAACTTGATGCGAATGTTGTATGACCGAGGCTCCAACTCCTGGACCAAATTCGAATCTCCCACACAAGCTATAGGACCGTGTTGCTCTTACCAAGATAATCCACAACAAGAACACAAAATTGGATGGAACGAAATCAAAGGAAAAACGCTAGGAATTGAGTAAATCAAAACTTCACGTTTTATTACTAATGAACTTAATTTAACCTATGAAAATTCAATCAGTTAAACAAGTTAATTAGGCCTGCTCTTTAAATAAAGAACAATTGGTGTAATCTCCTATAGGTCACGCTAAAGGGGATTAACTACAATGAACAGTTAAATAACTCTTCAAGGCTTTGAACAACTCAAGGAGTTAATTCACGAATTTTAGCAAAGCTAAAAACTCAATTTTATTCACCAACTTATTGTGTAAAAACGTTACATGCATCTCCTTTTTATAGGGGATGAGTTTCGGCCATGCCAAGAAGGAAAAGGAAATAAACCCTAGTAGTTGCAAAGTACAACTTGACTTCTTAACAAACTAGCTAACTAACTAATCCAAGTTGTAAAAGGATTAGGTTAGACAGTTTTTAATGAAGAAGCAAAACGTGTTTTGGCTTCTTGTTTCCTAAACTAATCAACTTTCCAAATTGGAAAAGGAAACTACAACTAACTACCAAATCCTTGTCCAAAAAGGATTTGCTTTACTTGCCATTATCATGCAAGATAATTGGGCCAAGTAATTTATTAAACTACCAATTAATTAAAGCCCACATTAAGTGTTTTGGACTTAATTAATTAACAACAAAATAAAACCCTAAAGTAATTAAAGGGCGTGAACCACCTAATGAAGCCCAAAGACACGCCTTTCTTGGACTTAAATTCTTCTCGGCCTTAGCTTGCTTCTTCAAGGTGGAATTTCCTTAAGCTCCAATGTAGATCTTTGAGGAACTTCTTCTTGAATGGTAATTGAAGAAACATGCCAAAGAACACCATGATGAGATGATGTGCACATCTCGGCCTCCAAGTCACCAAAGTGTGATGACAACAAAGTGTGCAAAGCTTCTTTCATCCTTTTGCTCCTTGGTCTTGTCATTGGTCCATCAAGATTCTTCAAGGGATCATCTAAGCTCGGCTTTGGCACCAAGGATGTGGATGGATTGCTATCATTCCCTCCCTCCTCGAAAAGATTCGTCCTCGAATCACCTACATCAAACAAAGATAAATCAAAAACATTGAATGTAGATGAAACATTGCCATACTCACTTGGAAGCTCGACTTTGTATGCATTATCTCCTATCCTTTCCAAAATTCGAAAAGGACCATCTCCTCTTGGATGAAGTTTAGACTTCCTCTTGTCAGGAAACCTTTCCTTCCTCAAGTGAATCCAAACCCAATCACCAGGTTCGAAAATCACTCTCTTTCTTCCTCTATTGGCTTGTTGTGCATATTGTTCATTACGCCTTTCAATAGTATTTCGAACCCTTTCATGTAACTCCTTAATAAATTCAGCTTTCTTTTTACCTTCAACATTAACAAACTCATTAATAGGCAAAGGCAAAATATCAAGTGGAGTTAAAGGATTGAAACCATAAACAACCTCAAATGGCGAACAAGATGTAGAACTATGAAAAGTTCTATTATATGCAAACTCAATATGTGGAA
The DNA here is from genome assembly GCA_016586305.1 of Ophiorrhiza pumila. Lineage (NCBI taxonomy): Eukaryota > Viridiplantae > Streptophyta > Magnoliopsida > Gentianales > Rubiaceae > Ophiorrhiza > Ophiorrhiza pumila. Next base: position 13,571,706 of record BLIW01000005.1, on the reverse strand, counting down.
GACAACTTTCCCAATTCTTTAAGTTTCTTTCAATGATGGCTCGAAGCAAGGTAGACAAAGTGCGGTTAACTACTTCAGTTTGTCCATCAGTTTGTGGATGTGCAACAGTAGAAAACAACAATTTAGTGCCTAACTTATTCCATAAAGTACGCCAAAAGTGAGACAAGAACTTAACATCCCTATCACTAACAATACTTTGTGGAATGCCATGCAATCTAACAACTTCCTTAAAGAACAAATCAGCAATATGTGTAGCATCATTAGTTTTGGAACATGCAATAAAATGTGCCATTTTACTAAATCGATCCACTACTACAAATATGCTATCTTTACCATTGCGTGATCTAGGCAATCCAAGTACAAAATCCATAGAAATATCAATCCAAGGATGACTAGGAACAGGCAAAGGTGTATACAATCCATGAGGCAAAATTTTCGATTTGGCTTGTTTACACACAATACATTTATCACAAACACTTTTCACATCTTTAATCATGTTAGGCCAATAAAAGTGTTCATTCAAAATAGCAAGTGTTTTAGCAATACCAAAATGCCCCATCAACCCTCCCCCATGGGTCTCCTTAACAAGTAAATCACGAATGGAACAAAGGGGTATGCATAATTTATCCTTACGAAATAAGAAACCATCATGCAAATAAAAGTCACCATTCGGCTTTGAAGCATAATCATTAAAGGCGGCAGAAAAATCATTGTCATTTTTGTACAAATCTTTTATCAAATCAAATCCAAGTAACTTAGCATGCATATAGGTGAACAAAGAATAACGTCTAGACAATGCATCAGCTACAATATTATCTTGACCAGATTTATACTTAATCACATATGGAAAAGTTTCAATAAATTCTAACCATTTAGCATGCCTCTTATTCAATTTACCTTGAGTCTTTAAGAATTTAAGGCTTTCATGATCAGAATGAATTATAAACTCTTTAGGCCATAAGTAATGTTGCCAAACCTGTAATGACCTTACCAAAGCATACAACTCCTTGTCATAAGTTGCATACTTTAAAGCTGCCCCATTAAGCTTTTCACTAAAGTAAGCCACGGGCCTTGATTCCTGCATCAAAACAGCACCGATACCAATCCCGGAGGCATCACAGTGTATCTCAAAAGCTTTATGAAAATTAGGCAATGAAAGTAAAGGGGCGTGAGTCAACATGTACTTTAACTTAGTGAAGGCGTCTTCATGCTCTTGTTTCCATTCAAAAGTAATGTTCTTTTTAACAAGTTCATTCAAAGGTGCAGCTATAGTACTAAAGTCTTTAACAAACCTTCTATAAAAACTTGCTAAACCATGAAAACTCCTAACTTCACTAGCATTCTTAGGTCTCGGCCACTCATCAATAGCCTTGACTTTTGACTCATCAACAGAAATACCTTGAGAACTAACAACATAACCCAAAAAGACAATTGATTCCATGCAAAAAGAACACTTTTTGAGGTTAGCATACAATCGGTTCTCACGCAATATAACAAACACTTGTTTTAAATGTTCAACATGCTCATCAAGTGATTTGCTATAAATAAGGATGTCATCAAAATAGACCACAACAAACTTACCAATGAAAGACCTAAAAACGTGATTCATGAGCCTCATAAAAGTACTAGGTGCATTAGTTAGACCAAAAGGCATGACTAACCATTCATACAATCCATACTTTGTTTTAAAGGCTGTTTTCCATTCATCACCTTCTTTCATTCTAATTTGATAGTAGCCACTTTTTAAATCAATCTTGGTGAAAATAGAAGAACCATACAATTCATCAAGCATATCATCTAATCTAGGAATTGGATGTCTATACTTAATGGTGATTTTATTTATGGCACGACAATCAACACACATTCTCCAAGATTCATCCTTTTTAGGAACTAAAATGACTGGAACGGAACAAGGACTTAGAGATTCACGTACAATACCTTTGTCAAGGAGTTCATCCACTTGACGTTGAATCTCCTTTGTTTCCTCAGGATTTGCTCTATATGCAGGACGGTTGGGAATTTGCGCCCCAGGTATGAAATCAATTTGATGTTCAATACCTCTAATAGGTGGCAATCCGTGTGGTAAGTCCTCGGGAAACACGTCATTGAATTCCTGTAAAAGAGACAAAACAACACTAGGCAAAGAAGCAAGGTGATCACTATCAACAATAAGTACAAAGTCCTTGCGGATCATCAAATACAATGAATGCCTATCTAGTATTGCTCTCTTTACATCACTCTTAGAAGCAAAATAACAAGATTTAGAAGAACTACTATTTCGGCTATTACAAGATTTAGAATCATTGGTTCGGCCTACACTAGTTACATTCTTTTTATCTTCTTGTTCCTTCTTCTCTTTTGCTTCCATTTCACGGCAAGATTGCACAATCCTTGATTGATCTTCAAAAGCTTGGCTCGGACTCAAAGCCCTTAGATTGTACTTTCGGCCATGATAATCAAAAGAATAATAATTCTTCCTTGCATGATATGTAACATCTCGGTCAAATTGCCATGGACGACCAAGTAATATGTGACTAGCTTCCATTGGTACAACATCACAAACAATATCATCAACATACTTTCCAATGGACATAGAAAATTTAACTTGTTTAGTCACCTTACTCTCGGCAGTGTTATTAAGCCATTGAAGCTTATATGGATTTGGATGTTTCATGCAAGTCAAGTTAAGCTTCTTAACAATTAATGTGCTTGCCACATTGGTACAACTTCCACTATCAATAATCAAGCTACAAGTCTTACCTTGAACCATGCATCTAGCGTGAAAGATGTTTTCCCTTTGAGACAAATCATCTTCAACTCGTGGTTGTGCATTCAAGACTCGGCGAGTAACCAATGAGAAATCACCAACATTGTAAATAAGATCTTCACTATCTTCATCACTTTGGTACTTCTCTTCAAGTGGTGGCATGTCGGCACATTCTTCATCACTTTCAACCTCTCCATTATCACGAATTATCATCAACTTTTTGGTTGGGCAGTCACTTTGATAATGGCCATAACCTTGACACTTGTAACATCTAATGTCCCTCAATCTTTCATTTGGTTTAGGCGTCACCTTAGTTGAAGATTCAGCAAGGTTGCGGACTGTTTTGGGAGCATTACTTGAAGTGTTTGAAGGCTGATTTTGGTTGAAAACTTTCGGTTTTGGTGGAGGTGTAAAAGTCGGCTTTTGATCTCTCCTCCAAGGCGGCAATGGTTGTTGAAAATTTCGCCCTTTACCCTTCACATGCTTCTCAATTTTGATAGCTTTGTGAACAAGTTCATTAATATCAATGTAACTTTGAAGATCAACTTGATAAGCCAATTCGGGATTCATACCTCTAAGAAATCTCTCAATGGTTGTGTCGGGGTCTTCTTGAATATTGGCTTTAATCATCAAAGATTCCATCTCATGATAGTAATCTTCAACTGTTCGGCTACCTTGCACATGAGTATGCAATTTTCGGTTGAGCTCTCTATTAAAGTGTGAAGGAACATACTTCTTTCTCATGATTGCCTTCATTTGAGTCCAATTCTTAACTGGCCTTTCACCATCTTGTCTCCTAGAACGAACAACTTGATCCCACCAAAGACTAGCATAGTCTTTAAGATGCATAAAAGCAATTCGATATTGCCTTTTCTCGGGGACATCATTACCTTCAAAATAGTGTTCCAAATCTCGAACCCAATCAAAGAAAGCTTCGGGATCTGATTTACCATGAAAAGTAGAGATGGTGAGTTTAACAGATTCAATGGAAACTTTAGACTTATCACCTTTAGAAGAGCTCGTATATTCCTCATCTTTTTCCTCATCATTTTCATCATCGAAATCATCATGCTCCTCAAATTTAAGCTTCCTTTCGGTAGTGCTTTTAGTTGATGACTCAATGTTATCAAGTCGAAGAGTGAGTTTTTGAAGCATATCAAAGAGTACTTCATTAGCAAACTTTTGTTGAGCATCGGTAATAGGTTTAGAACCTTTAGGAGTTTTATCACCTTCCTCCATTAGTACCTGCAAGTTAGCAAAGAAAACACAAGAAAATATATAGATATACCTCTCGGGTTCCTCACTATAGGTAGTAGGTACTCTCCTCTCTTTTTGGGTAGTGTTCTCTCTTGTTTAACCTAGCTACTACTCTCAATTAATGAATATGTGGGGTTATTAAGATTCACCAAAGTTCAATTACTTTAATAGCAAGATCTCAATCAGCAAGTTCCACACACAAATTTTCACAAATCAAATCAAGAGATGTAACAAGAAATCACGTCAAGAGTGTTTAGAACACGTGAAAGTTATAATTTGATTTACCACCAGAAACTAAGAAATTCAGAAACTAGATTTCAAAACAAAGAGATTGGTTTTTGAATCAACTAATTCCGAGTTGTATTGAAAAAGTTATGGCACTTTTAATCCAAGGTGGTTTTCAAGAAACAAGTTAAGAACAATGTGTTCTTTTCAAAAATAAATTAAATAATTAAATAACAGAAAATAATAACAATAAATAAAGTCCGACTATTTTTTTTTTTTTTGTTTTTTTTTTTTTTTTTTTTTTTTTTTTTTTTTTTTTTGTTTTTTTTTTTACTTCGGACAACAAAGGACAAAATTACACTTTTAAGGTTTGAACATAAACCTTGAACCAATCAAAATACTAGGTTCGGACAAGAACCTTAAACACCACAAAAATTAAGGTTTGAAGACAACAACCTAGGATTTAGGTTTAAGAATGTTTTGTCTTCTTGTCTTAACAACCTTAAAAACTTCAAACTTTATTAACTCACCAAGGACAATGAATTCGGATGTGCCACTTTAACAAGAATATCAAGATTCAAGACAAAGATCAAGAATCCAACTCAAGAATTCAATTTTGACCACTTTGAGTTTTCAAGAAAATCAAGAAGTTCAAGAAAGTTATCAAGAACTTATCTTTTTCGAGTGGAGTAAAAGTTTGATCAAAACTCAATATATGGTGGACAAGATAAAGAATCAAACGCAAAAAGAAAATCAAGAAACGGATAAGAATCAAGAAAGTTATGAAAACTTGACCTAGAAACCCTAGTTATGAAACCCTAGTTTGACACACGAAACCCTAACAATGTTATGACGTGAAAACAGCAAAGAAAACTTCAAGAATCCTACACTATGATTATGACAAAAGAGTGCAGAATTTAACACCAAAAGACAGCAAGAAGACGCAACAAGAAACAGCAAGAAACAACACAAAAATCGCAAAAGAAGATAGACTCAATTTAGACGATTTCGGGCAGAATGTATTGACTCAATGTTCATGCGATTTTGGACAGAATTAAGGACCGAATTAAGCACGAATTAAGACAGCAATTAAGACAAAAAAAAAATGGCAGAAAAGAATGAGCAAAAATTATGGCAGAAACGACGTCAAAAAGAGCAGAATTCAGACGACACAACAATGAACAAATTCGGGCAGATTGTGAATGATTTGTTGCATGCGATTTTGGTGATTTTAATGGGTGAATATGTATCGACTTTGGACAGCAAGAAGAACACCAAATAACAGCAAGAAAGATGCCAGCAAAACTGCAGAAAATTGACACAAAAAAAACGGGCCGAATTGACGCAACAAGAACAGAAATTTTGCGGAAGAATTGAAAACGGATTAACCTGAATTTTCTTGGGCAACAACTTGTGCTCTAATACCAATTGATGCGAATGTTGTATGACCGAGGCTCCAACTCCTGGACCAAATTCGAATCTCCCACACAAGCTATAGGACCGTGTTGCTCTTACCAAGATAATCCACAACAAGAACACAAAATTGGATGGAACGAAATCAAAGGAAAAACGCTAGGAATTGAGTAAATCAAAACTTCACGTTTTATTACTAATGAACTTAATTTAACCTATGAAAATTCAATCAGTTAAACAAGTTAATTAGGCCTGCTCTTTAAATAAAGAACAATTGGTGTAATCTCCTATAGGTCACGCTAAAGGGGATTAACTACAATGAACAGTTAAATAACTCTTCAAGGCTTTGAACAACTCAAGGAGTTAATTCACGAATTTTAGCAAAGCTAAAAACTCAATTTTATTCACCAACTTATTGTGTAAAAATGTTACATGCATCTCCTTTTTATAGGGGATGAGTTTCGGCCATGCCAAGAAGGAAAAGGAAATAAACCCTAGTAGTTGCAAAGTACAACTTGACTTCTTAACAAACTAGCTAACTAACTAATCCAAGTTGTAAAAGGATTAGGTTAGACAGTTTTTAATGAAGAAGCAAAACGTGTTTTGGCTTCTTGTTTCCTAAACTAATCAACTTTCCAAATTGGAAAAGGAAACTACAACTAACTACCAAATCCTTGTCCAAAAAGGATTTGCTTTACTTGCCATTATCATGCAAGATAATTGGGCCAAGTAATTTATTAAACTACCAATTAATTAAAGCCCACATTAAGTGTTTTGGACTTAATTAATTAACAACAAAATAAAACCCTAAAGTAATTAAAGGGCGTGAACCACCTAATGAAGCCCAAAGACACGCCTTTCTTGGACTTAAATTCTTCTCGGCCTTAGCTTGCTTCTTCAAGGTGGAATTTCCTTAAGCTCCAATGTAGATCTTTGAGGAACTTCTTCTTGAATGGTAATTGAAGAAACATGCCAAAGAACACCATGATGAGATGATGTGCACATCTCGGCCTCCAAGTCACCAAAGTGTGATGACAACAAAGTGTGCAAAGCTTCTTTCATCCTTTTGCTCCTTGATCTTGTCATTGGTCCATCAAGATTCTTCAAGGGATCATCTAAGCTCGGCTTTGGCACCAAGGATGTGGATGGATTGCTATCAAAACTTCTTGAATCGACTATTTCCCTGTGGAACGAAACCTAGCTCACTGCTACTATATTCAGTGAAATTAGGATAAATTGACGAGCCACGACACTCGATATCAAGACTCAAAATAACACAGGCGGAAATAACAAACAAGAACAATAAAGATATGGAAAACGAAAAGGAATGACTTGAAGCAATCAAACCCCTACGCCTTTTACAAAGAATTTGTCTCAACCCATGTAAATCATGAGTTAAACTAAATTGATTTGGCTTGTTCTTAAAATAAAGAACTTGATTAAGCTCACCTAAAGGTCACACTAAAGGTTTGCAAATTACAATGAATAACAAATTTGAACTTCAATGTTTTGACAACACAAAGTCTTAATCGAAATTAGCAAAGCTAAAATTCTCAAAATTCTCTATCTTATTTTCACGAAAAACTTACCTATAAGTAGTCTACAAAAAAGTGAAACCCTAATGGTAATCAAGTATAACTTGACTTCTTAACTAGCTAACTAACAAACTAGTTTCCTAAACCAACTAACAAAGTAAGAGTCAGTTTTTTTTCCCTTTAGAAGCAAAACACAATTTTGCTTTCTAAAACAATGACTTTCCTATCTAAATTACTTTTCATTATCATGCAAGATAATTGGGCCAAGTAATTAACTTAATTATGGACGAAAATATTTAGCCCAAATTAATGTTTAATGGACTTAATCTATTACAAATTAAATAAACCCTAAAACTTAATTTTATCCCGTTAATCCAGCAAGCAGCATCATCTTCATGTGCCGATTTCACCATGATTCATTTTGAATCTGCAAAAGTGTAAAACATAAAAGTTGTAGATATTTCTCGACAGCTACTTGAATCAGCACAATCGGAGATCATATAAGAGAGATATGCCAATAATACGGAACTATGGCATAAGTCCTCAACAATGTAATTTCAATGAACTTCTTCAAAATCGTCCAAGGGATCAACACATGAAGTTGGTCTTGACACCATGGACACGGACACGGCCTCATTCTCATCAAAATGTAAAAGCAAGTCAAAATGCCATTGACCGACTAACCCTTGCAAGGTTCTCTTCCTCTTCTCGTTCGAGTTCAGAATTGCCTCAGTAATACTCGGTTTGGAAGCTCTCGACGAGATCTACAAGAGTCATTGGGCATAGCCCCATGATATATGCTTGTTTTTGGCCAAATTCACTTGTTTTGACCACTTTCTAGGCTATCGAAAGGACGTGTTCTTGTCATTGTTAGTCTTTGACTCATTGTAACTAACTACTAACTAACTACTTTTAACTAACTAACTAACTAACTTATTAACTAGATAAGTCAACAAGAACTAGGATTATCTAGCCATCCTATAGATGATGCTGGCCACAACTAGATAAGGAAACTACTAAAAGACAAAGCAAAACACATGCCAAATAACTTGCAAGCAATTCGGCCACTCTCTTAACCAAAACACTAACGTGCACACAATGTGTGAGTTAACTAACGCAACGTGTGAATCAGCTTCTGGTTTTGTAGCTTTGAGGGTTTGACGAAAGTATATGAATGAGTTGACTAACAACGTTTAAGGCATGAATTAAAGTATACAAACATGCCGTTAACAAAACAGCAAAGCAAACTAATGATAAACTCTCTAATGCGAGATTCATTAAACACGGTAAGAGCACGTGTTTGACTTTATTGGTGATGGTTTGATCCTTCCAAGTGTTTTCGACCTTCTTCTAAGCCTTTTAGGAACCTTTTAGACACATCTTCGGGATGGCAATTCGTTGAGCTCCAAATTTGGTGAAACATTGCGATTTTTCTCAAAAGTAATGTAAGAAACATTCCCCAAGCACTCCATTCACTTTGTTTTCATTAGTGAAGACCAAATGTACAGGCAAGTCAAAATGCCATTGGCCAACCAACCCACGTAAGGTTCTCTTTCTCTTCTCGTTAGAGTTCGAAATAGCCACTGTAATACCCCGTTTCGAAGCTTTCGACGAGATTTACAACAATCACTGGGCATAGCCCCACGACATGCGCTTGTTTTTTCCACTTTTGGGGCTATCGAATGGAACATCTTCATTTCATTGTTAAGTCATTGACTCCTTGTAACTAACTACTAACTAACTTACTAACTTATTAACTAACTATGTCAATAAGAAATAGGATTATATAGCCATTCTCTAAATGATACCCGCCACAACTGGATAAGGAAAATACTAAAAGACAAATCAAACCACACGCCAAATAACTTTCAAGCAATTCTGCCACTTTCTTAACGGAAACACTAAAAGGCGAGCAATGTGGGAGTTACCTAATGTAACTTACGAATTAGCTCTCGTGTTAGTAGCTTTTCGGGTTGGACCGAAGTATATGAATAAGTTATGTAACAGTTCTTAAGGCGTGTTTGAAGTATACAAACACGACATTAACAAAACAGCAAAGCAAACTAATGACAAACTCTTTTATACCAGATTTATTAAACAAGGTAAAGGCGCGTGTTTGACTTTTCGCCATGATTTGGTGATTGTTTGATCCTTCCAAATGTTTTCGACCTTTTTCTAAGCCTTTTAGAAACCTTTTAGATACATTTTAAAGAAGGCAACTCGTTGAGCTCCAAAGTCGATGAAACTTTGCGATTTTTCTTAAAGGTAATGTTAGAAACATTCTCAATGCACTCCATTCACTTTGTTTGTGCCGGTGAAGACCAAATGTAAAAGCAAGTCAAAATGCCACTAACCGACTAACCCTTGTAAGGTTCTCTTCCTCTTCTCGTCCGAGTTCGGAATCGCCTCCGTAATACCCTGTTTTGAAGCTCTCAACAAGATCTACAAGACTCATAGGGCATAGCCCGATGATATACGCTTGTTTTTGGCCAAATTCACTTATTTTGGCCACTTTCGGGGCTATCGAAAGGGACCTGTTTGTGTCATTGTTAGTCTTTGACTTCTTGTAACTAACTACTAACTAACTAACTAACTAACTTATTAACTAACTAAGTAGAAAAGAACTAGGATTGTCTAGCCATCCTATAGATGATGCTGGCCACAACTAGATAAGGAAACTACTAAAATACAAAGCAACACGCACGCCAAATAACTTGCAAGCAATTCGGCCACTCTCTTAACCAAAACACTAACAACCGCACAATGTGTGAGTGATAAGAATCCGTACAAGCAATCTACTCCAAATCCTAATGGAAATAGGATTACCAAGCCAAATCCTAATAGGAATAGGATTTCCAAGACAAATCCTAATGGGATTAGGATTTCCAAGCTCAATCCTAATAGGATTAGGATTCATCAATCCTCATCTTGTCCAAGTTCCATAAGAGTTCCATAAAGGCAAATCCAAATGAGACTAGGATTCACAATCCTAGTGGGATTAGGATTCACTAATCCATGGACATTATTTATTAAAGACCAAGATGGCGTGCTTGGGCTTTTGCCAAATTGGATCGCGCCTTTTTCTTAAGTAGTTAGAATTAATTAATGTTTTAATAATTAAGTCCAAAACATTTTAATTGGGCTTATTATTAGTATATTTTCGTTTTTAATTACATGGCCCAAGTTATCTTGCATGATAATGGCATGTAATGGGCTTTAATTTGTTAGGAAAGTAATTCCCTAAATTTTAGGAGCTTGTCCTTGTCTTCTAGAAGGGCAAAACGTTTTTAGCTTCCTTTTTCCATAAAGGATTAGTTTGTAAGTTGGTTAGTTTAGAAGTCAAGTTGTAATTTACAACTTCTAGGGTTTTATTTCCTTTTCCAATTTGTAGAGCCGAAACTCATCTCTATATAAAGAGATCATTGTAAACGTTTTTAGATAATGATTGAATTTTGAAGAAACCTTTTAGCTTTGCTAAATTATTTGCAGCCTTAAACAAGTTGTGAAAAACGTGATTAATCAATTAGGGTTAGTTGATTATTCATAGGACCGGATTCTTTAAGCTAGGACCTTAAAGAGAACGTATTGTTTCTTGATTTCAAGAGCGAGCCAAACTGAGATCTTTTTAACCATTGATTTACATAGGTTAGATTGAAATCACTTTGTGGTAATGTGTTGGGTTTGATTGATTTACAATCAAATACATCCCATTCGATATCCATCTTTTCTTCTTGTGTTGTTTCCGTGTTTGATCTTACTTGTGATCGTGTTGGTTTCTGAATTTTGGTGCACAACGATCCTAAGTGTGTGGAATTCGTGTGGAGCTGGATTCTCACCCTACTCCATTCGTATCAATTGGTATCAGAGCATCTAGGTTGTTCATCACAAAATTCAGGTTTGCGCTTTGTTTTTCCTTCTCGGATTTTGCTCTACTTTTTGAGTCGTTCTTGCTGTCCTTTGTGCGTCAATTTTTTCTGCAGTTTTTGGAGTCTTTTAGTTGCTGTTTTCACGTGTTTCTTGCTGTCCAAAGTCGTCATAGTTAGTGTCTTTAAATTCATCAAAATCGCATAAGCCAAAGTTGATCAAATCTGCCCGAAAATTGCCTTCTTGTTGTTTACGATTTTTGACATCGTTTTGCTACTGTTCTTGCTTCGAATTGCTGCTGTTTTTAAAGTTTAAATTCTGCAGTAAATATATATATTAATTGAGTCTTAAATTCATTAATATTCTGTCCAAAAATCGCATGCAACTTGGTGCTTAAAATCTGCCCAAATCGAGTTGATCTTGTTACTTGATTTTCTTGCGTTTTTGTGTTGTTCTTCTTGTGTTTCTTGTTCGATCCTTGCTGCCATCTTTGTCTCAATATTCTGCACTATTTTTCTTGCATTCATAGTGTTGGATTCTTTGTGTTTTATTTGTTGATTTCACGTCCAAACCCTAGGTGTCAAGATTAGGGTTTCTTAAAAACCCTAGTTTCAAATTATCATAACTTTGTGAGTTCTTGCTCAATTCTTGAAATTCTTTTTGTGTTAGTTCCATCAATCTACTCTTGTCATAATAACTTTTGATCAAACTTTTTGAACAAGTGAAAAAGATTGGTTCTTGACCACTTTCTTGAACTTCTTGAAGTTCTTGATTTTTGAAAGTTGTCAAATTTTGAATCTTGAACCATATTTGAAATCCTTGAGTTAAATCTTGAAAATTTTGTTAAAGTGGCACTTTCAAATTCTTTGTCCTTGGTGAGTTATTAAAGTTTGGAGAAATTAAGGTTGAACCACATAAGACAAGGCCACATCCTTAAACCTAAGTACTTGTACTAGGTTCTTGTCTTAAAACCTTAAAGATTTTGTTTGACCTAAGTTGTTTAAGGTTCTTGTCCGAACCTAGGTCATTGTTTGTACAAGGTTTTTGTCCAAAACCTTAAAAGTTTGTTTTGTCCTTTTTGTTGTCCGAATAAAAAAAAAAAAAAAAAAAAAAAAAAGAGGCCGTAATTTAAAAAAAAAAAAAAAAAAAGGCCCAAAACAAAAAAAAAAAAAAAAAGGGCCGTGATATAAAAAAAAAAAGGCCCAATAAAAGAAAATAATCTCGGACTTTTAATATTTCTGTTATTTAATTTTTAGTATTTTTTTTTTAATTAATTTTCGTAAATTAAAAAGAACACTTTGTTCTTGAGTTTTGATTTGAAACCACCTTGGATTAAAAGTGCCATAACTTTTGCTATACAACTCGGATTTTGGTGATTCAAATTGTGTTGTTCTCGTCTTTGATTCCTCTTTCTAAATATTATAGTTTCTGAATCAATCAAATTATACCCACACGTGCTCTGAAATACTCTTGTGACGTGAATTATTTGAACTTCTTTGATTTGACTTGTGTGAATCTTGTTGTTGAAAATCTCGGTTGAGACAATCTCTTAAAGTCATTGCAACAGTAAGTTCTCTATAGTTTGAGAGTATTAGACTAGGGTATACACGAGAGAAACATATATCAAAGAGAGGAGAGCTCCTACTATCCACATAGTGAGAACCCGAGAGGAATTCAATTGTTGTTTTCTTTTGTTTCTTACTAACCTTGCAGGATAATGGAGGACGAAACTAATACACCAAGAGGTTCTAAACCTCAAACCGAAGCTGAGCAAAAGTTTGCTAATGATTCTCTTGCACAGATACTACAAAAGATCAATCTCCGCCTTGATTTCTTGGAGTCATCAACTTCTAAGCCATTAAAGAAATCTTCATCCAAGAAGTTTAAATATAATGCTGCTTTTGAGTCCGAAAGTGAATCTAATGAAGAGGAGGAGGAAGAGTTGTCCGAATCATCTTCTAAGGGTAACAAGTCTAAAGTCTCAATTGCTTCACTTAAGTTAACAATTCCCACTTTTCATGGTAAGACAGATCCGGAAGCTTATTTTGATTGGGTTCGTGAACTTGAGCACTTCTTTGAAGGCCATGACTATCCCGAAAAGGAAAAATTTCGACTTGCCTTTATGCACTTAAAGGATCATGCAAGTTTGTGGTGGGATAAGTTGTCTCAATCTAGACGTGAAGATGGTGAAAGTCCAATCAAGACATGGAGTCGCATGAAAACACTCATGAGGAAGAAATATGTCCCTTCATACTACAACCGTGAATTGAATAGACAGTTACATACACTTGTACAAGGTAACAAATCGGTTGAGGAGTATTATCATGAGATGGAAGCTTTGATGATCAAGGCTAATGTTCAAGAAGATCCCGACTCTACAATTGAAAGATTTTTAAGAGGTATGCATTCTGATTTGGCTCATCAAGTTGATTTACAAAGTTTTGATAATATTGATGAACTTGTCCATAAAGCCATCAAGATAGAAAGGCACATGAAAGGGAAGGGTAAGTTTTCACAACCAACTCCACCTTGGCAAAGAGATAAGAAGCCGAGTTTTGCCCCTTTCAATCCGCCATCCAAGCCACGCCAATTCCCACAAAGTTCAACGTCAAGTGCCCCTCAAGGTGTCTCAAAAACAACGCCCAAGGTTGCTGTCCAACCTTCTAAAACGGCGTCAACTTCTTCAACTCCAAGATTGAGGGATGTTCGATGTTATACATGTCAAGGTTATGGTCATATGCAAGCTGAATGTCCAACTCGAAAAGTGATGATAACTCTTGATAGTGGTGAAGTGGTAAGTGATGATGATTGTGCCGACATGCCACCTCTTGAAGAGAAACATGAATCAAGTGAAGAAAGTGAAGACAATGAGCCCTACACGTATGGTGACGGTAAATTTTCTTTAGTTTCTCGCCGTGTTCTTAATGTTCAACCTTTGGAAGATAATGATTTGATGCAACGTGATAACATATTTCACACACGCTGTTTAGTGCAAAACATGGTTTGTAGTGTGATTATTGATAGTGGTAGTTGCACAAATGTGGCGAGCACCTTACTTGTTAACAAACTGAATTTGAATTGCATGAAACATCCAAAACCATATAGGCTTCAATGGTTAAATAATTCAGTTGAAACTCGTGTCACTAAACAAGTAAAGTTTTCTTTCACCATTGGTAAATATGTTGATACTGTTTTATGTGATGTTGTTCCAATGGAGGCTAGTCATATTTTACTTGGTAGACCTTGGTAATTTGATTGTGATGTGCTTTATCATGCCAAGAAAAATTTTTACAGCTTCGTGCATAATGGTAAAAAGTATAGTCTTCATGCTTTAACTCCTGCTCAAGTTTTTGAAGATCAAACTCGAATTGCACAAGCTTGTAAAGACATAAATGAAGCTAAGAAGAAGAAGGAACTAGAAAAACAACAAAACAAAAAATCTAATTTAGGCCGAGATGTAGTTAGTAAGAAATCTTGTTGTTTTGCTTCTTCTAATGAGATTAAGAGAGCATTGATTAATAGGCAGTTCTTATACTTCATGTTTAGCAAGGAACTTATACTTGTTGTTGACAGTGATAACCTTGTTTCTTTGCCTAGTGCTGTTTACTCTCTCTTACAGGTTTTTGGAATTCCTAAATGCCTAATGGCATTGAAACCCCTTCATTATCAAATGAAAGGAATCCAATCTGCCTTAACTTGTTTTCCACAAGGTAAGCAAGGTAAGTTGAGTGCTTATAATTTCGATCATTACAAAACCCTTGTGAACACTAAACAAAGTGTTAAATCTATTGATTATCCTAACTGGAATACACTTTATTTTGATGATTTGATTCATAACTTTGCTCTTACTGTTTTCAATTCATTCCAAAATCAAAAGTATCCACTTCGACAAGGTAATCTGATTGTTCAACACTTGTTTGGTAAGTTATCTCAATTTCGAATTTCTTTTCAATTCCCGAAGGTACAATATTCTGTTCTTATTCTTTGGAATTGTAAGTTCTTAATCTTTGATAACTTCAACATGCTTGTAAAGAATGTACAACTTAGTTTTTGTGATTCACATTTAATCCGGGATGTCTATATATATACTTGCTTTGCAAATTCTTATGAATCCTTGGATAATATTTGTAATTACATTAATATATGTTTACTTTCTTTTCATTCTTTACATGTTAACATCATTGATTTTCATGTTATTATTAGTGTGTCCAAGGATGAAGTTAATAAATTTCTCTTGAATACTTTCTTGTTGCTCAAAACATTATGTTCATCTTTATTTGAAGTATTCTTTTTAAAGTTGTTTAATATTGCATATCATCATAAGTTTTCTGATTTGCATTTATTAAATGATGTTTATATGCATAATTATTTTAAGTTTTCTTTAACTGACACATTTATTTTCTTATTGCAGGATTTGTTTTACTTGGCTCGAGTTTGTAATGAGTTTTTCTTATTGGTGTTTGATCCAGGAGCTCAATTTCCAGATTCGAGGACGAATCCTTTCGAGGAGGGAGGGAATGATAAGAATCCGTACAAGCAATCTACTCCAAATCCTAATGGAAATAGGATTACCAAGCCAAATCCTAATAGGAATAGGATTTCCAAGACAAATCCTAATGGGATTAGGATTTCCAAGCTCAATCCTAATAGGATTAGGATTCATCAATCCTCATCTTGTCCAAGTTCCATAAGAGTTCCATAAAGGCAAATCCAAATGAGACTAGGATTCACAATCCTAGTGGGATTAGGATTCACTAATCCATGGACATTATTTATTGAAGACCAAGATGGCGTGCTTGGGCTTTTGCCAAATTGGATCGCGCCTTTTTCTTAAGTAGTTAGAATTAATTAATGTTTTAATAATTAAGTCCAAAACATTTTAATTGGGCTTATTATTAGTATATTTTCATTTTTAATTACATGGCCCAAGTTATCTTGCATGATAATGGCATGTAATGGGCTTTAATTTGTTAGGAAAGTAATTCCCTAAATTTTAGGAGCTTGTCCTTGTCTTCTAGAAGGGCAAAACGTTTTTAGCTTCCTTTTTCCATAAAGGATTAGTTTGTAAGTTGGTTAGTTTAGAAGTCAAGTTGTAATTTACAACTTCTAGGGTTTTATTTCCTTTTCCAATTTGTAGAGCCGAAACTCATCTCTATATAAAGAGATCATTGTAAACGTTTTTAGATAATGATTGAATTTTGAAGAAACCTTTTAGCTTTGCTAAATTATTTGCAGCCTTAAACAAGTTGTGAAAAACGTGATTAATCAATTAGGGTTAGTTGATTATTCATAGGACTGGATTCTTTAAGCTAGGACCTTAAAGAGAACGTATTGTTTCTTGATTTCAAGAGCGAGCCAAACTGAGATCTTTTTAACCCTTGATTTACATAGGTTAGATTGAAATCACTTTGTGGTAATGTGTTGGGTTTGATTGATTTACAATCAAATACATCCCATTCGATATCCATCTTTTCTTCTTGTGTTGTTTCCGTGTTTGATCTTACTTGTGATCGTGTTGGTTTCTGAATTTTGGTGCACAACGATCCTAAGTGTGTGGAATTCGTGTGGAGCTGGATTCTCACCCTACTCCATTCGTATCAGTGAGTTAACTAACGTAACGTGTGAATCAGCTTCTGGTTTTATAGCTTTGAGGGTTTGACGAAAGTATATGAATGAGTTGACTAAAAACGCTTAAGGCGTGTGATACGAATGGCCTTGGAATGAGTCCTCAACCATACGAAACCCTCACCTTTGGATCGTTGTACCACCAAGAATCACGAACAAACAAGAACACAAACAAGACAATGCGAAAGACAACAAAGAAAATGAAAAGATATTGAACGGCAGTTTTGATTGAAAGCAATCAAACCCAACACGTTATCACAAAAGAATTCAATTCAACCTATGTAAATCAAGAGTTGAAAACTTTTCAGCTTGGCTTGGTCTTTAAATCAAGAACGTGTAAGTTCTTCCTAAGGTCTTAGCTTAAGAATCACGGGTCTTATGAACATTCAACTGAAATCAATTGAACAATCACATTTTCACAACTTTTCACAGCTGCAAAAAAATTTAGCAAAGCTAAAGATTTCTCAAATTTCATGTATCAAAATCGTTTACAATGATGGCCTTTATATAGGAGTGAATTCGGCCATTTCTTTAGAATTTAGGAAACAAACCCTAGAAGTTGCAAAGTACAACTTGACTTCTTAGCTAACTAACAAACTAACAAACTAACTTAGTTTCCTAAAAGGAAGCAAGCAAAACACGATTTTGCTTCCTTGACTTAAACGTGTAATACTCCTAAGTTTTAGGAGATTACTTTCCTAAACTCCAAGAAGCAAAAACCAATTTGACTTCTTAAGTTTCCTAAACTTTTACTTGCCATTATCAGGCAAGATAATTGGGCCAAGTAACTTATTACATAACCAAATTAATTAAAGCCCATAATTATGGTTCGGACTTAATTAATTAAAACAACATAATAATTAAACCCTAATTATTAAAAAAAATAGCGTGATCCATATTAAGCCCAAAAGCACGCCTTCTTCATGGACTTGAACATTCAACCTTAAGCAAGTTCTTCAAGGTGAATCAAGAATTATTATTGAAGAAACATGCCAAAGTACTCCTTCTTGAGATGGTTCGGCCTCCATAGCTTCACAATGTGATGACAATAAATTGTGCAAGGCTGCCTTCATTCTTTGACTCCTTGATCTTGTAATTGGTCCATCAAGATTTACCAATGGATCATGAGACTCGGTCTTGGCACCATCTGATACGAATGGAGTAGGATGAAGTCCCAATCCACACGAATTTTCCACAAGTTCGGATCGTTGTGCACCAAAAACTCAATTCAAGAAACAAGAACACAATTTGCGGAAAAGAGATATGGAACGAAAAGGCAAGATTAAAAATTAACCTAACCCCAACGTTAACACAAATTGATTCAGTTTAACAATTGTAAATCAATTAATTAAACCTATCAGTTTGGCCGGTTCTATAAATCTAGAACTTGTAAGCTTTACCTAAAGTTCCTCACTTAAGGTTTGGCGGGTCTTATGAATTACTCAAGAATAATTCACGTTGGTGATGTCAAATTTAATTTAGCAAAGCCAAAATTCTTTCAATTCAACATGTGTAAAAAAACGTTACATAGCTTTCCCTTTTATAGGGAGTAATTCGGCTTTCCTAAGAGAAAAAAGAAATAAAACCCTAACTTGACTCATAAACTAACTAACATACTAATCCTTTTCCAAAAAGGATTTGTGACACACATAAGCTAATCCTTTTCCAAAAAGGATTGGTGTCTCACGTTTTCTTCTTAAAGGTGGCCAAACACAATTTGGCTTCCTTTGTTTCCTAAACTTAAACAAAGACTAAAATCGGTTTTGCCTTGAAGAAGCAAAATTCGATTTAAAACTTTACTTTCCTAATTATCATGCAAGATAATTGGGCCAAGTAATACCTTATTAAAACTTAATAAAAAAACGCCAATTAAGCCCATAAAATCGTTAAGTGGACTTAATTAAAAACAACATAATAAACCCGAAAATATATTAAAAAGGGCGTGATCCATTTCAAAGCCCAAAACACGCCTTCTTCTTGGACTTTAATATTTCGGCCTTCACATTATTTCTTCAAGGTGGATCATAAATTGTTATTGAAGAAATATGCCAAAGTACTTCATCTTGAGATGGTTGTGTCGAACTCCTTTGAACATTGGCCATCAACTTACAATGTGTTGATAATAATGCTTGTAATGCTTCCTTCATCCTCTTGCTCCTTGATCTTGTCATTGAACCACCAAGATTTGCTAATGGATCATGGGAAGCTGGATTTGGCAATGTGGACTTGGGCTCATTCCTATCATTCCCTCCCTCCTCGAAAGGATTCGTCCTCGAATCACCTACATCATATAAACTCAAATCAGAAACATTGAAAGTAGATGAAACATTACCATACTCACTAGGTAGTTCGATTCTATATGCATTGTCTCCAATCCTTTCCAAGACTTGCAAAGGACCATCTCCTCTTGGATGAAGTTTAGATTTCCTCTTTTCAGGAAACCTTTCCTTCCTCAAGTGAATCCAAACCCAATCTCCAGGTTCGAAAATCACTTGTCTTCTGCCCTTGTTGGCTTGTTTTGCATATTGTTCATTACGCCTTCGAATATTTTTGTAAACCTTTTCATGCAATTCCCTTACAAAATCAGCTTTAGCTTTACCTTCCACATTAACAAACTCATTAATAGGAAGAGGCAAAATATAAAGGGGAGTTAAAGGATTAAATCCATACACAACTTCAAAAGGAGAATAACCAGTAGAACTATGAACAGTTCGGTTATATGCAAATTCAATGTGTGGCAAACAATTCTCCCAATTCTTTAAGTTTTTCTGAATGATAGCACGAAGCAAATTAGACAATGTACGATTTACTACTTCTGTTTGACCATCAGTCTGTGGATGTGCAACAGTAAAAAACAATAATTTTGTGCCTAATTTATTCCAAAGTGTACGCCAAAAATGTGACAAAAACTTGACATCTCTATCACTGACAATACTCTTAGGAATTCCATGCAAACGTACAATATCCTTAAAGAAAAGGTCAGCAATTTTTGGTAGCATCATTAGATTTAGAACATGCAAGGAAGTGAGCCATTTTACTAAATCTATCAACCACAACAAAAATGTTATCATTACCAGTGCATGATCTAGGTAACCCTAACACAAAATCCATAGATATGTCAATCCAAGGGTTGCTAGGAACAGGCAGAGGTTGATACAAACCCTGAGGCATTACTTTGGACTTAGCATGCTTACACACAATATATTTTTCACAAACACTTTTAACATCTTTAATCATGTTAGGCCAATAAAAGTGCTCATTCAAAACAGAAAGTGTTTTAACAATACCAAAATGCCCCATTAACCCTCCCCCATGGGTTTCTTTAACAAGTAAATCACGAATGGAACATGAGGGAATGCACAATTTATCCTTGTGAAACAAGAAACCATTATGCACAAAATAATCACCATTCGGCCTTATTGAACAAAGATCATAAGATTCGGCAAAGTCAACATCTTCCTTATACAAGTCTTTAATCAATTCAAATCCAAGTAGCTTTGCATGTAAATAGGTAAATAAAGCATATCTCCTAGATAAAGCATCAGCTACCACATTCTCTTGACCAGATTTATATTTAATCACATAAGGAAAAGTTTCAATGAATTCCAACCATTTTGCATGTCTCTTATTCAACTTACCTTGAGTCTTTAAGAATTTGAGACTTTCATGATGAGAATGGATTATGAATTCTTTTGGCCATAAGTAGTGTTGCCAAACCTGCAATGACCTTACCAATGCATACAACTCCTTGTCATAAGTTGCATACTTTAAAGATACCCCATTAAGCTTTTCACTGAAATAAGCCATGGGCCTTGATTCCTGCATAAAAACAGCACCAATACCAATCCCGGAGGCATCACAGTGTATCTCAAAAGCTTTATTGAAATTCGGCAAAGCAAGTAAAGGGGCACGAGTCAATTTATACTTCAAAGTGTTAAAGGCGTTTTCATGTTCTTTATTTCATGCAAAGGTGACATTCTTTTTAACAAGTTCATTTAAAGGTGCAGCAATGGAACTAAAGTCTTTAACAAATCTCCTATAAAAACTTGCTAATCCATGAAAACTTCTTACCTCACTAGCATTTTGTGGTTTCGGCCAATCTATGATTACCTTGACTTTTGACTCATCAACAGCAATGCCTTGAGAACTTACAACATAACCCAAAAAGGTAATAGATTCCAAACAGAAAGAACACTTTTTAAGGTTAGCATATAATTGGTTCTCACGCAATATAGCAAACACGAGTTTTAAATGTTCAACATGCTCATCAAGTGATTTGCTATATATCAAGATATCATCAAAGTAGACTACCACAAACTTTCCAATGAAATGACAAAAAACATGGTTCATAAGCCTCATGAAAGTACTAGGTGCATTAGATAAACCAAAAGGCATAACTAACCATTCATACAAACCATACTTTGTTTTAAAAGCAGTTTTCCATTCATCTCCTTCTTTCATTCGTATTTGGTAATACCCACTTTTCAAATCAACTTTGGAAAATATGGAAGATCCATGCAATTCATCAAGCATATCATCTAAACTAGGAATTGGATGTCTATACTTAATGGTAATCTTATTAACAGCACGGCAATCTACACACATTCGCCAAGTATCATCCTTTTTAGGGACTAATATAACAGGAACTGAACATGGACTAAGAGACTCACGCACAATACCTTTGTCAAGGAGTTCATCCACTTGACGTTGAATCTCTTTTGTTTCCTCCGGATTTGCTCTATAAGCTGGTCGGTTTGGAATTTGAGCTCCTGGGATGAAATCAATTTGGTGCTCAATGCCACGAATAGGTGGTAAACCTATTGGTAACTCCTCGGGAAACACATCACTATATTCCTGCAAAAGAGAGTACACGGCACTAGGCAAAGAAGCAAGGTTATCACTGTCAACAACAAGTATAATTTCCTTGCTAAACATTAAATATAAGGACTGCCTATTAATCAATGCTCTCTTAATCTCATTAGAAGAAGCAAAACAACAAGATTTCTTATTAACTACATCTCGGCCTAAATTAGGTTTTTCGTTTTGTTGTTTTTCTAGTTCCTTCTTCTTCTTAGCTTCATTTATGTCTTTACAAGCTTGTGCAATTCGAGTTTGATCTTCAAAAACTTGAGCAGAAGTTAAAGCATGAAGACTATACTTTTTACCATTATGCACAAAACTGTAAAAATTTTTCTTGGCATGATAAAGCACATCACAATCAAATTGCCAAGGTCTACCAAGTAAAATATGACTAGCCTCCATTGGAACAACATCACATAAAACAGTATCAACATATTTACCAATGGTGAAAGAAAACATTACTTGTTTAGTGACACGAGTTTCAACTGAATTATTTAGCCATTGAAGCCTATATGGTTTTGGATGTTTCATGCAATTCAAATTCAGTTTGTTAACAAGTAAGGTGCTCGCCACATTTGTGCAACTACCACTATCAATAATCACACTACAAACCATGTTTTGCACTAAACAGCGTGTGTGAAATATGTTATCACGTTGCATCAAATCATTATCTTCCAAAGGTTGAACATTAAGAACACGGCGAGAAACTAAAGAAAAGTTACCAACTGAGTAGGTCGGCTCATCAAGCTTTTCACCCTCATCACTTTGATCATCTTGGTACTTTTCTTCAAGAGGTGGCATGTCGGCACAATCATCATCACTTACCACTTCTCCAGTATCTAAAGTAATCATGATCCGGGCAGTAGGACAATTGGCTTGCAAGTGACCATAGCCTTGACATTTAAAACATCTAATATCCCTCAATCTTGGAGCAGAAGTTGTCGCCGGTTTAGGGGCATTTTCAGCAGCTTTGGGGACTGATTTTGGGACATAATGAGGCATACTAGATGGCTGGTTTGAGGTAAATTGCCTCGGTTTTGTTGGTGGAGTGAAAGGGGCTGATTTAGGTTTCAAATCCCTTTGCTATGGTGGATTCTGTTGTGTGAACCTGTTCTTACCTTTCATGTGCCTTTCAATCTTAATAGCTTTATGAAAAAGCTCATTAATATCAACATAAGATTGTAAATCAACATGATAAGACAATTCAGAATTCATACCTCTAAGAAATCTTTCAATTGTTGAATCGGGATCTTCACGAACATTGGCCTTGATCATGAGAGCTTCCATCTCATGGTAGTATTCCTCCACGGTTTTGTTTCCTTGCACAAGGGAGTGCAATTTTCTATTGAGCTATCGGCTATAATGTGATGGAACATACTTCTTCCTCATAAGCGCTTTCATTTGCTTCCAAGTTTGAATAGGTGGTTCGTCATCTTCACGACTAGATCTCATTACCTTATCCCACCACAAACTTGCATAATCCTTGAGGTGCATGAAGGCTAGGCGATACCTCTTATGTTCGGGATAGCTATTACCTTCAAAGAAGTGTTCAAGCTCACGAACCCAATCAAAATAAGCTTCCGGATCTGCTTTACCATGGAAAGTAGGCAATGTTAGTTTAACTCCACTAATTAACAAATCAGATTTCTTACCATCTTTAGGAGAATCCATGAACTCCTCATTCTCCTCATCACTAGGCTCGGCTTCTTCATGTTTATTCTGTCGAGAAGTAGAACCTTTTTTTGGTGAAGGAAAAATGGTTAAATTATCAATCTTTAGATTGAGCTTTCGGATCATGTCAAATAGAGCATCATTAACATATTTTTGATCCGTTTGGGGTTGTCGTTGAGGTGTTTTATCATCTCCCTCCATTGTTCTTGCAAGTTAGTAAAAACAACAAAAGATAGCAAAATAAAAACCTCTCGGGTTCTCACTTTTGGTGAGTAATACTCTCCTTTCTAGTGTAATGGCTTTTCTCGTGTATACCCTATCTAAATACTCTCAATGAATCTCTCAAACTAATTGAAGCTTACTGTTTGTCGATTTTAAGAACAAGTCTCAACCAATTAGTTCAAACAAATCAATTCACAAAAGCAAAACCAAAGAAGTTTGAAAAGAAAAATTCACGTCACAAGAAGATTTTAAGATCACGTATAGGGTATAAACAGATTAACTTCAGAAAGCTACGAATTCAGAAACTAGAGAAGATAACAAGAAGATGTGTTTTTGAATCACTCAATTCCGATTAAAAATGAGAAAGTTATGAAGGTTTGAAGTTATAGTATAACAAATTCTCTGCCGAGTTTCGGACGGTAGAACAAAGGTTCGGACGGCCGAAAGTGGCGTCCGAAACTTTGTTAAAAAAAATTTCAAATCTC
The DNA here is from genome assembly GCA_016586305.1 of Ophiorrhiza pumila. Classification (NCBI taxonomy): domain Eukaryota; kingdom Viridiplantae; phylum Streptophyta; class Magnoliopsida; order Gentianales; family Rubiaceae; genus Ophiorrhiza; species Ophiorrhiza pumila. Next base: position 13,547,782 of record BLIW01000005.1, on the reverse strand, counting down.
TGTCGAGGATCGGACGGTAGTTTCGGACGGGTCAGGGGTCCGAAAGTGGCGTCCGAAATTTTGTGAAAATTTGTGACTTCTCTGTCGAGGTTCGGACGGTAGTTTTGGACGGGTAAGGGGTCCGAAAGTGGTGTCCGAAACTATAAAATTAAATACGAAAAAAAGAAAAAAAATTTTTTGTTTTTATTATTATTTTTTTTCACTTTAGACCAAATGCCTTTAGGCTGATTTTTTACTTGGTCTTTTTTTTTTGTAATGGCCTTTTGTTTTTTTTTTTTGTAATGGCCTCTTTTTTTTTTTTTTTACAAAAAGCTTAACTAGGGTTTTTGAGGTTGTTGATAAACCCTAAATTTTCAACCACTTCAATGTATCAAGAAGTCAACAAAATTTCGAATTTTGAAGATACCACTTTTACCAAAGATTCAAGAAATATCACAAAGAGCAAGAATATGTCTTCAAGATTCAAATTTGAGCACTTTCGGATTTTCAAGAAAAAAATCAAGATTTTCAAGAAAGTGGTCAAGAACTCATCTTTTTGAGATGGTGAAAAAGTTTGATCGAAACACACTTTGATGGCAATAGAATGATGAAACTAACACAGAAGAAAGATCAAGAAAAGGATGAGAAACAAGGAAGTTATGAAATTTTGAATAAGAAACCCTAATTTCACAAACCCTAGTTTGACAAACCCTAATTCTTTGGACGTGATTTCAGCAAGAATGACTCAAGAATTCCACACTATGATGATGAACAAAAACAATGCAGAATTATGAAGAAAAACAGCAGCAAAACACGACACAAAACAGCAAGATCAACACAACAAAAAAATCGCAAAAATCCGAGCAAGATGAACACGAATTGGACAGATTTTTAGCAAACAAATTGCATGCGATTTTGACGTAATTTAAAAGCTGAACTATGACGACCTTGGACAGCAATAAAGACACGAAAACAGCAACAAAAAGACACCACAAAATCTGCAGAAATTGACGCAACAAAACAGCAAGAAGGACGCCAAAAGAAGGACAAGATCCGAGAAGAGAAAAACAAGAACAAGACTCAAATAAAAAGATTAATTACCGAATTTGATGAACAACCTGGATGCTTTGATACCAATTGATACGAATGGAGTAGGATGAAGTCCCAATCCACACGAATTTTCCACAAGTTCGGATCGTTGTTCACCAAAAACTCAATTCAAGAAACAAGAACACAATTTGCGGAAAAGAGATATGGAACGAAAAGGCAAGATTAAAAATTAACCTAACTCCAACGTTAACACAAATTGATTCAGTTTAACAATTGTAAATCAATTAATTAAACCTATCTGTTTGGCCGGTTCTATAAATCTAGAACTTGTAAGCTTTACCTAAAGTTCCTCACTTAAGGTTTGGCGGGTCTTATGAATTACTCAAGAATAATTCACGTTGGTGATGTCAAATTTAATTTAGCAAAGCCAAAATTCTTTCAATTCAACATGTGTAAAAACGTTACATAGCTTTCCCTTTTATAGGGAGTAATTCGGCTTTCCTAAGAGAAAAAGGAAATAAAACCATAACTTGACTCCTAAACTAACTAACAAATTAATCCTTTTCCAAAAAGGATTTGTGACACACATAAGCTAATCCTTTTCCAAAAAGGATTGGTGTCTCACGTTTTCTTCTTAAAGGTGGCCAAACACAATTTGGCTTCCTTTGTTTCCTAAACTTAAACAAAGACTAAAATCGGTTTTGCCTTGAAGAAGCAAAATTCGATTTAAAACTTTACTTTCCTAATTATCATGCAAGATAATTGGGCCAAGTAATACCTTATTAAAACTTAATAAAAAAAGCCAATTAAGCCCATAAAATCGTTAAGTGGACTTAATTAAAAACAACATAATAAACCCGAAAATATATTAAAAAGGGCGTGATCCATTTCAAAGCCCAAAACACGCCTTCTTCTTGGACTTTAATATTTCGGCCTTCACATTATTTCTTCAAGGTGGATCATAAATTGTTATTGAAGAAATATGCCAAAGTACTTCATCTTGAGATGGTTGTGTCGAACTCCTTTGAACATTGGCCATCAACTCACAATGTGTTGATAATAATGCTTGTAATGCTTCCTTCATCCTCTTGCTCCTTGATCTTGTCATTGGACCACCAAGATTTGGTAATGGATCATGGGAAGCTGGATTTGGCAATGTGGACTCGGGCTCATTCCTATCACCATCGACATGGATGGATTGCTATCATTCCCTCCCTCCTCGAAAGGATTCGTCCTCGAATCACCTACATCAAATGAAGATAAATCAGTAACATTGAATGTAGATGACACATTGCCATACTCACTTGGATGTTCAATCTTGTAAGCATTGTCGCCTATCCTTTCTAAGACATGAAAAGGACCATCTCCTCATGGATGAAGTTTAGACTTCCTCTTTTTAGGAAACCTTTCCTTCCTCAAGTGAATCCAAACCCAATCTCCTGGTTCGAAAATCACTTGTTTTCGACCTCTATTAGCCTGCTTAGCATATTGCTCATTTCGCTTTTGTATGTTTTTGGCGAACCCTTTCATGTAATGATGAGAATCCATCCAAGCAATCTACTCCAAATCATTTCAAAGCCAAATCCTAATGGGAGTAGGATTTACAAGCTAAATCCTAATGGGAGTAGGATTTACAAGCTCAATCCTAATGGGATTAGGATTCACCAATCATCATCTTATCCGAGTTCCATAGAAGCAAATCCTATTGAGACTAGGATTCACAATCCTAATGGGATTAGGATTCAATTATTCATGGACATTATTTATTGAAGACCAAGATGGAGTGCTTGGGCTTTTGCCAAATTGGATCAAGCCTTTCTTAAGTAGTTAGAATTAATTAATGTTTTAATAATTAAGTCCAAAACATTTTAATTGGGCTTATTATTATTTTAATTTCGTTTTTTATTTAGTTAATTACATGGCCCACGTTATCTTGCATGATAATGACATGTAATGGGCTTTATTTTTGTTTTAATAATAAGTTGGACAAACAAGGGGAATTATTCAACTTTATTAAGGGTAGTTTTAGGAATGTAATTTCGTTTTATGTATTAGGAAACAATTGGGATTCGATTCCAATTCAAATTCGATTCCAACAATTGGGATACGATTCGGAAAAATACCAATCATTGATACTTTTTGTAGCCTATTTAAAAGGCTCTTCTCTTAATGTTTTAATATGATTAATAAATGAAAGTTTTAGCTTTGCTGAAATTGAGATTAACACCCAGTGTTGTCAAAGCCTTGAGGAATTATTTTATTCTTCATTGTAGTAAGTTTTCCTTTAGCGTGACCTTTAGGAGACTTCACCATTGTTCTTTATTGAAAGAACAATCCAAATCGATGAAGTTTAGCTACTGAATTTTCATTGGATAAACTGAATCTATTTGTGATAAACGTGGGGGTTTGATTTGCTTCAAGTCTTGCCTTTTGCGTTTTCCCTTGAATTGCTTTTCCACCCGATTGTTCTTGTGTTTGTGTTCGTGAATTTGGTTCAGCAACGATCCGAAATTGTGGTAATTGTTTGGTCTAGGAGATAGAGCCGCGATCATTCATATCAATTGGTATCAGAGCATAGGTTGTTGTCTCAAAATTTTAGGTTAATCCGCTTACTCATTCTTCCGCATTCTTGTTTTTTGTGTCGCTTCTTTTTGCTGTTTTACTTGCATCTTTTGCTGCAGTTTTTGTGTCCCTTTTGCTGCTGTATTTTGAGACTTTCTTGCTGTCCTAGGTCTCCTTAGGTTTATCCGTTAATTTTGTAAAAATCGCATGCACAGTACTTGCTCAAATCTGCCCGAAATTTTTCTTCATCTTGCTTCTCGGATTTGTGTTGCTTTCTTGTTGAATTTTGTTGCATCTTGCTGCTGTTTTTCTCTTCATAATTCTGCATTGTTTTGTTCATCATCATAGTGTGGAATTCTTGAGTCAATATTGCTGTTTTCACGTCCAAACTATTAGGGTTTGTCAAACTAGGGTTTGTGAAATTAGGGTTTCTTGGTAGAAATTTCATAACTTCCTTGTTTCTCATCCATTTCTTGATCTTTCTTTTGTGTTAGTTTCGTCATTCTATTGCCATCAAAGTGTGTTTTCATCAAACTTTTTCACCATCTCAAAAAGACGAGTTCTTGACCACTTTCTTGAAAATCTTGATTTTCTTGAAAATCCAAAAGTGTCAAAATTTGAATCTTGAGCTTGATTCTTGCTTCTTGTTGCAAATCTTGATTATCTTGTTAAAGAAGCATATTGAAATTCCTTATATTTAGTGAGTTATTTGAAATTCTTTTTGGCTGAAATTTTTGAAGAAATTAAGCTTTGAACAACATAAGACAAGACAACATCCTTAAACCTAAGTACTTGTACTAGGTTCTTGTCTTAAAACCTTAAAGTTTGATTTGTACAAGGTTGTCCCAATTAAAAAAAAAAAAAAAAGAGGCCCAATTCAAAAAAAAAGGCCCAATTAAAAAAAAAAAGGAAAAGTCGGACCATATTTATAAAAAAAAAAATATATATAAACAGCCCAAGAAAAGAACTAAAGTTCTTGTTTTCTCTTTGAAAAATCACCAATGTTCAAAGTGCCATATCTTGCTCAATACAACTCGGAATTAGTTGATTCAAACTGCATTCTCTTCGTCTTGAAATCTACTTTCTGATTTTTGTAGTTTCTGAAGTTGAATCAATTTATACCCACACGTGATCTAAATCGTCTTGTGACGTGTTTTCTTGTTCATATTCTTTGGTTTATACTTGTGAAAGTTTTTGTTGTGGAACTTGTTGATTGAGACAAATTCTTTGAAATAATTGAACTTGGTACGTCTCATTTGATAAGAATCCGTACAAGCAATCTACTCCAAATCCTAATGGAAATAGGATTACCAAGCCAAATCCTAATAGGAATAGGATTTCCAAGACAAATCCTAATGGGATTAGGATTTCCAAGCTCAATCCTAATAGGATTAGGATTCATCAATCCTCATCTTGTCCAAGTTCCATAAGAGTTCCATAAAGGCAAATCCAAATGAGACTAGGATTCACAATCCTAGTGGGATTAGGATTCACTAATCCATGGACATTATTTATTGAAGACCAAGATGGCGTGCTTGGGCTTTTGCCAAATTGGATCGCGCCTTTTTCTTAAGTAGTTAGAATTAATTAATGTTTTAATAATTAAGTCCAAAACATTTTAATTGGGCTTATTATTAGTATATTTTCGTTTTTAATTACATGGCCCAAGTTATCTTGCATGATAATGGCATGTAATGGGCTTTAATTTGTTAGGAAAGTAATTCCCTAAATTTTAGGAGCTTGTCCTTGTCTTCTAGAAGGGCAAAACGTTTTTAGCTTCCTTTTTCCATAAAGGATTAGTTTGTAAGTTGGTTAGTTTAGAAGTCAAGTTGTACTTTACAACTTTTAGGGTTTTATTTCCTTGTTTACCAAGCAACATGGCCGAAACTTGTCCTATTTAATGGCCATTCTTTGTAACGTTTTTTAAAACTCAATTCGAAGCAAGAACAGTAGCAAAAAGATGTCAAAAATCGTAAACAACAAGAAGGCAATTTTCGGGCAGATTTGATCAACTTTGGCTTATGCGATTTTGATGAATTTAAAGACACTAACTATGACGACTTTGGACAGCAAGAAACACGTGAAAACAGCAACTAAAAGACTCCAAAAACTGCAGAAAAAAAAATGACGCACAAAGGACAGCAAGAACGACTCAAAAAGTAGAGCAAAATCCGAGAAGGAAAAACAAAGCGCAAACCTGAATTTTGTGATGAACAACCTAGATGCTTTGATACCAATTGATACGAATGGAGTAGGGTGAGAATCCAGCTCCACACGAATTCCACACACTTAGGATCGTTGTGCACCAAAATTCAGAAACCAACACGATCACAAGTAAGATCAAACACGGAAACAACACAAGAAGAAAAGATGGATATCGAATGGGATGTATTTGATTGTAAATCAATCAAACCCAACACATTACCACAAAGTGATTTCAATCTAACCTATGTAAATCAATGGTTAAAAGGATCTCAGTTTGGCTCGCTCTTGAAATCAAGAAACAATACGTTCTCTTTAAGGTCCTAGCTTAAAGAATCCGGTCCTATGAATAATCAACTAACCCTAATTGATTAATCACGTTTTTTTCACAACTTGTTTAAGGCTGCAAATAATTTAGCAAAGCTAAAAGGTTTCTTCAAAATTCAATCATAAAAAAACGTTACAAAGAATGGCCATTAAATAGGACAAGTTTCGGCCATGTTGCTTGGTAAACAAGGAAATAAAACCCTAAAAGTTGTAAAGTACAACTTGACTTCTAAACTAACCAACTTACAAACTAATCCTTTATGGAAAAAGGAAGCTAAAAACGTTTTGCCCTTCTAGAAGACAAGGACAAGCTCCTAAAATTTAGGGAATTACTTTCCTAACAAATTAAAGCCCATTACATGCCATTATCATGCAAGATAACTTGGGCCATATAATTAAAAACGAAAATATACTAATAATAAGCCCAATTAAAATGTTTTGGACTTAATTATTAAAACATTAATTAATTCTAACTACTTAAGAAAAAGGCGCGATCCAATTTGGCAAAAGCCCAAGCACGCCATCTTGGTCTTCAATAAATAATGTCCATGGATTAGTGAATCCTAATCCCACTAGGATTGTGAATCCTAGTCTCATTTGGATTTGCCTTTATGGAACTCTTATGGAACTTGGACAAGATGAGGATTGATGAATCCTAATCCTATTAGGATTGAGCTTGGAAATCCTAATCCCATTAGGATTTGTCTTGGAAATCCTATTCCTATTAGGATTTGGCTTGGTAATCCTATTTCCATTAGGATTTGGAGTAGATTGCTTGTACGGATTCTTATCATCATTAGTCCCAAACAAATTCATTACTTGGGAGTATTAGCTAGGGTAAACAAGAGAGAACACTACATAAATAGAGTGGAGAGTACCTACTATCCCAAAGTGAGGAACCCGTGAGGATCTCTATATATTCTTGCAATCTCTTTACTAACCTTACATGTACAAATGGAGAAGTCTAAAACCACATCTACATCATGTGTAAAAGAGTTTTATGCAAGGTTTAAGGTACAAGATAATGTATGTACTGTGGTGATTGATTGTGGAAGAAGCTCTAACCTTGCTAGTGAGCTAATGGTAGAAAGGTTGAATATGCAAACCACTCCACATCCAAATCCTTACTTGCTGCAATGGAATGATAATTGTGGTGAAGTATGGGTGTCCATGCAAGTCAAGGTTGCATTCTACGTGGGGAATTACAAATATGAGGTACTATGTGACATATTTCCTATGCAAACAGCCCATCTTTTATTGGGGAAACCGTGGCAACTTGGTTGCAAGGGTGTTTATAATGATCTCAAGAATTGCTATTCGGTTAGGCATAATGGTAAAAATTTTAATCTTCATGCTTTAATGCCTTGTCAAATTTCTGAATATCACGCAAGAATTGTACAATCTTGTGCTAAATTAAGGGATGAAAGAGAGAAAGAAAAGAGTGAGTTAGAAAAGCAAAAGAAAGAAAAAGCTAAAAAAGAAAGTCAAAAGAGTGACTTAGTTAGCATAGGCTGTGAGCAAACTATGAGTGATAAAAAAAGTGATGAGCTAAAAAATTCAGAAATTGAGATGAGTGTTCAAACTCAAAAGAGAGAAAAGATTCATTGAAAGTTGAACAATATCTTGTACTTATGAATTATAGTGATCACAAATTACCTTGTTTGCTGCCTAGTTCTTTTGTTTTGCAGGTTTATAGAGTTCTTAGACATCTAATGGAGTTGCAAACAACTCATTACCAATTGGAAGGAGTCCAATCTGCCTTAGCTTGTTTTCCACAAGGTATGCAAGGTAAGTTAGGTAAGTTTTCACTTGATTTTGATCTTAAAAATGTTAAGAACTTTGTTATTATCAATTCGGTTGAGTTTCAAAGTTTTCAAACTGTTTTTAATCAATTTCAAAAGCTTCCCTATACTTTAACACAAATGGTTTGGAATTTTGTTAAGTGTGTTTTAGCGTCTAACACCTTGTGTTTTGATAAGCAAATTGATTTACATAATTCTTCAATAGTTACATCAAAATATTTTGAATTGAATGAATTTATGTATAGCATGTTAGTGTGTTATGTTGCTTATTTATTACATGAGTTACATTTTGAATTTCATGTTTATAATTTCAACCATTATCAAATCCTTGTGTACACTAAACAAAGTTTTAATTATGTTGATAATAATTGCTGGAATAACCTTTATTTTGATCATTTGGTTCGTGAATTTATTCAAATCAGTCAAGATCAAAGAGGTACTTTGTTTTTTCAACACTTGTTTGTAAGTTATCTAAGTTCCAAGTTTCTTTTAAATTCCAAGAGGTAAAGTATTGTGTTTACATCTATTTATTAGATTGTCTACATCCTAATTGTACTATTTGGAATTATATATTCATATTTGATAACTTAAGCATGTTTACAAAGAGTTTACAACTTATTTATAGTGACTTACATTCCATCCTAGATGCATATATGTTTAGTTGCTATGAATATTCTTATGTATCTTTGGATAATCTTTGTTCTTATCTCATTCGAAACAATATGTATTCAGATTTGCATTTAATACATGATGTTTATTTGCATAATTGTTTTGAATTTTCTTTCAAATGTTGTGATTATTTCATTGTTTTTGGCGTTATTTATCATGACTTTAACAATGTGAATCATGCACAACTTGTTAAGAATAATGATGCTATACATATTTTAATGCTTACATATTTTGCCCGAACAACCTTTTTGGTAAAAGAAAATCATTTAAAGTCTTGTTCTAGATTATTGCATTTTTCTTTGCCTTATACACTTGTTTTGTTCTTGCAGGATATAAATGATTGTTGGGCGAGATGTGAATCTTCCAAATTTTACATGGCTCGACTTTGTATTGAGTTCGTGATCTTGGTGTTTGATCCAGGATCTCAATTTCAAGATTCGAGGACGAATCCTTTCTGAGGAGGGAGGGAATGATGAGAATCCATCCAAGCAATCTACTCCAAATCATTTCCAAGCCAAATCTTAATGGGAATAGGATTTCCAAGCCAAATCCTAATGGGAGTAGGATTTACAAGCAAAATCCTAATGGGAGTAGGATTTACAAGCTCAATCCTAATGGGATTAGGATTCACCAATCATCATCTTATCCGAGTTCCATAGAAGCAAATCCTAATGAGACTAGGATTCACAATCCTAATGGGATTAGGATTCACTTATTCATGGATATTATTTATTGAAGACCAAGATGGCGTGCTTGGGCTTTTGCCAAATTGGATCACGCCTTTCTTAAGTAGTTAGAATTAATTAATGTTTTAATAATTAATTCCAAAACATTTTAATTGGGCTTATTATTATTTTAATTTCGTTTTTTATTTAGTTAATTACATGGCCCACGTTATCTTGCATGATAATGGCATGTAATGGGCTTTAATTGGGTTTTAATAATAAGTTGGACAAACATGGGGAATTATTAAACTTTATTAAGGGTAGTTTAGGAATGTAATTTCGTTTTAGGTATTAGGAAACAATTGGGATTCGATTCCAATTCAAATTACGAAACATGATTGGCAATTATCCCACATCGGAAAAATACCAATCATTGATACTTTTTGTAACCTATTTAAAGGGCTCTTCTCTTAATGTTTTAATATGATTAATGAATGAAAGTTTTAGCTTTGCTGAAATTGAGATTAACACCTTGTGTTGTCAAAGCCTTGAGGAATTATTTTATTCTTCATTGTAGTAAGTTTTACTTTAGCGTGACCTTTAGGAGACTTCACCATTGTTCTTTATTTAAAGAACAAGCCAAATCGACGAAATTTAGCTACTGAATTTTCATTGGATAAACTGAATCTATTTGTGATAAACGTGGGGGTTTGATTTGCCTCAAGTCTTGCCTTTTGCATTTTCCCTTGAATTACTTTTCCACCCGATTGTTCTTGTGTTTGTGTTTGTGAATTTGGTTCAACAACGATCCGAAATTGTGGTAATTGTTTGGTCCAGGAGATAGAGCCTCGATCATTCATATCATGTAACTCCCTAACAAATTCAGCTTTCTTTTTACCTTCAGCATTAAAAAACTCATTAATAGGCAAAGGCAAAATATCCAAAGGAGTTATAGGATTGAAACCGTACACAAATTCAAAAGGTGAAAGATTAGTAGCACTATGAACAGTCCTATTGTAAGCAAACTCAATATAAGGTAAACAACTTTCCCAATTCTTTAAGTTTTTCAGAATGAGAGCACGAAGTAAAGTAGACAAAGTGCGATTAACTACTTCAGTTTGTCCATCAGTTTGGGGATGTGCAACAGTAGAAAATAACAACTTATTGCCTAATTTATTCCATAGAGTACACCAAAAGTGGGATAAAAATTTAACATCTCTGTCACTAACAATACTCTTAGGAATTCCATGCAAACGAACAATTTCCTTAAAGAACAAATCAGCAATATGCGTAGCATCATTAGACTTAGAACAAGCAATAAAATGCGACATTTTGCTAAATCTATCAACTACAACAAATATGCTATCATGACCAGTGCGTGACCTAGGCAAACCAAGTACAAAATCCATAGAAATATCAATCCAAGGATGACGAGGAACAGGCAAAGGTTGATACAAACCATAAGGCTTTACTTTAGATTTCGATTGTTTACACACAATGCATTTATCACAAACACTTTTAACATCTTTAATCATGTTAGGCCAATAAAAGTGTTCATTCAAAACAGCAAGGGTTTTAGCAATACCAAAGTGCCCCATTAACCCTACCTCATGGGTTTCTTTAACAAGTAAATCTTGAATGGAACATTGGGGAATGCATAATTTATCTTTCTTAAACAAGAAATTATCATGCACATAGAACTCACAATTCGGTTTTGTCACACAAAGATCATAGGTGGCGGCAAAATCTTTATCCTCCTTATACAAGTCTTTAATCAATTAAAAACCAAGTAACTTAGCATGCAAATAAGTAAACAAAGTATACCTTCTAGACAATGCATCAGCTACAACATTTTCACGTCTGGACTTGTATTTAATCACATATGGGAAAAATTCAATGAATTCTAACCATTTAGCATGCCTTTTATTCAACTTACCTTGAGTCTTCAAAAATTTAAGGCTTTCATGATCAGAATGAATTATGAATTCTTTCGGCCATAAATAAAGTTGCCAAACCTGTAATGACCTTACCAAAGTATACAACTCCTTGTCATAAGTTGCATACTTCAAAGCTGCCCCATGAAGCTTTTCATAAAAGTAAGCCACGGGCCTTGATTCCTGCATCAAAACAGCACCAATACCAATCCCGGAGGCATCACAGTGTATCTCAAAAGCTTTATTAAAATTCGGCAATGCAAGCAAAGGGGCGTGAGTCAATTTATCTTTTAGTGTGTTAAATGCGTTTTCATGTTCCTTATTCCACACAAAAGTGACATTCTTTTTAACAAGTTCATTTAAAGGTGCAGCTATAGAACTAAAGTCCTTAACAAACCTCCTATAAAAACTTGCTAATCCATGAAAACTTCTAACATCACTAGCATTTTTTGTTCTCGGTCATTCTATAATAGCTTTGACTTTTGACTCATCAACTGAAATTCCTTGAGAACTAACAACATAACCCAAAAAGATAATAGATTCTAAACAAAAAGAACACTTTTTGAGGTTAGCATATAATTTGTTATCACGCAATATAGCAAACACATTCTTAAGATGTTCAACATGCTCTTCAAGTGATTTGCTATAAATAAGGATATCATCAAAGTATACTACAACAAATTTGCAAATAAAGTGACAAAAAACATGATTCATAACCCTCATAAAAGTACTAGGTGAATTAGATAAACCAAAAGGCATAACTAACCATTCATACAACCCATACTTTGTTTTAAAAGCTATTTTCCATTCATCACCTTCTTTCATGCGTATTTGGTAGTATTCACTTTTCAAATCAATCTTGGTAAAAATAGAAGGACCATGCAATTCATCAAGCATATCATCTAATCTAGGAATTGGATGTCTATACTTAATGGTAATCTTATTAATAGCACGACAATCAACACACATTCTCCAAGATTCTTCCTTTTTAGGAACTAAAATAACAGGAACTGAACAAGGATTTTGAGACTCTCGAACAATACCTTTGTCAAGGAGTTCATCCACTTCACGTTGAATCTCTTTTGTTTCCTCAGGGTTTGCTCTATAAGCTGGGCGATTTGGAATTTGCGCCTCAGGTATGAAATCAATTTGATGTTCAATACCTCGAATAGGTGGTAAACCTATTGGTAATTCCTCGAGAAACACGTCACTATATTCCTGCAAAAGAGAGTAAACAACACTAGGCAAAGAAGCAAGGTTATCACTATCACCAATAAGTACAATGTCCTTGCGAGACATTAAATACAATGGCTGCCTATCTATTAATGCTCTCTTAATCTCGCTAGAAGAAGCAAAATAACAAGACTTCTTAACATCTAAGTCTCGACTATTACAAGATGCAATAGCTATTACATTGTCTTTCTCTTGTTCTTTCTTCTCCTTTGCGGTATTCATATCTCTAGTAGCTTGTATGATTTTAGTTTGATCTTCAAAGACTTGCGATGGGGTTAAAGCTCGAAGATTAAACTTTTTGCCTTCATGTACAAAACTATAGAAATTCTTCTTGGCATGATAAAGTACATCACAATCAAATTGCCAAGGTCTACCAAGCAAGATATGACTTGCTTCCATTGGAACCACATCACATGTAACAGTATCAACATATTTTCCAATGGTAAAAATAAACTTAACTTGTTTTGTGACTCGAGTATCAACTGAATTATTCAACCATTGAAGACGGTATGGTTTAGGGTGTTTCATGCAATTCAAATTCATTTTGTTCACAAACAAGGTGCTCACCACATTTGTGCAACTACCACTGTCAATAATCACACTACAAATCTTATTTTGCACTAAACATCATGTGTGAAATATGTTTTCTCGTTGCATCAAATCATCATCAACTAAATGTTGAACATTAAGAACACGGCGAGAAACTAAAAAATAGTTGCCAACATCATATGTATAGGGTTCAAGATCTTCACCATTATCACTTGATTCATGTTGGTACTTCTCCTCAAGAGGCGGCATGTCTTCACAATCATCATCACTTACCACTTCACCACTATCAAGAGTAATCATCAATTTTCGAGTGGGACAATCAGATTGCATATGTCCATACCCTTGACATTTATAACATCGAACATCTCTCAATCTTTGGGCTGAAGTTGACGTCGATTTTGGGGTTGTTTCAGCAGCCTTTGGGACTGATTTTGGGACATTTGAAGGTGCTTCAAAAATTAGGATATTTAGAAAATAGATTCAAAGACGAAGAGAATGCAATTTGAATCACTGAATTCCGAGTTGTATTGAACAAGTTATAGCACTTTTAAGTTTGGGACGCACCTTTCGGACGCCTCAAACCGTCCGAACCTATTTTTCAGGAAGGACAATTTTTTTTTTTAAATTTTGCCCTTTTTTTGAATTTGGGCTTTTTTTGTCCAAACCTCAATATGTCTCCAAGAATTTCAAATTTGCAAATGCCAATTCCACAAAATATTCAAGATTCAATGTGAAGAACAAGAATCAAGCTCAAGATTTTCAATTTCAGTGCCTTCGGAATTTCAAGAATTTCAAGAAGTTCAAGAAAGTATTCAAGAACTTATCTTTTTCGAGTGTGATAAAAGTTTGATCTAAACACACTATGACAAGAATGAAACAATGAATCTAACACAAAAGAAAGATTAAGAACCGGATAAGAAACAAGGAAGTTATGACCTAAGAACCGAAAATAGGGTTTTGAAGAAACCCTAATTTGACACCCTAATGTTTTGGACGTGAAACAGCAACAAAGACTCAAGAATTCCACACTATGATGATAAACAAAACAATGCAGAATGTAGACACTAAAAACAGCAGCAAGACGCAACAAAAATTAGCAAGAAAGCAACACAAAAGACGCAAAGAACGAGAAGCAAGATGAAGAACAATTTCAGGCAGATTTGAGCAAGGAATGTGCATGTCATTTTTACGAAATTAATGAAGGAACCTATCACGACCTAGGAAAGCAATAAGAATGCACACACAGTAGCAGAAACAAAGCAACATCTGCAGCAAAAAGAACGACTCCAAGACAGCAAGAGACGACTGATATGATCGGGCGAGGCTCGAGCACCTGGACCAAACATATACCAAGCGTGTGGATCGTGTTGATAGTCAAATTTCAAGATAAAAACACAAACAAAACAATTGGCGGAATCGAAGTCTAAGGAAACGCGTAGCTGATTTCAAGTATGAATCAACCCTAACGTTATTACGAACGATTGATCAGCAAGTGATAACTTCACGTCGCTAACAAACCAATTCGGCTTGTTCTTTAACTAAAGAACATTGGTCGAAATCACCTAAAGGTCACGCTAAAGGCTTTTTCGTACAATTAAGAATTAACTATTCTTAAAGGCTTTGTCAACTCAAAGAGTTAAACACAATTTAGCAAAGCTAAAATTTCATTCATCAAAATCCTCTTAAAAACGTTACAAGGCAGCTCTCTATTTATAGAGATGAGTTCGGCTCTTGCTTGAAGAATAAGGAAAGAAAACCCTAACTTAATCCTATTACAACTTAGTTTCCAAGTTGGAAAAGGAAACCAATAACAAACTACTTTCCTAAATGAATAACAATAACTACTTAACGTAAATAAGCCCATTAATTAACATCCAATGGACTTAATTTATTTAAAGCAAAATAAATCCTAAATAACTTAAAAGTGGCGTGATCCATATCAAGCCCAAGCACGCCATCTTGGTCTTCAATATAGTCCATGAAATTCGAGATGGAAATCTGCCAGAATCCCGTCACTCATTTTGGAAGCCATATTCCACGATGATACCGTCAGAATCTTGGAAAACATAAAACATGAAAGTTGTAGCTCTATCTCTTATCGTTCCAGAGCTTCTTGAATCATGCAATTCCAAGTTATATCGAAAGAGTTATGTCCAGAATACCAAAACGTGACAGAAACTTTCAGGATGACCAAGTGACTTTAACACCACGAACATGGACACGGCTCATTCTCATCATTCCCTCCCTCCTCGAAAGGATTCGTCCTCGAATCTTAGAAGTTGAGTTCCTGGATCAAACACCAAAATCACGAACTTCACAAGAATCAAGTTGTTTCGGAATGCAACACCTCGCGAGCAATCACGCTTTATTTCCCCAAAGAACAAAAGAAATCTATTAGTCCAAAGAACAAAGTTATGAATAATAAACATAAATTGATATGGACGAATATATGTTCTTATATAAGAGGAAGTTGCATCAATGTCAAAATAATTCACAAGTGTGGATAGTGCATGTAATGTATCATAATAGCTATCCCTAAATGCACCTTGACAAAATTGGAAATCACATGGACGAACTAATACCTTGAAAAACATGCGAAAGTTATCAAATATGAGAGTATAATTCCAAAGACTAGAATGTAAACAATCTATGTAAACAGAAAATTTTACCTCTCGGAATTCAAAAGAAATTTGGAACTTAGATAACCTACCAATCAAGTGCGGAATTATCCAAGGACTTCTTTGAACTTGATGGATGTGATCAAAATCACGTTTTAAAGAATCAAAAGAACCAATAATCCAGCAAGTAGAGTCAATATAGTTAACACTTGAATGATTGCATACAAAGGTTGATGTAGTTCGAAAATATAATCATTAAGCTCAAAATATAATTCATGTATTAGATAAGCAACATAACACACTATCATGCTATACATAAATTCATTCAATTCAAAATATATTGATGTAACTATTGAAGAATTATGTAAATCGATTTGCTTATCAAAACAGAAGGTGTTAGACTCTAAAACACACTTAACAAAATTCCAAACTATTTGTGTTAAAGTATAGGGAAGCTTTTGAAATTGACTAAAAACAGTTTGAAAACTTTGAAACTCAACCGAATTGATAATATCAAAGTTCTTAACATTTTTAAGATCAAAATCAAGTGAAAACTTACCTAACTTACCTTGCTTACCTTGTGGAAAACAAGCTAAGGCAGATTGGATCCCTTCCAATTGATAATGAGTTGTTTGCAACTCCATTAGTTGTCTAGGAACTCCATAAACCTGCAAAACAAAAGAACTAGGCAGCAAACAATTCAAATGGTGATCACTATTATCAAGTAAGTACATTGTTTGCCTAGCTACTAATGCTTTCTTAAACTCACTAGAAGAAGCAAAATTACAAGATTTGATAACACTTAAATCTCGGCTATTACAAGATGCACTAGCTATTACATTGCTCTTCTCTTGAACTTTCTTCTCTTTCTCTTTTTCATCTCTCATTTGAGCACAAGATGTAGCAATGCTTGCTTGATCTTCAGAAATTTCACAAGGCTTTAAAGAACATAGATTATACTTTTTACCATTAGGCCTAAATGAATAGCAATTCTTGAGATCATTATAAACGCCATTGCAAGCAAGTTTCCACGGTTTTCCCAATAAAAGATGGGCTGTTTGCATAGGGAATATGTCACATAGTACCTCAGCTTCGTATTTCCCTATTAAGAATGCAACCTTGACTTGCATTGACACCCATACTTCACCACAACTATCACTCCATTTCAGCAAGTAAGGATTTGGATGTGGAGTGGTGTGCATACTCAATCTTTCTACAATTAGCTCACTAGCAAAGTTAGAGCTTCTTTCACAATCAATCTCCATGGCACACACTTTATCTTGGATTTTGCACCTTGTTTGAAACACCTTTTCACATGACGTAGAAGGGCTTTTAGCTTGGTATACTTGTTTATCACTTTTTGATTCCTCCATTTTGTACCTGCAAGTTAGTAAAGAAAAACGCAAGAATATAGAGAAAATCCTCACGGGTTCCTCACTTTAGGATAGTAGGTACTCTCCACTCTATTTATGTAGTGTTCTCTCTTGTTTATCCTATCTAATACTCTCAAATGGTGAATTGTTTGGGACTAATAAGACTTACCAAGTCCTATGATTAAGATAACAAGTCTCAATCAACAAGTTTCACACAATAAACTTTCACAAGCAAATCAAGAGAATTTTCAAAGAAAAACACGTCACAAGAAGTTTAAGAACACGTGTGGGTTAAAACTGATTTATCTTCAGAAACTATGAAATTCAGAAACTAGATTTCAAGACGAAGAGAATGCAATTTGAATCACTTGATTCCGAGTTGTATTGATCAAGATATGGCACTTTGAATATAAGGTGATTTCAAGAACAAACAAGAACGAAATTTAGTTCTTTTCTTGGGCTGTTTTTTTTTTTTTTTAAATGGTCCGATTTTTTTTTTTTTTTTTTTGTAATTGGGCCTTCTTTTTTTTTTTTTTTATGCAAGGCCTTTTTTTTTTTTATATTCGGACAAGAACCTTGGATTTCACAAAGTTTAAGGTTCTTAAGACAAGATCCTAGGATTTAAGGTTGTTTGTCTTATGTTGCTCAAACAAACCTAGGATGTTTTTAAGGTTGTCTTAACCTTATTTTTCCTCAAAATTTTCAGCCAACAAGAATTAACAATAGCTCACCAAATATCAAGAATTTAAAGATGCCACTTTGACAAGATAATCAAGATTAAAGACAAGGAACAAGAATCTAACTCAAGAATCCAATTTTGACCACTTCGGATTTTCAAGAAAATCAAGAAGTTCAAGAAAGTTATCAAGAACTTATCTTTTTCGAGTGGAACAAAAGTTTGATCAAAATGCAAGATATGGTAGACAATATAAAGAATCTAACACAAAAGAAAGAATGAAATTCGGATAAGAAACAAGGAAGTTAGGAAATTTATACCAAGAAACCCTAGTTTGAAACCCTAGTTTGACACAATTTCCTAACAATTTTTTGACGTGTAAAACAGCAAGGACAACACAAGGAATTCAACACTATGATGATAACAAAACAATGCTGAATCAACAACAAGAAAAGACGCAAAAAACAGCAGCAAGATGACACAAAACAAGACAAAATTCGGCCAAAACAAGAAAGCTAACCCTAATTCGTTTTGACGAAAAAAATTCAGCAAGACTCTAATGATTTTATGGACGAAATTTGGGCTGAATTTAGAGCATGGAAGACACGAATTTACTGCAGCAATAAGACACTAAAACAGCAGCAAATAGGACGAAACAAAACAGCAAGAAATCGAATCACAAAACGCGAAAATCGAAAGCAAAGTTAACACGGTTTTTGGGCAGATTTTGCATGCGATTTGAGGACAGAATATTGACGACTTTTGGACTAAATTAAGACACCAATTTACTGCAGAAAATTGACTCAATGAACAGCAAGAAGAACGTCAAGGACAGCAGCAAAACCGACGCACAAAAACGGCAAGAACGACAACAAGAAAACAAAGAAAACCGAGAAGAGAACAAAGATGCAAAACCTGAATTTTTGAGACAACAACCTAGGCTTTGATACCAATTGATACGAATGGTCTTGGATTGAAGTCCTCAACCACACGAATTCCACAACCTTTGGACCGTTGCTGCACCAAAATTCACGAACAAGACAACACACAAACTTGGCAGGAAGGAATTCAAAGGGAAAAACGCAAAAGATGAAGTAAATCAACCCCACGTTTTTAATACAAATGGACTCGACTCAACTCATGAAAATTCATGCAATTGAACTTTGTCAATTTGGCGAGTTCTCGAAATCAAGAACAATGGTGAAGTCACCTAAAGGTCACGCTAAAGGCTTTTTCGTACAATTAAGAATTAACTATTCTTAAAGGCTTTGTCAACTCAAAGAGTTAAACACAATTTAGCAAAGCTAAAATTTCATTCATCAAAATCCTCTTAAAAACGTTACAAGGCAGCTCTCTATTTATAGAGATGAGTTCGGCTCTTGCTTGAAGAATAAGGAAAGAAAACCCTAACTTAATCCTATTACAACTTAGTTTCCAAGTTGGAAAAGGAAACCAATAACAAACTACTTTCCTAAACGAATAACAATAACTACTTAATGTAAATAAGCCCATTAATTAACATCCAATGGACTTAATTTATTTAAAGCAAAATAAATCCTAAATAACTTAAAAGTGGCGTGATCCATATCAAGCCCAAGCACGCCATCTTGGTCTTCAATATAGTCCATGAAATTCGAGATGGAAATCTGCCAGAATCCCGTCACTCATTTTGGCAGCCATATTCCACGATGATACCGTCAGAATCTTGGAAAACATAAAACATGAAAGTTGTAGCTCTATCTCTTATCGTTCCAGAGCTTCTTGAATCATGCAATTCCAAGTTATATCGAAAGAGTTATGTCCAGAATACCAAAACGTGACAGAAACTTTCAGGATGACCAAGTGACTTTAACACCACGAACATGGACACGGCTCATTCTCATCAACGACGCTACAACAAGAGCTAAAATCGAGAAGAAGAAGAATTCGCAAAACCTGAATTTTTGATGAACAACCTTGGGCTCTCATATCAATTTAATACGAATGGCCTTGGAATGAGTCCTCAACCATACAAAACCCTCACCTTTGGATCGTTGTTCCACCAAGAATCACGAACAAACAAGAACACAAACAAGACAATTCGGAAGACAACAAAGAAAATAAAAAGATATTTAACGGCAGTTTTGATTGAAAGCAATCAAACCCAACACGTTATCACAAAAAGAATTCAATTCAACCTATGTAAATCAAGAGTTGAAAAGTTTTCAGTTTGGCTTGTTCTTTAAATCAAGAACGGGTAAGTTCTTCCTAAGGTCTTAGTGGCATGTCGTTTAGTACCAAATTAAAATGCCTACTTCAAATAATACAAATAGCAACGTGAAAGTAGGGTCGATTTAATTATATCAAATTAAATAAGCTTAAAAATAAATTATCTAGAATTAATAAAAGAAAATCACAAAAAATTATAATATGGCAAATAAGCAAGATCCGGCAAATAATAAATCCATGCTAATAAATTTTGAATCGATCCTAGACTCACAAATAAATTAACTTGTACAAACCAATTGGTTATAGATTACCGAGAATCAGCTCTGACATAATCCAATTTTTTCTTAATAATAGGTAATTAACAAGAATCAGCTATAAATTAATTACACCTAATTAAATCTTAATTTAGCTGGAATCAGCCAACACTAAATTTAAAGGTTTAATTGCATTAGTAATTAGAAAAACTCAATTTTAGTAAATTACAATCATCAACAGTATGTCATAATTTACTAACCTTTAATTCCCTCATACCTGATGGTAGTTTTACCACTTAATTAATTAACCAATTAATTACAGATAATTAATAGAAAATTAATTTGGCACTGTATTGATTAAAGAAATGTGATCGAGATTAAATTAATCTCAACATATTCATTAAACACAGGGAATTTCCAGAATTTATCCAAATTAATTTAATCACAGCATTTTGGTCTGACGATCATATTTTAATTAGCACTTCATTATTAATGCCGGAAAATTAAATTAAGCTACAGACATAATTAAAAGAATACTTAAACTAATTACTAAATAAAAAATAAAATTAAATTAAAAGAGGGAAGGTAAAAGAAAACTTAGTAGTGATCTGATGAGAACCACATTGAAGTAACTTGATGCTAATTAAACTCTGAAATGGACTCCACCTTTGTCAATGCTAATCCACGAACTATTGTGATAGATTTGTTGGAATTCTGAACTAAATATTTATTGATTGAAAGAGAATGAATTTTATTACACTTAATTTAAACCGGTTTTTATTTAATAAATTAAATTTCTTAAGGAAAAATTAACGGTTAAAAGATTAATCTCTATCCAATTAAATAAGAGAAAGTAAGAATGATTAACAATCATGATGCATACACGAATTATTTAATGTAGAATTAAAAGAGACTTAATTAAACTAAAGATAGAGTTTAACTTTAATTAGAAGACTTTAAGTAATGCTAATCTATAATAAGAAAATAATAAACTAAGAAACAATTATGTAAAAATCTTCTCCTGCGTAAGAATACTGAATCATGCTAGCTTCATTCAATGGATAGACTTCAAGACTTTAATTCATATTAAAACACAACAATCAATTCTTAATCAAACATTCTTTAACTTCTGGACTCAAATTAAGGAAACTTAATATAGAAACTAAACTTGAAAATTAAATACTTTCAATAAATGAAAACAAACTACAAAGATTAACTTTCAAAATTAAAATTATTCGGACTCTGAGACTAAAAATAAATTCAATCCAGACAAAAAATTATTCGAATTAAAACTGGGAATGGGTACTTTCAAAATAATTTAATCCTTCTATTTACAGGCGAAAAGACAACCTAAAATCCTAAAAATATGCAACGTATTCCTGCTTAAACTTCAGAATCAAATCTTCCAAAATTTCAGGAAACAAATTTGATAATCCCCGAAAAGCTTCAAAGTTTCAACAACTCTTGACTTTGACACATTCTCATCCTTATCAGCATCCTTTGTTCCACGTTTCCAAGATTTACCACAGTAAATACTTTTCTTCATAATCTCCATAAGTCCTAAACAAAATACGCACATTATTGCTAATAAAACAACTTAAAATACTAAATAATAAAACCTAAAATTATACTTATCAGTTCCCGACACTAAAACTATGCTTGTCCTCAAGCTTATTCAAAACACTTATTCACAAGAAATCCAAAATTTAAATATCTCTCATTCAAATCGAGTTATACCTTCATTCCACAATCCCAATCCTTGTATTAAAGACACAAAATATCCTTTTCTTCAAAATTAAAAAGTACAAGATTGAATACTCTCATAAATATTAGTTAAGCTTCAACTAAGCACTCAAGATCTCTCATTTAGGTAATCCACTCAAACAGAATTATACAAGACCATAATTTTGCAAATATGTCACATTTCAACCATATCTTGCCAAAATCAAATTCATGAATCAAAAGGTCTTTTATTGGTTGTATTGGGGCTAGGGTAAAGGATGTAGGATAAAGAAAAGAAGAATGAAAATGGCTAAAAAATCAATTTAAGGTGCTTTCAATCACATCTGAGCAAATGATCCCCACACTAGGTCTTTTATATCAACTGCAAACAAGCAAATATATATGTTTTCTTTTTCTGTTCTTGTTTGATCAAACAGAACCTTTTTCCACTTTTTTTCTTTTTTTTTATCAACAAAAGAACACTTAGTTCTTCAAAAAAAAATTTCAAATTGTATTTGCTTGCTTCTTAACCAACCTAAGAGTATTATTTCAAACATTATTCGTCTTGCTATAAGCACCTTGAAGACAAAGGGAAAATAGAGAGTTAAAAGGGATAAGGTGTATTTTAAATGGGTTAACATATCAAAGAAAAAGTTTCAAGCTACAAAAGGGTTAACTAAAGATTTATTTTAGGGTAGGAAAGAAACTAAAGCTAAAATCGGTTAACCTAAATGCCTTTATCATTTTCATGTAATAATAATTCCAACATCAATGGTTCCATGTGTACAACAATGAAAAATTTGTAAGATCATCAATGTACATTCTTTCACTCAACAAGAAAAAAAATCATTCAAGCACCAAAAAGTGATTTTGTATGCTTAGGCTCAATCCTTACTTAAGGTAGGTAAATAAAATTCATTCTTGCATTTTATCATTTTTTGAAACATACAAGGACATATTTGAACTCCAAATACAAGGATTCCACCAACTTCCAAACCAAATTTCGATTCTCATGAATAATATTTAGCCTTAGAACTTTGGAAACAAACAAATTTTTCAAATTTTTTAATTTTGATTTTTTTAAACAGGAAAAACACACCTAACAAATACTGAAAAATAATAAACACATAAAATCCACCTCCCCACTCTAAAACCTTGCTTGTCCCAAGCAAAAGCAAAAGTATGAATAAGGCTTCAACACGTAACCCACAAGACTAAAAAAAAAACAAAAATTCTAACAGGGGAATGAAACAAATACTGCCCTTTTATGACTTTTGTCCTTGTTGAAAATGGTGTTGCAGAAATTGAAGCATGACATAGTAGTGACTTCTTCTGGATTTCAGATTTGGAGCAACTAGAGGATAGAGTTGTGTGATTTTGACTGTCTCTGCCTTTCGTTTGGGCAAACGGGACTTTTATTCAACAATTAAACACTTTGATTCTGTAACAAGAAAACAAAATTAGAGAAATAAAACTAAGAATTCAAAATTGTGAATAAAAATAACTGAAAAATAATAATCATTGGGTTGCCTCCCAATTAGCGCTTTTGTTTAAAGTCTTTGGCTAGACTAAATGTGTTGCATAAAATGATTTCAACCATTGTCCAACATCGGAAGCTCCATACTAGAATGTAGCAATTTATCAGGCGGCTTCCGTTTGGGCGATTAAGACGAATCTATTTTAATAAAAAATTTATCCAGTGAATGCAATGATTTTATTGCATTCTTTATCTCGTCGTCATGCTTTTCTTTTGCCTCAAAAGTTGTTGTGACGACTTACTCTAATTTATCCTGCACAAAATTTGTCTCAAGTTGTTCTTGGACAAATGGTTCAAAAACATCAATAGCATTGCAATTTTCAATATCATGGGGATATTTCATATCATTATAAATATTAAAGGTCATAAACTCCCCATTGAATTCACAAGTTATGGTGCCTTTATCCATATTAATTTGGGCTTTTACAGTTTTCAAAAATGGTCTCCCTAACAATAAAACTGCAGATTTTTTGTCATAATTTTTTGATGTGTCAAGAATAGAAAAATCGGCAGGATATATGAATTCATTCACTTTAACAAGCACATTTTCAAGAACACCAAGTGGGTATGCCAATGATCTATCTGGTAATTGTATTACAACTCTTGTGTCAGAAAGGGGTCCCAAACTTAATTCATTATAGGTTATTGCTGAAACGTTTTCACTGACCACCACTTTCTCATCCTTTGGTTGTTTCATCTTTCTGGCCAAAAAATCCTTCAGAAATTTTGCACATTTTGGTCTTTTTCTAATTGCTTCAAGGAAGGGAATATTGATTTCAATATTACTGAATATGGTGAGAATATCACTCATGTCATCGTCCTTCACTTCTTTGTTAAACCTGCCAGGAAAAGGAGGAGGAATTTTAATATCAGAAATAATTTTATTTAAATCAATTTTTACCTCAAATTTATGATTGTCATCCGTTAGGTCTAATGGAACCCTTTTTCCTGTTTGTTTTTCCTCGATCTTTGACGCGGGATCTTCCAACTGGTTGCCATTTATCAATGTTATTTGACTAACATTTTCTCTTGGATTCGGAAGAACTTTTGACGGAAGCTTTCCTTGATTCCCTTCTAAAGCATTTATGGTAGTGGACAATTGAGTTATTTGATTACTCAACCCTGTTATACTTGCACGTGTTTCCTGCTGAAATTTTTGCAACTCCACTTGAGTCTTAATAAATCCCTGCTGCATACTCTGAGTGGTGGTGGCTAATGTTGTAATCAAATCCTCTAAAGGCACACCTCCTCTTGAAGTGGGTATGAACGGTTGTTGGGCAACCGGAGCCATTACTTGCTGTTGTGGCCTATATTGTGGAGGATATAAAACTCCAAGGACTGGCTGTTGTCTATTTCCATATCTCAAAATTGGATGATCTTTCCACCCCGGATTGAATGCATTAGAATGGGGATCATACTGCTGATTTGCTGCATTTAGCGAAACTGTTTGGTTGTCTTGAACTGATGGGCACAAATCATTTGGGTGTCCTGGATTATTACATACTCCACAAATTTGTTGGGTATTATCCAATGTTGCCACTAAACATTCCACTGAAGTAGTCAATGCATCAAGTCGAGTCTCAAAAGATGATATGTTCGCCGCATTTACCTATTTGGCCGAACGGGGAACATGATATTGTTGTCGTGACTCGCACATTTGTGTAATCAAAGCTCTAGCTTGCGCCGGAGTTTTATCCATAAATGCGCCACTACTTGAAGCATCAACCGTCCTCCTTTCTTTCGGTAGCATACCTTCATAAAAATATTGGATTAGTAACTCTTCAGAAATTTGAAGTTAAGGATAGGTATTACAAAGTCTTTTAAATCTTAACCAATATGCATGCAAAGATTCATCAATATCTTGTTTGATTCCACAAATTTCTTTTCTTACTGATGCAATTCTTGATGCAGGAAAAAAATTATGTAAAAAGATTCCTTGTAATTCTTACCATAAACGTATAGAATTTGGAGTTAGACTACTAAACCATATATTAGCTTCTCCTGTTTGGGTAAACGGAAAACTTGCTAATTTTATGTATTCCTGCGTCACTCCCCTATTATTCAATGTTCTACACACTCTTAAAAATTCATGCAAGAAGTTATGTGGATCCTCTCCAACTAAACCATTAAATTTAGGCAACAAATTAAGGTATGATGGTTTGAGTTCAAAATCAACAGTTATAGCAGGCAATACAATGCATGAGGGCTGATAATTTATTAAGGGACTAGTTAACTCCCTTAATGTTCTTTCTCGAACAGGTGCTTGTTGTCCTCCACCTTGATTATTTCCATTCTGATTTTCTGCCATGTCAAGTTATCAAAGGATGTGTCTTGATTCGATTCTGTTACTAAAGTATCTTCCGTTTGGGCAAACGGAGGTTCTGGAATAGAATCCAAATATCGCCCTTGGCATCTTTCCCTCGTCTCTTTCCTTAACCTTCTTGCTGTTTTCTCAATCTCAGTATCATATCAGAGATTATGGTTAGACGAACGGGTCATACACCAAGAGATAAAAAGAATTAACTAAAATGAAAATGATGGAAATCAACCCTTGTCCATCTTGCCAAAGCCCAATTCACAAGATCCCTTGACCAATCTTGATGGACCAATGACAAGATCAAGGAGTAAGAAGATGAAGGAAGCTTTGCACAATTTATTGTCAACTCATTGTGAAGCTTTGGAGGCCGAACCATCTCAAGGAGAAGTCTTGTGGAATGTTTCTTCATTAACAATTCATGATCCACCTTGAAGAAGCTTACACAAGTCCGAAATCATGAAGTCCATGAAAGGCGTGCTTTTGGGCTTACAAGAGAATCACGCCATTTTTAGTATTAATTAGTAATTTATTTTATGTTATTTTCAGCCCATAAATGACGTTAATTATTATGTTCTTGGGCTTGGAAATTTCGTTTATAATAAACACTACTTGGCCCAATTATCTTGCATGATAAAGGCAAGTAATAGTTTAGGAAACAAAGGAAGTCAAATTGAATTTGGCCACCTTTAGGCAAATCCTTTTTGGGGAAGGATTTGGGTAGTTAGTTATTAGTTTCCAATTCTAATTTGGAAGTTTCTTAATTATGATTGGGTAGTTTAGAAGTCAAGTTGTACTTTACAACTTTTAGGGTTTTATTTCCTTGTTTACCAAGCAACATGGCCGAAACTTGTCCTATTTAATGGCCATTCTTTGTAACGTTTTTTTTATGAATGAATTTTGAAGAAACCTTTTAGCTTTGCTAAATTATTTGCAGCCTTAAACAAGTTGTGGAAAACGTGATTAATCAATTAGGGTTATGATGGAAATCAACCCTTGTCCATCTTGCCAAAGCCCAATTCACAAGATCCCTTGACCAATCTTGATGGACCAATGACAAGATCAAGGAGTAAGAAGATGAAGGAAGCTTTGCACAATTTATTGTCAACTCATTGTGAAGCTTTGGAGGCCGAACCATCTCAAGGAGAAGTCTTGTGGAATGTTTCTTCATTAACAATTCATGATCCACCTTGAAGAAGCTTACACAAGTCCGAAATCATGAAGTCCATGAAAGGCGTGCTTTTGGGCTTACAAGAGAATCACGCCATTTTTAGTATTAATTAGTAATTTATTTTATGTTATTTTCAGCCCATAAATGACGTTAATTATTATGTTCTTGGGCTTGGAAATTTCGTTTATAATAAATACTACTTGGCCCAATTATCTTGCATGATAAAGGCAAGTAATAGTTTAGGAAACAAAGGAAGTCAAATTGAATTTGGCCACCTTTAGGCAAATCCTTTTTGGGGAAGGATTTGGGTAGTTTAGAAGTCAAGTTGTACTTTACAACTTTTAGGGTTTTATTTCCTTGTTTACCAAGCAACATGGCCGAAACTTGTCCTATTTAATGGCCATTCTTTGTAACGTTTTTTTAATGATTGAATTTTGAAGAAACCTTTTAGCTTTGCTAAATTATTTGCAGCCTTAAACAAGTTGTGAAAAACGTGATTAATCAATTAGGGTTAGTTGATTATTCATAGGACCGGATTCTTTAAGCTAGGACCTTAAAGAGAACGTATTGTTTCTTGATTTCAAGAGCGAGCCAAACTGAGATCTTTTTAACCATTGATTTACATAGGTTAGATTGAAATCACTTTGTGGTAATGTGTTGGGTTTGATTGATTTACAATCAAATACATCCCATTCGATATCCATCTTTTCTTCTTGTGTTGTTTCCGTGTTTGATCTTACTTGTGATCGTGTTGGTTTCTGAATTTTGGTGCACAACGATCCTAAGTGTGTGGAATTCGTGTGGAGCTGGATTCTCACCCTACTCCATTCGTATCAATTGGTATCAGAGAATCTAGGTTGTTCATCACAAAATTCAGGTTTGCGCTTTGTTTTTCCTTCTCGGATTTTGCTCTACTTTTTGAGTCGTTCTTGCTGTCCTTTGTGCGTCAATTTTTTCTGCAGTTTTTGGAGTCTTTTAGTTGCTGTTTTCACGTGTTTCTTGCTGTCCAAAGTCGTCATAGTTAGTGTCTTTAAATTCATCAAAATCGCATAAGCCAAAGTTGATCAAATCTGCCCGAAAATTTCCTTCTTGTTGTTTACGATTTTTGACATCTTTTTGCTACTGTTCTTGCTTCGAATTGCTGCTGTTTTTAAAGTTTAAATTCTGCAGTAAATATATATATTAATTGAGTCTTAAATTCATTAATATTCTGTCCAAAAATCGCATGCAACTTGGTGCTTAAAATCTGCCCAAATCGAGTTGATCTTGTTACTTGATTTTCTTGCGTTTTTGTGTTGTTCTTCTTGTGTTTCTTGTTCGATCCTTGCTGCCATCTTTGTCTCAATATTCTGCACTATTTTCTTGCATTCATAGTGTTGGATTCTTTGTGTTTTATTTGTTGATTTCACGTCCAAACCCTAGGTGTCAAGATTAGGGTTTCTTAAAAACCCTAGTTTCAAATTATCATAACTTTGTGAGTTCTTGCTCAATTCTTGAAATTCTTTTTGTGTTAGTTCCATCAATCTACTCTTGTCATAATAACTTTTGATCAAACTTTTTGAACAAGTGAAAAAGATTGGTTCTTGACCACTTTCTTGAACTTCTTGAAGTTCTTGATTTCTGAAAGTTGTCAAATTTTGAATCTTGAACCATATTTGAAATCCTTGAGTTAAATCTTGAAAATTTTGTTAAAGTGGCACTTTCAAATTCTTTGTCCTTGGTGAGTTATTAAAGTTTGGAGAAATTAAGGTTGAACCATATAAGACAAGGCCACATCCTTAAACCTAAGTACTTGTACTAGGTTCTTGTCTTAAAACCTTAAAGATTTTGTTTGACCTAAGTTGTTTAAGGTTCTTGTCCGAACCTAGGTCATTGTTTGTACAAGGTTTTTGTCCAAAACCTTAAAAGTTTGTTTTGTCCTTTTTGTTGTCCGAATAAAAAAAAAAAAAAAAAAGAGGCCGTAATTTAAAAAAAAATAAAAAATAAAAAAAAAAAGGCCCAAATCAAAAAAAAAAAAAAAGCCGTGATATAAAAAAAAAAAAAAAAAAAAAGGCCCAATAAAAGAAAATAATCTCGGACTTTTAATATTTCTGTTATTTAATTTTTAGTATTTTTTTTTTTTTAATTAATTTTCGTAAATTAAAAAGAACACTTTGTTCTTGAGTTTTGATTTGAAACCACCTTGGATTAAAAGTGCCATAACTTTTGCTATACAACTCGGATTTTGGTGATTCAAATTGTGTTGTTCTCGTCTTTGATTCCTCTTTCTAAATATCATAGTTTCTGAATCAATCAAATTATACCCACACGTGCTCTGAAATACTCTTGTGACGTGAATTATTTGAACTTCTTTGATTTGACTTGTGTGAATCTTGTTGTTGAAAATCTCGGTTGAGACAATCTCTTAAAGTCATTGCAACAGTAAGTTCTCTATAGTTTGAGAGTATTAGACTAGGGTATACACGAGAGAAACATATATCAAAGAGAGGAGAGCTCCTACTATCCACATAGTGAGAACCCGAGAGGAATTCAATTGTTGTTTTCTTTTGTTTCTTACTAACCTTGCAGGATAATGGAGGACGAAACTAATACACCAAGAGGTTCTAAACCTCAAACCGAAGCTGAGCAAAAGTTTGCTAATGATTCTCTTGCACAGATACTACAAAAGATCAATCTCCGCCTTGATTTCTTGGAGTCATCAACTTCTAAGCCATCAAAGAAATCTTCATCCAAGAAGTTTAAATATAATGCTGCTTTTGAGTCCGAAAGTGAATCTAATGAAGAGGAGGAGGAAGAGTTGTCCGAATCATCTTCTAAGGGTAACAAGTCTAAAGTCTCAATTGCTTCACTTAAGTTAACAATTCCCACTTTTCATGGTAAGACAGATCCGGAAGCTTATTTTGATTGGGTTCGTGAGCTTGAGCACTTCTTTGAAGGCCATGACTATCCCGAAAAGGAAAAATTTCGACTTGCCTTTATGCACTTAAAGGATCATGCAAGTTTGTGGTGGGATAAGTTGTCTCAATCTAGACGTGAAGATGGTGAAAGTCCAATCAAGACATGGAGTCGCATGAAAACACTCATGAGGAAGAAATATGTCCCTTCATACTACAACCGTGAATTGAATAGACAGTTACATACACTTGTACAAGGTAACAAATCGGTTGAGGAGTATTATCATGAGATGGAAGCTTTGATGATCAAGGCTAATGTTCAAGAAGATCCCGACTCTACAATTGAAAGATTTTTCAGAGGTATGCATTCTGATTTGGCTCATCAAGTTGATTTACAAAGTTTTGATAATATTGATGAACTTGTCCATAAAGCCATCAAGATAGAAAGGCACATGAAAGGGAAGGGTAAGTTTTCACAACCAACTCCACCTTGGCAAAGAGATAAGAAGCCGAGTTTTGCCCCTTTCAATCCGCCATCCAAGCCACGCCAATTTCCACAAAGTTCAACGTCAAGTGCCCCTCAAGGTGTCTCAAAAACAACGCCCAAGGTTGCTGTCCAACCTTCTAAAACGGCGTCAACTTCTTCAACTCCAAGATTGAGGGATGTTCGATGTTATAAATGTCAAGGTTATGGTCATATGCAAGCTGAATGTCCAACTCGAAAAGTGATGATAACTCTTGATAGTGGTGAAGTGGTAAGTGATGATGATTGTGCCGACATGCCACCTCTTGAAGAGAAACATGAATCAAGTGAAGAAAGTGAAGACAATGAGCCCTACACGTATGGTGACGGTAAATTTTCTTTAGTCTCTCGCCGTGTTCTAAATGTCCAACCTTTAGTTGATAATGATGATTTGATGCAACGAGAAAACATATTTCACAAACGTTGCTTAGTGCAAGACAGAATTTGTAGTGTGATAATTGATAGTGGAAGTTGCACAAATGTGGCGAGCACTTTGTTTGTAAATAAGTTGAACTTGAATTGCACGAAACATCCTAAACCCTACCGACTACAATGGTTGAATAATTCAATGGATGCTAGGGTCACAAAACAAGTAAAGTTCACTTTAACCATTGGGAAATATGTTGATGATGTTATATGTGATGTTGTTCCAATGGAAGCAAGTCATATCTTGCTTGGCCGTCCTTGGCAATATGATTGTGATGTTCTTTATCATGCCAAGAAAAATTTCTATAGCTTTGTGCACAATGGGAAAAAGTTTAATCTTCGAGCTTTGACACCGGCCCAAGTGTTTGAAGATCAAGCTAAAATCATTCAAGCTACAAGAGATGTGAAATCCGCCAAAGAGAAGAAGAAACAAGAGTTGACAAATGTTCAAGAAAGTCTCGGCCCAACTTCTATTTGTAATAGTGTAGGTCGTACTTTGCATGTTAAGAAATCTTGTTATTTTGCTTCTTCAAATGAGATTAAGAGAGCATTAGTTGATAGGCAATCTTTGTACTTAATGTATCGCAAGGACATTGTACTTATCATTGATAGTGATCACCTTGCTTCTTTGCCTACTCTTGTTTACTCTCTTTTACAGGAATATCAAGACGTGTTTCCTGAGGAGTTGCCAATTGGTTTGCCGCCAATAAGAGGAATTGAACATCAAATTGATTTCATTCCTGGAGCACAAATTCCAAATCGTCCAGCTTATAGAGCCAACCCCGAGGAAACTAAAGAGATTCAACGTCAAGTGGATGAACTCCTTGACAAAGGTATAGTTCGAGAATCTCTAAGTCCATGTTCTGTTCCTGTCATTTTGGTTCCAAAGAAAGATGAGTCTTGGCGTATGTGTGTTGATTGCCGTGCTGTGAACAAGATAACTATTAAGTATAGGCATCCTATTCCTAGATTAGATGACATGCTTGATGAGTTGTATGGTTCATGCATATTTTCCAAGATTGATCTTAAAAGTGGCTATTATCAAATTCGCATGAAAGAAGGTGATGAATGGAAAACTGCTTTTAAAACGAAATTTGGTCTTTATGAATGGTTGGTTATGCCTTTTGGTTTATCTAATGCACCAAGTACTTTCATGAGACTTATGAATCATGTTTTTCGTCACTTAATTGGCAAATTTGTTGTGGTCTACTTTGATGACATACTTGTTTATAGCAAAACGTTAGAAGAGCATGTTTTACACTTGAAATCCGTTTTTGCTATACTTCGTGAGAACCAACTTTATGCTAATCTCAAAAAGTGTTCTTTTTGCATGGAATCTATAATCTTTTTGGGATATGTTGTGAGTTCTCAAGGCATTGCTGTTGATGAGTCTAAGGTAAAGGCAATCATGGATTGGCCTAGACCTACAAATGCTAGTCAAGTTAGGAGTTTTCATGGTCTTGCAAGTTTCTATAGAAGGTTTGTTAAGGATTTTAGTTCTATAGCTGCACCTTTAAATGAACTTGTGAAGAAGAATGTTACATTTGTTTGGACTGATGAGCATGAAAACGCCTTTAACAAATTGAAATACATGTTGACTCATGCACCTTTACTTGCTTTGCCTAATTTTCATAAAGCTTTTGAAATACACTGTGATGCCTCCGGGATTGGTATTGGAGCTGTTTTGATGCAGGAATCTAAACCCGTGGCATATTTTAGTGAAAAGCTTCATGGGGCAGCTTTGAAGTATGCAACTTATGACAAGGAGTTGTATGCTTTGGTAAGGTCTTTACAAGTTTGGCAACACTACCTATGGCCAAAGGAATTCATCATACATTCTGATCACGAGAGCCTTAAGTACTTGAAGACTCAAGGTAAGTTGAATAAGAGACATGCTAAGTGGTTAGAATTCATTGAAACCTTTCCATATGTTGTTAAATACAAATCTGGTAATGAAAATGTGGTAGCCGATGCATTGTCTAGGAAATACACTTTGTTTACCTATATGCATGCTAAACTACTTGGTTTTGAATTGATTAAGGATTTGTATAAGACTGACCATGATTTTCACGCCATCTTTGACCTTTGTGTGCATAAACCGAATGGTGACTTCTATATGTATGATGGTTTCTTGTTTAAAAAGGATAAGTTATGCATTCCCCAATGTTCCATTCGTGAGTTGCTTGTTAAGGAAACCCATGGGGGAGGGTTAATGGGGCACTTTGGTATTGCTAAAACACTTGCTGTTTTGAATGAGCACTTTTATTGGCCTAGCATGATTAAAGATGTTAAAAGTGTTTGTGATAAATGCATTGTGTGTAAACAATCAAAATCTAAAGTCAAGCCTCATGGTTTGTATCAACCTTTGCCTGTTCCTAGTCATCCTTGGATTGATATTTCTATGGATTTTGTACTTGGTTTGCCTAGGTCACGCAATGGTCATGATAGCATATTTGTTGTAGTTGATAGATTTAGCAAAATGTCTCACTTTATTGCTTGCTCTAAATCTAATGATGCTCAACATATTGCTGATTTGTTCTTTAAGGAAGTTGTAAGATTGCATGGTTTGCCTAAGAGTATTGTTAGTGATAGAGATGTTAAGTTTTTGTCACACTTTTGGCGTACTCTATGGAATAAGTTAGGTACTAAGTTATTGTTTTCTACTGTTGCTCATCCACAAACTGATGGACAAACTGAAGTAGTTAATAGAACTTTGTCTACTTTACTTCGTGCTCTCATACAGAAAAACCTTAAGAACTGGGAAAGTTGTTTACCTCACATTGAGTTTGCTTACAATAGAACTGTTCATAGTGCTACTAATCTTTCACCTTTTGAGATTGTTTACGGTTTTAATCCTATAACTCCATTGGATATTTTGCCTCTTCCTATTAATGAGTTTGTTAATGCTGAAGGAAAGAGTAAAGCTGATTTTGTTAGGGAGTTACATGAAAGGGTTCGAACTACCATTCAAAGGAGGAATGAGCAATATGCTAAGCAAGCCAATAAGGGTAGGCGTCAAGTGATTTTCGAACCTGGAGATTGGGTTTGGATTCACTTAAGGAATGAGAGGTTTCCTGACAAGAGGAAATCTAAACTTCATCCACGAGGAGATGGTCCTTTTCGTGTCATGGAAAGGATAGGCGACAATGCTTACAAGATTGAACTTCCAAGTGAGTATGGCAATGTTTCATCTACTTTCAATGTTACTGACTTATCTTTGTTTGATGTAGGTGATTCGAGGACGAATCCTTTCGAGGAGGGAGGGAATGATGGAAATCAACCCTTGTCCATCTTGCCAAAGCCCAATTCACAAGATCCCTTGACCAATCTTGATGGACCAATGACAAGATCAAGGAGTAAGAAGATGAAGGAAGCTTTGCACAATTTATTGTCAACTCATTGTGAAGCTTTGGAGGCCGAACCATCTCAAGGAGAAGTCTTGTGGAATGTTTCTTCATTAACAATTCATGATCCACCTTGAAGAAGCTTACACAAGTCCGAAATCATGAAGTCCATGAAAGGCGTGCTTTTGGGCTTACAAGAGAATCACGCCATTTTTAGTATTAATTAGTAATTTATTTTATGTTATTTTCAGCCCATAAATGACGTTAATTATTATGCTCTTGGGCTTGGAAATTTCGTTTATAATAAACACTACTTGGCCCAATTATCTTGCATGATAAAGGCAAGTAATAGTTTAGGAAACAAAGGAAGTCAAATTGAATTTGGCCACCTTTAGGCAAATCCTTTTTGGGGAAGGATTTGGGTAGTTAGTTATTAGTTTCCAATTCTAATTTGGAAGTTTCTTAATTATGATTGGGTAGTTTAGAAGTCAAGTTGTACTTTACAACTTTTAGGGTTTTATTTCCTTGTTTACCAAGCAACATGGCCGAAACTTGTCCTATTTAATGGCCATTCTTTGTAACGTTTTTTTTATGAATGAATTTTGAAGAAACCTTTTAGCTTTGCTAAATTATTTGCAGCCTTAAACAAGTTGTGGAAAACGTGATTAATCAATTAGGGTTAGTTGATTATTCATAGGACCGGATTCTTTAAGCTAGGACCTTAAAGAGAACGTATTGTTTCTTGATTTCAAGAGCGAGCCAAACTGAGATCTTTTTAACCATTGATTTACATAGGTTAGATTGAAATCACTTTGTGGTAATGTGTTGGGTTTGATTGACTTACAATCAAATACATCCCATTCGATATCCATCTTTTCTTCTTGTGTTGTTTCCGTGTTTGATCTTACTTGTGATCGTGTTGGTTTCTGAATTTTGGTGCACAACGATCCTAAGTGTGTGGAATTCGTGTGGAGCTGGATTCTCACCCTACTCCATTCGTATCAGAAAAGTTTAACGCCGATCCCCCGGCAATGGCGCGCCAAAATTTGGCATGTCGTTTAGTACCAAATTAAAATGCCTACTTCAAATAATACAAATAGCAACGTGGAAGTTGGGTCGATCCCTCGAGGAACGGGTACACAATTAACTTTAGTTAATTCCACAGTGTAACAATTCAATTTAATTATATCAAATTAAATAAGCTTAAAAACAAATTATCTAGAATTAATAAAAGAAAATCACAAAAAATTATAATATGGCAAATAAGAAAGATCCGGCAAATAATAAATCCATGCTAATCAATTTTAGATCGATCCTAGACTTACAATTAAATTAACTTGTACAAACCAATTGGTTATAGATTACGGAGAATCAGCTCTGACATAATCCAATTTTTCCTTAGTAATAGGTAATTAACAAGAATCAGCTATAAATTAATTACCCCTAATTAAATCTTAATTTAGCAGGAATCAGCCAACACTAAATTTAAAGATTTAATTGCATTAGTAATTAGAAAAACCCAATTTTAGTAAATTACAATCATCAAAAGTATGTCATAATTTACTAACCTTTAATTCCCTCCTACCTGATGGTAGTTTTACCACTTAATTAATTAACCAATTAACTATAGATAATTAATCAAAAATTAATTTGGCATTGTATTGATTAAAGAAATGTGATCAAGATTAAATTAATCTCAACATATTCATTAAACACAGGGAATTTCCAGAATTTATCCAAATTAATTTAATCACAGCATTTTGGTCTCACGATCATATTTTAATTAGCACTTCATTATTATTGCCGAAAAATTAGATTAAGCTACAAGCATAATTAAAATAATACTTAAACTAATTACTGAATACAAAATAAAATTAAATTAAAAGAGAGAAGGTAAAAGAAAACTTAGTAGTGATCTGGTGAGAACCACGTTGAAGTAACTTGATGCTGATTAAACTCTGAAATGGACTCCACCTTTGCCAATGCTAATCCACGAACTGTTGTGATAGATTTGTTGGAATTCTGAACTAAATATTTATTGATTGAAAGAGAATGAATTTTATTACACTTAATTTAACCCAATTTTTATTTAATAAATTAAATTTCTTAAGGAAAAATTAACGGTTAAAAGATTAATCTCTATCCAATTAAATAAGGGAAAGTAAGAATGATTAACAATCATGATGCATCTACAAATTATTTAATGTAGAATTAAAAGAGACTTAAACATCTAATTTAATTAAACTAAAGACAGAGTTTAACTTTAATTTGAAGACTTTAAGTAATGCTAA
Organism: Ophiorrhiza pumila; assembly: GCA_016586305.1. Lineage (NCBI taxonomy): Eukaryota > Viridiplantae > Streptophyta > Magnoliopsida > Gentianales > Rubiaceae > Ophiorrhiza > Ophiorrhiza pumila. The sequence continues at coordinate 13,511,459 of BLIW01000005.1, read as the reverse complement.
TCTATAATAAGAAAATAATAAACTAAGAAACAATTATGTAAAAATCTTCTCCTGAGTAAGAATACTGAATCATGCTAGCTTCATTCAATGGATAAGACTTCAAGACTTTAATTAATATTAAAATACAACAATCAATTCTTAATCAAACATTCTTTAACTTCTAGACTCAAATTAAGGAAACTTAATATAGAAACTAAACTTGAAAATTAGATATTTTCAATAAATGAAAACAAACTACAAAGATTAACTTTCAAAATTAAAATTATTCGGACTCTGAGACTAAAAATAAATTCAATCCAGACAAAAATTATTCGAATTAAAACTGAGAATGGGTACTTTCAAACTAATCTGATCCTTCTATTTATAGGCGAAAAGACAACCTAAAATCCTAAAAATATGCAACGTATTCCTGCTTAAACTTTAGAATCAAATCTTCCAAAATTTTAGGAAACAAATTTGATAATCCCCGAAAAGCGTCAAAGTTTTAATAACTCTTGACTTTGACATATTCTCATCCTTATCAGCATCCTTTGTTCCACGTTTCCAAGATTTACCACAGTAAATACTTTTCTTCATAATATCCATAAATCCTGCACAAAATACGCACATTATTGCTAATAAAACAACTTAAAATACTAAATAATAAAACCTAAAATTATACTTATCACTTAGCTTAAGAATCACGGGTCTTATGAACATTCAAATGAAAACAATTGAACAATCACGTTTTCACAACTTTTCACAGCTGCAAATAAATTTAGCAAAGCTAAAGATTTCTCAAATTTCATGTATCAAAATCGTTTACAATGACGGCCTTTATATAGGAGTGAATTCGGCCATTGCTTTAGAATTTAGGAAACAAACCCTAGAAGTTGCAAAGTACAACTTGACTTCTTAGCTAACAAACTAACTTAGTTTCCTAAAAGGAAGCAAGCAAAACATGGTTTTGCTTCCTTGACTTAAACGTGTAATACTCCTAAGTTTTAGGAAATTACTTTCCTAAACTCCAAGAAGCAAAAACCAATTTGACTTCTTAAGTTTCCTAAACTTTTACTTGCCATTATCATGCAAGATAATTGGGCCAAGTAACTTAATACATAACCAAATTAATTAAAGCCCATAATTATGGTTCGGACTTAATTAATTAAAACAACATAATAATTAAACCCTAATTATTAAAAAAAATAGCGTGATCCATATTAAGCGCAAAAGCACGCCTTCTTCATGGACTTGAACATTCGACCTTAAGTAAGTTCTTCAAGGTGGATCATGAATTGTTATTGAAGAAACATGCCAAAGTACTCCTTCTTGAGATGGTTCGGCTTCCATAGCTTCACAATGTGATGACAGTAAATTGTGCAAGGCTGCCTTCATTCTTTGACTCCTTGATCTTGTCATTGGTCCATCAAGATTCACCAATGGATCATGAGAACTCGGCCTTGGCACCATGGACATGGATGGATTTCTATCAGCGTGAATTAAAGTATACAAGCATGCCATTAACAAAACAGCAAAGCAAACTAATGATAAACTCTCTAATGCGAGATTCATTAAACAAGGTAAGAGCGTGTGTTTGACTTTATTAGTGATGGTTTGATCATTCCAAGTGTTTTCGACCTTCTTCTAAGCCGTTTAGGAACCTTTTAGACACATCTTTGGGATAGCAATTCGTTGAGCTCCAAAGTTGGTGAAACATTATTTTTCTCAAAGGTGATGTAAGAAACATTCCCCAAGCACTGCATTCACTTTGTTTGCAATAGTGAAGACCAAATGTACAGGCAAGTCAAAATGCCATTGGCCGACCAACCCAAAGCAAGGTTCTCTTCCTCTTCTCGTCCGAGTTCGAAATCGCCACCGTAATACGCCGTTTCAAAGCTCTCGACAAGATTTACAACACTCACAGGGTGATGTGAATGATCGAGGCTTGAAGTCCTAGACCAAACAAATCTCCACAACCTTCGGATCGTTGCTGCACAAAAATGTTAGCACAACAAGACAAGAACAGAATTTTGGCGGAAAGAATTTCAAGGGAAATGCAAAGATTGGATTGAAGTTAATCAAACCCGCGTTTAAACAAATGAACTTGGCTCAACCCGTGAAAATTCAAGAGTTAAACTAAATTGATTTGGCTTGTTCTTGAAATCAAGAACTCAGTTAAGCTCACCTAAAGGTCACGTTAAAGGTTTTCTATACAATGAAGAACAAACGTGAACTCCAAGGTTTTGACAACACAAAGTGTTAATTGGTTTTAGCAAGGTTAAAATTCTGAAAATTCTCTAATGTTATTTCCACGAAAAACTCACCTTTAAATAAGGCTACAAAACGTGAAACCCTAATGGAAATCAATAACAACTTGACTTCTTAACAAACTGACTAACTTAGTTTCCTAAAACAAAACAAAGCAAAACTCGGTTTTGCTGCCCTAAACAAGACACGCTTAATCCCCTAAAAAGTAGGAGATTAGTTTCCTAAAAATTGAAGCACACGGTTTTATCCTTTAAGAGGCAAAAATCGAATTGTCTTCTTAAGTTTCCTAATCTTTTACTTTCCATTATAATGCAAGATAATAGGGCCAAGTAATCAACTTATTAACGAATTAGTTAAAGCCCAAATTAAAGTGTTTCGGACCTAATTAATTAACATCAAAATAAATCCTATAAATTGAAAATGGCGTGATCCAATGCAAAGCCCAAGTGATAGCAATCCGCCCATGTCCTTGGTGCCAAGGCCGAGCTTGCATGATCCATTAGAGAATCTTGATGGTCCAATGACAAGATCAAGGAGCAAAAGGATGAAAGAATTCTTGCACAATTTATTATCATCACATTGTGAAGACTTGGAGGCCAAACCAATTTAACATGAAGTTCTTTGGCATGTTTCTTCAATAAAAATTCATGAAGATGTTTCTAAGAGTTCTACATTGGAACTTAAGGAATTTCACCTTGAAAGTTCACATGTCCGAATGAATGAAGACCAAGAAGAAGGCGTGTACTTGGGCTTTAAGTTGGATCACGCCATTCTTAGCATTATAGGATTTATTTTGTTGTTAATTAATTAAGTCCAAAACACTTAATGTGGGCTTTAATTAATTTGGTTATTAATAAATTACTTGGACCAATTATCTTGCATGATAATGGCAAGTAAAGATTTAGGAAAGTCTTCGTTTTAGAAAGCAAAAACACGTTTTGCTTCTAAGAGGATAAAACCGTGTTTAAACTTAGTTAGTTAGCTAAGAAGTCAAGTTGTATTTTGCAACTTCTAGGGTTTCTTGTTTCCTAAATCATTGTGGCCGACTTACTCCCTTATTTAAGGAGGCCTTAAATGTTTTTTTATCAATAGAGAATTTTCAAGATTTTTAGCTTTGCTAAATTCGTGATTAACACTTTGTGTTGTCAAAGCCTTGGAGGATAATTTTGTTCATCATTTTAGATAGTCTACCTTTAGCGTGACCTTTAGCTGACTTCACCAAGTTCTTGATTTCAAGAACAAGCCAAATCGACTAAGTTTAGCTCTTGAATTTTCACTGGTTAAGCCAAATCAATTTGTAATATCGTGGGGGTTTGATTTACTTCAAGTCATTCCTTTTCGTTTCCCTTGATTTCTTGTCCACCCAAATTCTGTTTGGTGTCTCATTTTTCTAACGTTTTTGTGCAGCAACGATCCGAAGATTGTGGAGATTTGCTTGGTCCAGGAGCTTGAGCCTCGACCATTCACATCAATTGGTATCAGAGCCAGGTTGTTGTCTCAAAAATTCAGGTTAATCTGCTTCTTTGTTCTTCCGCATTCTTGCTGTTTTTTGTGTCATCTTTTGCTACAGTTTTTAGCCTCAATTCTGCTGTGTTTTGCGTCTCTTTTACAGCTGTTTTTGTGTCCTTATTTCTGTCTTAATTCGTGTTGAATTCACTCCTTAATTTTGTCAAAATCGCATGCACCATCCATGTTTAAATTCTGCCCGAATTCGTCATTCATCTTGTTTAGCGATTTGCAATTTTTTGTGTTGATTCTCCTGCTGAATTCTTTGCGTCATAGTTGCTATTTTTCGTGTCTAAATTCTACATTGTTTTGTTCATCATCATAGTGCGGAATTCCGTGTGTTTTATTGCTGTTTTTACATGTCAAATTTGCTAGGGTTTTTGCGTTAAAACTAGGGTTTCATCAACTAGGGTTTCGGTCAAGATTTCATAAATTCCTTGTTTCTTATCCGATTGTCTTCGTTTCTTTTGTGTTAAATTCATTATTGTGTCTACAATATATTGCTTTTTGATCAAACTTTTAGTATATCCAAAAAAGACAAGTTATTGGACTATTTCTCGAAAATCTTTAAATTCTTGAAATTCTAAAGTTGTCAAAAATTGATTATTGATCTAGATTCTTGTTCTTGGTTGCAAATCTTTAATATCTTGTGAAAGTGGCATCTTTGAATTCCGAATATTTGGTGAGTTATTAAAGGTTTAAATTTCTAAAATTTTAAGGTTAAGACAAGACAAACAACCTTAAATCCTAGGATTGTGTCTTAAAACCTTAAACCTTAAACCTTAAAATTTTATTTAGTCAAAGGTTCTTGTCCGAACCTTAGTCTTTTGTTTTGTCCAAGGTTTGTGTCCAATCCTTAAACTTTTTGTTTTGTCTTAGGTTGTTCGAACAAAAAAAAAAGTGACCGATTGAAAAAAAAGAGTAAAAAAAAAGAGTACGGTCAATTACAAAAAAATTTATATATATATATTCAGACTTTTGTTTCTTTTATTTATTTTGTTTTATTTTATATTTTGAAAGAACTAAGTGTTCTTGAGTTGTTACTTGAAAACCACCATATATTGAAAGTGACATATCTTGCTCAATACAACTCGGAATCAAGTGATTCAAATTGCGTTCTCTTCGTCTTAGAGTCTATTTTCAATTTTTTTCATAGTTTCTGGAGTTAAAATCAATTTATACCCACACGTGTTGTAAATCTTCTTATGACGTGTTTTCTTTGATAACTTCTTTGGTTTTTACTTGTGTATTTTTTGTTGTGGAACTTGTTGATTGAGACGCGTTGATACGAATGGCCTTGGATTAAGTCCTCAACCACATGAAACCCTCACCTTTGGATCATTATTCCACCAAGAATCACGAACAAGACAACAATGACAATGCGGAATAACACAATCACGACAAAACACAAAGGATATTGAAACGATAGTTTTGATTGAAAAGCAATCAAACCAAACACGTTATCAAAAAAAGAATTCAATTCAACCTATGTAAATCAAGAGTTGAAAAGTTTTCAGTTTGGCTTGTTCTTTAAATCAAGAACGGGTAAGTTCTTCCTCAGGTCTTAGCTTAAGAATCACGGGTCTTATGAACATTCAACTTAAATCAATTGAACAATCACGTTTTCACAACTTTTCACAGCTGCAAATAAATTTAGCAAAGCTAAAGTTTTCTCAAATTTCATATATCAAAATCGTTTACAATGATGGCCTTCATATAGGAGTGAATTCGGCCATTGCTTTAGAATTTAGAAAAAAAACCCTAGAGGTTGCAAAGCACAACTTGACTTCTTAGCTAACTAACTAACTAACAAACTAACTTAGTTTCCTAAAAGGAAGCAAGCAAAACACGGTTTTGTTTCATTGACTTAAACGTGTAATACTCCTAAGTTTTAGGAGATTACTATCCTAAACTCCAAGAAGTAAAAACTAATTTGACTTCTTAAGTTTCCTAACCTTTTACTTGCCATTATCATGCAAGATAATTGGGCCAAGTAACTTAATCATAACCGAAATTATTAAGCCCAAAACAATTGTTCAATGGACTTAATTTATTTAAAACAATTAAACCCTAATTAATTAAAGTGGTGTTATCCACATTAAGCCCAAAAGCACGCCTTTTTTCATGGACTTGAACATTCGACCTTAAGTAAGTTCTTCAAGGTGGATCATGAATTGTTAGTGAAGAAACATGCCAAAGTACTCAAAGTACTCCTTCTTGAGATGGTTCGGCCTCCATAGCTTCACAATGTGATGACAATAAATTGTGCAAGGCTGCCTTCATTCTTTGACTCCTCGATCTTGTCATTGGTCCATCAAGATTCACCAATGGATCATGAGAACTCGGCCTTGGCACCATGGACATGGGTGGATTGCTATCATTCCCTCCCTCCTCGAAAGGATTCGTCCTCGAATCACCTACATCAAACAAAGATAAATTAGTAACATTGAATGTAGATGACACATTGCCATACTCACTTGGAAATTCAATCTTGTAAGAATTGTCGCCTATCCTTTCCAAGACACGAAAAGGACCATCTCCTCTTGGATGAAGTTTAGACTTCCTCTTTTCAGGAAACCTTTCCTTCCTCAAGTGAATCCAAACCCAATCTCCTGGTTGAAAAATCACTTGTTTTCCACCTCTATTAGCCTGCTTAGCATATTGCTCAATTCGCCTTTGTATGTTTCGGCGAACCCTTTCATGTAACTCCCTAACAAATTCAGCTTTCTTTTTACCTTCAGCATTAACAAACTCATTAATAGGCAAAGGAAAAATATCCAAAGGAGTTATAGGCTTGAAACTGTACACAAAAGGTGAAAGATTAGTAGCACTATGAACAGTCCTATTGCAAGCAAACTCAATGTGAGGTAAACAACTTTCCCAATTCTTTAAGTTTTTGATACGAATGGTCTTGGATTGAGTCCTCAACCACATGAAACCCTCACATTTGGATCGTTGTTCGACTAAGAATCACGAACAAGATACAATGACAATGCGGAATAACAAGAAAACACAAAGGATATTGAACGGGCAGAATTGATTGAAGGCAATCAAACCCACACGTTATTAACAAAAGAATCCAATCCAACCTATGTAAATCAAGAGTTGAAAAGTTTTCAGTTTGGCTTTTTCTTTAAATCAAGAAGGGGTAAGTTCTTCCTAAGGTCTTAGCTTAATAATCACGATTCATGTTTTTCTAAGGTCTTAACTTAAATCAATTGAATATTCATGTTTTTCGTACAAGCTTGTCACGGCTGCAAGAACAATTTAGCAAGGCTAAAATTTATCAAAATTTAACTTCTTTTTTTTCATGTGAAAAACTTACTTATAAATAGGCTATAAAAACATGAAACCCTAACTTAATCCTTTATGGAAAAGAATTCTAAAACGCAGTTTTGATGAAAGCAAAACACGTTTTCCCTTCTTCAATCACTTTCCTAAACTTTTAAGAAGCAAAAATCAATTTCACTTCTTAAGTTTCCTAAACTTTTACTTGCCATTATCATACAAGATAATTGGGCCAAGTAATTACTTATTAATTATTAAAAAATAAATCCTATCAAAACATTAAAAAAAAGTGATGTGATCCTTTATAAGCCCAAAGACACGCCTGATAAGAATCCGTACAAGCAATCTACTCCAAATCCTAATGGAAATAGGATTACCAAGCCAAATCCTAATAGGAATAGGATTTCCAAGACAAATCCTAATGGGATTAGGATTTCCAAGCTCAATCCTAATAGGATTAGGATTCATCAATCCTCATCTTGTCCAAGTTCCATAAGAGTTCCATAAAGGCAAATCCAAATGAGACTAGGATTCACAATCCTAGTGGGATTAGGATTCACTAATCCATGGACATTATTTATTGAAGACCAAGATGGCGTGCTTGGGCTTTTGCCAAATTGGATCGCGCCTTTTTTTTTCTTAAGTAGTTAGAATTAATTAATGTTTTAATAATTAAGTCCAAAACATTTTAATTGGGCTTATTATTAGTATATTTTCGTTTTTAATTACATGGCCCAAGTTATCTTGCATGATAATGGCATGTAATGGGCTTTAATTTGTTAGGAAAGTAATTCCCTAAATTTTAGGAGCTTGTCCTTGTCTTCTAGAAGGGCAAAACGTTTTTAGCTTCCTTTTTCCATAAAGGATTAGTTTGTAAGTTGGTTAGTTTAGAAGTCAAGTTGTAATTTACAACTTCTAGGGTTTTATTTCCTTTTCCAATTTGTAGAGCCGAAACTCATCTCTATATAAAGAGATCATTGTAAACGTTTTTAGATATGATTGAATTTTGAAGAAACCTTTTAGCTTTGCTAAATTATTTGCAGCCTTAAACAAGTTGTGAAAAAAACGTGATTAATCAATTAGGGTTAGTTGATTATTCATAGGACCGGATTCTTTAAGCTAGGACCTTAAAGAGAACGTATTGTTTCTTGATTTCAAGAGCGAGCCAAACTGAGATCTTTTTAACCATTGATTTACATAGGTTAGATTGAAATCACTTTGTGGTAATGTGTTGGGTTTGATTGATTTACAATCAAATACATCCCATTCGATATCCATCTTTTCTTCTTGTGTTGTTTTCGTGTTTGATCTTACTTGTGATCGTGTTGGTTTCTGAATTTTGGTGCACAACGATCCTAAGTGTGTGGAATTCGTGTGGAGCTGGATTCTCACCCTACTCCATTCGTATCAATTGGTATCAAAGCATCTAGGTTGTTCATCACAAAATTCAGGTTTGCGCTTTGTTTTTCCTTCTCGGATTTTGCTCTACTTTTTGAGTCGTTCTTGCTGTCCTTTGTGCGTCAATTTTTTCTGCAGTTTTTGGAGTCTTTTAGTTGCTGTTTTCACGTGTTTCTTGCTGTCCAAAGTCGTCATAGTTAGTGTCTTTAAATTCATCAAAATCGCATAAGCCAAAGTTGATCAAATCTGCCCGAAAATTGCCTTCTTGTTGTTTACGATTTTTGACATCTTTTTGCTACTGTTCTTGCTTCGAATTGCTGCTATTTTTAAAGTTTAAATTCTGCAGTAAATATATATATTAATTGAGTCTTAAATTCATTAATATTCTGTCCAAAAATCGCATGCAACTTGGTGCTTAAAATCTGCCCAAATCGAGTTGATCTTGTTACTTGATTTTCTTGCGTTTTTGTGTTGTTCTTCTTGTGTTTCTTGTTCGATCCTTGCTGCCATCTTTGTCTCAATATTCTGCACTATTTTCTTGCATTCATAGTGTTGGATTCTTTGTGTTTTATTTGTTGATTTCACGTCCAAACCCTAGGTGTCAAGATTAGGGTTTCTTAAAAACCCTAGTTTCAAATTATCATAACTTTGTGAGTTCTTGCTCAATTCTTGAAATTCTTTTTGTGTTAGTTCCATCAATCTACTCTTGTCATAATAACTTTTGATCAAACTTTTTGAACAAGTGAAAAAGATTGGTTCTTGACCACTTTCTTGAACTTCTTGAAGTTCTTGATTTTTGAAAGTTGTCAAATTTTGAATCTTGAACCATATTTGAAATCCTTGAGTTAAATCTTGAAAATTTTGTTAAAGTGGCACTTTCAAATTCTTTGTCCTTGGTGAGTTATTAAAGTTTGGAGAAATTAAGGTTGAACCACATAAGACAAGGCCACATCCTTAAACCTAAGTACTTGTACTAGGTTCTTGTCTTAAAACCTTAAAGATTTTGTTGACCTAAGTTGTTTAAGGTTCTTGTCCGAACCTAGGTCATTGTTTGTACAAGGTTTTTGTCCAAAACCTTAAAAGTTTGTTTTGTCCTTTTGTTGTCCAAATAAAAAAAAAAAAAAGAGGCCGTAATTTAAAAAAAAAAAAAAAAAGGCCCAAAACAAAAAAAAAAAAAAAAAGGCCGTGATATAAAAAAAAAAAAAAAAAGGCCCAATAAAAGAAAATAATCTCGGACTTTTAATATTTCTGTTATTTAATTTTAGTATTTTTTTTTAATTAATTTTCGTAAATTAAAAAGAACACTTTGTTCTTGAGTTTTGATTTGAAACCACCTTGGATTAAAAGTGCCATAACTTTTGCTATACAACTCGGATTTTGGTGATTCAAATTGTGTTGTTCTCGTCTTTGATTCCTCTTTCTAAATATCATAGTTTCTGAATCAATCAAATTATACCCACACGTGCTCTGAAATACTCTTGTGACGTGAATTATTTGAACTTCTTTGATTTGACTTGTGTGAATCTTGTTGTTGAAAATCTCGGTTGAGACAATCTCTTAAAGTCATTGCAACAGTAAGTTCTCTATAGTTTGAGAGTATTAGACTAGGGTATACACGAGAGAAACATATATCAAAGAGAGGAGAGCTCCTACTATCCACATAGTGAGAACCCGAGAGGAATTCAATTGTTGTTTTCTTTTGTTTCTTACTAACCTTGCAGGATAATGGAGGACGAAACTAATACACCAAGAGGTTCTAAACCTCAAACCGAAGCTGAGCAAAAGTTTGCTAATGATTCTCTTGCACAGATACTACAAAAGATCAATCTCCGCCTTGATTTCTTGGAGTCATCAACTTCTAAGCCATTAAAGAAATCTTCATCCAAGAAGTTTAAATATAATGCTGCTTTTGAGTCCGAAAGTGAATCTAATGAAGAGGAGGAGGAAGAGTTGTCCGAATCATCTTCTAAGGGTAACAAGTCTAAAGTCTCAATTGCTTCACTTAAGTTAACAATTCCCACTTTTCATGGTAAGACAGATTCGGAAGCTTATTTTGATTGGGTTCGTGAGCTTGAGCACTTCTTTGAAGGCCATGACTATCCCGAAAAGGAAAAATTTCGACTTGCCTTTATGCACTTAAAGGATCATGCAAGTTTGTGGTGGGATAAGTTGTCTCAATCTAGACGTGAAGATGTGGAAAGTCCAATCAAGACATGGAGTCGCATGAAAACACTCATGAGGAAAGAAATATGTCCCTTCATACACAACGTGAATTGAATAGACAGTTACATACACTTGTACAAGGTAACAAATCGGTTGAGGAGTATTATCATGAGATGGAAAGCTTTGATGATCAAGGCAATGTTCAAGAAGATCCCGACTCTACAATTGAAAGATTTTAAGAAGGTATGCATTCTGATTTGTGCTCATCAAAGTTGATTTACAAAGTTTTGATAATATTGATGAACTTGTCCATAAGCCATCAAGATAGAAAGGCACATGAAAGGGAAGGGTAAGTTTTCACAACCAACTCCCACCTTGGCAAAGAGATAAGTAAGCGAGTTTTGCCCCCTTTCAATCGCCATCCAAGCCACGCCAATTTCCACAAAGTTCAACGTCAAGTGCCCCTCAAGGTGTCTCAAAACAACGCCAAGGTTGCTGTCCAACCTTCTAAAACGGCGTCAACTTCTTCAACTCCAAGATTGAGGGATGTTCGATGTTATAAATGTCAAGGTTATGGTCATATGCAAGCTGAATGTCCAACTCGAAAAGTGATGATAACTCTTGATAGTGGTGAAGTGGTAAGTGATGATGATTGTGCCGACATGCCACCTCTTGAAGAGAAACATGAATCAAGTGAAGAAAGTGAAGACAATGAGCCCTACACGTATGGTGACGGTAAATTTTCTTTAGTCTCTCGCCGTGTTCTAAATGTCCAACCTTTAGTTGATAATGATGATTTGATGCAACGAGAAAACATATTTCACACACGTTGCTTAGTGCAAGACAGAATTTGTAGTGTGATAATTGATAGTGAAAGTTGCACAAATGTGGCGAACACTTTGTTTGTAAATAAGTTGATTAATAGGCAGTTCTTATACTTCATGTTTAGCAAGGAACTTATACTTGTTGTTGACAGTGATAACCTTGTTTCTTTGCCTAGTGCTGTTTACTCTCTCTTACAGGTTTTTGGAATTCCTAAATGCCTAATGGCATTGAAACCCCTTCATTATCAAATGAAAGGAATCCAATCTGCCTTAACTTGTTTTCCACAAGGTAAGCAAGGTAAGTTGAGTGCTTATAATTTCGATCATTACAAAACCCTTGTGAACACTAAACAAAGTGTTAAATCTATTGATTATCCTAACTGGAATACACTTTATTTTGATGATTTGATTCATAACTTTGCTCTTACTGTTTTCAATTCATTCCAAAATCAAAAGTATCCACTTCGACAAGGTAATCTGATTGTTCAACACTTGTTTGGTAAGTTATCTCAATTTCGAATTTCTTTTCAATTCCCGAAGGTACAATATTCTGTTCTTATTCTTTGGAATTGTAAGTTCTTAATCTTTGATAACTTCAACATGCTTGTAAAGAATGTACAACTTAGTTTTTGTGATTCACATTTAATCCGGGATGTCTATATATATACTTGCTTTGCAAATTCTTATGAATCCTTGGATAATATTTGTAATTACATTAATATATGTTTACTTTCTTTTCATTCTTTACATGTTAACATCATTGATTTTCATGTTATTATTAGTGTGTCCAAGGATGAAGTTAATAAATTTCTCTTGAATACTTTCTTGTTGCTCAAAACATTATGTTCATCTTTATTTGAAGTATTCTTTTTAAAGTTGTTTAATATTGCATATCATCATAAGTTTTCTGATTTGCATTTATTAAATGATGTTTATATGCATAATTATTTTAAGTTTTCTTTAACTGACACATTTATTTTCTTATTGCAGGATTTGTTTTACTTGGCTCGAGTTTGTAATGAGTTTTTCTTATTGGTGTTTGATCCAGGAGCTCAATTTCCAGATTCGAGGACGAATCCTTTCGAGGAGGGAGGGAATGATAAGAATCCGTACAAGCAATCTACTCCAAATCCTAATGGAAATAGGATTACCAAGCCAAATCCTAATAGGAATAGGATTTCCAAGACAAATCCTAATGGGATTAGGATTTCCAAGCTCAATCCTAATAGGATTAGGATTCATCAATCCTCATCTTGTCCAAGTTCCATAAGAGTTCCATAAAGGCAAATCCAAATGAGACTAGGATTCACAATCCTAGTGGGATTAGGATTCACTAATCCATGGACATTATTTATTGAAGACCAAGATGGCGTGCTTGGGCTTTTGCCAAATTGGATCGCGCCTTTTTTTTTCTTAAGTAGTTAGAATTAATTAATGTTTTAATAATTAAGTCCAAAACATTTTAATTGGGCTTATTATTAGTATATTTTCGTTTTTAATTACATGGCCCAAGTTATCTTGCATGATAATGGCATGTAATGGGCTTTAATTTGTTAGGAAAGTAATTCCCTAAATTTTAGGAGCTTGTCCTTGTCTTCTAGAAGGGCAAAACGTTTTTAGCTTCCTTTTTCCATAAAGGATTAGTTTGTTAGTTAGTTGGTTAAGAAGTCAAGTTGTACTTTACAACTTTTAGGGTTTTATTTCCTTGTTTACCAAGCAACATGACCGAAACTTGTCCTATTTAATGGCCATTCTTTGTAACGTTTTTTTTATGGATGATTGAATTTTGAAGAAACCTTTTAGCTTTGCTAAATTATTTGCAGCCTTAAACAAGTTGTGAAAAACGTGATTAATCAATTAGGGTTAGTTGATTATTCATAGGACCGGATTCTTTAAGCTAGGACCTTAAAGAGAACGTATTGTTTCTTGATTTCAAGAGCGAGCCAAACTGAGATCTTTTTAACCATTGATTTACATAGGTTAGATTGAAATCACTTTGTGGTAATGTGTTGGGTTTGATTGATTTACAATCAAATACATCCCATTCGATATCCATCTTTTCTTCTTGTGTTGTTTCCGTGTTTGATCTTACTTGTGATCGTGTTGGTTTCTGAATTTTGGTGCACAACGATCCTAAGTGTGTGGAATTCGTGTGGAGCTGGATTCTCACCCTACTCCATTCGTATCAGTTCTACATTGGAACTTAAGGAAATTCCACCTTGAAAAAGCTTGCATGGCCGAAATATTGAAGTCTATGAAGAGGCGTTGATACGAATGGAGTAGGGTGAGAATCCAGCTCCACACGAATTCCACACACTTAGGATCGTTGTGCACCAAAATTCAGAAACCAACACGATCACAAGTAAGATCAAACACGGAAACAACACAAGAAGAAAAGATGGATATCGAATGGGATGTATTTGATTGTAAATCAATCAAACCCAACACATTACCACAAAGTGATTTCAATCTAACCTATGTAAATCAATGGTTAAAAAGATCTCAGTTTGGCTCGCTCTTGAAATCAAGAAACAATACGTTCTCTTTAAGGTCCTAGCTTAAAGAATCCGGTCCTATGAATAATCAACTAACCCTAATTGATTAATCACGTTTTTCACAACTTGTTTAAGGCTGCAAATAATTTAGCAAAGCTAAAAGGTTTCTTCAAAATTCAATCATCCATAAAAAAAACGTTACAAAGAATGGCCATTAAATAGGACAAGTTTCGGTCATGTTGCTTGGTAAACAAGGAAATAAAACCCTAAAAGTTGTAAAGTACAACTTGACTTCTTAACCAACTAACTAACAAACTAATCCTTTATGGAAAAAGGAAGCTAAAAACGTTTTGCCCTTCTAGAAGACAAGGACAAGCTCCTAAAATTTAGGGAATTACTTTCCTAACAAATTAAAGCCCATTACATGCCATTATCATGCAAGATAACTTGGGCCATGTTATTAAAAACGAAAATATACTAATAATAAGCCCAATTAAAATGTTTTGGACTTAATTATTAAAACATTAATTAATTCTAACTACTTAAGAAAAGGCGCGATCCAATTTGGCAAAAGCCCAAGCACGCCATCTTGGTCTTCAATCAATAATGTCCATGGATTAGTGCATCCTAATCCCACTTGGATTGTGAATCCTAGTCTCATTCGGATTTGCGTTTATGGAACTCTTATGGAACTCGGACAAGATGAGGATTGATGAATCCTAATCCTATTAGGATTGAGCTTGGAAATCCTAATCCCATTAGGATTTGTCTTGGAAATCCTATTCCTATTAGGATTTGGCTTGGTAATCCTATTCCCATTAGGATTTGGAGTAGATTGCTTGTACGGATTCCTATCATTCCCTCCCTCCTCGAAAGGATTCGTCCTCGAATCTGGAAATTGAGCTCCAAACAAGTGTTGAACAATCAGATTACCTTGTCGAAGTGGATACTTTTGATTTTGGAATGAATTGAAAACAGTAAGAGCAAAGTTATGAATCAAATCATCAAAATAAAGTGTATTCCAGTTAGGATAATCAATAGATTTAACACTTTGTTTAGTGTTCACAAGGGTTTTGTAATGATCGAAATTATAAGCACTCAACTTACCTTGCTTACCTTGTGGAAAACAAGCTAAGGCAGATTGGACTCCTTCCAATTGATAATGAGTTGGTTCGAACTCCATTAAGCTTTTAGGAACTCCAAAACTCTGCAAAAAAAACAAAACAACACTAGACAAAGAATTAAGGTGATCACTATTAATGATAAGTACAAAATCCTTACGGATCATCAAATACAAGTGATACCTATCTAGTATTACTCTCTTTATCTCACTAGAAGAAGCAAAACTACAAGATTTTGAAACAACTAATTCTCGGCTATTACAAGATGAAGAATCACTCTCTCGGCCTAAGCCAGCTATTTCCTTCTTTTGTTTCTCTTGTTCAATCTTTTCCTTTGCTTCTTGATCTCTTAAATCACTCCAAGCTTTTGCAAGTCTTACTTGGTCTTCAATGACTTGTGCGGGAGTTAAGGCATGAAGCCTAAACTTTTTACCTTTATGTACAAAGCTGTAGTAATTCTTCTTGGCATGATAAAGAACATCACAATCATATTGCCAAGGACGGCCAAGCAAGATATGACTTGCTTCCATTGGAACAACATCACATATAACTTCATCAACATATTTCCCAATGGTTAAAGTGAACTTTACTTGTTTTGTGACCCTAGCATCCATTGAATTATTCAACCATTGTAGTCGGTAGGGTTTAGGATGTTTCGTGCAATTCAAGTTCAACTTATTTACAAACAAAGTGCTCGCCACGTTTGTGCAACTTCCACTATCAATTATCACACTACAAATTCTGTCTTGCACTAAGCAACGTGTGTGAAATATGTTTTCTCGTTGCATCAAATCATCATTATCAACTAAAGGTTGGACATTTAGAACACGGCGAGAGACTAAAGAAAATTTACCGTCACCATACGTGTAGGGCTCATTGTCTTCACTTTCTTCACTTGATTCATGTTTCTCTTCAAGAGTTGGCATGTCGGCACAATCATCATCACTTACCACTTCACCACTATCAAGAGTTATCATCACTTTTCGAGTTGGACATTCAGCTTGCATATGACCATAACCTTGACATTTATAACATCGAACATCCCTCAATCTTGGAGTTGAAGAAGTTGACGCCGTTTTAGAAGGTTGGACAGCAACCTTGGGCGTTGTTTTTGAGACACCTTGAGGGGCACTTGACGTTGAACTTTGTGGAAATTGGCGTGGCTTGGATGGCGGATTGAAAGGGGCAAAACTCGGCTTCTTATCTCTTTGCCAAGGTGGAGTTGGTTGTGAAAACTTACCCTTCCCTTTCATGTGCCTTTCTATCTTGATGGCTTTATGGACAAGTTCATCAATATTATCAAAACTTTGTAAATCAACTTGATGAGCCAAATCAGAATGCATACCTCTTAAAAATCTTTCAATTGTAGAGTCGGGATCTTCTTGAACATTAGCCTTGATCATCAAAGCTTCCATCTCATGATAATACTCCTCAACCGATTTGTTACCTTGTACAAGTGTATGTAACTGTCTATTCAATTCACGGTTGTAGTATGAAGGGACATATTTCTTCCTCATGAGTGTTTTCATGCGACTCCATGTCTTGATTGGACTTTCACCATCTTCACGTCTAGATTGAGACAACTTATCCCACCACAAACTTGCATGATCCTTTAAGTGCATAAAGGCAAGTCGAAATTTTTCCTTTTCGGGATAGTCATGGCCTTCAAAGAAGTGCTCAAGCTCACGAACCCAATCAAAATAAGCTTCCGGATCTGTCTTACCATGAAAAGTGGGAATTGTTAACTTAAGTGAAGCAATTGAGACTTTAGACTTGTTACCCTTAGAAGATGATTCGGACAACTCTTCCTCCTCCTCTTCATTAGATTCACTTTCGGACTCAAAAGCAGCATTATATTTAAACTTCTTGGATGAAGATTTCTTTGATGGCTTAGAAGTTGATGACTCCAAGAAATCAAGGCGGAGATTGATCTTTTGTAGTATCTGTGCAAGAGAATCATTAGCAAACTTTTGCTCAGCTTCGGTTTGAGGTTTAGAACCTCTTGGTGTATTAGTTTCGTCCTCCATTATCCTGCAAGGTTAGTAAGAAACAAAAGAAAACAACAATTGAATTCCTCTCGGGTTCTCACTATGTGGATAGTAGGAGCTCTCCTCTCTTTGATATATGTTTCTCTCGTGTATACCCTAGTCTAATACTCTCAAACTATAGAGAACTTACTGTTGCAATGACTTTAAGAGATTGTCTCAACCGAGATTTTCAACAACAAGATTCACACAAGTCAAATCAAAGAAGTTCAAATAATTCACGTCACAAGAGTATTTCAGAGCACGTGTGGGTATAATTTGATTGATTCAGAAACTATGATATTTAGAAAGAGGAATCAAAGACGAGAACAACACAATTTGAATCACCAAAATCCGAGTTGTATAGCAAAAGTTATGGCACTTTTAATCCAAGGTGGTTTCAAATCAAAACTCAAGAACAAAGTCTTCTTTTTAATTTACGAAAATTAATTAAAAAAAAATACTAAAAATTAAATAACAGAAATATTAAAAGTCCGAGATTATTTTCTTTTATTGGGCCTTTTTTTTTTTTTATATATCACGGCCTTTTTTTTTTTTTTTTTTTTTGATTTGGGCCTTTTTTTTTTTTTAAATTACGGCCTCTTTTTTTTTTTTTTTTTTTTATTCGGACAAAAAAAAGGACAAAACAAACTTTTAAGGTTTTGGACAAAAACCTTGTACAAACAATGACCTAGGTTCGGACAAGAACCTTAAACAACTTAGGTCAAACAAAATCTTTAAGGTTTTAAGACAAGAACCTAGTACAAGTACTTAGGTTTAAGGATGTGGCCTTGTCTTATGTGGTTCAACCTTAATTTCTCCAAACTTTAATAACTCACCAAGGACAAAGAATTTGAAAGTGCCACTTTAACAAAATTTTCAAGATTTAACTCAAGGATTTCAAATATGGTTCAAGATTCAAAATTTGACAACTTTCAAAAATCAAGAACTTCAAGAAGTTCAAGAAAGTGGTCAAGAACCAATCTTTTTCACTTGTTCAAAAAGTTTGATCAAAAGTTATTATGACAAGAGTAGATTGATGGAACTAACACAAAAAGAATTTCAAGAATTGAGCAAGAACTCACAAAGTTATGATAATTTGAAACTAGGGTTTTTAAGAAACCCTAATCTTGACACCTAGGGTTTGGACGTGAAATCAACAAATAAAACACAAAGAATCCAACACTATGAATGCAAGAAAATAGTGCAGAATATTGAGACAAAGATGGCAGCAAGGATCGAACAAGAAACACAAGAAGAACAACACAAAAACGCAAGAAAATCAAGTAACAAGATCAACTCGATTTGGGCAGATTTTAAGCACCAAGTTGCATGCGATTTTTGGACAGAATATTAATGAATTTAAGACTCAATTAATATATATATTTACTGCAGAATTTAAACTTTAAAAACAGCAGCAATTCGAAGCAAGAACAGTAGCAAAAAGATGTCAAAAATCGTAAACAACAAGAAGGCAATTTTCGGGCAGATTTGATCAACTTTGGCTTATGCGATTTTGATGAATTTAAAGACACTAACTATGACGACTTTGGACAGCAAGAAACACGTGAAAACAGCAACTAAAAGACTCCAAAAACTGCAGAAAAAATTGACGCACAAAGGACAACAAGAACGACTCAAAAAGTAGAGCAAAATCCGAGAAGGAAAATCAAAGCGCAAACCTGAATTTTGTGATGAACAACCTAGAAGCTTTGATACCAATTGATACGAATGGTCTTGGATGGATGGCCTTGACCACACGAAATCCACAACCTTCGGATCGTTGCTGCACAAAAACGTTAGAACAAACACAACAAAATAGAATTTTGGGCGGAAGGAATTCAAAGGAAAAACGCCAAGTGTTGAAGTAATCAAACCCCACGTTTTAATACAAAAGAACTTGATTCAACACATGAAATTCATGAGCTAAACTAGTTATTTTGGGCTGTTCTTAAATAAAAGAACTCGGGTGAAGTTCCTAAAGGTCACTCTAAAGGAAAACTTGCTACAATGAAGATCAACTTGAACTTCAAGGTTTCGAACTACAAAGGTGTAAATTCTCGATTTAGCAAAGCTAAAACTTCTTTCATTCAACTTCTCTTAAAAACGTTACAAGCAGCTCTCTATTATAGAGATGAGTTCGGCTCTTGCTTGAAGAATAAGGAAAGAAAACCCTAACTTAATCCTATTACAACTTAGTTTCCAAGTTGGAAAAGGAAACCAATAACAAACTACTTTCCTTAAACGAATAACAATAACTACTTAACGTAAATAAGCCCATTAATTAACATCCAATGGACTTAATTTATTTAAAGCAAATAAATCCTAAATAACTTAAAAGTGGCGTGATCCATATCAAGCCCAAGCACGCCATCTGTGGTGCTTCAATATAGTTCCATGGATTCGCGACGGTAATCTGCCAGAATCACGTCACTCATCTTGGTAGGCATTTTTGACAATGCTAACGTCCGAATCTCGATAAATGTAAAACATAAAAGTTGTAGCCCTATCGCTTATCGTTCCAGGGCTTCTTAATCATGTAATTCGGAGTTATTACCGAGTGATATACGTCCAGAATACCAAAACGTGGCAGAATTTTCAGGGATGAATAATTGACTTTAACACCTTAAATGTCGTGAAGCAACAAACCTCCATGGAACCTTTAGGAACTGTGATTTCGAATTTATTCCAGGCCTCCAACTATTGATTCAGTCACAAATTAATGGAATGAATTTCATGGAACCACTGCTTATTGACCACCAATAATAGCTTTCTGGGTTCGTATCATACTCCCCTTTCTTGGAGAAGATTCGACCTCGAATCTTGAAACGATTGTGTTGACACCAAGTAAATCATAACCTACATGATCTGTTAGACAACAAGAAGAACCAAATACAACAATATCTCCAACGGGATTTGATGTCTCTTCTTTGGCCTTTTTCATCAAGATTCACTCTAGGCTTTTTCCACTTACAACAACAACCTCACTTTTTTATGTTCATCATTGGGTATTATATTCTCACACATATTAACAATATTCAATACATCAAAAGAACAACAAATATGTTTGAGAAGTTTCTTCAATTGAATAATTGGAATTATCACATCTTCTGGAATTGGGATCCGCCATGACATTATCAATTTGAACCATATCAAACCTCCAAAGGTGCTATATCTCCAAGACAATTTAAAGGAAAAGATGAATCCTTTACCTCATCACACCATTCTCCATGGTTAAAGGTTGAAGATCTGCTAGAAGTTCATTCTTCGGCTCATCATACCAATGAGGGCATTGGATGCACTATGCCCAACTCCTAAACACCTCAAGCATTTAACAACTCGAACTTTGGAGTAGGTAATAGAAGTTGACTTACCAATGTGCTTTCCTCAATGGCCTTTTTCTGCTTGTTCTTCAATTCGAATTTTTTCTTGAAACATACTATAATCTCCTTTAGATCTTTCGCCAATAGATCGAAGTTCCCTTTGATACCTTTTACTTTGAAAAGCCCATAATTGATGAATAGAGGTATATGTTTGTTGGAACAAAATTTCACTAGACTCAAGAATATGAGTTAAGAAGACACAAAGAATCAAGAACAATCAAAAGATTGAAACTTGACTACACAAAAAAAAATTACAAAGAAATCTCAAAGAACCTTTTGTTTTTTTCACGAATATTTTCTGGGCTGGAATAGAACAAATAATTTCTTCCCTAATAGTATTTAAAACAAGGAACACACTGGAATTTTATGCAACAACCCTTCGCTTTGATACCAATTGATACGAATGGAGTAGGGTGAGAATCCAGCTCCACACGAATTCCACACACTTAGGATCGTTGTGCACCAAAATTCAGAAACCAAACACGATCACAAGTAAGATCAAACACGGAAACAACACAAGAAGAAAAGATGGATATCGAATGGGATGTATTTGATTGTAAATCAATCAAACCCAACACATTACCACAAAGTGATTTCAATCTAACCTATGTAAATCAATGGTTAAAAAGATCTCAGTTTTGGCTCGCTCTTGAAATCAAGAAACAATACGTTCTCTTTAAGGTCCTAGCTTAAAAGAATCCGGTCCTATGAATAATCAACTAACCCTAATTGATTAATCACGTTTTCACAACTTGTTTAAGGCTGCAAATAATTTAGCAAAGCTAAAAGGTTCTTCAAAATTCAATCATCCATAAAAAAACGTTACAAAGAATGGCCATTAAATAGGGACAAGTTTCGGTCATGTTGCTTGGTAAACAAGGAAATAAAACCCTAAAAGTTGTAAAGTACAACTTGACTTCTTAACCAACTAACTAACAAACTAATTCCTTTATGGAAAAAGGAAGCTAAAAACGTTTTGCCCTTCTAGAAGACACAGGACAAGCTCCTAAAATTTGAGGGAATTACTTTCCTAACCAAGATTAAAGCCCATTAGAGTGCAATTATCATGGCAAGATAACTTAGCGGCCATGTTTATTAAAAACGAAAAATACATAATAATAAGCCCAATTAAAATGTTTTGGACTTAATTATTAAAACATTAATTAATGTCTAACTACTTAAGAAAGTGCGCGATCTCAATTTGGGCAAACTTAGCAGCCAACACGCCATCTTGGTCTTCAATCAAATAATGTCCATGGAATTAGTGCATTCCTAAAGCTCCCACTTCGGAATTGTGAATCCCTAGTGCTAATTCGATTTGCGTTTTAGGAACTCTTATGGAACCATACAGCGACCAGATGAGGATTGATGAATCCTAATCCTCGATTAGGATTAGAGCTTGAGAAATCCTAATCCCATTAGGATTTAGTCTTGGAAATCCTATTCCGTATTTAGGATTTGCGTTGGTAATTGTCCTAGTCTCCCATTAGGAATTTCGGCAGTAGATTGCTTGTAACGAGATTCCTATCAAGAACTTTGAGGAACATCTTCATGAATTGTTATTGAAGAAACATGCCAAAGAACTTCAAGTTGAGATGGTTCAACCTCCAAGTGATAAGAATCTCCAAGAACTTCACAATGTGTTGATAACAAGCTTTGCAATGCTTGTTTCATCCTTTTGATCCTTAGTCTTGTCATTGGTCCATCAAGATTCTCCAATGGATCATGCAAGCTTGGCTTTGGCTTCATGGACATGGATGGATCGGTATCATTCCCTCCCTCCTCAAAAGGATTCATCCTCGAATCACCTACATCATACAAAGATAAATCAAAAACATTGAATGTAGATGAAACATTGCCATACTCACTTGGTAGCTCAATTTTGTAAGCATTGTCGCCTATCCTTTCCAAGACTCGAAAAGGACCATCTCCTCGTGGATGAAGTTTGGATTTCCTTTTGTCGGGAAACCTCTCTTTTCTCAAGTGATTCCAAACCCAATCACCTGGTTCGAAAATCACTTGTTTTCTACCCTTATTAGCTTGCTTAGCATATTGCTCATTTCGCCTTTCAATGTTAGCTCGAACACTATCATGTAACTCCCTTACAAAATCAGCTTTCTTTTTATCTTCAGCGTTAACAAAATCATTAACAGGTAAAGGCAAAATATCCAGTGGAGTTATAGGATTAAAACCATATACAATCTCAAAAGGTGAAAAATTAGTAGCACTATGAACAGTACGGTTATAAGCAAACTCAATGTGTGGTAAACACCCCTCCCAGTTCTTTATGTGTTTCTGTATAAGAGCACGAAATAAAGTAGACAAAGTCCTATTAACTACTTCAGTTTGCCCTTCAGTATTGTGGATTGTGCAACAGTAGAAAACATAACTTCAGTGCCTAACTTGTTCCAAAGAGTACGCCAAAAAGTGTGACAAAAACTTTACATCTCTATCACTAACAATACTCTTAGGCAAACCCATGCAACCTTACAACCTCCTTAAGAACAAATCAGCAACTGTTGAGCATCATTAGATTAGAACAAGCAATAAAGTGAGGACATTTTACTAAATCTATCAACAACGAACAAAATGCTGTCATGACCATTGCTGGATCTAGCAATCCAAGTACAAAATTCACAGAAAATATCAATCCAAGGATGACTAGGAACAGGCAAAGGTTGTACAAACCATGAGCTTTACTTTAGATTTCGATTGTATACACACAATGCATTTATCACAAACACTTTAACATCTTTAATCATGTTAGGGCCAATAAAAGTGCTCATTCAAAACAGCAAGTGTTTTAGCAATACCAAAGTGCCCCATTAACCCTCCCCCATGGGTTTTCTTAACAAGTAAATAACGAATGAAACATTGGGGAATGCATAACTTATCGTTCTTAAACAAGAAACCGTCATACATATAGAAATCACCATTCGATTTATTCAAGAAAAGATCAAAGTTGGCGTGAAAATCATTATCATCTTTATACAAATACTTAATCAATTCAAAACCAAGTAACTTAGGATTCAAATAGATAAATAAAGTGTATTTCCTAGATAATGCATCGGCTACCACATTTTCATTACCAGATTTGTATTTAACAACATATGGAAAGGTTTCAATAAACTCTAACCACTTAGCATGTCTTTTATTCAATTAATCTTGAGTCTTTAAAAATTTAAGGCTTTCGTGATCAGAATGTATTGTGAATTCGTTTGGCCATAAATAATGTTGCCAAACTTGTAAAGACCTTACCAAAATATACAACTCCTTGTCATAAGTTGGATACTTCAAAGCTGCCCTATTGAGCTTTTCACTAAAATAAGCCACGGGCTTTGATTCCTGCATCAAAACAGCACCAATACCAATCCCGAAAGCATCACAGTGTATCTAAAAAGCTTTATTAAAATTAGGCAAAGCAAGTAAAGGGGCGTGAGTCAACATGTATTTCAACTTGTTAAAGGCATTTTCATGCTCATCATTCCATATAAATGTAACGTTTTTCTTTACAAGTTCATTTAAAGGGGCTGCTATAGAACTAAAATCTTTAACAAATCTCCTATAAAAACTTGCAAGTCCATGAAAACTCCTAACTTGACTAGCACATGTAGGTCTTGGCCAATCTATGATTGCCTTGACTTTAGACTCATCAACAGCAATGCCTTGAGAACTTACAACATATCCCAAAAAGATAATTGATTCCATGCAAAAAGAACACTTTTTGAGATTAGCATATAACTTGTTCTCACGCAAAACAACAAACACTTGTCTTAAACCATGCTTTTGGCCTAAGCTAGCTATTACATTGTCTTTTCCTTGATCTTTCTTCTCCTTGGCGGCATTCATATCTCTAGTAGCTTGTATGATTCGAGTTTGATCTTCAAAGACTGGTGCCGGAGTTAAAGCTCAAAGATTAAACTTTATACCTTCATGAACAAAGCTATAGAAATTCTTCTTGGCATGATAAATTACATCACAATCAAACTGCCAAGGGTGGCCAAGCAAGATATGACTTGCTTCCATTGGAACCACATCACATGTAACATTATCAACATATTTTCCAATGGTAAAAGTAAACTTAACTTGCTTTGTAACCCTAGTATCAACTGAATTATTTAACCATTGAAGACGGTATGGTTTAGGGTGCTTCATGCAAGTCATATTCAATTTGTTTACCAATAGAGTGCTCGCCACATTTGTGCAACTACCACTATCAATAATCACACTACAAATTCTATTTTGCACTAAACAACGTGTGTGAAATATGTTTTCCCGTTGCATCAAATCAGTATTATCAACTAAAGGTTGAGCATTAAGAACACGTCGAAAAACTAAAGAATAGTTACCAACATCATATTCGTAGTTTTCCACTTCTTCACTATCTTCACTTGATTCATGTGGTAGTTCTCCTCAAGAGGTGGCATGTCGGCGCAATCATCATCACTTACCACTTCCCCACTATCAAGAGTTATCATCAATTTTCGAGTTGGGCACTCAGCTTGCATATGTCCATACCCATGATTTGTCACCTTTCTTTGGAGAATCCGACAACTCCTCTTCATCATCCTCATCTTCGGATGCTTCCCTTTCAAACTTAATGATGTGATCTTAATTAAGGCTCCAAAAAGTTCAAATACATTATTTTCAGAGGTTGAAAATTCAAGATCTCAACAATGCTTGAACAAGAAGTTAATAAGGACTTTTGACCTTTCAAGGTGTTTCCAATTCAATTGCTAATGAAGTTTACACTTCCCAAGCCATCGATATTAATTCCAAAGCCATTGGAAACACAAAAAGAATTAAATTCAACAAGTTGAAGGCAGCAAATACAAATGAAAGTGCAATCTGCCCAACTTGTTGTTTTTGCATTGTTTTGAGTTTTTGTGTTGTGTTTCTGCCTTGATTCACTAAAATTTCGTTTGGAAGCTCAAGAGTGCATTAAATGGATCATAAGTAAGTCAATACAAAGCTAAGGAAGCTCTAGGATCAAGCTAGGTTCATCCGGTCAAAGTTCACCCAAGCTTGGTCAACAATTATGGGCTATTTTTGTTCAAGGCAATTAATTTCGGTCAAGGCCTCTTGGAATGCTTAGAGGCAGATCAAAAGCCATTCAAAGAGTCAAGTAATGCATGGAAATCAAGGCTAGTCTTGGTCCAATTTTCTATGACTTCATTAGTTCTAAGAAAGCCTTAATTAGCCTTTTAAGTTTTCAAGACTTTACTTAAATGTTTTCTTGTTTTATGTAGCCTTTAGATTAGGGTTTTCTACCTATTTATATGTTGTAAAAAGGTCCAAAATATCAAGAATATGAGTTAATCAAATTTGTGAGAGTTTCTCTCTTTGGTTCCTTGTGAACGACTTGAACTTATCAAGCCTTCGTCTTGTGGCGTTCACCCCTTGACTTATCAACCTTCAATCCATAGTTTGTTGTGACGTCATTCTACCTATCCATCTAGCATACATGCTGTAGAACAATCCTAGGATCTCAACTCAGTATTGGGTTTCGTCCATTGCGGGGCGGAGTTCACATAATTTGGTATCAAAGCTAGTTCTAGTCCAGGTTTGCATATCATTTTATTTCTTTGTTTTTGACTTTCTTTTGGGTGTTCTTGATATCTTGGTTCATAGAAGTAGTGGGTTTTGTCAACTAGGTTTGGGCAAGGTTCCTACTCTTGGATTTTTGAGTTTAAGATATCCTATATTTTATCTTTCTTGTTCTTTTTCGTGCTAGACTCCATAAAAAAAATAGAAAAGGAAAAAAAAATTATCTTTGAAAAAAAAATAGAAAAAAGAGAAAAGATACTTGAAAAAAAAAACAAAACGATCCAAAGAAAAAAAAAGAAAAAGAAAAAGGAGTCTTGAAAATTTTAGTTTTGAAATATTTGTATCTTGTATACTATGCCATTGAGGTTCATTCTGCTATTATACAAGGTTAATATCTTTCCTTGTTGATTAATCTTGGGATAAAGTCTTGAAGTTGTTTTATTTCATGTGGGGATCTTTTTGCTAAATTTTGGGCAGTTTCTATTCCTAGAATTTTGAGATACATATTGGGCAGATCCTTGTGTGTTTCTTCATTAAATATTCATTGTGGTCATTGTATTTCTCATATAAAAATGTCCAATTTATGAGTCTTGATGATTTTTTTCACTATAAAGGGCTTGATTTGTTTGAGTAGTTTGATAAGAACCTTGAGATTTGGAGTGGAAAAAGGCTTGAGTGGTGAGACTAATAAAGATTAAAAGCCAAATTGAGTGATACATGAGGGAGAGTGAAACACGTAAGGGAGTGAGTGAGAATATACGTCTTTTGACAGATTTGACAACATGTCACCATATCAAAGAACCAATCCAATCAAGGAGGCTACACAACAAACCATTCCAAATGATCAAGTGCAAGCTTTGATGGGTGAAATGAGAAAGATAATGAAAGCTGAATTTGGTTCCATCAAAGAAAGTTTGGATAAGTTTGAAGAAAGGTCACCAAGGAGGCAGCCACAAAGTGATCCTATTCCAAGAAAAAAAGGCTGTTTTCAGTCATCATTGCAACAGAATATTAGAGATGGTGATAGTTCTTGTTGGAATGGCTTTAAGGAGAGATCATTATTATGGGGGCAGCCTCAAAGAATTCCTAATCTACAAAGAATGGAGAGCTTTCAAGCACAGCAAATAAAGATAGCAAATGAAGAATCTTATTTGAATAACCTTAATGAAAGAACATGGTGCAATACAACGAAATCAAGGAGACCATTGGAGCCAAGGAGAAATCACAAATTTGTCACACCTCCTAGTGATTGGGGAAGTTCATGTTGGGAAGATTGGAAGGTCACTTCCAAACCAATTAGTGTTTCAATGCCTAAGGATGAAAACAATTTGGTTCCTGGTATTAAAAGCAAAGTGGTGGAAATGAGGGCTGATTTTTTGCCAAAAATTGAATTGACACTTGCAAATGTCACAAAAAATTATGTACAAAGTGAACAAATTGAGTGCAAAAACAGTGAGGAAAAAACAAACTGAGAAAAGAGAAGAGAGGGCAAATTTGGTGAGCTTGGAGAGGAAAGATCTTGAGAGAGAAAAGCAAAAGAATATAAAAAGTGAGTTGAGTGAGAATTTGAGAGAAATTCAGAGAAAAAGCAAGAAAAGGAAAAGAATGATTTTACAAAAGAAAATGAAGAAAAGAGAGCATTAGTTGTTAGGCCAACTGTACTTATTCCTTTGCACAAGGACGATCTTGTTTTGGCTAACAAAGCTAATCCTTCTTTGTTTAGTTTTGATGTGTCTTATTTGCAGAAATTTTGTATTGAAGCATGCATTGATGTTCACTTCAAGATGGTGCCTTTACGATCAAAATTTCATATCTTAAGAGGCCATGAATTGTGTAATAGTGTTGTATCTTTGAATTCTGGTTTTGGGTTTTGAAAGAATGTCAATTACTTGTTGATTTCTTTATTTTGAGGAAGCATCCTTTGAATGCTAATTTTCTGAAAAAGGCATCTTGCATTGAATCAAATACTTCTCTTGGAAATTCTCATGAAGTGATTCAAGTGTGGAAAGATTGTGCTAAATTTTCATATGATGACTACTTTGGGCATATTGAGAGTTTATTTAGGGAGAATAAAGTTTTTGTGCCTATAAGTGAGTCACTTGCTAAAGGTACACATGAAGGTGAATTGGTTGGTCAGTTTGGCATGCTTAAGATTCTATGTGTTTTGCATGACTTAATTTCAATTCTTGAGTATTTGTGGTTTGCTGAATGCATCAAACAATATATGATGTTCTTGCATAGAGTGTGTGTTATGTCTTCTCATGGAAAGTATGGACAAAAAACAGATTTTCATGAATTTGATTATTGGTGTAAAGAAATGTTTCCAACTTTGTTCATTCCTTGTTACAATTCTGTTTGAATATCAATAAATTTGTTGATTTTAATGGTTATAATGATGGTGAGTTTTGTGAAGAAATTTGTTGGTATTGTGCTGAAATTTATGCTAACATCAAGAAAATGAATGAGAATCAAGCTTGGCAATCAAACATTAGAATTCATGGTGGATTTGACGTTGTTTTTGAATCTGAAATTGCCATTAATTGTCATTCTTCAATTTTGTTGAATAAAGTTTCCTTGCTTGAAGTTGCTGTTTTGAATTATAAGCATAGTGCTGAATTTGAGGAAGGATTTTTGCAATTGTTGTTTGAATTGGTTGTCTTTGACCCTGGAGTTTATGAGTGTGTTCACCTGCCAAGGGGATGGGATTTCATCAAAGGAAAACTGAAATTTCAATCAAGTGGAGATGGTCCCTTCCAAGAAAATGCATATTTGTTTTCTAACATTATTGGTGAATATTATGCTTGTGTCTATGTATATTTCTTGCAAATTTGTGATGATCAAATCCTAATAATCTTAATGAATCTGAAACAAGATAACTTAGGGTTCATAATAATTGTGTTTGATCCAGGGATTTATGTTACATTGTAATGGGAATTTTCAGCCTAGAAACATCATTTGCAGCCTTGGAAATTTAGTCTACCTCAATTCTTGAGAATGATTCATACTACACAAGTTGCCAACAACAAGGGTAAGAAGTTGTCATTACAATTATGATTGCTAATTTGTATTTTTTTTTGGTGTAGGTGTTTTAAGAACGTTCAAGGTGGATTCGAGGACGAATCATTTTTAAGATGAGGGGTATGATGTGATCTCAATCAAGGCTCCAAAAAGTTCAAATACATTATTTTCAGAGGTTGAAAATTCAAGATCTCAACAATGCTTGATCAAGAAGTTAATAAGGACTTTTGGCCTTTCAAGGTGTTTGCAATTCAATGCTAATGAAGTTTACACTTCCGAAGCCATCGATATTAATTCCCAAGCCATTGGAAACACAAAAAGAATTAAATTGAACAAGTTGAAGGCAGCAAATGCAAATGAAAGTGCAATCTGCCCAACTTGTTGTTTTTGTTGTTTTGAGTTTTTGTGTTGTGTTTCTGCCTTGATTCACTAGAATTTCGTTTGGAAGCTCAAGAGTTCATTAAATGGAGCATAAGTCAGCAAATACAAAGCTAAGGTAGCTCTAGGATCAAGCTAGGTTCATCCGGTCAAATTTCAGCCAAGCTTGGTCAACAATTGTGGGCTGTTTTGGTTCAAGGCAATTAATTTTGGTCAAGGCCTCTTGGAATGCTTAGAGGCAGATCAAAAGCCATTCAAAGAGTCAAGGAATGCAAGAAAATCAAGGCTGGTCTTGGTCCAATCTTCTATGACTTTATTAGTTCCAAGAAAGCCATAATTAGCCTTTTAACTTTCCAAGACTTTACTTAAATGTTTTCTTGTTTTATGTAACCTTTAGATTAGGGTTTTCTACCTATTTATATGTTGTAAAAACGTCCAAAATATTAAGAATATGAGTTAATCAAATTTGTGAGAGTTTCTCTCTTTGGTTCCTTGTGAACTACTTGAACTTATCAAGCCTTGGGCTTGTGGCGTTCACCCCTTGACTTATCAACCTTCATTCCATAGTTGGTTGTGGAGTATACCTATCCATCTAGCATACCTGCTGTAGAACGATCCTAGGATCTCAACTCGGTATTGCGTTTCGTCCATTGCTGGGAGGAGTTCATATCACTTAAGTTTCCTTGAGGTGGATCCTTTAGAGTTAGACTCCAAGCTATCAAGTCGGATGTTGATCTTTTGCAACATATTAAAAAGACCCTCATTGGCAAACTTTTGCTCAGCTTCGGATATAGGTTTAGAACCTTTGGGTGTTCTATCTCCTTCCTGCATTGTACCTGCAAGATTAGTAAAGAGATCGCAAGAATATAGAAATCCTCACGGGTTCCTCACAATTTGGGTGAGTAGATACTCTCCTC
Source organism: Ophiorrhiza pumila (assembly GCA_016586305.1). NCBI lineage: Eukaryota > Viridiplantae > Streptophyta > Magnoliopsida > Gentianales > Rubiaceae > Ophiorrhiza > Ophiorrhiza pumila. Next base: position 13,481,150 of record BLIW01000005.1, on the reverse strand, counting down.
TCTATTATGAAGGCTTTTCTCGTGTATACCCTATTCTAATACTCTCAAACTATAGAACTTACTATTTCAATGATTATAAGAACTTGTCTCAACCAAAGTATTCAACACCAAGATTCAAACAAGTTAAATCAGAGAAGTTTTAAGCAATTCACGTCACAAGAGTATTTAAGAACACGTGTGGATGCAACTTGATTAGCCTCAGCAACTAAAGAATTCAAAGAGTAGACAAAAGAAAACAAAAAGAAGGGCCTTGATTCTCTCTAGTCTGAATTAATGATGAGCAAGACATGTCAGTCCCAATATTGGTGATTTCCAAGCACAACTTAAGAACACTTAGTTCTTTCAAATGAAAAAAATAGAAAATAAATAAAATAAAGTCCGAATATATTTATATATATATATATATATTTTTGAATTGACCGTACTTTTTTTTTAATCGCTCTTTTTTTTTTACTTTCGGACGCCTGTTTCGGACGCTCTACCCCGTCCGAACCTAAACTTCTGGGAGCAAAATTTTTGTTCCAAGTTTCGGATGCTTGTTTCGGACAACCACCACCGTCCAAAACCTAAACTACTGGAAGGACGATTTTGAACTCAAGTTTCGGAAGCCTGTTTCGGATGACCCCCACCGACCGAACCTAAACTACTGGGAGCTCAACTTTTTCCCCAAGTTTCGGACGCTAGTTTCGGACGCCTGTCTTAGTTTCGGACGGCCGAAACTGTCACGGCAGGTTTAAAAACCCTAAAAATTTTTGACGAAACTTCAAGAAATTTTGACGAAACCCTAAAATTCTTTTTGACGTGTGACACAACAATGAAAACACAAGGAATCCAACACTATTAAGACAATCAAAGAGTGCAGAATTTAGACACCAAAGAACAACCGCAAGGATCGAAAGAAATCAGCAAGCAAGCAACACAACAAAAAAATGCAAAATCCGAGAGCAAGATCAACACGGTTTTTATCAGATTTTAGCACAAAATTGCATGCGGTTTTTGACGAAGTTTAAAGGCTGGACTATGACGACTTGAGACAACAATAAAGACACGAAATCAGCAACAAAAAGACTCCACCAAAAACTGCAGAAATTGACGCAACAAACAGCAATAAGAACGACGCAAAAGAAGGACAAAAAACCGAGAAGAACAAAACCTGATTTTTTTGATGAACAACCTTGGGCTTTGATACCAATTGATACGAATGGTCTTGGATTGAGTCCTCAACTACACGAAACCCACACCTTTGGATCGTTGTTGCACCAAGAATCACGAACAAGAAAACAATGACAATGCGGAATAACAAGAAAACACAAAGGATATTGAACGGGCAGAATTGATTGAAGGCAATCAAACCCACACGTTATTACAAAAAGAATCCAATCCAACTATGTAAATCAAGAGTTGAAAAGTTTTCAGTTTGGCTTGTTCTTTAAATCAAGAACGGGTAAGTTCGTCCTAAGGTCTTAGCTTAAGAATCACGGTTCTTATGAATATTCAACTTAAATCAATTGAACATTCACGTTTTTCCTACAAGCTTGTTGTTGAGTGAGTTCGTCGTGCAACCCAAACAAACAAATACCGTAACTCTAAATATGTAGCACTTGGAAGCAAGGGGTCGAATTCCACAGAGAGGGGGGTCTCGTTAAGAGTTCGTGTCTAGTATGTAGAGTAATGATAAATGCAACTAGGAAAAGAAAACAAGTGTAAATGCAACAAGAGTAAACCTACACTAAAGTCAACCTAATTGATCTAGGACTTTAGCTTCAAAATTAGGGAGTAGAAATCAAGTATATAAGTGTATCATTGGAATTTAGGACTAGGTTTCTCAATCATTTGTAGCATTGGTGATTCATGTGATAGCTTGAAGAATGTGGTTTAATGTTGTCTAGTGGAAATTTGGTGGCTAAGACTATAACCGGACCAAACTCAACCACAAGTAATAGATCAATCAAAGACAATCGATTCTATGTCATTGCAAATCCACAACTTCCAAGCCAAGCCCCCAACTAGGTTGTCAAGCTAGTATAGACTTGGTCTCCATATGCTTAGGGCTAAATCATGGAATAGACTCAATCAACATTATCATAGACAAAGAGGACTCTTCATCACAACATGCAATGGATTAATATTCTACTCACAACATGACCCAATTCTCACTTTCAAGACAAGGATATTGCACAAGAAATGTGACATTAAATTCAAGCATATGAAACATATAATCAAGCCCATAACATTTCATCACCATACAAACAAATTATCAAAAGCCCATAGCCTAATTCCAAAGACACCACACAATTTAGCCCATCATGACTAATTAGAGCAAACCCAAATGGTGGATTAAGCAATGAATTAGCAAGAGAGTTCTAGGAAAGAGACAACTCAAGATACGTGGTCTTCCCAAATGTTGATTCCAAGCTAAAGGTCCAAGCTTCCTTTTGATTTCCACTCCAATTAGCCAAAAGTTCATAGAATTCTATCCCAATAAATTGAACACCAAGAACACACACTAACAGGTGTGTTCTTATGAGCTATTGTTAATTGTGTCCTAAATACCTAACTTAGTGTTTAAGAAATCTTATATAGTTAGCAAAATGACTAAAAATCAATATTTACATACAGTACCCCGCTTATTCTAAAATAGGGGCCGAAATGCAATTTTTGAAAGTGTTGGTCCCGCAGCCACTATTTCAGGATTTTAGACAGCACACTTTGATGATAATGGGACGCGATTTTGAATGTATTCCGTGCATAACTGGGCGTTTTGGTCTTCATAAGAATTGTATCCCTGCCTCCTGGCTTTCTAATGCATCAAGAATCATTGAATTGGGAGGTCTGTAGCTCAAGATATGCACATTCTACCAAACTTTGGCAAAAGGCTCAACAATGCAAAACTCTAAATCAGCAATTATAAAGATGCCCCCGTTTCTCCTATTTGCACACAGAGTTAGAAGACAGTTAAAACATAAGAAATGAAGTACACTCAAAGAACTTTCCAGGACATCCAAGATTGCCTCATTTGGATTAGTATTGAAAGAGTTACACTCAAATGAAGTTTGACCTACATTCTGCCCAAACACTAAAACAAGCCTATTAACATGTTAGTGTTTTCTCAATGCATCATTTCCAACCTTTTCCAATTCTTTCCTTGTTCTTGAACCTCAAATACACACTTGACTCATTTAACATCATTTTTTGGTCTTTTTCACCATTTAAACACTTTCAATTTGCAAACCACCTTAATGCACAAAATTGCACAAAACATCACACATTTGCATAAAACACAAGACAAAAGCTAAGTGATTTAACACATATAAGTTGGTATAAAACCAACTTATCAAATTTCCCCACACTTGAACCTTTGCTTGCCCTCAAGCAAAGACACAACATCACACTTACACAACTCATGTTAATCACTCACATTCAAACCGTTACTCCTTTGTTTACTAAGTCTATCTCTAAGTTCATCAAAACATTTTTCACACAAAATCTCTAAGAGGTTCCCCTGTTCCAAATTTTTAGATTTCAACACACATTGTCAACCAAGGCACAACGAATAAAGACCAAAATGTCATACTTGTAAGTGTGTGCTGAGGAATACTGGCTTAGTGCTCTTCATGTATGCATAACCCTTTAATTCTATCTTACGATTCACTGCATATCAATCTCCTTATCCACACATAGGAACAAATAGCACACAAGATCAATGGCGCACATTGGTGCTTCTCTTAAATCATTTACATTCAAATTGCACTTTGGTGCTTTCTTTTGTCACACACATTGGTGTATGATTGCTTGGGTCTTGTGGCTCTTTTTCCCACTAGCTGCCTGGGTTTTGTGGCTTTTTTTTTCCAATTATGCTTGCCAAGAGTATTTCGGCTTTTCATTCCCAATTGCCAAAGGCTTTTTCTCCATATCCTTTCTTGTGTAACCATTAGTTCGTATATGTCTTTAAGGGACTTTATATGCAAGAACACTAGAATTCCAAGGAAATGCATACCAAAGAACAACTCAAACCGAATTACCTCCTATGTCATTGATTATCTTGCATGGCATATCTATCTTACTTTAACATCATGCCTTGGCCAACAAAACGTGCCAATTTCTTTCAAATTTAGAACTGGAAATGAAAAATATTTTCGCATGCATTAACATAAAAATTTGATGAACCAAAGGTTGAACATAGCAAAACAAAGGAACAAAGGTCAAAATGTAAAGTGATACTTCATCTCATTAAATTCATTGCCCACACTATCACTACACTTCTTTCATTTCATTTCACACGTTACCTTTTATTAGCACACTAACACTCCTAAAACTTAAAAGAACTAACCAACCAAAACAGCAACACTCAACACTTCACACATTCCATGGACAGTCACATTTTGCCACAGATCAACTATACAAAACTTGTGTTCTTAACATCACTTATTCACAAAAAATTTCAAAATTTACACAAAAAATTTTAAACTTACACAAAAATGAAAGACACGACATGTAACGGGAAATAATATGCAAACACTCAAATTTAACACAACAAAACTAAAAAGTAACATGCTTTGCATCACATAGCACAAAAAACTTCATGGACGAAAGAAAATAAGCATAAAATGTGCAAAAGACACAAACCAAAGCAAACATTCCCTCCCCCACACTTTAAACTCACATTGTCCTCAATGTAAGTCAAAGAATAAGGTAAAGAACTCCCTTTTTAGTAGGGAATGAACTCCAATGTTCGCTAAGTTGATTTGGCTTGCTCCTAGCTCCATACTTGTTGAAATGTCCTCCTTTTTTTTTCTTCATTCTTTTTGTGGCATCCTCTTGGAGTCCTTCAAAAGAATTCAACCTAATTCACTACAAAATAAGAAAATCAACAACTCAAAGCAAAGGAAAAATAACTAAAGTCAAAAGAAAAGAACAAGAGATTAGAAGTAGTTCTAGGTTTATTAGTCCCAAGCTAGACTTTATTGCTATTGTCATGGTTTGTTTCCTTGGAGTTCCTTCTTCCTCTTTGCTTTGTTCATTTTCCTCTCCATGCCAACACTATTACCATTTTCTTGTGATTCACTCATGGCCATCCAAATTTGCTTTGGCACTTTTCCCTTGTTAACGTATCTCCTTCGTTTTCTTTTCCTCTTTCGATGTTTGGGCTTTGGTATGAATGTGCCACTAGTCATTGGATGAATCCCTACCATGAAGCATTGACCTCCTCTATTAGGGTTCTTCTCTTCTTCACCAACCTTGAGAGTGATAGCTTGATCTTCAATCTTGAATGTTATTGTTCTACTTTGCGCCCTAATAGTTGCATCACCGGTAGCCAAAAATGGTCTCCCAAGTATAATGGCAATATCTCTATCCTACTCTACATCCAAAATCACAAAGTCTACCGGGAACACAAATTCATCAACGGTCACATAGACATCTTCAATTTTCCCAATTGGACTTACCAATGATCGATCGGCAAGTTGAAGATTTATCAAGGTAGGCCTAATTCTTTCCTTTAGCCCAACACTCAAAGCGGTTGAGAGGGGCATTAAACTAACTCCCGCTCCCAAATCACATAAGGCTTTAGGAAAATACCTTGTTTCGATCAAACATGGAATAGTAAAACTACCCGGATCTTTCAACTTCTTAGGCATCTCTCGTTTGATCAAACAACTACAAATCTCCGTCAAAGAGATCACCCCCTCACATTGAAGCCTCTCCTTGTTGGCAATGAGTTTCCTAAGGAACTTTGAATATTTTGGTATATTGCTCAAGAGCTCAACAAGGGGCACATTCACATTAATCTTTTCAAGCATTTTCACCCACCTAGCAAATTGTGCATCATGCTTAGTTCTTTTCACAAGCCTAGAAGGATATGGAGGACATGGAAAATCATTCTCAAATTCAAGAGAGTTGGGACCTTCCTTCATAGTCTCCATCAATTCCGGTTCAAACTCCAACTCTTCTCCTTTAATGGCCACATCTTCCACATTATCTTTTTCACCACTTTTCCTCTTTCTCTCACTCGTGGTTTCAACTTTCTTTCCACTTCTCAAGTAGATGGCATTACATTGATCTTCAACATCTTGGCTAGGTAAAGAGTTACTAGAGGTAATCTCTTGAGGTTTACTTTGGGTAACTTGGGCTAATTGCCCCAATTGATCTCGCATACTCCTTACCATAGCTTCAAGGTTCATGATGCTTATATCATTTTGATTCAACCTTTGCTCCATTAACTCTATCCTTGTGACAATCTTATCCAAGATGTTACAAAACATTTCCTCAACCATAGGCTTCTTCTCTTCTTACTTCAAATGTGGAACCTCCTTTTGAGATTGTCTCTCAAAGTTGCTCCCAAGATGCCTATGATTTCCCGATTCCAAATTTTCCCCATAGAGTGAAATAACATCCCGTTCTATTGCTCCTTGTTGTGTCTTTTGTGGAGAGATTCTAGTCTTTGGCCAAAATTCCTCTTCTTCGGCCATGCGTGTCAAGAGATCTTCAACTCCTTGAATGGACATGGATGATAAAGAGCCCCCCGCACTCATTCTCACCTCTCTCATAGTATCATAAGTCAACCCTTTGCAAAACACATGAAGGTGTCTTCCATTATCAAAACCATGATTTGGGCATCTCCTCAACATCTCTCCAAACCTTTCCCAAGCTTTACCAAGAGATTCTCCTTCATCTTGACAAAACATAAAGATTTCCATCCTCAACTTCTCAACCTTGCTAGGGGGAAAGAATTTCATGATAAACCACCTTCTTTGCTCCTCAAATGTTGCCAAAGAAGAGGCTCTCAATGCCTTGTACCATATTTTTGCTTTCCATTCCACGGAAAATGGAAAGAGAATTCTTCTCACCGCATCTCGAGAAACTCCTATCATAAATGTGTTGCATATATGGAGAAAATCTTCAATATGGTCATAAGGATCTTCATTCTCAAAACCTTGGAAAACAACCTTCTCCTGAATCAAACATATGAGATCGGGAGGAATGAGGAAGCTTTCAACATCAAGTTCACACAAGTTATTACGATCTACAAATCGAGGCTCATATAGCTCCCCAAACGTTCTTGGACGTTGTTCATCATGGGTAGCCATCTTTTCTAAGATTGAACCTTAACACAAAAAGGAATCCTCAAGTGCCTCCAAATTAACATACAATAGCCACAAAACAATAACAAGTAAAAATACACCAAAGAAAAAGAGAAAGTAAAACACCAAACTATATAATCACAAGATTCGAAAGACTACAAAACACAAAACGAGTAAAATGGACTAAATGTAAAATAGCAAGTCAAAAACGAAAACAAGATAATAAAAAAAATTCAAGACAACACAAAATGCGAAAACTATGCACAAATGAAAAACACAAAAAAATATGCAAGCTACTCAAAATACCAAACACTAATCTAAACACAAATAGCCCCTCCCCGGTAACGGCGCCATTTTGTTGAGTGAGTTCGTCGTGCAACCCAAACAAACAAATACCCTAACTGATAAGTTGGTTTTATACCAACTTAAATGTCTTAATTCACTTGGTTTTTGACTTGTTGTTCATAAGTTAGTGCAATGATTTGTTTGTTGTGGTGCATTTATGTGGTTGGTAATTGGTTGTACTAAAATGGTTAAAAGAGACAAAAAATGATGATGAACTTAGGCAATTGTGTGCTTGATGTTAATTGGTAAGGTTGAGAGGTCAAAACAATTAGGAAATGGATGAAACCGAAAATGCACAATTGGTTATTTTAGGGTTTTGGCAGCTTTGGTTGGTGAAATTCATCTGGGCATAACTTTCTTGATACTAATCCAATTGGTGAGTTCTTTGGTGTTCTGAAAAGCTCTTTGAATGCACTACATTCCTTATGTTTTAACTATTTTCTAATTGTGTGTGCAAGGCTATGAAAAATGAGGTTCTCTTCGGAATACCATTCATTAGGGTTTTAGGGTGTTTTAGGGTTTTTTAGGGTTTTATCTGCCTGCCACGGTTTGGTGTTTTGATGATAACTTGAGTTTTAGGCATCCAATGGTGTTGTTCCATGCACCATTAAAAAGCTAAGAGGAAGATCTAGAACTTTTAAGTTCACCACCAAATCAGAATCAGAGGCTAAGACACACTTATTTGGAATGAAAATAGGGTGTTGTGTTGGAATGGATACTTTGCCAACATTGTGTGCCAATTCGGCCAACCATTGTGCCAAGACCTTGCCAAGACCTTGCCGAGCTTTGCCAAACCAATGTGCCAAAACCATTGTGTCATGACCTTGCCAAGAACTTGCCAAGCCTTGCCAATCAATCTTGCCAAACCATGCCAACTTGACAACACTTATGCACAACCTTATGCATTAGTCTTGCCATAACTTTGCCATGAGACTCATGTCACACATTTGCACCTTGGCACACCACTCATGTTGCAAAATGAACTTCACAAACCAATGCACACAACTTGGTATAGGAAGAGCTAAGCAGCCAAAAACAAGAAGAATTTGGCCTACAACATGTCGTAGGTCAAACTCAAGAAGACAAAAAAATGGCCTACGACATATCGTAGGCCATTTCTTGGAGATGATTTTTTGCCCACGACATGAATGTGGTGATAAAATTTTGGCCTACGACATGTCGTAGGCCAATTCTGGAACATGAACTTTTTGCCTCCGACATGTCGTAGGCTAATTGTTAGGAAGGTTGTGGAAAAATGGTAAAGTGTTGAAGTGTGTTTCATGGATTTTAAGCTTTGTCACACTTACGTAGTTTGGTCATAACTTTCTCGTTTTAGCTCCAAATTGGTTGATTTTGATGCCTATGGATAGCTAAGACAAAGTGTTACAATTTTCATGTTTTAAGGTTTGCTTAATTCACAGTGCATCATGATCAAATATTGGTGGGAAGTTGCTGCCATGAAATACTTTGTGGTTGAGTTTCTTAAAAATTGGCTAAGTGCTGAAATTTCTGATTTCTGAAATTCTAGGCAGCTGAAGGCGTGGTTGTCTGTGGCACGAAGGCGTGAATCTTTAAAGGCTGATCTCCTTGGAAGCTCGCGGAGTCGCTGAAGGCGTGAATAGTCCAGGCTTGAAGGCGTGGTTCGACTCTGATTTCTTCACTTGGAAGTCCGGGCAATGAAAGCGCTACATCCAAGGACTGAAGGCGTGTGGCTCGTGGCTGAGGTTGATGAAGGCGCTGGAAATTAACACCAAAGGTGCTGGAGTGTTGAATACTTTTTCAAACTTGGAATTTTTGACATTTTTTGGCTGATTTTTAGTTCCTTCCCTTAAGGACACTTTTGTAATATTTGATACATTCTACGTTGCGTATTAGTTACATTTTCCCAACTCTATATATAGGGAAGGTAGCTAACATGTAAAAAGGAGAAAAATTATTGAGTACTCACATTTAACCGACTTTTGATTTTAAAGAGCGGGAATTCTCATTTTCTCTCTCTTGATCTACTTTCTCTCACTAAACATTTCTTCTCCGATCTCAACTCCGATTGTGACTTTGGACTGGATTCCTCTTTCTTATTCTCAATTGACAAACGAATCAACAATTCTCTCGATTTAATCGGTAAATTCTTCCAATTAAGTGAGAATGAGCTTATCAATGTGGAATTTGTTGATTTTGAAATGAGAAAGATGTTTTCTGGCTAAATCTATGATATCTCAGGATTCTTAATGGATGAATACGTGTTTTAGTAGATTGTATGCTATGCAATTGATCTAATTGTTGAGTATTGAAATCACATTTAAATTGAGCATGAACAAATGTTGAATTTCATAATTCCTAGCTATTTTTGAATGGATCAAGCTTCAATTGTGGTCGACATGCTAAATTGAGGAGTGATTCATCAAAGTTAACGAAGTTACATGAATTGAGAACTAAATTGTGATTGTTTAAGTCTTTGCACTTGTTTTCTGTAATCAAATCAATTCTGAGACTCAGGCCTCGCTATACGAAGTGTTAATGAATTGAAACATTAGGAAAAGTGTTAAAGAAGCTTTCTATGTTAACAACGATGATATGTAAACCCTAGGATGGACCTCGCCATGGGAATTCTTAGGACTTTGCATGTTAGAGTAGTTAGCTTGGAAAGTTGAGACTTTGCGGAACTTATATGATACGAACCCAGAAAGCCTATTATTTGGGTGGTCAATAAGCAAGTGGTTCGTGATATTCATTCCATTAATTTGTGATGAATCATATAGTTGGAGGCCTGGAATAAAGTCGAAATCACAGTTCCTAAATGTTCCATGGAGGTTTGTTGCTTCACGACATTTAAGGTGTTGCCACCATGGAAATTACATTGTTGAGGACTTATGCCACAGTTCGATTCGAAGAGCATCATGGTGAAATTGGCACGTGAAGATGACGCTGCTTGCTGGACTGGCGGGAATTCCGTTTTTTTAGTTTTGTTTCCATTTGTTAAGTCTTAGGATTTATTTTTGAGTTGTAATAATTAAGTCCATTAAACATTTACTTATGGGCTTAAGTCTTTGTGTTTTTAATTATGGGCTAAGTAATTACTTGATCCAATTATCTTGCATGATAATTAGGAAAGTAATCTCCTACTTTTTAGGAGTTTTTAGGAAAGTAATCTTAAGAGGCAAAAACGTGTTTGTCTTCTTAGTTTAGGAAAGTAGTTAAGTTCCTAGTGTTTCATTACAATTAGGAAGTTTCCTAAACTAGCATTAGGGTTTTCGTTTTAGGAAAGTTGGCCAATATCCCACATTGGGAAAATACCAACACTTAATACTTTTTGTAGCCTATATAAAGGCATTCCTTTTGACGTTTTATAGATAAGTTGGATGAATGAAAAGTTTTAGCTTTGCTAAAGTATTGTCTATGCTCTCTGAGTTGACAAAAACCTTTAAGAAGATTTACTTCTTAATTGTACGAAATTAGCCATAGCGTGACCTATAGGTGAATTTCGAACCTGTTCTTTATTTAAAGAACAAGCCAAAATAACTAGTTTAGCTCATGAATTTTCATGTGTTGAATCAAGTTCTTTTGTATTAAAACGTGGGGTTTGATCTACTTCAACACTTGGCGTTTTTCCTTTGAATTCCTTCCGCCCAAAATTCTATTTTGTTGTGTTTGTTCTAACGTTTTTGTGCAGCAACGATCCGAAGGTTGTGGATTTCGTGTGGTCAAGGACATCCATCCAAGGCCATTCGTATCAATTGGTATCAGAGCATAGGTTGTTGCATAAAATTCAGGTTTTACTCGTAGGTAAATTTTCGTTTTTTTCGGTCAGGGCAATATTTTTTTGCTCATATCTTATTCGTTTGGAGTCGAAATCGAGTTCCGTTTTTTGCGTTGTGATCCTTGTTTCATCTAGTTACTGGGACGAAGTTTTTTATGTTCAAAAAGTGTCATCCAAAAATCAAAAAAAAATCAGTCTTATTTTAGTCTTTATTTTGTCCCGGGCAAATATCAGATTGACTATAACTTTTTCGTTTTAACTCGGAATTTGATTCTGCTTTTTGCAGTGTGTTCCTTGTTTTAAATACTATTAGGGATGAAATTTATTTGGTCCATTCCAGCCCAGAAAATATTCGTGAAAAAAACAAAGATTCTTTGAGTTTTCTTTGCAATTTTTTTTTTTTTTTTTGTGTCGTCAAGTTTCAATCTTTTGATTGTTCTTGATTCTTTGTGTCTTCTTAAATCATATTCTTGAGTCTAGTCAAATTTTTTTCCAACAAACATATACCTCTATTCATCAATTATGGCTTTTCAAAGTAAAAGGTATCAAAGGGAACTACGATCTATTGCGAAAGATTTAGAGGAGATTATGGTGATGTTTCAAGAAAAAATTCGAATTGAAGAACAGCAGAAAAAAGCCATTGAGGAAAGCACATTGGTAAAACCAACTTCTTTACCTACTCCCAAAGTTCGTGTTGTTAAATGCTTGAGGTGTTTAGGAGTTGGGCATAGTGCAATCCAATGCCCTCATTGGTATGATGAGCCGAAGGATGAACTTCTAGTGGATCTTCAACCATTAAACATGGAAAATGTGTGTGATGAGGTAAAGAATTCATCTTTTCCTTTAAATTGTCTTGGAGATATAGCACCTTTGGAGGTTGATATGGTTCAAATTGATAATGTCATGGCGGATCCAATTCCAGAAGATGTGATAATTCCAATTATTCCAATTGAAGAAACTTCTCAAACATATTTGTTTTCTTTTGATGTATTGAATATTGTAAATATGTGTGAGAATATAATACCCAATGATGAACATATAAAAAGTGAGGTTGTTGTTGTAAGTGGAAAAAACCTAGAAGTGAATCTTGATGAAAAAGGCAAAGAAGAGATATCAAATCCCGTTGGAGATATTGTTGTATTTGGTTCTTCTTGTTGTCTAACAGATCATGTAGGTTATGATTTACTTGGTGTCACAACAATCGTTCAAGATTCGAGGTCGAATCTTCTCCAAGAAAGGGAGTATGATACGAACCCAGAAAGCCTATTATTTGGGTGGTCAATAAGCAAGTGGTTCGTGATATTCATTCCATTAATTTGTGATGAATCATATAGTTGGAGGCCTGGAATAAAGTCGAAATCACAGTTCCTAAATGTTCCATGGAGGTTTGTTGCTTCACGACATTTAAGGTGTTGCCACCATGGAAATTACATTGTTGAGGACTTATGCCACAGTTCGATTCGAAGAGCATCATGGTGAAATTGGCACGTGAAGATGACGCTGCTTGCTGGACTGGCGGGAATTCCGTTTTTTTAGTTTTGTTTCCATTTGTTAAGTCTTAGGATTTATTTTTGAGTTGTAATAATTAAGTCCATTAAACATTTACTTATGGGCTTAAGTCTTTGTGTTTTTAATTATGGGCTAAGTAATTACTTGATCCAATTATCTTGCATGATAATTAGGAAAGTAATCTCCTACTTTTTAGGAGTTTTTAGGAAAGTAATCTTAAGAGGCAAAAACGTGTTTGTCTTCTTAGTTTAGGAAAGTAGTTAAGTTCCTAGTGTTTCATTACAATTAGGAAGTTTCCTAAACTAGCATTAGGGTTTTCGTTTTAGGAAAGTTGGCCAATATCCCACATTGGGAAAATACCAACTCTTAATACTTTTTGTAGCCTATATAAAGGCATTCCTTTTGACGTTTTATAGATAAGTTGGATGAATGAAAAGTTTTAGCTTTGCTAAAGTATTGTCTATGCTCTCTGAGTTGACAAAAACCTTTAAGAAGATTTACTTCTTAATTGTACGAAATTAGCCATAGCGTGACCTATAGGTGAATTTCGAACCTGTTCTTTATTTAAAGAACAAGCCAAAATAACTAGTTTAGCTCATGAATTTTCATGTGTTGAATCAAGTTCTTTTGTATTAAAACGTGGGGTTTGATCTACTTCAACACTTGGCGTTTTTCCTTTGAATTCCTTCCGCCCAAAATTCTATTTTGTTGTGTTTGTTCTAACGTTTTTGTGCAGCAACGATCCGAAGGTTGTGGATTTCGTGTGGTCAAGGACATCCATCCAAGGCCATTCGTATCATTATACCACCATTCTCAGGCCTCGCCATTGGAGAGGATGGTGATTTGGGGGTACAAGCAGTGGTGTGGTCGCCATGCTGGCCACAGCTTGGACTTCTAGGCAATTTAGGTCTCCATTGCATTTAATTGTTTACTGATTGCATAGCATAGATTTACTAAGCCTGAGTTCATCCAATACAAGAATCCTGAGATATTTGTTTCATCCTTGCTTGTTGCTATATTTTGCATCTTTGTTTTCGTTCTTTTGTGTTGAATTTTCCTTTTTCTAGTCCTTAAATTCCGAGACTAAGACTTTTAGAACAATTTTATTCAATTTTCTTGACCTACGCCTTCCCTGTGGATACGATCCCTACTTACGCTACTACATTAGTGTTTAGCATAAAATTGAGCTGATACGACTTTAGGCCATCAATTTTTGGCGCCGTTGCCGGGGAAGGCAATCAGTTCTGGAATTTGTTGACTATGTTGTTCTGTTCTTAGTGGTGTGCTTTATTGCTTTGATTTAGTTATCTTGTTTCTTTACTGTGTGTGATTCTGTTGCTTTTACCATCTTGTATTGGTTTGGTTTACAGATTGATCTGGTTGTTCTCTTGATATCGTTTGCTGTTCCTGTTTGTGTATGCCCAGGTCTGTAAGATCTAGAGGAAAACCTGAATTTGACTTGGACCTTGAATTGGAAAGAACTTTAAGGAATCAAGCAAAACAAAGAGCTATGGCTGCACAAGGAGTACAAGCACCCAAGTTCGGGGACCATTATGCAGTGAATTTTGACAATCGATTTGGTCATCAGGACATCGACGTGGAAAGTTACCACATTCCTCCACAAATAGTCTCGATGATTACCCAGGGCCAATTCTTCCAAGGTCTTGACAACGAGGATCCTAATGATCACCTTGATTGGTTTCTCGGGTTATGTAGCACTTTGTTCCCTTTATCTCTGCGTGGAAAGGCTAAACATTGGTTCAAGAGTATTGGGGGAGCAAATGCTGGAATGTCATTTGATGATCTACAGAAAAGGTTCTTGTCTAAGTACTTCCCTCCAGCTAAGCTTGAAAAGATAAGGTTGGAAATTATGAATTTCTAACAACAAGACAGTGAGTCATTTCGAGAAGCTTGGGAGAGATTCAACGATTTGATTAGGCAATGCCCCAATCATGACTTGGGCGAAATTAGGGAGCTAAATACTTTCTTCAAAGGTCTAACTCCTGAATCATCTTTAATGGTTAAAGCTTGTGCTAATGGAGCACTAAAAGACAAATCTGTGACTGAAGTGCGTGAACTTTTTAACCAAATAGCTGAGGATGAATACCTTTTTCCAGAGACTAGAAAGCCACATGTCAGGAGACAAAGAGGAGTTCTTGATGTGGATGAGGAGACTTCACTTAGTGCTAAGTTTGAAGCATTGGCCAAGCAGGTGCAGACTTTAAAGGCGACTCAAACAAAAGCCCCGGTACTTTCATGTGGACTATGCAAGGGAGAACACCACACGGATGAATGTGCAATCACTACTGAATCCATTCAGTATGTGAACAGTTACAGTAACAAACCCCAATATGGTGGGAACTATTCTGGGGGCAATTATAATGGAGGTAACAGACAATATGGTGGAAACCAAGGCAATTGGAATCAACAGCAGAACATAGGAGGAAATTACTATCAAGGTAATGACTCAAGGAGAGCAATGAATCAACCACCTCCTGGTTTTGATAATCAGGCGAGCACATTAGAACAAAAGAAGCCAAATGTGGAGGATAGGTTTCAAAAGCTGATGGAAAAGATGGATAAGAACGAACAGAGATTTGGAGGTTTGGAGTCCACTGTGAAGCATCACGAAGCCATTTTGAAGAATATCGAGATGCAACTTGGTCAGCTTGCTAATGCTGTACACCAGAGGCCAAAAGGAGCTCTTCCTAGTGACACAGTACCAAATCCCAAGGGGAGAGAAGCATGCAATGCTATTACTTTGAGGAATGGAAAATTGTTGCCTAGAAGCAAACCTGTAGAAGACAAGAATGATGATGTAGAAGAGGACCAAAAAGATGAAGTTGGGATAGATGTGGAACTTGAGAAGAATGGTGAGCAGGAAGCAAATAAGTCTGAGAAGAAGGAAATACCAGAAAGGGTGGGAAATGAAATCACCAAAAATTCAAATCCTTATAACTTCCCGGATTATGCTCCAAAAGCTCCATTTCCAGAGAGGAAGAAACCTCCACCTAAAAAGGGACCTCAATTCAATCGTTTCTTGGATATGATCAAACAAGTGAATGTCAATGTTCCTTTGTTGGATTTGGTTACAGCCATGCCCAAATATGCTAAATATTTAAAGGATCTCATTTCAAATAAGGAGCAAATCTTGAGATGTTAAGTTCCAATGATGCTATCTGAGTGCAGTCAAGCATGGATGGTTCACAAGATTGGAACCAGATATTTTGCAAAGGCCCTCTGTGACCTTGGAGCTGGAATCAACTTGATGCCATTATCCATTGCAATAAATGTGGGTTTGAGTGGAAGGATTCGACCAGTTGCAGTGACACTACAATTGGCAGATAGATCCTTAGTGACTCCTACAGGCTTGGTGGAGGATGTGTTGGTAAGTATTGACAAATTTACCTTGCCTGTTGATTTCATTATACTTGATACGGAAGAGGACCCTGAGGTTCCTCTCATTTTTGGTAGACCTTTTCTAGCTACTGGTGATGCTTTGATTGGTGTGAAAAACAAGACAGTCACGTTTAGGATTAACAATGAGGAAGTGGTTTTTGATGTAAACTATGCTATGAAGCAACCTCTAAATATGGAGTCTTGTTTTGCTATCAAAGCTATAACATGTTCTTCTTTGAGTAATATGAACAACATGCATGATTTTTCTATTGTTGATGAGTTAAGTGTTTGTGAGGATAATTTTGATGAACTTGATTTAGATGATGAGGATAAGAAAATTCTTTCTGAAATTGAAGATTTCATTGAATGTTGTTATTTGGAAGAGTCAATTTGTGAATTGCAAAATGATGTGGTGGAAGTTAAAATGCATGAAACTGTAGGGGAACATGATCATGAACCTACTGTTTTGGCTAACGAAAATTTTACTCCCACTGAGGTGAGGACTAGTGAGAATTTGTGCAGGAATGATAAGCTTTTACCTTCCATTGTGGTGGCACCAAAGTTGGAATTGAAACCACTTCCACCTTATCTCAAATATGCTTTCTTGGGAGAAAATGAGACATTGCCAGTTGTTATATCTTCAAAGCTTGAAGGTTGGCAAGAGGAGAAGCTTTTGGAAGTTTTGAGGAAACATAAGTTGCCTATTGGATGGACAATTACTGATATAAAAGGCATAAGTCCAGGTTTATGTATGCACAAGATTTTGCTTGAGGAAAATGCTGTGCCAGTACGGGATAGATAGAGAAGATTAAATCCCCAGATGATGGAAGTTGTGAAGAAAGCCATCAAATTGCTTGACTTTGGGATGATTTTTCCAATTTCAGACAGCGAGTGGGTTAGTCCAGTCCAGTGCGTCCCTAAGAAAGGAGGGGTGACGGTTATAAAAAATGAGGCTAATGAACTCCTGGCAACAAGAGTGGTGAATGTTTGGCGAGTTTGCATAGATTACAGGAAGCTAAATAAGGCAACTAGAAAGGACCATTTCCCTCTTCCATTCTTGGAACAATTGTTGGATAGAATTGCTGGCTACCTTTTCTACTATTTTCTGGACGGATATTCTGGGTATAATCAGATTGCAATTGATCCCAAGGACCAGGATAAGACAACTTTCACTTGTCCTTTTGGCATATTTGCTTATAAAAGAATGCCATTTGGTCTTTGCAACGCCCCAGCTACCTTTCAGAGGTGTATGATGGCAATATTCCATGACATGGTGGAATCAATAATTGAAATATTCATGGATGATTTTTCTGTTTTTGGTATGACATTCGATGGTTGTTTGGAGAACTTGGCAAAGGTTTTGAAGAGGTGTGAAGAAACGAACCTTGTGTTTAACTGGGAAAAATGTCAATTCATGGTTCAAGAAGGAATTGTGTTAGGCCATAAAATTTCTCATGCTGGGATGGAGGTAGATCGAGCTAAGGTAGATGTCATTGCAAAACTTCATCCACCTACCAATGTTAAGGGTATCAGAAGCTTTCTTGGACATGCTGGGTTTTATAGAAGGTTTATTAAGGATTTTTCAAAGATAGCCAGACCTTTGTGCAGTCTCTTAGAAAAAGATGTTAAGTTTGAGTTTGGAACAGAATGTGTTGAGGCGTTTGAAACTTTGAAAACGAAATTGGTGGAAGCCACCGTGATAGTCACTCCCCATTGGGGTGAACCCTTTGAAATTATGTGTGATGCCAGTGATTATGCATTAGGAGCTGTCTTAGGCTAGAGAAGGGACAAAGTGTTTCACACTATCTATTATGCTAGCAGGCTATTGAATGAGGCCCAAATGAATTATACAACCACTGAAAAGGAAATGCTAGCAGTGGTCTTTGCATTTGATAAATTCCGTGCTTACCTTTTGGGATCAAAAGTCATTGTTCATACGGACCATGCCGCATTGAAGTATCTGCTTGCAAAGAAGGAAGCAAAACCACGTTTGATTAGATGGGTTTTGTTGCTCCAGGAATTTGATGTGGAGATTAAAGATAGGAAAGGCTCAGAAAATGTTGTCGCAGATCACTTGTCAAGATTGGAATCTCAAGAGCAAGATTCACCTGACATTTCGGTTAAAGAACACTTCCCTGATGAGCAGGTGTTCAAAGTGGGTGAACAAGCACTGCTTTGGTACGCTGAGATTGCCAATTTTATGGTTGCTGGCCAGATTCCATCTTATTATTCCAGTGACCAGAAGAAAAGATTGAGAAGTGATGCTAAGTATTACTTTTGGGAAGACAAGTCTTTATATAAAATCTGTAGTGATCAAGTGATAAGAAAGTATGTCAAGGAAGAAGAAAAGGAGGACATCTTAAAGGCATGCCATGAAGGACCCTGTGATGGTCATTTTGGATCAACTAGGACAGGCTTCAAAATCTTCCAATGTGGGTTCTATTGGCCACATATCTTCATGGATGCCAGAATTTGGGTTGGAAAATGTGATCGATGTCAATGAACTGGCAACATCTCTTCCAGAAATGAGATGCCCTTGAACAACATCTTGGAAGTAGAAATTTTTGATGTCTGGGGAATTGATTTCATTGGGCCTTTCCCTAAATCAAGAGGTATGGAGTACATTCTGTTGGCAGTGGATTATGTTTCTAAATGGGTGGAAGCTGTGGCTTTAGCTCGTAACGATGCCAAAAGTGTAACTGCTTTCTTGAAGAAATACATTTTTAACAGGTTTGGAACACCCAGGGCTATAATAAGTGATGGAGGGACTCATTTCTGTAACAAGCTCTTTGAATCTTTGTTGGCTAGATATGGTGTTACTCACAAAGTTTCAACAGCTTACCATTCACAAACTTCTGGTCAAGCTGAAATTTTCAATCGGGAGATCAAGAGGGTTCTTGAAAAAGTGGTAAATCCAGGCAGGAAGGATTGGTCTTTGAAGCTAGATGATGCATTGTGGGCATACAGAACAGCTTACAAAACCCCAATTGGAGCTTCTCCTTTTCGATTGGTTTTTGGTAAAGAATGTCACTTGCCAGTGGAACTTGAACATAAGGCGTATTGGGCAATTCAAACCTTGAACATGAACCTGTCTGAGGCTCAATCAAAAAGAATGTTGGAGTTGAATGAACTGGATGAATTCAGATTCAATGCATACATGAGTGCCAAGTTGTACAAGAAAATGACTAAAAGAATCCATGATGCAAAGCTTCAATCCAAGATCTTTGTTCCAGGGCAATTGGTATTGCTTTTTAACTCTAAACTCAGATTGTTTCCTGGAAAATTGAAATCGAGGTGGAGTGGTCCTTTTAGAGTGGTTGATGTAAAACCTTATGGGACAATTGAAATCAAGAATGACAAGAATGACAATGTGTGGAAAGTGAATGGCCATCGTCTCAAGCCGTACTTAACTTCTCAGGACAAGGATAGCACTAATGTGGCACGAGATCCACATGAGCTATACTTAGATGATCCCATCATCTCAAATTGAGCTATGATGCACGGTCGGGCTGTGACTTTAAACCAAGCGCTCCTTGGAGGCAACCCTGATTTTCTTCCTTTGTTTTATTTGTTGTGATTTCTTTTCTTTGTTAATCCTAGTTTGAGTAGTATTGAGTAGCAAATTATGGCACAATCTCATAACATCACTTGGGTATATTTTTTGTAGAATCTCAGAAGGATGTTGGGCATTATTGATAGAAGCAGGGAGTACAATTTCTCTTTTCCATCCATGTGAGGTACAATGAGTCTACATTATTTACAACTAAGATACCAACTTTGATGGTAAGAATTGTTGTTCATTCATGCATAATTGGTTAATCCGTGACCGTGCCTGCATGACTGGTTTGGATGGTTTCAATTATTGAGAAGAAAGGACATCAAGCTATGACCTGTCATTCACATGTGTTTGTTGGATAGTGAGGGTGTCATAGATATAAATTGCACATCTTCGTGTTACATGCTCATTCCTTTTCTCTCTATTGTGCTTCCCTTGCTAATCATTTTTCATCTTCAAAGTATGGATTTCTATTCTCCCCACCAGAATCCTTTTGAATATGCTATCTTTAGTGAAGATTCTGGAACCACATCTTCTCCTTCTTCATCTTCTTCAGCTGATGAGGAGATGGTAATTGATTTTGAGCCAGCTTCTTGTCCACATTTTGTTAATGCTTCTGCTGAAAACTTTTATGATGGCTTTACTAATAGATCAGTTAGGATTGAGCGACCATTTCAGGAGCCTTCTAGGAGATTGAGGATGAGATCTTTAGACAGTCGTGGTCTCATTTTGCTAGAGCCTCAATTGTGGTGAATATGGACATAGTTAGGGAATTTTATGCTAATTCCCGAGCTAGTGGTGTTCATTCCGTGTTCGTGAGAGGAGAGTATTTGAGGGTCACCCGCCATAGTATTAATAGGCTTTATCTTCTTGATGACTTTTCTCGTAACACATATTGTAGGTTGTTAAGAGCTGAGAATACCGATCATTTGTTGGCTTCAGTAACTTTACCTGGTGCTACATGGGTGAGGAATGATCGACAAGAGGCTTTATATGTGCCTACTAGTGAACTCACAGCCGAGGCCAAAATATGGTTAATGTTTATCAATTCCAGGATTCTTCCTACTAACCGTACCAATATAGCATCTAGGGAACGAGTACTGTTGATTTATGCTATTTTACATGATTTCTCTATTGATGTTGGGAAGTTGATCTTAGAGTTTATCAGGTGGGCACAGAGAAGTGAGTTCGCACCGATGTATTTTCCAGCTCTGATAACGGCTATGGCTAGTAGCAAGGGAGTTGATATCACGTCAAATGCTAATCCTCAAAACCCTGAAGGACTTCTGGGACCTCCTCAATGGCCTGTGTTACAAGAGGAAGAAAGAAGTGCAAGATTGTCTCGTGATTTATGAAACGTGGATGGTCAGGTTCCTTTGTTCTTGATTGTTTCATTTTGTTTCACGGGGACCGTGTCGTAGGCAAGTGTGGGGGAAGGCTTCGCCAAGATATCTTGATTTTTTTTACATTCTGAATATGTATGGTTACCATGATGATGGTTAAGGAGATTGTTTGTCATAATGGAGTTGAGTATAGTATTATAGTGTAGTATTTTGTTATTATGTTTAGCATGTTACATTTGGCTCCTGTAAGGTTTGAATATTGTGTGCGATTGTGTGCTAGTTTTAGTGTGAATTTTTGATGAGTTGTTGGTGTAAATATTTTTGTGTGATTGTTACAATTTTTGATTCATGGTTTCGATTTCAACTTCACACACTTGCATTGATGATAAGGATATCTGCAATTCTGAATATATCTGATCATGACTTTAATTTTCTGAAAAGCTGACAATTTGAGAGCATGATTGAGAAGCGTTCGGCAAAAGAAATAGTTGCAAGCATTAAAGTAAGATGGTTCCATTTAAATCGTAAAGCTTTTAGGTGATGGGGTTGTTGCTTTGAATGATATGAATGCTTTAGACTTGTCTTGTATTCATGTTGTGCAAGGTGAGTTGACCGAATTGAGTGCATGCAATAATGTTGATGTTGTAGTCTTGTGAGGAGTGAATGGCATAAGAATTGGTAACAGCTGAGAAGTTCACATGACTTGGATATCAATGGGGTCCCACATGTTGAATGACTTGCTTGTTTGTAGTGTTTGGTGGGGAATGTAAATGTGGATGGTTCACATGACCGAAGTGTTTGCTTGTCTAGGAGTGGCAAGTTGTCTTCACTTTACGTTTTGGTGGGTTTCATTGTTGGCTTGGTCTATAAATGCCATCTACCATTTGTATAATATGTAAGGCCGAGAGTGAACAAAACCACTCTTGTTGAGCTAAGTATCATTTGTGGAAGCTTGTGCTGTATCCTATCAAGCTATGTTTCAAATCCTCCTTTAAGCTGTGTGAATCTTTGTTGTTCAAATGACAAATGCATGTTAAGTATGGGTAAGCATGATCACAAAATCGGATTTTTGATTACTCCAGCTTTGCCATGTTTCTGTTTTTCAAGCATAACTTGAGTTAGGAATGATGAAATGAGGAGATTCCAGTTGCATCTTTTAGCTAACATGATGGTCTTCAATGTTTATGTTGTACATTTTTGCTAATTGTGGCTGGAACCTATACAAACAAATTCGTTGAATGTGAAGTACATGTGAAATCAAGAATGTGAGATTTTGAATCTGCCAGGATTGCCAAGTCTCGGTATTTTGGGTATAACTTGCAAATGGAATGTCCAAATGTGTTGATTCCAGTGGTGAAATTTAGCTTAGAGGAAGAGCTACATTTTTCTTGTTGGGCATTTTTGATAATTCTGCCTGGAGCATGATCTAATTTTGAGGACAATGTGTGCTTACGTTGTGAATTATAATCTGAGAAAATGCTGAATCTGAACATTTTTGGGACTGTCGGTATTTTAGACATAACTTGGCCATTTTGACTTCAAATGGGATGCTTCTTGTCCTCAAATTTCGATTAAAGAGTGCACTACAACTTTGATGTTTTATGTGTGAACTAATTCTGCTTGCTTCCTAGATGCTTTTTACAATCTTATAATGCTGGTTTTCAGTTTTTGGGAATGTGTTTATAAAAGAAAATGCAAGTGTTTAGCAATGTTCTTAATGAAATTGTTTTGCTTTGAGTATTATGTGACAAGCTGAACTTTTCTTAACCAGCAATGGCACCAAAGAAAGATTCAACTTCAAGAAAAGCCACAACTTCAAAGAAGGGCAAAGGAAGGGCTCAAACACACGATGAAACTGATTCTGACCCAGAGTATTTTCCGGATGATATGCAAATGTTTGAGGAACCTCCGCAATATGTGATGCCAGCTCTGACACCTAAGAAACGGAAAGGAGTCCCTGAGGTTGCTCTGTTCGTTGATGAGGATGCCATGAGACGTTGGGAACAAGGGTTCAATATGAAATATATACACATTGAACGCGGGTTTAGTGTGGAGAAAGGGCCGTTTAAGAAGTTGATAAAATTTTACAAAATCCATGAGAAGCTTATGGTTGCCCCTGAGTTTTGCAATGTGAGCATTGCACGGGAATACTAAGCAAATGCAGGGTCTCCGAGGGATGGAGCTGTCTATGTGAGAGGCATTTGGTTTCAAATCACGAGCGAGATTATCAATGCACATTTGGGCTCACCTGATTATCCTGAGGATCCGATCAAATTTCCAACCAATGAGGCATTGGATGAAGCTTTGCTAAAAGAGTTGGCACATCCTGGGGCAGTTTGGGAGCTTAATTCAAAGGGGGAGCATAAGCATATTCGGAATGAATACTTGAAGAGTGATGTGAAAATATGGTTGTTATTTGTGTTGTCTCGACTCATGCCAAGTTCACAAAGAACCGAGGTGATTCGAACCGGTTGTTCTTAATTTCTGCAATCCGAAAGAAGCGCATGATCGACGTGGGACGAATCATCCTTGCGAGCATCAAAGATGGAACTGCCCAGAACTGTAAAGCATTGTATTTTCCTTTACTAATTCAGGAGCTTTGTGTGGCACAAGGTGTGGATGATCAGCTTGGTGCTTGGGAGAGGATGCAGTCTCCCATTCCTGAACAACTCTACTTAAAATACTTGGCACAGGACAAGGAATTGGAGCAAGCGAGGATTTCAAGTGTATAGGCATCTCGGGTGGAGAGTGAAAATCCAACTTATATTACAGATCAAGGGCAGCAGTCTTTTGATTTTGCATCTCTTCAAGGAGTAATTCAGGGTTTCCAGCTCTCAGTTGAAAATCGCTTTTCAGGCATAGAAGATAGGATGGATCGGCTGCAGGATGGTGTGAGAAACATAGATGAAAGGATGGAACGTATGCATGAAGGTTTTGACAATATGCAACAGGAGTGGACCTCACAAGCTGAACACATGGAGCATAGATTTGATGATTTATCCACGGTGGCTCAGCAGCAATTTGAAGTGTTATATCATAGGCAAGTGTGCATGCAGCGAGAGCTCGATAGGTGTAACAAGATGACGGTTTATTACCACTCAGATTCAGGACCCCCGAATCCAACTCCAACTTCGGCACAGTTAGCAGGGTACCGAATCCCAAATCTGTCATGTGATATGGTTAGTGGTACAGTGCACGAGCTTCCACCTGGAGTGACAGCAAGCCCTTCTTTACATCCGTTACCCACATTTGGTCGTATACCTCCTATGCCTCATACTCCTACATTCATACCAAATCTAGAGTTTGCACCCGCTGCAAGGTTTCCATTGATAGCATCAGGCCAACCTCTTCAAGGACCTGTGCATGGCCCTTTTCATTATGTGCCACAGTCAATTGGTGTGCCCTTATTTGCTACGGCCTCTTTGGATGGACAATCTCTTTCCACACCAGTTGTGTTTGGATCTCCTTCTTCCTCAGCTCCATCATCGTCCTCTCAGGGAGTCCTTCCTCCCTCTTAGCTTATCACATTGAGGACAATGTTTAATTTAAGTGTGGGGGAGGGGGTGGAATTTTGTGTGATGTGTGCTGTGCTTGCTATGCTATCTGATACTTTGTGTGTTGATTGTGTTGATTGAAATTTTTTTTTTATGCATGCGGGTGCTTTATATTGTGAGAAGGGGGGTTTGAAGTTGGGAGTGATTTTGAAGATTTCTGGACTTTCATGTTGATTGAGATATGCTGAGTTGAAGATTATGTGAAGTTTCTTGAAGTGAGGAATTTTGTGAAGTTGAAGAATGGAATGGTTCTACTTTGTTGGATCTTGTGAAGTGGTGCTTTGTAAAATTTGAAGTGTCTCTTTGATGATTTGCTAATGTCATGGAGGAGGAAATGTTAAGAGCTTAGTGTGAAGTTTTTCTTATTGTATTGTTGAGTGATTAGAAAGCAGTATGTAGTTTGCTACTTGTAAGGGTTTTAATGTATTATGTCTCTCGGGTTTGTTTGTGTGCTACATTTTGAATCAATGAAATTAAAGTGAGTAGTGTTGTGTGCAAGGGTTTGAATTATGATGTGAGTTGGTGAGAAGGAAACGATTTGGTAATGTTTTGAACCTATAGTCTTGATAAGAGGAAGAAGAGTACAAAAAGAGAGTGAATAAGGAAGGTCAAATTGAAAAAATGAGTTATCACCTTGTATGTGAAACTTTATTCTTAGTTCACTTTGGCTTATTCCAAATTCATCATTAAACTTGTTTTGAATTTTGCATGTGAAATTTTTTGTTCTTGGTACTAAGTTTGAAGAAATTGGTATATTTTGCTTACTAAGGCCCGATGTTAAAGTAAGATAGATATGCCATGCAAAACTCAATTGACATAGGAGGTAATGTGTACGAATTCGTTTCCGTTTGTTTTGCATTTATCTGGTGTCTCCAGAATTCGTGCATGGTTAGTCAATTTGGGATTCTTATGAACATGTGCTTGCACAAGAAATGATATGGGAGAAAAAGCCATATTGGCAAACTGGGAAGGTAAAAGCCATAAGAACCTGGCAATCAAATATGGAGAAAGAAGCCATAAAACCCAGGCATTATTTCAGTCATCAATATGTGCACCAATGTGCAGCACGAATGTGCAGAATAAGGGCAATGTCCCATAGAGTACCAATGTACGCATAGGTACCATTGATCTTGTGATTGCATGTTCATAAGAGTGGACAAATAGATTGGCATGTATTGAATGGTATGTGAGACTAGCTAGAAGGTGTATAACAAAGGAATAGATGAAGTGCACGTTCCTCAGCACACACGTGCACGCATGACATTTTGGTCTTTATTCATTGTGCCTTAGTTGATAATTTGTATTGAAATCTGAGAGTTAGGTACCATGAACCATCAAAGTGTTGTGTGTGTAAAAAAATGTTTTGATGAATTTGGATGTGGTCAGTGTGGATGAATGAATAATGTGTTGCATATGGGTGATGAAAAGGGTTAAATTGTGTGTATCTTTGCTTGAGGGCAAGCAAGAGTTCAAGTGTGGGGGAATTTGATAAGTTGGTTTTATACCAACTTAAATGTCTTAATTCACTTGGTTTTTGACTTGTTGTTCATAAGTTAGTGCAAAGATTTGTTTGTTGTGGTGCATTTATGTGGTTGGCAATTGGTTGTACTAAAATGGTTAAAAGAGACCAAAAATGATGATGAACTTAGGCAATTGTGTGCTTGATGTTAATTGGTAAGGTTGAGAGGTCAAAACAATTAGGAAATGGATGAAACCGAAAATGCACAATTGGTTATTTTAGGGTTTTGGTAGCTTTGGTTGGTGAAATTCATCTTGGCATAACTTTCTTGATACTAATCCAATTGGTGCGTTCTTTTGTGTTCTGAAAAGCTCTTTGAATGCACTACATTCCTTATGTTTTAACTATTTTCTAATTGTGTGTGCAAGGCTATGAAAAATGAGGTTCTCTTCAGAATACCATTCATTAGGGTTTTAGGGTTTTTTAGGGTTTTATCTGCCTGCCACGGTTTGGTGTTTTGATGATAACTTGAGTTTTAGGCATCTAATGGTGTTGTTTCTTGCACCATTGGAAAGTTAAGAGGAAGATCAGGAACTTTTTTGTTCACCACCAAATCAGAATCAGAGGCTAAGACACACTTATTTGGCATGAAAATAGGGTGTTGTGTTGGAATGGATACTTTGCCAACATTGTTTGCCAATTCGACCAACCATTGTGCCAAGACCTTGCCAAGACCTTGCCGAGCTTTGCCAAACCAATGTGCCAAAACCATTGTGTCATGACCTTGCCAAGAACTTGCCAAGCCTTGCCAATCAATCTTGCCAAACCATGCCAACTTGACAACACTTATGCACAACACTTATGCATTAGTCTTGCCATAACTTTGCCATGAGACTCATGTCACACATTTGCACCTTGGCACACCACTCATGTTGCAAAATGAACTTCACAAACCAATGCACACAACTTGGTATAGGAAGAGCTAAGCAGCCGAAAACAAGAAGAATTTGGCCTACGACATATCGTAGGCCAAACTCAATTAGACAAAAAAATGGCCTACGACATTTCTTGGAGATGATTTTTTGCCCACGACATGTCGTGGGCAAAATTGTGGTGATAAAATTTTGGCCTACGACATGTCGTAGGCCAATTCTGGAACATGAACTTTTAGCCTACGACATGTCGTAGGCTAATTGTTAGGAAGGTTGTGGAAAAATGATACAGTTTTGAAGTGTGTTTCATGGATTTTAAGCTTTGTCACACTTTAGTAGTTTGATCATAACTTTCTCGTTTTAGCTCCAAATTGGTTGATTTTGATGGCTATGGATAGCTAAGACAAAGTTTTACAATTTTCATGTTTTAAGTTTTCCTTAATTCACAGTGCATCATGATCAAATATTGGTGGGAAGTTCCTGCCATGAAATACTTTGTGGTTGAGTTTCTTAAAAATTGGCTAAGTGCTGAAATTTCTGATTTCTGAAATTCCAGGCAGCTGAAGGTGTGGTTGTCTGTGGCAAGAAGGCGTGAATCTTTAAAGGCTGATCTGCTTGGACGCTCGCGGAGTCGCTGAAGGCGTGAAGAGTCCAGGCTTGATGGCGTGGTTCGACTCTGATTTCTTCACTTGGAAGTCCGGGCAATGAAAGCGCTACATCCAAGGACTGAAGGCGTGTGGCTCGTGGCTGAGGTTGATGAAGGCGCTGGAAATTAACACCAAAGGCGCTGGAGTGTTGAATACTTTTTCAAACTTGAAATTTTTGACATTTTTTGGCTGATTTTTAGTTCCTTCCCTTAAGGACACTTTTGTAATATTTGATACATTCTACGTTGCGTATTAGTTACGTTTTCCCAACTCTATATATAGGGAAGGTAGCTAACATGTAAAAAGGAGAAAAATTATTGACTACTCACATTTAACCGACTTTTGATTTTAAAGAGCGGGAATTCTCATTTTCTCTCTCTAGATCTACTTTCTCTCACTAAACATTTCTTCTCCGATCTCAACTCCGATTGTGACTTTGGACTAGATTCCTCTTTATTATTCTCAATTGACAAAGGAATCAACAATTCTCTCGATTTAATCGGTAAATTCTTCCAATTAAGTGAGAATGAGCTTATCAATGTGGAATTTGTTGATTTTGAAATGAGAAAGATGTTTTCTGGCTAAATCTATGATATCTCAGGATTCTTAATGGATGAATACGTGTTTTAGTAGATTGTATGCTATGCAATTGATCTAATTGTTGAGTATTGAAATCACATTTAAATTGAGCATAAACAAATGTTGAATTTCATAATTCCTAGCTATTTTTGAATGGATCAAGCTTCAATTGTGGTCAACATGCTAAATTGAGGAGTGATTCATCAAAGTTAACGAAGTTACATGAATTGAAAACTAAATTGTGATTGTTTTAAGTCTTTGCACTTGTTTTCTGTAATCAAATCAATTCTGAGACTCAGGCCTCGCCATAGGAAGTGTTAATGAATTGAAACATTAGGAAAAGTGTTAAAGAAGCTTTCTATGTTAACAACGATGATATGTAAATCCTAGGATGGACCTCGCCATGGGAGTTCATAGGACTTTGCATGTTAGAGTAGTTAGCTTGGAAAGTTGAGACTTTGCGGAGCTTATACCACCATTCTCAGGCCTCGCCATGGAAGAGGATGGTGATTTGGGGGTACAAGCAGTGGTGTTGATACGAATGGAGTAGGATGAGAATCCAACTCCACACGAATTCCACACACTTAGGATCGTTGTGCACCAAAATTCAGAAACCAACACGATCACAAGTAAGATCAAACACGGAAACAACACAAGAAGAAAAGATGGATATCGAATGGGATGTATTTGATTGTAAATCAATCAATCAAACCCAACACATTACCACAAAGTGATTTCAATCTAACCTATGTAAATCAATGGTTAAAAAGATCTCAGTTTGGCTCGCTCTTGAAATCAAGAAACAATACGTTCTCTTTAAGGTCCTAGCTTAAAGAATCCGGTCCTATGAATAATCAACTAACCCTAATTGATTAATCACGTTTTTCACAACTTGTTTAAGGCTGCAAATAATTTAGCAAAGCTAAAAGGTTTCTTCAAAATTCAACTTATTATTTCATGTGAAAAACTCACCTATAAATAGGCTACAAAAACATGAAACCCTAGCTTAATCCTATTACAACTTAGTTTCCATATTGGAAAAGGAAACCATTAACTAAAAGACAAACTTTAAGTTTCCTAAACTTGTAAAATCGGTTACAAGGAAGTAAAAACCGATTTGAACTCTTACTTTCCTAAATTCTCCTAAAAAGTAGGAGATTACTTTCCTAATTACCATGCAAGGCAATTGGATCAAGTAATTACTTAGCCCATAATTAAAACATAAAGACTTAAGCCCATAATTAAATGTTTAATGGACTTAATTATTACAACTCAAAAGAAAAATAAATAATTATCAAATGGCGTGATCCAACATAGCAAAGCCCAAGCACGCCATCTTGGTCTTCAATAAATAATGTCCATGGATTAGTGAATCCTAATCCCACTAGGATTGTGAATCCTAGTCTCATTTGGATTTGCCTTTATGGAACTCTTATGGAACTTGGACAAGATGAGGATTGATGAATCCTAATCCTATTAGGATTGAGCTTGGAAATCCTAATCCCATTAGGATTTGTCTTGGAAATCCTATTCCTATTAGGATTTGGCTTGGTAATCCTATTTCCATTAGGATTTGGAGTAGATTGCTTGTACGGATTCTTATCATTCCCTCCCTCCTCGAAAGGATTCGTCCTCGAATCTGGAAATTGAGCTCCTGGATCAAACACCAATAAGAAAAACTCATTACAAACTCGAGCCAAGTAAAACAAATCCTGCAATAAGAAAATAAATGTGTCAGTTAAAGAAAACTCAAAATAATTATGCATATAAACATCATTTAATAAATGCAAATCAGAAAACTTATGATGATATGCAATATTAAACAACTTTAAAAAGAATACTTCAAATAAAGATGAACATAATGTTTTGAACAACAAGAAAGTATTCAAGAGAAATTTATTAACGTCATGCTTGGACACACTAATAATAACATGAAAATCAATGATGTTAACATGTAAAGAATGAAAAGAAAGTAAACATATATTAATGTAATTACAAATATTATCCAAGGATTCATAAGAATTTGCAAAGCAAGTATATATATAGACATCCCGGATTAAATGTAAATCACAAAAACTAAGTTGTACATTCTTTACAAGCATGTTGAAGTTATGAAAGATTAAGAACTTACAATTCCAAAGAATAAGAACAGAATATTGTACCTTCGGGAATTGAAAAGAAATTCGAAATTGAGATAACTTACCAAACAAGTGTTGAACAATCAGATTACCTTGTCGAAGTGGATACTTTTGATTTTGGAATGAATTGAAAACAGTAAGAGCAAAGTTATGAATCAAATCATCAAAATAAAGTGTATTCCAGTTAGGATAATCAATAGATTTAACACTTTGTTTAGTGTTCACAAGGGTTTTGTAATGATCGAAATTATAAGCACTCAACTTACCTTGCTTACCTTGTGGAAAACAAGTTAAGGCAGATTGGATTCCTTTCATTTGATAATGAAGGGGTTTCAATGCCATTAGGCATTTAGGAATTCCAAAAACCTGTAAGAGAGAGTAAACAGCACTAGGCAAAGAAACAAGGTTATCACTGTCAACAACAAGTATAAGTTCCTTGCTAAACATGAAGTATAAGAACTGCCTATTAATCAATGCTCTCTTAATCTCATTAGAAGAAGCAAAACAACAAGATTTCTTACTAACTACATCTCGGCCTAAATTAGATTTTTCGTTTTGTTGTTTTTCTAGTTCCTTCTTCTTCTTAGCTTCATTTATGTCTTTACAAGCTTGTGCAATTCGAGTTTGATCTTCAAAAACTTGAGCAGGAGTTAAAGCATGAAGACTATACTTTTTACCATTATGCACGAAGCTGTAAAAATTTTTCTTGGCATGATAAAGCACATCACAATCAAATTGCCAAGGTCTACCAAGTAAAATATGACTAGCCTCCATTGGAACAACATCACATAAAACAGTATCAACATATTTACCAATGGTGAAAGAAAACTTTACTTGTTTAGTGACACGAGTTTCAACTGAATTATTTAACCATTGAAGCCTATATGGTTTTGGATGTTTCATGCAATTCAAATTCAACTTATTTACAAACAAAGTGCTCGCCACATTTGTGCAACTTCCACTATCAATTATCACACTACAAATTCTGTCTTGCACTAAGCAACGTGTGTGAAATATGTTTTCTCGTTGCATCAAATCATCATTATCAACTAAAGGTTGGACATTTAGAACACGGCGAGAGACTAAAGAAAATTTACCGTCACCATACGTGTAGGGCTCATTGTCTTCACTTTCTTCACTTGATTCATGTTTCTCTTCAAGAGGTGGCATGTCGGCACAATCATCATCACTTACCACTTCACCACTATCAAGAGTTATCATCACTTTTCGAGTTGGACATTCAGCTTGCATATGACCATAACCTTGACATTTATAACATCGAACATCCCTCAATCTTGGAGTTGAAGAAGTTGACGCCGTTTTAGAAGGTTGGACAGCAACCTTGGGCGTTGTTTTTGAGACACCTTGAGGGGCACTTGACGTTGAACTTTGTGGAAATTGGTGTGGCTTGGATGGCGGATTGAAAGGGGCAAAACTCGGCTTCTTATCTCTTTGCCAAGGTGGAGTTGGTTGTGAAAACTTACCCTTCCCTTTCATGTGCCTTTCTATCTTGATGGCTTTATGGACAAGTTCATCAATATTATCAAAACTTTGTAAATCAACTTGATGAGCCAAATCAGAATGCATACCTCTTAAAAATCTTTCAATTGTAGAGTCGGGATCTTCTTGAACATTAGCCTTGATCATCAAAGCTTCCATCTCATGATAATACTCCTCAACCGATTTGTTACCTTGTACAAGTGTATGTAACTGTCTATTCAATTCACGGTTGTAGTATGAAGGGACATATTTCTTCCTCATGAGTGTTTTCATGCGACTCCATGTCTTGATTGGACTTTCACCATCTTCACGTCTAGATTGAGACAGCTTATCCCACCACAAACTTGCATGATCCTTTAAGTGCATAAAGGCAAGTCGAAATTTTTCCTTTTCGGGATAGTCATGGCCTTCAAAGAAGTGCTCAAGCTCACGAACCCAATCAAAATAAGCTTCCGGATCTGTCTTACCATGAAAAGTGGGAATTGTTAACTTAAGTGAAGCAATTGAGACTTTAGACTTGTTACCCTTAGAAGATGATTCGGACAACTCTTCCTCCTCCTCTTCATTAGATTCACTTTCGGACTCAAAAGCAGCATTATATCTAAACTTCTTGGATGAAGATTTCTTTGATGGCTTAGAAGTTGATGACTCCAAGAAATCAAGGCGGAGGTTGATCTTTTGTAGTATCTGTGCAAGAGAATCATTAACAAACTTTTGCTCAGCTTCGGTTTGAGGTTTAGAACCTCTTGGTGTATTAGTTTCGTCCTCCATTATCCTGCAAGGTTAGTAAGAAACAAAAGAAAACAACAATTGAATTCCTCTCGGGTTCTCACTATGTGGATAGTAGGAGCTCTCCTCTCTTTGATATATGTTTCTCTCGTGTATACCCTAGTCTAATACTCTCAAACTATAGAGAACTTACTGTTGCAATGACTTTAAGAGATTGTCTCAACCGAGATTTTCAACAACAAGATTCACACAAGTCAAATCAAAGAAGTTCAAATAATTCACGTCACAAGAGTATTTCAGAGCACGTGTGGGTATAATTTGATTGATTCAGAAACTATGATATTTAGAAAGAGGAATCAAAGACGAGAACAACACAATTTGAATCACCAAAATCCGAGTTGTATAGCAAAAGTTATGGCACTTTTAATCCAAGGTGGTTTCAAATCAAAACTCAAGAACAAAGTGTTCTTTTTAATTTACGAAAATTAATTAAAAAAAAAATATACTAAAAATTAAATAACAGAAATATTAAAAGTCCGAGATTATTTTCTTTTATTGGGCCTTTTTTTTAATATCACGGCCTTTTTTTTTTTTTTTTTTTTGTTTTGGGCCTTTTTTTTTTTTTTTTTTTTTAATTACTGCCTCTTTTTTTTTTTTTTTTTATTCGGACAACAAAAAGGACAAAACAAACTTTTAAGGTTTTGGACAAAAACCTTGTACAAACAATGACCTAGGTTCGGACAAGAACCTTAAACAACTTAGGTCAAACAAAATCTTTAAGGTTTTAAGACAAGAACCTAGTACAAGTACTTAGGTTTAAGGATGTGGCCTTGTCTTATGTGGTTCAACCTTAATTTCTCCAAACTTTAATAACTCACCAAGGACAAAGAATTTGAAAGTGCCACTTTAACAAAATTTTCAAGATTTAACTCAAGGATTTCAAATATGGTTCAAGATTCAAAATTTGACAACTTTCAAAAATCAAGAACTTCAAGAAGTTCAAGAAAGTGGTCAAGAACCAATCTTTTTCACTTGTTCAAAAAGTTTGATCAAAAGTTATTATGACAAGAGTAGATTGATGGAACTAACACAAAAAGAATTTCAAGAATTGAGCAAGAACTCACAAAGTTATGATAATTTGAAACTAGGGTTTTTAAGAAACCCTAATCTTGACACCTAGGGTTTGGACGTGAAATCAACAAATAAAACACAAAGAATCCAACACTATGAATGCAAGAAAATAGTGCAGAATATTGAGACAAAGATGGCAGCAAGGATCGAACAAGAAACACAAGAAGAACAACACAAAAACGCAAGAAAATCAAGTAACAAGATCAACTCGATTTGGGCAGATTTTAAGCACCAAGTTGCATGCGATTTTTGGACAGAATATTAATGAATTTAAGACTCAATTAATATATATATTTACTGCAGAATTTAAACTTTAAAAACAGCAGCAATTCGAAGCAAGAACAGTAGCAAAAAGATGTCAAAAATCGTAAACAACAAGAAGGCAATTTTCGGGCAGATTTGATCAACTTTGGCTTATGCGATTTTGATGAATTTAAAGACACTAACTATGACGACTTTGGACAGCAAGTAACACGTGAAAACAGCAGCTAAAAGACTCCAAAAACTGCAGAAAAAATTGACGCACAAAGGACAGCAAGAACGACTCAAAAAGTAGAGCAAAATCCGAGAAGGAAAAACAAAGCGCAAACCTGAATTTTGTGATGAACAACCTAGAAGCTTTGATACCAATTGATACGAATGGAGTAGGATGAGAATCCAACTCCACACGAATTCCACACACTTAGGATCGTTGTGCACCAAAATTCAGAAACCAACACGATCACAAGTAAGATCAAACACGGAAACAACACAAGAAGAAAAGATGGATATCGAATGGGATGTATTTGATTGTAAATCAATCAATCAAACCCAACACATTACCACAAAGTGATTTCAATCTAACCTATGTAAATCAATGGTTAAAAAGATCTCAGTTTGGCTCGCTCTTGAAATCAAGAAACAATACGTTCTCTTTAAGGTCCTAGCTTAAAGAATCCGGTCCTATGAATAATCAACTAACCCTAATTGATTAATCACGTTTTTCACAACTTGTTTAAGGCTGCAAATAATTTAGCAAAGCTAAAAGGTT
Source organism: Ophiorrhiza pumila (assembly GCA_016586305.1). NCBI lineage: Eukaryota > Viridiplantae > Streptophyta > Magnoliopsida > Gentianales > Rubiaceae > Ophiorrhiza > Ophiorrhiza pumila. The sequence continues at coordinate 13,446,463 of BLIW01000005.1, read as the reverse complement.
TCTTCAAAATTCAACTTATTATTTCATGTGAAAAACTCACCTATAAATAGGCTACAAAAACATGAAACCCTAGCTTAATCCTATTACAACTTAGTTTCCATATTGGAAAAGGAAACCATTAACTAAAAGACAAACTTTAAGTTTCCTAAACTTGTAAAATCGGTTACAAGGAAGTAAAAACCGATTTGAACTCTTACTTTCCTAAATTCTCCTAAAAAGTAGGAGATTACTTTCCTAATTACCATGCAAGGCAATTGGATCAAGTAATTACTTAGCCCATAATTAAAACATAAAGACTTAAGCCCATAATTAAATGTTTAATGGACTTAATTATTACAACTCAAAAGAAAAATAAATAATTATCAAATGGCGTGATCCAACATAGCAAAGCCCAAGCACGCCATCTTGGTCTTCAATAAATAATGTCCATGGATTAGTGAATCCTAATCCCACTAGGATTGTGAATCCTAGTCTCATTTGGATTTGCCTTTATGGAACTCTTATGGAACTTGGACAAGATGAGGATTGATGAATCCTAATCCTATTAGGATTGAGCTTGGAAATCCTAATCCCATTAGGATTTGTCTTGGAAATCCTATTCCTATTAGGATTTGGCTTGGTAATCCTATTTCCATTAGGATTTGGAGTAGATTGCTTGTACGGATTCTTATCAGGTGTGGTCGCCATGCTGGCCACAGCTTGGACTTCTAGGCAATTTAGGTCTCCATTGCATTTAATTGTTTACTGATTGCATAGCATAGATTTACTAAGCCTGAGTTCATCCAATACAAGAATCCTGAGATATTTGTTTCATCCTTGCTTGTTGCTATATTTTGCATATTTGTTTTCGTTCTTTTGTGTTGAATTTTCCTTTTTCTAGTCCTTAAATTCCGAGACTAAGACATAGAACAATTTTATTCAATTTTCTTGACCTACGCCTTCCCTGTGGACACGATCCCTACTTACGGTACTACATTAGTGTTTAGGATAAAATTGAGCTGATACGACTTTAGGCCATCACTAACTCTAAATATGTAGCACTTGGAAGCAAGGGGTCGAATTCCACAGAGAGGGGGTCTCGTTAAGAGTTCGTGTCTTGTATGTAGAGTAATGATAAATGCAACTAAGAAAAGAAAACAAGAGTAAATGCAACGAGAGTAAACCTACACTAAAGTCAACCTAATTGATCTAGGACTTTAGCTTCAAAATTAGGGAGTAGAAATCAAGTATATAAGTGTATCATTGGAATTTAGGACTAGGTTTCTCAATCATTTGTAGCATTGGTGATTCATGTGATAGCTTGAAGAATGTGGTTTAATGTTGTCTAGTGGAATGGCTAAGACTATAACCGGACCAAACTCAACCACAAGTAATAGATCAATCAAAGACAATCGATTCTATGTCATCGCAAATCCACAACTTCCAAGCCAAGCCCCCAACTAGGTTGTCAAGCTAGTATAGAATTGGTCTCCATATGCTTAGGGCTAATTCATGGAATAGACTCAATCAACATTATCATGGACAAAGAGGACTCTTCATCACAACATGCAATGGATTAATATTATACTAATAACATGACCCAATTCTCACTTTCAAGACAAGGATATTGCACAAGAAATGTGACATTAAAATCAAGCATATTAAACATATAATCAAGCCCATAACATTTCATCACCATACAAACAAATTATCAAAAGCCCATAGCCAAATTCCAAAGACACCACACAATTTAGCCCATCATGACTAATTAGAGCAAACCCAAATGGTAGATTAAGCAATGAATTAGCAAGAAAGTCTAGGAAAGAGACAACCCAAGATATGTGGTCTTCCCAAATGTTGATTCCAAGCTAAAGGTCCAAGCTTCCTTTTGATTTCCACTTCAATTAGCCAAAAGTTCATAGAATTCTATCCCAAGAAATTGAACACCAAGAACACACACTAAAATGTGTGTTCTTATGAGCTATTGCTAATTGTGTCCTAGATACCTAACTTAGTGTTTAAGAAATCTTATATAGTTAGTAAAATGACTAAAAATCAATATTTACATACAGTACCCCGCTTATTCTAAAATAGGGGCCGAAATGCAATTTCCGAAAGTGTCGGTCCCGCAGCCACTTTTTCAGGGTTTCAGACAGCGCACTTTGATGATATTGGGAAGCGATTTTGAATGTCTTCCGTGCAGAACTGGGCGTTTTGGTCCTAATAAGACTTGTAGCCCTGCCGCCTGGCTTTCTAATGCATCAGGAAGCATTGAATCTGGAGGTTTGAATCTCAAGATATGCACATTCTACCAAACTGTGGCAAAAGGCTCAACAATGCAAAACTCTAAATCAGCAATTATAAAGATGCCCCTGTTTCTCCTATTTTCACACAGAATTAGAAGACAGTTAAAACATAAGAAATGAAGTACACTCAAAGAACTTTCCAGAACATCCAAGATCGCCTCATTTGGATTAGTATTGGAAGCGTTACACTCAAATGAAGTTCGACCTACATTCTGCCCAAACACTAAAACAAGCCTATTAACATGTTAGGGTTTTCTCAATGCATCATTTCCAACCATTTCCAATTCTTTTCTTGTTCTTGAACCTCAAATACACACTTGACTCATTTGAACATCATTTTTGGTCTTTTTCACCATTTAAACACTTTCAATTTGCAAACCACCTTAATGCACAAAATTGCACAAAACATCACACATTTGCATAAAACACAAGACAAAAGCTAAGTGATTTAACACATATAAGTTGGTATAAAACCAACTTATCACTTGTCATGGCTGCAAGAACAATTTAGCAAGGCTAAAATTTATCAAAATTCAGCTTCTTTTTTTTCATGTGAAAAACTCACCAACAAATAGGCTACAAAAACATGAAACCCTTACTAAATCCTTTATGGAAAAGAATTCTAAAACACGATTTTGAGGAAAGCAAAACACGTTTGCCTTCTTCAATCAGTTTCCTAAACTTTTAAGAAGCAAAAACCAATTTGACTTCTTAAGTTTCCTAAACTTTTACTTGCCATCATCATGCAAGATAATTGGGCCAAGTAATTACTTATTAATACTTAAACGCAAAGCCCAATTAATTAATGTTAATGGACTTTAATTATTACAAAATAAATCCTATCAAAACATTAAAAAGAGTGGCGTGATCCTTTATAAGCCCAAAGACACGCATCTTCATGGACTTCAATATTTCGGCCATGCAAGCTTCTTCAAGGTGGAATTTCCTTAAGTTCCAATGTAGAACTTTGAGGAACATCTTCATGAATTGTTATTGAAGAAACATGCCAAAGAACTTCATGTTGATATGGTTCAGCCTCCAAGTGATAAGAATCTCCAAGAACTTCACAATGTGTTGATAACAAGCTTTTCAAGGCTTGTTTCATCCTTTTGCTCCTTAGTCTTGTAATTGGTCCATCAAGATTCTCCAATGGATCACGCAAGCTTGGTTTTGGCACCATGGACATGGATGGATTGCTATCAGTTTTTTTGAATGAGAGCACGAAGTAAAGTAGACAAAGTGCGATTAACTACTTCAATTTGTCCATCAGCTTGTGGATGTGCAACAGTAGAAAATAACAACTTAGTGCCTAATTTATTCCATAGAGTACGCCAAAAGTGGGATAAAAATTTAACATCTCTATCACTAACAATACTCTTAAGAATTCCATGCAAACGAACAATTTCCTTAAAGAACAAATCAGCAATATGTGTAGCATCATTAGACTTAGAACAAGCAATAAAATGCGACATTTTGCTAAATCTATCAACTACAACAAATATGCTATCATGACCAGTGCGTGACCTCGGCAAACTAAGTACAAAATCCATAGAAATATCAATCCAAGGATGACTAGGAACAGGTAAAGGTTGATACAAATCATGAGGCTTTACTTTAGATTTCGATTGTTTACACACAATGCATTTATCACAAACACTTTTAACATCTTTAATCATGTTAGGCCAATAAAAGTGTTCATTCAAAACAGCAAGTGTTTTAGCAATACCAAAGTGCCCCATTAACCCTTCCCCATGGGTTTCTTTAACAAGTAAATCTCGAATGGAACTTTGGGGAATGCATAATTTATCTTTCTTAAACAAGAAATTATCATGCACATAAAACTCACCATTCGGTTTTGTCACACAAAGATCATAGGTGGTGGCAAAATCTTTATCTTCCTTATACAAGTCTTTAATCAATTCAAAACCAAGTAACTTAGCATGCAAATAAGTAAACAAAGTATAACTTCTAGACAATGCATCAGCTACAACATTTTCATGTTCAGACTTGTATTTAATCACATATGGGAAAGATTAAATGAATTCTAACCATTTAGCATGCCTTTTATTCAACTTACCTTGAGAATTTAAAAATTTAAGGCTTTCATGATCAGAATGAATTATGAATTCTTTCGGCCATAAATAATGTTGCCAGACTTGTAATGACCTTACCAAAGCATACAACTCCTTGTCATAAGTTGCATACTTCAAAGCTGCCCCATTAAGCTTTTCACTAAAGTAAGCCACGGGCCTAGATTCCTGCATCAAAACAGCACCAATACCAATCCCGGAGGCATCACAGTGTATCTGAAAAGCTTTATTAAAATTCGGCAATGCAAGCAAGGGGGCGTGAGTTAATTTATCTTTTAGTGTGTTAAATGCATTTTCATGTTCCTTATTCCACACAAAAGTGACATTTAAAGGTGCAGCTATAGAACTAAAGTCCTTAACAAACGTCCTATAAAAACTTGCTAATCCATGAAAACTTCTAACATCTCTAGCATTTTGTGGTCTCGGCCATTCTATAATAGCTTTGACTTTTGACTAATCAACTGAAATTCCTTGAAAACTAACAACATAACCCAAAAAGATAATAGATTCTAAACAAAAAGAACACTTTTGGAGGTTAGCATACAATTTGTTCTTACGCAATATAGCAAACACATTCTTAAGATGTTCAACATGCTCTTCAAGTGATTTGCTATAAATAAGGATATCATTAGAGTATACTACAACAAATTTGCCAATAAAGTGACGAAAGACATGATTCATAAGCCTCATAAAAGTACTAGGTGCATTAGATAAACCAAAAGGCATAATTAACCATTCATACAACCCATACTTTGTTTTAAAAGCTATTTTCCATTCATCACCTTATTTCATGCAAATTTGGCAGTATCCACTTTTCAAATCAATCTTGGTAAAAATAGAAGAACCATGCAATTCATCAAGCATATCATCTAATCTTGGAATTGGATGTCTATACTTAATGGTAATCTTATTAATAGCACGGTAATCAACACACATTCTGCAAGATTCATCTTTTTTAGGAACTAAAATAACATGAACTGAACAAGGACTTAGAGACTCTCGAACAATACCTTTGTAAAGGAGTTCATCCACTTGACGTTGAATCTTCTGTGTTTCCTCAGGGTTTGCTCTATAAGCTGGACGATTTGGAATTTGCACCCCAGGTATAAAATCAATTTGATGTTCAATACCTCGAATAGGTGGTAAACCTATTAGTAATTCCTCGGGAACCACATCACTATATTCCTGCAAAAGAGAGTAAACAGCACTAGGCAAAGAAGCAAGGTTATCACTATCAACAATATGAATTCAAAGTGCTCATTCCAGTTGTAGAAGACAAGTCTTTCATTTGGAAACCTGTGATTGAAGGAAACGACGTGGACAGAAATCTACGTCGCGACGTGGAGAGGCTCTGACGTCGTGATGTCCATCGTCGCGCGTCGCGACGTCCATCCAGCTTAGGTTTTTTAATTTTAGAGACTTTTCCCCGACGTCGCGACGTCGGGCTCCCCCACATCGCGACGTGCGGGAATTTTAGGCGTTAATTATTTTTCTGTTTTTAGAAACTAGGGTTTTAAGTTATTTAATGTTTCCTTTTATGGTTTAGGTCATCAAGGGTTAATGTTAGGCCTATAAATAGGCGTTTTTATCAGTTGTAAGGCGGAGACGTGAATTTTGAGAATTGAAAACACTGAGTTGTTTTTACGTGAGTTGTTTTCCTGAGGAGGGAAATTGAATTTACTTTGTGAAGATTATTCCTGAGGAGGGAGTTCTTTTCACATGACTGTCTTGTTATTTGTTGGTGAGGAGCCATCAAATAATCGTGCTTACTGTCAATCTACGGAGAAAGATTGATTCGATTTTATTCTCATTGATTCTCGAAAAGATCGTGACCAATATTCCGCAACAACTATCAATCTACGTGAGGAGCGTGGTGAGATCATTTATCAGATTGCTCATTAATTTCAGCTTGGATCCTTATGAAAATGTGCAAAATCCATAATCAACCAATTCGATATTTCCAAAACTTAAAACTGGCAATTTTTAGACAAATCTCTTATCGGAATTTGGGGACACGAATCACCCCATTTGGACTAAAAATGAGCACGTTAAGGCAAAAATACCGAAACATACCAAGCAGGGCATAATCAGAAATCTTCAGACCACAACATCAATGTGAATACTACCTTGTCTTCGGAATTAAACTACATTCCAGTCAAAATTGGCAAAAGTGCTCAACATGAAAAGTGTAGCCCAACCTCTTAACAAAATTTCCCAACTGGAATCAACTCATTTGGACATAACATGCTCAAATTATAGCCAATTTACAGAAAGATGTCAAAGCTGAAACTGATTGAAATCATTTAAACCCTTCCCCCACACTTAGCATGCAACTATTCTTAAGTAAGCACTAATTCATAATCTCAAAAAAAACAACACTTCTCTTCTAATCTCTTAAACTCTTGCTATCAAACATATATTTACTTACCAATGCATGAAAATTCAGAAAGTTAAGAGAGAAGTGGTAAGGCATACCTTCTTGATGAATTAACCGAAAATTAATGAGGAAAGAACTTTGATGTCCACAAAAGCTTGTCCAAACACAACTGTCTTTGAGCAAGTCCTAGATACACTAGTTATGTCTTGTAAAGTGAACAAAAGTGGACATTTATAGAACTATAAAGTAGTCCCCATGTGTTCGGTCAAAGCAAAGGGCAATCAATGTTCCCAACAACTCTAAAAACCATTCACAACAAGACATAAGTGGGACACAGGCGGGGCCATTTTCATTCAATGCAAATGAACACTTATCTTCCTAGCTACCTATTCGTGAACATACCCCCACATAGCATAACAATCCAAACCGACAAATTCACATGTCACAAGGAGCGAAAAAAAATGAATTTTAGCTTTATGAACTCAGTGATATTTCAACTTTAAGAATTCACATGTCAATGTCAATTCACTAAAATGATGTCCACTCCTTCTTACTTGCATATATGCTCATGAAAAACGAAAACAACATGTAGAAAAACAAAAACAACATGTAGCAAAAACACCCATTAACCTCACATTTTAAGCTAAGCAGACCCTAATGTTTGAAGCTAAATTTACACTACTAAGACTGATAGGAATCCGTACAAGCAATCTACTCCAAATCCTAATGGGAATAGGATTACCAAGCCAAATCCTAATAGGAATAGGATTTCCAAGACAAATCCTAATGGGATTAGGATTTCCAAGCTCAATCCTAATAGGATTAGGATTCATCAATCCTCATCTTGTCCGAGTTCCATAAGAGTTCCATAAATGCAAATCCGAATGAGACTAGGATTCACAATCCAAGTGGGATTAGGATTCACTAATCCATGGACATTATTGATTGAAGACCAAGATGGCGTGCTTGGGCTTTTGCCAAATTGGATCGCGCCTTTTTCTTAAGTAGTTAGAATTAATTAATGTTTTAATAATTAAGTCCAAAACATTTTAATTGGGCTTATTATTAGTATATTTTCGTTTTTAATTACATGGCCCAAGTTATCTTGCATGATAATGGCATGTAATGGGCTTTAATTTGTTAGGAAAGTAATTCCCTAAATTTTAGGAGCTTGTCCTTGTCTTCTAGAAGGGCAAAACGTTTTTAGCTTCCTTTTTCCATAAAGGATTAGTTTGTTAGTTAGTTGGTTTAGAAGTCAAGTTGTACTTTACAACTTTTAGGGTTTTATTTCCTTGTTTACCAAGCAACATGGCCGAAACTTGTCCTATTTAATGGCCATTCCTTGTAACGTTTTTTTAATGGATAAGTTGAATTTTGAAGAAACCTTTTAGCTTTGCTAAATTATTTGCAGCCTTAAACAAGTTGTGAAAAACGTGACTAATCAATTAGGGTTAGTTGATTATTCATAGGACCGGATTCTTTAAGCTAGGACCTTAAAGAGAACGTATTGTTTCTTGATTTCAAGAGCGAGCCAAACTGAGATCTTTTTAACCATTGATTTACATAGGTTAGATTGAAATCACTTTGTGGTAATGTGTTGGGTTTGATTGATTTACAATCAAATACATCCCATTCGATATCCATCTTTTCTTCTTGTGTTGTTTCCGTGTTTGATCTTACTTGTGATCGTGTTGGTTTTCTGAATTTTGGTGCACAACGATCCTAAGTGTGTGGAATTCGTGTGGAGCTGGATTCTCACCCTACTCCATTCGTATCAATTGGTATCAAAGCATCTAGGTTGTTCATCACAAAATTCAGGTTTGCGCTTTGTTTTTCCTTCTCGGATTTTGCTCTACTTTTTGAGTCGTTCTTGCTGTCCTTTGTGCGTCAATTTTTTCTGCAGTTTTTGGAGTCTTTTAGTTGCTGTTTTCACGTGTTTCTTGCTGTCCAAAGTCGTCATAGTTAGTGTCTTTAAATTCATCAAAATCGCATAAGCCAAAGTTGATCAAATCTGCCCGAAAATTTCCTTCTTGTTGTTTACGATTTTTGACATCTTTTTGCTACTGTTCTTGCTTCGAATTGCTGCTGTTTTTAAAGTTTAAATTCTGCAGTAAATATATATATTAATTGAGTCTTAAAATTCATTAATATTCTGTCCAAAAATCGCATGCAACTTGGTGCTTAAAATCTGCCCAAATTGAGTTGATCTTGTTACTTGATTTTCTTGCGTTTTTGTGTTGTTCTTCTTGTGTTTCTTGTTCGATCCTTGCTGCCATCTTTGTCTCAATATTCTGCACTATTTTCTTGCATTCATAGTGTTGGATTCTTTGTGTTTTATTTGTTGATTTCACTTCCAAACCCTAGGTGTCAAGATTAGGGTTTCTTAAAAACCCTAGTTTCAAATTATCATAACTTTGTGAGTTCTTGCTCAATTCTTGAAATTCTTTTTGTGTTAGTTCCATCAATCTACTCTTGTCATAATAACTTTTGATCAAACTTTTTGAACAAGTGAAAAAGATTGGTTCTTGACCACTTTCTTGAACTTCTTGAAGTTCTTGATTTTTGAAAGTTGTCAAATTTTGAATCTTGAACCATATTTGAAATCCTTGAGTTAAATCTTGAAAATTTTGTTAAAGTGGCACTTTCAAATTCTTTGTCCTTGGTGAGTTATTAAAGTTTGGAGAAATTAAGGTTGAACCACATAAGACAAGGCCACATCCTTAAACCTAAGTACTTGTACTAGGTTCTTGTCTTAAAACCTTAAAGATTTTGTTTGACCTAAGTTGTTTAAGGTTCTTGTCCGAACCTAGGTCATTGTTTGTACAAGGTTTTTGTCCAAAACCTTAAAAGTTTGTTTTGTCCTTTTTGTTGTCCGAATAAAAAAAAAAAAAAAAAAAAAGAGGCCGTAAATTAAAAAAAAAAAAAAAAAAAAAGGCCCAAATCAAAAAAAAAAGGGCCGTGATATAAAAAAAAAAAAAGGCCCAATAAAAGAAAATAATCTCGGACTTTTAATATTTCTGTATTTAATTTTTAGTATTTTTTTTTAATTAATTTTCGTAAATTAAAAAGAACACTTTGTTCTTGAGTTTTGATTTGAAACCACCTTGGATTAAAAGTGCCATAACTTTTGCTATACAACTCGGATTTTGGTGATTCAAATTGTGTTGTTCTCGTCTTTGATTCCTCTTTCTAAATATCATAGTTTCTGAATCAATCAAATTATACCCACACGTGCTCTGAAATACTCTTGTGACGTGAATTATTTGAACTTCTTTGATTTGACTTGTGTGAATCTTGTTGTTGAAAATCTCGGTTGAGACAATCTCTTAAAGTCATTGCAACAGTAAGTTCTCTATAGTTTGAGAGTATTAGACTAGGGTATACACGAGAGAAACATATATCAAAGAGAGGAGAGCTCCTACTATCCACATAGTGAGAACCCGAGAGGAATTCAATTGTTGTTTTCTTTTGTTTCTTACTAACCTTGCAGGATAATGGAGGACGAAACTAATACACCAAGAGGTTCTAAACCTCAAACCGAAGCTGAGCAAAAGTTTGCTAATGATTCTCTTGCACAGATACTACAAAAGATCAATCTCCGCCTTGATTTCTTGGAGTCATCAACTTCTAAGCCATCAAAGAAATCTTCATCCAAGAAGTTTAAATATAATGCTGCTTTTGAGTCCGAAAGTGAATCTAATGAAGAGGAGGAGGAAGAGTTGTCCGAATCATCTTCTAAGGGTAACAAGTCTAAAGTCTCAATTGCTTCACTTAAGTTAACAATTCCCACTTTTCATGGTAAGACAGATCCGGAAGCTTATTTTGATTGGGTTCGTGAGCTTGAGCACTTCTTTGAAGGCCATGACTATCCCGAAAAGGAAAAATTTCGACTTGCCTTTATGCACTTAAAGGATCATGCAAGTTTGTGGTGGGATAAGTTGTCTCAATCTAGACGTGAAGATGGTGAAAGTCCAATCAAGACATGGAGTCGCATGAAAACACTCATGAGGAAGAAATATGTCCCTTCATACTACAACCGTGAATTGAATAGACAGTTACATACACTTGTACAAGGTAACAAATCGGTTGAGGAGTATTATCATGAGATGGAAGCTTTGATGATCAAGGCTAATGTTCAAGAAGATCCCGACTCTACAATTGAAAGATTTTTAAGAGGTATGCATTCTGATTTGGCTCATCAAGTTGATTTACAAAGTTTTGATAATATTGATGAACTTGTCCATAAAGCCATCAAGATAGAAAGGCACATGAAAGGGAAGGGTAAGTTTTCACAACCAACTCCACCTTGGCAAAGAGATAAGAAGCCGAGTTTTGCCCCTTTCAATCCGCCATCCAAGCCACGCCAATTTCCACAAAGTTCAACGTCAAGTGCCCCTCAAGGTGTCTCAAAAACAACGCCCAAGGTTGCTGTCCAACCTTCTAAAACGGCGTCAACTTCTTCAACTCCAAGATTGAGGGATGTTCGATGTTATAAATGTCAAGGTTATGGTCATATGCAAGCTGAATGTCCAACTCGAAAAGTGATGATAACTCTTGATAGTGGTGAAGTGGTAAGTGATGATGATTGTGCCGACATGCCACCTCTTGAAGAGAAACATGAATCAAGTGAAGAAAGTGAAGACAATGAGCCCTACACGTATGGTGACGGTAAATTTTCTTTAGTCTCTCGCCGTGTTCTAAATGTCCAACCTTTAGTTGATAATGATGATTTGATGCAACGAGAAAACATATTTCACACACGTTGCTTAGTGCAAGACAGAATTTGTAGTGTGATAATTGATAGTGGAAGTTGCACAAATGTGGCGAGCACTTTGTTTGTAAATAAGTTGAATTTGAATTGCATGAAACATCCAAAACCATATAGGCTTCAATGGTTAAATAATTCAGTTGAAACTCGTGTCACTAAACAAGTAAAGTTTTCTTTCACCATTGGTAAATATGTTGATACTGTTTTATGTGATGTTGTTCCAATGGAGGCTAGTCATATTTTACTTGGTAGACCTTGGCAATTTGATTGTGATGTGCTTTATCATGCCAAGAAAAATTTTTACAGCTTCGTGCATAATGGTAAAAAGTATAGTCTTCATGCTTTAACTCCTGCTCAAGTTTTTGAAGATCAAACTCGAATTGCACAAGCTTGTAAAGACATAAATGAAGCTAAGAAGAAGAAGGAACTAGAAAAACAACAAAACGAAAAATCTAATTTAGGCCGAGATGTAGTTAGTAAGAAATCTTGTTGTTTTGCTTCTTCTAATGAGATTAAGAGAGCATTGATTAATAGGCAGTTCTTATACTTCATGTTTAGCAAGGAACTTATACTTGTTGTTGACAGTGATAACCTTGTTTCTTTGCCTAGTGCTGTTTACTCTCTCTTACAGGTTTTTGGAATTCCTAAATGCCTAATGGCATTGAAACCCCTTCATTATCAAATGAAAGGAATCCAATCTGCCTTAACTTGTTTTCCACAAGGTAAGCAAGGTAAGTTGAGTGCTTATAATTTCGATCATTACAAAACCCTTGTGAACACTAAACAAAGTGTTAAATCTATTGATTATCCTAACTGGAATACACTTTATTTTGATGATTTGATTCATAACTTTGCTCTTACTGTTTTCAATTCATTCCAAAATCAAAAGTATCCACTTCGACAAGGTAATCTGATTGTTCAACACTTGTTTGGTAAGTTATCTCAATTTCGAATTTCTTTTCAATTCCCGAAGGTACAATATTCTGTTCTTATTCTTTGGAATTGTAAGTTCTTAATCTTTCATAACTTCAACATGCTTGTAAAGAATGTACAACTTAGTTTTTGTGATTTACATTTAATCCGGGATGTCTATATATATACTTGCTTTGCAAATTCTTATGAATCCTTGGATAATATTTGTAATTACATTAATATATGTTTACTTTCTTTTCATTCTTTACATGTTAACATCATTGATTTTCATGTTATTATTAGTGTGTCCAAGCATGACGTTAATAAATTTCTCTTGAATACTTTCTTGTTGTTCAAAACATTATGTTCATCTTTATTTGAAGTATTCTTTTTAAAGTTGTTTAATATTGCATATCATCATAAGTTTTCTGATTTGCATTTATTAAATGATGTTTATATGCATAATTATTTTGAGTTTTCTTTAACTTACACATTTATTTTCTTATTGCAGGATTTGTTTTACTTGGCTCGAGTTTGTAATGAGTTCTTCTTATTGGTGTTTGATCCAGGAGCTCAATTTCCAGATTCGAGGACGAATCCTTTCGAGGAGGGAGGGAATGATAGGAATCCGTACAAGCAATCTACTCCAAATCCTAATGGGAATAGGATTACCAAGCCAAATCCTAATAGGAATAGGATTTCCAAGACAAATCCTAATGGGATTAGGATTTCCAAGCTCAATCCTAATAGGATTAGGATTCATCAATCCTCATCTTGTCCGAGTTCCATAAGAGTTCCATAAATGCAAATCCGAATGAGACTAGGATTCACAATCCAAGTGGGATTAGGATTCACTAATCCATGGACATTATTGATTGAAGACCAAGATGGCGTGCTTGGGCTTTTGCCAAATTGGATCGCGCCTTTTTCTTAAGTAGTTAGAATTAATTAATGTTTTAATAATTAAGTCCAAAACATTTTAATTGGGCTTATTATTAGTATATTTTCGTTTTTAATTACATGGCCCAAGTTATCTTGCATGATAATGGCATGTAATGGGCTTTAATTTGTTAGGAAAGTAATTCCCTAAATTTTAGGAGCTTGTCCTTGTCTTCTAGAAGGGCAAAACGTTTTTAGCTTCCTTTTTCCATAAAGGATTAGTTTGTTAGTTAGTTGGTTTAGAAGTCAAGTTGTACTTTACAACTTTTAGGGTTTTATTTCCTTGTTTACCAAGCAACATGGCCGAAACTTGTCCTATTTAATGGCCATTCCTTGTAACGTTTTTTTAATGGATAAGTTGAATTTTGAAGAAACCTTTTAGCTTTGCTAAATTATTTGCAGCCTTAAACAAGTTGTGAAAAACGTGACTAATCAATTAGGGTTAGTTGATTATTCATAGGACCGGATTCTTTAAGCTAGGACCTTAAAGAGAACGTATTGTTTCTTGATTTCAAGAGCGAGCCAAACTGAGATCTTTTTAACCATTGATTTACATAGGTTAGATTGAAATCACTTTGTGGTAATGTGTTGGGTTTGATTGATTTACAATCAAATACATCCCATTCGATATCCATCTTTTCTTCTTGTGTTGTTTCCGTGTTTGATCTTACTTGTGATCGTGTTGGTTTTCTGAATTTTGGTGCACAACGATCCTAAGTGTGTGGAATTCGTGTGGAGCTGGATTCTCACCCTACTCCATTCGTATCAAAGACAAAACCTATTAACTAATAAATTCGAACACTAAGAAACAATCCTCACAATCTCAACATAGCTACGATATTAATAAACTCATCTTAACAACGCACTACGCAATCACTAATACTACACAAAATGCATGGCAACATCATATGAACAACCTCAACCTCATCCATCCATTTTCCCCCACACATGCATAAAGTCACGGTCCCCGAGACATAGAAAAGAGAAAAACAGAATAGAGGAACATGGCCTTTTACAATCCCCGAGAGAATCTAGCTACCCTTTCCTCCTCCAGATAACTAGGCCATTGAGGTGCCACCATAAGGCCAAGAGGATTTTGAGGATTTTTGGTGGACGAAATGTTGATGCCCTTATCTCGAGCCATTGCTATTAACAGAGTAGGATAGAACATTGGTGCAAATTCAGAGCGTTGGGCATGCCGTATGGAACCAAGCATCAATTTTCCAATGTCAATGGAAAAATTATGCTGAATGGCATAGATCAATAAAACTCTCTCCCTAGATGCTATAGTAGTCCGGCTAGTGGGTAAAAGCTTAGAATTGATAAAGAGAAACCACATCTTTGCCTCAGCTGCCAATTCACTTGTGGGTACATATAGTGATGCATTCCTTGCATTTCTCACCCAAGTAGCACCAGGCAACGCCACCGCAGCCAATAAATGATCAGTGTGTTCCGCCCACACCAAACGACTGTACTTATCACCGGGGTAGTCTGGCACGAGAAAATGCAAATTGATTCTGTGGTGATTCACCTGTAAATGCCTCCCTCTTAAGAATACGGAGTGGATACTATCTGCATTGGAATTGGTGTAGAATTCTCGGACAATCTCCATATCCACAACCACAGATGCTCTTGCGAAATGTTCCGAATTGTGCATTCTAATTAACTCATCAAATCTACATGAAGGATCTTCAAATGGTCTTTCGATGATGCAGTCTCTGTTAAGTGATCTATTGTATAAGCTCTCAGCACTAATATTAACAAATTGGGGTAAGGTAGCCGGTTCATAATCAATCACCGTATCCTTATCGGCTGAAGAATAAGAAGATGAAGATGAAGTAGTGCCTGGATCTTCACTGAATATTGCATACTCATAAGGATTATGGTAAGAGTAAGCCATCACCTTAGGAAGAAGAATCACTATCAAAGATTTAGCATTAGTGAACAAGAGGTCACGTAATATATAGAAGATGTGCAACACATAATAACTCCATGCTAGCTATCAAACAAGCACATGTGAATGACACTGGAAAACAAAACAGACATACGGACAATATAGGCAGTAAAGGACCATTCTCCTGATGTCATAACGTGTGACCTCCTTCACTCAATTATTGGAGTCATACAAGCCAATCATTCACTCAAGTTCATGGGTCTAGCAACAAGATTTAGCAACCAGCCTTTATCATCTTACCCTTGCATAATATCTCCATAATTGCATTTACCTTGGTTGTAGAAAATGTGGAATTCATATTACCCTTGTTGAGTGAACCATAATCCCTCTGATAATCTGCACAATTTAACAACCAGTTATGAGATTGTGCCATGAATTGTTGATTCGTTCTACACAAACTAAGATTAACAAGTAACGGTAATCACAACAAAACAAAACAAAGGAAAACAAAGAAAACAAAATCTAGGTTGCCTCCCAATAGCGCTTGGTTTACGGTCCACAGCCCGACCATGCTCCTTGGCTCATTGTGAAGGTAAAGGATCATCCAAGAAAAGTTCATGGGGAGCTTGTGCAAGGTTAGCGATGCCTTTGTCCTGAGAAGTCAAGTATGGTTTAAGCCTCTGACCATTCACTTTCCATGTGTTACCATTTTTATCATTTTGGATCTCCACAACACCATATGACTTCACATTGATAACTCGAAATGGCCCACTCCATCGTGACCTCAATTTCCCAGGGAAAAGCCTTAGACGAGAATTGTACAATAGCACCAACTGTCATGGAGCAAAACTTTTTGATTGGATTTTCGCATCATGTAGTCTCTTTGTTTTCTCCTTATAAAGCTTAGAACTCATATAAGCATTGAATCTAAACTCGTCCAGTTCATTCAAATCTAGCATCCGTTTTGATTGAGCTCCAAACAAATCCATATTCAATTTTTGAATTGCACAGTATGCCTTATGTTCCAACTCTATCGGGAGATGACACTCCTTGCCAAACACAAGCCGAAATGGAGAATCTCTGAATGGTGTTTTGTAAGAAGTTCTGTACGCCCACAATGCATCATCCAATTTCATGGATCAATCATTTCGTCCTGGATTAACAACTTTTTCCAACACTCTCTCAATCTCACGATTTGAGATTTCAGCTTGGCCACTCGTTTAAGGATGATAAGCTGTGGATACTTTATGTGTCACACCATACTTGGCCAAAAGAGCTTCAAAAATCTTATTACAAAAATGAGTTCCTCCATCACTTATGATTGCTCTTGGAGCCCCAAACCTATTGAAAATATGTTTTTTCAAGAAAGCAATCACGCTCTTAGCATCATTGTGAGCTAAAGCTACGGCTTCGACCCATTTGGAAACATAATCAACTGCGACCAAAATGTATTCCATGCCTCGGGATTTCGAAAATGGACCCATAAAGTCGATCCCCCAAACATCAAATATTTCCACTTCAAGAATGTTATTCAAAGGCATTTTATTCCTTGCAAAAATGTTCCCCGTCCTTTGACATCGATCACAATTGGCAACCCAAATTCTTACATCCAAGAAAATATACGGCCAATAGAAACCACATTGTAACACTTTGATACACTTGCATATGATTTGTTCACTACAGATTTTGTACAAAGTATTGTCCTCCCAAAAATAATACTTTGCATCACTTCTTGGTTTCTTCTTTTGGTCACTGGATAAATATGAGAGTACTTGCCCAGCTACAACAAAAGTGGCTATCTCTGCATACCAAGGCAATGTCGTCTCACCTACTCTAACACTTGCTCGTCTGGGAAATGCTCTTTAACCAAAATAGTTGATCCCTCTTGAGCTTCTGACTCCAACCTTGAAAGATGATCTGCTACCACATTCTCTGAGCCTTTACGATCCTTGATTTCAACATGAAATTCGTGAAGCAATAAGACCCATCGAATCAATCTTGGCTTGGCCTCTTTCTTTGCTAACAAATATTTCAAAGCAGCATGATCCGTATGGACAATTACCTTGGATCCCAGCAAGTATGCCCTGAAATTATCAAATGCAAAAACAACTGCCAATATCTCTTTCTCCGTGGTTGTGTAATTCAATTGAGCTTCGTTGAGTAACTTACTGGCATAATATATTGTGTGAAAAATTTTATCTCTTCTTTGGCCAAGAACAGCTCCAAGTGCATAATCACTTGCATCACACATTATCTCAAATGGCTCACCCCAATGAGCAGTGACTATAATCGGTGCTTCCACAAGCTTAGCTTTCGAAGTCTCAAAAGCTTCAATGCATTCTGTACTGAATTCAAACTTTACATTCTTCTCCAATAGGCTACACAATGGCCTAGCAATTTTTGAGAAATCTTTGATGAAACGCCTATAGAAGCCAGCATGCCCAAGAAAACTCATTATTCCTTTAACGTTGGATGGAAGAGAAAGCTTAGCAATGACATTAATTTTAGCTGTGTCAACCTCAATTCCAGCATGAGATATCCTGTGTCCCAACACTATGCCTTCTTGAACCATAAACTGACATTTCTCCCAATTTAACACAAGATTAGTTTCCTCACATCTTTTCAGCACTTTGGCTAGATTCTCCAAGCAACCATCAAACGTCATTCCAAAGACGGAAAAATCATCCATGAAAATGTCTATAATCGACTCAACCATGTCATGGAATATTGCCATCATGCATCCCTGAAAAGTCGCGGGCGCGTTGCACAAGCCAAATGGCATCTGCTTGTAAGCAAAGATGCCAAAAGGACAAGTGAAAGTTGTTTTCTCTTAGTCCTTAGGATCAATTGCAATTTGATTATAACCAGAATAGCCATCCAGGAAGTAGTAGAACAAGTAGCCAGCAATTCTGTCCAACAACTGCTCCAGAAAGGGAAGTGGAAAATGATCCTTCCTTGTAGCCTTGTTAAGCTTTCTATAGTCCATACAAACCCGCCAAGCACTAACAACTCTTGTTGCAAGAAGCTCATTTGCATCATTTTTCGCAACTGTAACTCCTCCTTTCTTTGGAACACACTGCACTGGACTTACCAATTCACTATCTGAGATGGGAAAAATCATTCCAAAGTCCAGCAACTTTATCACTTTCTTCTTGACAACTTCCATCATTTGTGGATTGAGCCTTCATTGTCTATCTCTCACTGGAACAGAGTTATCCTCCAAAAGAATCTTATGCATGCACAAGCTAGGACTTATGCCCTTTATATCTGCAATGGTCTATCCTATAGCCAATTTGTGTTGCCTCTGTACTCCCAGCAATTTCTCCTCTTGCCAATCTTCAAGTTTAGAAGAGATCACTACTGGTAACGTTTCACTCTCTCCTAGAAAAGCATACTTGAGATATGGAGGCAAAGGTTTAAGCTCAAGTTTTGGAGCCACCATGATAGAAGGCATATGCTTCTCATTCCTGCAAAAACTTTCAGTGCTTCTCACCTCAGTGGATGCATTCATATTGTTAGTTGGAAGTTTACACTCAACATTTTCTTTCAATTCATTAGTACATGCTTCTTCCAAAATTTCTTTCATTTCACATTCATTTGCTACTTCAACAATCTCACTT
Source organism: Ophiorrhiza pumila (assembly GCA_016586305.1). Taxonomy (NCBI): domain Eukaryota; kingdom Viridiplantae; phylum Streptophyta; class Magnoliopsida; order Gentianales; family Rubiaceae; genus Ophiorrhiza; species Ophiorrhiza pumila. The sequence continues at coordinate 13,427,578 of BLIW01000005.1, read as the reverse complement.
TGTATTTCAAAAATGGATTCATCAATCACACAACATTCAACATCATTTTCAATTTTAGCCAAGATGTTCCTATCCTCATTATCTAGCTCAAATTCATCAATTTCATCTTCACAAACATGCAATTCATCAACAACAGAAAATTCATGCTTAACACTCTCAATCATTCCTTGTATAGAAGAACATGCTATAGCCTTAATGGCAAAGCAAGATTCAACATGTAACGGATGTTTCATGGCATAATTCACATAAAAAACAACTTCTTCATTATTGATTCTAAAAGTAACTGTTTTGTTTCTTACCCCAATCAGAGCATCACCTGCTGCCAAAAAGGGTCGACCAAAGATCAAAGTTACTTCCGGATCCTCTACCATATCAAGAACAATAAAATCAACTGGGAGTGTAAACTTATCAATCCCCACCAGGACATCCTCAACCATTCCAGTAGGCTTGACTAAGGATCTATCAGCCAGTTGAAGAGTCATTGCTACTGTACAAATTCTCCCATTAAGTCCAACATCAGTGGCAATAGAAAGATGCATGAGATTAATGCTAGCACCCAAATCACACAAAGCTTTCTCAAAAAGTCTTGTTCCAATTTTACACGGTATAGTGCAACTGCCAGGGTCTTTTAATTTTATTGGCAACTTATGTCTAATCCATGCTCTACCATACTCCGTTAGTGTCAAGGGTACTTCACATCTCAAAATTTGTTCCTTGTTGGATCTCAAGTCTTTGAGGAACTTCGCATATTTGGGGACTGCAGTCACCAAATCTAATAATGGTAAGCTAACATTGACCTGTCTCACCAAATCTAAAAATCTATCAAATTGAGGTCCGTTCTTTTGCTTTAGCTTCACTCTCTCAGGAAATGGAGGTTTTGGTGCATATTCAGGAAAATTGTTAGGACTAGGAGGTCCTCTAACTTTCTTGGTTACTTCACCATTTCTGTTATCTTGCACCCCCTCTTTCTTTGGTTCTAAGTCCTCATTGGCACATTCTTTCTCAAATTGAACACTTTCCTCCTCAATAACACACTCCTCATCCTCAGGCTTAGATGTCTTATGCACTTCCTTACCACTTCTCAGTGTAATTGCATTACATGTTTCCTTCCCTTTTGGATTTGGAACTGTATCACTAGGGAGTGCTCCACGTGGTCTCTGATGCACAGCATTGTCGAGTTGTCCAAGCTGCATTTCAATGTTCTTTAGAGTAGCCTCATGATGTTTGACAGTGGATTCCAATCCTCCAAATCTTTGTTCATTCTTGTCCATTTTTTCCATCAATTTTTGGAACATGTCTTCAACTGATGGTCAAAACCAGGCGGTGCATTTGTTGCTCTTCTTTGGTCATTTTCCAGATAATATTGCCCTCCTCGATTTTGTTGTTGTCCCCAATTGCCTTGTCCACCATTGTAAGGTCGATTCCCCCCAGAGTAATTTCCACCATACTGAGGTTTGTTGTTGTAATTACTCACATTTTGTAAAGACTCAGTTGTGATAGTGCACTCATCAGTGTGGTGTTCACCTTTGTACAGACCACATGAAAGCATAGGAGCTTTTGTTTGAGTAGCTTTCAAAGTTTGCACTTGCTTAGCAAGGGCCTCAAATTTTGCACTCAATAAAGTTTCCTCATCAAGATCAAACACTCCTTTTTGTCTTTTACTATGAGGTTTCCGTGTCTCAGGAAAAGGATACTCATCTTTGGCAATTTGGTTAAACAATTCTCTAACCTCCGGCACACTTTTATCCTTTAATGCACCATTGACACAAGCTTTCACTATCATAGAAGACTCAGGTGTGAGGCATTTGAAAAATGTATTCAATTCTTTGATTTCACCAAGGTCATGATTAGGACATTGACAGATTAGGTCATTGAAACGTTCCCATGCTTCTCTGAATGATTCACCATCTTGCTGTTGAAAATTCATGATCTCCATTCTCCTCTTCTCAAGCTTAGCTGGTGGAAAATATTTCGCCAAGAACTTCTTCTGAAGTTCCTCAAAAGATATTGTTGCATCTAAGCCTCCAATGGTTTTGAACCAATGTTTTGCTTTACCTCTCAAGGAAAGAGGAAAAAGAATTATGTGCACTTCACTTCTCTCCACTCGTGGAAGTTTGAACGTGCTACACAAACCTAAGAACCAATCCAGATGATCATTAGTGTCTTCATTATCTAATCCTTGGAAAAATTGACCTTGAGTGATCATCGATACAATCTGAGTGGGGATGTGGTAACTTTCAACATCAATATCTTGCTGTCCAAATCTGTTGTCAAAATTCACAGCAATAATGATCACCAAAACGTGGTGCTCTCACTCCAAGATTAGTCATGTCTCTTTGTTTGGCTTGATTTCTCAAAGTCTTTTGTAGTTCAAGGTCTAATGTAAACTCAGGATCTCTAGAAGATTGTAGCCTGGGCATACAACAACACCAAATGTGAAGTATAACCGAAATAAACAGAACACGAAAACAAGAACCTCAGATCTAAACAATCAGACAGCAAAACAAAACCCACAATCGACAACAATAACAAGGAAACAGAAAAAAATACAAAAATAAGAACAGAGTGAACAAACAAAACAGAACTACACGAAATTAAATGATGAAATTCAAGAAACACTTAATCAAATTCCAAAAACCGAACCTTCCCCGGCAACGGCGCCAAAAATTGACAAGTGTGTCGTTAACCTTACAATTTTACCCATAAACTAACGTAGTAGTAATGAGTGGGGATTGTATCCACAGGGAAGGGAGATTTGGTTCAAGTATTCGAAATGTTTGTCAAATTGTGTTGTGGATTGCACAGTATCAAGACTCAGTAAAATCAGAGAAGTACTCAAGACTCAAAATAATAGAACACTTGCGAGAACAACAGAGAGAAATAACAAGAATTCAAACAGATGACCTAGAGTTTATGAATCAAACTACTGTGAACTCAATGATTGCTATGCCCGTGACCTCATGTAAATTTAATTAGGAGGAGACGATTGTTGCCTAGAAGGCTAGCAAACACTTAGCATGTCGACCACAGTGTTCCCTATACTCCTTAACATTTCACTTTTCCCATGTTCAGGCCTAAGCAAAATAGATACAAACCGTAACATCTCGACTTCATGTTTCTAGATATTAATCATGCGATTTTCCAAGTCTCCCATGGCGAGGCCTAACTTGAGTGTCTAATATTAAGCTAGCTTCACAAAGTCTTCCTTCACCTAATTCTGAAGACTCAAAGACCTCCGATTAGCATGACAACCACATCTCGGATCGTGTACAAAGTAAATCAGGTTAAGGAACTCGATAGTCATACAACATGTCTATTGTTTATGCAAATTACACTGTTAATGGTGAATCAAACCTTGAACTGGCATAGCGACCTCAATCGAAGTGCAATTCAACCAAACACAAGTGAAATTATTATAAAACTTCTCAGATTTCAACAATTAAAAACATGTATGAACTCTTCCGTAGAGATTAGGTCAATTGCATAGCATTTCACGGTTCAAATTCACAGTTATCCGATCAAAACCCTAGGACATCAAAGATCTAGCCAAGAATCTTAATTTCACATTCACGATCAATATTTCTCAAAATTAAGCAATTCATCATCAATAATTGAAAATTGAAAAGATTAGACCGAATAACTTGCTTCGTAGGCTTCAATTCTCAAGTGAATTACAACGTTCGGATCAAATTCTCAATCGGGAATTGAAATCAAAGATTAATCGGAGAAGATAGAAATTCTAGTGAGAGAAAGTAGAGAGAGAAAGTTTCCCGCTCCAAAAATCAAAAGCTAGTTATGAATTCTAGAATATTCGTCTCCTCCTTTTTTTCAATCATCTAACTAAATCCCCTTTTTATAGAGGTTTCAAAAACGTAAATGATACGAAAACGTAAAATGAATACAATATTACAAAAATGCCATCAAAAAGATTGTACAACATCCACTTATGCATGAGTTCTTACTATAAGCCAGCTCGAAGTCCACGGCTTTGTGCTTTGTCATGTCACGCTTCCATCGGCCTCCATCACGCCACCGAGCCTAAGGCCAACACGCATTCTCCATTCCCTGCACAAGAACAAGCAACTCAACACTTAGCCAATTTTTCGCGCTAAAAAAACTCCCAAGGCGAGGTCTCGCGCCGAGACCTCGCCGCTTGTGCATTTGATGGGCGAGACCTCGTGGCGAGGTCTCGCCTTATGTGTGTATGTGGGCGTGGTCTCGCGGCGAGACCTGCCGTGCATTGTGTGCGAGGGCGAGACCTTGTGGCGAGGTCTCACCTTGTGTTGTGTGTGTATGGCGAGACCTCGCCGAGAGATCTCGCAGAGTATTTATGTAAAAATGTTGAGTGTGTGTGTGAAATGAAGTGAAAGTGAGTTTGAGGTGCAAATGTGAAGTGAAGTAGTGTGAAGTGTAAGCAAAACAAATGAGTGAAGAAAATGTGTGTAGAGTGATAACTCTCCGCATTGGACATGCGGCGAGGTGAGTGATCTCGCCGCACATGCGTTCGGCGAGGTGTGCGAGTGCTGCGCGCCGTACACGCGCAGCATTTGCAATGGCTGCGCGCGGTGCGCACGCATCGTGCGTGTGTGCGTGCGAGACTACCGTGCGCAGGCGCGCGCGGCTTTTGCGTGAGGTTGTGTGAGGGCAGCACGCAGTGCGCTCGGCTATGCCATGACCTCGCCGCATGATGTTGTGGAGTGGTGTGCGAGCTCGCCGCACAAGCTGTGCGGCGAGGTGTGTGTGTGTGCGATGAGTGTGCATTGGCGTGCGCGTGAGTGTGCATGTGCGTGTGCGTGAGTGTGCATGGGCTTGTGCGAATGTGTGATGCAACCATTTTAGCACAACAAACTTCTTCTATGCAAAATATGTATGTTTTAGCCTCTGAATTGGACTTTGTGGTAAACATAAAAGTTTTAGATCTATTTCTTAAATTTCCATTAGTTCAAGAAACAGCATCATCGGAGATCTGTAGCTCACGATATGGACAATTTACCGAACTGTGGCAAAGATTCCAACAACGAAAACCCTAGAAACAACCATCATAAAGAGGCCTTCGTTTCTCATAGCTACACATAGAATTAGAAACAAGTCAAAACATGAGAAATGAAGTACACTCAAATACCTTTCCAGGACATCCAAGATCTCCTCATTTGGATTAGAGGTGAATGAGCTACACTCAAAACAAGTTGCACAACAATTATGCCCAAAACCCTAATTCAACCGAATAAGCATTTAAGCAATTTTTAGGGTTTCCTTAATTTTCCATCTATACATATATTACTCCATTTCATCATCATTTTTGCCCTTTTTTACACTTGAACATTACCAAATTGCAAACCACATGCATGCATAAAATGGCACAAATCACTACACAATTTGCATGAAATTCAAGGCAAAAGCCAAGAGATATAATACATATTAGTTGGTCTAAAACCAACTCATCACCTGAGATAGCATGTTTTGAGAGAGAGTAGAGGTGTTAGTTCATTTCTATCATGGTAATCATGCCACGTTAGAAATGGCCTTGGTTTGTGAGGTTTAGGGTTTTGGTGAGAAGAGTGAGGGTTTTTGTGTGTATCTTTGTCATGACATGATTTCCATGGAAATCATAGCCTAGGGGGTTCTAATGTATTCTACTTTTATCCGAGAGTTGGGTTATAAGTCTTAAGGGTTGGTTCTAAGGGTTCTTTAAAGGTGTGGAGGGTTAATGCTTGAGATAGGTTCTACATGTTCTAACACTTAACACACACAACGTTTTCAAAACATAAAGTGTATGAAATGAAAAATTTAGTGTATTTTTGCTGTGGCATGATTGCCACAATAGAAATGTATACAAAACCCTAAATTACATTAAAAGTGTGTAAGTTTGTGTAAGTGTAGTGCATTTCTGCCATGGTATGATTTCCAAGGCAGAAGTGTGTTTGTGTGTGAAATGCGTGTGTTTCATGTGTATTTTTCTCGTGGTATGCATGCCCTAAAACTAATGCAATCCTAGAGTAAAGTGTGTACAAAGTGTGATTCTAGTGTATTATTACCGTGCCATGATTGCCGCAGCAAAACTAGCTTAAGAAAGTGAAAAAATGAAGTTTGATAAAACAATGGTATAAACCTGGTGTATCTTTTCCATGGCAGTCATGCCTAGGCAAAGATGTACATACAATGGAAAAAAAAGTGAAAAGTGAGAAAAATGCGAGTCTTATGTGCATTTCTGTCGTGGCAATCATGCCATGACAGAAATGGCCTGTGTGTGTGTGTTTGTTTAATGTGTTGTGTGTGCTTGGTGTGTCCTAGTTTGGGTTCTAAGAGTTAGAGGTTTCCTAAGTTGTTCTAAGGTTGGAATAGTTGCCTATACGCTAGGATTTTATGTTGATCCTAAGGTTTTGTGCCTAAGTGTGCTAGGGTTATGCATGTGTGGGGTATTAGTGCTAGGTTCTAGGCCAAGACCTTGGCTATGTGCCTCGATGTTGGCCTTGGCCATCCTAAGGTGCTAGGTTTTGGTGCATGTGTGCTAAAAGTTGACCCGAAGTGTTTACAACTTAGGACTTGGCTATGTGTCTTGGCCTAGAGGGTGTGATACTAAGGTGCCTATCCTAAGGCAAAACACAAGCCAAAACATGCTAAATCTTTACTCAAATCTTAACCTTTGCCTCCCAAATAGTGCATCAACTTGGCCAAAACTCATCTCCAATATGATTTATGCATAAACCGGGCTAAAAACCTAAAGGCTTAACCCTATGTTTAGGGTTCCTCGTCCTTGTTTCGTAGACTTCCACTTTGACTTGTTGACGTTTTGGTCAAAATAGCCTTTAAATAAGCTTTTTTAGAACTTTAAGCTCTCCACCTTATAAATCCTACAAATAAGCCCAAAAAGCACTTAAGTACCATAAAAATATTTAAAACCAAAGCAAAATCCATAAGATAAGAGAGAATAGAGGTAGTTTAAGACGGACTCTACATTAGGTGTCCCTAACTTTCGTATTAGGAAGACACATTCTATAAGGGGATAGTATCCCTTATTTTTTATTATCTTGCTTTAATTGTAAAGGGATATCATCCCTAATTTATTTGTTTCTTGAAAATTTATTTATTAGAGGCTTGGATTTATATCCTCTTCCACTTTTTTAAAAAATTAAATAAAGTAGGGGTTGGCATCCCCCACCAATAGAAGGGTGGTTTGCCGCTTAAAAAAAAGCTTTTTTGCTACAAAGTATTTTTTTTGTCCTACTATAGCTATTTTTGTTCCTTCTGATATCATTTAAATCTTTTAGTTGCAAGATTAAAGTAGCACAAGACAATTTGCACAATGAATCACTTCTATGCAGATCAAAACAATTTTTACCCATTTCTAATCTCATCATCAAAATAAATTGTTTGTTTATTTCCCTATTGTCAAAACAAAATAGGCGCAAGGGCTTTTTAGTCATTTTAACTTCACTAAAAAATTTATATTTATATTTAATTTAATGGTTTGATCAATGGTGGTCAATGGTTGACCAACACTGGTATACAGCAATTAACTATTGGCTATCCAAATTTCAGCCAAATTCTGGGCAAGTAGTCAAAATCTAGTCGGCCGATAGTGATTGGTTGGCAGTCAACCATTGACCACTGGCAGTTGATTCAATTTCTTTTTAAAAAGTTATTTTTGATGTTAAACATTAACTAATATTATAAATTTTAAACACAATAACCAGTAAAAATAAAATTTATTTATTCAAACACTCAATTTTCAATTCAAAATATTTCTTTTCTAAATTGCAATATTGAAACTTCCTTTTTTTAAAAAAAACAAAACGCATATTCAAACAGATTAAATTTTAGTGCTTTTCATATGCACTTTGAATATGTTGATAAGTTCCTTTTCTCATTCCCTGTAATTTTCTCATCGCAACTATGGAAACTACAAAATCAAATGATATACTAAAATTTGCTCCCTTATTGGTTTATGAACTTCTATGCTCAAAGAAAACATAGAAAAGGTGGGTCAATTCGTTGGTTTTTGTTGTCAGGAAATGTTAGAATATTATGTACATTATTAAATAAAAAATCGATAAAATTTAAATAATAGTTAATGACAAATTTGGTATTATTATATATTCTAAGTAAATGTAAATGTTGTCATCAAACAATATTTTGTGTGACTACTTTTATATAAATTGAAAATATTTTTTGAGTTTTGTGACAATTATTGGGTGAGTAAAAATATATTGCTACCATTACAACTTTTGATTTTGTAAATGTGGAGACACATTAACTGACAATTTTAATTAAGTTTCAACAAAACTTTTCTGGGAATCTATTTCAGAACTGAATATATATAAATATATTTTACTTTATATCTTGAATTACAACTTTACAACATTTTTTTTTGTGACTTTATATATTGAGTTACAAATTTTAAGGTTTAATGTGGCAACTTATTTTGTTACTCACTCTAGTATTTGTTGTAGTGATAGTAGAATTACATCTTGTCATCTAAATTTTAAAAATGAATAATACTTTAACATTGCTAATTTTTTGTGAACATCTATATTGAGTAAAAAATGTATTGGCTAAACATTGATCTTTTCTTAAACACTTGTCTTGTTTTTCATGCCTTTTATGGTATTTATGTAGTGTTTTGTGCATTTTGAAGGATTTCCCACAATAAGGGGGCCAAATGACAAAAACAACTTCTTTTGAGCATAAATGGTGCAAAAATGGCAAAATGACAAGAAAGGCCAACCAAAGTCAGAAGGAGAACTCAAGTGGAGCACTTGGCTCCAAAAATAAGGGAGAAGCACAAAATATGGTTAGTGGAGAATGGCTAAGTGTTGGAAAAGCTCAAGGAGCCAGGAACCAAGAGTATGGAAAAAGGTTGGAATCTCACCTCTCTTCAAAAAACCCATGACCTTGGTATAGCTTGGAACCTTAGAACCTTAGGATAGGCCTTAGGATTCATGCCTTACATGACTATAACTTGGCTTAACATTTAAACTTTAAGTTTAACCCTTCACCCAAAACTCACAAACAAACACCATAGCACACATGCAATTAAATGCCACGGCCAAAACTAACTAAAACCTAGAAACCCTATCATTTGCCACAGGCAAAATACCCTAAAACCTACTAGAACCTAGGATTGGCCATGGCAAATGCCATGGCCAAACTACCCTAGAACCCCCCAAAACTACCCTAATATACTACACACACATGGCACTTAGGGCATTTCATTCATACTTTGGCCGTGGCATTTTCCAGGGCCAAAACAACTTTAATAAATCATTTTTTCATGCATTTTGCATTTCATATACACTTTGGCCTTGAAAAATGCCAGGACCAAAATACACACAGTTCACTCAATTTGCATTTCTAGGCTAGTTTATGCTTGGTCGTGGCAAATACCACAGCCAAAACCATTCACTCACACACTTTTTGCACATTTCATGAATAAATACCACGGCCAAAACACTCTTACATACTCATTTTCACACTTCATGCATGTCACGGCCAAAACTTAAATAAAGCACCCACTTTTATCTTTTAGTTCATTTCATTCATAACTTACCACGGCTAACTCACTCTAGTTTTATGTGATTCATGCATTGTTAGGTCTTAGTTCCACCTAAGCACTCCTCAACCAAGTGTTATGCCATGTCATGGTCTCCAACCACTCAAAACAAGCAAGTCACCCAACTAACCTTAGAACCTCTAACCTTAGTCCAAGTCCAAGTTAGGTCAAGTTGGCAAAGTTACCTCTAGTTAATAATAATGAACTCTTGTTGAACCTAATTGACCGTGATTTGACTAGATAGGATAGAGTTGACTAGTTTGACTAAGTTTGACCTGACCTTGACCAACTTCGACCTGTCTAACCTAAAACCCTAGTTAGAACCCCTAAAACCCTAGTTCTACTAGTTTGACCTAGTTTAACAAGGTTTTGCTAGTTTAACCTAGTTTAACCTCGTCAACCATAGTTTGGCTAAATTTGACCATGTTTGACAAAGTTTGATAGAGTTTGATTTAGTTGGACTTTATTAAACTAACAATGATTAGTTAAATAGATAACTAGGATTTGGCTAGTTTGACCAAGTTTGATAAAGTCAACCCTAGTTTGACCACATTAGACCACGTTTGACCATAAGATTACCATAGTTAAATCATAAACCTTAGTTAACCCTAGAAACCCTAAAACTAAACCTAACCCTTTAGGTAAAACAAGAACCCTTAAAGAATTAATCCAAAAACAGAACCTTGATCCATGTAATTGGTTCCATTTGCTCAAGACTTGGTACATGAATGAAGCACTTTAAACACTTAACCATAATATGGAGAAGTCTACACAAAGGTGTCACATCTGAATCCACACTTGGAGCCAAGTACAAATCTTGGAAAGAAAAATTCTCAAGGATGCAAAGATGATATTCTAAAGTTCACTTGAAGCCAAAGCACAATGCTAGGAGCACAAGTACATTACTTGGAACCAAAGCATATTCCTTGAAGCTTACCTCAAGAAGATCACTTCAAGCCTACGTATCTTGTTCATTAGAACCAAAGAATTGTAATACTATAAATAGATCATCCTTAAAGATTAGAAGAAGCTTTTCCCATCCTTGTAATCATTTTACTCTTTTTAGAAGCTTTCTTTTATCTTTAAGGATGATGTTACTCTCTATGAGAGGCTAAACCTTTAGATCTTGGGTTTTGGGAATGGATTCTTGAAATCTTGTTTATGCATTGACAACTATGTTTGGATTTACTTGAATCTTCAATTGAAGTAGCTTGCACTTGTTCTTTGAAATGATTTATATGCTTAAAGTGTAAGAATTGAGTTGGGTTTTGATGAACACTCCAAGAATTTATTAGACCGGGCCAAGGTAAGATTTGATTGATGAGTTTTGATCTTCTCAACTTATTTGAAATTGTTAAATTTGGAGTTTGACGGGGCCAAGGGATATTGGATTTAATGGATTATGATTTTCATTTTATGTCTATTCAATTGTTTGACTAATATTACTTGAAACTTGATCGGGCCAAGAAGGGATCATGTAAAACATTTAGTTAGGAAATTTGAGTAGTCCATTTGATAGCAAATCAATAAGCCAACCATATAGGGGTGCCAAATTGAAGGTGTTCAAGCCAATTGTGGAAAACGAGTCATTCACGTGAAAGCCTGGAGAATCAGACGCAGACAGTGAGCCATGTTGCAATGTCTGGCAATTTTCACATCGGCGATGTCTATCCACGTCATGAGGTCCATCCACGTCGTAACATCCGTCAATGTGGTGATGTCGAGAAGCCCTGATAAGGTTCTCGTTGATTTGATCCACCTTTGGGTGGATTTGACAACCTTATTTATCCACAGGACAGGTCTAGCTTGGAAAATTCCACCAACAACACAAAAGAGTACACACAAAGAAAGAATCAAGAAACAAAGAAAAGGGTTATAACAAAGAACAAAGAAAGAACAAAAGAAAGACAAAGAAACAAAGAAGATATTGAGCGCGATTCAATGGAAACTTTTCCAATGCCCCTACGCTATTACAAAACCAACTTGACTCAGGCGGCACCTAAATCAAATCAGATTTGGCTGTTCTCAAACTTAGAACAAAAGCAAGACTATTGGCTTAATCTCACTTTGGGTTTAGAAGAACAAAAGCTCAAACTTAGCTTAAGGTCTCCAAGGGTTTTGGGATCAAATTTTGCTCTGCAAAATTATGACTTCTTAATTCAAAATTCAACTACTAAAATTCGTGGGTTTACAAGCCTTTAAATAGGCACAAAGACTTGCCAAAAAAGTAAACCCTACTTTCCTAAAAGATAATTTCCGAATTGGAATAAACTTCTTTAAAATGTAATTAACACATGCTTTAATCATGCAAGATCTTTAGCCATGTGAAAACATCATATAGAACATATCAATTGATACGAATGGAGTAGGGTGAGAATCCAGCTCCACACGAATTCCACACACTTAGGATCGTTGTGCACCAAAATTCAGAAACCAACACGATCACAAGTAAGATCAAACACGGAAACAACACAAGAAGAAAAGATGGATATCGAATGGGATGTATTTGATTGTAAATCAATCAAACCCAACACATTACCACAAAGTGATTTCAATCTAACCTATGTAAATCAATGGTTAAAAAGATCTCAGTTTGGCTCGCTCTTGAAATCAAGAAACAATACGTTCTCTTTAAGGTCCTAGCTTAAAGAATCCGGTCCTATGAATAATCAACTAACCCTAATTGATTAATCACGCTTTTCACAACTTGTTTAAGGCTGCAAATAATTTAGCAAAGCTAAATGGTTTCTTCAAAATTCAATCATAAAAAAAAACGTTACAAAGAATGGCCATTAAATAGGACAAGTTTCGGCCATGTTGCTTGGTAAACAAGGAAATAAAACCCTAAAAGTTGTAAAGTACAACTTGACTTCTAAACTACCCAATCATAATTAAAAAACTTCCAAATTAGAATTGGAAACTAATAACTAACTACCCAAATCCTTCCCCAAAAAGGATTTGCCTAAAGGTGGCCAAATTCAATTTGACTTCCTTTGTTTCCTAAACTATTACTTGCCTTTATCATGCAAGATAATTGGGCCAAGTAGTATTTATTATAAACGAAATTTCCAAGCCCAAGAACATAATAATTAACGTCATTTATGGGCTGAAACTAACATAAAATAAATTACTAATTAATACTAAAAATGGCGTGATTCTCTTGTAAGCCCAAAAGCACGCCTTTCATGGACTTCATGATTTCGGACTTGTGTAAGCTTCTTCAAGGTGGATCATGAATTGTTAATGAAGAAACATTCCACAAGACTTCTCCTTGAGATGGTTCGGCCTCCAAAGCTTCACAATGAGTTGACAATAAATTGTGCAAAGCTTCCTTCATCTTCTTACTCCTTGATCTTGTCATTGGTCCATCAAGATTGGTCAAGGGATCTTGTGAATTGGGCTTTGGCAAGATGGACAAGGGTTGATTTCCATCATTCCCTCCCTCCTCGAAAGGATTCGTCCTCGAATCACCTACATCAAACAAAGATAAGTCAGTAACATTGAAAGTAGATGAAACATTGCCATACTCACTTGGAAGTTCAATCTTGTAAGCATTGTCGCCTATCCTTTCCATGACACGAAAAGGACCATCTCCTCGTGGATGAAGTTTAGATTTCCTCTTGTCAGGAAACCTCTCCTTCCTTAAGTGAATCCAAACCCAATCTCCAGGTTCGAAAATCACTTGACGCCTACCCTTATTGGCTTGCTTAGCATATTGCTCATTCCTCCTTTGAATGGTAGTTCGAACCCTTTCATGTAACTCCCTAACAAAATCAGCTTTACTCTTTCCTTCAGCATTAACAAACTCATTAATAGGAAGAGGCAAAATATCCAATGGAGTTATAGGATTAAAACCGTAAACAATCTCAAAAGGTGAAAGATTAGTAGCACTATGAACAGTTCTATTGTAAGCAAACTCAATGTGAGGTAAACAACTTTCCCAGTTCTTAAGGTTTTTCTGTATGAGAGCACGAAGTAAAGTAGACAAAGTTCTATTAACTACTTCAGTTTGTCCATCAGTTTGTGGATGAGCAACAGTAGAAAACAATAACTTAGTACCTAACTTATTCCATAGAGTACGCCAAAAGTGTGACAAAAACCAACACGAATTCCAGCTCCACACGAATTGATACGAATGGAGTAGGGTGAGAATCCAGCTCCACACGAATTCCACACACTTAGGATCGTTGTGCACTAAAATTCAGAAACCAACACGATCACAAGTAAGATCAAACACGGAAACAACACAAGAAGAAAAGATGGATATCGAATGGGATGTATTTGATTGTAAATCAATCAAACCCAACACATTACCACAAAGTGATTTCAATCTAACCTATGTAAATCAATGGTTAAAAAGATCTCAGTTTGTCTCGCTCTTGAAATCAAGAAACAATACGTTCTCTTTAAGGTCCTAGCTTAAAGAATCCGGTCCTATGAATAATCAACTAACCCTAATTGATTAATCACGTTTTTCACAACTTGTTTAAGGCTGCAAATAATTTAGCAAAGCTAAATGGTTTCTTCAAAATTCAATCATAAAAAAAAACGTTACAAAGAATGGCCATTAAATAGGACAAGTTTCGGCCATGTTGCTTGGTAAACAAGGAAATAAAACCCTAAAAGTTGTAAAGTACAACTTGACTTCTAAACTACCCAATCATAATTAAAAAACTTCCAAATTAGAATTGAAAACTAATAACTAACTACCCAAATCCTTCCCCAAAAAGGATTTGCCTAAAGGTGGCCAAATTCAATTTGACTTCCTTTGTTTCCTAAACTATTACTTGCCTTTATCATGCAAGATAATTGGGCCAAGTAGTATTTATTATAAACGAAATTTCCAAGCCCAAGAACATAATAATTAACGTCATTTATGGGCTGAAAATAACATAAAATAAATTACTAATTAATACTAAAAATGGCGTGATTCTCTTGTAAGCCCAAAAGCACGCCTTTCATGGACTTCATGATTTCGGACTTGTGTAAGCTTCTTCAAGGTGGATCATGAATTGTTAATGAAGAAACATTCCACAAGACTTCTCCTTGAGATGGTTCGGCCTCCAAAGCTTCACAATGAGTTGACAATAAATTGTGCAAAGCTTCCTTCATCTTCTTACTCCTTGATCTTGTCATTGGTCCATCAAGATTGGTCAAGGGATCTTGTGAATTGGGCTTTGGCAAGATGGACAAGGGTTGATTTCCATCATCAATAATTATGCAAGAACATTAGATCACGTTCCTTATTGAAAAGATCAAACAAAAACAATTAAAAATCAAAACAAAAAAAAACTGTAAAAATTCCCAACGTCGCGACGTGGAAGGTCGCCAGTCGCGACGTGCGGACAAACCTTGACGTGAATCTCAATTCTCAGAGAAACACGTCGCGAAGTGGAGGTTGGTGGACTTCACGACGTCGGTGCACGTCGCTACGTGAAGCTGTGGACGTCGCGACGTGGGGTTCTGAGCTTCCAACACTTGTCCAATCTTGCTCTCCATCAAAGTGTCTTCATGTAATGTCAAAATCACAAAGTTCCAAGGCCTAAAATCAGTCTTCTCTTCATCAAAGCCTTGTTCCAACAACTTATATGCATCGTCCATCACTTCTATGATCAAACCATTAAGAGCCATCTTGAACTGTTTGGTTTTAGCTCGAGTCATTGGTCCACCAATTCCACGTAACGGGTCAACAGAATGCTGTTCAACATTAAGTGCGTCTGGATTCCTATCATTCCCCCTCTCGTCAAAAGGATTCGTCCTCGAATCTCCTGCATCAAACAAAGAGAGATCAGAAACATTAAAAGTAGCACTAACATCTCCATACTCACCGGGTAAATCAATGCGGTATGCATTGTCATTAATGCGCTCGAGAACTTGGAATGGTCCATCGCCTCTTGGGTGAAGTTTTGATTTCTGCCGCTCAGGAAATCTTTCTTTACGCAAGTGTACCCGAACCCAATCACCTGGGTGGAACACCATGCGGCGTCTACCTTTATTGGCTTGCTTGGCATATTGCTCATTTCTCCTTTCACTATTGTCACGAACCTTAGCATGAAGGTCCTTAACAAAAGTAGCTTTGCTTGCACCATCAACATTAACAAACTCGTTAATAGGAATAGGCAAAATATCCAAAGGCGTCAAAGGATTAAAGCCATATACAATTTCAAAGGGAGAAA
Source organism: Ophiorrhiza pumila (assembly GCA_016586305.1). Classification (NCBI taxonomy): domain Eukaryota; kingdom Viridiplantae; phylum Streptophyta; class Magnoliopsida; order Gentianales; family Rubiaceae; genus Ophiorrhiza; species Ophiorrhiza pumila. Next base: position 13,411,852 of record BLIW01000005.1, on the reverse strand, counting down.
AAGAAGTAGAACTACGAATAGTACGATTGTAAGCAAACTCAATGTGTGGTAAACAATCTTCCCATTTATTTAGATTCTTTTGTATGATAGCACGCAATAATGCAGATAGAGTTTTATTAACTACCTCAGTTTGCCCATCCGTTTGTGGGTGTTCAACAGTAGAAAATAACAATTTAGTTCCCAATTTACTCCATAGAGTACGCCAAAAATGACTAAGGAACTTGACATCTCTATCACTCACAATAGTCTGAGGAATACCGTGCAATCTCACAATTTCTTTAAAGAAAAGGTCTGCTATGTGCGTAGCATCATTGGTTCGTGAACATGCAATGAAGTGTGCCATTTTACTGAACCTATCAACTACCACAAAGATACTATCCTTACCACTTGGTGACCTAGGCAACCCTAAAACAAAATCCAATGAAAATATCTAACCAAGGATGCAAAGGTACGGGCAGTGGCATGTATAGACCATGAGGCATTATTTTTGACTTTACCTGTTTACAAACAATACATCTTTGACAAACAGATTGAACACTTTTTCTCATATGAGGCCAATGAAAATGTTCTTGCAAAATATGTAATGTCTTGTTAACACAAAAGTGACCCATCAATCCTCCCCCATGCGTCTCAATAACCAATAAATCACGAATAGAGCAATTAGGCACACACAATTTGTCCTTTTTAAACAAGAAACCATCATGCAAATAATACTCTCCTTCGGATTTATGCAAACAATTCTCATATACAAGTTTAAAATCAGCATCTTCAGCATACAATCCTTTCATGACATCAAATCCAAGCAGTTTAGTATGCAAGAAAGTAAGTAAATTATACCTTCTCGACAATGCATCAGCAACCACATTTTCCTTTCCAGCTTTGTATTTAACAACATAAGGAAAAGTTTCAATAAACTCCAACCACTTAGCATGTCTTTTATTCAACTTACCTTGGGTCTTAAGGAACTTAAGACTCTCATGATCCGAATGAATGATGAATTCCTTCGGCCAAAGGTAGTGCTGCCAAACTTGTAGAGATCTCACCAATGCATACAACTCCTTTTCGTATGTGGGGTAATTCAATGTTGCTTCATTAAGCTTCTCGCTAAAGTATGCCACGGGCTTGCCTTCATGCATCAAAACAGAACCAATACCTTTCCCGGAGGCATCACATTGTATTTCAAAAGCTTTCTCAAAATTAGGTAACATAAGAATATGAGCATTGGTTAATTTCTGCTTCAAGGTATTAAAAGCTTTTTCTTGAGCATCAGTCCAAACAAAAGTCACATTCTTTTTAACTAGATCATTTAAGGGGGCTGCAATTGTACAAAAGTCCTTCACAAACCTCCTATAAAATCCAGCTAAACCATGAAAACTCCTAACATCATTAGCTGACTTAGGGGTGGGCCAATCTCTAATTGCTTTCACTTTATTTTCATCAACAGAAATTCTATCAGCACTTACAACAAATCCTAAAAAGATAACAGATGAAGTACAGAATTCACATTTTCTGAAATTTGCATAAAGTTGATTCTCACGAAGTACAACAAACACTCTTTTTAAATGTAACACATGCTCTTCAAGTGTTTTGCTGTAAACAAGTATATCATCAAAATAAACTACTACAAATTTCCCTATGAAAGATCTAAGTACATGATTCATTAAATGCATAAATGTGCTTGGTGCATTAGTCAGTCCAAAAGGCATAACTAACCACTCATAAAGACCATACTTAGTTTTAAAGGCAGTTTTCCCATTCATCTCCTTCTTCCATGCCGATTTGATAATAGCCACTTTTCAAATCAATCTTCGTGAAGATTTTAGAACCATATAACTCATCTAACATGTCATCTAACCTAGGGATAGGGTGACAATATTTAATGGTTATCTTGATAATGGCTCTACAGTCAACACACATTCTCCATGTTTCATCTTTATTAGGAACAAGAATAATAGGCACAGAACATGGACTAAGGCTTTCACGAACAATACCTTTTTCTAGTAGACCATCCACTTGCATTTGAATTTCCTTTGTCTCCTCAGGACTTGCTCTATATGCTGGTCTGCTGGGAATTGAAGCACCAGGAATGAAATCAATTTGATGTTCTATACCTCGAATTGGAGGTATAGAACAAGATAACTTATCATACAAGATAACTTGGGCCATGTAATTAATTTATTTAATCCCGAAATTAATAAGCCCACTAATTACCAATTGGACTGAATTAATTAAAACACAAATTAAACCCTAAAATTGCTTAAGTAAAGACGTGATCCAACAAATGGCAAAGCCCAAGCACGCCTTCTTGGTCTTTAATAAAGTCCATGAACAAATGAATCCTAATCCCATTAGGATTGTGAATCCTAGTATCATTAGGATTTGCTTCTATAGAACTCGGATAAGATGATGATTGGTGAATCCTAATCCTATTAGGATTGAGCTTGGAAATCCTACTCCCATTAGGATTTAGCTTGGTAATCCTATTCCCATTTGGATTTGAATTTGGAAATCCTATTCCCATTAGGATTTTACTTGGAAATCCTATTCCCGTTAGGATTTGGAGTAGATTGCTTCGATGGATTCTCATCATTCCCTCCCTCCTCGAAAAGGATTCGTCCTCGAATCTTGAATTGAACTCCTGGATCAAACACCAATATCACGAACTCCACAAGAATCAAGTCGAGTTGGAATGAAACAATTCTCGACCAACAATGCATAATATTCTGTGAGATCAAAACAAGTGTATAAGATAAACTTTCTCTAGCAGAATATTTATGTATGCATGAAGCATATAAACACGATATTGTTAAAGAAAATTCATAACAATTATGCAAATAAACATCATGTATTAAATCAAATCAGAAAACATATTACTACATGCAACACAAAATAACTTAAAATATAATACTTCAAAAAAAGACACATGTAGTGATTTTGAAAATATGAAACTATGCAAGACAAACTCTCTAACAACATGCATTGACACATTAGTACTAACATAAAAATTAACGACTTTAATATGTAAAGTAAGAAAAGAACTTAAACATATATTAATGTAATTACAAATATTATCCAAGGATTCATAAGAATATTCATGGCAATTAAATATATATACATCCCGGATTAAATGTAAATCACCAGAAATAAGTTTTAAACTCTTTGCAAGCATGCTTAAGTTATCAAATAAGAAATTACAATTCCAAATAATAAAAACAGAATGTAAACAATCTAATAAATAGATGCAAACACAATATTTTACCTTTTGGAATTGTAAAGAAATTGAGAACTGAGATAACTTACCATGCAAGTGTTGAATTACCAAAGGACCTCTTTGAACTTGATGGATGTGAGCAAAGTCACGAAACAAATAATCAAAAGAATAATCAATCCAGCAAGTAGAGTCAATATAATTAACACTTGAATTAGTGCATACAAAGTTTTGAGTTTGGTCGAAATTATAATTACAAAAACGAGAATACAACTCATGTATTAAATAAGCAACATAACATGAAAACAAGCTATACATAGATTCATTCAATTCAAAATATTTTGATGAAATTATTGAAGAATTATGTAAGGTATTTGGCTTATTAAAACACATGGTATTTGACGTTAAAATACACTTGACAAAATTTCGAACCAACTGTGGAAAAGTATAGGAAAGTTTTTGAAATTGATTGAAAAACTTACATAACTTACCTTGCTTACCTTGTGGAAAACAAGCTAAGGCAGATTGGACTCCTTCCAATTGATAATGAGTTGTTTTGAACTCCATTAAACACTTAAGAACTCCAAAAACCTGCAAGACAAAAGAACTAGGCAGCAAACAATACAAATCGTGATCACTAGAATTCATAAGTACAAGATGTTGTTGTTTAGCTCTCAATGAACTCTCATGCTCACTCTTTCTATTACACTTATTTTGCTTACAGCCTATGCTAACTAAATCACTCTTTTCTTTCTCTTCTTCTTCACTCAATTTACTACAAGCTGTTGCAAGTCTTTCTTGGTCTTCAAAGACTTGGGACGGATTTAAGGCTCTAAGGTTGAATCTTTTTCCTTTATGTTCCAAACTGTAGTAATTCTTCTTGGCATAGTAAATCACATCTCTATCAAATTGCCAAGGTCTTCCAAGAAGGATGTGAGCAGCCTCCATTGGAACAACATCACATAAAACTTCATCAACATAATTACCAATTTTGAATGGTACTTTAACTTGCGTGGTCACTCTAATCTCGGCGGAATTGTTAAGCCATTGAAGTTGATATGGCTTTGGATGCCTTAAAAAAGATAAATTCATCCTCTTGACAAGTAAAGTACTTGCCACATTAGTGCAACTCCCACTATCAATGATCACACTACACATTTTATCTTTAACCATACATCGGGTATGAAAGATATTTTCATGTTGAGACAAATCATCATCAATTTGTAGTTGTGCATTTAGAATTCTTCGGTTCAATGAACAAGAAACTCCTTGGAGTGGTTTCGAATCACCACCCTCCATTGGTACCTACACGTTAGTAAGAAAACAAGAAAACAACAATTGAAGTCCTCTCGGGTTCTCACTATTTGGGTGAGTAGTTCTCTCCTCTCTAGTGTGATGCCTTTTCTCTTGTATATCCTATCTAGAACTCTCACACTATAGATACTTACTGTTCAATGATTATAATAACACGTCTCAACCAAATAATTCCACAACAAGATTCAAACAAGCAAAACCAAAGAAGTTTTGAAGCAAAATCACGTCTATGAAGAATTTAGATCACGTGTGGATATAATATGATTGAAGTTCAGAAACTATAGAATTCAGAAAGTAGAGAAAATAACAAGAAAATTTGTTTTTGAATCACTTAATTCCGAGTTGAATTGAGGAAGTTATGGTATTTTCAATTTGTGACTTTTTCTCTTGTGTTGCAATTCGGGAAACAAATGAAAAACTGTCCGATTTTTTCTCTTTTTTTTTTCACCTTAGACCAATTGCCTTTGGGCTGATTTCTACTTGGTCTCTTTTTTTTTATTTAATTCACGACCTTTTTTTTTTCTTTTTTTTTTCAATTCGGCCTCTTTCTCTTTTTGATAAGAATCCGTACAAGCAATCTACTCCAAATCCTAATGGAAATAGGATTACCAAGCCAAATCCTAATAGGAATAGGATTTCCAAGACAAATCCTAATGGGATTAGGATTTCCAAGCTCAATCCTAATAGGATTAGGATTCATCAATCCTCATCTTGTCCAAGTTCCATAAGAGTTCCATAAAGGCAAATCCAAATGAGACTAGGATTCACAATCCTAGTGGGATTAGGATTCACTAATCCATGGACATTATTTATTGAAGACCAAGATGGCGTGCTTGGGCTTTTGCCAAATTGGATCGCGCCTTTTTCTTAAGTAGTTAGAATTAATTAATGTTTTAATAATTAAGTCCAAAACATTTTAATTGGGCTTATTATTAGTATATTTTCGTTTTTAATTACATGGCCCAAGTTATCTTGCATGATAATGGCATGTAATGGGCTTTAATTTGTTAGGAAAGTAATTCCCTAAATTTTAGGAGCTTGTCCTTGTCTTCTAGAAGGGCAAAACGTTTTTAGCTTCCTTTTTCCATAAAGGATTAGTTTGTAAGTTGGTTAGTTTAGAAGTCAAGTTGTACTTTACAACTTTTAGGGTTTTATTTCCTTGTTTACCAAGCAACATGGCCGAAACTTGTCCTATTTAATGGCCATTCTTTGTAACGTTTTTTTTAGATGATTGAATTTTGAAGAAACCTTTTAGCTTTGCTAAATTATTTGCAGCCTTAAACAAGTTGTGAAAAACGTGATTAATCAATTAGGGTTAGTTGATTATTCATAGGACCGGATTCTTTAAGCTAGGACCTTAAAGAGAACGTATTGTTTCTTGATTTCAAGAGCGAGCCAAACTGAGATCTTTTTAACCATTGATTTACATAGGTTAGATTGAAATCACTTTGTGGTAATGTGTTGGGTTTGATTGATTTACAATCAAATACATCCCATTCGATATCCATCTTTTCTTCTTGTGTTGTTTCCGTGTTTGATCTTACTTGTGATCGTGTTGGTTTCTGAATTTTGGTGCACAATGATCCTAAGTGTGTGGAATTCGTGTGGAGCTGGATTCTCACCCTACTCCATTCGTATCAATTGGTATCAAAGCATCTAGGTTGTTCATCACAAAATTCAGGTTTGCGCTTTGTTTTTCCTTCTCGGATTTTGCTCTACTTTTTGAGTCGTTCTTGCTGTCCTTTGTGCGTCAATTTTTTCTGCAGTTTTTGGAGTCTTTTAGTTGCTGTTTTCACGTGTTTCTTGCTGTCCAAAGTCGTCATAGTTAGTGTCTTTAAATTCATCAAAATCGCATAAGCCAAAGTTGATCAAATCTGCCCGAAAATTTCCTTCTTGTTGTTTACGATTTTTGACATCTTTTTGCTACTGTTCTTGCTTCGAATTGCTGCTGTTTTTAAAGTTTAAATTCTGCAGTAAATATATATATTAATTGAGTCTTAAATTCATTAATATTCTGTCCAAAAATCGCATGCAACTTGGTGCTTAAAATCTGCCCAAATCGAGTTGATCTTGTTACTTGATTTTCTTGCGTTTTTGTGTTGTTCTTCTTGTGTTTCTTGTTCGATCCTTGCTGCCATCTTTGTCTCAATATTCTGCACTATTTTCTTGCATTCATAGTGTTGGATTTTTTGTGTTTTATTTGTTGATTTCACGTCCAAACCCTAGGTGTCAAGATTAGGGTTTCTTAAAAACCCTAGTTTCAAATTATCATAACTTTGTGAGTTCTTGCTCAATTCTTGAAATTCTTTTTGTGTTAGTTCCATCAATCTACTCTTGTCATAATAACTTTTGATCAAACTTTTTGAACAAGTGAAAAAGATTGGTTCTTGACCACTTTCTTGAACTTCTTGAAGTTCTTGATTTTTGAAAGTTGTCAAATTTTGAATCTTGAACCATATTTGAAATCCTTGAGTTAAATCTTGAAAATTTTGTTAAAGTGGCACTTTCAAATTCTTTGTCCTTGGTGAATTATTAAAGTTTGGAGAAATTAAGGTTGAACCACATAAGACAAGGCCACATCCTTAAACCTAAGTACTTGTACTAGGTTCTTGTCTTAAAACCTTAAAGATTTTGTTTGACCTAAGTTGTTTAAGGTTCTTGTCCGAACCTAGGTCATTGTTTGTACAAGGTTTTTGTCCAAAACCTTAAAAGTTTGTTTTGTCCTTTTTGTTGTCCGAATAAAAAAAAAAAAAAAAAAAAAAAAAAAAAGGCCGTGATATAAAAAAAAAAAAAAAAGGCCCAATAAAAGAAAATAATCTCGGACTTTTAATATTTCTGTTATTTAATTTTTAGTATTTTTTTTTTAATTAATTTTCGTAAATTAAAAAGAACACTTTGTTCTTGAGTTTTGATTTGAAACCACCTTGGATTAAAAGTGCCATAACTTTTGCTATACAACTCGGATTTTGGTGATTCAAATTGTGTTGTTCTCGTCTTTGATTCCTCTTTCTAAATATCATAGTTTCTGAATCAATCAAATTATACCCACACGTGCTCTGAAATACTCTTGTGACGTGAATTATTTGAACTTCTTTGATTTGACTTGTGTGAATCTTGTTGTTGAAAATCTCGGTTGAGACAATCTCTTAAAGTCATTGCAACAGTAAGTTCTCTATAGTTTGAGAGTATTAGACTAGGGTATACACGAGAGAAACATATATCAAAGAGAGGAGAGCTCCTACTATCCACATAGTGAGAACCCGAGAGGAATTCAATTGTTGTTTTCTTTTGTTTCTTACTAACCTTGCAGGATAATGGAGGACGAAACTAATACACCAAGAGGTTCTAAACCTCAAACCGAAGCTGAGCAAAAGTTTGCTAATGATTCTCTTGCACAGATACTACAAAATATCAATCTCCGCCTTGATTTCTTGGAGTCATCAACTTCTAAGCCATCAAAGAAATCTTCATCCAAGAAGTTTAAATATAATGCTGCTTTTGAGTCCGAAAGTGAATCTAATGAAGAGGAGGAGGAAGAGTTGTCCGAATCATCTTCTAAGGGTAACAAGTCTAAAGTCTCAATTGCTTCACTTAAGTTAACAATTCCCACTTTTCATGGTAAGACAGATCCGGAAGCTTATTTTGATTGGGTTCGTGAGCTTGAGCACTTCTTTGAAGGCCATGACTATCCCGAAAAGGAAAAATTTCGACTTGCCTTTATGCACTTAAAGGATCATGCAAGTTTGTGGTGGGATAAGTTGTCTCAATCTAGACGTGAAGATGGTGAAAGTCCAATCAAGACATGGAGTCGCATGAAAACACTCATGAGGAAGAAATATGTCCCTTCATACTACAACCGTGAATTGAATAGACAGTTACATACACTTGTACAAGGTAACAAATCGGTTGAGGAGTATTAACATGAGATGGAAGCTTTGATGATCAAGGCTAATGTTCAAGAAGATCCCGACTCTACAATTGAAAGATTTTTAAGAGGTATGCATTCTGATTTGGCTCATCAAGTTGATTTACAAAGTTTTGATAATATTGATGAACTTGTCCATAAAGCCATCAAGATAGAAAGGCACCTGAAAGGGAAGGGTAAGTTTTCACAACCAACTCCACCTTGGCAAAGAGATAAGAAGCCGAGTTTTGCCCCTTTCAATCCGCCATCCAAGCCACGCCAATTTCCACAAAGTTCAACGTCAAGTGCCCCTCAAGGTGTCTCAAAAACAACGCCCAAGGTTGTTGTCCAACCTTCTAAAACGGCGTCAACTTCTTCAACTCCAAGATTGAGGGATGTTCGATGTTATAAATGTCAAGGTTATGGTCATATGCAAGCTGAATGTCCAACTCGAAAAGTGATGATAACTCTTGATAGTGGTGAAGTGGTAAGTGATGATGATTGTGCCGACATGCCACCTCTTGAAGAGAAACATGAATCAAGTGAAGAAAGTGAAGACAATGAGCCCTACACGTATGGTGACGGTAAATTTTCTTTAGTCTCTCGCCGTGTTCTAAATGTCCAACCTTTAGTTGATAATGATGATTTGATGCAACGAGAAAACATATTTCACACACGTTGCTTAGTGCAAGACAGAATTTGTAGTGTGATAATTGATAGTGGAAGTTGCACAAATGTGGCGAGCACTTTGTTTGTAAATAAGTTGAACTTGAATTGCACGAAACATCCTAAACCCTACCGACTACAATGGTTGAATAATTCAATGGATGCTAGGGTCACTAAACAAGTAAAGTTTTCTTTCACCATTGGTAAATATGTTGATACTGTTTTATGTGATGTTGTTCCAATGGAGGCTAGTCATATTTTACTTGGTAGACCTTGGCAATTTGATTGTGATGTGCTTTATCATGCCAAGAAAAATTTTTACAGCTTCGTGCATAATGGTAAAAAGTATAGTCTTCATGCTTTAACTCCTGCTCAAGTTTTTGAAGATCAAACTCGAATTGCACAAGCTTGTAAAGACATAAATGAAGCTAAGAAGAAGAAGGAACTAGAAAAACAACAAAACGAAAAATCTAATTTAGGCCGAGATGTAGTTAGTAAGAAATCTTGTTGTTTTGCTTCTTCTAATGAGATTAAGAGAGCATTGATTAATAGGCAGTTCTTATACTTCATGTTTAGCAAGGAACTTATACTTGTTGTTGACAGTGATAACCTTGTTTCTTTGCCTAGTGCTGTTTACTCTCTCTTATAGGTTTTTGGAATTCCTAAATGCCTAATGGCATTGAAACCCCTTCATTATCAAATGAAAGGAATCCAATCTGCCTTAACTTGTTTTCCACAAGGTAAGCAAGGTAAGTTGAGTGCTTATAATTTCGATCATTACAAAACCCTTGTGAACACTAAACAAAGTGTTAAATCTATTGATTATCCTAACTGGAATACACTTTATTTTGATGATTTGATTCATAACTTTGCTCTTACTGTTTTCAATTCATTCCAAAATCAAAAGTATCCGCTTCGACAAGGTAATCTGATTGTTCAACACTTGTTTGGTAAGTTATCTCAATTTCGAATTTCTTTTCAATTCCCGAAGGTACAATATTCTGTTCTTATTCTTTGGAATTGTAAGTTCTTAATCTTTGATAACTTCAACATGCTTGTAAAGAATGTACAACTTAGTTTTTGTGATTCACATTTAATCCGGGATGTCTATATATATACTTGCTTTGCAATTTCTTATGAATCCTTGGATAATATTTGTAATTACATTAATATATGTTTACTTTCTTTTCATTCTTTACATGTTAACATCATTGATTTTCATGTTATTATTAGTGTGTCCAAGGATGAAGTTAATAAATTTCTCTTGAATACTTTCTTGTTGCTCAAAACATTATGTTCATCTTTATTTGAAGTATTCTTTTTAAAGTTGTTTAATATTGCATATCATCATAAGTTTTCTGATTTGCATTTATTAAATGATGTTTATATGCATAATTATTTTAAGTTTTCTTTAACTGACACATTTATTTTCTTATTGCAGGATTTGTTTTACTTGGCTCGAGTTTGTAATGAGTTTTTCTTATTGGTGTTTGATCCAGGAGCTCAATTTCCAGATTCGAGGACGAATCCTTTCGAGGAGGGAGGGAATGATAAGAATCCGTACAAGCAATCTACTCCAAATCCTAATGGAAATAGGATTACCAAGCCAAATCCTAATAGGAATAGGATTTCCAAGACAAATCCTAATGGGATTAGGATTTCCAAGCTCAATCCTAATAGGATTAGGATTCATCAATCCTCATCTTGTCCAAGTTCCATAAGAGTTCCATAAAGGCAAATCCAAATGAGACTAGGATTCACAATCCTAGTGGGATTAGGATTCACTAATCCATGGACATTATTTATTGAAGACCAAGATGGCGTGCTTGGGCTTTTGCCAAATTGGATCGCGCCTTTTTCTTAAGTAGTTAGAATTAATTAATGTTTTAATAATTAAGTCCAAAACATTTTAATTGGGCTTATTATTAGTATATTTTCGTTTTTAATTACATGGCCCAAGTTATCTTGCATGATAATGGCATGTAATGGGCTTTAATTTGTTAGGAAAGTAATTCCCTAAATTTTAGGAGCTTGTCCTTGTCTTCTAGAAGGGCAAAACGTTTTTAGCTTCCTTTTTCCATAAAGGATTAGTTTGTAAGTTGGTTAGTTTAGAAGTCAAGTTGCACTTTACAACTTTTAGGGTTTTATTTCCTTGTTTACCAAGCAACATGGCCGAAACTTGTCCTATTTAATGGCCATTCTTTGTAACGTTTTTTTTAGATGATTGAATTTTGAAGAAACCTTTTAGCTTTGCTAAATTATTTGCAGCCTTAAACAAGTTGTGAAAAACGTGATTAATCAATTAGGGTTAGTTGATTATTCATAGGACCGGATTCTTTAAGCTAGGACCTTAAAGAGAACGTATTGTTTCTTGATTTCAAGAGCGAGCCAAACTGAGATCTTTTTAACCATTGATTTACATAGGTTAGATTGAAATCACTTTGTGGTAATGTGTTGGGTTTGATTGATTTACAATCAAATACATCCCATTCGATATCCATCTTTTCTTCTTGTGTTGTTTCCGTGTTTGATCTTACTTGTGATCGTGTTGGTTTCTGAATTTTGGTGCACAACGATCCTAAGTGTGTGGAATTCGTGTGGAGCTGGATTCTCACCCTACTCCATTCGTATCACTTTTTTTTTGTTTTTTTTTGTTCGGACAACCTTGTACAATCAAAACTTTAAGGTTTTAAGACAAGAACCTAGTACAAGTACTTAGGTTTAAGGTTGTTGTCTTGTCTTATGTTGTTCAAACCTTAATTTCTTCAAAAAAAATTTAGCCAACAAGAATTTCAAATAACTCACCAAATATAAGGAATTTCAATATGCTTCTTTAACAAGATAATCAAGATTTCCAACAAGAAGCAAGAATCAAGCTCAAGATTCAAATTTTGACACTTTCGGATTTTCAAGAAAGTGGTCAAGAACTCGTCTTTTTGAGATGGTGAAAAAATTTGATCAAAACACACTTTGATGGCAATAGAATGATGAAACTAACACAAAAGAAAGATCAAGAAACGGATGAGAAACAAGGAAGTTATGAAATTTCTACCAAGAAACCCTAATTTCACAAACCCTAGTTTGACAAACCCTAATTCTTTGGACATGAAAACAGCAAGAATGACTCAAGAATTCCACACTATGATGATGAACAAAAACAATGCAGAATTATGAAGAAAAACAGCAGCAAAACACGACACAAAACAGCAAGAACAACAACAAGACAACGAGACAAACTCAAGAAACGAAACAAGCAACAAGACTTAATAAAAGAATTTGATTACCGAATTTGATGAACAACCAGGGATTGACCCAACCTTATATACTAGCCTGGACCTCCTTGTGGTACCGATGTGGGATTCACATCACCGACTTATTCGAAAAAAAAAGAGAGAGCTAAAGCTCAACATAAAAAAAAGGCCAATATAAAAAAAAGATTCGGACCATTCCAAAAAAATTGTAGCCCAAAAGAACTAAGTGTTCTTGTTTGTCTCTTGAAAACCACCAAACTTGAAATTGCCATAACGTTTTCATTACAACTCTGATTTAAGTGATTCAAGTTGCCAAATTCTTGATATTATTTCTAGTTTCTGATTTCAATAGTTTCAATAGCTAAATCGAATTATACCCTGCAGGGGACCTAAATACTCTTTCAGTTTCTTACTTAAAAACTTTATTTGACTTAACTTGTGTACGTCTTGATTGATTGAACTTGCTCGTTTCATGTGTTCTATAAATCAATGTGACTGGTTGGACTTATATAGTTTAGGTCATTCCTTATTGAGTGCATAGATAGTGTATACAATAAAGGAGAAAAGCTACTTCTAAAGAGTGGTGTGTACCTACTCACCCAAAGTGAGAACCCGAGAGGAAATATATTATTTTCTTGTTGTTTTTCACTAACATTGCAAGTACAATGGAGGGTGATAAAACCGTGTCACAAGCCGAACGAAAGTTCGATAATGAAGCACTTTTTCACATGCTTCAAAAGATGCAAATCCAAATTCATAATTTGACTTCGATATCCAAGCATCATACCACTAAGAATTCCACCTCAAGGCAAATTGACTTTGATGAGGTTGCATCCGATAATGAAGAGGAGGAACTCATTGGATATTCTAAAAGTGGTAAAACATCCGACTTGTTTATTGGTACTTTGAAACTGATATTACCTACTTTTCATGGAAAAGCAGATCCCAAAGCATATTTTGATTAGGTTCGAGACCTAGATCATCTCTTTTAAGGTAACAATTATCACGAGGATAAAAGATATCGCCTTGCCTTCATGCATCTCAAGGATTATGCTAATTTATGGTGGGATGAGGTAATTAAAACTAGACGCCAAGATGGCGAAAGACTAATCAAGACTTGGAGCCAAATGAAAGTTCTCATGAGAAAGAAATATGTGCCTTCACATTACCACTGAGAACTCAATAGAAAGTTGCACTCTCTTGTGCAAGGAAGTCGAACCATTGAAGATTACTACCATGAGATGGAAACACTTATGATTAAGGCCAATATTCAAGAGGACCCCGACTCAACCATTAAGAGGTTCATTCGAGGTATGAATTCCGAATTAGCTTATCATCTTGATCTTCAAAGTTATGTTGATATTAATGAGCTTGTTCATAAAGTTATTAAAATTGAGAAGCACATGAAATCAAAGACTCGGTTCACACAACCACAACCACAACCACCATGAGATGGAAGCACTTATGATTAAGGCCAAATGGTACTCCATTTACTCTGCCACCGAAACCACAAAGTTTCACGCCAAATCCACCTCAAAACTCTTCGTCCAATGTCCCAAAGTTTGTCTCAAAAGTTGCTGAATCTTCTTCACAATCGGCGTCAAAACCTACTCAAAGGTTGAGTGAAATCCGATGTTTTAAGTGTCAAAGCTATGGTCATATCCAATCCGATTGTCCTACACATAAGTTGATGTATGTTAATGACAATGGAGATGTGATAAGTGATGATGAATGTCATGATATGCCCGCACTTGAGGAGAAGTACCAAAGTGAAGAGAGTGAAGAACTTGAAACATATGAGGTTAGCAATTTTTGTTTAGTTTCTCATCGAATTCTTAATGCACAACCATAAGTTGATAATGATTTGATTCATCGTGAGAACATCTTTCACACACATTGCATGGTACAAGATAAAATTTGTAGTGTGATTATTGATAGTGGAAGTGGTACTAATGTGGCAAGTACTTTACTTGTTAAGAAATTGAAATTAACTTGTATGAAGCATCCTAAGCTATATAGACTTCAATGGCTTAATAATTAGGCTGAGACTAGAGTAACCAAGCAAGTAAAGGTTCCATTTACCATTGGAAAATATGTTGATAAAGTTTTGTGTGATGTGGTACCAATGAAAGCCGGTCGTATACTTCTTGAAAGACCTTGGCAATTTGATAGAGATGTTGTGTATCATGCCAAGAAGAATTAGTATCACTTTGAGCATCAAGGTAAAAAGTTCAACTTAAGAGCCTTGAGTCCATCCCAAGTCTTTGAAGAGCAAGAAAAGATTACAAAAGCTTATAGTGATATGCGTGAACAAAAAGCAAAAGAAAAGAGTGAACAAGAGACACAAAAGAATGTAACTATTAGCATAGGTCGTGAACTTGTTCTTATTGATAAGAGTTGTAATAGATGTGATGTAGTTAGTTCAAAGTCTTGTTGTTTTGCTTCAATGAGTGAGATTAGGAGAGCAATAATAGATAGGCAACCATTATATTTATTGTATCGGAAAGATGTACTTATCATTGATAATGATCACCTTAATTCTTTGCCCAGTATTGTTTTGTCTCTTTTACAGGAATATTGAAATGTGTTTCCCGAGGACCTACCAATAGGTTTACCACCTATTTGTGGCATTGAACATCAAATCAACTTTGTGCCTAGGGCACAAATTCCAAATCATCCAGCATATAGAGCAAACCCTGAGAAAACAAAAGAGATCCAACGTCAAGTTGATGAACTCCTTGACAAAAGTATTGTTAGAGAATCTCTAAGTCCATGTTCAGTTCCTGTTATCTTGGTCCCTAATAACGATGAATCTTGGAGAATGTATGTTGATTGTCATGCCATAAATAAAATCACAATTAAGTATAGACATCCAATTCCTAGATTAGATGATATGCTTCATGAATTCTATAGTTCGTGTAATTTCACCAAGATTAATTTGAAAAGTGGCTACTATCAAATTAGAATGAAGGAAGGTGATGAATGGAAAACAGCCTTTAAAACAAAGCATGGTTCGTATAAATGGTTAGTCATGCCTTTTGGTTTAACTAATGCACCTAGTACTTTTATGAGGCTCATGAATCACATTTTTCGTCACTTCATTGGAAAATTTGTTCTAGTTTATTTTGATGACATCCTTGTTTATAGCAAATCACTTCATAACCATGTTGAACATCTAAAATTCGTGTTTGCTATATTACGTGAGAACAAGTTATATGCTAACCTTAAAAAGTGTTCTTTTTGCATGGAATCAATTATCGTTTTGGGTTATGTTGTTAGTTCTCAAGGTATTTCTGTTGATGATTCAAAAGTCAAGGCAATCATGGATTGGCCGAGACCTACTTGTGCTAGTGATGTTAGAAGTTTTCATGGTTTAGCAATTTTTTATAGAAGGTTTGTTAAAGACTTTAGTTCTATAGCTGCACCTTTGAATGAACTCGTTAAAAAGAATGTCACATTTGAATTGAAAAAGGAACATGAAAATGCATTTAACACATTAAAAGAAAAGTTGACTCATGCCCCTCTTATTGCTTTGCCAAATTTTCATAAAGCTTTTGAGATACATTGTGATGCCTCCGGGATAGGTATTGGTGTTGTTTAAATGTAGGAATCAAGACCCGTGACTTATTTTAGTGAAAAGCTTAATGGGGCAGCCTTGAAGTATGCAATTTATGACAAGGAGTTGTATGCTTTGGTAAGATAATTATATATTTGGGAACACTATTTATGGCGTAAAGAATTCATTATTCATTCTGATCATGAAAGCCTTAAATTCTTGAAAACTCAAGGTAAATTGAATAAAAGGCATGCTAAATGGTTGGAGTTTATTAAATCTTTTCCATATGTGATCAAAAACAAATCTGGTAAAGAAAATGTTTTAGCTGATGCATTGTCTAGGAGATACACGTTATTTACCTATTTGCATGCTAAGTTACTTGGTTTTGATTTAATTAAATATTTGTATAAAGATGATCATGATTTTTCCTCCACCTATGTTCAATGTATGAAAAAGCCGAATGGTGATTTATATGTGCATGATGGATTTTAATTTAAGAAAGATTGATACGAATGGAGTAGGGTGAGAATCCAGCTCCACACGAATTCCACACACTTAGGATCGTTGTGCACCAAAATTCAGAAACCAACACGATCACAAGTAAGATCAAACACGGAAACAACACAAGAAGAAAAGATGGATATCGAATGGGATGTATTTGATTGTAAATCAATCAACAACACATTACCACAAAGTGATTTCAATCTAACCTATGTAAATCAATGGTTAAAAAGATCTCAGTTTGGCTCGCTCTTGAAATCAAGAAACAATACGTTCTCTTTAAGGTCCTAGCTTAAAGAATCCGGTCCTATAAATAATCAACTAACCCTAATTGATTAATCACGTTTTTCACAACTTGTTTAAGGCTGCAAATAATTTAGCAAAGCTAAATGGTTTCTTCAAAATTCAATCATAAAAAAAACGTTACAAAGAATGGCCATTAAATAGAACAAGTTTCGGCCATGTTGCTTGGTAAACAAGGAAATAAAACCCTAAAAGTTGTAAAGTACAACTTGACTTCTAAACTACCCAATCATAATTAAGAAACTTCCAAATTAGAATTGGAAACTAATAACTAACTACCCAAATCCTTCCCCAAAAAGGATTTGCCTAAAGGTGGCCAAATTCAATTTGACTTCCTTTGTTTCCTAAACTATTACTTGCCTTTATCATGCAAGATAATTGGGCCAAGTAGTATTTATTATAAACGAAATTTCCAAGCCCAAGAACATAATAATTAACGTCATTTATGGGCTGAAAATAACATAAAATAAATTACTAATTAATACTAAAAATGGCGTGATTCTCTTGTAAGCCCAAAAGCACGCCTTTCATGGACTTCATGATTTCGGACTTGTGTAAGCTTCTTCAAGGTGGATCATGAATTGTTAATGAAGAAACATTCCACAAGACTTCTCCTTGAGATGGTTCGGCCTCCAAAGCTTCACAATGAGTTGACAATAAATTGTGCAAAGCTTCCTTCATCTTCTTACTCCTTGATCTTGTCATTGGTCCATCAAGATTGGTCAAGGGATCTTGTAAATTGGGCTTTGGCAAGATGGACAAGGGTTGATTTCCATCATTCCCTCCCTCCTCGAAAGGATTCGTCCTCGAATCACCTACATCAAACAAAGATAAGTCAGTAACATTGAAAATAGATGAAACATTGCCATACTCACTTGGAAGTTCAATCTTGTAAGCATTGTCGCCTATCCTTTCCATGACACGAAAAGGACCATCTCCTCGTGGATGAAGTTTAGATTTCCTCTTGTCAGGAAACCTCTCCTTCCTTAAGTGAATCCAAACCCAATCTCCAGGTTCGAAAATCACTTGACGCCTACCCTTATTGGCTTGCTTAGCATATTGGTCATTCCTCCTTTGAATGGTAGTTCGAACCCTTTCATGTAACTCCCTAACAAAATCAGCTTTACTCTTTCCTTCAGCATTAACAAACTCATTAATAGGAAGAGGCAAAATATCCAATGGAGTTATAGGATTAAAACCGTAAACAATCTCAAAAGGTGAAAGATTAGTAGCACTATGAACAGTTCTATTGTAAGCAAACTCAATGTGAGGTAAACAACTTTCCCAGGTCTTAAGGTTTTTCTGTATGAGAGCACGAAGTAAAGTAGACAAAGTTCTATTAACTACTTCAGTTTGTCCATCAGTTTGTGGATGAGCAACAGTAGAAAACAATAACTTAGTACCTAACTTATTCCATAGAGTACGCCAAAAGTGTGACAAAAACTTAACATCTCTATCACTAACAATACTCTTAGGCAAACCATGCAATCTTACAACTTCCTTAAAGAACAAATCAGCAATATGTGGAGCATCATTAGATTTAGAGCAAGCAATAAAGTGAGACATTTTGCTAAATCTATCAACTACAACAAATATGCTATCATGACCATTGCGTGACCTAGGCAAACCAAGTACAAAATCCATAGAAATATCAATCCAAGGATGACTAGGAACAGGCAAAGGTTGATACAAACCATGAGGCTTGACTTTAGATTTTGATTGTGTACACACAATGCATTTATCACAAACACTTTTAACATCTTTAATCATGCTAGGCCAATAAAAGTACTCATTCAAAACAGCAAGTGTTTTAGCAATACCAAAGTGCCCCATTAACCCTCCCCCATGGGTTTCCTTAACAAGCAACTCACGAATGGAACATTGGGGAATGCATAACTTATCCTTTTTAAACAAGAAACCATCATACATATAGAAGTCACCATTCGGTTTATGCACACAAAGGTCAAAGATGGCGTGAAAATCACGGTCAGTCTTATACAAATCCTTAATCAATTCAAAACCAAGTAGTTTAGCATGCATATAGGTAAACAAAGTGTATTTCCTAGACAATGCATCGGCTACCACATTTTCATTACCAGATTTGTATTTAACAACATATGGAAAGGTTTCAATGAATTCTAACCACTTAGCATGTCTCTTATTCAACTTACCTTGAGTCTTCAAGTACTTAAGGCTCTCGTGATCAGAATGTATGATGAATTCCTTTGGCCATAGGTAGTGTTGCCAAACTTGTAAAGACCTTACCAAAGCATATAACTCCTTGTCATAAGTTGCATACTTCAAAGCTGCCCCATGAAGCTTTTCACTAAAATATGCCACGGGTTTAGATTCCTGCATCAAAACAGCTCCAATACCAATCCCGGAGGCATCACAGTGTATTTCAAAAGCTTTATGAAAATTAGGCAAAGCAAGTAAAGGTGCATGAGTCAACATGTATTTCAATTTGTTAAAGGCGTTTTCATGCTCATCAGTCCAAACAAATGTAACATTCTTCTTCACAAGTTCATTTAAAGGTGCAGCTATAGAACTAAAATCCTTAACAAACCTTCTATAGAAACTTGCAAGACCATGAAAACTCCTAACTTGACTAGCATTTGTAGGTCTAGGCCAATCCATGATTGCCTTTACCTTAGACTCATCAACAGCAATGCCTTGAGAACTCACAACATATCCCAAAAAGATTATAGATTCCATGCAAAAAGAACACTTTTTGAGATTAGCATAAAGTTGGTTCTCACGAAGTATAGCAAAAACGGATTTCAAGTGTAAAACATGCTCTTCTAACGTTTTGCTATAAACAAGTATGTCATCAAAGTAGACCACAACAAATTTGCCAATTAAGTGACGAAAAACATGATTCATAAGTCTCATGAAAGTACTTGGTGCATTAGATAAACCAAAAGGCATAACCAACCATTCATAAAGACCAAATTTCGTTTTAAAAGCAGTTTTCCATTCATCACCTTCTTTCATGCGAATTTGATAATAGCCACTTTTAAGATCAATCTTGGAAAATATGCATGAACCATACAACTCATCAAGCATGTCATCTAATCTAGGAATAGGATGCCTATACTTAATAGTTATCTTGTTCACAGCACGGCAATCAACACACATACGCCAAGACTCATCTTTCTTTGGAACCAAAATGACAGGAACAGAACATGGACTTAGAGATTCTCGAACTATACCTTTGTCAAGGAGTTCATCCACTTGACGTTGAATCTCTTTAGTTTCCTCGGGGTTGGCTCTATAAGCTGGACGATTTGGAATTTGTGCTCCAGGAATGAAATCAATTTGATGTTCAATTCCTCTTATTGGCGGCAAACCAATTGGCAACTCCTCAGGAAACACGTCTTGATATTCCTGTAAAAGAGAGTAAACAAGACTAGGCAAAGAAGCAAGGTGATCACTATCAATGATAAGTACAATGTCCTTGCGATACATTAAGTACAAAGATTGCCTATCAACTAATGCTCTCTTAATCTCATTTGAAGAAGCAAAATAACAAGATTTCTTAACATGCAAAGTACGACCTACACTATTACAAATAGAAGTTGGGCCGAGACTTTCTTGAACATTTGTCAACTCTTGTTTCTTCTTCTCTTTGGCGGATTTCACATCTCTTGTAGCTTGAATGATTTTAGCTTGATCTTCAAACACTTGGGCCGGTGTCAAAGCTCGAAGATTAAACTTTTTCCCATTGTGCACAAAGCTATAGAAATTTTTCTTGGCATGATAAAGAACATCACAATCATATTGCCAAGGACGGCCAAGCAAGATATGACTTGCTTCCATTGGAACAACATCACATATAACGTCATCAACATATTTCCCAATGGTTAAAGTGAACTGTACTTGTTTTGTGACCCTAGCATCCATTGAATTATTCAACCATTGTAGTCGGTAGGGTTTAGGATGTTTCGTGCAATTCAAGTTCAACTTATTTACAAACAAAGTGCTCGCCACATTTGTGCAACTTCCACTATCAATTATCACACTACAAATTCTGTCTTGCACTAAGCAACGTGTGTGAAATATGTTTTCTCGTTGCATCAAATCATCATTATCAACTAAAGGTTGGACATTTAGAACACGGCGAGAGACTAAAGAAAATTTACCGTCACCATACGTGTAGGGCTCATTGTCTTCACTTTCTTCACTTGATTCATGTTTCTCTTCAAGAGGTGGCATGTCGGCACAATCATCATCACTTACCACTTCACCACTATCAAGAGTTATCATCACTTTTCGAGTTGGACATTCAGCTTGCATATGACCATAACCTTGACATTTATAACATCGAACATCCCTCAATCTTGGAGTTGAAGAAGTTGACGCCGTTTTAAAAGGTTGGACAGCAACCTTGGGCGTTGTTTTTGAGACACCTTGAGGGGCACTTGACGTTGAACTTTGTGGAAATTGGCGTGGCTTGGATGGCGGATTGAAAGGGGCAAAACTCGGCTTCTTATCTCTTTGCCAAGGTGGAGTTGGTTGTGAAAACTTACCCTTCCCTTTCATGTGCCTTTCTATCTTGATGGCTTTATGGACAAGTTCATCAATATTATCAAAACTTTGTAAATCAACTTGATGAGCCAAATCAGAATGCATACCTCTTAAAAATCTTTCAATTGTAGAGTCGGGATCTTTTTGAACATTAGCCTTGATCATCAAAGCTTCCATCTCATGATAATACTCCTCAACCGATTTGTTACCTTGTACAAGTGTATGTAACTGTCTATTCAATTCACGGTTGTAGTATGAAGGGACATATTTCTTCCTCATGAGTGTTTTCATGCGACTCCATGTCTTGATTGGACTTTCACCATCTTCACGTCTAGATTGAGACAACTTATCCCACCACAAACTTGCATGATCCTTTAAGTGCATAAAGGCAAGTCGAAATTTTTCCTTTTCGGGATAGTCATGGCCTTCAAAGAAGTGCTCAAGCTCACGAACCCAATCAAAATAAGCTTCCGGATCTGTCTTACCATGAAAAGTGGGAATTGTTAACTTAAGTGAAGCAATTGAAACTTTAGACTTGTTACCCTTAGAAGATGATTCGGACAACTCTTCCTCCTCCTCTTCATTAGATTCACTTTCGGACTCAAAAGCAGCATTATATTTAAACTTCTTGGATGAAGATTTCTTTAATGGCTTAGAAGTTGATGACTCCAAGAAATCAAGGCGGAGATTGATCTTTTGTAGTATCTGTGCAAGAGAATCATTAGCAAACTTTTGCTCAGCTTCGGTTTGAGGTTTAGAACCTCTTGGTGTATTAGTTTCGTCCTCCATTATCCTGCAAGGTTAGTAAGAAACAAAAGAAAACAACAATTGAATTCCTCTCGGGTTCTCACTATGTGGATAGTAGGAGCTCTCCTCTCTTTGATATATGTTTCTCTCGTGTATACCCTAGTCTAATACTCTCAAACTATAGAGAACTTACTGTTGCAATGACTTTAAGAGATTGTCTCAACCGAGATTTTCAACAACAAGATTCACACAAGTCAAATCAAAGAAGTTCAAATAATTCACGTCACAAGAGTATTTCAGAGCACGTGTGGGTATAATTTGATTGATTCAGAAACTATGATATTTAGAAAGAGGAATCAAAGACGAGAACAACACAATTTGAATCACCAAAATCCGAGTTGTATAGCAAAAGTTATGGCACTTTTAATCCAAGGTGGTTTCAAATCAAAACTCAAGAACAAAGTGTTCTTTTTAATTTACGAAAATTAATTAAAAAAAAAAATACTAAAAATTAAATAACAGAAATATTAAAAGTCCGAGATTATTTTCTTTTATTGGGCCTTTTTTTTTTTTTTTTATATCACGGCCTTTTTTTTTTTTTTTTTGATTTGGGCCTTTTTTTTTTTTTTTTTAAATTACGGCCTCTTTTTTTTTTTTTTTTTTTTTTATTCGGACAACAAAAAGGACAAAACAAACTTTTAAGGTTTTGGACAAAAACCTTGTACAAACAATGACCTAGGTTCGGACAAGAACCTTAAACAACTTAGGTCAAACAAAATCTTTAAGGTTTTAAGACAAGAACCTAGTACAAGTACTTAGGTTTAAGGATGTGGCCTTGTCTTATGTGGTTCAACCTTAATTTCTCCAAACTTTAATAACTCACCAAGGACAAAGAATTTGAAAGTGCCACTTTAACAAAATTTTCAAGATTTAACTCAAGGATTTCAAATATGGTTCAAGATTCAAAATTTGACAACTTTCAAAAATCAAGAACTTCAAGAAGTTCAAGAAAGTGGTCAAGAACCAATCTTTTTCACTTGTTCAAAAAGTTTGATCAAAAATTATTATGACAAGAGTAGATTGATGGAACTAACACAAAAAGAATTTCAAGAATTGAGCAAGAACTCACAAAGTTATGATAATTTGAAACTAGGGTTTTTAAGAAACCCTAATCTTGACACCTAGGGTTTGGACGTGAAATCAACAAATAAAACACAAAGAATCCAACACTATGAATGCAAGAAAATAGTGCAGAATATTGAGACAAAGATGGCAGCAAGGATCGAACAAGAAACACAAGAAGAACAACACAAAAACGCAAGAAAATCAAGTAACAAGATCAACTCGATTTGGGCAGATTTTAAGCACCAAGTTGCATGCGATTTTTGGACAGAATATTAATGAATTTAAGACTCAATTAATATATATATTTACTGCAGAATTTAAACTTTAAAAACAGCAGCAATTCGAAGCAAGAACAGTAGCAAAAAGATGTCAAAAATCGTAAACAACAAGAAGGCAATTTTCGGGCAGATTTGATCAACTTTGGCTTATGCGATTTTGATGAATTTAAAGACACTAACTATGACGACTTTGGACAGCAAGAAACACGTGAAAACAGCAACTAAAAGACTCCAAAAACTGCAGAAAAAATTGACGCACAAAGGACAGCAAGAACGACTCAAAAAGTAGAGCAAAATCCGAGAAGGAAAAACAAAGCGCAAACCTGAATTTTGTGATGAACAACCTAGATGCTTTGATACCAATTGATACGAATGGAGTAGGGTGAGAATCCAGCTCCACACGAATTCCACACACTTAGGATCGTTGTGCACCAAAATTCAGAAACCAACACGATCACAAGTAAGATCAAACACGGAAACAACACAAGAAGAAAAGATGGATATCGAATGGGATGTATTTGATTGTAAATCAATCAAACCCAACACATTACCACAAAGTGATTTCAATCTAACCTATGTAAATCAATGGTTAAAAAGATCTCAGTTTGGCTCGCTCTTGAAATCAAGAAACAATACGTTCTCTTTAAGGTCCTAGCTTAAAGAATCCGGTCCTATGAATAATCAACTAACCCTAATTGATTAATCACGTTTTTCACAACTTGTTTAAGGCTGCAAATAATTTAGCAAAGCTAAATGGTTTCTTCAAAATTCAATCATAAAAAAACGTTACAAAGAATGGCCATTAAATAGAACAAGTTTCGGCCATGTTGCTTGGTAAACAAGGAAATAAAACCCTAAAAGTTGTAAAGTACAACTTGACTTCTAAACTACCCAATCATAATTAAGAAACTTCCAAATTAGAATTGGAAACTAATAACTAACTACCCAAATCCTTCCCCAAAAAGGATTTGCCTAAAGGTGGCCAAATTCAATTTGACTTCCTTTGTTTCCTAAACTATTACTTGCCTTTATCATGCAAGATAATTGGGCCAAGTAGTATTTATTATAAACGAAATTTCCAAGCCCAAGAACATAATAATTAACGTCATTTATGGGCTGAAAATAACATAAAATAAATTACTAATTAATACTAAAAATGGCGTGATTCTCTTGTAAGCCCAAAAGCACGCCTTTCATGGACTTCATGATTTCGGACTTGTGTAAGCTTCTTCAAGGTGGATCATGAATTGTTAATGAAGAAACATTCCACAAGACTTCTCCTTGAGATGGTTCGGCCTCCAAAGCTTCACAATGAGTTGACAATAAATTGTGCAAAGCTTCCTTCATCTTCTTACTCCTTGATCTTGTCATTGGTCCATCAAGATTGGTCAAGGGATCTTGTGAATTGGGCTTTGGCAAGATGGACAAGGGTTGATTTCCATCAAAGATAAATTATACATACCCTCTTGTTCCATTCATGATTTACTTGTTAAAGAAACCCATGGGGGAGGGTTAATGGGGCACTTTGGAATTGCTAAAACACTTGCTATTTTAAATGAACACTTTTATTGGCCTAACATGATTAAAGATGTTAAAAGTGCTTGTGATAAATGCGTTGTGTGTAAACAATCAAAATTGAAAGTGATGCCTCATGGTTTGTACACGCCTTTGCCTGTTCCTAGTCATCCTTGGACTGATATTTCTATGGATTTAGAACTTGGATTACCTAGGTCACGCAATGGTCATGATAGTATATTTGTAGTTGTTGATAGGTTTAGCAAAATGACTCATTTCATTGTATGTGCTAAAACTAATGATGCTACTCATAATACTGATTTGTTCTTTAAGGAAGTTGTTAGATTGTATGGCATTCCACAAAGTATTGTTAGTGATAGGGATGTTAAATTCTTGTCTCACTTTTGGCGTACTCTATGGAATAAGTTAGGCACTAAATTGTTGTTTTCTACTGTTGCACATCCACAAACTGATGGACAAACATAAGTAGTTAATCGCACTTTATCTACCTTACTTCGTGCCATAATTCAAAAGAACTTAAAGAATTGGAAAAGGTGTTTACCTCATATTGAGTTTGTATATAATAGGACTTTGCATAGTTCTACTAATTGCTCACCTTTTGAAGTTGTTTACGGATTTAATCCATCAACTCCATTTGATATTTTGTCTCTTCCAATTAATGAGTTTGTTAATGTCGAAGGTAAAAAGAAAGCTGATTCTGTGAAGGAGTTACATGAGAAGATTTGAAATAATATTCAAAGGCCTAATCAATATGCTAAGCAAGCCAATAAGGGTAGAAAGTAAGTGATATTCGAATCGGGTGATTGGGTTTGGATACACTTAAGGAAAGAGAGGTTTCCCGAGAAAAAAAATCTAAACTTCATCCAAAAGGATATGGTCCTTTTCGAGTCTTGGAAAGGATTGGAGACAATGCTTACAAAATCGAACTTCCAAGTGAGTATGGAAATGTGTCATCTACATTTAATGTTTCATATTTATCCTTGTATGATGCAGGTGATTCGAGGACGAATCCGTTCGAGGAGGGAGGGAATGATGGCAATCCATCCATGTCCATGGTGCCAAGGCCGAATCCACATGTTGATCCATCGGAGAATCTTGATAGACCATTGACAAGATCAAGGAGTAAGAGGATAAAGACCGCCTTGCAGGCATTGTTGGCGACTTGTTGTGAAGACTTGGACGTTTTTGAAGGAGATCACAACTCCGCTCAAACGTCTTCCACAAATGATGAAGTTATTTGGAATATTTCAATTCATGAAGACGTTTTTAAGAGTTCTACATTGGAGCTTGAAGAAATTCCACCTTGAAGATTTATTCTTGGAGAAATCACATTGAAGACCAAGATGGTGTGCTTGGGCTTTGCTAAAGTGGATCATGCCATTTATTAAGTCTTAGGATTTATTTGTTTTGTAATAAATTAAGTCCATTTAACATTAATTTAGGCTTATATTTCATTTAGTAATTAAGTAATTACTTGGTCCAATTATCTTGCATGATAATAGAAACTAGTTAGTTAATTAGTTAGTTAAGAAGTCAAGTTGTAATTGGCTCTTACTAGGGTTTGTCTTGATGGCCGAATTATTCCCTATTTAAGGAAGGTTCTTTAACATTTTTTTAAGATATGAAAGAAGAAATCCGATTTTAGCATTGCTAAGTCGTTAACCACTTTGTGTTTAGAAACCTTGAACAACATTCAATTAAGTTTAGTTGAATTTCATTGCAAACGCAAGCCTAAAGCTAGGGCCTCCAGGCAAGCCAACTTGTTCTTGATTTTAAGAACACATCAAAACTTTTAGTTTAGTCCTTAATTTACATAGACGAAGTTAATTAATTTTGTTTAGACGTGGGGGTTCGATTGGCTTCTATCCAATCTTCTCGTCTTCCTTAGATTTCAATTCCGCATTATTTTTGTGTTGTTCTTATTTTTTGCAGCTCTTGTATTTGTTCTTGCTCGTGAATTTAAGTCAACAACGATCCAAAGTGTGTGGTTCGACTGATCCAAGACTTCAAGCCTCGGTCATCTGTATTAAAGAGGAATCAATGGAAACTGATCCAAAAATAGTGGAGTATGAAGATCACGTTTCCACTCTCTCGGCAAAAAAAAACGAGCCAAAGGTAAGGACAAGTCAATCTCAAAAATCAAGGATGTTAACGAAAGAAACATAGATGTGCCACTAGAGGATTACTTAGTGTCATCGAGGTATTCCGACTTCTTCCAAGACTCATTACCTAACTACGGAGTGATAAAAGAAGATGGAGTGCTACTGGTGAAAGGAAATCACCTCCTAGAAGTGTTGACTCCTAAAACTTGTGATCCAGGAAGCATCACTATCTTTTGCATGATTGGCTTGAAATTGTTTAACGATGCTTTTCGTGACCTTGGGTCAAGCATTAATGTGATGCCCTTACCCACTGCTTTAGAAATTGGATTGGGAGACCTCATGCAACCCATGAAGGTGGACCTACAACTTGCAAATCTTACACTTGTGAAACCAGTTGGAAGGGTGCAAAATGTCAAGGTGACCATACATCACTTTGTGTTCCCAACAGATTTCTTCATCCTTGATATGGAGAAAGATGAGGAATCTTCTATTATCTTGGGAAGACCATTTTTGGCAACCAGAAATGCTCTCATTGGTGTAAAGGAGATAATTATCACTTTCAAAGTGGACAATCAAGAGCTAACCCTTCAAAATGGAAAAGAAATGCCAAGGTATGAGGAAAAAGGCCAACCTTTAAAGGTGAAGAAAATAACTCATGACAAGGAAGAATTTAAACAACTCCAGGGTCGAGTACATTGGATTTCTTGCCATGGAACAAAAGATGAGCAATGAAAAGAAGAAAATGAGGCTAGGAAATGGAAAATGAAGAAGAAATTGTCAATAAGTAGGGTTGTCGACACTAAAATAAGAGCTACTTGGGAGGCAACCCAATAGTTTCTTTAAATTCATGTAGGTAAAAGTTTCTTGTTTAGTTGGTTGACTAGGTGTTTTTATTGTGCAGGAACATTTTTGAACAAGAAAAAAAGAGAAAAGTTGGAAGGAAAAGGGAAGGGAATGAGAAGGAAAGAGAAAGGAGAGAAAAAAGAAAAAAAAAAGAGTGACTTTCACTCTAAGAAGCTCATTAAGGGTGAAAAGGTAAAATCACACACTAGGACTTAACATCACAATTCTTTTCTCTCTCCTCCACTTTCTTCCTCACCCGGACATCCTCTCCATTTCTTTTCAAAAATTTTATTGTTTTTCTTGAACATGTTGTCTTACTTTAGTTCAATTAAATCATCAATTGCACTAGTTATAATTAAGTTGATAGAGGTAGAAGCAGTTATCAAGTAGCAACTTTGAGCAAGGAAAAGTTGAGTTGGTAGCTTGTTCAAGAGACCTATTTGCACTTAATTTTTCCTTGAGCAAAGGAGACCAAGTAAGTGATTTCTTCCCTTGAAATTGTAATTCCATGACTTTAAAGATAAAGATTTTTTACTTGGGGCCTCTTGAGTCATTAGTTAAGTCCATGATTAATTGATTGGTTGATTGTGATATACTTGACAAGTGATTTTCCATGATTAATTGAGGACAAAATTGGAAGTGGATCTAATTAGAATCGCATGAAATGTAAACCCGCTTACTTCACTTGTTAAAGTCTAATCAAGGTACACCAAGTGTATGATGAAATACTCATATTACATGCTAAGCTTATTGTCTCTATTTTTTTGAACTATGATGTGGACTAAATGATACTTATCTAATCATGCTTCTCACGTAATTTGATGCGACAATGCAGAATAGTTGTCCAAGACCTTTTCATAAACCGAAAGGACAAATAAAAAACAATCTATCTCTGTAGATTGGCTTGAAACATAATTAATTGAATGCTCCTCACATACAATTAACAAAAATGTCACATAAGATTTAATCCCCTCCTCAAGAACTAAACTCACAAGTAAGTAGAAAACCCTCCTCAGGTATTCAACCCACGTAATAACCCTCTGTTTTATTTATCAATTCAAAATTCAACTCTCCCTCTAATACGTGAATATCATATGCCTTTTTGTAGGCTGACAAATAAAATCTAACTTAAACATTAAGAAAGACTGAACCCTAGCTAACAAGGCTTGGGCTACATAATATTTTGGGCCTAAACAACTAAGGAATCACTTAATAAATGAACAAAATAAATAAAACCACTAAAACTAAAAAAATAAAAATTATAATTTATTCTGCTGCAGACACCGACGTTGCGACATAGGGATAGCTCGACATCGCGACGTCGAGGCTAATAACCCTAAAAACTAATGACTCGAATCTGGACATTGTGACATGCAACGGTGGACGTCTCGACGTTAAAGGCTCTCCATATCGTGACTTGGCTTTCTGTCCATGTCTTTTCTTCAATTCCAAGCTTTCACGTGATTGACTCGTCCCCCACATCCGGAATGAGCATTTTGGATTTCTTGGAATTGGTATACGATCTTGATTTCGCATCAACCCATCCTATTTCAAAAAATTCGTCCTCGAATCTTTTTGGTGGATAACAAGATCACAAGTTGCGAAACCTATAAAATTATCAAGATGTCCCACTCAACATTTTTCCTCTATTTGCCTTTTGCTACGAACCTCACCTCAAGGATTTTTCCGTTTTAAACAATACTCAATTCTTTTTCTTGCTTGTCATGATATACATCATCAGTATCAAATAAATTACAATCATTTAAAACATTAAAAGACTTTACAACATTAGTGGATCGTTCTTCAAGAGAAAAATCTAGACACACCAGTTCTTCTTGAATTGTCTTCATTGATGACAATGCTTCCTCAACCAAAAGATCTTCAATTACCATAGCTTCATCATTGTTGTTCTGCACAACAACTGTATCATGAAGAACACTATAACTATTGGGGTCCTCAACTTGTTCAACTCCATCCAAGATAGTCACAACAAATAGATTTGTACATTCAAATCATGATGACCATAACCAAGACATGCGTCACATTTAATCACTTTGTTTTGGAATTTTCAATTCACGTAAAGATGCCCAAAAATGTTGATCAACTTTAAATGTTCATCAAGAACACTATAACTATTGGGGTCCTCAACTTGTACAACTCTATCCAAGATATTCACAGCAAATAGATTTGTCCATTCAAATCATGATGACCCTAACCAAGACACGTGTCACATTTAATCACTTTGGTTTGGAATTTTCAATTCACGTAAATATGCCCAAAATGTTGATCAACTTCATCCCAAGTCTTAGGATCGTCTACCCTTCTACGAGGACACCATGACATCACAATATCCACTTGATAACACCAAGACATCACCACGACATCACAATTTTTTTGAACCTTTTTTTTCACCAAAAATATAAATAAATAACCAAAAAAAATAAAAGATATAGCTACTTGACACCAATCACAAAAAAAAAACTATGATAGACTTTCGGATATCAAACGATTTGGATCAGTCAATTTTAAGGTAAATTGAGCGAAAAACCTGATTTCAAAAATCCCTTGAACTCTAATACCACTTGATACTGATCTAATCACGCTCCTCAAGTAATTTGATACGACGATGCAGAATAGTTGTCCAAGACCTTTTCGTAAATAAAAAAGACAAAGAAAAAATAATCTATCTTTGTAGATTGGCTTGAAATGCAATTAATTGAATTCTCCTCATATACAATTAACAAAAAAGTAACATAACATTTAATCCCCTCCTCAAAAACTAAATTGACAAGTTAGTAGAAAACCCTCCTCAGGTATTCTACCCACGTAACGAAACAACCCCGTGTTTTATTTCTTGATTCAAAATTTAACTCTCCCTCTAATACGTAAATATCATATGCCTATTTATAGTCTTATAAATGAAAACTAATTTAAACATTAAGAAAGACTAAACCCTAGCTAATAAGGCATTGGTTACATGATATTTTGGGCCCAAAACAAATAATACCACTAAAAACCAAAATATTATAAATTACAATTTATTCTGCTGTAGACACCGACGTTGCTATGTGGGGATAGCTCGATATCATGACATCGGGCTAAAAACCCTAAAAATTAATTACTCAATTCTGGATGTCACGACATGATATGGTGGATGTCTCGACGTGCACAAACGTCGCGACATACAAGTCACGTCACGATTTGGCTTATTGTCCATGTCTTTTCTTCAATTCCAGGCTTCCACATGAATGACTCGTCCCCCACATCCGTAATGAGCACCTTGGATTTCTTAGAATTGGTATACGATCTCAATTTGCATCACTAAAGCTTTATATGAGCTTAATTGAGGGCATAACCACATGATAGGTAAATTTCGTAAAAGAAAAGTAGGCTCTTGATAATGCAAGACTAAAAAGAAATGAAGTGCTAGATAGTCTAAGACAAGTGTGAGGGGAAATTGAGTATATTCGATGTGTGGGGAACAATGATCAACTTAGTTTTCTGACTCACTTAGAATCTAGATATTCTCACCTTAGTCTTGTATGTGCATTCAGTTGTAGTACAAGGATTTTTTATGGGATCATTTTGTTTTGAAGGGCAAAAGAAATGGCACCACCCAAGAAGAATTCAACAAAGAAGGCTTCAAGTGCAAAGAAAGGGAAAACTCTCTTGGTTGATGAACCAATTGAGTAAATGCTCAAGAAGAGGTGATCTCCAGCAAAGACCAAGATGCACCGACTAATGAAAAGGAATCAAACACCTCCGCAGCCACCCAAGCCCCAAAGAAAAGAAAGAATGCTATTCCATGGAAGGCAAAGTCTAAGCAAAGGACAAGTCCAAAGGCCAAGAAGGATAATGGAACAACCACCTCAAAGGGCACCAAGGCAAAAAAATTTACCAAACCACCTCCACCAAAGCTCACAAACATAGATGGTTTTGTGTCAAAGGAAGCTAGAAGAAGGTGGGATGAAGACATATCCATAAGAATCGTGGTACCGGAGAGGGGAATCACCAAAAACATAGAGCCTTTTAAAGGAGTTATGGAGCACTACAAGTGGGATAAGTTTATCAAGAACAATGTCCATGCAAACCTATCTATAATGAAGGAGTATTGTACAAATCCACCCGAGGCAAATGAAGAATGTATGCTCGTGAGAGGTAAAAGTGTGATCATAGATAAAACATCAATTAACAAATTCTACAATTTTGAGGACATCAAAGAAGACGAACATTCCAATTGGGTGGAAGAGGAAGACTTGTCAAAAATTGATAGCATTGTGGCCAAACTGAAAGCTACTTGGAGAACCACCCAATATAGCCTACCATGCAAAATGGAGAAGAAAGAATTACATTGGGAGGCTAAAGTATGGAAAAGGATAGTGCTTGAAAAACTCATGCCAAGTTACCATTATAGCACCATCAATGTGGACAAATTGTTATTGATATCGGCCTTGATGCTCAAGAAGACCGTCAACTTTCGGAAGATCATTCAAGAGAGAATGGAAGATACACTTGAAGACAACAACCTTAGTTTGTTCTACCCCATAATGATCACCCTCATGTTAAAGGAAAAGGGTGTGAAAGACGAAAGAGAAGATGCGACCTTGAGACCAACGATGCCCTTGACTAATGCCTTGGTGACAAGAATACAAAAAAAGTCAAAGAATACAACAACCAAGGAGGATACTCAACCTAGCACATCTCAAGGAATAGAAGAAAGAATGCAAGAAGAATTCAAGAACATTAATGACCTATTGGGAGCCACGGTAACTAATATAATGAAGATAATGGAGAGAAAAGTTTAGGAAATGGATACCAAGCTAAGCATGGTGGAGAAAAAGGTTGAAGACAAGATCGATAAAGTAAATGAAAAATTTAAGAACATGAACAAGAAGGCTTGTATTGCCAGTAATTACTTGATCATGCACCACCACACAAAGAGTGAACTCAAGGGATAATCCAACATGGATGCTTTGGAAACATTTGTGGTACCCTACGAGAACGCAACCCAAACAACTCCTCCACCATCAAAACTCATTCCTCTCATCACCACACCAAGAGAGGTATTAACCCCTTCAAGCCATAATGATGACACATTGATTCCTATTCATGACCTTAACAAAGTGCCAAGGATAGAGCCAACCAAGAAGGAAGGCAACTAACCGAAAGGGAGGACCAAAGAAAAAGGTCACAAGAACCAAGAAAAAGGTGGTTCAAGAGGAACTCTTACCGAAGGTGAATGGGGCTGAGACAAATCACAATGAGGGCATAAGTGGAAAATGGTGCCTTAAAAAATGCTATTTCAAATGAGGAAGGCATGAGCAATATTACATAAAACTTCATGGGGAACCAACCCCCACTCAACAATACATCACCAACTGAGCAGCGCAAAAGGGAGATTTCCTTTCATTACTTTAAAGTTGGTGGTAGTATAAAAAACAAGTGTGAAGGGGGAGAGAAGTATTACCTTATGTGATAGTGTCATTAGTTGTTAATTGAATTTTGTGTTTAATTTTTCATTTTTTATGTATTTGTGTTTACCAATGTTTCATGTTTATAACTCTCAAGTCAAAAGTTGAAAAGTTGTGATAAATAAGATTGTGTTTGTACATATGAATGTTACGCTTGGGTAGTTTAAGGAGTCTTCTTGGAAGTACACTAATACGGGAATGTGGATTAAGATGCTCATTTAAGCTCAAGGTTTCAATATTAAAAGACTTAGAGTTATTAAGAGGATTTTAGATTTAGTGGTACAAGTAGAATTCAAGTGTGAAAAGTTTAGTTTTAACCCCTATGTCTAAAGCACTTAAGTAAGTAACTTGTAAGCAACGTCAAGCTCTTGAAAAGAATGCACTTAGAAATTTCTAAAATAATAGTAAAAGTAAAACTTTAACTATTTGATTTCGTTGGAGACCATTCACAAACCCTAAAAAAGATCTCTAGATATGACATGTGCACAAGCTTGCAAATGCTAAGCTCTTTACATTCTTGCAAATAATATTTCCAATCCAATAGTGATAAGACGGTTCTCTACCGACTTATATGTAGTAATTTGCTTGACTTTTGTGGTGATTTATAAATTTCATGTGTTTCTTGAGTGTTTGTATTGTTTATCTGGTAAGGGCTTGAATTGGGAAGTTAATGGAAAACGCATGAAAAATAAAGTGAATAACATGGAGAAATGTCAAAGTGTGAAGAAATGTGTGTATGGGATTTGGGATCACTTAACAAAGTAGCACACATGTACCCATCCATTTCATTCACCGCACATATTCATGAATAGCACACCCTTTGCCTAGCACACTACTACATAGCACTTGCACTACTCATGCCACACACTCATGCACATCTCTCACACACTGCACAACACAATGCACCAAACACAAGTACGGTCGCACCATGCAACCGAACAACATTAGCACACACACACACACTTTACACATGCGAAAGAATGGAAAATGCACATCAAATGAGTAGATCTCTCTCAATACTAACCCAAATGATGAGATCTTAGATGTTTTGGAAAGCTCTTTGAGTTTACTTCAATTCTTATGTTTTGACCTTCTCCCAATTCAGCAGGCATATTTTGTTCTAAGCACTCATTCAGTTGTGGTTTTCTTGACACATTTTGGGAGAATGCTTGTATCTTAAGCTGTATACCTCCAACGTTAATGATTCTTAAACCTATGGAAAGCTAAGAGAGAGATCTACAATTCTTATGTTTACTGAGTCCAATTCGTAGCCAAAAGCCTTCGAAACCCTACACCACTACGCACATATAATCTCTGCATATGCACCATGCGGCCGCACAGCCACACTCTCACTCAAGACATGAGGCCACACTTACAATCACGCAAACTTGGTACGCCCGCACAGTCGCACACTTACACAATGTCGGTGCACCGTGTGCCCGCACCACTCCACACGAGTGTTTCTAGTGTTGTCATGTTTTAGTAAAATTGTCATAACTTTGTCATATTAGCTCTCAATTGAGTGATTCAAAATGCTATGTTTAGCTAAGATCTCAGCTACAATGTTTATGTCTTATATTTGCTCCGAGTGAACTTGCATCAGGGGCGAAATGGAGGAAAAAGATGAATGTTTTGCAACTTAAATAAATATTAGCAACTTAATGGACACATGACAAGGGGCTATTGAAGGAACGTGATTTTGAAGCATGCATGTGTACGTTAAGATGGAAAATCCAGCGTGTCCATTCTATAAATATGAGGAGAGAGAGAGATAGGAAGATAGGGATTTTAGATTACACATTCTAGAATAGATTTTTTGATGCGAATGTTGTATGGCCGAGGCTCCAACTCCTGGACCAAATTCGAATCTCCCACACAAGCTATAGGACCGTGTTGCTCTTACCAAGATAATCCACAACAAGAACACAAAATTGGATGGAACGAAATCAAAGGAAAAACGCTAGGAATTGAGTAAATCAAAACTTCACGTTTTATTACTAATGAACTTAATTTAACCTATGAAAATTCAATCAGTTAAACAAGTTAATTAGGCCTGCTCTTTAAATAAAGAACAATTGGTGTAATCTCCTATAGGTCACGCTAAAGGGGATTAACTACAATGAACAGTTAAATAACTCTTCAAGGCTTTGAACAACTCAAGGAGTTAATTCACGAATTTTAGCAAAGCTAAAAACTCAATTTTATTCACCAACTTATTGTGTAAAAACGTTACATGCATCTCCTTTTTATAGGGGATGAGTTTCGGCCATGCCAAGAAGGAAAAGGAAATAAACCCTAGTAGTTGCAAAGTACAACTTGACTTCTTAACAAACTAGCTAACTAACTAATCCAAGTTGTAAAAGGATTAGGTTAGACAGTTTTTAATGAAGAAGCAAAACGTGTTTTGGCTTCTTGTTTCCTAAACTAATCAACTTTCCAAATTGGAAAAAGAAACTACAACTAACTACCAAATCCTTGTCCAAAAAGGATTTGCTTTACTTGCCATTATCATGCAAGATAATTGGATCAAGTAATTACTTAGCCCATAATTAAAACACCAAGACTTAAGCCCATAATTAATGGACTTAATTATTACAACTTAAAAATAAACCCTAAAATTAAACAATGGCGTGATCCAAAGTTGGCAAAGCCCAAGCACGCCATCTTGGTCTTCAATATAGTCCATGAAATTCGAGATGGAAATCTGCCAGAATCCCGTCACTCATTTTGGCAGCCATATTCCACGATGATACCATCAGAATCTTGGAAAACATAAAACATGAAAGTTGTAGCTTTATCTCTTATCGTTCCAGGGCTTCTTGAATCACCAAATTCCGAGTTATATCTAAAGAGATATGTCCAGAATACCAGAATGTGGCAGAATCTTTCAGGTTTCATATTTGACTTTGGCACCATGGACATGGATTCGGCTCATTCTCATCAATCCCTCCCTCCTCGAGAATTGAAAACGGATTAACCTGAATTTTCTTGGGCAACAACTTGTGCTCTGATACCAATTGATGCGAATGTTGTATGGCCGAGGCTCCAACTCCTGGACCAAATTCGAATCTCCCACACAAGCTATAGGACCGTGTTGCTCTTACCAAGATAATCCACAACAAGAACACAAAATTGGATGGAACGAAATCAAAGGAAAAACGCTAGGAATTGAGTAAATCAAAACTTCACGTTTTATTACTAATGAACTTAATTTAACCTATGAAAATTCAATCAGTTAAACAAGTTAAT
Source organism: Ophiorrhiza pumila (assembly GCA_016586305.1). NCBI lineage: Eukaryota > Viridiplantae > Streptophyta > Magnoliopsida > Gentianales > Rubiaceae > Ophiorrhiza > Ophiorrhiza pumila. Next base: position 13,375,271 of record BLIW01000005.1, on the reverse strand, counting down.
TAGGCCTGCTCTTTAAATAAAGAACAATTGGTGTAATCTCCTATAGGTCACGCTAAAGGGGATTAACTACAATGAACAGTTAAATAACTCTTCAAGGCTTTGAACAACTCAAGGAGTTAATTCACGAATTTTAGCAAAGCTAAAAACTCAATTTTATTCACCAACTTATTGTGTAAAAACGTTACATGCATCTCCTTTTTATAGGGGATGAGTTTCGGCCATGCCAAGAAGGAAAAGGAAATAAACCCTAGTAGTTGCAAAGTACAACTTGACTTCTTAACAAACTAGCTAACTAACTAATCCAAGTTGTAAAAGGATTAGGTTAGACAGTTTTTAATGAAGAAGCAAAACGTGTTTTGGCTTCTTGTTTCCTAAACTAATCAACTTTCCAAATTGGAAAAAGAAACTACAACTAACTACCAAATCCTTGTCCAAAAAGGATTTGCTTTACTTGCCATTATCATGCAAGATAATTGGATCAAGTAATTACTTAGCCCATAATTAAAACACCAAGACTTAAGCCCATAATTAATGGACTTAATTATTACAACTTAAAAATAAACCCTAAAATTAAACAATGGCGTGATCCAAAGTTGGCAAAGCCCAAGCACGCCATCTTGGTCTTCAATATAGTCCATGAAATTCGAGATGGAAATCTGCCAGAATCCCGTCACTCATTTTGGCAGCCATATTCCACGATGATACCATCAGAATCTTGGAAAACATAAAACATGAAAGTTGTAGCTTTATCTCTTATCGTTCCAGGGCTTCTTGAATCACCAAATTCCGAGTTATATCTAAAGAGATATGTCCAGAATACCAGAATGTGGCAGAATCTTTCAGGTTTCATATTTGACTTTGGCACCATGGACATGGATTCGGCTCATTCTCATCAATCCCTCCCTCCTCGAGAATTGAAAACGGATTAACCTGAATTTTCTTGGGCAACAACTTGTGCTCTGATACCAATTGATGCGAATGTTGTATGGCCGAGGCTCCAACTCCTGGACCAAATTCGAATCTCCCACACAAGCTATAGGACCGTGTTGCTCTTACCAAGATAATCCACAACAAGAACACAAAATTGGATGGAACGAAATCAAAGGAAAAACGCTAGGAATTGAGTAAATCAAAACTTCACGTTTTATTACTAATGAACTTAATTTAACCTATGAAAATTCAATCAGTTAAACAAGTTAATTAGGCCTGCTCTTTAAATAAAGAACAATTGGTGTAATCTCCTATAGGTCACGCTAAAGGGGATTAACTACAATGAACAGTTAAATAACTCTTCAAGGCTTTGAACAACTCAAGGAGTTAATTCACGAATTTTAGCAAAGCTAAAAACTCAATTTTATTCACCAACTTATTGTGTAAAAACGTTACATGCATCTCCTTTTTATAGGGGATGAGTTTCGGCCATGCCAAGAAGGAAAAGGAAATAAACCCTAGTAGTTGCAAAGTACAACTTGACTTCTTAACAAACTAGCTAACTAACTAATCCAAGTTGTAAAAGGATTAGGTTAGACAGTTTTTAATGAAGAAGCAAAACGTGTTTTGGCTTCTTGTTTCCTAAACTAATCAACTTTCCAAATTGGAAAAAGAAACTACAACTAACTACCAAATCCTTGTCCAAAAAGGATTTGCTTTACTTGCCATTATCATGCAAGATAATTGGATCAAGTAATTACTTAGCCCATAATTAAAACACCAAGACTTAAGCCCATAATTAATGGACTTAATTATTACAACTTAAAAATAAACCCTAAAATTAAACAATGGCGTGATCCAAAGTTGGCAAAGCCCAAGCACGCCATCTTGGTCTTCAATATAGTCCATGAAATTCGAGATGGAAATCTGCCAGAATCCCGTCACTCATTTTGGCAGCCATATTCCACGATGATACCATCAGAATCTTGGAAAACATAAAACATGAAAGTTGTAGCTTTATCTCTTATCGTTCCAGGGCTTCTTGAATCACCAAATTCCGAGTTATATCTAAAGAGATATGTCCAGAATACCAGAATGTGGCAGAATCTTTCAGGTTTCATATTTGACTTTGGCACCATGGACATGGATTCGGCTCATTCTCATCATTTTTGTACTTATTTTCTCTTCCGCTTAGTTTAGGCTAGTTTAGGTTCATTTTCCTCTGTTCTCTCTCTTTATTTTCTCTCTCTAGATCTCATCAAGGATTGAGAGGTTCTTCATACTGGATTCATCAACATTTGCATTGAGGGAGCTTTTGGAGTTGAAAACTTGAGATTCTACCATTACAATATTTGTTGAATTCATGAATATGCCTTTGTTCTCATTCCTTGTACTAGAATTTGAGCTAATCATTAAAATGATCGGCTAAATTTGTTGTTGCCTTGAGGAACATGTGTTATAATGTTCATTAATGGTTGAGAATGTATGAATTTCATCTTTAAAGTGCTTGTATGAATTTTATCTTATTGATGAGTATGATTTCACACTGAATCGTTGAGATCTGACTTAACTTGTAGTAACAACTAGGGTTGAGTAAAATTTGAACCATCGGTGCTGAATTTGTGTGAGTTTATCATGATGAATGTTGCACTAAAGTGTTTCTAGTCTTGTTTTCTATTCGTTTCACTAGTGCGGTGACAACTAACGAGTGTTAGCAAGATCTAACGGAAAAGGCTTAGAAAAGGCTTTGCAGGGTAAATTGAAATTACAGAGTTTAGGAAGTGATTTTGATCTATCATGTTAAGGTAGAGATCTATGGTATTACATTTGTGCTAAGTACTTGTCCCAACTAAGAAAGTCTTAGACTCTGTAAGTTGAACTAGATTGAGTCATCAGGCCAGGCAAGATTCAAGTTACAAGGTAGAGAGTCTCATCATTAGTCATGCAAATGTCGATGAAACCATTTGTGAGCAGTTGAACATAAGAAGACCTCAAGGCTATACTCTATTTCTTTTGTTGAAACATTTTGTTTGTGCAATTTTTCACATTTTGCATTCAATATAAGTGAACAAATAATAGTCTAGTGACTATCCCTTTCCTGTGGATATGATCCCTCTTACCACTACTACAGTGGTAATTAGGGTTAAATTGACAGTATGCGATAAGCCTCATCAATTTTTGGCGCCGTTGCCGGGAAAGGCTCGATTGTTGGAACTTGTTTGTTTTCTTCACTTTTTAGTTTTTGTTTGTTGTCATTCTGTTTTTGTTGTGTTTTTTTCTTCCTTGTGTGTTTTTTTGTGTAGTAGTTAGTTTCATGTATTTTTTTGGGTTCAAGTCTACTATGTTTAGCAGTACATGAATACCAAATTCAAAGGACTGCAGTTCATGGACTTAGAGTGGTCAGACTTTTGGGATACGTTTAAGAATGTTAGGAAGAAGGTAATATTGGAACACATCAAATGGTTTCCTCCTGACTCCCATCTCATAAAGATCAACTACGCAGCAGCTCAACAGGGGAACAATTGGAAAGTAGCAGGTCTGGCTAGAGATCACAAGGGCCAATTTCTTTTTTTTCTCCCTCCCTATTTTTCTTTTTCCTACATCACTTAACAAATTGCAGGTGGAAGCTTTGGCGGCTAGCAGCTACATAAAGAGGTGCATAGACCTATGGAAGAAGAAAATCATCCTAGAATCAGACTCTATTTCACTTATTCATGGAATCAATAAATGGTATGATTGGCCAGTGCAAAGCACTCTGGATTACATCAAGCAAATGGCTTCCCTTAAATTGGTCCCAAGAGAAGCAAACCTGCCTACCAGGCAGTTAGTGAAACTACGAAGAACAGAGGCAATCTCATCTCTTCCATCGCTTCTCGGAATGGACAAGGAACAAATTCCTTCAATTGTTTCTAAAATAGGGAATGAGTACTCCATCCAGCAAAGTTTTTCAGGAACATCAAGGCATTCGGAATGGTAAGTCAGGTATAATTTTTAGGAACCAGCCTGGTGAAGTTAGGACTGTTTAGCCGAATTATCTTTATTTGGCCCCAGCTTGTTGGTGTTAGAGCTGGTTTGCCTTTTTTATGTCATCATGCTCCTTCTCTACACTGGAATATGTCATCATGCTGCGATCTTGGCCAAGGGAGAGTCTGGAGTCTGCCGCTATGGTCAGTTGAGTGGCAGGAGGATAAAAGTGTTCCACTCTAAATATGTTTTAGCCTTCTATTGATATTTTGGAATCTACCCAATGTCGGGCTTTCAAGGAACTAGAAGCACAACAGCTTTTTCCACCATTTGGGTAAATAAGACTCATTGTCAAGGTAGCCAAGATCTTGGAAGCACTACTGGAATGGGTGCTACATTGCATCCCTTAGTTTTTTGCTGGAATTTTGCTTGTACTGCTTAGTTTTGTTTGGTAGAATTTTGCAGAATTTTGAAATGCTAATCCCAATAGGGATTTTTTTGACACTCCTTGTGATCAAAGGAGCATTTTGTACTATAGTATGTATAGAGATTTCAATGTAAATGGAGGTAGTACTCCACGTTTAAATTTGGTTAACTCTTTGAATCAACTACCATTAGGCCGTGGGCATGTTAATGGAGTGAGATTCTTTAAGTCTTGAGGAAAGTCATTTTGATATGCATGCCAATGTTGATTGTGGTTTAAAGTGTCCAAGGGAGTTGAAATCTACAAATATTAAAGATGGTGTATATTTTTTTTTATATTTTTTTTCCAGACAATAACCCTCTCAGCAGACTGGGGTTGCCAATCCCATTATTTATTCAATAAAGCAACCATCACAAATAATCATTACAAATCCATCCCCTAAATCATGAAACTACTCTATGTTCGTACAAATCTAAAATTTGGAAGCTGAAGATGTTCTAAATGAATTAAGCTCTGCACCCTCACAGGAAGCAAGGAAAATTGAAGAACTTCTATTCTGGACTGCCCGGCCAACCCCAAATCTGCAGAAAACTGTGCTGGCCTATTACCCTCTTTGTGAATATGCGAACAAACACCAAGCTTCGACTGCCAAATCTCATCCATCCATCGCCGTATCCTCCAAGGAACTTCTTTCTCCCTTCTCAAAATACGGATAAATTCTAGATCACTCCCTTCCACATCAATAGCATCACATACCCACCTTGCACACAACCGAATTCCTTGCACTAATAATTCCGCCTCGGCTTCAATTTTAGTTTATCCCAAACTACCAAGAGCAATTGCTCCAAGGAAGCCACCTTGATCATTTAGAATTAACACCCTACCTTCTTGGCCTCAATCCCTCACCTCCAGCCCATAATGTTAAGCTTAATCCGACCTTTTTCCGGCGGCTTCCAAATGACAGTAGTTGATCGTAAAACAGGCCTCCAAACATGACAAAGATCCACAACCGAGTTCCATGACCTACCGTCCCAATCCACCTTAAATCTTATCCTTAGCCACACAAGAAGTTGCCCTTGAATTTTATGCACTAGGGACTCAAAATCGATCCTGCCATCATCAAAGAGAAACGAGTTCCGCATTTTCCAGATTGACCACCAAATAATAAAGGGAGCAGCCCTGACTACAAATCGACCTACCTTCTTCTGCTTAAAGAGCCACCAATCCACACACCTTGACCGCCAATCCATAGCGCCCTCCAATATGCCCATTCCTGCCGAAAAATATTTCCAGATACTCACCATAAATGGCCATTCTCCGAACATCTGTGCTATCGATTCTTTGGTCTGTTTACAAAACACACACCGAAACGGACCATTAACCCTAATCAGGTTCAACCAACCAGCCACTGGTATCCTCACATACCATAATCGAGTCATAAAAATTGATATCTTGTAAGGCACACCTAGACACCAAACTCTAGATAGGAAAGTATGATCATCATGTGATCCAGTAAATAATGTATAATCCGATGAAATCGAAAACTTTCCTTCTGTAGTTAAATCCCAGAAAGGCTCTGTTACCTCATAAAGTTTCTGTTTCAAAATCAGCCCAACTTGATGCAAAGGTATACTATTTATGAGTTTTGCTATTAACCAGTTCCCCTCATCCCAAAACTCCTGAATAGGACAGTAACCCGTAGTGGATGCAAACTCCGCTAAATTACCAGAAGGCAACCAACGGTCAACAAAGAAATCCAGATCCTATCCACTTGCGACCCACCCAATATGTTCCTCGACCATCTCCCTAACCCCCAACATCCTGCGCCATACACCCGAACTCGAAACCTTAATGGAGACTACTACGGGATGTGTCTATTTACAATACTTATTCATTTGAAAATTCGACCACAAGGAATTCCCAGTGAGAAAGTTCCACCATAACTTTGCCGAAAAAGCCTCCACAATAGAGTCTAACTGTCGCACACCCAAGCCTCCACTTTGTTTTGGCCTACACACCATATCCCAATTCAACCATCTCGTCCCCCTTTGCTTTTCCTCAACTCCCCATAAGAATGCCGAAAACAGATGCTGTAGTTCCTCTATAAGGATGGTGTACATGAGTGTTCTGTTGATGATTCATTTTTGCATGAAAGTTTGAGTTGTCCTGGTGAGGATGATGTCTCTCGTGATGAACTTACTTGTGATGAATTGAGGGCCTTTCGATTCTTACTGTCAAATTTGGGGGTGTGTCTAATGCTGAGTCTTATATTAACTCTATGGGATTCCATAAGAACAATGATGTTAGTAGACTTACTTTAGATACTTCTTCCCTTGACTGACTTGTGAATTATACAAAGACACCTCTTATTGAAAAATATGTGAGCATGAAAGAAACTAATATTGTACTTGCTAAAGAAAATGACAACAAGATGATTGAGCACTTCATTGAGACACCAACTCCTGAAATTGTGAATGAATCTAAAGATGTTAACAGTGGCCAACAAATAGAGAAATGAGATACCTTTGTTAAATGCACACAATGACTCATGTTTTATTGATGAAGGAATGTGATAAGGTGAATTTATTCACCTTTAATTTAGTGTTTTATACTTAATTCTTTGGTCGTTCTTATACTTTTTGATTCGTTTTAGTGTTTTATTTGTAGGCTTGTCGACCATGGTGTATGCTTGGAAGAGAAAAATCATACGAGAGTTAAATCAGATGCAAAGTGGAGGAAAACGTGAAGAAAGTTCGTGAATTTATCGAAGACCTTCTCCACATCGTGACATCTATAACTCCACGTCGCGACGTCTGTAACTCCACTCCACGACTTGGGTGGACGTTGTGACGTGAGACCCTCCACGTCATAAAAAATGCCAATTAAAATTGATTTTTGGTGGATTTTTTTGACAAAGTGGTAGTGAGCCACGTCGCGACATCGCGACCCCTCCCACGTGGACGTCACTACGTGCGACCATGCACGTCGCGACATCGGGAGTAGCATGATTTCACGAATTAATTTTGGAAATTTGCAATTTTTGCCCACTTTTAGACTTCTTATCCGACGAGACTTTCGTAAAGGACTTGTTTATAAATATTTTGGTAGAATTACTATAAATAGGGCTAGGTTTTACAGATTTTGGGGTGTGACCACTTTGAGAGATTTCAAGCAAGGGTTTTCTTCTTTGTAATAGCTAGGTTTTCATTATTTTGGCTATCTAAGGAGAATTGCATCTGTACGAATTGGGAACGTCATTAATTATTGAATTCATTTATTTAGAGAAAGATTTCTTCCAAGGATTTGCAATTCAAGGTGTTATCTTTCCTTTTAATATATGTTTTCAATAATGTTCTTTAATTTAAATATTATGATGTTTGATTTAGCCATGCTCGGCTAAACTTATTGTGCTCTCGGGATTATGAATAAGGGTTTTTATGCTTAATTTACATGCAATGTTCTATTTTATGGTCTTTGTGGAATACGTTTTACTGTGTTCTTCATAATTATGCATGATTTGGTGCACAAATTATGTATGACGAATATTTGCTTATAGTGCAGTAAATTATTTAGAGACAACTTGCTTTAATCTTGCCTCTTACCACATAGGAGGATTAGAGTGGGTTGTTTGGAATTTTTTTTTGGGTTGTTTGTGAATTTGTTAAATTTATTTTACCTTAGCTCTTGCCTCTTGCCACATAGGAGGAGTTAAGGGGATTAGTTTAGCATTAGCATGACTGTTTCGGGCGTTGTCTTCGCCATAAAGGAGCGGTTGAACTTGAGGGTTTGGTTGAGTTGGTAGTTGCATTAGATTCCGGGTTAATTAATGAAGTAAACCTTGCCTCTTAATTAATGAATTATTTAATATCTAAATAGGTAAGTGCCTAAATCATTCCTTGCCTCTTATCACATAGGAGGGCGTGACTTATGTTATTTACCCTTGTTTTCCATGACCACAGATAGATTGTATTTTTTTATGTAACCCTAAAATATAATCTCGGGAGTACACTTGCTTAATTAATGTTCAAATAAAATCACCATCTCTGTTTAGTTCTTATTTTTTATTTTCTTGTTTTAGTTAAGAGTAACATTAAGAAAAAATCCAAAAATATTTTCTTTAGAATTTCAACATAATCTTCTCCCTGAGGGAACGTACTCGCTTTACTATCACCTTTACGGGGGTTGTTTAGCTTATCTTTGATTAGGGGTGAATAGCAACCACGAGCATTTTATTACACTTAATTTGCCCCCATCAAATTTTGGCATCGTTTCCGGGGAGGGCGATCATGCTGAAATTTTTTTTTTTTTAGTTTTAGTTTTCTTTCGTATCTTTATTTATATTTATTATTCTTCTTTGCATACTCAGGACAAGATCACTTGGACTAGCAGAATATCACTACGGCCTTGAAATTGCACGGACTTTGTGTGTTAAGAAGAAGTTGGAATTCGAAGCAATGGCTGCACAATGAAATTAGCCCAATGTTGTTTTTCATCCAACGGGGGACCCTCCGGTAATTCCACCAGCACAACCAGTGATACCGCGGAGTCAGGATGGTGATCATTATGAGCCTCAACTGGATAATTTGGATTCACCTTTTATTGATATTGGGGAGAATTTTCAAATCCTGCCAGCTTTCATTAATTTGATTCAAAATGGTCAGATTTTTCATGGGCTAAGTACTGAAGATCCACATGCACATTTAAGATTATTCCTTAAAAAGTGTAACACGAGCTATCTCCCACATATTCCGCATGATGTCCTAAAGAGAATGTTGTTCCCTTTTTCTCTTCAAGGTGCAGCTGAGAGATAGTATGACTTTATTAATGGGGCGAGAATTGAAACTTTTGATGAGGTTGCAAAGAGATTCATGACCAAATACTTCCCTCCATCCCGAATGGATAAGATCAAAATGGATTTCATGCAGTTTCGTCAAGGTGACAATGAGTCATTCACTGAAGCTTGGGATAGATTTCGTGAACTCTTTAATAAATGCCTAAACAGTGGGTTGGAGCCGGAAAGAGAGCTAAATTTCTTTTGCAATGGGCTCAATTTCGATACTATTCATTTGGTAAATCTTTCAGCGAGAGGAAATTTGCGTGATAAATCACCAGAAGAAGTTGAAGAGATTTTTTAGCGTATAGTAAGTAATGAACTGATGCTACCCAATGTAAGAAGTAACCATGGAAGACGACAAATTGGAATGTTGGATTTGGATAAAATAGCCAACTTGGAAGCACATGCCATACAGGGCCAACTATCCAGCATTCAGGCAGCCTGACAAATAAAATCACATCATCTTTTGGATTATGCAAAGGGGCACAACATATGGATAAATGTCCTCAAGTCACTAATGAGCCAGTGTAGTACGTCAACTTCAACCGAAATAATAATTCAAATCAATGGTAGCCATCCGGTGGGAACCAGTGGTCTCAAGGAGGACAAAATTGCCCATAGTATAATGCATCAAGACTGACTTATCCACCTGGTTATGGAAACCAACAAAACACACAAAGTGGTACTTTACGCATCAATTGATGATGATATAATAGTGTTGGGGGTCAAGATGGATAAGCTATTTGGAGAATGCCAATAGCGACAAGCCAATGTGGAGAAAACAATGGAGATTTATAGAGGTATGTTCAGGGAGCATAGTGCCATCATTAAGAATATGGAGACTCAAATTGGCCAACTCGCAAATAAAATACATAATAGACCAGTAGGAATGTTACCGAGTGATACTTTCCCTAATCCCAAGGGAAAAGAGCAATGCCACGCTGTTACACTTCGAAGTGATAAGGATTTGCAATCTACAACCATTACTGAAGAAGATTCTCCAAAAGATGATCAAGATGCTGTCAAGGCTCAAATTTAGGCAGAAAATGTTCCAAAGCAAGCTGAATATAAGTAAAAAAGTGTCAGTAAAGGGAGGAAGAAAAATCCTCCAAGTGCTTTTAATTTTCAAGAATGTGTTCTACCATTACCTTTTCCTCAAAGGATACATCCATCAAAGAAGAAGATTTTGTTCAGTAAATTTGCTGAGATGATTAAGCAGCTCCATGTGGAAATACCTTTGTTGGATTTGGTGAAGACGGTACCTACTTATACGAAATTCTTGAAAGATCTTATTTCAAATAAAGAATAGATTTTGCAATATGAGGAGGTTATCCAGTTGAATGAGGTCGGGCAATGCTTATTAAAGTCAAATCTTCCCTCTAAGCTTAAAGATCCAGAAAGTGGCATAATCGCATGTCAAATTGGCTTAAGATATTTTGCTAAGGCATTATCTGATTTGGGGATTGGTATTAACCTGATGCCATATTCTATAGTTGTTAGTGTGGGAATGGGTGAGCAAATCAAACTGGTAGCTATCACTCTTCAGTTGACTGATAAATCCATCATCACTCCTATGGGCATTATTGAGGATGTTTTGGTAGCAGTTGATAGGTTCACAATTCCGGTGGACTTTTTTATCTTGGACATGGAGGAGGATGAAGAGGTTCATCTCATACTTGGAAGACCATTCTTGGCATTTAGAGATGTTTTAATTAGTGTACGTAGCAAGACAATCACTTTTTGCGTCAATGGCGAAGAGGTAACATTTAATGTTAATTACGCTATGAAGCATCCTAGGGGCATTAATACTTGCTTTTTCATGGATGTTGTTGAAATTTTAGTTATTGCATGAAATCCTATGAAAACTTATAGTATTGATGATAATGACTCTTTAATGCATATATCTAATTCTGAGTTACTTGAGATTGATGAGAATATAGCATTAGAGTTGCAAAACATGGTCAAAGGTGTTTTTCTTGATACTTCTAATTATGACCTAACTGATAATGTTTGTGAGGAGCCCATCGAGGTGAGGTCAATTGAAGTTCTTTATTACCGGGTAAATAGGTTGAAACATTCAGCTGAATAACCACCAAAATTGGAGTTCAAGCCACTCCCATTGGAACCATGGCAAGAAAAGAAGCTTATTATGGGGCTGAAAATGTATCAAGGAGCAATTGAGTGGACTATCGCTAACATTAAGGGAATTAGTCCATCAATCTGTATGCACAAGATTCTTTTAGAAGATGATCCAATTCCAGTTCGAGATAGGCAACGCGATTGAATCCGGCAATAATGGATATGGTAAAAAAGGAGGTGTGATCAAACTTTTGGACTTTGGTATGATTTATGCTATATCTGATAGTGAATGGGTAAGCCCAGTCCGATGTGTACCAAAGAAGAGTGGGGTGATAGATGTAAAGACTGATAATGATGAGTTATTAGCAACCCGTATCATTAATACATGGAGAGTTTGTATGGATTATTGCAAGCTCAACAAGGCAACCCGCAAAGACTATTTTCCTCTACCATTCCTTGATCAAGTACTGGACAGAATTGCTGGTTATCTATTTTATTTCTTTTTGGATGGTTACTTAGAATACAATAAGATCACAATTGACCTAAAGGATCAGGACAAAACAGCATTTACTTGCCCTTTTGGTACTTTTACATTTAAGAGAATGCCATTTGGATTATGTAATGCATCCGTAACATTACAAAGGTGTATGATGGCCATCTTTCATGATATGGTGGAAGACATTATTGAGGTATTTATGGATGATTTCTCATTTTTTGGTCATTCTTTCGATAAGTGCTTGGATGATCTGGCTAAGGTCCTTGAAAGATGCGTAGAGACAAATTTGGTTTTGAATTGTGAGAAATGCCAATTTATGGTGCAAGAAGGAATTGTCCTAGGCCACATGATCTCAGCAAAAGGCATGGAGGTTGATAAATAAAAATTGGATCTCATTGCAAAGCTACCATATCCAAAAAATGTCAAGGGAGTAAGAAGCTTTTTGGGCCAAGCCGGGTTCTACAGCAGATTCATTCGGAATTTCTCTAAAATCACCAAACCTTTATGCCATCAATTAGAGAAGGATGGCGTATTTAAATTTGATGATGACTGTAAGGCAGCTTTTGATTTTCTTAAGGGCCAACTTGTAGCAGCTCCAGTCATTCAACCTCCATATTGGGGAGCCCCATTCGAGATTATGTGCGACGCTAGTGATTTTGCTGTGGGGGCAGTTCTTGGTCAAATGAAAAACAGAATTTTCCATACTATTAATTATGCTAGCCGTTTACTCGATCCAACTCAGTGTAATTACACTACAACCGAAAAGGAGATGCTGGCAGTTGTTTTTGCTGTGGATAGATTCCGTTCTTATTTGCTGGGAGCCAAAGTGATTATTTACACAGACCATGCAGCAATCCATTACTTAATGGCCAAGAAGGATGCAAAACCAAGGTTGATTCGATGGGTTCTACTTCTACAAGAATTCAACTTGGAAATCCGTGATAATAATGGAGTTGAAAATTATGTTGCCGACCACCTTTCTCTATTGGAAAAACATGAGCATTTGGAAGAAGACATTAATGTTCAAATTAAGGAAATCTTCCCGGATGAGCATGTGTTTCAAGTGGAATAAGCGGAAAAAGCCCCATGGTACGCCGACTTTGCAAATTATGTGGTTTCGCAACAAATTCCGCCAAACTTGTCTTTCCAACAATGGAAAAGACTCATCCATGATGCAAGCTACTAGTATTTGGATGAGCCTTATCTTTTCAAGGTATGTAGTGACCAAGCTATTAGAAGATGTGTTCCTGATGAGTATCAAAAAGACATTATTCAGTAATGTCATGAAGCTGACTATGGAGGACATTTTGGGGGGCGAAAAACAGCTTACAAAGTGTTATAGTCGGGGTATTATTGGCCAAAAGTATTCCATGACACTCAAGAGTGGATCAAACTTTGTGATAAATTCCAATGGACAGGAAACATTTCATGGCGGAATGAGATGCCTTTAAACAACATTATGGAGGTGGAAATTTTCGATGTTTGGGGCATAGACTTCATGGGACCACTCCCAAAATCTAATGGTAACTCTTACATTCTTGTTGCCGTGGATTATGTTTCTAAATGGATTGAAGCAATTGCATTGCCGACTTGTGATGCGAAAAGTGTGGTGGGGTTTATTAGAGCATCTCCAACCATAACTCTATTTTACAGTACACTTTTACTCAATTTTACAGTAGCTACAGTAAATTTACTCCAACCATAACTCTATTTTACAGTACACTTTTACTCAATTTTACAGTAGCTACATTAAATTTACTCCAACCATAACTCTATTTCTTACTCTAAAAGAATATTCTATACATATTCCTTTCTACTTTTCATTTTATATTCATTTTTATTACTTTTTATACTACTTTATTATTAAACAAAACAACCTCCAATCTTTCTTTTTTTTACATATTAATCCAAGACACTGGCTTTTAGGAAATAATAATATTATTAAAATAACAATTAACAAGTGTCATGAAAATTACTAATTTCTTAATATTAATAAGGACACACTTTTTATTAAAATGCAAAAAGAAAAACATTACATTAGATAATTTAAGTCACACATTAAAAACACAAATCAATATTAATAAGAACACACTTTTTATTGAAATGCAAAAAGAAAAAAATTACATTAGATAATTTAAGTCACACATTAAAAACACAAATCAATATTACAAATCATTCAATACTCTGAATTAGAATGTTGCTCCCACATATGCTCTCTCAATGCATTATAGAGCGCAATGTGAGCACTTTTATCTTTCATTTGTTTATGTCGAGAAAGAAATTGTTGAAATTGAGCATTTTAATAATATTTTTCAATTAATTATGTGTAATTAATTTGTTTCAGAGTTAATTATTGTTATTAAAAATAATTTAAATTTAAATAGTATTTTTTAATAATAGTATTTATTTAATTTAGTAATATAATATTAAAATGATGTAAACTAAATGTATTGACCAAATTATAATAACAAAATTATTAGAAAAAACAAAAGTCTTAAAGACAAAAAGGGACCAAATTGCAATTATATAAAATTTTAAAAAATGATTAAAAAAAAAGCGCAGGAACAGCGCTGCGTCAAACCTGGCGCAGCACTGTTCATGCGTTAAAAATTAACGCAAATTTGGCACAGGGTTGGACCCTGCGCCATTTTGCATTTTTTTTCTTATGCGGCCTCCAACGTTACTTTACAATAGCGTTGGAGATGGTCTTAAGAAGTACATTTTCACTAGTTATTGAATCCCGATGGCTATTATCAGTGATGGAGGTACACATTTTTGCAACAAGGCTTTTCAAGCCTTATTGACTAAATATGGAGTCCGGCATAAAGTGACAACCCTTACCATCCTTGAACATGTGGTCAAGTGGAGATATCAAATCGGGAGATCAAGAGAATTTTAGAAAAGTTTGTGAAACCTTCTCGGAAGGATTGGGCAACAAAATTGGATGATTCTCTATGGACTTACCGCACAGCTTTCAAAACCCGAATTGGTACATCTCCATAACGTATGGTTTTTGGTAAGGCATGTCATTTACCTATTGAGCTTGAGTACAAAACTTTCTGGGCCTTAAAGGAGTTGAAAATGGATTATGGGAAGGTAACTGAGCAACGGTTGTTAGAATTTAATGATTTGGATGGGTTTCGATTTGATGCATACCGAAGTGCATCTATATATAAAGAGAGAACTAAGAAATGGCATGATAAACGCAATTTACAGAAAAAGTTCGAGCCCGGGCAGCTGGTTTTACTTTATAATTCTAAGTTGAGACTTTTTCCAAGAAAGTTTAACTCAAGATGGTATGGTCCATATAGATTGAAGACAGTGTTTCCTTATGGCACAGTGGAGCTTCTAAATGAGAAGACGGGAAATTCTTTTATCGTCAATGGGCAAAGGTTGAAGATTTATTTTTCTCAAGGCGAAAAGGTTTTCCGCAATGTTGAAAAGGTGACTCTCGAAGAGTCACCGAGGGAGGAATAAGCAACAGGCGTCGAGCTTTTGACAATAAATAAAGCGCTTCTTGGGAGGCAACCCAAGTTTATATATTATATTTTTTCAGTTTCATTTAGTTTATTTATGTTGCTATTTAGAATTTAGGCTAAAAATTCCATTAACTAATAGTCTATTTTGTGCAAATGTTTTGTTTTGTAGGTTGGAGAATGGAATAAAGGAGATTTGGAGGATGAAAAGTGCAAAAACGTGGTAAATTCTCCAACATCACGATGTGCACAGTCGCACGTCGCGACGTCCATGCTGTTTAACAAAAACATGGAAATTCGACGCACGTCGCGACGTGCACAGTCGCACGTCGGGACGTCCAGGTTCGTTTAATTGAAAAAGTTTTAGGGTTCACCCACATCGCGATGGCCAGTGATACATGTCCCAACGTCGGTTAAGTTTTGATTTTAAATCGAAGAACAGGCTTCATTTTTTTAAACGAGCATAACAACACACAAAATCCTCTCTTCTTCATATTTTCTTCTCTAAGTTTTTCGACAAATTCACTCCCCAGTAGTTTATAGGTTGAGTAAGGATCATATTAAGATCCAAACCACACAAATTCACCGTTTAAAATTCCAAAATTCTTCTAATTTATAAATTTTTCTCAAAACCCACAAACTCAAAAATCCGAATTTCTAGTGAAATTCGTTAGAGTTAGGTGGTTCCAATTCGTTCTAGGACACATTGGGAAGGTGTAGAGGGCTATCTATCATCACAAAACACAAGATTTTTGCATTTTGATTTTGATGTCATAAAGGATTCTGAGAAGAGGGAGTTTGTAGAATTATGGCACATCTTTCTCGTTGATCATTGTTACATATATATAGGGTGCAGGGTTAGACTAATTACATAATACATTAAGTAATGACATAACTAAAATTAATTATAATTTATACAATTAATATAAATCCCTTAGTTCTCTCAATTGATTGTCTTAAGTGATTGATATCTCTTGATTGATTGGATATCTTTTGGTTGTCTAAATTGATTATATATCATAAATCACTTCATAATTGCCCTTCATTTGTTTGAATTTCCTTATCATGCTCCCGCAAGATAGACGGCTATGAAGAAGTCCAATCTTGGTCTTGAGATAGTCAAATAGCGATGTGATTGAATTTCTTTATCATACCCCAGCAAGATGGGCGACTATAAAAAAGTCCAATCTTGGTTTTGAAAGAGTCAAATAGAGGACGAGCAAGAGGTGTGGTAAGAAGTGGTAGATATGTGCGAGTGTAAGAATTTTTATTGGTGTAGTCTTTTTTTTTATATTTAAAGAATTATACTTTTTTTAAATTTTAAAATCTAAAAAAAACAGAAAAGAAAAGTTGATGAGATTTTATGAGTATATGAGGCAACAGAAATTGAGGGAGAAAGATGAGAAGAATTGAGAAATTTAGATGAGATTTTTTTTTGAAGAAGAAGAAGTAGAAAGTCTTTTATTCTTTTGTTTTCTTTTATTTTTTTTGAAGTTAGAGAGAAAAAAAATGATTATAAGAGGCAATAAAAATTGAGAAAGAGAGAACATATGGTTTTATAATGATATGGTTTTTTCCTTTGAAGATATGAAAAAAAA
The DNA here is from genome assembly GCA_016586305.1 of Ophiorrhiza pumila. Lineage (NCBI taxonomy): Eukaryota > Viridiplantae > Streptophyta > Magnoliopsida > Gentianales > Rubiaceae > Ophiorrhiza > Ophiorrhiza pumila. The sequence goes on along the minus strand of BLIW01000005.1, from coordinate 13,358,470 downwards.
GATAAAAAGGTATGAGATACTATGATTATTTGGGTACTCTCGTTAGTTATGGAGTTGCAGAAAAAAAAGAATTGTAGGAGATGTAAGAAATTGGCTAACGAGAAAGAACGATAAAAAAAGCAATAAAAGGTCAAACCTTAGCTCTGATACCATAATAGGTTTGATTTGGTGTCATAAAGGATTTTTAGAAGAGGGAGTTTGTAGAACTATGACACATCTTTCTCATTGAGCATTGTTACATATATATATATGGCTTTGGGTCTCGTGTGCCATTTTCGTGTACCACTTGTGTGCCACTTGATGAGAAGATGACAAATGTCCTTTTTAGTAGTTATTTAACTTTTAAAATTAAACTAAAACCCTAACCAAGTGATGAGTGAACCCTAAGAGATAAATAATTGTACACGTGTTATCTTTTCATAAAGTGGCACATAGAGTGGCATGGGATTGGCAACCCCAGTCCGATGAGAAGGATATTGCCGAAAAAAAAAGAGTGGCACACGAAACCCAAAGCCTATATATATAGGGTACAGGGTTAGAATAATTATAGAATACATTAAGTAATGACATAATTACAATTAATTACAATTGATACAATTAATATAAATCACTTGATTTTCTCCATTGTTTGTATTGAGTGATTGATATCACTTGATTCGTTGGATATCTTTTGATTGCCTTAATTGAATAGATATCATAAATTCCATCATAATTGCCCTTCATTTGATTGAATTTCCTTATCATGTCTCTGCAAAATAGACTGCTGTGAATAAGTTCAATTTTGGTTTTGTGAGAGTCAAAAAGTGATTTGATTGAATTTCTTTATCATTCAAATATGGTAGATATAGTTGCGAAAGGAACTTCTTCTTGTTGAATCTCTCACCAGACTATACATATTTGAATTTTCCTCAAATGGTTTATCAAGGGTAGCATTAACTGTGCATTTCAAAATTTAGACTCTACATTATTGAAAAAACTAAAAGCTCAATTGGTTCAAAATAATGTAAACTGAATATATGTACAATAGCTATTATGCATGCTCAAAGAATATATGAATACAAAGTTCTTTACAAATTAAAAATATTTTAAATTATTAATTGAAAGTGCACATATGCTTGTTTTTTTCTTCATTTTGCATTTCTAGTTTATCGCAATAAAAATATTTTGTTTCATAGAATTAGGGGATGCTTGGTTGGTGGGTTTAGGATAAATGAAAGGAAATGAAATGAAAGAGTGGTACTTGATAAGATATAATCATTACCCTAAAATTATTTCTATATCCCACTTTTGGGTAATACTCAATACCCATATATTATAGGAGAAATGGATGTGATTGTCATATCCATTAATCACTATTATCATTGTCATTGTTATTGTCATTACCATTTCTCTCCATGAACTAAGCATACCCTTAGATAGTTAATGGAACAAAATATCTTGCTTATAGATTTGTATTTCTCTCATCTTTCTTTATTCTTTATTCTTTTCTTGTTTTTGTTTTGGGCATTCTCATGTGAAACCGGTTCATATTTTTGACTTGCATGTCAATCAAAAAATTAGCGTATCAAGCATAGAATTTTAAGTTTAGCGTATCAAGTATAAAAAAATTAGTGTATTAAGTATAAAAAATTAGCATATCAACTATAAAAAATTATCATAATAGGTATCAATTATAAAAGATTAGCGTACAAAACATAAAAAATTAACGTATCAAGTATAACAAAATTAGCATATCAAGTATTAAAAATTTGTATATCAATCATACAAAAGTTATCGTATCAAATATAATATTAGTGTATCAAATATAAAAAAATTATCGTATCAAATATAACAAAATTTGCGTATCATATGGCTTTATTTGTGATGTTCCCTCGAGATATCTATTCCTCGGGATAGGTAGAGAAGGACAAGTATAGAACCTTTTTGATACACTTGTGTGACATTTATTATGCTTTGGATTATGTAAATAATCTTGTCATTACTATAGCAATCACATTTTTACACAAACATAGACTCAATTTCTGTGTTACAATTTTGGATTATTCCATTTTGGACGTCAGACTCTAAATTCAAGAGCAACCGTTACGGATTGTATTTTTCCTTCATGCTAAGTTCTTAATTTTATAATTGATGATAAAATTGTACAGGAAAAACATGGAGTCAAAAGTTACTTTATTTCTTTGTCTTTTTTGAAGATAAATGACTTTATTGTACTGCTCACCTATGCAACCATTCAATTAAAGCACATGTGACTTGATTAGGGTGAGACAACTGATGTTACATGAATTAGCTTGCTAGAATAATGATCTGATAATGAGAACATTCCAACAACATGAAGATGAAGAAATCATAAAGATCCTTATTAGTGTGACAGTAACAAGGGATAAGTTTTGTTGACAATTCTCTCCATCTGAAGAATATGACACAAGATCAGGTTATTAGCTGGGTAAAACATGGAGTAAAATTGCTCAGAAATCAAAAGATTCAAGTGAATATGTAAAGTAAAAAAGAAGTACTTGTAGGAAACTATGGAGAATGGATATCAAAGGAAAAGTGAAGCATTTCATTTGGAGAGGAGTCCATGATAGTCTTCTTATTGATCACAATCTAAATAAGAGGGACTTGATACGAGCCCTGTATGTAGAGTATGTGGAAAATTAGAGGAAACAATAGAACATGTACTCTTCTGTTGTCCTAAGGTTCAGATTATATGGAATATGTCTCATGTACAATGGCAATGGTTAGAAGTGATGTCGGATTCCTTCAAGCAGTGGTGGTTCAACTTGAGAAGCCTGACAAGGGGAAATGAGACAGATGAGAGAATTGAATTGACTACCTATATTCTGTGACAAATCTTGAAAACAAGAAATGCTACAATATTTGAAAATACTAAAAGGAGTGAATTAGAAATAGTGCAAATTGATACAGAAGAGTAGAAGGAATTCAAGAATGCTTGTAAGGAAGAAAGTAACCTCTAATGGAATGGAAATCTATCAAGTGACCGAAGGTGGGAAAGACCAAAGGAAGGATGAATCAGAATCAATGTGGGAACAGATAGTGATAAGTCAGGGAGGATTGCTGGGATAGGAGTACTAACTTGGAACTCAAGTGCTGTGATGATACAAGTTAGATCTCAAGTTAGGCAGGATGTTTTATCTCTAATGACTGGTAAGATGTTAGGAATCATTGTGGTGGTTTCAAAGACACTTACAACAGATGAAACTATGTTGAATTCTCAAAAACTTGGGAAATGAATTTCATCTGCATTGGGGTATGTTCTACTACATGATCATTCTGACCACATATTTGTAGGACAAAATGTGTCATGCATTACTAACTTGACTTTTTCTCTTGACTCCATCAACTGTATTTTGTCTCATGCATCTCAAGGTAAGACTTGTGTGAATATACTAATGGTTGAAGTACTTTCTAATTTTTAAATTTCATTTTGGTATACTGAGTATTGTGTTCAATATTCAGTGATACGCTTGTTTTTTATTAGAAGTCTGCACTGATTGTGCTATAGCTCAATAATTGACATGCTTTTTCAGCTACAATTAAACTTGGATAATCTTTATGAATTTGTTCATAAAATATCTTTAACTAAGACCTCTGCATTTTCCCTACCCTAAATTTTTGTTTTCCAGGCCCCAGACTATTGCAAAGCACACGGGAGCTATTAATACAAATCTAACTGTGAGACAATCTTCTTGGCATTCCTTTTGATTGTCCAAAAAATGTTTTTTTGTAGCATTCTAACATAAACTTTGGATCATCCTCCTTGATTTTAATTTTTGTGCTTGTCTGATACTCTTCTATTGCAGCTTGTGGAAAAGTTTGGTATTGATCCAAATAATGGTTTTGCTTCCTGGGTGGGAGACCAATATAGAGGTAAGTATCTTTAAATTCTTAGAAATTTTTTTTTTCTTCGGAAAACATGCAATGATTCTTTGAATCCTTTTGTCGCTTGCAATGTTGTTGGAGTGTTGATAGGAATGAGCCCGAGTCCACATTGCCAAATCCAGCTTCCCATGATCCATTAGCAAATCTTGGTGGTCCAATGACAAGATCAAGGAGCAAGAGGATGAAGGAAGCATTACAAGCATTGTTATCAACACATTGTGAGTTGATGGCCAATGTTCAAAGGAGTTCGACACAACCATCTCAAGATGAAGTACTTTGGCATATTTCTTCAATAACAATTTATGATCCACCTTGAAGAAATAATGTGAAGGCCGAAATATTAAAGTCCAAGAAGAAGGCGTGTTTTGGGCTTTGAAATGGATCACGCCCTTTTTAATATATTTTAGGGTTTATTATGTTGTTTTTAATTAAGTCCACTTAACGATTTTATGGGCTTAATTGGTGTTTTTTTTATTAAGTTTTAATAAGGTATTACTTGGCCCAATTATCTTGCATGATAATTAGGAAAGTAAAGTTTTAGAAAGTAAAATCGAATTTTGCTTCTTCAAGGCAAAACTGATTTTAGTCTTTGTTTAAGTTTAGAAAACAAAGGAAGCCAAATTTTGTTTGGCCACCTTTAAGAAGAAAACGTGAGACACCAATCCTTTTTGGAAAAGGATTAGCTTATGTGTGTCACAAATCCTTTTTGGAAAAGGATTAGTATGTTAGTTAGTTTAGGAGTCAAGTTAGGGTTTTATTTCCTTTTTCTCTTAGGAAAGCCGAATTACTCCCTATAAAAGGGAAAGCTATGTAACGTTTTTACACATGTTGAATTGAAAGAATTTTGGCTTTGCTAAATTAAATTTGACATCACCAACGTGAATTATTCTTGAGTAATTCATAAGACCCGCCAAACCTTAAGTGAGGAACTTTAGGTAAAGCTTACAAGTTCTAGATTTATAGAACCGGCCAAACTGATAGGTTTAATTAATTGATTTACAATTGTTAAACTGAATCAATTTGTGTTAACGTTGGGGTTAGGTTAATTTTAATCTTGCCTTTTCGTTCCATATCTCTTTTCCGCAAATTGTGTTCTTGTTTCTTGAATTGAGTTTTTGGTGCACAACGATCCGAACTTGTGGAAAATTCGTGTGGATTGGGACTTCATCTTACTCCATTCGTATCAATTGGTATCAAAGCAATCCAGGTTGTTCATCAAATTCGGTAATTAATCGTTTTATTTGAGTCTTGTTCTTGTTTTTCTCTTCTCGGATCTTGTCCTTCTTTTGGCGTCCTTCTTGCTGTTTTGTTGCGTCAATTTCTGCAGATTTTGTGGTGTCGTTTTGTTGCTGTTTTCGTGTCTTTATTGCTGTCCAAGGTCGTCATAGTTCAGCTTTTAAATTACGTCAAAATCGCTTGCAATTTGTTTGCTAAAAATCTGTCCAAATTCGTGTTCATCTTGCTCGGATTTTTGCGATTTTTTTTTGTGTTGATCTTGCTGTTTTGTGTCGTGTTTTGCTGCTGTTTTTCTTCATAATTCTGCATTGTTTTTGTTCATCATCATAGTGTGGAATTCTTGAGTCATTCTTGCTGAAATCACGTCCAAAGAATTAGGGTTTGTCAAACTAGGGTTTGTGAAATTAGGGTTTCTTATTCAAAATTTCATAACTTCCTTGTTTCTCATCCTTTTCTTGATCTTTCTTCTGTGTTAGTTTCATCATTCTATTGCCATCAAAGTGTGTTTTGATCAAACTTTTCACCATCTCAAAAAGACGAGTTCTTGACCACTTTCTTGAAAATCTTGATTTTTTTCTTGAAAATCCGAAAGTGCTCAAATTTGAATCTTGAAGACATATTCTTGCTCTTTGTGATATTTCTTGAATCTTTGGTAAAAGTGGTATCTTCAAAATCCGAAATTTTGTTGACTTCTTGATACATTGAAGTGGTTGAAAATTTAGGGTTTATCAACAACCTCAAAAACCCTAGTTAAGCTTTTTGTCAAAAAAAAAAAGAGGTCATTACAAAAAAAAAAAAAAAAAGGCCATTACAAAAAAAAAAAAAAAGACCAAGTAAAAATCAGCCCAAAGGCATTTGGTCTAAAGTGAAAAAAAAAAAATACAAAAAAAAAATACAAAAATTTTTTTTATTTTTTTCGTATTTAATTTTATAGTTTCGGACGCCATTTTCGGACCACTTACCCGTCCGAAACTACCGTCCGAACCTCGACAGAGAAGTCACAAATTTTCACAAAATTTCGGACGCCATTTTCGAACCCCTGACCCGTCCGAAACTACCGTCCGATCCTCGACAGAGATTTGAAATTTTGTTAATAAAGTTTCGGACGCCACTTTCGGCAGTCCGAACCTTTGTTCTACCGTCCGAAACTCGGCAGAGAGTTTCTATATACTATAACTTCAAACCTTCATAACTTTCTCATTTTTAATCGGAATTGAGTGATTCAAAAACACATCTTCTTGTTATCTTCTCTAGTTTCGGAATTCGTAGCTTTCTGAAGTTAATCTATTTATACCCCATACGTGATCTTAGAATCTTCTTGTGACGTGAATTTTTCTTTTCAAACTTCTTTGGTTTTGCTTTTGTGAATTGATTTGTTTGTACTAATTGGTTGAGACTTGTTCTTAAAATCGACAAACAGTAAGCTTCAATTAGTTTGAGAGATTCATTGAGAGTATTTAGATAGGGTATACACGAGAAAAGCCATTACACTAGAGAGGAGAGTATTACTCACCAAAAGTGAGAACCCGGGAGGTTTTTATTTTGCTATCTTTTGTTGTTTTTACTAACTTGCAGGAACAATGGAGGGAGATGATAAAACACCTCAAGGACAACCCCAAACGGATCAAAAATATGTTAATGATGTTCTATTTGACATGATCCGAAAGCTCAATCTAAAGATTGATAATTTAACCATTTTTCCTTCACCAAAAAAAGGTTCTACTTCTCGACAGAATAAACATGAAGAAGCCGAGCCTAGTGATGAGGAGAATGAGGAGTTCATGGATTCTCCTAAAGATGGTAAGAAATCTGATTTGTCAATTAGTGGAGTTAAACTAACATTGCCTACTTTCCATGGTAAAGCAGATCCGGAAGCTTATTTTGATTGGGTTCGTGAGCTTGAACACTTCTTTGAAGGTAATAGCTATCCCGAACATAAAAGGTATCGCCTAGCCTTCATGCACCTCAAGGATTATGCAAGTTTGTGGTGGGATAAGGTAACGAGATCTAGACGTGAAGATGACGAACCACCTATTCAAACTTGGAAGCAAATGAAAGCGCTTATGAGGAATAAGTATGTTCCATCACATTATAGCCGAGAGCTCAACAGAAAATTGCACTCCCTTGTGCAAGGAAACAAAACTGTGGAGGAATACTACCATGAGATGGAAGCTCTCATGATCAAGGCCAATGTTCGTGAAGATCCCGATTCAACAATTGAAAGATTTCTTAGAGGTATGAATTCTGAATTGTCTTATCATGTTGATTTACAATCTTATGTTGATATTAATGAGCTTGTTCATAAAGCTATTAAGATTGAAAGGCACATGAAAGGTAAGAACAGGTTCACACAACAGAATCCACCATGGCAAAGGGATTTGAAACCTAAATCAGCCCCTTTCACTCCACCAACAAAATCGAGGCAATTTACCTCAAACCAGCCATCTAGTGCGCCTCCTTATGTCCCAAAATCAGTCCCCAAAGCTGCTGAAAATGCCCCTAAACCGGCGACAACTTCTGCTCCAAGATTGAGGGATATTAGATGTTTTAAATGTCAAGGCTATGGTCACTTGCAAGCCAATTGTCCTACTGCCCGGATCATGATTACTTTAGATACTGGAGAAGTGGTAAGTGATGAGGATTGTGCCGACATGCCACCTCTTGAAGAAAAGTACCAAGATGATCAAAGTGATGAGGGTGAAAAGCTTGATGAGCCGACCTACTCAGTTGGTAACTTTTCTTTAGTTTCTCGCCGTGTTCTTAATGTTCAACCTTTGGAAGATAATGATTTGATGCAACGTGATAACATATTTCACACACGCTGTTTAGTGCAAAACATGGTTTGTAGTGTGATTATTGATAGTGGTAGTTGCACAAATGTGGCGAGCACCTTACTTGTTAACAAACTGAATTTGAATTGCATGAAACATCCAAAACCATATAGGCTTCAATGGTTAAATAATTTAGTTGAAACTCGTGTCACTAAACAAGTAAAGTTTTCTTTCTCCATTGGTAAATATGTTGATACTGTTTTATGTGATGTTGTTCCAATGGAGGCTAGTCATATTTTACTTGGTAGACCTTGGCAATTTGATTGTGATGTGCTTTATCATGCCAAGAAAATTTTTTACAGTTTTGTCCATAATGGTAAAAAGTATAGTCTTCATGCTTTAACTCCTGCTCAAGTTTTTGAAGATCAAACTCGAATTGCACAAGCTTGTAAAGACATAAATGAAGCTAAGAAGAAGAAGGAACTAGAAAAACAACAAAACGAAAAACCTAATTTAGGCCGAGATGTAGTTAATAAGAAATCTTGTTGTTTTGCTTCTTCTAATGAGATTAAGAGAGCATTGATTAATAGGCAGTCCTTATACTTAATGTTTAGCAAGGAACTTATACTTGTTGTTGACAGTGATAACCTTGCTTCTTTGCCTAGTGCCGTGTACTCTCTTTTGCAGGAATATAGTGATGTGTTTCCCGAGGAGTTACCAATATGTTTACCACCTATTCGTGGCATTGAGCACCAAATTGATTTCATCCCAGGAGCTCAAATTCCAAACCGACCAGCTTATAGAGCAAATCCAGAGGAAACAAAAGAGATTCAACGTCAAGTGGATGAACTCCTTGACAAAGATATTGTGCGTGAGTCTCTTAGTCCATGTTCAGTTCCTGTTATCTTAGTCCCTAAAAAGGATGATACTTGGCGAATGTGTGTAGATTGCCGTGTTGTTAATAAGATTACCATTAAGTATAGACATCCAATTCCTAGATTAGATGATATGCTTGATGAATTGCATGGATCTTCCATATTTTCCAAAGTTGATTTGAAAAGTGGGTATTACCAAATACGAATGAAAGAAGGAGATGAATGGAAAACTGCTTTTAAAACAAAGTATGGTTTGTATGAATGGTTAGTTATGCCTTTTGGTTTATCTAATACACCTAGTACTTTCATGAGGCTTATGAACCATGTTTTTCGTCATTTCATTGGAAAGTTTGTGGTAGTCTACTTTGATGATATATTGATATATAGCAAATCACTTGATGAGCATGTTGAACATTTAAAACTCGTGTTTGCTATATTGCGTGAGAACCAATTATATGCTAAACTTAAAAAGTGTTCTTTCTGTTTGGAATCTATTATCTTTTTGTGTTATGTTGTAAGTTCTCAAGGCATTGCTGTTGATGAGTCAAAAGTCAAGGCAATCATAGATTGGCCGAGACCACAAAATGCTAGTGAGGTAAGAAGTTTTTATGGATTAGCAAGTTTTTATAGGAGATTTGTTAAAGACTTTAGTTCCATTGCTGCACCTTTAAATGAACTTGTTAAAAAGAATGTCACCTTTGCATGGAATAAAGAACATGAAAACGCCTTTAACACTTTGACGTATAAATTGACTCATGCCCCTTTACTTGCTTTGCCGAATTTCAATAAAGCTTTTGAGATACACTGTGATGCCTTCGGGATTGGTATTGGTGCTGTTCTTATGCAGGAATCAAGGCCCGTGTCTTATTTCAGTGAAAAGCTTAATGGAGCATCTTTAAAGTATGCAACTTATGACAAGGAGTTGTATGCATTGGTAAGGTCATTGCAGGTTTGGCAACACTACTTATGGCCAAAAGAATTCATAATCCATTCTGATCATGAAAGTCTCAAATTCTTAAAGACTCAAGGTAAGTTGAATAAGAGACATGCAAAATGGTTGGAATTCATTGAAACTTTTCCTTATGTGATTAAATATAAATCTGGTCAAAAGAATGTGGTAGCTGATGCTTTATCTAGGAGATATGCTTTATTTACCTATTTACATGCAAAGCTACTTGGATTTGAATTGATTAAAGACTTGTATAAGGAAGATGTTGACTTTGCCGAATCTTATGATCTTTGTTCAATAAGGCCGAATGGTGATTATTTTGTGCATGATGGTTTCTTGTTTCGCAAGGATAAATTGTGCATTCCCTCATGTTCCATTCGTGATTTACTTGTTAAAGAAACCCATGGGAGAGGGTTAATGGGGCATTTTGGTATTGTTAAAACACTTTCTGTTTTGAATGAGCACTTTTATTGGCCTAACATGATTAAAGATGTTAAAAGTGTTTGTGAAAAATGTATTGTGTGTAAGCATGCTAAGTCCAAAGTAATGCCTCATGGTTTGTATCAACCTCTGCCTGTTCCTAGCAACCCTTGGATTGACATATCTATGGATTTTGTGTTAGGGTTACCTAGATCACGCACTGGTAATGATAGCATTTTTGTTGTGGTTGATAGATTTAGTAAAATGGCTCACTTCCTTGCATGTTCTAAATCTAATGATGCTACCAAAATTGCTGACCTTTTCTTTAAGGATATTGTACGTTTGCATGGAATTCCTAAGAGTATTGTCAGTGATAGAGATGTCAAGTTTTTGTCACATTTTTGGCGTACACTTTGGAATAAATTAGGCACAAAATTATTGTTTTCTACTGTTGCACATCCACAGACTGATGGTCAAACAGAAGTAGTAAATCGTACATTGTCTAATTTGCTTCGCGCTATCATTCAGAAAAACTTAAAGAATTGGGAGAATTGTTTGCCACACATTGAATTTGCATATAACCGAACTGTTCATAGTTCTACTGGTTATTCGCCTTTTGAAGTTGTGTATGGATTTAATCCTTTAACTCCCCTTGATATTTTGCCCCTTCCTATTAATGAGTTTGTTAATGTGGAAGGTAAAGCTAAAGCTGATTTTGTAAGGGACTTGCATGAAAAGGTTTACAAAAATATTCGAAGGCGTAATGAGCAATATGCAAAACAAGCCAACAAGGGCAGAAGACAAGTGATTTTCGAACCTGGAGATTGGGTTTGGATTCACTTGAGGAAGGAAATTTTTCCTGAAAAGAGAAAATCTAAACTTCATCCAAGAGGAGATGGTCCTTTTCAAGTCTTGGAAAGGATTGGAGACAATGCATATAGAATCGAACTACCTAGTGAGTATGGTAATGTTTCATCTACTTTCAATGTTTCTGATTTGAGTTTATATGATGTAGGTGATTCGAGGACGAATCCTTTCGAGGAGGGAGGGAATGATAGGAATGAGCCCGAGTCCACATTGCCAAATCCAGCTTCCCATGATCCATTAGCAAATCTTGGTGGTCCAATGACAAGATCAAGGAGCAAGAGGATGAAGGAAGCATTACAAGCATTGTTATCAACACATTGTGAGTTGATGGCCAATGTTCAAAGGAGTTCGACACAACCATCTCAAGATGAAGTACTTTGGCATATTTCTTCAATAACAATTTATGATCCACCTTGAAGAAATAATGTGAAGGCCAAAATATTAAAGTCCAAGAAGAAGGCGTGTTTTGGGCTTTGAAATGGATCACGCCCTTTTTAATATATTTTAGGGTTTATTATGTTGTTTTTAATTAAGTCCACTTAACGATTTTATGGGCTTAATTGCCGTTTATTTATTAAGTTTTAATAAGGTATTACTTGGCCCAATTATCTTGCATGATAATTAGGAAAGTAAAGTTTTAGAAAGTAAAATCGAATTTTGCTTCTTCAAGGCAAAACCGATTTTAGTCTTTGTTTAAGTTTAGAAAACAAAGGAAGCCAAATTGTGTTTGGCCACCTTTAAGAAGAAAACGTGAGACACCAATCCTTTTTGGAAAAGGATTAGCTTATGTGTGTCACAAATCCTTTTTGGAAAAGGATTAGTATGTTAGTTAGTTTAGGAGTCAAGTTAGGGTTTTATTTCCTTTTTCTCTTAGGAAAGCCGAATTACTCCCTATAAAAGGGAAAGCTATGTAACGTTTTTACACATGTTGAATTGAAAGAATTTTGGCTTTGCTAAATTAAATTTGACATCACCAACGTGAATTATTCTTGAGTAATTCATAAGACCCGCCAAACCTTAAGTGAGGAACTTTAGGTAAAGCTTACAAGTTCTAGATTTATAGAACCGGCCAAACTGATAGGTTTAATTAATTGATTTACAATTGTTAAACTGAATCAATTTGTGTTAACGTTGGGGTTAGGTTAATTTTAATCTTGCCTTTTCGTTCCATATCTCTTTTCCGCAAATTGTGTTCTTGTTTCTTGAATTGAGTTTTTGGTGCACAACGATCCGAACTTGTGGAAAATTCGTGTGGATTGGGACTTCATCCTACTCCATTCGTATCAAGTGTTGCCCCTATCTCTACAATAAGGTTTCTTAATTGTTGAGAAGTGCAATAACTAATAGCTTTTTTGCTACTGAGTATATGTTTTTGTCATGAGATAGTCCGTTGTTGCTCCTGATATCATTTAAATCTTTTACTTGCAAGATTAGAATAGCATAATGCAATTTGCACTATCGAATAATGGTGTCCAACCGGCCAGTTAATCTGTTTCGATTTGTACCAATTTTGGGAAATTTTGCCATAACAAGTTACCCGACTGCTACCGGTACCAGTTTTACTAGTTTCGATTAGTTAACCGGTTTAACTGAAAAACTGGATAATTTTTTTTTTCTTTTTTTATTTTTTGTTACTCTTGAAATTTAAAACAATAAACTAATAAAAAATTAACTATGTTTGAAATGTAAAATTGAATATTTAATTGAACGTATTAAATAATAAAGTTCATGTGATGTAAGAATGTGTGAATTTTAAGGAAACAATACTTAGTCAATGTATTAATTACTTATATTTAAAGTATTATTTATTTATTACCTATAAATATACTTATGTGTTTAGTTAATGTACAAATTACTTATATTTATAATCTAATTTACTTATAGCCTATAAATATATTGTATTTATTTCATGTACTTATTACATATATTCATGAACTCATAGTATTATTTAAAATCTAAAAATATACTTATTTTAATTAATTGTTATTGTTAGTAATTTTAATAATATAAATCACAATATGATAGTATTAATGTTTATTTGTTTTCTTCTCACTATTATATTCCGGCTTATATAGTAAAATTACTATAAGATCAAAATATAATTTAGAATATACTTTAATTTTTATCTTAAGTTTTTTATGGACTTTAATTTTTTCAATAGTAGTGAATTATAATTGAAATTACAATAGTCACATATTAAATTTGTAAATCATTAAAGCATGTTATTATTAGCCATGATACTCATGTGTTAAAAATTAAAATATATTATTAATATTGTTGGCTTTACATTATAGAATATATATTGTTAACTATAATTTACAAATTATAAGTTAATAAATAAATTTGAATAATAAATAGCTTAACTATTAAAATAAAAAAATACAGTATATTAAAAATAATATTTTAATTATAATATATTATTAATTATCGATTTTATACCAGTTAATCGGTTGAAAAATTATTCCAACCCAAAATCGAACTAGTTAACCATTAAAACTGATTAATCGAAATTGGTAAAACTGGTTAACCAGTTCTAATCACCACCGATTCCGGCCTGGTTACCAGTTTTCCAGCTTTTTTGAACAACCCTACCATCGAGTCACTAACTGTCAAGTATTTCCTTTCATATGCACTTTGGATTTGTTGATAAGTTCTTTTACTCACTCCAAGTAATTTTCTCCTCGTAACTATTGACAAGACAAAAATCAAATGAGGGGTAGGTCATTTGATTTTGGGTAGGTTAACTTGGTGTAGCTAAGTTGGTCACCAACACAAGGCTTAAAGTTTTGATGGGGGCAGGTCATGGGATCAAATCTAATGGCATGCTTGAAAAAACTCGATAAGTAGTGTCATGCACTTTTATGGTCTGTGAGGTGGGTTCTCTCTCTCCACACCCCCACCCCCACCTCCCAATTGACCCAGTTGGGTCACCCTTTAGATAGTTGACAGAGTTGGAGTAGGTTAAAATATATTGCTAATGGAAAAAAAATGAGGGGTTATTTACCAAAATATTACTCAAAAAAATATAAAATTAAAAAAATAATGTCATCTTTAATATCTTTCCAAAAATAGGGAAATTGCGATTTCAAATTGCACCTTTAAAATTACAATTTCAAATTGGAGCTTTAAAGCTGTAATTTCGAATTGCAACTTCTGCACATTTTCAAATTGGTTTTATTAATTTTTTAAAAAAATTATATTAAAACACAAATTGATTAATTTGAACTATAAAAATTATCATTTGTTGCATGTATAGCATATATGTTGTATCTTTTAAAAAAAAAAAGTTTTAGTTCCAAATTTATAATTTTCTTTAAACGAATAATTCAATTGAAATGCATATATTAAAAGAGTTGACGGCTTAACTATATTTCATTATTGCCACGAAACTTATTTTTTTAATTTGATCATATCCATAGATTTAAAAAAAAATCAACAATTGTGGTACATATTTTGTGTTATTAATACTACTTATCAAAATCTAACAAGAGCTCAAAACATGCAACTGCAAATGATGCAATTGCGAATGGATACGTGATTGTATACATGTCATCTTTTTATAAAGTGGCATAGGAAACCCAAAGCCAATTTAAAATTGCATCTTTAAAAGTGCAATTTCAAATTGCTACTTCAAAGGTACTGACAAGATTGTCATGTACCTTGCACTAATGTAGTTGCAGTGAGAGGGTTTCGTTCCTCAGGGAAGGGGATGGTCTCAAGAACTCACTAAATATTGCCCTAGTTATGTCACGAGACATGCAATATCAAAAACTAATGCAAGTAGCAAAAGACTAGGAAGTAAAGGTAACAAAATCAAACACAAGGAACAAACACAATGCAGGAAAGTAAGATAACAAGACGTAAACAGACGTCCTAGGGTTTAACATGCCAGACAATTGCGAATTAAACTCTTATGCTATGCATTTGACCCCGTGCATTTCGATTCAGGAAGAGACAAGAGTTGCCTAGGAGACTAGTGAACACTCAGCATGTCGACCACAATGTTCCCCAAACTCCCTAACATCCTATTTTTCCCATGTCGAGGCCTAAGCAAGATGAATGAACTCCACAATGTCTCGACTCCAAACACTACCTACTCAAGCATGCAAAACCTTAAGTCTCCCATAGCGAGGCCCGACCTAAGTTTCTCAACCTTAGTTAGCATCAAGGAATCATTCTACACCCAATTCTATTAACTCAATGACCTACGATTAGCATGACAACCACATCTCGGATCATGAACAAGACTCAACAACTGTAGAAACTCCAAATTCATACATTCAATCCTCATTTCATGCAATTTTCACTAACATTGGTGAACCAAGCCTCAACCTAGCATGACGACCACAATCAAGGCCCAATTCCATCAATAAAAATGCAAACATTATGAAACTTGACATATTCATGCATTTAAGAACATGTGTGATCTTATTCATAGAAATCGGGTCAATTGCACAACATTTCACGGTTTAATTATACAAACGTTCGATCCAAACCCTAGGACATCATCAAATTATCCACGAGACTCCATTTCTAATTCTCGATTAACAATTTGGATTGAGAAACAATTCATTTTCATTAATTGAAAAGATTTTACAAATCGAAATGATTCAAATGCTTCCAATCCACAATAGAATTGTGGACAACGCCTTAATTGAGTAAAGATTTACAATGTTTGGTCCAAATCCTTGATCGAAATCGAAATCGGAGTGAAAATGAAAGAGAGAAAATCTAGAGAGAGAAAGTTCCCGCTCTCAAAATCAAAAGTTCGGTAAGAGTCTAGAATGATCCATCCTAAAATAATGACTAAACCTCTATTTATAAAGGTTACAAAACGTAAACAGTACGCAAATGTAAAATGACTGAAATATTATAGAAATGCCACTGCACATAACAACTGCCCAAAAGAATCGGCTCGGTCAATGCACTTGCTCACGCCTACAAGCCACGGCTGATGAGAATGAACCATGTCCATGTCCAAGGTGTCAAAAACAAATTTTATGTGCTGAAAGATTCTGCCACAGTTTGGTATTCTTGACATATCTCTTTCGATATAACTCGGCTTTTGGTGATTCAAGAAGCCCTGGAACGATAAGAGAGAGCTACAACTTTTATGTTTTACGTTTTGCAAGATTCGGATGTTATCATCGTCAAACGTGCATACAAATTTGAGTGACGTGATTCAAGCAGATTACCGTCGTGAAGTCATGGACCTTTTGAAGACCAAGATGGCATGCTTAGGGTTTACCATTTTGGATCACGCCATTTGAAGTAATTTAGGGTTTATTTTTATGTTGTAATAATTAAGTCCATTAAACATTTAATTATGGGCTTAAGTCTTTATGTTTTAATTATGGGCTAAGTAATTACTTGATCTAATTATCTTGCATGATAATGGCAAGTAAAAGTTTAGGAAACTTAAGAAGTCAAATTGAGTTTTGATTCTTCATAGTTTAGGAAACAAAGGAAGCCAAAACGTGTTTGGCCACCTTTGTAAAACCGAGTGACCTAATCCTTATTAGAAAAGGATTAGTTTGTTAGTTGTTAATTTCCAATTCCAATTTGGAAATTTAGCTAGCTTAGAAGTCAAGTTGTAATTGACTTGAGTTAGGGTTTTCTTTCTTGTAAGAGCCGAATTTCTCCCTATAAAAGGACGGCTCCTTTAACATTTTTATGATGATGAATTTTGATAAAAGTTTAGCTTTGCTAAAGTGTTTTTACAGCCTTGAAAAGTTGTGAAGCAAATCGTGAATTAATTCAATTAAGTTTAGTTGGATTTTCATAAGAACCGTGAACCTAGAAGCTAAGACCTTTAGGTGAACTTACAAGTTCTTGATTCAAAGAACAAGCCAAACTGATTTGTTTAGCTTATGAATTTTCATAGGTTGGCCGAATCCTTTTGATGCATACGTGGGGGTTTGATTACTTCATATCAAATCTTTCCGTGTCAATATCTTATGTTTTCTTGTTTGTCAATTTCCGCACCATTGTTTTCATCTTGTTCTTGTTCGTGGTATTTGGTAAGCAACGGTCCAGAAGAAGTGGATTCGAGTGGTCTAAGGTGCTGAACCATGATCATTCATATCAACTGGTATCAGAGACAGGTTCTCTTCCAAATTCAGGTTTTTATTCTCGGTTTTTGAGTCTTCTTGTGTTTCGGTTTTTCTTGCTGTTTTTGCATCGTTTTTGTGCTGCTGTTTTTGCGTCTTTTTGTTGCTGTTCTTGAGTCAATTTTCTGCAGTAAATTTGTGTCTTAATTCAGTCCTAACGTCGTAATAATTCTGTCCAAAAATTGCATGCAAAAGATTGTTGAAAACTGCCCAAAATCGCTAGTTTGCTTGTTCTCGGTTTTGCGAATTTTTGTGTTGTTTTCATGCTGAATTGTGTTGCGTTTTTGTTGCTGTTCTTGGTGTCTATATTATGCACTTTTTTTTGTCTTCATAGTGTTGAATTCCATTGGTTTTCATTGCTGTCCACATGTCATACTTGTTAGGGTGTTTGAGTCAAGAATTAGGGTTTCTTACAAACCCTAGTTTTGGTCAAGATTGCATAACTTTCTTGTTTCTTATCCAATTCTTGATCTTTCTTTTGTGTTAGTTTCTTTGTTTCATTCTTGTCATAGTGTGTTTCGATCAAACTTTTATCACACTTGAAAACGATAAGTGCTTGAACACTTTCTTGAACTTCTTGATTTTCTTGAAAATCCAAAAGTGTCAAAATTTGAATCTAAAGCCATATTCTTGATCTTCTTGACAAATCATGAATATTTTGTGAAAGTGGCACATGCAAATTCATAATTCTCGGTGAGGTATTAAAGTTTAAAAATTTTAAGGTTTTTAAGTTTAAGACAAAAAGACACAACATCCTTAAATCCTAATCCTAGGTTGTTGTCTTCAAACCTTAAACCTAAGTACTTGTACTAGGTTTTTGTCATAAAACCTTAAACATAGTATTGTCTTAGGTTCTTGTCCGAACCTTAATAGTTTTTGTTTGTCCAAGGTTTGTGTCCAAACCTTAAAAAGTTTGTTTTGTCCGAACAAAAAAAAAAAAAAGAGGCCGAATTTAAAAAAAAAAAAGACCCAACTAAAAAAAAAAATATTCGGACTTTATTTAATTTTTTCAGGTTATTATTAATATTTTATTTAATATAATTTATTCTTGAAGAACACATTGTTCTTAAGTTGATTACTTGAAAACCACCTTGGATTAAAAGCGCCATAACTTTCTCAATACAACTCGGAATTAAGTGATTCAAATTGCGTTTTCTTCGTCTTGAAATCTACTTTCTGTTTCTCTTAGTTTCTAAAGTTAAATCAAGTTATATCCACACGTATTCTTAAATACTCTTGACGTGAATTTGTTAAAAACTTCTTTGGTTTTCACTTGTGAAATTTGTGGTGGATTCAATTGGTTGAGTGCTTGTTATTACAATCACTTGAACCAGTAAGTATCCATAGTTTGAGAGTATTAGTATAGGGTATACAAGAGAAAAGCCATCACACTAGAGAGGAGAGTACTTACTACCCCATATTGTGAGAACCCGTAAGATATATTTCTATATATTTCTTGTGTTTTTACTAACTTGCAGGTACAAATGGAGGGTGAAGAATTTAAATCACCAAAGGTAGTGGACCAAAAGTTCACTAATGATGTCCTCTTTGACATGATCCGAAAACTCACGCTCAAAGTTGATAGTTTGTCTTCACCACCACCCAAGGGTTCCAAATCCAGAAGAGTTGAGTTTGAATCAGACAATGACTCTAGTCATGATGAGGAGGAGGAAGAGGAGGACACGAGTTCTTCAAAGAAAGGTGACAAATCTATGATTTCAATTGGTTCTTTGAAGCTAACTATCCCTACTTTCCATGGTAAAGCAGATCCCGAGGCTTATTTTGATTGGGTTCGTGAGCTTGAGCACTTATTTGAAGGCCATGATTACCCCGAAAAGAAAAAGTATCAACTTTCCTTTATGCACCTTAAGGATTATGCTAGTTTGTGGCGGGATAAAGTTATGAGGTCTAGACGTCAAGATGGTGAAAGGCCAATCAAGACTTGGAGCCAAATGAAGATGCTTATGAGGAAGAAATATGTTCCTTCTCATTACAACCGTGAATTGAACAGAAAATTACACTCTCTTCTGCAATGTAATAAATCGGTTGAGGAGTATTACCATGAGATGGAAGCTTTGATGATCAAGGCTAATGTGCATGAAGATCCCGATTCCACTATAAAACGATTTCTGAGAGGTATGCATTCTGATTTAGCATATCATGTGGATTTACAAAGTTATGTTGACATTAATGAGCTTCTGCACAAGGCTATTAAGATTGAGAGGCACATAAAAGGGAAGAATAAGTTTTCACAACCGCCACCGACCATGGCAAAGAGATAAGAGCCGAATGTTGTCGCATTTTTCTCCATCCACAAAGCCGCGCCAAATTCACCTCAAATCAGCCATCAAGTGCACCTTCCAATGTCCCAAAATCAGTTCCAAAGGCTGCTGAAACCCCTCCCAAAACGGCGTCAACTTCAGGACAAAGATTGAGGGATGAAAAAGAGAAAGAGAATAGTGAGTTAGAAAAAGGATTGAAAGAAAAAGCTGAAAAAGAAAATCAAAAGAGTGATTTAGTTAGTATACGGCCCGTGAGCAAAATAAGTGTAATAGAAAAGTGAGAATGTGAGTTCATTGGAAGTTAAACAACCCACGTCTTGTACTTATGAATTCTAGTGATCACATCATTACATTGTTTGCTACCTAGTTCTTTTATTTTGCATGTTTTGGAGTTTCTAAGTGCTTAATGGAGTTAGAAAATAACTCACTTATTCAATTGGAAGGAGTCCAATCTGCCTTAGCTTGTTTTTCCTCAAGGTAAGCAAGGTAAGTTAGGTAAGTATGAAAGCTTTATGGTTGATTTCAATGGTTTATATGTCAAGAACTTTGTTAACGTCAATCTTATTGATTTTCAAAGTTTAAATCCTATTTTGAAATCAATTTCAATGTCTTTCACATACCTTGAAACATTAGTTCGAAAATTTTTACCGTGTGATTAAAGTCTGATGGTTTGTGTTTTGTAAGCAAATTCTTTCACATAATTCTTCAATTATGAAATCTAACTATTTTGTATTGAATGAGTTTATGTATAGTTTCTTAACATGCTATGTTGCTTATCTAATACATGAATTATATTTTGATTTTAATGTTTATCATTTCGAGCTTAATCAATTCCTTGTATATAAAAGTGTTAAATATATTGATTATACATATTGGAATGATTTTTCATTTGAATTTTTGGTTCGTGAGTTTGTACTAGTCAATGTCAATCTGTTCCTTAGCCAAAATCATCAAATTCCAAGAGGTAATCAAGTAGTTCAACACTTTTCTGGTAAGTTATCTACATTCTTAAGTTCTTTTCAATTCCAAAAGGTAAAGTATGGTGTTAGCATCTATTTATTAGATTGTTTACATTCTTTTTTTAATCTAAGGAATTGTATTTTCATATTAAATAACTTTCACATGTTTGAAAATTATTTTCGACGTTTTTGTGATTTACATTCTATTCGAGATGCATATATGTTTAGTTGCTATGAATATTCTTATGTATCTTTGGATAATCCTTTTAGTTACATTCATATATGTTTAAGTTCTTTTCTTACTTTACATGATAATAATGCAATTGTTTTCTTTGTTAGTGTTAATGTGTCTATGCATATTATTACTAAGTTTATCTTAAATACTTACATATTGACAAAATTACTAGATTCGTTTTTACATGAAGTACTAATATTGTTTCATGATGCAAATCAGAATAACTTGTTGCATTTTCTACATGATGTATATTTGCATAATTGTTATGAATTTTCTTTCCAATGTTGTGTTTTTCATGACATTAACAATATCCAACTTGCACAACTTGTTAAAAATATTTATGGCTTATGTGTTTTATACATGCATACATATTCTGCCCGTCCTATTCTTTTGGTGCAAGGGAATTATTTAAAATCTTATTCTATATTATTATATTTTTCTTTGCCTTATACACTTGTTTTGTTCTTGCAGAATATAATAGATTATTGCCCCGAGATGTGAATCATTCCAATGTTACTTGGGTCTTGATGAGGTTCATCATATTGGTGTTTGATCAGGAGCTCAATTTCAAGATTCGAGACGATTCCTTTCCGAGGAGGGAGGGAATGATGAGAATGAACCATGTCATGTCCAAGGTGTCAAAGACAAATTTTATGTGCTGAAAGATTCTGCCACAATTTGTATTCTTGACATATCTCTTTCGATATAACTCGGATTTTGGTGATTGTAGAAGCCCTGGAACGATAAGAGATAGAGCTACAACTTTTATGTTTTACGTTTTGCGAGATTCGGATGTTATCATCGTCAAACGTGCATTTAAATTTGAGTGACGTGATTCTGGTAGAGTTTACCGTCGCGAAGTCATGGACCTTTTGAGCACCAAGATGGCATGCTTAGGGTTACAATTTTGGATCACGCCATTTGAAGTAATTTAGGGGTTTATTTTTAAGTTGTAATAATTAAATCCATTAAACATTTAATTATGGGCTTAACTCTATTATGTTTATTATGGGCTAAGTAATTACGTTGATCCAATTATGTTGCAATGATAATGACAGTAAAAAGTTAAGGAAACTAAGAAGTCAAATTGAGTTTTGCTTCTTCATAGTTTAGGAAACAAAGGAAGCCAAAACGTGTTTGGCCACCTTTGTAAAACCGTGTGACCTAATCCTGATTAGAAAAGGCATTGTTTGTTAGTTGTTAATTTCCAATTCTGAATTTGGAAAGTTAGCTAGCTTAGAAAGTCAAGTTGTAATTCACTTGAGTTAGGGTTTTCTTTCTTGTAAGAGCCGAATTTCTCCCCTATAAAAGGAGGGCTCCTTTAACGTTTTTATGATGATGAATTTTGATAAAAGTTTAGCTTTGCTAAAGTGTTTTTACAGCCTTGAAAAGTTGTGAAGCAAAGCGTGAATTAATTCAATTAAGTTTAGTTGGATTTTCATAAGAACCGTGAACCTAGAAGCTAAGACATTTAGGTGAACTTACAAGTTCTTGATTCAAAGAACAAGCCAAACTGATTTGTTTAGCTTATGAATTTTCATAGGTTGGCCGAATCCTTTTGATGCATACGTGGGGGTTTGATTACTTCATATCAAATCTTTTCGTGTCAATATCTTTTGTTTTCTTGTTTGTCAATTTCCGCACCATTGTTTTCATCTTGTTCTTGTTCGTGGTATTTGGTAAGCAACGATCCAAAAGAAATGGATTCGAGTGGTCTAAGGTGCTGCACCATGATCATTCATATCAATTGGTATCAGAGACAGGTTGTCTTCCAAATTCAGGTTTTTATTCTCGGTTTTTGAGTCTTCTTGTGTCTCGATTTTTCTTGCTGTTTTTGCATCGTTTTTGTGCTGCTGTTTTTGCGTCTTTTTGTTGCTGTTCTTGAGTCAATTTTCTGCAATAAATTTGTGTCGTAATTCAGTCCTAAAGTCGTCATAATTCTGTCCAGAAATCGCATGCAAAAGATTGTAGAAAACTGCCCAGAATCGCTAGTTTGCTTGTTCTCGATTTTGCGAATTTTTGTGTTGTTTTCTTGCTGATTTGTCTTGCGTTTTTGTTGCTGTTCTTGGTGTCTATATTATGCACTTTTTGTTGTCTTCATAGTGTTGAATTCCATTGGTTTTCATTGCTGTCCACACGTCATACTTGTTAGGGTTTTTGAGTCAAGAATTAGGGTTTCTTACAAACCCTAGTTTTGGTCAGGATTGCATAACTTTCTTGTTTCTTATCCAATTCTTGATCTTTCTTTTGTGTTAGTTTCTTTGTTTCATTCTTGTCATAGTGTGTTTTGATCAAACTTTTATCACACTTGAAAAAGATAAGTTCTTGAACACTTTCTTGAACTTCTTGATTTTCTTGAAAATCCAAAAGTGTCAAAATTTGAATCTAAAGCCATATTCTTGATCTTCTTGATAAATCTTGAATATTTTGTGAAAGTGGCACATGCAAATTCATAATTCTTGGTGAGATATTAAAGTTTGAAAATTTTAAGGTTTTTAAGGTTAAGACAAAAAGACACAACATCCTTAAACCCTAATCATAGGTTGTTGTTTTTAAACCTTAAACCTAAGTACTTGTACTAGGTTTTTGTCTTAAAACCTTAAACATAGTATTGTCCTAGGATCTTGTCCGAACCTTAAATGTTTTTGTTTGTCCAAGGTTTGTGTTCAAACCTTAAAAAGTTTGTTTTGTCCTAAGTTGTTGTCCGAACAAAAAAAAAAACAAGAGGCCGAATTTAAAAAAAAAAAAACCCAACTAAAAAAAAAGGCCGAACTATAAAAAAAAAGGCCCAATACAAAAAATATATATATATATTCGGACTTTATTTATTATTTTCAGTTTATTATTATTTTTTATTTAATTTAATTTATTCTTGAAGAACATATTATTCTTAAGTTGATTACTTGAAAACCACCTTGGATTAAAAGTGCCATAACTTTCTCAATACAACTCAGAATTAAGTGATTCAAATTGCGTTTTCTTCGTCTTGAAATCTACTTTCTGTTTCTCTTAGTTTCTGAAGTTAAATCAAGTTATATCTACACGTGTTCTTAAATACTCTTGACGTGAATTTGTTAAAAACTTCTTTGGTTTTCACTTCTGAAAATTTGTGGTGGAATTAATTGGTTGAGTCTTGTTATTACAATAATTGAACCAGCAAGTTACATAGTTTGAGAGTATTAGTATAGGGTATACAAGAGAAAATCCATCACACTAGAAAGAAGAGTACCCCATATTGTGAGAACACGTGAGATATATTTCTATATATTTCTTGTGTTTTTACTAACTTGCAGGTACAAATGAAGGGTGAAGAATCTAAATCACCAAAGTTAGTGGACCAAAAGTTCACTAATGATGTCCTCTTTGACATGATCCGAAAACTCACACTCAAAATTGATAGTTTGTCTTCACCACCACCCAAGGGTTCCAAATCCCGAAGAGTTGAGTTTGAATCAGACAATGACTCTAGTCATAATGAGGAGGAGGAAGAGGAGGACACGAGTTCTTCTAACAAAGGTGACAAATCTAAGATTTCAATTGGTTCTTTGAAGCTAACTATCCCTACTTTCCATGGTAAAGCAGATCCCGAGGCTTATTTTGATTGGGTTCGTGAGCTTGAGCACTTCTTTGAAGGCCATGATTACCCCGAAAAGGAAAAGTATCGACTTGCTTTTATGCACCTTAAGGATTATGCGAGTTTATGGCGGGATGAAGTTATGAGGTCTAAACGTCAAGATGGTGAAAGGCCAATCAAGACTTGGAGGCAAATGAAGATGCTTATGAGGAAGAAATATGTTCATTCTCATTACAACCGTGAATTGAACAGAAAATTGCTCTCTCTTGTGCAAGGTAATAAATCGGTTGAGGAGTATTACCTTGAGATGGAAGCTTTGATGATCAAGGCTAATGTGCATGAAGATCCCGATTCCACTATAGAACGATTTTTGAGAGGTATGCATTCTGATTTAGCATATCATGTGGATTTACAAAGTTATGTTGACATTAATGAGCTTCTGCACAAGGCTATTAAGATTGAGAGGCACATGAAAGGGAAGAATAAGTTTTCACAACCGCCACCACCATGGCAAAGAGATAAGAAGCCGAATGTTGTCCATTTTTCTCCATCCACAAAGCCGCGCCAATTCACCTCAAATCAGCCATCAAGTGCACCTTCCAATGTACCAAAATCAGTTCCAAAGGCTGCTGAAACCCCTCCAAAATCGGCTTCAACTTCAGGACAAAGATTGAGGGATGAAAAAGAGAAAGAGCATAGTGAGTTAGAAAAAGGATTGAAAGAAAAAGCTGAAAAAGAAAATCAAAAGAGTGATTTAGTTAGTATAGGCCGTGAGCAAAATAAGTGTAATAGAAAAAGTGAGAATGTGATGAGAATGAGCCGTGTCCATGTTCGTGGTGTTAAAGTCACTTGGTCATCCTGAAAGTTTCTGTCACGTTTTGGTATTCTGGACATAACTCTTTCGATATAACTTGGAATTGCATGATTCAAGAAGCTCTGGAACGATAAGAGATAGAGCTACAACTTTCATGTTTTATGTTTTCCAAGATTCTGACGGTATCATCGTGGAATATGGCTGCCAAAATGAGTGACGGGATTCTGGCAGATTTCCATCTCGAATTTCATGGACTATATTGAAGACCAAGATGGCGTGCTTGGGCTTTGCCAACTTTGGATCACGCCATTGTTTAATTTTAGGGTTTATTTTTAAGTTGTAATAATTAAGTCCATTAATTATGGGCTTAAGTCTTGGTGTTTTAATTATGGGCTAAGTAATTACTTGATCCAATTATCTTGCATGATAATGGCAAGTAAAGCAAATCCTTTTTGGACAAGGATTTGGTAGTTAGTTGTAGTTTCCTTTTCCAATTTGGAAAGTTGATTAGTTTAGGAAACAAGAAGCCAAAACACGCTTTGCTTCTTCATTAAAAACTGTCTAACCTAATCCTTTTACAACTTGGATTAGTTAGTTAGCTAGTTTGTTAAGAAGTCAAGTTGTACTTTGCAACTACTAGGGTTTATTTCCTTTTCCTTCTTGGCATGGCCGAAACTCATCCCCTATAAAAAGGAGATGCATGTAACGTTTTTACACAATAAGTTGGTGAATAAAATTGAGTTTTTAGCTTTGCTAAAATTCGTGAATTAACTCCTTGAGTTGTTCAAAGCCTTGAAGAGTTATTTAACTGTTCATTGTAGTTAATCCCCTTTAGCGTGACCTATAGGAGATTACACCAATTGTTCTTTATTTAAAGAGCAGGCCTAATTAACTTGTTTAACTGATTGAATTTTCATAGGTTAAATTAAGTTCATTAGTAATAAAACGTGAAGTTTTGATTTACTCAATTCCTAGCGTTTTTCCTTTGATTTCGTTCCATCCAATTTTGTGTTCTTGTTGTGGATTATCTTGGTAAGAGCAACACGGTCCTATAGCTTGTGTGGGAGATTCGAATTTGATCCAGGAGTTGGAGCCTCGGTCATACAACATTCGTATCAATTGGTATCAGAGAACAAGTTGTTGCCCAAGAAAATTCAGGTTAATCCGTTTTCAATTCTTCCGCAAAATTTCTGTTCTTGTTGCGTCAATTCTGCCCATTTTTTTTTTGTGTCAATTTTCTGCAGTTTTGCTGGCATCTTTCTTGCTGTTATTTGGTGTTCTTCTTGCTGTCCAAAGTCGATACATATTCACCCATTAAAATCACCAAAATCACATGCAACAAATCATACATTCTGCCCGAAATCGTCTAAATTGAGTCTATCTTCTTTTGCGATTTTTGTGTTGTTTCTTGCTGTTTCTTGTTGCGTCTTCTTGCTGTCTTTTGGTGTTAAATTCTGCACTCTTTTGTCATAATCATAGTGTAGGATTCTTGAAGTTTTCTTTGCTGTTTTCACGTCATAACATTGTTAGGGTTTCGTGTGTCAAACTAGGGTTTCATAACTAGGGTTTCTAGGTCAAGTTTTCATAACTTTCTTGATTCTTATCCGTTTCTTGATTTTCTTTTTGCGTTTGATTCTTTATCTTGTCCACCATATATTGAGTTTTGATCAAACTTTTACTCCACTCGAAAAAGATAAGTTCTTGATAACTTTCTTGAACTTCTTGATTTTCTTGAAAACTCAAAGTGGTCAAAATTGAATTCTTGAGTTGGATTCTTGATCTTGGTCTTGAATCTTGATATTCTTGTTAAAGTGGCACATCCGAATTCATTGTCCTTGGTGAGTTAATAAAGTTTGAAGTTTTTAAGGTTGTTAAGACAAGAAGACAAAACATTCTTAAACCTAAATCCTAGGTTGTTGTCTTCAAACCTTAATTTTTGTGGTGTTTAAGGTTCTTGTCCGAACCTAGTATTTTGATTGGTCCAAGGTTTATGTTCAAACCTTAAAAGTGTAATTTTGTCCTTTGTTGTCCGAAGTTAAAAAAAAAAAAAAAAACTCACGGTCAAAAAAAAAAAAAAAAAAAGAGTGACCGAATAAAAAAAAAAAAAAAAAAAACAAAAAAATAGTCGGACTTTATTAATTGTTATTATTTTCTGTTATTTAATTATTTAATTTATTTTTGAAAAGAACACATTGTTCTTAACTTGTTTCTTGAAAACCACCTTGGATTAAAAGTGCCATAACTTTTTCAATACAACTCGGAATTAGTTGATTCAAAAACCAATCTCTTTGTCTTGAAATCTAGTTTCTGAATTTCTTAGTTTCTGGTGGTAAATCAAATTATAACTTTCACGTGTTCTAAACACTCTTGACGTGATTTCTTGTTACATCTCTTGATTTGATTTGTGAAAATTTGTGTGTGGAACTTGCTGATTGAGATCTTGCTATTAAAGTAATTGAACTTTGGTGAATCTTAATAACCCCACATATTCATTAATTGAGAGTAGTAGCTAGGTTAAACAAGAGAGAACACTATATAAATAGAGTGGAGAGTACCTACTATCCTAAAGTGAGGAACCCGTGAGGATTTTCTCTATATTCTTGCGTTTTTCTTTACTAACTTGCAGGTACAAAATGGAGGAATCAAAAACTGATAAACAAGTATACCAAGCTAAAAGCCCTTCTACGTCATGTGAAAAGGTGTTTCAAACAAGGTGCAAAATCCTAGATAAAGTGTGTGCCATGGAGATTGATTGTGAAAGAAGCTCTAACTTTGCTAGTGAGCTAATTGTAGAAAGATTGAGTATGCACACCACTCCACATCCAAATCCTTACTTGCTGAAATGGAGTGATAGTTGTGGTGAAGTATGGGTGTCAATGCAAGTCAAGGTTGCATTCTTAATAGGGAAATACGAAGCTGAGGTACTATGTGACATATTCCCTATGCAAACAGCCCATCTTTTATTGGGAAAACCGTGGAAACTTGCTTGCAATGGCGTTTATAATGATCTCAAGAATTGCTATTCATTTAGGCATAATGGTAAAAAGTATAATCTATGTTCTTTAAAGCCTTGTGAAATTTCTGAAGATCAAGCAAGCATTGCTACATCTTGTGCTCAAATGAGAGATGAAAAAGAGAAAGAGAAGAAAGTTCAAGAGCAACAAAGTGTAATAGCTAGTGCATCTTGTAATGGCCGAGCTTTAAGTCTTTTAAAGTCTTGTTATTTTACTTCTTCTAGCGAGTTTAAGAGAGGAATACTAGATAAGCAATCAATGTACTTACTTGATGATAGTGATCACCATTTGAATTGTTTGCTGCCTAGTACATATGTTTTGCAGGTTTTTGGAGTTCCTAAGAGTTTAATGGAGTTCGAAACAATCCAATCCGCCTTAGCTTGTTTCCCACAAGGTAAGCAAGGTAAGTTAGGTAAGTATGAAAGTTTGTTGATTGATTTCAATGGTTTAATTGTCAAGAACTTTGTTAATGTCAATGCTATTGATTTTCAAAGTTTGAATTCTGTTTTGACTCAATTTCAATATCTTTCATATACCTTTGAAACATTAGTTCGAAATTCTTTACCATGTGTTTTAAAATCCAATGATTTGTGTTTTGGAAAGCAACTTATTTCACATAATTCTTCAATAATAAATTCCTATTATTTTATATTGAATGAGTTTATGTATAGTTTCTTCACATGCTATGTTGCTTATCTAATACATGAATTATATTTTGAGCTTAATGATTATAATTTCGAACTACATCAATCCTTTGTATGCACTCATTCAAGTGTTAATTATTTTAACTCTACTTGCTGGATTATTCATTCCTTTGATTATTTGTTTCGTGACTTTGCTCACATCCATCAAGTTCAAAGAGGTCCTTTGGTAACTCAACACTTGTATGGTAAGTTATCTCCGTTCCAACTTTCTTTTGAATTCCAAGAGGTAAAATTTTCTGTTTACAACTATTCAATAGATTGTTTACATTCTAGTCTTTGGAATTACACTCTCATATTTGATAACTTTCGCATGTTTTTCAAGGTATTAGTTCGTCCATGTGATTTCCAATTTTGTCAAGGTGCATTTAGGGATAGCTATTATGATACATTACATGCACTATCCACACTTGTGAATTATTTTGACATTGATGCAACTTCCTCTTATATAAGAACATATATTCGTCCATATCAATTTATGTTTATTATTCATAACTTTGTTCTTTGGACTAATAGATTTCTTTTGTTCTTTGGGGAAATAAAGCGTGATTGCTCGCGAGGTGTTGCATTCCGAAACAACTTGATTCTTGTGAAGTTCGTGATTTTGGTGTTTGATCCAGGAACTCAACTTCTAAGATTCGAGGACGAATCCTTTCGAGGAGGGAGGGAATGATGAGAATGAGCCGTGTCCATGTTCGTGGTGTTAAAGTCACTTGGTCATCCTGAAAGTTTCTGTCACGTTTTGGTATTCTGGACATAACTCTTTCGATATAACTTGGAATTGCATGATTCAAGAAGCTCTGGAACGATACGAGATAGAGCTACAACTTTCATGTTTTATGTTTTCCAAGATTCTGACGGTATCATCGTGGAATATGGCTGCCAAAATGAGTGACGGGATTCTGGCAGATTTCCATCTCGAATTTCATGGACTATATTGAAGACCAAGATGGCGTGCTTGGGCTTTGCCAACTTTGGATCACGCCATTGTTTAATTTTAGGGTTTATTTTTAAGTTGTAATAATTAAGTCCATTAATTATGGGCTTAAGTCTTGGTGTTTTAATTATGGGCTAAGTAATTACTTGATCCAATTATCTTGCATGATAATGGCAAGTAAAGCAAATCCTTTTTGGACAAGGATTTGGTAGTTAGTTGTAGTTTCCTTTTCCAATTTGGAAAGTTGATTAGTTTAGGAAACAAGAAGCCAAAACACGTTTTGCTTCTTCATTAAAAACTGTCTAACCTAATCCTTTTACAACTTGGATTAGTTAGTTAGCTAGTTTGTTAAGAAGTCAAGTTGTACTTTGCAACTACTAGGGTTTATTTCCTTTTCCTTCTTGGCATGGCCGAAACTCATCCCCTATAAAAAGGAGATGCATGTAACGTTTTTACACAATAAGTTGGTGAATAAAATTGAGTTTTTAGCTTTGCTAAAATTCGTGAATTAACTCCTTGAGTTGTTCAAAGCCTTGAAGAGTTATTTAACTGTTCATTGTAGTTAATCCCCTTTAGCGTGACCTATAGGAGATTACACCAATTGTTCTTTATTTAAAGAGCAGGCCTAATTAACTTGTTTAACTGATTGAATTTTCATAGGTTAAATTAAGTTCATTAGTAATAAAACGTGAAGTTTCGATTTACTCAATTCCTAGCGTTTTTCCTTTGATTTCGTTCCATCCAATTTTGTGTTCTTGTTGTGGATTATCTTGGTAAGAGCAACACGGTCCTATAGCTTGTGTGGGAGATTCGAATCTGATCCAGGAGTTGGAGCCTCGGTCATACAACATTCGTATCAGAATGTGAGTTCATTGGAAGTTAAACAACCACGTCTTGTACTTAAGAATTCAAGTGATCACACATTACATTGTTTGCTGCCTAGTTCTTTTATTTTGCATGTTTTTGGAGTTTCTAAGTGCTTAATGGAGTTAGAAATAACTCATTATCAATTGGAAGGAGTCCAATCTGCCTTAGCTTGTTTTCATCAAGGTAAGCAAGGTAAGTTAGGTAAGTATGAAAGCTTTATGGTTGATTTCAATGGTTTATATGTCAAGAACTTTGTTAACGTCAATCTTATTGATTTTCAAAGTTTAAATCCTATTTTGAATCAATTTCAATGTCTTTCACATACCTTTGAAACATTAGTTCGAAAATTTTTACCGTGTGAATTAAAGTCTGATGGGTTGTGTTTTTGTAAGCAAATTCTTTCACATAATTCTTCAATTATGAAATCTAACTATTTTGTATTGAATGAGTTTATGTATAGTTTCTTAACATGCTATGTTGCTTATCTAATACATGAATTATATTTTGATTTTAATGTTTATCATTTCGAGCTTAATCAATTCCTTGTGTATAAAAGTGTTAAATATATTGATTATATATATTGGAATGATTTTTCATTTGAATTTTTGGTTCGTGAGTTTGTACTAGTCATTGTCAATCCGTTCCTTAGCCAAAATCATCAAATTCCAAGAGGTAATCAAGTAGTTCAACACTTTTCTGGTAAGTTATCTACATTCTTAAGTTCTTTTCAATTCCAAAAGGTAAAGTATGGTGTTAGCATCTATTTATTAGATTGTTTACATTCTGTTTTTAATTATTTTCATATTAAATAACTTTCACATGTTTGAAAATTATTTTCGACGCTTTTGTGATTTACATTCTATTCGAGATGCATATATGTTTAGTTGCTATGAATATTCTTATGTATCTTTGGATAATCCTTTTAGTTACATTCATATATGTTTAAGTTCTTTTCTTACTTTACATGATAATAATGCAATTGTTTTCTTTGTTAGTGTTTATGTGTCTATGCATATTATTACTAAGTTTATCTTAAATACTTCCATATTGACAAAATTACTAGATTCGTTTTTACATGAAGTACTAATTTTGTTTCATGATGCAAATCAGAATAACTTGTTGCATTTTCTACATGATGTATATTTGCATAATTGTTATGAATTTTCTTTCCAATGTTGTGTTTTTCATGACATTAACAATATCCAACTTGCACAACTTGTTAAAAATATTTATGCCTTATGTGTTTTATACATGCATACATATTCTGCCCGTCCTATTCTTTTGGTGCAAGGGAATTATTTAAAATCTTATTCTAGATTATTATATATTTTTTTGCCTTATACACTTGTTTTGTTCTTGCAGAATATAACAGATTGTTGCCCGAGATGTGAATCATTCCAATGTTACTTGGGTCTTGATGAGTTCATCATATTGGTGTTTGATCCAGGAGCTCAATTTCAAGATTCGAGGACGATTCCTTTCCGAGGAGGGATGGAATGAAGAGAATGAACCATGTCCATGTCCAAGGTGTCAAAGACAAATTTTATGTGCTGAAAGATTCTGCCACAATTTGTATTCTTGACATATCTCTTTCGATATAACTCGGATTTTGGTGATTGTAGAAGCCCTGGAACGATAAGAGATAGAGCTACAACTTTTATGTTTTACGTTTTGCGAGATTCGGACGTTATCATCGTCAAACGTGCATTTAAATTTGAGTGACGTGATTCTGGCAGATTACCGTCGCGAAGTCATGGACCTTTTGAAGACCAAGATGGCGTGCTTAGGGTTTACTATTTTGGATCACGCCATTTGAAGTAATTTAGGGTTTATTTTTAAGTTGTAATAATTAAATCCATTAAACATTTAATTATGGGCTTAAGTCTTTATGTTTTAATTATGGGCTAAGTAATTACTTGATCCAATTATGTTGCATGATAATGGCAAGTAAAAGTTAAGGAAACTTAAGAAGTCAAATTGAGTTTTGCTTCTTCATAGTTTAGGAAACAAAGGAAGCCAAAACGTGTTTGGCCACCTTTGTAAAACCGTGTGACCTAATCCTTATTAGAAAAGGATTAGTTTGTTAGTTGTTAATTTCCAATTCTAATTTGGAAAGTTAGCTAGCTTAGAAGTCAAGTTGTAATTCACTTGAGTTAGGGTTTTCTTTCTTGTAAGAGCCGAATTTCTCCCTATAAAAGGAGGGCTCCTTTAACGTTTTTATGATGATGAATTTTGATAAAAGTTTAGCTTTGCTAAAGTGTTTTTACAGCCTTGAAAAGTTGTGAAGCAAAGCGTGAATTAATTCAATTAAGTTTAGTTGGATTTTCATAAGAACCGTGAACCTAGAAGCTAAGACATTTAGGTGAACTTACAAGTTCTTGATTCAAAGAACAAGCCAAACTGATTTGTTTAGCTTATGAATTTTCATAGGTTGGCTGAATCCTTTTGATGCATACGTGGGGGTTTGATTACTTCATATCAAATCTTTTCGTGTCAATATCTTTTGTTTTCTTGTTTGTCAATTTCCGCACCATTGTTTTCATCTTGTTCTTGTTCGTGGTATTTGGTAAGCAACGGTCCAAAAGAAATGGATTCGAGTGGTCTAAGGTGCTGCACCGTGATCATTCATATCAATTGGTATCAGAGACAGGTTGTCTTCCAAATTCAGGTTTTTATTCTCAGTTTTTGAGTCTTCTTGTGTCTCGATTTTTCTTGCTGTTTTTGCATCATTTTTGTGCTGCTGTTTTTGCGTCTTTTTGTTGCTGTTCTTGAGTCAATTTTCTGCAGTAAATTTGTGTCGTAATTCAGTCCTAAAGTCGTCATAATTCTGGACACTGAAAAGGGTCAGTGGGAAAATAAGGTGTACTAAGATGTGTATTAATGATCTCACTGGTAATCTCTACCCACTATCCCCTGACATAGACAGCTCCTGCCTTGTTTGGAAATTTGGCATTAGCATAGTACTCCCTTGCAAGGCTCACATTGCAAAAATCAAGTGCAAATACGAGCTTCTCATCAAATTTATTGAACTTCATCAACTTCTTGAATGACCCTTTGTCTATAAGAAATGCACGCTCAAGGTGTAACTTTTTAATGTTCATCCCCTCTTTCCATCGCTTCTGTGCTCCAGCATTAAAGAATAAAGATGGTTCTGAAGAGCCCTTTCTCTTCTTCGGGGTTGGTGTTTGCAAAGTGTACTCTGGAGGGTCTTCAAAAATTGGCAAATCTTTTGGGAAATATTCCGAATCGGAGTCTTCAAGAGGTTTCTGTGCCTTGCCTTTCCCTTTCCCCTTTTGTGATCCTTCACTTTTCTTAGGAGGCATGACGATATAAAACCTGAATAAGAAACCAATCAGTACATGCTTATGGCAAATGGGTATAGAGCTCAATTTCAAATTGCAGTACATGGAGAATTAAGACACACATGAAACCAATACTTCCAACATTACAAGTAAGTTTACTTCATATGCAAAAACCGACTTAACTCCCACATAGGCATTCAGCACAAACATTAACTTTGAACCTCATTTGGATAAGAATTGAACAAATTACGCACAAAGAACCGAGGCATGGCTGGGCAGGACAAAGTCAATCACAAAGTTTCCATCTTTAAACATCAACAAAACGTAGGAACAAACATGCTTAAGATGGACAACTTAGCCAAAACTTAAAGCATCTAAGTTATAGAACAAGGCATTAGCAAAATTTCAGAACAAGAATCACCCAGTTTAGACCTAGAATGAGACATTTATGGCCAAAATACCGCAATGTCAAACTGGGTGAAATCAACAACCATTACACTACTAATTTCAGCAATTAAAACTAAAGTCCTTTATCAAAATAACTCTATTCCCATCATAACTAGCAAAAGTGTATATCATAAACATTGTAGTCCATCAACTCAACTTTAATTCCCAACTAGAATCACCTATTTTGGAGAACACATGTTCAAGTTATGTGAGATGCACTGAAACTTGTCAAAGCTGAAACCAATCTTATTAAATCACGTTATGCTTCCCCCACACTCAGCGTGTGTTTAACTCTTGAACAAGCACTACAATTTTCAATTATCTCATTAACTCCTTGAAATTCAAACGCAGTCATACACCCTTGAACCATGTAATGTCTCCCCAAAGAGTTAAGGCTTGGAGAAGCGGACATACCTTAGCTTGGAAGCACAAGAAATTCTTCAAATAGAAGGAAAGATTGAAACAGAGTAATGTCTTCCTTGAGAACTCTCAAAACTTGAACAACTCCACTAATGCTTGACGTGATATGTGAGTGGTGATATAAGACATTTATAGAACCAAAAGTGTAAGGCTCCACCATTCGGTCAAAGCATCGCAATAATGTTCCCAACCAAACACAAAAATACATTAACATCAAAACAAAACTGGGACAGTATTTATTCAATGATTTGAACTATCCTTTCTTCCACTGCTCATCAACATTATTTCATTCATATGCCACACATAACCAAAATCAACTTTTGTTCATACCACATTTTATTCGATTTACTTATTTCGAAACTCTTTTTTTTTTTTTTGCAGATTCGTTTTCAGCTTTTCAGAAGTAGTCAATCATGTTTCAGAGGGGTAAAATTCAAGTGCTTACAACTTACCATGACCTTACCAACATCTTGCCCTTGCATTGATTAAGGTCCAGCTCATCTTGGTGGCACGCATGCACATGAAACATAAACAAACATAATGGCATTCTCATTAGCCTCAATGTCATACTAAGAGACTAAACATAAACACCCGAAACAAAGTCATGAAACATAACCATTCATACTAACTATCATATGATAAAGCTTTACAGAATATAAATCATCATATCAGAGTTTAGCATCAATCATCAAACAAACATCAAAGCATCGCATCCCACAATTGTTCAAGTAAATGGTCCCCAAAGCCTGGAAAGGAACGAACAATTGCATTAGTAATCATTGGAGTCCATTCATCTTTGATTGCATACCTGAATAGCTGCAAAACTCCTAGACAACATTGATCAACACAATAAGATACGAACGATCACAAAAACATGTAAATGAAGATGACCACACACTAAAAAGAAATAGAAAAACTAACAAAGAAACACTATGTTCCCTCCTAGAAGCGCTTGTTTTAAGGTTGACAGCCCGACCATGTAATGTCTCACTCTGAAGTCATTGGATCATCAACAGCCTCAGCTTAGAATCATATAATAAGACCAACTGTCCTTGTGCAAAACACTTCGACTGAATCTTGGCATCATGGATTCTCTTGGTTCTATCTTTATACATCCGTGCATTCCCATAAGAATTGAACCGAAATTCATCCAAATCATTCAGTTCCATCATCCTCTTAGACTGTGATCCATGCAGTTTCATATTGAGCTTTTGAATTGCCTAATATGCTCGATGTTCCAGCTCCACTGGCAAATGACATTCTTTTCCAAATACAAGCCTAAAAGGTGAAGCACCAATGGGTGTCTTGTAAGCTGTCCTATATGCCAAAAGAGCATCATCCAACCTCAGAGCCCAATCCTTCATACCTGGATTAACAACCTTCTCTAGGACTCGTTTAATCTCCCTGATAGATATTTCAGCTTGACCACTAGTCTGGGAATGGTATGCAGTAGATACCTTATGCTTCACGCCATATTTGGCTAGTAAGGATGCAAACACCTTGTTGCAGAAATGAGTACCTCCATCACTGATGATTGCCCGAGGAGCTCCGAATCTATTGAAAATGTGTTTCTTGAGGATTGCAGCAACACTCTTTGCATCATTGTGTGGCAATGCAATGGCCTCCACCCACTTTGAAACGTAGTCTACTGCAACCAACATATACTCCATTCCATATGGTTTAGGGAAAGGACCCATAAAATCAATGCCTCAGATATCAAACAATTCCACTTCAAGAATGTTGTTCAAAGGCATTTCATTTCGTGAGGAAATGTTACCACTCCTTTGGTATCTATCACATTTACCTACCCAAATCCTTGAATCCAAGAAAATGTGCGGCTAATAAAAACCACATTGTAACGCTTTGAATCAAGTTCTTGCAGATCCAAAGTGTCCTCTACATGAGCCTTCATGTCAAGCTTGCAAAATAGCGTCATTCTCCTCCTCCTCCTTGACACATTTCCTTATGATTTGATCACTACACACCTTATACAATGCATTGTCTTCCCAGAAGTAGTGTTTTGCATCACTCCTTAACTTCTTCTTCCGCTCATACGAATAATACGAACGTACTTGCCCCGTCACCACGAAATTCACCATCTCTGCATACCAAGGCAAGTCTTCTTTTTCCATTTTGAACACTTGCTTATCAGGGAAATTCTCTTTAATCAAGATTTGAGACTCATCTTGAGCTTCTGATTCCAGCCTTGAAAGATGGTCGGCTACCACAATTTCAAAACCTTTTCTGTCCTTAATCTCAACATCGAATTCCTGAAGCAAAAGCACCCAGCTTATGAGTCTTGGCTTTGCTTCATTCTTAGCTAAAAGATACTTCAATGCTGTTTGGTCTGTATGCATAATGACTTTTGATCCCAACAGATAGGCACGGAACTTGTCAAATGCAAATACAACAGCCAACATTTCCTTCTCAGTGGTTGTGTAGTTCAATTGAGCCTCATTTAGCAATTTACTTGCATAATAAATCGTGTGAAACACCTTGTCTCTTATTTTCCCCAGAACTGCACCAAGTGTATAATCACTAGAATCACATATTATTTCAAACGGTTCACCACAATGGGGATTGACTATAACTGGTGCTTGTACAAGCTTTAATTTTATTAGCTAGAAGGCCTCCACATATTCTGTCCCAAAATCAAACCTCACCTCCTTTTCCAAGAGACTACACAAGGGTCTAGCAATTTTAGAGAAGTCCTTGATAAATCTTCTGTAGAACCCCGCATGTCCAAGAAAACTTCTGATACCCTTCACATTTGTAGGCGGAGAAAGCATTACAATAACGTTGATTTTGGCTCTATCACCTTCAATTCCCTTGCTCGAGATCTTGTGTCCAAGCACGATACCCTCTCGTACCATGAATTGGCACTTCTCCCAGTTAAGCACTAAATTTGTCTCCTCACACCTTTGTTGCACCTTGGCCAAGTTCTCCAAGAAACCATCAAATGTCATTCCAAAGACTGAAAAATCATCCATGAAGATTTCTATGATCGACTCAACCATGTCATGAAAGATGGCCATCATACATCTTTGGAAAGTCGCAGGAGCATTTCATAGACAGAAAGGCATGCATTTGTATACAAAGGTTCCAAAAGGACATGTGAATGTAGTCTTTTCTTGATCTTTAGGGTCAATTGCAATTTGATGTACCCTGA
This sequence comes from Ophiorrhiza pumila, assembly GCA_016586305.1. Taxonomy (NCBI): domain Eukaryota; kingdom Viridiplantae; phylum Streptophyta; class Magnoliopsida; order Gentianales; family Rubiaceae; genus Ophiorrhiza; species Ophiorrhiza pumila. The sequence goes on along the minus strand of BLIW01000005.1, from coordinate 13,320,618 downwards.
ATAACCATCCAGAAAACAATAGAATAGGTAGTCTACAATTCGATCTAGAAGCTGCTCCAAGAAGGGAAGTGGAAAGTGATCCTTCCTAGTTGCTTTGTTGAGCTTTTTGTAATCCATACACACTCTCCATGCATTGATTATTCTTGCTGCCAAAAGTTCATTTGCATCATTTTTCACAACTATAACCCCTCATTTCTTTGGCACACATTGCATAGGACTTAGCCATTCACTGTCTGAAATGGGAAATATCATACCAAAATCCAACAATTTGATTATTTCCTTCTTGACTACCTCCATCATCTGAGGATTCAATCTTCTATGCCTATCTCTTACAGGGATGGAATTTTCCTTAACCAAAATCTTGTGCATACAAATGCTTGGACTAATTCCTTTTATGTCGGCAATGGTCCAACCAATTGCTTGTTTGTATAGCCTCAAAACTCCCAATAGTTTGTCCTCTTGCCATCCTTCAAGCTTGGACAAAATCACTACGGGAAGTGTCCATTGTCTCCTAGGAAAGGGTATTTCATATATGGAGGTAAAGGCTTCAATTCAAGCTTTTGTGGCACCATGATGGAAGGCATAAGCTTCTCATTCCTGCACAAGCTCTTTTTGCTCCTCACCTCAGTGGGTGCACACATTTCATTAGATGAAAAATCACAATCACCATCATTTTTCATTTCTTTAACACATGCATTTTTCTTCATATCTTTCATTGCATATTCACTTGCTACTTCAACCACTCTATCATGCAATTCCAAAATAGATTCATCTAACACACAGCATTCAACAACATTTTCTAGTTCAGACAAAATTTTTCTATCTTCCTCATCTAACTCAGACTCATCAAATTCTTCTTCAAAAACATTCAACTCATCCACACACACAAAATCGCATTTCAAATTTTCCTCAATCATATTAGCAGAACATTCAATAGTTCTAATAGCAAAACATGATTCAATATGCATGGGGTGTTTCATAGCATAATCTACATCAAATACAACTTCTTCATTATTGATTCTGAATGTTACTGTCTTGCTGCGTACTCTAATCAAAGCATGTCCAGTGGCTAGAAATGGTCTTCCAAAGATGAGAGGCACTTCAGGATCCTCTTCCATATCCAACACAATAAAGTCAACTGGCAAAGTGAATTTATCTATCATTAAAAGAACATCTTCTACCAATCCTGTAGGCTTCACAAGTGACCTATCTGCCAACTGTAAGGTAACAGCTACTGGACAAATTCTTCCCTTGAGTCCCACATTGATGGCAATAGAAAGAGGCATGAGGTTGATACCAGCACCCAAATCACATAGATCTTTTTCAAAATACCTTGTACCAATTCTGCAAGATATAGTACAACTACCTGGATCTTTCACATAGATCTTTTTCAAAATACCTTGTACCAATTCTGCAAGATATAGTACAACTGCCTGGATCCTTCAACTTTGGTGGCAAATTGTGCCCAACAATGGTAAACTCACATTAACTTGTTTGACTACCTTCAAAAATCTATCAAACTGTGGTCCTCTCTTTGGCTTTGGTCTCACTTTTTCAGGGAATGGAGGCTTTGGAGCATATTCTGGAAAATTGTATGAACTTGGAGGTCCTCTAATGTTTTTCATAACTTCATTTGCTCCATTATCTTGCACCTACTCCTTCTCTAGTGCCATGTCCTCATTGGCACAATCTTGTTCAGGTTCAACAGTTACTTCCTCCTCATTTTCACAAACTTCTTCTCCAGGCTTGGTGATTTTATGCACTTCCTTCCAACTTCTCAATGTGATTGCATTACAGACTTCCTTCCCTTTTGGATTTGGAATTGTGTCACTTGGAAGTGAACCACTAGGCCTGTGATGCACAGAATTGGCCAATTGACCCAATTGCATCTCAATATTCTTTAAAGTAGCCTCATGATGTCTAACAGTAGTTTCCAACCCACAAACCTTTGTTCATTCTTGTCCATCTTTTCCATAAGTTTATGGAACATGTCTTCCACTGATGGCTTTCTTTGCTCTGAGGAATTCGGTTTATGGTCAAAGCCTAGAGGTGGTTGTATAGATCGTCTTTGCACATTTCCCTGGTAGTATTGGCCTTCTTGAGTCTGATTTTGGTTTCCCCGATTACCTTGGCCTCTACCATACTGTCTGTCGCCATTAATGATAAGTTTTCACTAAATCAATTTCAAACTACTTTGGTTTCCATTAATGATAAGTTAGCTCACATGACATATAATAATGCTCAATTATAGTTTGATATTTTAATCTGCGGTTGGCCACTGAAAAGGATCAGTGGGAAAATTGGTATCAAAGCGAAGTTTTCAATCTTTTTAATCATTTAAACTTATAATTTTTAAAATTACTTTGGTTTCTTAATTAACATATAGAATTAAGATCTGTAAGGTTTGGTAAACGGTTGAGCAAACTTGTAAATCCGTTGGTAAGCCACTGCATCGTCAACTTAAGGTGTTCCCAGTTAGTTACTCTCGTGTTCCCCATACACTCTGCATTCTGTATGTTGCATTATGCATTTCAGGTACGTTTGGAAATTATGAAATTAAGTATTTTAAAGAAATTGATTAATTTTGGTAATAATACTAATTTAGTTGATACCGATAATGTTAATCAAAGTCATGAAATACAGTTTGATATAAATTCAAAAACATTAAGTTCTGTTTATCATATAGGTAATTTAAATTTTAATAATTCATATTCAGTAAAATTACATGAACATGATTTTAACTTTTAGAGAAACATCAAAAACTATTAGAATGATGTCAAGTTTAGCAATTGATAGTTATAAGCGTCAAGGATTTAAATATATTCATTATGGATTAATAAAAGTAATAGTAAAACCTTTGCATAGATTAGGAATTGATAATCTTATATTTATAGCTTTAAGAGATAAACGCTTAATAGAATATCAAGATTCGATACTTGCTTTAATTCAGACTAATATATGTGATGGTTGAATATCATTCAATTGTGTACCTAATTTCTTAGCTAGTTTAGATGATGCTTTAATTCTTGATTCATTAGTAATGGATATTCAAATAGACCAAAATAAAATAGATTCAAGAAGTAGAAGTTTTGTTGTTCTATATAAAGTATGCTATAAATTATTAACAACAGTAATAGATCCAAAATTAAAATTAGAGCAAACACATACTAACGAAACATTAATATTTGAAGAAGACTCAACAAAATCTTCTGTATATATTCCAAAACTTTTAAAATGGGAAGAGATCACTATTCCACAAACATTCACTGTAATTCCTCAAATTCAATCAAGGAATCTTGAACAAATTAATGCTTCAAAAATAGTTAAACAAAATGATGGTAGTATAGTAATACATTTTGATGGAATAAGATCTAACAAATATGGAGCTAATAAAACTGTAGTACAACCAGCCAGACATTCAAATTCAGATATTCCAATCCTAAAACGAACTTTCAGGCAACATACTAATTTAGAAACTAACCCATAAATTTATTCAATACCCATTTCAGGAAGTCAAAGAATTTATTACAAAGCACCCCTACTAGAAATGATAGATACATAATCATTTACTCAATCACCAACTAAGATAGATATGAAACCTGATTCCATAGAAGTAATAAATAAAGAATTTAAACCAAATTATGGTTATTTAGATGAAGAGTTTTATGATGATAAGAATATACAAAAAAGATGTTTGTACAATAATTTGGATAAAGAACTTCAAGAAGTATTAATTAAAAAATGGAAAGAAAATTTATTAAAAAGGAAATTCAATTTTCCTTTCTTTTCTTGGTTAGAATATGAAACTCAAAATATAGAAGATACAAAAATATATAATACTCAAAGTATAAATATACAAACATCATTATATAAAAAATGGAATATAGTAGGAGGAGAAGTATTAAGTTCAGTTCATCCACATTTATTAAATTTCAAAATTCAAACAAATTCAGGAGAGATAATTGCAACACCATTTAGAGAAGCTAGAACAGAAAAAGGTCCAGCAGAAATTAAAGATATTAAAAAAGTTAATCAACAATTAAACTACTCTAATCAAATCCTATCAACAATAGCACATCAAGTAGATATAGTATCAACAAAAATAGACACAATACCTAAAAAACAAAATAATGTTATAAAAAATCCTTTTAAAAGTAACAATTTAAGATTTTCAAATGAAATTTCTAAACCTCATTTCCAAGTAAAAGTTGTATTTAAAAATATTAAACTCTCAAATCATGAGCAAGACACTCATCAGAAAATATTAAATAAATTAGAAGAAACTAGACCTAGTACCAGTCATATTCAAAATATACAGCAAAGTAATCCTATAGAACAAGAAAATAGTGAAGATAATAGTCAAAGTGAAGAAAGTCAAAATGAAGAAGTTTATCAAAAAATAGAACAAATAGAAAATGAATTTGGTGAAGTTAACAGAATTAGAAAACCATATAAATCACGAAAATATTATAATAAGTATCCCACATATGCACCATATGAAAGAAAAAATTATTATCCTCAATTAACACCTTCAGATTTACAAATAGAAGAAAGAGCAAAATTTCAAGCTAGTCAATATGATGGTAGAGCAGTTTATGAATGGAATATAGATGGAAAATAAGAATATGAAATATTAAGATTACTCCAAGAAATGGGAATGGGAATGGCAAAAGCCGCCTATAAACAACAAAGATATGATCAACAATCTATTGCTGCAGGATTTTCAGGACAATTAAAAAATTGGTGGGATAATTTAATTACTGAACAAGATAAAAAAGATATATTAAATCATACTACTGAAGAAGATGAATTAGATGTAAGTGGACAAGTAGTAAAAGACGCTCAAGGAAATGTTGTAAAAAAGAAAGTATCAGATTGTGCAGATTTTTTAATTTAAGTCATGACACTTCATTTTGTAGGTAATCCTTCTCAGGAGACTAAGAGTTCTCAAATATTTTTAACTAATCTAAGATGTCCAACTTTAACAGATTTTTGAAGGTATAAAGATATGTTTTTAACTTATGTATACAAAAGACAAGACTGTTTACAACCATTTTGGAAAGAAAAATTAATCACAGGTTTACCCAATTTATTTGCTCAAAGAATATTCAATGCTATAAAAACTTCAACAGGAAAAGAAGAAATAAATTTTTATGAATGGACTTATGGACAGTTAATTGCACTCACAAAAGAAGAGGGATTAAAGTTATGTCAAGAGTTAATATGATTATGAAAAAAGAGAATTAGGATCATTATGTGAAGCATTTTGATATGATCGGGCGAGGCTCGAGCACCTGGACCTAACATATACCAAGCGTGTGGATCGTGTTGATAGTCAAATTTCAAGATAAAAACACAAACAAAACAATTGGCGGAATCGAAGTCTAAGGAAACGCGTAGCTGATTTCAAGTATGAATCAACCCTAACGTTATTACGAACGATTGATCAGCAAGTGATAACTTCACGTTGCTAACAAACCAATTCGGCTTGTTCTTTAACTAAAGAACATTGGTCGAAATCACCTAAAGGTCACGCTAAAGGCTTTTTCGTACAATTAAGAATTAACTATTCTTAAAGGCTTTGTCAACTCAAAGAGTTAAACACAATTTAGCAAAGCTAAAATTTCATTCATCAAAATCCCCCTCAAAACGTTACAAGGTAGCTCTCTATTTATAGAGATGAGTTCGGCTCTTGCTTGAAGAATAAGGAAAGAAAACCCTAACTTAATCCTATTACAACTTAGTTTCCAAGTTGGAAAAGGAAACCAATAACAAACTACTTTCCTAAACGAATAGCAATAACTACTTAACGTAAATAAGCCCATTAATTAACATCCAATGGACTTAATTTATTTAAAGCAAAATAAATCCTAAATAACTTAAAAGTGGCGTGATCCATATCAAGCCCAAGCACGCCATCTTGGTCTTCAATATAGTCCATGAAATTCGAGATGGAAATCTGCCAGAATCCCGTCACTCATTTTGGCAGCCATATTCCACAATGATACCATCAGAATCTTGGAAAACATAAAACATGAAAGTTGTAGCTTTATCTCTTATCGTTCCAGGGCTTCTTGAATCACCAAATTCCGAGTTATATCGAAAGAGATATGTCCAGAATACCAGAATGTGGCAGAACCTTTCAGCTTTCATATTTGACTTTGGCACCATGGACATGGATTCGGCTCATTCTCATCACATTTGGTATCAAAGGAATAAATGCACCATCTAGAAATATTAAAAGAATAACATATCCACGATCATATAGATCTCAAGAAGACCAAGACAATTTCAACAAAGTCCAAATCAAAATGAAAATAAACATTCTAGAGATTTTAGAAAAAACAAATATAGAAAAAAGAAACTTGTTGGTTACAAATGTGGCAAACCAGGCCATATTGCAACGAACTGTAGAACTCAAAGAAGAATTAATGAAATTTTTGATAAAGAAAAGGATAAAGATCTAAGAGATAAATTAATGAAAATAATGATTAATGAAGAATCAAATGAAAGTGATCAAAATATTAATTGAATAACTTCAGACAGTGAAGAAGAATATTCAAACTATTCCTCACCATGTAAATGTATTAATGTCATAACTGAAGATAAGAATAATAAAGATATTTTATTTGAAATCATAAGTAAAATCCAATAGAACAAAGAGAATATTTAATAAGATTAAAATATTTAATAATTCAGGAGGATAAAAAACTAGATGTTACAGAAGCATTTAGTTTAAACAAACTTTATAATAAATACTCATCACAAAGTGCAATTCCAGGATTACATTGTCTAAAACATTCAACTACTCAAGAAGAAACCAAAGAATTAAAACTAGAAATAAGAGAAATAAGGCAAGATATTAAAAATTTACAGTTAAAAGATTTAGAAATAGAAGCAAAGATGATACTGAATAATGAAATACAATATGATATACCCGAAAGTAGTAATAAAGGAAAAGGTATTCAGATTTCTAACAATAAAAATGAAGAACTTTTTAATGAAGTAAATGAAGAAGAATATTTAAACATTATTGAAAAAGTTAATATTGAAAAATGGTATGTATTTGTCACAATAGGTGTTCAAAATTACAATACTACACATATTGCAATGTAAGATAGCAGAGCAGATCAAAGTTGTATTAAGTCAGGAATAATACCATTAAAATATTGTGCAAAAACTAATCATAGATTATTAACTGCAAATGGCAATCCATTAAAAATAAAATATAAATTATCTAATGGTTTTATATGCAATAATGATTATTGTTTTAAACATTCATTCTATATATAGTAGAAGATTTAACTCAAAATGTTATATTAGGCAATCCGTTTTTATATGAAATAACACCATTTAAGAAAACAACTAATGGATTAACTCTAAAAATCATGGGAAATAAAATAACATTTCAATTCATTATTCCAGTAAGACAAAAAAAATTAAATCTGTTACAAACTAATAGCATATTTTATGACATTAAACAAAAAGAAAATCAAATAAATTTTATAAAAGAAGAAATTTCATATCATCAAATAGAGTTACAATTAAAAAGAGAAGAAGTAGTTAAGAGAATTATAGAGTTAGAAAAAAAATTCATAGAGTCCATATGTGCTGATCATCCATCTGCATTTTGGGCAAGAAAAACTCATATCATTGAATTACCTTATGAAAAAGACTTTAATGAGAAAAATATTCCAACAAAAGCTAGGCCAATTCAAATGAACTCAGAATTATTACAACATTGTAGAACAGAAATACTAACATTATTAGATAAGAAACTAATAAGGAAGTCAGAATCTCAATGGAGTTCCCAGATTAGTAATAAATTATAAGCCATTAAATAAAGTGTTAAAATGAATAAGATACCCAATACCTATTAAAAAAGATTTATTAAATAGATTATTTAATGCAACAATTTATTTGAAATTCGATTTAAAATCAGGTTACTGGCAAATTCAAATTGCAGAAAAAGATAAATACAAAACAGCATTCACAGTACCATTTGGTCATTATAAATGGAATGTAATGCCATTTGGATTAAAAAATGCTCCTTCTGAATTTCAAAATATAATGAAAGATATCTTTTCAGCATATACATTCATGATAGTGTATATTGATGATATACTAGTTTATTCCAAATCTATTGATGAACATTTTAGGCATTTACATATATTTTCCAAATTAGTGTCTCAAAATAGATTAGTTATTTCAACAACAAAAATGAAACTATTTCAAACTCAAATTAGATTTTTAGGTCATGATATTTATAAATGAACCATCAAACCTATTAATAGAGCACTAGAATTTGGAGAAAAATTCCCTGATGAAATGAAAGATAAAAATCAATTACAAAGATTTTTGGGATGTTTGAACTATGTAGCAGATTTCTTTCCAAAACTAAGAACAATTTGTGCACCCTTATATCAAAGATTACAAAAAGATCCTCCGACATGGACGGATAAACACACAAAAATCGTTAAAGAAGCAAAAGAAAAAATTAAGTCATTACCTTGTCTAGGAATTCCACATCCAGATGCATTCATAATAGTCGAAACAGATGCCTCTGAAATAGGCTACGGAGGTATCCTAAAACAAAAATTAAATAATAAAATTGAATTAGTAAGATATACTTCAAAAGTATGGACATGATCTCAAAAGAATTATTCAACTGTTAAAAAATAAATTTTATCTATAGTATTATGTATTTCAAAATTTCAGGATGACTTATACACTAAAAAGTTTTTACTAATGGTAGATTGCAAATCAGCAAAAGATATATTGCAAAAAGATATTCAAAATCTAGTTCAAAACAAATCTTTGCTAGATGGCAAGGAATATTATCTGTTTTTGATTTTCATATTGAATATATAAAAGGAGAGAATAATTCATTACCTGATTTCCTTACTCGTGAATTTCTAACAGGTAAAATTCAAGATGACCGAAAAGGGAGAATCCTCTTCATTCAAAAATCAAAAGAAGCAAAGTCCGAGTGACTATGCTGCGAAGGTAATGATTTTGAAACCATTGTCACCAAATATTCAAGTGTCAAACAACTTTACTCCTTTAGATGAATTTCCACCTTTCCCAGCCCTAACTTACACTCAAGTTGATAAGAATCCGTACAAGCAATCTACTCCAAATCCTAATGGAAATAGGATTACCAAGCCAAATCCTAATAGGAATAGGATTTCCAAGACAAATCCTAATGGGATTAGGATTTCCAAGCTCAATCCTAATAGGATTAGGATTCATCAATCCTCATCTTGTCCAAGTTCCATAAGAGTTCCATAAAGGCAAATCCAAATGAGACTAGGATTCACAATCCTAGTGGGATTAGGATTCACTAATCCATGGACATTATTTATTGAAGACCAAGATGGCGTGCTTGGGCTTTTGCCAAATTGGATCGCGCCTTTTTCTTAAGTAGTTAGAATTAATTAATGTTTTAATAATTAAGTCCAAAACATTTTAATTGGGCTTATTATTAGTATATTTTCGTTTTTAATTACATGGCCCAAGTTATCTTGCATGATAATGGCATGTAATGGGCTTTAATTTGTTAGGAAAGTAATTCCCTAAATTTTAGTAGCTTGTCCTTGTCTTCTAGAAGGGCAAAACGTTTTCAGCTTCCTTTTTCCATAAAGGATTAGTTTGTAAGTTGGTTAGTTTAGAAGTCAAGTTGTAATTTACAACTTCTAGGGTTTTATTTCCTTTTCCAATTTGTAGAGCCGAAACTCATCTCTATATAAAGAGATCATTGTAAACGTTTTTAGATATGTTGAATTGAAAGAATTTTGGCTTTGCTAAATTAAATTTGACATCACCAACGTGAATTATTCTTGAGTAATTCATAAGACCCGCCAAACCTTAAGTGAGGAACTTTAGGTAAAGCTTACAAGTTCTAGATTTATAGAACCGGCCAAACTTGATAGGTTTAATTTATTGATTTACAATTGTTAAACTTAATCAATTTGTGTTAACGTTGGGGTTAGGTTAATTTTAATCTTGCCTTTTCGTTCCATATCTCTTTTCCGCAAATTGTGTTTCTTGTTTCTTGAATTGCGTTTTTGGTGCACAACGATCCGAACTTGTGGAAAATTCGTGTGGATTGGACTTCATCCTACTCCATTCGTATCAATTGGTATCAGAGCTATCCAGGTTGTTCATCAAATTCGGTAAATAATCTTTTTTATTTGAGTCTTGTTCTTGTTTTTCTCTTCTCGGATCTTGTCCTTCTTTTGGCGTCCTTCTTGCTGTTTTGTTGCGTTAATTTCTGCAGATTTAGTGGTGTCTTTTGTTGCTGTTTTCGTGTCTTTATTGCTGTCCAAGGTCGTCATAGTTCTGCCTTTAAATTACGTCAAAATTGCATGCAATTTGTTGCTAAAATCTGTCCAATTCGTGTTCATCCATTGTTCGGATTTTTGCGATTTTTGTTGAGTTGTTCTTTGCTGTTTTGTGTCGTGTTTTGCTGCTGTTTTTCTTCATAATTCTGCATTGTTCTTGTTCATCATCATAGTGTGGAATTCTTGAGTCATTCTTGCTGAAATCACGTCCAAAGAATTAGGGTTTGTCAAACTAGGGTTTGTGAAATTAGGGTTCTTATTCAAAATTTCATAACTTCCTTGTTCCTCATCCTTTTCTTGATCTTTCTTTTGTGTTAGTTTCATCATTCTATTGCCATCAAAGTGTGTTTTGATCAAACTTTTTCACCATCTCAAAAAGACGAGTTCTTGACCACTTTCTTGAAAATCTTGATTTTTCTTGGAAATCCGAAAGTGCTCAAATTTGAATCTTGAAGACATATTCTTGCTCTTTGTGATATTTCTTGAATCTTTGGTAAAAGTGGTATCTTCAAAATCAGAAATTTTGTTGACTTCTTGATACATTGAAGTGGTTGAAAATTTAGGGTTTATCAACAACCTCAAAAACCCTAGTTAAGCTTTTTGTCAAAAAAAAAAAAGGCCATTACAAAAAAAAAAAAAAAAAAAAAAAGGCCATTACAAAAAAAAAAAAAGAGACCAAGTAAAAATCAGCCCAAAGGCATTTGGTCTAAAGTGAAAAAAAAAAAAAAAAAAAAAAAAAAAAAATTTTATTTTTTTTTTTCGTATTTAATTTTATAGTTTCGGACGCCACTTTCGGACCCCTTACCCGTCCGAAACTACCGTCCGAACCTCGACAGAAAAGTCACAAATTTTCACAGAATTTCGGACGCCACTTTCGGACCCCTGACCCGTCCGAAACTACCGTCCGATCCTCGACGGAGATTTGAAATTTTTTTAACAAAGTTTCGGACGCCACTTTCGGCCGTCCGGACCTTTGTTCTACCGTCCGAAACTCGGCAGAGAGTTTCTATATACTATAACTTCAAACCTTCATAACTTTCTCATTTTTAATCGGAATTGAGTGATTCAAAAACACATCTTCTTGTTATCTTCTCTAGTTTCTGAATTCGTAGCTTTCTGAAGTTAATCTGTTTATACCCCATACGTGATCTTAAATTCTTCTTGTGACGTGAAATTTTTCTTTTCAAACTTCTTTGGTTTTGCTTTTGTGAATTGATTTGTTTGAACTAATTGGTTGAGACTTGTTCTTAAAATCGACAAACAGTAAGCTTCAATTAGTTTGAGAGATTCATTGAGAGTATTTAGATAGGGTATACACGAGAAAAGCCATTACACTAGAGAGGAGAGTATTACTCACCAAAAGTGAGAACCCGAGAGGTTTTTTATTTTTGCTATCTTTTGTTGTTTTTTTTACTAACTTGCAGGAACAATGGAGGGAGATGATAAAACACCTCAAGGACAACCCCAAACGGATCAAAAATATGTTAATGATGTTCTATTTGACATGATCCGAAAGCTCAATCTAAAGATTGATAATTTAACAATTTTTCCTTCACCAAAAAAAGGTTCTACTTCTCGACAGAATAAACATGAAGAAGCCGAGCCTAGTGATGAGGAGAATGAGGAGTTCATGGATTCTCCTAAAGATGGTAAGAAATCTGATTTGTCAATTAGTGGAGTTAAACTAACATTGCCTACTTTCCATGGTAAAGCAGATCCGGAAGCTTATTTTGATTGGGTTCGAGAGCTTGAACACTTCTTTGAAGGTAATAGCTATCCCGAACATAAGAGGTATCGCCTAGCCTTCATGCACCTCAAGGATTATGCAAGTTTGTGGTGGGATAAGGTAATGAGATCTAGACGTGAAGATGACGAACCACCTATTCAAACTTGGAAGCAAATGAAAGCGCTTATGAGGAAGAAGTATGTTCCATCACATTATAGCCGAGAGCTCAACAGAAAATTGCACTCCCTTGTGCAAGGAAACAAAACCGTGGAGGAATACTACCATGAGATGGAAGCTCTCATGATCAAGGCCAATGTTCGTGAAGATCCCGATTCAACAATTGAAAGATTTCTTAGAGGTATGAATTCTGAGTTGTCTTATCATGTTGATTTACAATCTTATGTTGATATTAATGAGCTTGTTCATAAAGCTATTAAGATTGAAAGGCACATGAAAGGTAAGAACAGGTTCACACAACAGAATCCACCATGGCAAAGGGATTTGAAATCTAAATCAGCCCCTTTCACTCCACCAACAAAACCAAGGCAATTTACCTCAAACCAGCCATCTAGTGCGCCTCCTTATGTCCCAAAATCAGTCCCCAAAGCTGCTGAAAATGCCCCTAAACCGGCGACAACTTCTGCTCCAAGATTGAGGGATATTAGATGTTTTAAATGTCAAGGCTATGGTCACTTGCAAGCCAATTGTCCTACTGCCCGGATCATGATTACTTTAGATACTGGCGAAGTGGTAAGTGATGATGATTGTGCCGACATGCCACCTCTTGAAGAAAAGTACCAAGATGATCAAAGTGATGAGGGTGAAAAGCTTGATGAACCGACCTACTCAGTTGGTAACTTTTCTTTAGTTTCTCGCCGTGTTCTTAATGTTCAACCTTTGGAAGATAATGATTTGATGCAACGTGATAACATATTTCACACACGCTGTTTAGTGCAAAACATGGTTTGTAGTGTGATTATTGATAGTGGTAGTTGCACAAATGTGGCGAGCACCTTACTTGTTAACAAACTGAATTTGAATTGCATGAAACATCCAAAACCATATAGGCTTCAATGGTTAAATAATTCAGTTGAAACTCGTGTCACTAAACAAGTAAAGTTTTCTTTCACCATTGGTAAATATGTTGATACTGTTTTATGTGATGTTGTTCCAATGGAGGCTAGTCATATTTTACTTGGTAGACCTTGGCAATTTGATTGTGATGTGCTTTATCATGCCAAGAAAAATTTTTACAGCTTCGTGCATAATGGTAAAAAGTATAGTCTTCATGCTTTAACTCCTGCTCAAGTTTTTGAAGATCAAACTCGAATTGCACAAGCTTGTAAAGACATAAATGAAGCTAAGAAGAAGAAGGAACTAGAAAAACAACAAAACGAAAAATCTAATTTAGGCCGAGATGTAGTTAGTAAGAAATCTTGTTGTTTTGCTTCTTCTAATGAGATTAAGAGAGCATTGATTAATAGGCAGTTCTTATACTTCATGTTTAGCAAGGAACTTATACTTGTTGTTGACAGTGATAACCTTGTTTCTTTGCCTAGTGCTGTTTACTCTCTCTTACAGGTTTTTGGAATTCCTAAATGCCTAATGGCATTGAAACCCCTTCATTATCAAATGAAAGGAATCCAATCTGCCTTAACTTGTTTTCCACAAGGTAAGCAAGGTAAGTTGAGTGCTTATAATTTCGATCATTACAAAACCCTTGTGAACACTAAACAAAGTGTTAAATCTATTGATTATCCTAACTGGAATACACTTTATTTTGATGATTTGATTCATAACTTTGCTCTTACTTTTCAATTCATTCCAAAATCAAAAGTATCCACTTCGACAAGGTAATCTGATTGTTCAACACTTGTTTGGTAAGTTATCTCAATTTCGAATTTCTTTTCAATTCCCGAAGGTACAATATTCTGTTCTTATTCTTTGGAATTGTAAGTTCTTAATCTTTGATAACTTCAACATGCTTGTAAAGAATGTACAACTTAGTTTTTGTGATTCACATTTAATCCGGGATGTCTATATATATACTTGCTTTGCAAATTCTTATGAATCCTTGGATAATATTTGTAATTACATTAATATATGTTTACTTTCTTTTCATTCTTTACATGTTAACATCATTGATTTTCATGTTATTATTAGTGTGTCCAAGGATGAAGTTAATAAATTTCTCTTGAATACTTTCTTGTTGCTCAAAACATTATGTTCATCTTTATTTGAAGTATTCTTTTTAAAGTTGTTTAATATTGCATATCATCATAAGTTTTCTGATTTGCATTTATTAAATGATGTTTATATGCATAATTATTTTAAGTTTTCTTTAACTGACACATTTATTTTCTTATTGCAGGATTTGTTTTACTTGGCTCGAGTTTGTAATGAGTTTTTCTTATTGGTGTTTGATCCAGGAGCTCAATTTCCAGATTCGAGGACGAATCCTTTCGAGGAGGGAGGGAATGATAAGAATCCGTACAAGCAATCTACTCCAAATCCTAATGGAAATAGGATTACCAAGCCAAATCCTAATAGGAATAGGATTTCCAAGACAAATCCTAATGGGATTAGGATTTCCAAGCTCAATCCTAATAGGATTAGGATTCATCAATCCTCATCTTGTCCAAGTTCCATAAGAGTTCCATAAAGGCAAATCCAAATGAGACTAGGATTCGCAATCCTAGTGGGATTAGGATTCACTAATCCATGGACATTATTTATTGAAGACCAAGATGGCGTGCTTGGGCTTTTGCCAAATTGGATCGCGCCTTTTTCTTAAGTAGTTAGAATTAATTAATGTTTTAATAATTAAGTCCAAAACATTTTAATTGGGCTTATTATTAGTATATTTTCGTTTTTAATTACATGGCCCAAGTTATCTTGCATGATAATGGCATGTAATAGGCTTTAATTTGTTAGGAAAGTAATTCCCTAAATTTTAGGAGCTTGTCCTTGTCTTCTAGAAGGGCAAAACGTTTTTAGCTTCCTTTTTCCATAAAGGATTAGTTTGTAAGTTGGTTAGTTTAGAAGTCAAGTTGTAATTTACAACTTCTAGGGTTTTATTTCCTTTTCCAATTTGTAGAGCCGAAACTCATCTCTATATAAAGAGATCATTGTAAACGTTTTTAGATATGTTGAATTGAAAGAATTTTGGCTTTGCTAAATTAAATTTGACATCACCAACGTGAATTATTCTTGAGTAATTCATAAGACCCGCCAAACCTTAAGTGAGGAACTTTAGGTAAAGCTTACAAGTTCTAGATTTATAGAACCGGCCAAACTTGATAGGTTTAATTTATTGATTTACAATTGTTAAACTTAATCAATTTGTGTTAACGTTGGGGTTAGGTTAATTTTAATCTTGCCTTTTCGTTCCATATCTCTTTTCCGCAAATTGTGTTTCTTGTTTCTTGAATTGCGTTTTTGGTGCACAACGATCCGAACTTGTGGAAAATTCGTGTGGATTGGACTTCATCCTACTCCATTCGTATCACAAGTGGCTAGCACTCCATTTGCAAGATTAAGAAATCAATCAAATAGTCCATCTGCTACTCCTAGGACAATGACTCCTTTACCCATTACTAATACACTCACTAATAATGATAATAATAAAGAATCTACACATCAAACTAAACAAGCATATGAATATTTAATTTTGACTAAATTTAAAGTTAAACCTGATATTCCAAATTTAAAATATTATACTCAAACGTTATTTACTGACACTGTTCTATGGTTTTCTGATGACCCAAGCAAAAATCAAAGGTTTTATGAATTCATTCTTGTAGATTCATTCTCAGCAGAGATTTTTCATCACAAATATGATTCAAACAAAATCACTTATTAAAAATGTGTTATTCGAAATGTTTTAAACATTCAAGATTGGCAATCCATTCATTCAAAAAATCCTTTTTCAATTCCACATAATCCTCAAGGGTATTCATACGAAGACTACCAATGACTATGTCTCTCATAAGGCAGTTCAAATGTAAATGGTGGGGAAAATATGATACATCTTTATGTTGTTCAAAAGAAGTAAATACTATTTTAACAACTGGCCAGAGACTATGGACACCACCGGCAATAACAAAACAACCTAGTGGTCCAGGGGGCCCTAGTAATACAAGCATTTCAAAAGCTCCTATCAATTCAATTCATACTCAGAATCCACAGACTCCAACATCAAGCTAATTCAAACCAGAAGATATGGAAGCATTCTTTCAATTTATGGAATTCCAAAGAAACAGAAATACTCAAGAACATCAAACACAAATGTCAACAGATTCAACTTCGAGCCCATCACCCGAAGACATGTTTGGGGGACAAATGGCTCAAAACCTGTTTGAATAAAAAAAAAAAAAAATTTGTTTGTAAATGTTCTTTCAGGAACAACAGCATCATCAGTTAGACATATTCAAAAAGAAAAAATTTGAGATGGACAAAAGGCAAAATATCAAGAAGGCACCATCAATATTACAAAATTGATCGCAGATCGAGAAATTGAAAAAGGAAATTCAAGAGTCTTTTATCAAAATAGGCCATATACTATAGACATCAAGGAGGCCTATCAATCAGGAAATAATTCAACAGTACATCCGTGGTGGAATTATTACTACCACCATTCAAAGAATGATTACTTTCAAGTCAATTCAAGGGTTTTCAAGAAAAGCTAAAGGTGAAGATTCCAAAGAGATGTCTATTATTCAAGAAAACAGGTCCATGTGAAGATCATGTGACAAAAGTAACAACTACTCAAAGACTATGACAAGCATTCAACAAAGCACAAAGGATAAGATTCTGGATTTCAAACTGATATTCAATTCAATGTAATATTTAGCTTTTTATTGCTTATAAATAGCAAGCATTCTATGTATTAAGCATCGAAAGTTTTTAGAAGAAAATAAAAATCTCTTTTATTTACTCTATCCGTTTAATTTTTACTATTATCTTTTACATATCTCTTAAGGTATTCCATTGGTTTAATATTTTATATCTCAGTTTTATATTGGTTTATATCGGTCCTGTATTCCACTGGTTTAATATTTTATATCTCAGTTTTATATTGATTTATATCGGTCTAATACATGACCGATATAAACCGATATAAAATATTAAACCAATGGAATACCTTAAGAGATATGTAAAAGATAATGGTAAAAATTAAACAGAAAGAGTGAATAAAAGAGATTTTTATTTTCTTCTGAAAACTTTCAATGCTTAATACATAGAATGCTTGCTTTTTATAAGCAATACAAAGCTAAATATTACATTGAATTGACTATCAGTTTGAAATATGGAATCTTATCCTTTGTGCTTTGTTGAATGCTTGTCATACTCTTTGAGTAGTTGTTACTTTTTCCACATGATCTTCACATGGCCCTGTCTTCTTGAATAATAGACATCTCTTTGGAATCTTCACCTTTAGCTTTTCTTGAAAACCCTTGATTTGACTTGAAAGTAATCATTCTTTGAATGGTAGTAGCAATAATTCCACCACGGCTGTACTGTTGAATTCTTTCCTGATTGATAGGCCTCCATGATGTCTATAGTATATGGCCCATTTTGATAAATGACTCTTGAATTCCTTTTCCAATTTTCTCAATCTGCGATCAATTTTGTAATATTGATGGTGCCTTCTTGATATTTTGCCTTTTTGTCCATCTCAAATTTTTTCTTTTTGAATATGTCTAACTGATGATGCTGTTGTTCCTGAAACAACATTTACAAACAAAATTAATTTTTTTTATTTTTATTCAAACGGGTCTTGAGCCATTTGTCCCCCAAACATGTCTTCGGGTGATGGGCTCGGAGTTGAATCTGTTGACATTTGTGGTTGATGTTGTTGAATATTTCTGTTTCTTTGGAATTCCATAAATTGAAAGAATGCTTCCATATCTTCTGGTTTCAATTGGCTTGATGTTGGAGTCTGTGGATTCTGAGTAGGAATTGAATTGATAGGAGTTTTTGAAATGCTTGTATTACTATGGCCCCCTGGACGACTAGGTTGTTTTGTCATTGCCGGTGGAGTCCATAGTCTCTGGCCAGTTGTTAAAATAGTATTACTTCTTTTGAACAACATAAAGGTGTGTCATATTTTTCCCACCATTTACATTTGAACTGCCTTATGAGAGACATAGGCATTGGTTGATTCTTGATTTTTTGAATTTGAAAGTTCCAACACCAGATCCATGGAACATTCATTGCGATATACCATTGAACTTCTCTAACATATAGTGGCATAGTTGAATGAGTTTTCCAGTACTTCAATCCTTCTAATTCCTTTTGTGGTAATAATTCTTCCTGTGATCCATGAGTTTCCCACCCGTCGTTGAACCATAGTGGGAATTCTATTTTGCAATCTTTGTGGAATGTAAAGAACCAGGAATGATCAAAAGATCTCAAGTAAAAGGCCTTTTTCCAGGCTTGTTTGTTGTCTTCGTATGAATACCCTTGAGGATTATATGGAATTGAAAAAGGATTTTTTGAATGAATGGATTGCCAATCTTGAATGTTTAAAACATTTCGAATAACACATTCTGAATAAGTGATTTTGTTTGAATCATCTTTGTGATGAAAAATGTCTACTGAGAATGAATCTACAAGAATGAATTCATAAAACCTTTGATTTTTACTTGGGTCATCAGAAAACCATAGAACAGTGTCAGTAAATAACGTTTGAGTATAATATTTTAAATTTGGAATATCAAGTTTAACTTTAAATTTAGTCAAAACTAAATATTCATATGCTTGTTTAGTTTGATATGTAGATTCTTTATTATTCATTATTAGTGAGTGTATTAGTAATTGGTAAAGGAGTCATTGTCCTAGGAGTAGCAGATGGACTATTTGATTGATTTCTTAATCTTGCAAATGGAGTGCTAGCCACTTGAGTGTAAGTTAGGGCTGGGAAAGGTGGAAATTCATCTAAAGGAGTAAAGTTGTTTAACACTTGAATATTTGGTGACAATGGTTTTGAAATCATTACCTTCGCAGCATAGTCACTCTGATACGAATGGAGTAGGGTGAGAATCCAGCTCCACACGAATTCCACACACTTAGGATCGTTGTGCACCAAAATTCAGAAACCAACACGATCACAAGTAAGATCAAACACGGAAACAACACAAGAAGAAAAGATGGATATCGAATGGGATGTATTTGATTGTAAATCAATCAAACCCAACACATTACCACAAAGTGATTTCAATCTAACCTATGTAAATCAATGGTTAAAAAGATCTCAGTTTGGCTCGCTCTTGAAATCAAGAAACAATACGTTCTCTTTAAGGTCCTAGCTTAAAGAATCCGGTCCTATGAATAATCAACTAACCCTAATTGATTAATCACGTTTTTCACAACTTGTTTAAGGCTGCAAATAATTTAGCAAAGCTAAAAGGTTTCTTCAAAATTCATTCATAAAAAAAACGTTACAAAGAATGGCCATTAAATAGGACAAGTTTCGGCCATGTTGCTTGGTAAACAAGGAAATAAAACCCTAAAAGTTGTAAAGTACAACTTGACTTCTAAACTAACCAACTTACAAACTAATCCTTTATGGAAAAAGGAAGCTAAAAACGTTTTGCCCTTCTAGAAGACAAGGACAAGCTCCTAAAATTTAGGGAATTACTTTCCTAACAAATTAAAGCCCATTACATGCCATTATCATGCAAGATAACTTGGGCCATGTAATTAAAAACGAAAATATACTAATAATAAGCCCAATTAAAATGTTTTGGACTTAATTATTAAAACATTAATTAATTCTAACTACTTAAGAAAAAGGCGCGATCCAATTTGGCAAAAGCCCAAGCACGCCATCTTGGTCTTCAATAAATAATGTCCATGGATTAGTGAATCCTAATCCCACTAGGATTGTGAATCCTAGTCTCATTTGGATTTGCCTTTATGGAACTCTTATGGAACTTGGACAAGATGAGGATTGATGAATCCTAATCCTATTAGGATTGAGCTTGGAAATCCTAATCCCATTAGGATTTGTCTTGGAAATCCTATTCCTATTAGGATTTGGCTTGGTAATCCTATTTCCATTAGGATTTGGAGTAGATTGCTTGTACGGATTCTTATCATTCCCTCCCTCCTCGAAAGGATTCGTCCTCGAATCTGGAAATTGAGCTCCTGGATCAAACACCAATAAGAAAAACTCATTACAAACTCGAGCCAAGTAAAACAAATCCTGCAATAAGAAAATAAATGTGTCAGTTAAAGAAAACTTAAAATAATTATGCATATAAACATCATTTAATAAATGCAAATCAGAAAACTTATGATGATATGCAATATTAAACAACTTTAAAAAGAATACTTCAAATAAAGATGAACATAATGTTTTGAGCAACAAGAAAGTATTCAAGAGAAATTTATTAACTTCATCCTTGGACACACTAATAATAACATGAAAATCAATGATGTTAACATGTAAAGAATGAAAAGAAAGTAAACATATATTAATGTAATTACAAATATTATCCAAGGATTCATAAGAAATTGCAAAGCAAGTATATATATAGACATCCCGGATTAAATGTGAATCACAAAAACTAAGTTGTACATTCTTTACAAGCATGTTGAAGTTATCAAAGATTAAGAACTTACAATTCCAAAGAATAAGAACAGAATATTGTACCTTCGGGAATTGAAAAGAAATTCGAAATTGAGATAACTTACCAAACAAGTGTTGAACAATCAGATTACCTTGTCGAAGCGGATACTTTTGATTTTGGAATGAATTGAAAACAGTAAGGGCAAAGTTATGAATCAAATCATCAAAATAAAGTGTATTCCAGTTAGGATAATCAATAGATTTAACACTTTGTTTAGTGTTCACAAGGGTTTTGTAATGATCGAAATTATAAGCACTCAACTTACCTTGCTTACCTTGTGGAAAACAAGTTAAGGCAGATTGGATTCCTTTCATTTGATAATGAAGGGGTTTCAATGCCATTAGGCATTTAGGAATTCCAAAAACCTGTAAGAGAGAGTAAACAGCACTAGGCAAAGAAACAAGCTAATCACTGTCAACAACAAGTATAAGTTCCTTGCTAAACATGAAGTATAAGAACTGCCTATTAATCAATGCTCTCTTAATCTCATTAGAAGAAGCAAAACAACAAGATTTCTTACTAACTACATCTCGACCTAAATTAGATTTTTCGTTTTGTTGTTTTTCTAGTTCCTTCTTCTTCTTAGCTTCATTTATGTCTTTACAAGCTTGTGCAATTCGAGTTTGATCTTCAAAAACTTGAGCAGGAGTTAAAGCATGAAGACTATACTTTTTACCATTATGCACGAAGCTGTAAAAATTTTTCTTGGCATGATAAAGAACATCACAATCATATTGCCAAGGACGGCCAAGCAAGATATGACTTGCTTCCATTGGAACAACATCACATATAACTTCATCAACATATTTCCCAATGGTTAAAGTGAACTTTACTTGTTTTGTGACCCTAGCATCCATTGAATTATTCAACCATTGTAGTCGGTAGGGTTTAGGATGTTTCGTGCAATTCAAGTTCAACTTATTTACAAACAAAGTGCTCGCCACATTTGTGCAACTTCCACTATCAATTATCACACTACAAATTCTCATTGGTTACTCGCCGAGTCTTGAATGCACAACCACGAGTTGAAGATGATTTGTCTCAAAGGGAAAACATCTTTCACGCTAGATGCATGGTTCAAGGTAAGACTTGTAGCTTGATTATTGATAGTGGAAGTTGTACCAATGTGGCAAGCACATTAATTGTTAAGAAGCTTAACTTGACTTGCATGAAACATCCAAATCCATATAAGCTTCAATGGCTTAATAACACTGCCGAGAGTAAGGTGACTAAACAAGTTAAATTTTCTATGTCCATTGGAAAGTATGTTGATGATATTGTTTGTGATGTTGTACCAATGGAAGCTAGTCACATATTACTTGGTCGTCCATGGCAATTTGACCGAGATGTTACATATCATGCAAGGAAGAATTATTATTCTTTTGATTATCATGGCCGAAAGTACAATCTAAGGGCTTTGAGTCCGAGCCAAGCTTTTGAAGATCAATCAAGGATTGTGCAATCTTGCCGTGAAATGGAAGCAAAAGAGAAGAAGGAACAAGAAGATAAAAAGAATGTAACTAGTGTAGGCCGAACCAATGATTCTAAATCTTGTAATAGCCGAAATAGTAGTTCTTCTAAATCTTGTTATTTTGCTTCTAAGAGTGATGTAAAGAGAGCAATACTAGATAGGCATTCATTGTATTTGATGATCCGCAAGGACTTTGTACTTATTGTTGATAGTGATCACCTTGCTTCTTTGCCTAGTGTTGTTTTGTCTCTTTTACAGGAATTCAATGACGTGTTTCCCGAGGACTTACCACACGGATTGCCACCTATTAGAGGTATTGAACATCAAATTGATTTCATACCTGGGGCGCAAATTCCCAACCGTCCTGCATATAGAGCAAATCCTGAGGAAACAAAGGAGATTCAACGTCAAGTGGATGAACTCCTTGACAAAGGTATTGTACGTGAATCTCTAAGTCCTTGTTCCGTTCCAGTCATTTTAGTTCCTAAAAAGGATGAATCTTGGAGAATGTGTGTTGATTGTCGTGCCATAAATAAAATCACCATTAAGTATAGACATCCAATTCCTAGATTAGATGATATGCTTGATGAATTGTATGGTTCTTCTATTTTCACCAAGATTGATTTAAAAAGTGGCTACTATCAAATTAGAATGAAAGAAGGTGATGAATGGAAAACAGCCTTTAAAACAAAGTATGGATTGTATGAATGGTTAGTCATGCCTTTTGGTCTAACTAATGCACCTAGTACTTTTATGAGGCTCATGAATCACGTTTTTAGGCCTTTCATTGGTAAGTTTGTTGTGGTCTATTTTGATGACATCCTTATTTATAGCAAATCACTTGATGAGCATGTTGAACATTTAAAACAAGTGTTTGTTATATTGCGTGAGAACCGATTGTATGCTAACCTCAAAAAGTGTTCTTTTTGCATGGAATCAATTGTCTTTTTGGGTTATGTTGTTAGTTCTCAAGGTATTTCTGTTGATGAGTCAAAAGTCAAGGCTATTGATGAGTGGCCGAGACCTAAGAATGCTAGTGAAGTTAGGAGTTTTCATGGTTTAGCAAGTTTTTATAGAAGGTTTGTTAAAGACTTTAGTACTATAGCTGCACCTTTGAATGAACTTGTTAAAAAGAACATTACTTTTGAATGGAAACAAGAGCATGAAGACGCCTTCACTAAGTTAAAGTACATGTTGACTCACGCCCCTTTACTTTCATTGCCTAATTTTCATAAAGCTTTTGAGATACACTGTGATGCCTCCGGGATTGGTATCGGTGCTGTTTTGATGCAGGAATCAAGGCCCGTGGCTTACTTTAGTGAAAAGCTTAATGGGGCAGCTTTAAAGTATGCAACTTATGACAAGGAGTTGTATGCTTTGGTAAGGTCATTACAGGTTTGGCAACATTACTTATGGCCTAAAGAGTTTATAATTCATTCTGATCATGAAAGCCTTAAATTCTTAAAGACTCAAGGTAAATTGAATAAGAGGCATGCTAAATGGTTAGAATTTATTGAAACTTTTCCATATGTGATTAAGTATAAATCTGGTCAAGATAATATTGTAGCTGATGCATTGTCTAGACGTTATTCTTTGTTCACCTATATGCATGCTAAGTTACTTGGATTTGATTTGATAAAAGATTTGTACAAAAATGACAATGATTTTTCTGCCGCCTTTAATGATTATGCTTCAAAGCCGAATGGTGACTTTTATTTGCATGATGGTTTCTTATTTCGTAAGGATAAATTGTGCATACCCCTTTGTTCCATTCGTGATTTACTTGTTAAGGAGACCCATGGGGGAGGGTTGATGGGGCATTTTGGTATTGCTAAAACACTTGCTGTTTTGAATGAACACTTTTATTGGCCTAACATGATTAAAGATGTGAAAAGTGTTTGTGATAAATGTATTGTGTGTGAACAAGCCAAATCGAAAATTTTGCCTCATGGATTGTATACACCTTTGCCTGTTCCTAGACATCCTTGGATTGATATTTCTATGGATTTTGTACTTGGATTGCCTAGATCACGCAATGGTAAAGATAGCATATTTGTAGTAG
This sequence comes from Ophiorrhiza pumila, assembly GCA_016586305.1. Classification (NCBI taxonomy): domain Eukaryota; kingdom Viridiplantae; phylum Streptophyta; class Magnoliopsida; order Gentianales; family Rubiaceae; genus Ophiorrhiza; species Ophiorrhiza pumila. The sequence continues at coordinate 13,296,380 of BLIW01000005.1, read as the reverse complement.
TGGATCGATTTAGTAAAATGGCACATTTTATTGCATGTTCCAAAACTAATGATGCTACACATATTGCTGATTTGTTCTTTAAGGAAGTTGTTAGATTGCATGGCATTCCACAAAGTATTGTTAGTGATAGGGATGTTAAGTTCTTGTCTCACTTTTGGCGTACTTTATGGAATAAGTTAGGCACTAAATTGTTGTTTTCTACTGTTGCACATCCACAAACTGATGGACAAACTGAAGTAGTTAACCGCACTTTGTCTACCTTGCTTCGAGCCATCATTCAAAGAAACTTAAAGAATTGGGAAAGTTGTCTTCCACATATTGAGTTTGCATATAATAGAACTTTTCATAGTTCTACATCTTGTTCGCCATTTGAGGTTGTTTATGGTTTCAATCCTTTAACTCCACTTGATATTTTGCCTTTGCCTATTAATGAGTTTGTTAATGTTGAAGGTAAAAAGAAAGCTGAATTTATTAAGGAGTTACATGAAAGGGTTCGAAATACTATTGAAAGGCGTAATGAACAATATGCACAACAAGCCAATAGAGGAAGAAAGAGAGTGATTTTCGAACCTGGTGATTGGGTTTGGATTCACTTGAGGAAGGAAAGGTTTCCTGACAAGAGGAAGTCTAAACTTCATCCAAGAGGAGATGGTCCTTTTCGAATTTTGGAAAGGATAGGAGATAATGCATACAAAGTCGAGCTTCCAAGTGAGTATGGCAATGTTTCATCTACATTCAATGTTTCTGATTTATCTTTGTTTGATGTAGGTGATTCGAGGACGAATCTTTTCGAGGAGGGAGGGAATGATAGCAATCCATCCACATCCTTGGTGCCAAAGCCGAGCTTAGATGATCCCTTGAAGAATCTTGATGGACCAATGACAAGATCAAGGAGCAAAAGGATGAAAGAAGCTTTGCACACTTTGTTGTCATCACACTTTGGTGACTTGGAGGCCGAGATGTGCACATCATCTCATCATGGTGTTCTTTGGCATGTTTCTTCAATTACCATTCAAGAAGAAGTTCCTCAAAGATCTACATTGGAGCTTAAGGAAATTCCACCTTGAAGAAGCAAGCTAAGGCCGAGAAGAATTTAAGTCCAAGAAAGGCGTGTCTTTGGGCTTCATTAGGTGGTTCACGCCCTTTAATTACTTTAGGGTTTTATTTTGTTGTTAATTAATTAAGTCCAAAACACTTAATGTGGGCTTTAATTAATTGGTAGTTTAATAAATTACTTGGCCCAATTATCTTGCATGATAATGGCAAGTAAAGCAAATCCTTTTTGGACAAGGATTTGGTAGTTAGTTGTAGTTTCCTTTTCCAATTTGGAAAGTTGATTAGTTTAGGAAACAAGAAGCCAAAACACGTTTTGCTTCTTCATTAAAAACTGTCTAACCTAATCCTTTTACAACTTGGATTAGTTAGTTAGCTAGTTTGTTAAGAAGTCAAGTTGTACTTTGCAACTACTAGGGTTTATTTCCTTTTCCTTCTTGGCATGGCCGAAACTCATCCCCTATAAAAAGGAGATGCATGTAACGTTTTTACACAATAAGTTGGTGAATAAAATTGAGTTTTTAGCTTTGCTAAAATTCGTGAATTAACTCCTTGAGTTGTTCAAAGCCTTGAAGAGTTATTTAACTGTTCATTGTAGTTAATCCCCTTTAGCGTGACCTATAGGAGATTACACCAATTGTTCTTTATTTAAAGAGCAGGCCTAATTAATTTGTTTAACTGATTGAATTTTCATAGGTTAAATTAAGTTCATTAGTAATAAAACGTGAAGTTTTGATTTACTCAATTCCTAGCGTTTTTCCTTTGATTTCGTTCCATCCAATTTTGTGTTCTTGTTGTGGATTATCTTGGTAAGAGCAACACGGTCCTATAGCTTGTGTGGGAGATTCGAATTTGGTCCAGGAGTTGGAGCCTCGGTCATACAACATTCGCATCACAGGGTCAAGGTGAAGGTGGAAGTGATAGCTAAACTTCCTGCACCGACCAATGTCAAAGGGTGAGAAGCTTCATGGGTCATGCGGGATCATAGACTTCTCCAAGATAGCGAAACCCCTATGTGCATTACTAGAGAAGGACACACAATTCATTTTCGATGAGGCATGCAAGAGAGCCTTTGAACAGCTAAAGGACAAATTATTAAGAAGCACCGATAGTAGTCACACCAGTGTGGGGGGAGCCCTTCGAAGTGATGTGTGATGCTAGTGACTACGCAGCAAGAGCTGTGCTAGGCCAAAAGAGAGGGAAAATCTTTCATGCGATATATTATGCAAACAAGCTACTGAATGGGGCGCAACTCAATTACACCACCACCGAGAAGGAGATGTTGGCTGTGGTGTATGCATTTGATAAGTTCAGAGCTTACCTCCTGGGTTCAAAGGTCATAGTCCATACGGATCACACAGCACTTAAGTACCTTATGGCAAAGAAGAAATCCAAACCGAGGCTAATCCGTTGGGTCTTGTTGCTGCAAGAGTTTGATGTGGAGATCAGGGATAGAAAGGGTTGTGAAAACGTAGTGGCTGACCACTTGTCTAGGCTCGAATTGGGAGCCTTGAGTGAGGAACAATTACAGTTATGGATTAAAGAGCACTTCCCGGATGAGCAAATCTTTAGAGTTCACGCTCAAGCACTACATTGGTTTTTTGAGTTAGCTAATTTTGTGGTTGCGGGACAGATGCCACAACATTACTCCAGTGATCAAAAGAAGAGGCTCAAACATGATGCCAGATATCATTTTTGGGAGAATGGTAGTCTGTACAAATGGTGTAGCGACCAAGTAATCAGAAGGTGTGTGCCAGATTAAGAACAAGAGGGAATTCTCAATGCTTGTCATGAATCACCTTTTGGAGGGCATTTTGGAGTAGCAAGAACTGGGCACAAGTTCTTGCAAACTGGATTCTACTGGCCTCACATATTTAAAGATTCAAAGCTTTGGGTAAGCCAGTGTGACAAATGCCAACGAGTGGGAAATATATCCAGTAGAGACGAGATGCCTCACAACATGATACGAATGGAGTAGGGTGAGAATCCAGCTCCACACGAATTCCACACACTTAGGATCGTTGTGCACCAAAATTCAGAAACCAACACGATCACAAGTAAGATCAAACACGGAAACAACACAAGAAGAAAAGATGGATATCGAATGGGATGTATTTGATTGTAAATCAATCAAACCCAACACATTACCACAAAGTGATTTCAATCTAACCTATGTAAATCAATGGTTAAAAAGATCTCAGTTTGGCTCGCTCTTGAAATCAAGAAACAATACGTTCTCTTTAAGGTCCTAGCTTAAAGAATCCGGTCCTATGAATAATCAACTAACCCTAATTGATTAATCACGTTTTTCACAACTTGTTTAAGGCTGCAAATAATTTAGCAAAGCTAAAAGGTTTCTTCAAAATTCAATCATTAAAAAAAACGTTACAAAGAATGGCCATTAAATAGAACAAATTTCGGCCATGTTGCTTGGTAAACAAGGAAATAAAACCCTAAAAGTTGTAAAGTACAACTTGACTTCTAAACTAACCAACTTACAAACTAATCCTTTATGGAAAAAGGAAGCTAAAAACGTTTTGCCCTTCTAGAAGACAAGGACAAGCTCCTAAAATTTAGGGAATTACTTTCCTAACAAATTAAAGCCCATTACATGCCATTATCATGCAAGATAACTTGGGCCATGTAATTAAAAACGAAAATATACTAATAATAAGCCCAATTAAAATGTTTTGGACTTAATTATTAAAACATTAATTAATTCTAACTACTTAAGAAAAAGGCGCGATCCAATTTGGCAAAAGCCCAAGCACGCCATCTTGGTCTTCAATAAATAATGTCCATGGATTAGTGAATCCTAATCCCACTAGGATTGTGAATCCTAGTCTCATTTGGATTTGCCTTTATGGAACTCTTATGGAACTTGGACAAGATGAGGATTGATGAATCCTAATCCTATTAGGATTGAGCTTGGAAATCCTAATCCCATTAGGATTTGTCTTGGAAATCCTATTCCTATTAGGATTTGGCTTGGTAATCCTATTTCCATTAGGATTTGGAGTAGATTGCTTGTACGGATTCTTATCATTCCCTCCCTCCTCGAAAGGATTCGTCCTCGAATCTGGAAATTGAGCTCCTGGATCAAACACCAATAAGAAAAACTCATTACAAACTCGAGCCAAGTAAAACAAATCCTGCAATAAGAAAATAAAGTGTGTCAGTTAAAGAAAACTTAAATAATTAGCATATAAACATCATTAATAAATGCAAATCAGAAAACTTATGATGATATGCAATATTAAACAACTTTAAAAAGAATACTTCAAATAAAGATGAACATAATGTTTTGAGCAACGAAGAAGTATTCAAGAGAAATTTATTAACTTCATCCTTGGACACACTAATAATAAAATGAAAATCAATGATGTTAACATGTAAAGAATGAAAAGAAAGTAAACATATATTAATGTAATTACAAATATTATCCAAGGATTCATAAGAATTTGCAAAGCAAGTATATATATAGACATCCCGGATTAAATGTGAATCACAAAAACTAAGTTGTACATTCTTTACAAGCATGTTGAAGTTATCAAAGATTAAGAACTTACAATTCCAAAGAATAAGAACAGAATATTGTACCTTCGGGAATTGAAAAGAAATTCGAAATTGAGATAACTTACCAAACAAGTGTTGAACAATCAGATTACCTTGTCGAAGTGGATACTTTTGATTTTGGAATGAATTGAAAACAGTAAGAGCAAAGTTATGAATCAAATCATCAAAATAAAGTGTATTCCAGTGAGGATAATCAATAGATTTAACACTTTGTTTAGTGTTCACAAGGGTTTTGTAATGATCGAAATTATAAGCACTCAACTTACCTTGCTTACCTTGTGGAAAACAAGTTAAGGCAGATTGGATTCCTTTCATTTGATAATGAAGGGGTTTCAATGCCATTAGGCATTTAGGAATTCCAAAAACCTGTAAGAGAGAGTAAACAGCACTAGGCAAAGAAACAAGGTTATCACTGTCAACAACAAGTATAAGTTCCTTCTTCTTCTTAGCTTCATTTATGTCTTTACAAGCTTGTGCAATTCGAGTTTGATCTTCAAAAACTTGAGCAGGAGTTAAAGCATGAAGACTATACTTTTTACCATTATGCACGAAGCTGTAAAAATTTTTCTTGGCATGATAAAGCACATCACAATCAAATTGCCAAGGTCTACCAAGTAAAATATGACTAGCCTCCATTGGAACAACATCACATAAAACAGTATCAACATATTTACCAATGGTTAAAGTGAACTTTACTTGTTTTGTGACCCTAGCATCCATTGAATTATTCAACCGTTGTAGTCGGTAGGGTTTAGGATGTTTCGTGCAATTCAAGTTCAACTTATTTACAAACAAAGTGCTCGCCACATTTGTGCAACTTCCACTATCAATTATCACACTACAAATTCTGTCTTGCACTAAGCAACGTGTGTGAAATATGTTTTCTCGTTGCATCAAATCATCATTATCAACTAAAGGTTTGACATTTAGAACACGGCGAGAGACTAAAGAAAATTTACCGTCACCATACGTGTAGGGCTCATTGTCTTCACTTTCTTCACTTGATTCATGTTTCTCTTCAAGAGGTGGCATGTCGGCACAATCATCATCACTTACCACTTCACCACTATCAAGAGTTATCATCACTTTTCGAGTTGGACATTCAGCTTGCATATGACCATAACCTTGACATTTATAACATCGAACATCCCTCAATCTTGGAGTTGAAGAAGTTGACGCCGTTTTAGAAGGTTGGACAGCAACCTTGGGCGTTGTTTTTGAGACACCTTGAGGGGCACTTGACGTTGAACTTTGTGGAAATTGGCGTGGCTTGGATGGCGGATTGAAAGGGGCAAAACTCGGCTTCTTATCTCTTTGCCAAGGTGGAGTTGGTTGTGAAAACTTACCCTTCCCTTTCATGTGCCTTTCTATCTTGATGGCTTTATGGACAAGTTCATCAATATTATCAAAACTTTGTAAATCAACTTGATGAGCCAAATCAGAATGCATACCTCTTAAAAATCTTTCAATTGTAGAGTCGGGATCTTCTTGAACATTAGCCTTGATCATCAAAGCTTCCATCTCATGATAATACTCCTCAACCGATTTGTTACCTTGTACAAGTGTATGTAACTGTCTATTCAATTCACGGTTGTAGTATGAAGGGACATATTTCTTCCTCATGAGTGTTTTCATGCGACTCCATGTCTTGATTGGACTTTCACCATCTTCACGTCTAGATTGAGACAACTTATCCCACCACAAACTTGCATGATCCTTTAAGTGCATAAAGGCAAGTCGAAATTTTTCCTTGTCGGGATAGTCATGGCCTTCAAAGAAGTGCTCAAGCTCACGAACCCAATCAAAATAAGCTTCCGGATCTGTCTTACCATGAAAAGTGGGAATTGTTAACTTAAGTGAAGCAATTGAGACTTTAGACTTGTTACCCTTAGAAGATGATTCGGACAACTCTTCCTCCTCCTCTTCATTAGATTCACTTTCGGACTCAAAAGCAGCATTATATTTAAACTTCTTGGATGAAGATTTCTTTGATGGCTTAGAAGTTGATGACTCCAAGAAATCAAGGCGGAGATTGATCTTTTGTAGTATCTGTGCAAGAGAATCATTAGCAAACTTTTGCTCAGCTTCGGTTTGAGGTTTAGAACCTCTTGGTGTATTAGTTTCGTCCTCCATTATCCTGCAAGGTTAGTAAGAAACAAAAGAAAACAACAATTGAATTCCTCTCGGGTTCTCACTATGTGGATAGTAGGAGCTCTCCTCTCTTTGATATATGTTTCTCTCGTGTATACCCTAGTCTAATACTCTCAAACTATAGAGAACTTACTGTTGCAATGACTTTAAGAGATTGTCTCAACCGAGATTTTGAACAACAAGATTCACACAAGTCAAATCAAAGAAGTTCAAATAATTCACGTCACAAGAGTATTTCAGAGCACGTGTGGGTATAATTTGATTGATTCAGAAACTATGATATTTAGAAAGAGGAATCAAAGACGAGAACAACACAATTTGAATCACCAAAATCCGAGTTGTATAGCAAAAGTTATGGCACTTTTAATCCAAGGTGGTTTCAAATCAAAACTCAAGAACAAAGTGTTCTTTTTAATTTACGAAAATTAATTAAAAAAATACTAAAAATTAAATAACAGAAATATTAAAAGTCCGAGATTATTTTCTTTTATTGGGCCTTTTTTTTTTTTTTTATATCACGGCCCTTTTTTTTTTTTTTGATTTGGGCCTTTTTTTTTTTTTTTTTTTTTTTAAAATTACGGCCTCTTTTTTTTTTTTTTTTTATTCGGACAACAAAAAGGACAAAACAAACTTTTAAGGTTTTGGACAAAAACCTTGTACAAACAATGACCTAGGTTCGGACAAGAACCTTAAACAACTTAGGTCAAACAAAATCTTTAAGGTTTTAAGACAAGAACCTAGTACAAGTACTTAGGTTTAAGGATGTGGCCTTGTCTTATGTGGTTCAACCTTAATTTCTCCAAACTTTAATAACTCACCAAGGACAAAGAATTTGAAAGTGCCACTTTAACAAAATTTTCAAGATTTAACTCAAGGATTTCAAATATGGTTCAAGATTCAAAATTTGACAACTTTCAGAAATCAAGAACTTCAAGAAGTTCAAGAAAGTGGTCAAGAACCAATCTTTTTCACTTGTTCAAAAAGTTTGATCAAAAGTTATTATGACAAGAGTAGATTGATGGAACTAACACAAAAAGAATTTCAAGAATTGAGCAAGAACTCACAAAGTTATGATAATTTGAAACTAGGGTTTTTAAGAAACCCTAATCTTGACACCTAGGGTTTGGACGTGAAATCAACAAATAAAACACAAAGAATCCAACACTATGAATGCAAGAAAATAGTGCAGAATATTGAGACAAAGATGGCAGCAAGGATCGAACAAGAAACACAAGAAGAACAACACAAAAACGCAAGAAAATCAAGTAACAAGATCAACTCGATTTGGGCAGATTTTAAGCACCAAGTTGCATGCGATTTTTGGACAGAATATTAATGAATTTAAGACTCAATTAATATATATATTTACTGCAGAATTTAAACTTTAAAAACAGCAGCAATTCGAAGCAAGAACAGTAGCAAAAAGATGTCAAAAATCGTAAACAACAAGAAGGAAATTTTCGGGCAGATTTGATCAACTTTGGCTTATGCGATTTTGATGAATTTAAAGACACTAACTATGACGACTTTGGACAGCAAGAAACACGTGAAAACAGCAACTAAAAGACTCCAAAAACTGCAGAAAAAATTGACGCACAAAGGACAGCAAGAACGACTCAAAAAGTAGAGCAAAATCCGAGAAGGAAAAACAAAGCGCAAACCTGAATTTTGTGATGAACAACCTAGATTCTCTGATACCAATTGATACGAATGGAGTAGGGTGAGAATCCAGCTCCACACGAATTCCACACACTTAGGATCGTTGTGCACCAAAATTCAGAAACCAACACGATCACAAGTAAGATCAAACACGGAAACAACACAAGAAGAAAAGATGGATATCGAATGGGATGTATTTGATTGTAAATCAATCAAACCCAACACATTACCACAAAGTGATTTCAATCTAACCTATGTAAATCAATGGTTAAAAAGATCTCAGTTTGGCTCGCTCTTGAAATCAAGAAACAATACGTTCTCTTTAAGGTCCTAGCTTAAAGAATCCGGTCCTATGAATAATCAACTAACCCTAATTGATTAATCACGTTTTTCACAACTTGTTTAAGGCTGCAAATAATTTAGCAAAGCTAAAAGGTTTCTTCAAAATTCATTCATAAAAAAAACGTTACAAAGAATGGCCATTAAATAGGACAAGTTTCGGCCATGTTGCTTGGTAAACAAGGAAATAAAACCCTAAAAGTTGTAAAGTACAACTTGACTTCTAAACTAACCAACTTACAAACTAATCCTTTATGGAAAAAGGAAGCTAAAAACGTTTTGCCCTTCTAGAAGACAAGGACAAGCTCCTAAAATTTAGGGAATTACTTTCCTAACAAATTAAAGCCCATTACATGCCATTATCATGCAAGATAACTTGGGCCATGTAATTAAAAACGAAAATATACTAATAATAAGCCCAATTAAAATGTTTTGGACTTAATTATTAAAACATTAATTAATTCTAACTACTTAAGAAAAAGGCGCGATCCAATTTGGCAAAAGCCCAAGCACGCCATCTTGGTCTTCAATAAATAATGTCTATGGATTAGTGAATCCTAATCCCACTAGGATTGTGAATCCTAGTCTCATTTGGATTTGCCTTTATGGAACTCTTATGGAACTTGGACAAGATGAGGATTGATGAATCCTAATCCTATTAGGATTGAGCTTGGAAATCCTAATCCCATTAGGATTTGTCTTGGAAATCCTATTCCTATTAGGATTTGGCTTGGTAATCCTATTTCCATTAGGATTTGGAGTAGATTGCTTGTACGGATTCTTATCACACTCGGACTTTGCTTCTTTTGAGTTTTGAATGAAGAGGATTCTCCCTTTTCGGTCTTCTTGAATTTTACCTGTTAGAAATTCACAAGTAAGGAAATCAGGTAATGAATTATTCTCTCCTTTTATATATTCAATATGAAAATCAAAAACAGATAATATTCCTTGCCATCTAGCAAGGATTTGTTTTGAAACTAGATTTTGAATATTTTTTTGCAATCTACCTTTAGTAAAAACTTTTTATTGTATAAGTCATCTTGAAATTTTGAAATACATAATACTATAGATAAAATTTATTTTTTAATAGTTGAATAATTCTTTTGAGATCATGTCTTTGTAATTAATTTATCTCTTAGATCTTTATCCTGTTCTTTATCAAAAATTTCATTAATTCTTCTTTGAGTTCTACAGTTCGTTGCAATATGGCTTGGTTTGCCACATTTGTAACAAACAAGTTTCTTTTTTCTATATTTCTTTCTTCTACAATATCTAGACTGTCTATTTTCATTTTGATTTGGACTTTGTTGAAATTGTCTTGGTCTTCTATAAGATCTATATGATCGTGGATATGTTATTTGTTTAATATTTCTAGATGGTGCTTTTATTCCTTTGATACCAAATGCTTCACAGAATGATCCTAATTCTCTTTTTTCAGAACTATATTTTGCTTGTAATTTTAACTCTTAACATAACTTTAATCCCTCTTCTTTTATGAGTGCAATTAACTGTCCATAAGTCCATTCATAAAAATTTATTTCTTCTTTTCCGGTTGAAGTTTTTATAGCATTGAATATTCTTTGAGAAAATAAATTGGGCAAACCCGTGATTAATTTTTCTTTCCAAAATGGTTGTAAACAGTCTTGCCTTTTGTATACATAAGTTAAAAACATATATTTATACCATCGAAAATCTATTAAAGTTGGATATCTTAGATTAGTTAAAAATATTTGAGAACTCTTAGTTTCCTGAGAAGGATTACCTACAAACTGAAGTGTCATGACATAAATTAAAAAATCTGCACAATCTGATACTTTCTTTTTTATAACATTTCCTTGAGTGTCATTTACTACTTGTCTACTTACATCAAATTCATCTTCTTCAGTAGTATGATTTAATATATCTTATTTATCTTGATCCCACCAATTTTTTAATTGTTCTGAAAATCCTGCTATGAATCCTGCAGCAATAGATTGTTGATCATATCTTTGTTGTTTATAGGCAGCTTTTGCTATTCCATGTCTTGGAGTAATCTTAATATTTCATATTCTGATTTTTCATCTATATTCCATTCATAAACTGCTCTACCATCATATTGACTAGCTTGACATTTTGCTCGTTCTTCTATTTGTAAATCTGGAGGTGTTAATTGATGATAATAATTTTTTCTTTGATATGGTGCATATGTGGGATACTTATTATAATATTTTCGTGATTTATATCGTTTTCTAATTCTATTAGCTTCATCAAATTCATTTTATATTTGTTCTATTTTTTGATGAACTTCTTCATTTTGACTTTCTTCACTTTGACTATTATCTTCACTATTTTCTTGTTTAACAGGATTACTTTGCTATATATTTTGAATATGACTGGTACTAGGTCTAGTTTCTTCTAATTATTTAATATTTTCTGAAGAGTGTCTTGCTCATGATTTGGGAGTTTAATATTTTTAAATACATCTTTTACTTGGAAATAAGGTTTAGAAATTTCATTTGGATATCTTAAATTGTTACTTTTAAAAGGAGTTTTTATAACATTATTTTGTTCTTTAGGTATTGTGTCTATTTTGTTGATACTATATCTACTTGATGAAATTTTCTCTCATCCCTCTCTACAAATGAACCCCTAATTAATGGAGGTCATCAACCATAAGCCACCTGACCCTAAACCATATAGGGAGGCTGTATCCAAAAATTGGCAAGAGAAGTTTAATGTTTCCTTTCCACCGAGTTGCCAACGTCAGCTTTCCACTTTTAAGAGTGAGCCGGTCCTTATCCTCACGAATGAAGAGGAAGACCAGCTTGCTATACCTTTCCAATTCACTCTTGTTGCTAAATTTTCCAAAGGAAGGCCATCCATGGAGGCTCTTAGAAAAGAGATTTTAGCAGCCTCTTTCATTTGGGACTGTTACGTTGGTCTCCTAGACCATAAGCATGTATTCATTAAATTCGACTTGGAGACAGATTTTCATCGAATGTGGATGTGCCAAAAATGGGTGTTCAACGACTTTCCGGCAAGGATTTTTCGATGGTCCAAAGACTTCAATCCTGAGATTGAATCCTCCATAGCCCCTGTGTGGGTAAGGATACCACATCTTCCTCGCCATTTATTTGCAAAAGATAGATTGTTCACCATTGCTTCAGCTGCCAGAACCCCCCATCAAGATGGACCGTGCTACCGCAACTGCCAGCAAGCTTCTCCGCCCTAGTGAAGCTAGGGTTTGTGTGGAGCTAGATGTTTTAAAGGAAATCCCAAAGAGGGTATGGATAGGCACCCGAGACAAAGGCAGATGGCAACACTTAGAGGTTGAAGATCTTCCTCCCTTTTGCTTGAATTGCGGGAAAATGGGTCACTTCGGCGGTCAATGTGAGTCATATCTTAATCCACCGGATCGTGAGCATGCTGTACAAAGGAAAAGATCCGACATGAAGTGGTTCCCTGTAGTGAATAGTGCCAATCCCGTCCAGATTCAGCCGCTGGCAGAGACCTGCACCTTCAATCGAGAGCTCGGCAACAAGGTTAGCCCGATCCTTCAACCTTCTAACGAAATAGCATCTCCGATCATTGCGAATCCAACCGGGAACAGTATCGGCACTGTAGCAGCTCAGGTACTTCTTCCTCCTCCTACTTGTGAGCCGAAGAAAGCTGATCGAGCTGAGCCGGAGGTGCCATTGCAAGCTTCTCTAGCTGAGGAAGATAGGTCCACAGAGAAGAGAACCATATACGAAAAGCCTTCACAGTCACAGGCCGCCTGCGAGCTGATAACTAGCTCTCAAAGGAAGGAAGCGGATGCTACTGAACATGACACTAACTTGGAGAAGGCCGAATCTGTTGGTCTAGATTTAATCGTATATCAATCACCAGAATCGATGGAAATGCCCCCAAGTTCACCCATGCCTGCCATCACTATCAAAACCTCAAACAAGAAGAACCATGAAGCTTCTAGCCATACCTCCATTGTCACGCAATCAATGATTTACAGACCAGCAAAAACAATCGAGACCCCCCAAGGCCAAGCCAAAGGCCAATCTCGGAACAGGCCCTCATGGAGGATCAAATTTTGATTCAAGACCTGCCAGTAACTTCGGGTACTCCCATGCTGCACAGAACTCTCTCATGTCCTCCTTTGCGAGAACACTGGCTTGATAAACGTATGATTACCAGCAGTCCAGAACTCGGTATGAACAAAAATGAGAAATTTTGCTCCGACATAACCAACGTGGATGAAGACTATGTGGAAAACATAAGGATGCAGATAGAATTCGAAGTGCAAGCTCAAATTCCAATCACAACAATCAGGTATAAACTTCGCTCTCGAACCATAGAGGAGATCTATAAAAAAAGGGAAAAACAAAAAAAAAATTCAACAATAAAGAAAAAGAAAAAGGTGCAGGGGGATGTTCTGATGCATTGTTTTTCTGAAAACGATACCTACTGATAAAGTTCATACTTCAAGCTACTGGAATGGGAATTTGATTTTGTGCGGATATTGTGACTGCTGTTGTTCTGAATGTTGCATTTGCTCCGTCTATGGATATACAATTCGTATTTGATCTCTGTGTGATAAGGACCAAGGTATTAATGCTCTTGTGCTGAGCCCTGTTGCTTCTTGGACTCGTGTTTTGACTGGAATTTTGATTGGTATAATTTTGGGGCTATGATTGGTATAATTTTAGCTGCCCATGCGATTGATTAAATGAGTTTTGGAATTTTGATGATCCTGGAATCATTTGGTCTAGCGATGTAATTGGTGGAAAATGGCTGCCACTTGGTTTGGTATGTGATATATGAGGGGATATCCTTTTGAAAAACTGAGCCAAGGCCGTTTTGCACCCATATTATGGGACTCAACAATTGGAACCACTTAGGTGGAGTTAACTTGGCCAAGCAGTGGTATAGTGTTGGCTTGGAGGATCCCGATTGTTTTAGTGTCGATTTTGAAATTTTTTCAATCTTTACACTGATTAAAACATTGAATGTGATGAAAGGTGAGTTGTGTTATAGTTGGCCCACTTATCCAGCTGACATAGCCTTTAGTATTGTTGATTGGAGACTTTCATGGTTTAGACAGATTGGTATATACTGGACTAGTACAAAAAGGTTAAGAGCTGAACTCGGCTGGATTGCTTTTGCTTAATATAATCTGGCTAAAACTAATGTATGGGACAGAGAGAATTACTACTTGGAACGATTCTTCATAGTGGTTCTGATATCGAGTGTCGCGTCTCGTCAATTTATCCTATTTCACTAACTATAGTAGCAGTGAGCAAGGTATCGTATCCACAGGGAAAAGGAGGTATCAAGAAATTGGATTCTGTTCACAAAATGTCACAAAGAAAAGAGTAAAAGAAAAACAGGCTTAACAAGTAAGAGTGACAATTACAACTATGTATCAAACTCTAAATCATACAAGATTAACACAAGAAATGAAACCTAAATGCAATTAACGAATGTGAATGGATATCCTAGGATTCTTGAGTTCTCAGTGACTTGATGCGATGAAATTGACAAGAAAATATGAACAGAGGAGATCTTAGTTCCCCGAGAACCTTACCTATAGCCGGCATGACGACCGCACTACATGCTAGATCCCATAACACTTACCTTTCCCATGGCGAAGCCTAGATTAGTGTTATAAACTACAGAATCTCAATTTCCTAATACAATTACTCCAACATGCAAAGCTTAGGAACTCCCATGGCGAGGCCCAACCTAGTTTTAAATGCCTTCGTTATTATCTTAGGAAATCTCTTTTACACTTCTTCTCTAAGGTACATTCCTTCAAAACATCCCATGGCGAGGCCAGAATCTTAGAAATGCAATGATCGGTTTGAACAACTGAAAAGACTCAAGAAATCGCATTCAAGTTCTCATTTCATGTATCCTCACTAAATGATGTTGAATCTACCTCCAATTTGGCATGGCGACCACAATTGGAGTTCAAATCATCCAAGTCCAGTTCAGAAATATGAAATTTAACAAGTTTTACGTGCAGGTTCATGTGTGATTTCATACTTAGTGAATTAAGTAAATTTCAAGACATCACATCAACTAAATTAAATCATTCATCCGTTCAAACCCTAGGATATCACAAGATCTAGCCAGAAAACTCCATTTCCAATTCACGATCAACAAATTAGAAGATTACACAGTTCATTTCATCAATTGGAAAGAGTTTAGCAATTAAGATGTCTCGAAGCTTCCAATTCTCAAAAGGATTATGGAATGCCTTCTCAAATGCAAAGAGATTACAATAATCGGAACAAATCCTCAATCGGAATCCAAAATGAAGTTCAAAAGCTAGAGAGAGAAACTAGAGAGAGAAAGTAGATCTTGCAAATTTATTCCCGCCTCTCTAGATCAAAAGTTGGTTACGAAATTGTGAAAAAATGAATGATGAATAATGGTCCCGGGGTCAAAAGTCTCTTTTGTTCTAACTACATCCCCTATATATAGAGAAGTAGAAATGTAACTAATACGCTAACTAAAAATTTCTAAGTAAATTACCAAAGTGTCCTCAAAAGGAAGAACCAAAATCAGCCCACAAATGTGAAAAAATCCGAAAATGAAGAACAATTCAGCAACTCAGCGCCTTCAGGCCATTGCACATCACGCCTTCTGTTCGCTCCATAGCTGCCCAATGCCTTCCAGCTTCCACGATTCACGCCTTCACCGCCCGGAAGTCCAGCTGAAGAATCAGACCAAGTTCACGCCTTCAAGCCTGGAGCTTCCACGCCTTCAGCTTCACCGCGAACCTCCTTGCAGTCCAGCTTTCTAGAAATCACGACTTCCATCCTCAGAACTCCACGCCTTTGGTTGCTCTCTGAATTCTGAAAATTCAGAACTTCAGCACTTTGACAAAATTCTGGAAACAAACATGAAGAACACGTAGGTTTCTTCTATTTTCTTCAACAATGGTCTGCGCCTTTGTGCCATGGAGCTTCACGATTTCAACCACCTGCTGCAACCTGAGAACATGAAACAACACTTAGTTGATTTTTTTGGCAGGCAAACCACACAAATTTGCCCAAGAGACCTCGTGGGCAAAATTTTCACTTATGTTTTTGCTCCACGAGATCTCGTGGAGCAATTTTTTACACTTCGTTTTCTCCACGAGACCTCGTGGAGAAATTTTTGATGTTTCAATTTTCTCCACGAGATCTCGTGGAGCAATTTTTTTGCACTTTTTCTTTGACTACGAGATCTCGTGGGCAAAATATGCTTGGCTGCCCGTTTTGATTCCTATGCCGAGATGTGTGTTTGAGTGTAAGGTGTATTGAACAAACAAGGTGTGTGTTATGTGAGTCGGTGAGACAAGTGCAAGGAGTGTTTGTGGTGCAAATGTGTTGATGGTCTAGTGATGCCGAATGATTGTAATGTTCGTGTGAAGTTTGGGCCAAGATGATACCGTCGTGAGTGGTGCCAAGTGCTTGTTGAGTTCATGCATGGAATGTGCGGATGAATGCCTATGTGGTGTTGCAAGATGTAATGCAGTTGTGCTGTGAAGTGCCTAAATGTGTGCTGAAGTGTTGCTGTGAAGTGCACGAATGGTGTGCCAAGATTGATGTGCATAGTGAATTTGTGCACAAGTGGCATGCCAAGTGATGTGCCAATGAGAGTATGTTAGTGTAATGAGTTGTGAGGTGATGGCGGTGCATGAGTTGTGGTTGTGCGTGCTTACAGATAACGTGCATGTTGAATGGCAAGGTGTGTGCATGTGTCGTGTCCAAGTGCAGGTGTCGTGCCAAAGTATGCCAATGGTGTGCCAAGGCTGTGTGTTGAATGCTTGGCAAGGTGTCGGCATGGTCAGCATGGTTGGCAAAGTTGGCAAGGTTATGTGCCAAGTGTAATGTGCAAATGTTTGCCGAGGTTGCACAAATGGCGTGCCGAGGTTGTTGTGCCTAGTGAACCCGTGCACGAGTGGCATGCCAAATGTTGTGCCAAGGTGCAAGTGGTATGCCAAGAGTGGATAAGTGGTGTGCCAAGAGTGCATGAGTGTGGCAAGGTGTGTTGGGAAGACTTGGCATGGCTTGGCAAGACAAGTGTGTGTGTTCGGCAAGGTGTTCATTCCAGCCCAACACCCTACTCCCATGCCAAGTAAGTGTGTCTTAGCCTCTGATTTAGACCAAGTGGTAAACATAAACGTTCTAGCTAATCCTCTTGGCTTTCCACCAGTTCAAGAATCAGCATCATTGGATACCTGTAGCTTGGGTTATACACCTTTTACCAAACTGTGGCAATAAACCCAAACATGAAAAACCTGAGTGTAGCAATCATACAAATCCCCCCGTTTCTCATGCTTGCACACAGAATTGGAAAACAGTTAAAACATAAGCAATGTAATAAACTTAAAGGGCTTTCCAGAACATGTAAGATCGCATCATTTGGATAAGTATTGAAAGAGTTACACTCAAAACCAATTGCACCAACATTCCGCCCAAACCCTAATTTGGCGAAATAAGCTCATTTCGATTTTTCTTAAATTCCCATTCACCATTCTCATTGTTTCAAACTCTAAACCTTGTCATTTGACACCAAGCATATATTTCCCACATTTTAAAAACATTTTTGGTTTTTTTCACCATTTAAACACTATGAGTTGCAAACCATATAAACACACAATATAGCACATTGCACCACACATTTGCATGAAAATCAAGGCAAAAGCCAAGTGAAATAATACATTTAAGTTGGTATAAAACCAACTTATCAAATTCCCCCACACTTTAACCTTTGCTTGTCCTCAAGCAAAGACACAAAATGAAACCATTTAACTCAATCACAAAACCATGCCGCACACACACCATGCTTTGAACCCCTGATAGGGAAAAGAACACTTCCCTATCCATTTCAACACCACTCACAATAGCTTGGCCTCAAGCAAATTGTACACTCAAAACTCATTTTTTTCACCCGTATCTAACACATTTGTTCATTCATCCACAATGGCCACATCCAAGTCCATCAAAATATTTTCCACACAAGAATTTATTCCAAAGTTCCTGGCGGGCTTTTAGATTTCAGCACAAATTATCAAGTAAGGCACAATGAATAAAGACCAAAATGTCATGAGTGCAAGTGTGTGCTGAGGAACATGAACTTCATTTATTCTCTTGCTATACACCATCTAGCTGGTTTCACAACCCATTCAATACATGCCAATCTCTTTGTCCACTCTTATGAACATGCAATCACAAGATCCATGGTACCTATGCGTACATTGGTACTCTATGGGACATTGCCCTTATTCTGCACGTTAGTGTTGCACATTGGTGCACATGTGCTTCACATATTGATGACTAAAATAATGCCTGGGTTTTATGGCTTTTTTCTCCAAATTTGATTGCCAGGTCCTTATGGCTTTTTCCTTCCCAATTGCCAATATGGCTTTTTCTCCCATATCATTTCTTGTGCAAGCACATGTTCATAAGAATCCCAAATTGACTAAACATGCACGAATTCTGGAAACACCAGATAAATGCATAACAAAAAGAACGAAAAAAATCCATCCACATTACCTCCTATGTCATTTGGGTTCTTGCATGGCATATCTATCTTACCTTAACATCGGGCTTTAGCCAGCAAAATGTGGCAATTTCTTCAAACTTAGTACCAAGAACAAAAATTTTCACATGCAAGATCAAAAAGTTTATTTGTGATGAACTTGGAACAAGCCATAGTGAACTAGGAACAAAGTTTCAAATACATATGTGATATTAACTTTATAGTCCACACACTCAAACTTTTTTCACCCTCCTCAACACACACCAACACTAACACCATATTCCATTGACACACAACACAACTCGTGCTCACCAAAGCCTTCACTTATTCACAAAGTTCAAAAATTTCACCAAAAACATTCAAAATGAAAATTTGCACAAAAAGTGAAAAACACAACATATACCAAGTATAATATGCAAAAACTCAAAATAACACAGCAAAACTTAAAAGTAACATACTTTGCATCACATAGCACAAAAGAAATTTCCATAACAAAAAGTAAGCATATCAGGTCCAAAAGACACAAATCATAGCAAACATTCCCTCCCCCACACTTAAAACTTACATTGTCCTCAATGTAAAGTAAAGATAGGTTTAGGAACCCCCTGGTATTGATATATCATGAAATCCAATGCTTGCTTGGTATAGTGTCCTTGTTTGAAGTTCTTTATTGCATGAAAAATCCCTGCACATGGTGAAACAAAGCTTATTACAAATTGCTCACCCAAGTACACTACATGTTGGTGGCAAAGTAGACATGATAAGGAAGCATGCAAGCAAAGTGTCGCAACATGATTAAGAACCACGGTGGTGTAAAATTTTACAACTAAGAACACTAAATGGCACATGCACAATCATGCTTGAAAAGTAAGACAAAAGGATTATGTGCATTGCGGGAGTGGTTCATGACTCCTCTCCCTCACACTTAGCCTCATATGTGCATGGCTTAATTCCCTTGAAACTTCCTTCATGTTCATGCCTCTATAACATGAGTGGCCTTAGTGAGTATAAGCAGAAATGCAAAATAACATAACAATGAATTGAACCAAAAACTGAAGTAAAGGTAAAATGAAAGAAGTTGTTCCGGGTTTTGTAGTCTCCAGCTAGACTTTATTTATGTAACTTCCTTCTTCAAGAATCGGAATAACCCTCTCTGTACCAGAAAAATGATATTTCATAAGAACTCATTTTCCTCCTATAGGGCACTTGAAGAATATGTCCAATGAAGTGCTTAAGCTCATGCACATGGGGAGCAATCTCTACAAATTTAACTTCGAACCACTGAGGCTCCTGCATTGTAGGCATCTCTTTTACTTCTTCTTCCATTGGAAACACATCATTTACTTCTCCCACCATACTAACCATTTCAATCCTGCAAGGCTCAACCAAGGGTTCTATATCCATGGTCTCAACAAAACCATCAGTAAATTCAAAATCACCAGTAGGTTCAAAAATGGATTCATCAACAAAGCAATTCTCCACAATGTTAGCTATGTCATTGAAAATTTTCACAGCTTCATCATCTAGACTAACATGAGGAATTTCTAGAGTCTTCTCTTTGTTAACAACACAGGAAGCTTTATCATAAATTAACAAGAGTATCTCATTTTGCGCCTCTTGTGAATCACTATTTAGACACTTAGATTCATTGATCATTTCAAAAATTGGTGCCTCAACAAGAGTTTTAAACAATGTGTTAACACTCTCATTCACAAATGCAATATTATCTTCCTTTATGAAGTCACATTGATCCTTAAGAAATGACTCTGTACAATTCACAAAACTATCAAGAGGAGAGCAACTAAAGAAAGGCAATCAACATCATATGACTCATTGAATTCTATGAAATTAATGCAAGTTTCCTCTTTAGACACACTTTCCAGCATAGTAACATGGCAACTTAGATCACTAGAATCATCACTATCAGGATCACTAAAGAAGTCATCATCCTCAACATCAAAGTTCACATATTCTTGTACAAAAGAATCAGCAACATAGCATCCATGTACATCATCCCCAAAACATGTAGACTCCTCATCCCTTAAACACTTTAATCAACAATCAACATTAGCATACATATCAAAATGATTGTCCTCAGGAGGTGGTAAGCTAGAAATGAGAGGTGTACCTTGTGAGTGGTATTGTGCATCTAAAGTTGGTGTCTCAATTTTTTCCCATAGGTTGCTTATTAAAGCGTTGATTCGATCAAACCTTTCTTGTCGCCCTTGAAGCTCTTCTTCCAGTTGAGCGAACCTTGTTTCATTTTTATCAATTCTCTCCAAAACTTCAGACAACATTTTTTCCATTTTGTCCTCTTCTCTGAGATAACACTCATTGCTTTGTTGTTGGTTATGCCATTGCTCTTCCTTCTGTAGGCCCCTATCAAGTTTTTCCAGAAGTTGAGAAAACATGTATTCCACAGAGAGTCCTTGTGTTCCACTATGATATGAGTTGTTGCTTTGTGCTTGATTTTGCCATTGCTCTTTATATGGTGGTGGAGAGAAGTCCTGATACCATCTAGACATGCTTGGGTACTTGTGGTGTGCAATACTGAATTTCAGTCAAGTTTAATATCCTGCACTTGCCACAAATAAACCAAAGTAGACAACAAAACACAAAAACAAGAAAAGCAACAAAATTTACCAAATGAAACAGAACAAAACTACTCAGCTACACAAAGGAAAAGAAAACAAAACAGAGCAAATCCAAATTCAAGAAAACCATGCCTTTTCCCCGGCAACGGCGCCAAAAATTGATATCGAGTGTCGCGTCTCGTCAATTTATCCTATTTCACTAACTATAGTAGCAGTGAGCAAGGTATCGTATCCACAGGGAAAATGAGGTATCAAGAAATTGGATTCTGTTCACAAAATGTCTCAAAGAAAAGAGTAAAAGAAAAACAGGCTTAACAAGTAAGAGTGACAATTACAACTATGTATCAAACTCTAAATCATACAAGATTAACACAAGAAATGAAACCTAAATGCAATTAACGAATGTGAATGGATATCCTAGGATTCTTGAGTTCTCAGTGACTTGATGCGATGCAATTGACAAGCAAATATGAACAGAGGAGATCTTAGTTCCCCGAGAACCTAACCTATAGCCGGCATGACGACCGCACTACATGCTAGATCCCATAACACTTACCTTTCCCATGGCAAGGCCTAGATTAGTGTTATAAACTACAGAATCTCAATTTCCTAAGACAATTACTCCAACATGCAAAGCTTAGGAACTCCCATGGCGAGGCCCAACCTAGTTTTGAATGCCTTCGTTATTATCTTAGGAAATCACTTTTACACTTCTTCTCTAAGGTATATTCCTTCAAAACATCCCATGGTGAGGCCAGAATCTCAGAAATGCAATGATCGGTTTGAACAACTGAAAAGACTCAAGAAATCGCATTCAAGTTCTCATTTCATGTATCCTCACTAAATGATGTTGAATCTACCTCCAATTTGGCATGGCGACCACAATTGGAGTTCAAATCATCCAAGTCCAGTTCAGAAATATTAAATTTAACGAGTTTTACGTGCAGGTTCATGTGTGATTTCATACTTAGTGAATTAAGTCAATTGCAAGACATCACATCAACTAAATTAAATCATTCATCCGTTCAAACCCTAGGATATCACAAGATCTAGCCAGAAAACTCCATTTCCAATTCACGATCAACAAATTGGAAGATTACACAGTTCATTTCATCAATTGGAAAGAGTTTACCAATTAAGATATCTCAAAGCTTCCAATTCTCAAAAGAATTATGGAATGCCTTCTCAAATGCAAGGAGATTACAATAATCGGAACAAATCCTCAATCAGAATCCAAAATGAAGTTCAAAAGCTAGAGAGAGAAACTAGAGAGAGAAAGTAGATCTTGCAAATTTATTCCCGCTCTCTCTAGATCAAAAGTTGGTTACGAAATTGTGAAAAAATGAATGATGAAAAATGGTCCTGGGGTCAAAAGTCTCTTTTGTTCTAACTACATCCCCTATATAGAGAGAAGTAGAAATGTAACTAATACGCTAACTAAAAATTTCTAAAGAAATTACCAAAGTGTCCTCAAAAGGAAGAACCAAACTCAGCCCACAAATGTGAAAAAATCCGAAAATGAAGAACAATTCAGCAACTCAGTGCCTTCAGGCCATTGTACATCACGCCTTCTGTTCGCTCCTCAGCTGCCCAGCGCCTTCCAGCTTCCACGATTCACGCCTTCACCGCCCGGAAGTCCAGCTAAAGAATCAGACCAAGTTCACGCCTTCAAGCCTGGAGCTTCCACGCCTTCAGCTTCACCGCGAACCTCCTTGCAGTGTAGCTTTCTAGAAATCGCGCCTTCCATCCTCGGAACTCCACGCCTTTGGTTGCTCTCTGAATTCTGAAAATTCAGAACTTCAGCACTTTGACAAAATTCTGGAAACAAACATGAAGAACACGTAGCTTTCTTCTATTTTCTTCAACAATGGTCTGAGCCATTGTGCCATGGAGCTTCACGATTTCAACCACCTGCTGCAACCTGAGAACCTGAGACCTCGTGGGCAAAATTTTCACTTCTGTTTTTGCTCCACGAGATCTCGTGGAGCAATTTTTTACACTTTTCGTTTTCTCCACGAGACCTCGTGGAGAAATTCTTTATGTTTCTATTTTCTCCACGAGATCTCGTGGAGCAATTTTTTTGCACTTTTTCTTTGCCTACGAGATCTCGTGGGCAAAATATGCTTGGCTGCCCGTTTTGATTCCTATGCCGAGATGTGTGTTTGAGTGTAAGGTTTATTGAGCAAACAAGGTGTGTGTTATGTGAGTCGGTGAGACAAGTGCAAGGAGTGTTTGTGGTGCAAATGTGTTGATGGTCTAGTGATGCCGAATGATTGTAATGTTCGTATGAAGTTTGGGCCAAGATGATACCGTCATGTGTGGTGCCAAGTGCTTGTTGAGTTCATGCATAGAATGTGCGGATGAATGCCTATGTGGTGTTGCAAGATGTAATGCAGTTGTGCTGTGAAGTGCCTAAATGTGTGCTGAAGTGTTGTTGTGAAGTGCACGAATGGTGTGCCAAGAATGATGTGCTAAGTGAATTTGTGCACAAGTGGCATGCCAAGTGATGTGCCAATGAGAATATGTTAGTGTAATGAGTTGTGAGGTGATGGCGGTGCATGAGTTGTGTGTTGTGCGTGCTTAGAAAGATAAGTGCATGTTGAATGGCAAGGTGTGTGCATGTGTGGCGTGCCAAGGTGCAGGTGTCGTGCCAAAGTATGCCAATGGTGTGCCAAGGCTGTGTGTTGAATGCTTGGCAAGGTGTCGGCATGGTCAGCATGGTTGGCAAATTTGGCAAGCTTATGTGCCAAGTGTAATGTGCAAATGTTTGCCGAGGTTGCACAAATGGCATGCCGAGGTTGCACAAATGGCGTGCCGAGGTTGTTGTGCCTAGTGAACCCGTGCACGAGTGACATGCCAAATGTTGTGCCAAGGTGCAAGTGGTATGCCAAGAGTGGATAAGTGGTGTGCCAAGAGTGCATGAGTGTGGCAAGGTGTGTTGGGAAGACTTGGCAAGGCTTCGCAAGACAAGTGTGTGTGTTCGGCAAGGTGTTCATTCCAGCACAACACCGTACTCCCATGCCACATAAGTGTGTCTTATCCTCTGATTTAGACCCAGTGGTAAACATAAAAGTTCTAGCTAATCCTCTTGGCTTTCCACCAGTTGAAGAATCAGCATCATTGGATACATGTAGCTTGGGTTATACACCTTTTACCAAACTGTGGCAATAAACCCAAACATGAAAAACCTGAGTGTAGCAATCATACAAATCCCCCCGTTTCTCATGCTTGCACACAGAATTGGAAAACAGTTAAAACATCAGCAATGTAATAAACTCAAAGGGCTTTCCAGAACATATAAGATCTCGTCATTTGGATAAGTAGTGAAAGAGTTACACTCAAAACAAATTGCACCAACATTCTGCCCAAACCCTAATTTGGCCAAATAAGCTCATTTCGGTTTTTCTTAAATTCCCACTCACCATTCTCATTGTTTCAAACTCTAAACCTTGTCATTTGACACCAAGCATATATTTCCCTCATTTTAACAACATTTTTGGTTTTTTTTCACCATTTAAACACAATGAGTTGCAAACCATATAAACACACAATATAGCACATTGCACCACACATTTGCATAAAAATCAAGGCAAAAGCCAAGTGAAATCATACATTTAAGTTGGTATAAAACCAACTTATCA
This sequence comes from Ophiorrhiza pumila, assembly GCA_016586305.1. Lineage (NCBI taxonomy): Eukaryota > Viridiplantae > Streptophyta > Magnoliopsida > Gentianales > Rubiaceae > Ophiorrhiza > Ophiorrhiza pumila. Next base: position 13,271,860 of record BLIW01000005.1, on the reverse strand, counting down.
GGTTCTCTAAATCTCTTTCTTTAATTAGTTGTTGGCATGTAATGGAGTAGTACTCCAAGTTTACGATTTCTTAGCTTTGTTGATGTAACAGTGCGACGGGTAAATCCGGCACCATATTTTGCTCATTTTGGTATATATTTTCGGTTCAAAAACAAAAAAAACTATATCTACTTGATGTGCTATTGTTGATAAGATTTGATTAGAGTAGTTTAATTGTTGATTAACTTTTTGAACATCTTCAATTTCTGCTGGACCTTTTTCTGTTCTAGCTTCTCTACATACTGTTGCAATTATCTCTTTTGAATTTGTTTGAATTTTGAAATTTAATAAAGGTGGATGAACTGAACTTAATACTTCTCCTCCTAATATATTCTATTTTTTATATAATGATGTTTGTACATTTATACTTTGAGTATTATATATTTTTGTATCTTCTATATTTTGGGTTTCATATTCTAACCAAGAAAAGGAAGGAAAATTGAATTTTCTTTTTAATAAATTTTCTTTCCATTTTTTAATTAATACTTCTTGAAATTCTTTATCCAAATTATTGTACCAATATCTTTTTTGCATATTCTTATCATCATTAAATTCTTCATCTAAATAATCATAATTTGGTTTAAATTCTTTATTTATTACTTCTATGGAATCAGGTTTCATATCTATCTTAGTTGGTGATTGAGTAAATGATTGTGTATATATTATTTCTGGTAGGATTGCTTTGTAATAAATTCTTTGACTTCCTAAAATGGGTATTGAATAAATTTATGGGTTAGTTTCTAAATTAGTATGTTGACTGAAAGTTAGTTTTAGGCTTGGAATATCTGAAGTTGAATGTCTAGCTGGTTGTACTGTAGTTTTATTAGCTCCACAATTGTTAGATCTTATTCCATCAAAATGCATTACTATACTACCATTATTTTGTTTAATTATTTTTGAAGCTTTATTTTGTTCAAGATTCCTTGATTGAATTTGAGGAATTACAGTGAATGTTTATGGAAGAGTGATCTCTTCCCATTTTAAAAGTTTTGGAATATATTCAGAAGATTTTGTTGAGTCTTCTTCAAATATTAATGTTTCGTTAGTATGTGTTTGTTCTAATTTTAACTTTGGATCTATTACTATTTTTAATAATTTATAACATACTTTATATAGAACAACAAAACTTCTACTTTTTGAATCTATTTTATTTTGATCTATTTGAATATCCATTACTAATGAATCAAGAATTAAAGCATCATCTAAACTAGCAAGGAAATTAGGTACACAATTGAATGATATTGAACCATCACATATATTAGTCTGAATTAAAGTAAGTATTGAATCTTGATATTCTATTAAGCATTTATCTCTTAAAGCTATAAATATAGGATTATCAATTTCTAATCTATGCAAAGGTTTTACTATTACTTTTATTAATCCATAATGAATATATTTAAATCCTTGACGTTTATAACTATCGATTGCTAAACTTAACATCATTCTAATTGTTTTTGAAGTTTCTCTGAAAGTTAAATCTTGTTCATGTAATTTTACTGAATATGAATTATTAAAATTTAAATTACCTATACTATAAACAGAACTTAATGTTTTTGAATTTATATCAAACTGTATTTTATGACTTTGATTAACATTATCAGCATCAACTAAATTATTATTATTACGAAAATTAATCAATTTCATTAAAATAATTAAATTCATAATTTCTAAACGTACCTGAGTTGCTTAATGCAACATACAGGATGCAGAGTGTATGGGGAACAGGGAGTGCCTAACCGGGAACACCTTAAGCTGACGATGCAGTGGCTTACCAATGGATTTACAAGGTTGCTCAACCGCCTACCTAACCTTACAGATCTTAATTCTATATGTTAATTAAGAAACCAAAGTAATTTTAAAAATTATAAGTTTAAATGATTAAAAAGATTGAAAACTTGGCTTTGATACCAAATTAATACAGGACCGATATAAACCGATATAAAACTGAGATATAAAATAAACCAATGGAATATCTTAAGCGATATGTAAAAGATAATAGTAAAAATTAAACATAGAGAGTGAATAAAAGAGATTTTTATTTTCTTCTAAAAACTTTCGATGCTTAATACATAGAATGCTTGCTTTTTATAAGCAATAGAAAGCTAAATATTACATTGAATTGAATATCAGTTTGAAATCCGGAATCTTATCCTTTGTGCTTTGTTGAATGCTTGTCATAGTCTTTGAGTAGTTGTTACTTTTTCCACATGATCTTCACATGGACCTGTCTTCTTGAATAATAGATATCTCTTTGGAATCTTCACCTTTAGCTTTTCTTGAATACCCTTGATTTGACTTGAAAGTAATCATTCTTTGAATGGTGGTAGTAATAATTCCACCACGGCTGTACTGTTGAATTCTTTCCTGATTGATAGGCCTCCATGATGTCTATAGTATATGGCCCATTTTGTTAAATGACACTTGAATTTCCTTTTCCAATTTCTTGATCTGCGATAAATTTTGTAATATTGATGGTGTATAATTATATACTAATATATAGTATTGGCCACTTTAATATAGAAAAATCGTTGATTTTTCTATACCAATTTTGTAATATTGATAAATAACTATAGTATGTGGCCCATTTTGATAAATGATCTTGGTACACCCAATTTTCCCACTGACCCTTTTTAGTGTCCAACGACGATGAATCTGATCAAGCCTTATTGGAAGAACTTGCACATCCCGGAGCTAAATGGGTTTACAATAACTGAGGGGTTCACAAGCATATTTTTCATCAATTTTTACGTTGTGATGCTAATATGTGGCTCATGTTCATCTTGTCCCTACTTATCCCTTGTTCACAAGTTTCGGAAGTGCTGATCAATCGGCTATATCTAATATCGGCAATTCAGGGGCGAAGATCAATAGATGTTGTTTGAATCATTCTTGCCAACATACAAGCTGGTATTAATTCTGATAATGCATCTTTATATTTCCCAATCTTGATTGAAGAGATCTGTAAGGCCTAGGGTGTGGATAATGAGATGGGAGACAGGCGAAAGACTAAGGTACCGATTGCTACACCTTTGTATTTGAAATACTTGCGGCTTGACAAAGAGATAGAGCGAGAGCGGGCAGTGGAGATTGGAGCTTCTCGCACTGAGTTCGAAACTCCTATATCTATTCCTAATCCAGAACAGCAGCTTTATGATTTTAGCCATTTCCAAGGTGCACTACAAGAGTTTCAACAACCTGTTGATCATCGTTTCCAACGTATGGATGAAAGCCTTCACGTGATGCATGAGCAAGTGAATGATATGCATCAAGAGTGGACTGTACATGTTTCGAATATGATCACTAGGCTGGATCTCACTGGTAATCTCTACCCACTGTCCCCTGACATAGACAGCTCGTGCCTTGTTTGGAAATTTGGCATTAGCATAGTACTCCCTTGCAAGGCTCACATTGTAAAAATCAGGTGCAAATACGAGCTTCTTATCAAATTTATGGAACTTCAGCAACTTCTTGAATGACCCTTTGTCTATAAGAAATGCACGCACAAGGTGTAACTTTTTAATGTTCATCCACTCTTCCTATCGCTTCTATGCTCCAGCATTAAAGAATAAAGATGGTTCTAAATAGCCCTTTCTCTTCTTCAGGGTTGGTGTTTGCAAAGTGTACTCTGGAGGGTCTTCAAAAATTGACAAATCTTCTGGGAAATATTCAGAACCGGAGTCTTCAAGAGGTTTCTGTGCCTTGCCTTTCCCTTTCCCCTTCCCCTTTTGTGATCCTTCACTTTTCTTAGGAGGCATGACGATATGAAACCTGAATAAGAAACCAATCAGTACATGCTTATGGCAAATGGGTGTAGAGCTCAATTTCGAATTGCAGTACATGGAGAATTAAGACACTCATGAAACCAATACTTCCAACATTACAAGTAAGTTTACTTCATATACAAAAACCGGCTCAACTCCCACATAGTCATTCAGCACAAAAATTAACTTTGCACCTTATTTGGATAATAATTGAACAAATTACGCATAGAGAACCGAGGCATGGCTGGGCTGGACAAAGTCAATCACAAAGTTTCCAGCTTTAACATCAACAAAACATAGGAACAAACATGCTTAAGACGGACAACTTAGCCAAAACTTAAAGCATCAAAATTATAGAGCAAGGCAATAGCAAAATTTTAGAACAAGAATAACCCAGTTTAGACCAAGAATGAGACATTTATGGCCAAACTACCGCAATGTCAAACTGTGTGAAATCAGCAACCATTACCCTACTAATTTCAGCAAAGAAAACTAAAGTCCTTCATCAAAATAACTCTATTCCCATCATAACTAGCAAAAGTGTAAATCATAAACATTGTAGTCTATCAACTCAACTTTAATTCCCAACTGGATTCACCTATTTTGGAGAACACATGTTCAAGTTATGTGAGATGCACCGAGACTTGTCAAAGCTGAAACCAATCTTATTAAATCATGTTATGCTTCCACCACACTCAGCGTGTGTTTAACTCTTGAACAAGCACTACAATTTTCCATTATCTCATTAACTCCTTGAAAATCAAACACAATCATACACCCTTGAACCATGTAATGTCTCTCCAAAGAGTTAAGGCTAGGAGAAGCAGACATACCTTTGCTTGGAAGCACAAGAAATTCTTCAAATAAAAGGAAAGATTGAAACAGAGTAATGTCTTCCTTGAGAACTCTCCAAACTTTAACAACTCCACTAATGCTTGACGTGAAATGTGAGTGGTGATGCAAGACATTTATAGAACCAAAAGTGTAAGGCTTCACCATTCGGTCAAAGCATCACAATAATGTTCCTAACCATACACAAAAATACATTAACATCAAAACAAAAGTGGGACCGTATTTATTCAATGATTTGAACTATCCTTTCTTCCCCTGCTCATCAACATTATTTCATTCATATGCCACACAGAACCAAAATCAACTTTTGTTCATGCCACATTTTATTCGATTCACTTATTTCGAAACTCAGTTTTTTTTTGCAGATTCGTTTTCAGCTTTTCAGAAGTAGTCAATCATGTTTCAGAGGGGTAAAATTCAAGTGCTTACAACTTACCATGACCTTACCAACATCTTTCCCTTGCATTGATTGAGGTTCAGCTCGTCTTGGTGGCACGCATGCACATGAAACATAAACAAACATAATGGCATTCTCATTAGCCTCAATGTCATACTTAGACAATAAACATAAACACCCGAAACAAAGTCATGAAGCATAACCATTCATATTAACTATCATATGATAAAGCTTTACAGAATATAAAACATCATATCAGAGTTTAGCGTCAATCATAAAACAAACATCAAAGCATCGCATCCCACACTTGTTCAAGTAAATGGTCCCCATAGCTTGAAAAGGAATAAACAACTGCATTAATAATCATTGGAGTCCATTCGTCTTTGATCGCATACCTGAATAGCTGCAAAAGTCCTAGACAACAATGATCAACAAAATAAGATACGAACGATCACAAAAACATGTAAATGAAGATGACACACACTAAAATGAAATAGAAAAACTAATAAAGAAAGACTAGGTTGCCTACTAGAAGCGATTGTTTTAACATTGACAGCCCGACCATGTAATGTCTCACTCTGAAGTCATTGGATCATCAACAGCCTCAGCTTAGAATCATATAATAAGTCCAACTTTCCTTGTGCAAAACACTTATACTGAATCTTGGCATCGTGGATTCTCTTGCTTCTCTCTTTATACATCCGTGCATTCCCATAAGAATTGAACCGAAATTCATCCAATTCATTCAGTTCCATCATCCTCTTAGACTGTGCTCCATGCAGTTTCATATTGAGCTTTTGAATTGCCCAATATGCTCGATGTTCCAGCTCCACTGGCAAATGACATTCTTTTTCAAATACAAGCCTAAAAGGTGAAACACCAATGGGTGTCTTGTAAGCTGTCCTATATGCCCAAAGAGCATCATTCAACTTTAGAGCCCAATCCTTCCTGCTTGGATTAACAACCTTCTCTAGGACTCGTTTGATCTCCATGTTAGATATTTCAGCTTGACCACTGGTCTGGGAATGGTATGCAATAGATACCTTATGCTTCACGCCATATTTGGATAGTAAGGATGCAAACACCTTGTTGCAGAAATGAGTACCTCCATCACTGATGATTGCACGAGGAGCTCCGAATCTATTGAAAATGTGTTTCTTGAGAAATGCAGCAACACTCTTTGCATCATTATATTGCAATGCAGTGGCCTCCACCTACTTTGAAACATAGTCTACTACAACCAAGATATACTCCATTCCACATGATTTAGGGAAAGGACCGATAAAATCAATGCCTCAGACATCAAACAATTCCACTTCAAGAATGTTGTTCATAGGCATTTCATTTCGTGCGGAAATGTTACCACTCCTTTTGATAAGAATCCGTACAAGCAATCTACTCCAAATCCTAATGGAAATAGGATTACCAAGCCAAATCCTAATAGGAATAGGATTTCCAAGACAAATCCTAATGGGATTAGGATTTCCAAGCTCAATCCTAATAGGATTAGGATTCATCAATCCTCATCTTGTCCAAGTTCCATAAGAGTTCCATAAAGGCAAATCCAAATGAGACTAGGATTCACAATCCTAGTGGGATTAGGATTCACTAATCCATGGACATTATTTATTGAAGACCAAGATGGCGTGCTTGGGCTTTTGCCAAATTGGATCGCGCCTTTTTCTTAAGTAGTTAGAATTAATTAATGTTTTAATAATTAAGTCCAAAACATTTTAATTGGGCTTATTATTAGTATATTTTCGTTTTTAATTACATGGCCCAAGTTATCTTGCATGATAATGGCATGTAATGGGCTTTAATTTGTTAGGAAAGTAATTCCCTAAATTTTAGGAGCTTGTCCTTGTCTTCTAGAAGGGCAAAACGTTTTTAGCTTCCTTTTTCCATAAAGGATTAGTTTGTAAGTTGGTTAGTTTAGAAGTCAAGTTGTAATTTACAACTTCTAGGGTTTTATTTCCTTTTCCAATTTGTAGAGCCGAAACTCATCTCTATATAAAGAGATCATTGTAAACGTTTTTAGATATGAATGATTGAATTTTGAAGAAACCTTTTAGCTTTGCTAAATTATTTGCAGCCTTAAACAAGTTGTGAAAAACGTGATTAATCAATTAGGGTTAGTTGATTATTCATAGGACCGGATTCTTTAAGCTAGGACCTTAAAGAGAACGTATTGTTTCTTGATTTCAAGAGCGAGCCAAACTGAGATCTTTTTAACCATTGATTTACATAGGTTAGATTGAAATCACTTTGTGGTAATGTGTTGGGTTTGATTGATTTACAATCAAATACATCCCATTCGATATCCATCTTTTCTTCTTGTGTTGTTTCCGTGTTTGATCTTACTTGTGATCGTGTTGGTTTCTGAATTTTGGTGCACAACGATCCTAAGTGTGTGGAATTCGTGTGGAGCTGGATTCTCACCCTACTCCATTCGTATCACCTTTGGCATCTATCACATTTACCTACCCAAAACCTTGAATCCAATAAAATGTGCGGCCAATAAAAACCACATTGCACTACAAGAAAAAAGGTCATTAGCGAGGAAAGAAAATGGTTGCTAGAACATAGAAAATACTCGCTAAAAGTGTAAAGTGATGAAATTTCCTCGCTAACTAGTTTTCTAGCTAGTTTAGCGTCGGAAAAAGTTATGGCGAGAAACCAAAAGGCAATCCTCACTAAAAATGTCAACATTTAGCGAGAAAATAGGTTTCTCACAAAAATTTTAGGGTTTTAGCGAGTAATTTTTCCTTATTATTACTTTTGTAATTTCATCGCTAAAAGTTGAGAAACCTCGCAGATGGTACATAGTGCTAGCGAGGAAGGAAGGTTTCCTTGCCAAAAATTTGAAAAGACAATTATGCCCTTCTTATAAAAATGTGAACAAATGCTCGCTAAATGTTCAATTTAGTAGGTAAAACTTTTGTCGCTAAAAATTAAAGTGAACATAAAGTATCCTCGCTAAACATAGATTATTCGTTGCTAAAAAGGACATTTAATGAGAAAAAAATTGTTGCTAGTGATTTGATTTTATCTTTTTGATTGTAATTGTAGTGACGACCAATTTTCCTCTAAAACATACAATAGTAGAAGAATTGCCCTTGATAAATGCCGTATTTTAGTGACCGATATTTCTCGATAATTGTTGGAAGTCGTGACGTCACCACAAAAATGTTTGCGACAAAATTAATAGCCAAAATGAAGTAATAAACAAAAAATAGCTAATGCACTTGATTCAATAATTAACACAGTTACAAAATTTACATTCTTCAATCATATAAAACTTAAATTAAGAAAACACTAATATTATTTACAAGTAAAGTGCATAGTGTAAAGGAAAAAAATCCAACTACTAGTTCATGTAATCTAAATGTTTCCTTGGTCTTGAAAGATGCCTCAAGAAATTCATGTACTCATCCTTTTTTTTGGCATTTGACTGCAATGCAAAAGAAATAGATAATAATGATTCAAGAAGTCATATTTAAAAAGATAAATAATTTTCAATATTAAATGTAATGGAAGTTGAGAGAAACTTAAAAATAGCAGGCTGAAATAAGCACCAATTTTTAGGATATGAAACAACGACCATAAGAAAGCAACAAAGGCATAAAATTATATCTCTGTAACTCTGGAACTAGAGCTTGTCATGCCTTTCTAGGATTCTCCACTAGGATCACCACCAATTGAGCTCTATTTAGTTAGCATGGGTGAAAAATTCAAACTATTATACAAGTTAATAAGAATTCAAACTCTTCCTTGGTCTTTCACAAGTATATCAACAATTAAAAGATATTTTTTTGCATAGGTATCAACAACCAAAAGACAACCAAATATTAATAAAACAAGAGGGCTGTTGTCTACAACACAATCAAACAAACAACACATTCCCTCATTAACAAAACCATAATGTCCATTTAGTTTAGCAACACATAAATAAGCTATGTAACTACAACCTTGTTTAGAATTACTTTCTAGTGTAACATCAAGTTTCAAAATACTTGTCTTTTCTTTCTCCATAACTATCCACATTCAAATAAAAATCACAATATGACATCCCAAATGATATCAACTCATATTAGCTTCAAAACAAAGCTAAAAACAACTCAACAAATAATCCATCGAATAATTAAGAAAATCATCTCAACTGATCATTCTTCAAAGTGTTTTTTTACTAGTAAACTATGCTCAAACTTAGAAAAGGTTGCATTACCTAAAAGTCCACAGACAAATCCAAATAGCAAGGGAAAACTCAAAAGAAGGAAAAGTAAAATGAAAGAAGATACCAAGATTTTCAATCTAACTCTCTTATCTCTAACACAAAATAAACACTCACACGTAATTCATTACAAACATTTTTTTGCACATATACTTAAAGCTAAACTTTTCCATTCTACTTGCCAATCCATATAAATTCATAAGGTAAAACAACAATTTAGATGAGGCTAAATTACACTTAGATTAAAAAATAGAACACTATAAAATAGGTAGCACAAAGTTTTGTTGATTCCTCATCACTAATTTTATTTTTAAAAAATGGTCATTTAATGCCTTATGTATCCACCTAAAACAGATAACTTGATGAATTCTATGAAAAACAAAAAAATAGTTTAAAAATAGTGTGCGCAATATAGCACCAATCATACTCTTTGAAGTAAGAAATTTAAACTAATATCAAGCACATATAAAATATTCTTTTGACATTAGTTATTGAAACATGCAAAAGAATATTGTAGTATCTATGATACAAGTAATGATCACCACTTCACAAAATTTTGAAAATAGAAAAGATATGAGCAAAGTTTAAAGTCAAATCCAGTATACTCACAACAATACCCATAATAATACTAACCCAACTTATCTAAAATTATTGTAACATCAAATGCCATACTCTTTGACACTACACCCACCTTTGATTTTGCAATGATTAGATTGACTAACATCGGTAAGAAATTATTAAAAAATTAGTGCCCTTGTTGGGTAGTCTAACATAAGACAATATGGCCATAGTGTTACTATCAAACTTCATAGATTCAGTCAAATAGTTAGGTTCATAGTTTACAATTATTTGCGGATTTACCAATCATCCATTCTTACATGAAATTAAACTTCTAAATGAGGCAAAGCAATTGCAACACCATTTTGTTCCTTTGTTTCACTTTACAAATGGGGATACCACATTGTTTGTAAGTACTCAACTACTGTATAGGTGATATTTTGACAAAGAATAGATGATCTATTTTAACTGTTTAAAGCTCACTTATGATCATCAAATACTATAGGAGATTATACCCAAGGAAGTACATAATGTTAGTTATGTTGAAGCATTATACCCAAGGTGTTCCAATAGTTCTTGTTGAAAACGATATTTGAGATGATAAGCAATTCCTTCATTGACAATTCTATCACATTTCGAATTACAATAACACAAGGAGAGGGTCTAAGAAAAATGATTAGAACACCTACTTATATCAAATATAGTTCTAAAACAATGCAGAATTTGAAATCAGTTTTCAATTTCTATTGAAATCTCTCCAAACTGCAGCATATACGATATGGTATTATTTATTTTATTTTTTTTGGAGAAATAGTGACAGTTTTTCAATCAAGTAATGTGCAGGCATGCAGCATGTTCATATCAGATGCAGATTCTCAAAGCATGTACACCTTCAGGCACCAAATCCAAGTAGATACAGGTATACAACATGTGCACCAACAATTCATAGTAACCCAATCATTAAGGTATATTCCTACCATCCGTGGCAAGGGATGAAATACAATCAAATCAAACAACCACACAACGGTTTGTTCATAACAGTTGAAAACAGCAATTATAATTAAAGGACGCTGCCCTAACATCAACAGGCAGAGTGGAAAGAAAATTGATATCAGAGAAAGGCAAATTGTCCTAACATCAGCAGACAATGGCCTTGCACTACCTTCTTAACACTCTTTTAAAATGTAGGAGCCCCATTTTATCATATTTCAGCCCTGTTTTGCAGATCTCCAGTAAGATTCTTGAGTTTGTGGGAGCAAATTCTGCTAGACTTCTGGCAGCTCTATTTTCTTCCTTCTTAATCTTTCTCACAACTTTGAAGTGCTTGAGAGCTTGAGTTTTGATGCAAATAAACCGTGTCCATGTCCATGGTGTCAAAGACAAATTCTATGTGCTGAAAGATTCTGCCACAGTTTGGTATTCTTGACATATCGCTTTCGATATAACTCCAAATTACGTGATTCAAGAAGCCCTGGAACGATACGAGATAGGGCTACAACGTTTATGTTTTACATTTTTCGAGATTCGGACGTTAGCATTGTCAAAAGTGCCTACCAAGATGAGTGACGTGATTCTGGCAGATTATCGTCGCGCGAATCCATGGACTACATTGAAGACCAAGTAATGGCGTATTGGGCTTCATTAATTGTTCACGCCACTTTTAATGTTTCAATTGGGTTTATTTTTTTAGTTGTAATAATTAAGTCCATTAAACATTTAATTATGGGCTTAAGTCTTTGTGTTTTTAATTATGGGCTAAGTAATTACTTGATCCAATTATCTTGCATGATAATGGCAAGTAAAGCAAATCCTTTTTGGACAAGGATTTGGTAGTTAGTTGTAGTTTCCTTTTCCAATTTGGAAAGTTGATTAGTTTAGGAAACAAGAAGCCAAAACACGTTTTGCTTCTTCATTAAAAACTGTCTAACCTAATCCTTTTACAACTTGGATTAGTTAGTTAGCTAGTTTGTTAAGAAGTCAAGTTGTACTTTGCAACTACTAGGGTTTATTTCCTTTTCCTTCTTGGCATGGCCGAAACTCATCCCCTATAAAAAGGAGATGCATGTAACGTTTTTACACAATAAGTTGGTGAATAAAATTGAGTTTTTAGCTTTGCTAAAATTCGTGAATTAACTCCTTGAGTTGTTCAAAGCCTTGAAGAGTTATTTAACTGTTCATTGTAGTTAATCCCCTTTAGCGTGACCTATAGGAGATTACACCAATTGTTCTTTATTTAAAGAGCAGGCCTAATTAACTTGTTTAACTGATTGAATTTTCATAGGTTAAATTAAGTTCATTAGCAATAAAACGTGAAGTTTTGATTTACTCAATTCCTAGCGTTTTTCCTTTGATTTCGTTCCATCCAATTTTGTGTTCTTGTTGTGGATTATCTTGGTAAGAGCAACACGGTCCTATAGCTTGTGTGGGAGATTCGAATTTGGTCCAGGAGTTGGAGCCTCGGCCATACAACATTCGCATCAATTGGTATCAAAGCACAAGTTGTTGCCCAAGAAAATTCAGGTTAATCCGTTTTCAATTCTTCTGCAAAATTTCTGTTCTTGTTGCGTCAATTCTGCCCGTTTTTTTTGTGTCAATTTTCTGCAGTTTTGCTGGCATCTTTCTTGCTGTTATTTGGTGTTCTTCTTGCTGTCCAAAGTCGATACATATTCACCCATTAATTCTGTCCAAAATCGCATGAACATTGAGTCAATACATTCTGCCCGAAATCGTCTAAATTGAGTCTATCTTCTTTTGCGATTTTTGTGTTGTTTCTTGCTGTTTCTTGTTGCGTCTTCTTGCTGTCTTTTGGTGTTAAATTCTGCACTCTTTTGTCATAATCATAGTGTAGGATTCTTGAAGTTTTCTTTGCTGTTTTCACGTCATAACATTGTTAGGGTTTCGTGTGTCAAACTAGGGTTTCATAACTAGGGTTTCTAGGTCAAGTTTTCATAACTTTCTTGATTCTTATCCGTTTCTTGATTTTCTTTTTGCGTTTGATTCTTTATCTTGTCCACCATATATTGAGTTTCGATCAAACTTTTACTCCACTCGAAAAAGATAAGTTCTTGATAACTTTCTTGAACTTCTTGATTTTTCTTGAAAACTCAAAGTGGTCAAAATTGAATTCTTGAGTTGGATTCTTGATCTTTGTCTTGAATCTTGATATTCTTGTTAAAGTGGCACATCCGAATTCATTGTCCTTGGTGAGTTAATAAAGTTTGAAGTTTTTAAGGTTGTTAAGACAAGAAGACAAAACATTCTTAAACCTAAATCCTAGGTTGTTGTCTTCAAACCTTAATTTTTGTGGTGTTTAAGGTTCTTGTCCGAACCTAGTATTTTGATTGGTCCAAGGTTTATGTTCAAACCTTAAAAGTGTAATTTTGTCCTTTGTTGTCCGAAGTTAAAAAAAAAAAAAAAAAAAAAAACACGGTAAAAAAAAAAAAAAAAAAAAAAAAAAAAAAAAAAAAAAAAAAAAAAAAACAAAACAAAAAAACAAAAAAAATAGTCGGACTTTATTTATTGTTATTATTTTCTGTTATTTAATTATTTAATTTATTTTTGAAAAGAACACATTGTTCTTAACTTGTTTCTTGAAAACCACCTTGGATTAAAAGTGCCATAACTTTTTCAATACAACTCGGAATTAGTTGATTCAAAAACCAATCTCTTTGTCTTGAAATCTAGTTTCTGAATTTCTTAGTTTCTGGTGGTAAATCAAATTATAACTTTCACGTGTTCTAAACACTCTTGACGTGATTTCTTGTTACATCTCTTGATTTGATTTGTGAAAATTTGTGTGTGGAACTTGCTGATTGAGATCTTGCTATTAAAGTAATTGAACTTTGGTGAATCTTAATAACCCCACATATTCATTAATTGAGAGTAGTAGCTAGGTTAAACAAGAGAGAACACTACCCAAAAAGAGAGGAGAGTACCTACTATCCAATAGTGAGGAACCCGTGAGGAATCTATATATTTTCTTGCGTTTTTCTTTACTAATATTGCAGGAAAAATGGTGAAAAAAAGTACAAACACTCTTAAGTTGGAGATTGATGAATTGATGGAAAAACTCCGAAAGATGATATACCCTCATGATGAAATCAAGGAGTCGACAACCACTCCACAAGAGTTTCATACGAGGTGCAATGTCCACGATAAAGTGTGTGCTATAGTGATTGATAGCGGGAAAAGCTCTAACTTTGCAAGTGAGCTAATGGTAGAAAGGTTGAATATGCAAACCAATCCACATCCAAATCCTTACTTGCTGCAATGGAGTGATAATTGTGATAAAGTATGGGTGTCAATGCAAGTCAAGGTTGCATTCTCAATTGGAAAGTACAAAGATGAGGTACTATGTGATATATTTCCTATGCAAACAGCCCATATTTTATTGGGAAAACCGTGGCAGCTTGATTGCAAGGGTGCTTATAATGATCTCAAAAATTGTTATTCACTCATGAAGGATGGTAAAAAGTTTAATCTCCGAGCTTCAACACCTTGTGAAATTTCTGAAGATCTCGCAAGAATTGCACAATCTTGTGCTAAATTGAGGGATGAAAAAGAGAAAGAAAAGAGTGAGTTAGAAAAGCAAAAGATAGGAAAAGCTGAAAAAGAAAATCAAAAGAGTGATTTAGTTAGTATAGGCCATGAGCAAAATAAGTGTAATGGAAAGTGTGAGAATGAGAGTTCATTGAAAGACAAACAACAATATCTTGTACTTATGAATTCTAGTGATCACAATTTACATTGTTTGCTGCCTAGTTCTTTTGTTTTGCAGGATTATGGAGTTCCTAGACATCTAATGGAGTTGCAAACAACTCATTATCAATTGGACGGAGTCCAATCTGCCTTAGCTTGTTTTCCACAAGGTAAGCAAGGTAAGTTAGGTAAGTTTTCACTTGATTTTGATCTTAAAAATGTTAAGAACTTTGTTATTATCAATTCGGTTGAGTTTCAAAGTTTTCAAACTGTTTTTAATCAATTTCAAAAGCTTCCCTATACTTTAACACAAATGGTTTGGAATTTTGTTAAGTGTGTTTTAGAGTCTAACATATTGTGTTTTAATAAGCAAATTAATTTACATAATTCTTCAATGGTTACTTCAAGGTACTTTGAATTGAATGAATCTATGTATAGTTTGTTAGTGTGTTATGTTGCTTATTTATTACATGAGTTAAATTCTGAATTTTATGTTAATAAATTCAACCATAATCAAATTCTTGTGTATAAAAGTGTTAATTATATTGGATATACTTGTTGGAATGACTTTTCCTTTGAATATTGGGATCGAGAGTTTGCACAATTTGTTGTCAATCCGCTCCATAGCCAATTTCATAAAGTTCCAAGAGGTAATCATGTAGTTCAACACTTGTATGGTAAGTTATCTCCGTTCCAAATTTCTTTTGAATTCCAAGAGGTAAAATTTTCTGTTTACAACTATTCAATAGATTGTTTACATTCTAATCTTTGGAATTACACTCTCATATTTGATAACTTTCGCATGTTTTTAAAGGTATTCATACGTTATTGTGATTTGCACTTTGTCAAGGATGCATATATGTTTTCTTGTTATGAATATTCTTGTACTTATGATTCTATTCATATATTTTTACGTCCTTTGCTTACATTATATGTTCATAACGTAAATAATGTGTTAATGAATGTTGATAGTGAATTCGTTTTGATTAGTTCTCCAATTCAAAACATTCGATTTTCTGATTTACATAAACTACATGATAGTTATTTGCATCATTGTTTTGAATTCATTAACTTCAACATTATGACTCATGCAAAATTGGTTAAGACTAATCATGTTATATGTATTTCGATTTTGCATACATATTCTGCCCGTTCTATTCTTTTGGTGAAAGGAAATTATTCTAAGTATTGTTTTAGATTATTGTGCTTTCTTTTACCTTATACATTTGTCTTGTTTTGGCAGGATATAATTTCTTGTTGCTCGAGATGTGCATCTTCCCAATTTTATTTGGCTCGAGTTTGCATTGAGTTCATCATATTGGTGTTTGATCCAGGAACTCAAATTCAAGATTCGGGGACGAATCCTTTCCGAGGAGGGAGGGAATGATGCAAATGAACCGTGTCCATGTCCATGGTGTCAAAGACAAATTCTATGTGCTGAAAGATTCTGCCACAGTTTGGTATTCTTGACATATCGCTTTCGATATAACTCCAAATTACGTGATTCAAGAAGCCCTGGAACGATAAGAGATAGGGCTACAACGTTTATGTTTTACATTTTTCGAGATTCGGACGTTAGCATTGTCAAAAGTGCCTACCAAGATGAGTGACGTGATTCTGGCAGATTATCGTCGCGCGAATCCATGGACTACATTGAAGACCAAGTAATGGCGTATTGGGCTTCATTAATTGTTCACGCCACTTTTAATGTTTCAATTGGGTTTATTTTTTTAGTTGTAATAATTAAGTCCATTAAACATTTAATTATGGGCTTAAGTCTTTGTGTTTTTAATTATGGGCTAAGTAATTACTTGATCCAATTATCTTGCATGATAATGGCAAGTAAAGCAAATCCTTTTTGGATAAGGATTTGGTAGTTAGTTGTAGTTTCCTTTTCCAATTTGGAAAGTTGATTAGTTTAGGAAACAAGAAGCCAAAACACGTTTTGCTTCTTCATTAAAAACTGTCTAACCTAATCCTTTTACAACTTGGATTAGTTAGTTAGCTAGTTTGTTAAGAAGTCAAGTTGTACTTTGCAACTACTAGGGTTTATTTCCTTTTCCTTCTTGGCATGGCCGAAACTCATCCCCTATAAAAAGGAGATGCATGTAACGTTTTTACACAATAAGTTGGTGAATAAAATTGAGTTTTTAGCTTTGCTAAAATTCGTGAATTAACTCCTTGAGTTGTTCAAAGCCTTGAAGAGTTATTTAACTGTTCATTGTAGTTAATCCCCTTTAGCGTGACCTATAGGAGATTACACCAATTGTTCTTTATTTAAAGAGCAGGCCTAATTAACTTGTTTAACTGATTGAATTTTCATAGGTTAAATTAAGTTCATTAGCAATAAAACGTGAAGTTTTGATTTACTCAATTCCTAGCGTTTTTCCTTTGATTTCGTTCCATCCAATTTTGTGTTCTTGTTGTGGATTATCTTGGTAAGAGCAACACGGTCCTATAGCTTGTGTGGGAGATTCGAATTTGGTCCAGGAGTTGGAGCCTCGGCCATACAACATTCGCATCAATTGGTATCAAAGCACAAGTTGTTGCCCAAGAAAATTCAGGTTAATCCGTTTTCAATTCTTCCGCAAAATTTCTGTTCTTGTTGCGTCAATTCTGCCCGTTTTTTTTGTGTCAATTTTCTGCAGTTTTGCTGGCATCTTTCTTGCTGTTATTTGGTGTTCTTCTTGCTGTCCAAAGTCGATACATATTCACCCATTAATTCTGTCCAAAATCGCATGAACATTGAGTCAATACATTCTGCCCGAAATCGTCTAAATTGAGTCTATCTTCTTTTGCGATTTTTGTGTTGTTTCTTGCTGTTTCTTGTTGCGTCTTCTTGCTGTCTTTTGGTGTTAAATTCTGCACTCTTTTGTCATAATCATAGTGTAGGATTCTTGAAGTTTTCTTTGCTGTTTTCACGTCATAACATTGTTAGGGTTTCGTGTGTCAAACTAGGGTTTCATAACTAGGGTTTCTAGGTCAAGTTTTCATAACTTTCTTGATTCTTATCCGTTTCTTGATTTTCTTTTTGCGTTTGATTCTTTATCTTGTCCACCATATATTGAGTTTCGATCAAACTTTTACTCCACTCGAAAAAGATAAGTTCTTGATAACTTTCTTGAACTTCTTGATTTTTCTTGAAAACTCAAAGTGGTCAAAATTGAATTCTTGAGTTGGATTCTTGATCTTTGTCTTGAATCTTGATATTCTTGTTAAAGTGGCACATCCGAATTCATTGTCCTTGGTGAGTTAATAAAGTTTGAAGTTTTTAAGGTTGTTAAGACAAGAAGACAAAACATTCTTAAACCTAAATCCTAGGTTGTTGTCTTCAAACCTTAATTTTTGTGGTGTTTAAGGTTCTTGTCCGAACCTAGTATTTTGATTGGTCCAAGGTTTATGTTCAAACCTTAAAAGTGTAATTTTGTCCTTTGTTGTCCGAAGTTAAAAAAAAAAAAAAAAAACAAAACAAAAAAACAAAAAAAATAGTCGGACTTTATTTATTGTTATTATTTTCTGTTATTTAATTATTTAATTTATTTTTGAAAAGAACACATTGTTCTTAACTTGTTTCTTGAAAACCACCTTGGATTAAAAGTGCCATAACTTTTTCAATACAACTCGGAATTAGTTGATTCAAAAACCAATCTCTTTGTCTTGAAATCTAGTTTCTGAATTTCTTAGTTTCTGGTGGTAAATCAAATTATAACTTTCACGTGTTCTAAACACTCTTGACGTGATTTCTTGTTACATCTCTTGATTTGATTTGTGAAAATTTGTGTGTGGAACTTGCTGATTGAGATCTTGCTATTAAAGTAATTGAACTTTGGTGAATCTTAATAACCCCACATATTCATTAATTGAGAGTAGTAGCTAGGTTAAACAAGAGAGAACACTACCCAAAAAGAGAGGAGAGTACCTACTATCCAATAGTGAGGAACCCGTGAGGAATCTATATATTTTCTTGCGTTTTTCTTTACTAATATTGCAGGAAAAATGGTGAAAAAAAGTACAAACACTCTTAAGTTGGAGATTGATGAATTGATGGAAAAACTCCGAAAGATGATATACCCTCATGATGAAATCAAGGAGTCGACAACCACTCCACAAGAGTTTCATACGAGGTGCAATGTCCACGATAAAGTGTGTGCTATAGTGATTGATAGCGGGAAAAGCTCTAACTTTGCAAGTGAGCTAATGGTAGAAAGGTTGAATATGCAAACCAATCCACATCCAAATCCTTACTTGCTGCAATGGAGTGATAATTGTGATAAAGTATGGGTGTCAATGCAAGTCAAGGTTGCATTCTCAATTGGAAAGTACAAAGATGAGGTACTATGTGATATATTTCCTATGCAAACAGCCCATATTTTATTGGGAAAACAGTGGCAGCTTGATTGCAAGGGTGCTTATAATGATCTCAAAAATTGTTATTCACTCATGAAGGATGGTAAAAAGTTTAATCTCCGAGCTTCAACACCTTGTGAAATTTCTGAAGATCTCGCAAGAATTGCACAATCTTGTGCTAAATTGAGGGATGAAAAAGAGAAAGAAAAGAGTGAGTTAGAAAAGCAAAAGATAGGAAAAGCTGAAAAAGAAAATCAAAAGAGTGATTTAGTTAGTATAGGCCATGAGCAAAATAAGTGTAATGGAAAGTGTGAGAATGAGAGTTCATTGAAAGACAAACAACAATATCTTGTACTTATGAATTCTAGTGATCCCAATTTACATTGTTTGCTGCCTAGTTCTTTTGTTTTGCAGGATTATGGAGTTCCTAGACATCTAATGGAGTTGCAAACAACTCATTATCAATTGGACGGAGTCCAATCTGCCTTAGCTTGTTTTCCACAAGGTAAGCAAGGTAAGTTAGGTAAGTTTTCACTTGATTTTGATCTTAAAAATGTTAAGAACTTTGTTATTATCAATTCGGTTGAGTTTCAAAGTTTTCAAACTGTTTTTAATCAATTTCAAAAGCTTCCCTATACTTTAACACAAATGGTTTGGAATTTTGTTAAGTGTGTTTTAGAGTCTAACATATTGTGTTTTAATAAGCAAATTAATTTACATAATTCTTCAATGGTTACTTCAAGGTACTTTGAATTGAATGAATCTATGTATAGTTTGTTAGTGTGTTATGTTGCTTATTTATTACATGAGTTAAATTCTGAATTTTATGTTAATAAATTCAACCATAATCAAATTCTTGTGTATAAAAGTGTTAATTATATTGGATATACTTGTTGGAATGACTTTTCCTTTGAATATTGGGATCGAGAGTTTGCACAATTTGTTGTCAATCCGCTCCATAGCCAATTTCATAAAGTTCCAAGAGGTAATCATGTAGTTCAACACTTGTATGGTAAGTTATCTCCGTTCCAAATTTCTTTTGAATTCCAAGAGGTAAAATTTTCTGTTTACAACTATTCAATAGATTGTTTACATTCTAATCTTTGGAATTACACTCTCATATTTGATAACTTTCGCATGTTTTTAAAGGTATTCATACGTTATTGTGATTTTCACTTTGTCAAGGATGCATATATGTTTTCTTGTTATGAATATTCTTGTACTTATGATTCTATTCATATATTTTTACGTCCTTTGCTTACATTATATGTTCATAACGTAAATAATGTGTTAATGAATGTTGATAGTGAATTCGTTTTGATTAGTTCTCCAATTCAAAACATTCGATTTTCTGATTTACATAAACTACATGATAGTTATTTGCATCATTGTTTTGAATTCATTAACTTCAACATTATGACTCATGCAAAATTGGTTAAGACTAATCATGTTATATGTATTTCGATTTTGCATACATATTCTGCCCGTTCTATTCTTTTGGTGAAAGGAAATTATTCTAAGTATTGTTTTAGATTATTGTGCTTTCTTTTACCTTATACATTTGTCTTGTTTTGGCAGGATATAATTTCTTGTTGCTCGAGATGTGCATCTTCCCAATTTTATTTGGCTCGAGTTTGCATTGAGTTCATCATATTGGTGTTTGATCCAGGAACTCAAATTCAAGATTCGAGGACGAATCCTTTCCGAGGAGGGAGGGAATGATGCAAATGAACCGTGTCCATGTCCATGGTGTAAAAGACAAATTCTATGTGCTGAAAGATTCTGCCACAGTTTGGTATTCTTGACATATCGCTTTCGATATAACTCCAAATTACGTGATTCAAGAAGCCCTGGAACGATAAGAGATAGGGCTACAACGTTTATGTTTTACATTTTTCGAGATTCGGACGTTAGCATTGTCAAAAGTGCCTACCAAGATGAGTGAAGTGATTCTGGCAGATTATCGTCGCGCGAATCCATGGACTACATTGAAGACCAAGTAATGGCGTATTGGGCTTCATTAATTGTTCACGCCACTTTTAATGTTTCAATTGGGTTTATTTTTTTAGTTGTAATAATTAAGTCCATTAAACATTTAATTATGGGCTTAAGTCTTTGTGTTTTTAATTATGGGCTAAGTAATTACTTGATCCAATTATCTTGCATGATAATGGCAAGTAAAGCAAATCCTTTTTGGACAAGGATTTGGTAGTTAGTTGTAGTTTCCTTTTCCAATTTGGAAAGTTGATTAGTTTAGGAAACAAGAAGCCGAAACACGTTTTGCTTCTTCATTAAAAACTGTCTAACCTAATCCTTTTACAACTTGGATTAGTTTGTTAGCTAGTTTGTTAAGAAGTCAAGTTGTACTTTGCAACTACTAGGGTTTATTTCCTTTTCCTTCTTGGCATGGCCGAAACTCATCCCATATAAAAAGGAGATGCATGTAACGTTTTTACACAATAAGTTGGTGAATAAAATTGAGTTTTTAGCTTTGCTAAAATTCGTGAATTAACTCCTTGAGTTGTTCAAAGCCTTGAAGAGTTATTTAACTGTTCATTGTAGTTAATCCCCTTTAGCGTGACCTATAGGAGATTACACCAATTGTTCTTTATTTAAAGAGCAGGCCTAATTAACTTGTTTAACTGATTGAATTTTCATAGGTTAAATTAAGTTCATTAGTAATAAAACGTGAAGTTTTGATTTACTCAATTCCTAGCGTTTTTCCTTTGATTTCGTTCCATCCAATTTTGTGTTCTTGTTGTGGATTATCTTGGTAAGAGCAACACGGTCCTATAGCTTGTGTGGGAGATTCGAATTTGGTCCAGGAGTTGGAGCCTCGGCCATACAACATTCGCATCAAGTTTGTTCCTTCAATTGGTCACATCTCCGATCTTTATATATGATATGGTATTACTAGCATAAGAAATAGAACTTGCAGGATTACTCCTACGCTCAGCTTCACTCAGCCCACGAGAAGTACAAGCGGCCGCCGCAAAAGCTGCAGCTATTGAAAAGTTTGATTCTTTTTCATCATCATCATCATCCAAATCACCATCAGCATCATCATCAACAGGGGATTGTTTGATTGAAGAAATTCTTAAGGGAAAAGGAAATCGAGAGGAGATCTAAGAAATTCTTGGTGGCAGATCTAGAAATGGTGTGAGATGTAAAGATTAGTAAAGGGGAGTGAGTGTTTTTGGTAGAATTTGGGGGCTTAGAGAGAATGAAGAAGAGGAGGCTGTGATTTGGAATTGGATTCAGATGAAATTTGGTGAAGTGTGAGAGACCGAGTATGGTGAAAAAAATGAGGGAAGGCTTCCCACTATATTTTTCCCCTCCCTTTTTTCAGCCAAATGTTTTAATATTCAATATCCCCCTCGAATAAGAAGACTAAACGATGTCGTTAGCCATTTTACATCAAAATTTTGTATTTTCCTAATTTTTTCCAATTTGATGTATTAGATATTTATGTGTAAATTAATTAATTTATGCCTTTAAATAAATTTTTAGAAATAATTAAATGTTCATGAGCTTTTTTTTAAACAAGAGTTCCAAACTTATTCTAACATTATATTCAAAAATAAATGTGATTTAATAAAAAATTGTATTATGAAATATGTTATTTAAATGGAATGATTATTTTGAATTAGTAGTGAAAATAAATATTGGTATTGAAATCACTTATTCATTTGGAGTTCTGGACCCAATTGACAAATTTTTAAATCTTACAAAGCCAATAGGATAATGAATGTTTCCACCTTTAAAATATTTCCATGTAAAATAGGTTCGTATTGAAATCACGCATTAGAAGAGAATTCTATGTAAAATATGTTTGTATTAAAACAACACATTAAAATGGAGTTTATTGAAATAATTATAAATTTTAGGAACCATAATAGAAAAATTAACCAACCTATATATACTGGGTTGGCCAATAAAGGATCTATCATGCACTCATTTACTAGAATTACGCATGTACGTAGTTAGAGTGGAATTGTATCTTTAATTGTTGTTATAGGTGATGACGTGATTAGAGTTCCGATTAATGCAAGCTCTATTCATTCAGTAAATGTATCAAGTATCAATATTTGAAATAAAAAGTTATACATAAAAAAATAAACATGCATGCAAGTATGTCGCATTTATGAATCCGTTTTACAGAAGAACACCTCTTATTTCTACTATTATTTCTCTCTCCCCTTCACTCTAATCCTCTTACTTTCTTCCCAAAATATTTATTTCAGCATGGAGTTTTACCAATACAAAATCAAGTTCTGACAGGATCTCTTAGGTCATTTCCAACCTCCAATTTCGGTGTTTATTTTTCAAAAGACAATATTACTTAATATATAGTTATTTTTTTAAAAGAAAAATATTTAATTTTTGAATATGTCCCATAATGTGTTATTCAGTACTTTTTATAATCTACAACTTCATAAGGTTGGAGCTAGAATTTCATAGGGATTGAATTTTGATCTTAGGGTATCATTGAATACAACAACAACAACTAAACATTTATTCCACTATTTGAGGCTTAGGTTTTCATAGAATAAATAACAAAATTTAAGAGCATGTAAAGATTAAATTGAAAGTAAAGCTATTTTGAAATTTAATTGAAGAATCCAATTACAGATAATTTGAGAAGGGTCAAGTTAGAATAACTAATTATCCATAATCTCGAGTCTCATATTTTATTTTATTTTTGCAATTTTTCGATTTGATTTAAGAAATTTTATAATTTAGGGTCAAATTGAAATAACAAAGACCATAATCTAAGGGTTAAATTGAAATAACAAAACTCATGATTAAAGTAATTTTATAATATTGAATGTCATAAATTTGCTATTGCTTTAAGCAATTTTCAAATATAAGGGCAAAATTTGAATAACAAAGTCCATAATTTGATTAATTGTCCTTTGATTTAACTAAATTTAAAATTTAACTTTCAAATTAGAATAATAAAACCCAGTTGATTTTAAATAGGAAAAAGGGAAGGTTCACCAAATCATTGATTTTTAAAATTTAAGGATCAAATTGGAATAACAAAGCATATACTTTAAATAATTGCAATTTGATGTAACTAATTTTAAAATTTAAGAGAAAATTTGTTTAAAAAGCACAAAATTTAATTAATTTAAAACTTTAAAGGTTAAACTGGAATAACAAAGCCTTCATTTTAAATAATTTCCATTTGATTTAGCTAATTTTTAAATTTAAGAGTCAAATAAGAATAATAAAGCCCATAATTTATTTAATTTAAAATATTTTAATAAAATCAATAATTTAATTTTTTTTGAAGAGCAGGAGAATCAAACACAAAACCTCAAGCATCAAAAGCATAAATACCACTTTATCATCCAATAGTAAATAACAAAAAATCTAAACACAAAACCTCAAGCGTCAAAAACTTAAACTTGACCACTTTATCATCTTATAGTAAATAAAAATAAAAGAAAAATTTTAACAGTCAAATAAAAAAAATAACAAACTCCACCAGGTTTGGAAGAGAATTGTGTAATAACAAACTCCACCAGGTTTTGAAGAGCAAGAGAATTGAACACATAACCTTGGGGATATAAGAAGCTAAACTTCACCAATTCTATCACTGTAAACATGATAGCAAATATGATAAATTTTAATTTTAAAAGTGAAATAATTAGTTTAATCAATTTGATTGGCATGTATGCAATAAAGATTTATAGTATTTAGGAAAACAATTTGAATAGTATTATATAATAGATTTTAAAAGAATAAATTACAAAATAAAAGAAACGAGGATAAAAAAGAAAAGAAAACAATAAATAAAAAGGAATATTTTATTGCACTATTTGCTACTTTAGCGACAATATTTAGTTTCATTGCATTTCTTTCATTACTATTTTATGATTTAAAGATTTTGCAAGAAACTTATGTTCTCGCTAAAAGAAAGTTTTATTTAAGCGAGGAATGTAGAGTTTTGTTTTATTCTATTTAGTGAGGATTATATTTTTTCCTCGCTAATGAAAGGAAAAAATTGTCACTAATATACAGTTAAAATGGCGGGAGTTTTCCCGCCAAACCAATTCCGACAAAACCTGGTGCGGAAAAAAAATTTCCTCGCCAATTATGCAACACTTTTGGATAAACAGTAAATTTTTTTTCATTTCTTACTAATTGATATTTTTTGTGAGAAAAGAAAAATTTTCTCACTAACATTTCATGGCTAATGAACATTTTTGTTATAGTGTTGTAACATTTTGAATCCAGTTCTTGCAGAACCAAAGTGTCCTCCACAAGGGCCTTCATGACAAGCTTGCAAAATAGCGTCCTTCTCCTATTCTTTGACACATTAATTTATGATTTGATCATTACACACCTTATACAATGCATTGTCTTCCCAGAAGTAGTGTTTTGCATCACTCCTTAACTTCTTCTTATGCTCATGCGAATAATAAGAAGGTACTTGCCCCGCCACCACGATATTTTCCATCTCTGCATACCAAGGCAAGTCTTCTGTTTCCATTTTGAACACTTGCTCATCAGGGAAATTCTCTTTAATCAAGATTCGAGACTCATCTTGAGCTTCTGATTCCAACCTTGAAAGATGGTTGGCTACTAAATTTTCAGAACCTTTTCTATCCTTAATCTCAACATCGAATTTCTGAAGCAAAAGATGAGTCTTGGCTTTGCTTCTTTCTTGGCTAAAAGATACGTCAATGCTGCATGGTCTGTATGCATAATGACTTTTGATCCTAATAGATAGGCACGGAACTTGTCAAATGCAAATACAACAGCCAACATTTCCTTCTAAGTGGTTGTGTAGTCAATTGAGCCTCATTTAGCAATTTACTTGCATAATAAATCGTGTGAAACACCTTGTCTCTTCTTTGCCCCATAACTGCACCAAGTGCATAATCACTGGCATCACACATTATTTAAAACTGTTCACCACAATGGGGAGTGACTATAACTGGTGCTTGTACAAACTTTGATTTCAGTAGCTCGAAGGCCTCCACACATTCTGTCCCAAAATCAAACCTCACGTCCTTTTCCAAGAGACTACACAAGGGTCTAGCGTTTTTAGAGAAGACCTTGATAAATCTTCTGTAGAACCCCGCATGTCCAAGGAAACTTCTGATGCCCTTCATATTTGTAGGTGGAGGAAGCTTTGCAATAACATCTATTTTGGCTCTATCAACTTCAATTCCCTTGCTAGAGATCTTGTGTCCAAGCACGATACCATTTTGTACCATGAATTGGCACTTCTCCCAGTTAATCACTAAATTTGTCTCCTCAAACCTTTGTAGCACCTTGGCCAAGTTCTCCAGGCAACCATCAAATGTCATTCCGAAGATTGAAAACTCGTCCATGAAGATTTCTATGATTGACTCAACCATGTCATGGAAGATGGCCATCATACATCTTTGCAAAGTTGCAGGAGCATTGCATAGACTGAAAGGCATGCGTTTGTAAACAAAGGTTCCAAAAGGACATGTGAATGTAGTCTTTTCTTGATCTTTAGGGTCAATTGCAATTTGATTATACCCTGAATAACCATCCAGAAAACAGTAAAATAGGTAGCCTGCAATTCGATCTAGAAGCTGCTTCAAGAAGGGAAGTGGAAATTGATCCTTCCTAGTTGCTTTGTTGAGCTTTCTGTAATCCATACACACTCTCCATGCACTGATTATTCTTGCTGCCAAAAGCTCGTTTGCATCATTTTTCACAACTGTAACCCCTCCTTTCTTTGGCACACATTGCACAAGACTTACCCATTCACTGTCTGAAATGGGAAATATCATACCAAAATCCAACAATTTGATTACTTCCTTCTTGACTACCTCCATCATTTGAGGATTCAATCTTCTATTCCTATCTCTTATAGGGATGGAATTTTTCCTCAAGAAAAATCTTGTGCATACAAATGCTTGGACTAATTCCTTTTATGTCGGTAATGGTCCAACCAATTGCTTGTTTGTATAGCCTCAAAACTCCCAACAGGTTTTCCTCTTGCCATCCTTCAAGCTTTGACAAAATCACTACGGGAAGTGTCTCACTGTCTCCTAGTAAAGCGTATTTCAAAAATAGAGGTAAAGGCTTCAATTCAAGCTTTGGTGGCACCATGATGGAAAGCAAAAGCTTCTCATTCCTGCACAAGCTCTCTTTGCTCCTCACCTCAGTGGGTGTACACATTTCATTAGATGAAAAATCATAATCACCATCATTTTTCAATTCTTTAACACATGCAATTTTCTTCATATCTTTCTTTGCATATTCACTTCTACTTCAACCACTACATCATGCAATTCCAAAATAGATTCATATAATACACAGCATCCAACAATATTTTCTAGTTCAGACAAAATTTTTCTATCTTCCTCATCTAACTCAGACTTATCAAATTCTTTTTCAAAAACATTCAACTCATCCACACACACAAAATCGCGTTTCAAATTTTCCTCGATCATATTAGCAGCATATTCAATAGTTCTAATAGCAAAACATGATTCAATATGCATGGGGTGTCTCATAGTATAATCTACATCAAATACAACTTCTTCATTATTGATTCTGAATGTTACCGTCTTGCTGCGTACTCCAATCAAAGCATCTCCAGTGCCAAGAAATGGTCTTCCAAGGATGAGAGGCACTTCAGGATCCTCTTCTATATCCAACACAATAAAGTCAACTGGCAAAGTGAATTTATCTATCATTACAAGAACATCTTCTACCAATTCTGTAGGCTTCACAAGTGACCTATCTGCCAACTGTAAGGTAACAGCTACTAGACGAATTCTTCCCTTGAGTCCCACATTGGTGGCAATAGAATGAGGCATGAGGTTGATACCAGCGCCTAAATAACATAGAGCTTCTTCAAAATACCTTGTACCAATTCTGCAAGGTATAGTACAACTACTTGGATCCTTCAACTTTGGTGGCAAATTGTGCCCAACCCACGCCCCACTGTACTCTGTGAGTGTCAAAGGCACTTCACACCTCAAAATTTATTCTTTCTTTGATATCGAATCTTTGAGGAACTTTGCATATTTAGGAACTACACCTACCAAGTCCAACAATGGTAAACTCATATTAACTTGTTTAACTACGTTCAAGAATCTATCAAACTGTGGTCCTCTCTTTGGCTTTGGTCTCACTCTTTCAGTGAATGAAGGCTTTGGAGTATATTTTGGAAAATTGTAAGGTCTTGGAGGTCCTCTAATCTATTTCATAACTTCTTTTGCTCCATTATCTTGCACCTCCTCCTTCTCTGGTGCCATGTCCTCATTGGCACAATCTTGTTCAGGTTCAATAGTTACTTCCTCCTCATTTTCACAAACTTCTTCTCCAGGCTTGGTGATTTTATGCACTTCCTTTCCACTTCTCAATGTGATAGCATTACAGACTTCCTTCCCTTTTGGATTTGGAATTGTGTCACTTGGAAGTGAACCACTAGGCTTGTGATGCACAGCATTGGCCAATTGAACCAATTGTATCTAAATATTCCTTAAAGTAGCCTCATGATGCCTCACAGTAGTTTCCAACCCACCAAACCTTTGTTCATTGTTGTCCATCCTTTCCATAAGTTTATGGAACATGTCTTCCACTGATGGCTTCCTTTTCTCTAAGGAATTCGGTTGATGGTCAAAGACTGGAGGTGGTTGTATAGATCTTTTTTGCTCATTTCCCTGATAGTATTAGCCTCATTGATTTTGATTTTGGTTTTCCCAATTGCCTTGGCCTCCACCATACTGTCTGTTGCCTCCATTGAGTATTATTGCTTGTTATAGTCAGTAACAAACTGCAAAGACTCAGTTGTGATGGCACATTCGTCTGTATGATGTTCGCCCTTACACAGTAGCCTTAGATTCTGTAGCCTTCAGAGTTTTGATAAGTAGGTTTTATACCTACTTGTATAGACTATTTCACTTAGCTTTTGGCTTGAATTGCATGCATTTTTGTGGTGAAATGTGCTATTTTGTGCATTTATGTGGTTCGCAACTTGATGTGCTAAAATGGTGAAAAAGACCACAAATGTTGTTAAAATGAGGCAAAATATTTGTTTGATGCTAAATGGTAAGAGGAGAGTTAAAAAGAGCTAGAATGGTGAATGAGAGTTTTGAAGAAAATCCTAAAATGTGCTTAAATTCTTGGACTTTGACTTGTGTTAGTGCAAATGTGTGGTGTTTTAGGTGTTCTTATGCGTACATGTGTTGTGTTAATTGGTAATGTTGAAATGGTGCAAAGATAGTAAAAATGGTGGAAAATGGAGTTAAAAGTGTTAAGGAAAAGTGGAGGAACCGAAAATGCATAATTGGCCAAATTAGGGTTTTGGGCAGTTTTGTGTGCAACTTCATTTGAGTGTATCTCTTTCAATACTAATCCAAATGGTGAGTCCTTTAGTGTTCTGGAAAGCTCTTTGTAAACATCACAATTCTTATGTTTCAACTATTAAATAAATCTGTGTGCAAGACTATGAAATAGGAGTTTCTTTGCGAAATGCCAAATTAGGGTTTTATGAGTATTGCAGCCACAGTTTGGTTAATTGTTAATAACATGAGTTCCAGGCATTTAATGGTGTTGATTCTTGAACTGTTGAAGAGATGAGAGGTAGTTCTACAACTTTCGTGTTTTAAGTTCACTTGAATTCTCAATGCAACCTATTCAAATATTGAATTGAAGTTTCAGCACACACATGCATAAGCACTTGGGCACCATTGTTGCACACATACATGGCCATTGCTGCACAACGCACACACTCTCATCGCACACACGCGCACGGCGAAGTACACTACGCCGCATGACACCGCACGCACACATGCGACGAAGTGCACTTCGTCGCATGATCCCTCGCACACACGCATGCGACGAAGTGCAATTCGTCGCATGCTCACTTGCACACACTCGCACCGCTTCACATGTCTCACTGTTTTGGACATAACGCTCTCGTTTGAACTCCGATTTCAATGATTTAAGAGGCTATGGAAAGCTGAGAAACAGAGCTACAACGTTGTTGTTTTAAGTTTCCTAAAATTCTCATAGTATCAAGATCGAATTTTGGCTGAAAGATTGCTGGAATTTTTGAGTACTTGAGCATCCGAAATGAGATGATGTTGGTGTTTGAACTCAATTTTGCATGTCCACTTTGCACATAATCTTGTCCACAACACTTCACACTGACAATGATCTATTTTACGATGGAACACCATTCATTTGCAATTTTAGTTTGTTGATACAAATTACATAACATTTGTTTACAACACTTCTTCTCACTTCATGTTTTCGTTTTCATTCTTCATTTGCAACATTTGATGAGGATTTTGCGAGCAATGGATCAGCAAATTGACGAAGATTCGTGAGCTGTTGGCGAGGATTCGTCAAGACTTCGTGAGCAATCGGTGAGGCTTTGTCAAGACTTCGTCGATTCGGCGAGGCTTCGTGGATTTTGGCGAGGCTTCGTCAAGTCTTCGCCAAGTTGTTAAGGAGATGGCTGGAAAAATGGCTTAGTGTTGCTGAAAAGGTGCAAAGGCGGAGAAGGCGTGCTCCTGGATGGCATGAAGGCATGATGCCTAAGCGGGTGCAGAAGCCGGGAAACAGAAGCCGTGTTTTGCTACACTTATGAAGGCGTGATGTGTGCAGGGTTTTTAACGAAGCTGAGCAAAACCTGAAGGCGTTATTCTTGCTGAACTGAAGGCGCGCAGAGGCTGTTGAAGGCGCTGAACGCTTGGCTCAAAGGCGTGGAGGCAGAAGTGGAAATCTTACACTTTGAGCTTATGTCATTTATATTACTTAGGCATTTTTAGTAGTGGTAATCATGTAACATTTTAGTCATTATACGTTTGCGTACCATTTACGTTTCTTTTGTAACCTCTATATATAGAGGTATAGTCAACATTTTAAGGGGATTATTATTCACTACTCACATTTTTCCAGATTGTAACCGACTTTTGATTTTGAAGAGCGGGAAGTGTTCTTGAGATCCACTTTCTCTCTCTACTTTCTCTCACTAAACATTTGTTCTCCAATCTCAACTCCGATTGTGAATTTTGACTGGATTCTTCTTTCTAATTCTCAATTGACAAAGGAATCGACGACTCTTTCGATTTAATCGGTAAATTCTTCCAATTAAGTGAGAATGAGCTTATCAATGTTGGAATTTGTTGGTTTTGAAATGAGAAAGATGTTTTCTGGCTAAATCTACGATATCTCAGGATTCTTAATGGATGAATACGTGCTTTAGTAGATTGTATGCTATGCAATTGATCTAATTGTTGAGTATTGAAATCACATTTAAATTGAGCATAAATATATGTTGAATTTCATAATTCTTAGCTGTTTTTGAATGGATCAAGCTTCAATTGGGGTCGACATGCTAAATTGAGGAGTGATTCATCAAAGCTAGTGAAGTTGTATGAATTGAGAACTAAATTGTGATTGTTTAAGTCTTTGCACTCGTTTTCTGTAATCAAATCAGTTCTGAGACTCAGGCCTCACCATAGGAAGTGTCAATGAATTGAAACATTAAGAAAAGTGTTAAAGAAGCTTCCTGTGTTAACATCGATGATATGTAAACCATAGGATAGACCTCGCCATGGGAGTTCTTAGGACTTTGCATGTTAGAGTAGTTAGTTGGGAGAGTTGAGACTTTGCGGAGATTATTCCACCATTCTCGGACCTCGCCAAGGGAGAGGATGGTGATTTGGGGGTACAAGCAGTGGTGTGGTCGCCATGCTAACCACAGCCTGGACTTCTAGGCAATTTAGGTCTCCATTGCATTTAATTGTTTACTGATTGCATAGCATAGATTTACTAAGCCTGTGTTCATCCAAAACAAGAATACTGAGATATCTGTTTCATCTTTGCTTGTTGTTATATTTTATATCTTTGTTTTAGTTCTTTTGTGTTGAATTTTTCCTTTTTCTAGTACTTAAATTCCGAGACTAAGACTTTTAGAACAATTTTTTTCAATTTTCTGGACCTACGCCTTCCCTGTGGATTACGATCCCTGCTTCCACTTCTACAGTAGTTGTTAGGGTAAAATTGAGCTGATACGACTTTAAGCACATCAATTTTTGGCGCCGTTGCCGGGGAAGGCAATCGGTTCTGGAATTTGTCGACTGTTGTTCTGTTCTTAGATTGTGTGTTTTATTGCTTTGATTTAGTTATCTTGTTTCTTTACTATGTGTGATTCCGTTGCTTTTACCATCTTGTATTGGTTTGGTTTACAGATTGATCCGTTTGTTCTCCTGATATCATTTGCTGTTCCTGTTTGTGTATGCCCAGGTCTGTAAGGTCTAGAGGAAAACCTGAATTTGAATTGGACCTTGAATTGGCAAGGGCTCTAAGTATTCAAGCAAAGAAGAGAGCTATGGCTGCACAAGGAGTACAAGCACCCAGGTTCGGGGACCATTATGCAGTAAATTTTGACAATCGATTTGGTCACCATGACATCGATGTGGAAAGTTACCACATTCCTCCACAAATAGTCTCGATGATTACCCAGGGCCAATTCTTCCAAGGTCTTGACAATGAGGATTCTAATGATCATCTTGATTGGTTTCTCGGGTTATGTAGCACTTTTAAGTTGCCAAGAGTTGACAAGGGTGAGGTTCACAGAATTTTGTTCCCTTTATCTCTGCGTGGAAAGGCTAAACATTGGTTCAAGAGTATTGGGGGAGCAAATGCTGGAATGTCATTTGATGATCTACAGAAAAGGTTCTTGTCTAAGTACTTCCCTCCAGCTAAGCTTGAAAAGAGAAGGTTGGAAATTATGAACTTCCAACAACAAGACAGTGAGTCATTTCGAGAAGCTTGGGAGAGATTCAACGATTTGATTAGGCAATGCCCTAATCATGACTTGGGCGAAATTAGGGAGCTAAATACTTTCTTCAAAGGCCTAACTCCTGAATCATCTTTAATGGTTAAAGCTTGTGCTAATGGAGCACTTAAAGACAAATCTGTGACTGAAGTTCGTGAACTTTTTAACCAGATAGCTGAGGATGAATACCTTTTTCCAGAGCCTAGAAAGCCACATGTCAGGAGACAGAGAGGAGTTCTTGATGTGGATGAGGAGACTTCACTTAGTGCTAAGTTTGAAGCATTGGCCAAGCAGGTGCAGACTTTAAAGGCTACTCAAACAAAAGCCCCAGTACTTTCATGTGGACTATGCAAGGGAGAACACCACACGGATGAATGTGCAATCACTACTGAATCCATTCAGTATGTGAACAATTACAGTAACAAACCCCAATATAGTGGGAACTATTTTGGGAGCAATTATAATGGAGGCAACAGACAATATGGTGGAAACCAAGGCAACTGGAATCAAGAACAGAACCAAGGAGGAAATTACTATCAAGGTAATGACTCAAGGAGAGCCATGAATCAACCACCTCCTGGTTTTGATAATCAGGCTAGCACATCAGAACAAAAGAAGCCAAATGTGGAGGATATGTTTCAAAAGCTGATGGAAAAGATGGATAAGAACGAACAGAGATTTGGAGGTTTGGAGTCCACTGTGAAGCATCACGAAGCCACTTTGAAGAATATCGAGATGCAACTTGGTCAGCTTGCTAATGCTGTACACCAGAGGCCAAAACGAGCTCTTCCTAGTGACACAGTACCAAATCCCAAGGGGAGAGAAGCATGCAATGCTATTACTTTGAGGAGTGGAAAATTGTTGCCTGAAAGCAAACATGTAGAAGAGAAGAGTGATGATGTAGAAGAGGACCAAAAAGATGAAGTTGAAATAGAGGTGGAACTTGAGAAGAATGTTGAGCAAGAAGAAAATAAGTCTGAGAAGAAGGAAATACCAGCAAGGGTGGGAAATGAAATCACCAAAAATTCCAATCCTTACAACTTCCCAGATTATGCTCCACAAGCTCCATTTCCAGAGAGGAAGAAACCTCCACCTAAAAAGGGACCTCAATTCAATCATTTCTTGGATATGATCAAGCAAGTGAATGTCAATGTTCCTTTGTTGGATTTGGTTACAGCCATGCCTAAATATGCTAAGTATTTAAAAGATCTCATTTCAAACAAGGAACAAATCTTGAGATGTGAAGTTCCAATGATGCTATCAGAGTGCAGTCAAGCATGGATGGTTCACAAATTACCTCCAAAGCTTAAGGATCCAGGTAGCTGTACCATACCTTGTAAGATTGGAACCAGATATTTTTCAAAGGCTCTCTGTGACCTTGGAGCTGGAATCAACTTGATGCCATTGTCCATTGCAATAAATGTGGGTTTGAGTGGAAGGATTCGACCAGTTGCAGTGACACTACAGTTGGCAAATAGATCCTTGGTGACTCCTACAGGCTTGGTGGAGGATGTGTTGGTAAGAATTGATAAATTTACCTTGCCTGTTGATTTCATTATACTTGATATGGAAGAGGATCCTGAGGTTCCTCTCATTTTTGGTAGACCTTTTCTAGCCACTGGTGATGCTTTGATTGGTGTGAAAAACAAGACAGTCACGTTTAGGATTAACAATGAGGAAGTGGTTTTTGATGTAAACTATGCTATGAAGCAACCTCTAAATATGGAGTCTTGTTTTGCTATCAAAGCTATAACTTGTTCTTCTTTGAGTAATGTGAACAACATGCATGATTTTTCTATTGTTGATGAGTTAAGTGTTTATGAGGAAGTTTTTGATGAACTTGATTTAGATGATGAGGATAAGAGAATTCTTGCTGAAATTTAAGATTTCATTGAATGTTGTTAGTTGGAAGAGTCAATTTGTGAATTGCAAAATGATGTGGTGGAAGTTAAAATGCATGAAACTGTAAGGGAACATGATAATGAACCTACCGTTTTGACTAACGAAAATTTTACTCCCATTGAGGTGAGGACTAGTGAGAATTTGTGCAGGAATGAAAAGCTTTTACATTCCATTGTGTTGGCACCAAAGCTTGAATTGAAACCACTTCCACCTTATCTCAAATATGCTTTCTTGGGAGAAGATGAGACATTGCCAGTTGTTATATCTTCAAAGCTTGAAGGTTGGCAAGAGGAGAAGCTTTTGGAAGTTTTGAGGAAACATAAGTTGGCTATTGGATGGACAATTGCAGATATAAAAGGCATAAGTCCAGGTTTATGTATGCACAAGATTTTGCTTGAGGAAAATGTTGTGCCAGTACGGGATAGACAGAGAAGATTAAATCCCCAGATGATGGAAGTTGTGAAGAAAGAGGTTATCAAATTGCTTGACTTTGGGATGATTTTTCCAATTTCAGACAGCGAGTGGGTTAGCCCAATCCAGTGCGTCCCTAAAAAGGGAGGGGTAACGGTTATAAAAAATGAGGCTAATGAACTCCTGGCAACAAGAGTGGTGAATGCTTGGCGAGTTTGCATGGATTACAGGAAGCTAAATAAAGCAACTAGAAAGGACCATTTCCCTCTTCCATTCTTGGAACAATTGTTGGATAGAATTGCTGGCTATCTTTTCTATTATTTTCTGGATGGATATTCTGGGTACAATCATATTGCAATTGACCCCAAGGACCAGGATAAGACAACTTTCACTTGTCCTTTTGGCACATTTGCTTATAAAAGAATGCCATTTGGTCTTTGCAACGCCCCAGCTACCTTTTAGAGGTGTATGATGGCAATATTCCATGACATGGTGGAATCAATAATTGAAATATTCATGGATGATTTTTCTATTTTTGGTATGACATTTGATGGTTGTTTGGAGAACTTGGCAAAAGTTTTGAAGAGATGTGAAGAAACGAACCTGGTATTGAATTGGGAAAAATGTCAATTCATGGTTCAAGAAGGAATTGTGTAAGGCCATAAAATTTCTCATGCTGGGATGGAGGTGGATCGAGCTAAGGTAGATGTCATTGCAAAACTTCCTCCACCGACCAATGTTAAGGGTATCAGAAGCTTTCTTGGACATGCTGGGTTTTATAGAAGGTTTATTAAGGATTTTTCAAAGATAGCCAGACCCTTGTGTAGTCTCTTAGAAAAAGATGTTAAGTTTGAGTTTGGAACGGAATGTGTTGAGGCATTTGAAACTTTGAAAACGAAATTGGTGGAAGCCCCCGTGATAGTCACACCCCATTGGGGTGAACCCTTTGAAATTATATGTGATGCCAATAATTATGCCTTAGGAGCTGTCTTAGGCCAGAGAAGGGACAAAGTGTTTCACACTATCTATTATGCCAGCAGGCTAATGAATGAGGCTCAAATGAATTATACAACTACTCAAAAGGAGATGCTAGCAGTGGTCTTCGCATTTGATAAATTCCGTGCTTACCTTTTGGGATCAAAAGTAATTGTTCATACGGACCATGCCGCATTGAAGTATCTGCTTGCAAAGAACGAAGCAAAGCCACGTTTGATTAGATGGGTTTTGTTGCTCCAGGAATTCGATGTGGAGATTAAAGATAGGAAAGGCTCAGAAAATGTTGTGGCAGATCACTTGTCAAGATTGGAATCTCAAGAGCAAGATTCACCTGACATTTCAGTTAAGGAACACTTCCCTGATGAGCAAGTGTTCAAAGTGGGTGAACAGGCACTGCCTTGGTACGCTGAGATTGCCAATTTTGTGGTTGCTGGCCAGATTCCATCTTATTATTCCAGTGATCAGAAGAAAAGATTGAGAAGTGATGCTAAATACTACTTCTGGGAAGACAATTCTTTGTATAAAATCTGCAGTGATCAAATGATAAAAAAGTGTGTCAAGGAAGAAGAAAAGGAGGATATCTTAAAAGCATGCCATGAGGACCAATGTGGTGGTCATTTTGGATCAACTAGGACAGGCTTCAAAATTTTGCAATGTGGGTTCTATTGGCCACATATCTTCATGGATGCCAGAATTTGGGTTGGAAAATGTGATCGATGTCAACGAACTGGCAACATCTCTTCCAGAAATGAGATGCCTTTGAACAACATCTTGGAAGTAGAAATTTTTGATGTCTGGGGAATTAATTTCAAGGGGCCTTTCCCTAAAACAAGAGGTATAGAGTACATTCTGGTGGCAGTAGATTATGTTTCTAAATGGGTGGAAGCTGTGGCTTTAGCTCATAACGATGCCAAGAGTGTAACTGCTTTCTTGAAGAAATACATCTTTAACAGGTTTGGAGCACCCAGGGCTATAATAAGTGATGGAGGGACTCATTTCTGTAACAAGCTCTTTGAATCTTTGTTGGCTAGATATGGTGTTACTCACAAGGTTTCAACAGCTTACCATCCACAAACTTCTAGGCAAGCTGAAATTTCCAATCGAGAGATCAAGAGGGTTCTTGAAAAAGTGGTAAATCCAGGCAGGAAGGATTGGTATTTGAAGCTAGATGACGCATTGTGGGCATACAGAACAGCTTACAAAACCCCAATTGGAGCTTCTCCTTTTCGATTGGTTTTTGGTAAAGAATGTCACTTGCCAGTAGAACTTGAACATAAGGCGTATTGGGCAATTCAAACCCTGAACATGAATCTGTCTGAGGCTCAATCAAAAAGGATGTTGGAGTTGAATGAACTGGATGAATTCAGGTTCAATGCTTACATGAGTGCCAAGTTGTAGAAGGAAAGGACTAAAAGAATCCATGATGCAAAGCTTCAATCCAAGATCTTTGTTCCAGGACAATTGGTATTGCTTTATAACTCTAAACTTCGATTGTTTCCTGGCAAATTGAAATCAATGTGGAGTGGTCCTTTTAGAGTGGTTGATGTAAAACCTTATGGGACAATTGAAATCAAGAATGACAAGAATGGCAATGTGTGGAAAGTGAATGGCCATCGTCTCAAGCCATACTTAACTTCTCAGGACAATGATAGCACTAATGTGGCACGAGATCCACATGAGCTATACTTACATGATCCCATCATCTCAAATTGAGCTATGATGCACGGTCGGGCTGTGACCTTAAACCATGCGCTCCTGGGAGGCAACCCTGATTTTCTTCATTTGTTTTATTTGTTGTGATTTCTTTTCTTTGTTAATCATAGTTTGAGTAGTATTGAGTAGCAAATTATGGCACAATCTCATAACATTCACTTGGCTATATTTTTTGTAGAGTTTCAAAAGGATGTTGGGCATTATTGATAGAAGCATGGAGAAAAATTTCACTTTTCCATCCATGAGGGTACACTGAGTCTACATTGTTTACAACTAAGGTACCTCTGATGGTAAGAATTGTTGTTCATTCATGCATGATTGGGTTGGAGGTTTTCCATTATTGAGAAGAAAGGACATCCAGCTATGACCTGTCATTCACATGAGTTTGTTGGATAGTGAGTATGTTATCAATATATATTGCACATCTTCTTTTTGCATACTCAGTGCTAATTTCTTCATATTGCTTTCCTTGCTAGTAATTTTTCATTTTCAAAGCATGGATTTCTATTCTCCCCACCAGAACCCTTTTGAATATGCTATCTTTAGTGAAGATCCTGGAACCACATCTTCTCCTTCTTCGTCTTCTTCAGCTGATGAAGAGATGGTAATTGATCTTGAGCCAGCTAGTTGTCCACATTTTGTTAATGCTTCTGCTGAAAACTTTTACCATGGCTTTGCTAATAGATCAGTTATGATTGAGCGACCATTTCAGGATCCTTCGAGCAGATTTGAGGATGTGATTTTCAGACAGTCGTGGTCTCATTTTGCTAGAGCCTCAGTTTGGTGAATATGGACATAGTTAGGGAATTTTATGCTAATTCCTGAGCTAGTGGTGTTCATTCAGTGTTCGTGAGAGGGAAGTATTTGAGGGTCACCCGCCATAGTATTAATAGGCTTTATCTTCTTGAAGATTTTTCTCAAAATACATATGGTAGGTTGTTGAGACCTGAGAACACCGATCATTTGTTGGCTTCAATAACCTTACCTGGTGCTACATGGGTGAGGAATGCTCAACAAGAGGCTTTATATTTGCCTACTAGTGAACTCATGGCCGAGGCGAAAATGTGGTTAATGTTTATCAACTCCAGGATTCTTCCTACTAACCGTATCAATATAGCATCTAGGGAACGAGTTCTGTTGATTTATGCCATTTTACATGATCTCTCTATTGATGTTGGGCAGTTGATCTTAGAGTTTATCAGGCGGGCACAGAGAAGTGAGTTCGCACCGATGTATTTTCCAGCTCTGATAACGGCCATGGCTCGGGAGACAGGAGTAAATATCACTTCAGCTGACAATCCTCAAAATCCTTTTGGACTGTTGGGACCTCATCAGTGGCTTGCTCTTCAAGAGGAGGAAAGAATTGCGAGACTTTCTCGTGGCTTGTAGAACGAGGACAACCAGGTTCCTTTGTCTTGGTTGTTATGTTTTTATCACGGGGACCGTGTCTAATTCAAGTGTGGGGGAAGGCTTCACCAAGATGTCTTGATTTTTTAGTAGCATTCTGAATATGTATAGTTACCATGATGATGATTAAGGAGATTGTTTGCCATAATGGAATTGTGTGAATGATAGGTAGTGTTAGTATTTCATTATTTTGTTTAGTATGTTACATTTGCGTTTGTGTTATATTCTTGAGTGTAGTAATGAAGAATTTTGTGTGCTAGTTTTGTGTGCTAGTTTTTGGTGTAGATATTTTGTATACGGTCTTCGGTTTCAATTTCACACACTTGCATTGATGTAAGGATAGCTGCATTTCTGAACACTTCTGAACATGAATTGAATTTTCTGAAAAGCTGCAAAATAATTGGAGTGGGAATGGATTGCTATTGAGCCGTGAATAGGATCATGACATGAAATGGAAAGAAGAAGGCTGACATTTTGGTACAACGTTTTTATTTGGATGAGTTCAATTGTTAAATGAATTAGCTCTAGACTTGGGTTTGTGATCTCATGATTTTGTTTGCATATTGCATTATTTGGTTTGGACGTTTTTGCTTGCATTGTGAGGTGACCGAAATAAGTGTGTTGGGCAGAGGAAGAAATCAGAAATCACATGCTTGAGTTGAAATCACATGTCTTGCAATTTGTTGGGTCCCACCTTGGAATGACCAAATTGTTTCTTGTGTTTGGTGGGCATATTAACTATTCAAAGTTGACCTAATGAATGCACTCACATGAATTGGCTACCTTTGTTTCTTTATTAGTGCAAGAGATGTTGCTAGTTTTTTGCAAGGCATCATAAGCAATACAAGTTCGTGGGTGGTAAGGCCATAGTGCTTACATTGATAATCTCAAATCTACTTACTTCCAAAATTACATTTTTTGTTGCTCTCCCGTAAGGTACGTTTCACTTCTCCTAAACTTTTGAGATTTGTTGTTGTAGTATGAAAATCGTTTAAGGTGGTGAATGTATAGAGCATGGAAATGTTGATTTTGTTGCTTAGATATTGGAAATGCTGAATATGCAAGTTAAGGTGTTGATTAGTCAAGGAACAATTGCAAGATAAGTGTGGGTGGAAGATTACAATTGATTGATTTCCAATTATTCCAGCTTTGCCACGTTTTAGTTTTTTAATCATAACTTGAGCTTGAAATGTTGAAATCGCATGATTCCAGTCCTAGAATTTAGCTAACGTGATAAGCTTCATTGCTTATGTTGGACATTATGGATAATTTAGCCTGGAACTTAGACTTAATTGGCTTAAAACGAGAAGTAAAAGCTGAAGTTAGAATGCTGAAATTTTGATTCTGCCCAGTTTTAACACCATTCGGTGTTATGGTCATAACTTGCTCAAATGTAGTCCAATTGGGTTGATTCCAGTTGGAGTATTTAGCTAAGAGATAAGGCTACAAATGTTGTGTTGGACACTTTCGCTAGTTTTGATTAGAAAGCAGCCTTATTTCAGAGTTAATGTTGAGTGCATGTTGATGTGTTATATTGGAATTTCTGGTTTTGAATGTTTGGGAATGTTTCGTTATTTTGGGATATAAATTGCTCAATTTTGCTCAACTGATGTGATTATTATCCCCGAAATTTTGATGAGACTATGCTTATTGTTTTTGATGGGTTTACTGTGTTTCTTAGGCTATAGTGTGAAGTGCTAAAATTGAAATTTTGTCAAAATTTTGTCATAATGCAATGTGGTAAAGACGATATTGCAGTTTGGATATACATTGTTTACATTGGTTATCGTCTTGGAAATGTGAAATTTTGCAAAGGTGGAAGTTGTTGAAGAATGAATGCAATATTACGTGAGTGTATTTGAGAAATATAGAATGTGTTCATGAAAACATTAGCTGATGAAATACAAGTCAACATGTTTTGGGGTGTATGTCTTTTGGATGGGAAACTTTGGTATGATTGGTATTTGAGGAATTTTCAATGTTGACATTATCGCTCATTTGGAGGAATTTAAGAAAGATTCAAATGTACAATGTCTAACTGTGTTGGTTGTGTCTTTACAGGCAATGGCTCCTAAGAAGGACACTACTCCGAAAAAGGGACAAGGAAGTACTTCGGGGAAAGGGAAAGCCAAGCCGCGAGGAAAGGCACAAGTTTCCTCCGATGACTCTGATCCTGATTATAATGTCGAGGATGACTTGCCACTTTTCGAGGGACCTTTTGAGTA
This sequence comes from Ophiorrhiza pumila, assembly GCA_016586305.1. Classification (NCBI taxonomy): domain Eukaryota; kingdom Viridiplantae; phylum Streptophyta; class Magnoliopsida; order Gentianales; family Rubiaceae; genus Ophiorrhiza; species Ophiorrhiza pumila. The sequence continues at coordinate 13,230,528 of BLIW01000005.1, read as the reverse complement.
CACTGTACAAGCACCAAAAAGGAAAAAGGGGTCTTTGGAACCAGATTTATTCGTGGAAGACGCAGCACAAGAACGATGGGCACATGTTATGGCTCTGAAGATGCTTCATATTGAGAGGGGTTTCACGGTGGACCAAGAACCTTTCCAGTCTGTGATGGAATTCCACCGATTTGATAAAAAACTTACTGCAGCACCAGCTTACTGTAATGCAAGCCTTGTTCGGGAGTTTAATGCAAATGCAAAGTTTCCAAATACGGAAGGAGCCTACTATGTGAGAGGGAAATGGGTACATATCACTAGTGAAATCATCAACGCTTATCTTGGTACTCCGAACTTTTCGAAGGATCCTTTACATTATCCAGCAAATGCAAACCTAGATGATGAATTGTTAGAGGAATTGGCTTTAACTGGTACAGAATGGGTCTTGAACAAGAGGGGAGATCACTTGCATGTTCGTAATGAATCTCTGAAGAGTGATGTGAAAATATGGCAGAAGTTTGTGGCGTCTCGGTTGATGCCTAGTACTCGGACCACTGAGGTGTCACGGAAAAGGATGTTCCTGATGTCAGCGATCTGGGGGAAGAGGTCCATAGATGCAGGGAGAATTATTTTCTCATGCATTAGATCCGGTATTGACAATGAGAAGGCTACCTTGTATTTCCCTATTCTATTAGAGGAGATTTGTGCCGCTCAAGCTGTGGACGTTGCGGCAGGTGATTGGAGAAGAAATCCAGGGCCCGATTAACAAGCCATTATATCTGAAATATATACATCTTGAGAAGGAACTTCTACAAGCTCAGATAGCAAGGGGTGATGCACCTCAGGGGCGAACAGGCATGAACGGGAAACTGGGGGATCTGGGAATGCTTATTCACCTTTTGATTTTCAGTCTTTCCATGATTCATTTCAGGGATTTCAGCAATCGGTTGAACATCAGTTTTCCCACATTGATGAACAATTCACAAACATGGGTTCACGATTATCAAACATGGATGAGCGGCTGGAACGAATGCATGAAGGTTTTGATAATATGCACCAGGAGTGGACTTCGCAAGCTGTACGCATGGAGAGTAGATTTGATGATCTATCCACGGTAGCTCAGCAGCAATTTGAAGTATTATATCACAGGCAATTGTGCATGCAGCGGGAGCTTGATAGGTGTAACAAGATGACGGTTTATTACCATTCAGATTTAGGACCCCCGAAGTCAACTCCAACTTCGGCACAGTTAGCGGGGTATCGAATCCCAAATCTGTCATGTGATATGGTCAGTGGTTCCGTGCACGAGCTTCCACCTGGAGAGACAGCAAGCCCCTCTTTACATCCGTTACCCACATTTGGTCGTATACCTCCTATGCCTCATACTCCTACATTCATACCAAATCCAGAGTTTGCACCCGCTGCGAGGTTTCCATTGATAGCTTCAGGCCAACCTCTTCAAGGACCTGTGCATGGCCCTTTTCATTATGTGCCACAGTCAATTGGTGTGCCTTCATTTGCCACACCTACTTTGGATGGTCAGTCTTTCTCTACAGCAGATGCATTTGGATCTCCTTCTGCTTCAGCTCCATCATCGTTTTATCAGGGAGTTCCTTCTCCCTCTTAGCTTATCACATTGAGGACAATGTTTAATTTAAGTGTGGGGGAGGGGGTGGAATTTTGTGTGATGTGTGCTGGTACTTTGTGAATTGATTGTGTGGGTTAAATTTTATTTTTTTTGCTTGCGGGTGCTTTATATTGTGAGAAGGGGGATTTGAAGTTGAGAATGATTTTGAAGATTTCTGGACTTTCGTGTTGATTGAGATATGCTGAGTTGAAGATTTTGTGAAGTTGAAGAATGGATTGGTTCTAATTTTGATGAATCTTGTGAAGTGGTGCTTTGTAAAATTTGAAGTGTCTCTTTGAAGTTTGTTGCTATGATGATTTGCTAATGTCATGGAGGAGTAAATGTTAAGAGCTTAGTGTGAAATTTTTATTATTGTATTGTTGAGTGATTAGGAAGCAGTATGTAGTTTGCTACTTGTAAGGGTTTTAATGTATTATGTCTCTCGGGTTTGGTTGTGTGCAACATTTTGAATCAATGAAATTAAAGTGAGTAGTGTGGTGTGCAAGGGTTCGAATTATGATGAGGGTTGGTGAGAAGGAAACGATTTGGTAATAATTTAAACCTAATGTCTTGATATGAAGAAGAAGAATACCAAGAAGTGAACAAGGGCGATCAAATTGAGAGAATGAGTAATCGCCTTGTATGTGAAACTTTGCTCTTAATTCATTTTGGCTTATTCCAAATTCATCACTAATACTTGTTTTGAATCTTGCATGTGAAAAATTTTTGGTTTTGTGGTGCTAAGTTTGAAGAAATTGGTATATTTTGCTGACTAAGGCCCGATGTTAATGTAAGATAGATATGCCATGCAAAACTCAATGGACATAGGAGGTAATGTGTATGAATTCGTTTCTGTTCGTTATGCATTTTTCTGGTGTCTCCAGAATTCGTGCATGTTTAGTCAATTTGGGATTCTTGTGAACATGTGCTTGCACAAGAAATGATATGGGAGAAAAAGCCATATTGGCAACTGGGAAGGAAAAAGCCATAAGAACCTGGCAATCAAATTTGGAGAAAAAAGCCATAAAACCCAGGCATTATTTCAGTCATCAATATGAGCACCAAAGTGCAGCACTAATGTGCAGAATAAGGGCAATGTCCCATAGAGTACCAATGTACGCATAGGTACCATTGATCTTGTGATTGCATGTTCATAAGAGTGGACAAAGAGACTGACATGTATTGAATGGTATGTGAGACTAGCTAGAGAGTGTATAACAAAGGAATAGATGAAGTGCATGTTCCTCAGCACACACTTGCACGCATGACATTTTGGTCTTTATTCATTGTGCCTTAGTTGATAATTTGTATTGAAATCTGAGAGCTCGGTACCATGAACCATCAAAGAATAAAGTTGTGTGTGTGAAAAATCGTGTTGATGAATTTTGAAGTAGTCAGTGTGGATGAATGAACAAAGTGTTTGCGTATGGGTGATGAAAAGGGTTAAATTGTGTGCATCTTTGCTTGAGGGCAAGCAAAAGTTCAAGTGTGGGGGAATTTGATAAGTAGGCTTTATACCTACTTGTATAGACTATTTCACTTAGCTTTTGGCTTGAATTGCATGCATTTTTGTGGTGAAATGTGCTATTTTGTGCATTTATGTGGTTCGCAACTTGATGTGCTAAAATGGTGAAAAAAACCGCAAATGTTGTTAAAATGAGGCAAAATGTTTGTTTGATGCTAAATGGTAAGAGGAGAGTTAAAAAGAGCTAGAATGGTGAATGAGAGTTTTGAAGAAAATCCTAAAATGTGCTTAAATTCATGGACTTTGACTTGTGTTAGTGCAAATGTGTGGTGTTTTAGGTGTTCTTATGCGTACATGTGTTGTGTTAATTGGTAATGTTGAAATGGTGCAAAGATAGTAAAAATGGTGGAAAATGGAGTTAAAAGTGTTAAGGAAAAGTGGAGGAACCGAAAATGCATAATTGGCCAAATTAGGGTTTTGGGCAGTTTTGTGTGCAACTTCATTTGAGTGTATCTCTTTCAATACTAATCCAAATGGTGATTCCTTTAGTGTTCTGGAAAGCTCTTTGTAAACATTACAATTCTTATGTTTCAACTATTAGCTAAATCTGTGTGAAAGACTATGAAATAGGAGTTTCTTTGCGAAATGCCAAATTAGTGTTTTATGAGAATTGCTGCCACAGTTTGGTTAATTGTTAATAACTTGAGTTCCAGGCATTCAATGGTGTTGATTCTTGAACTGTTGAAGAGATGAGAGGTAGTTCTACAACTTTTGTGTTTTCAGTTCACTTGAATTCTCAATGCAACCTATTCAAATATTGAATTGAAGTTTCAGCACACACATGCATAAGCACTTGGGCACCATTGTTGCACACATACGTGGCCATTGCTGCACAACGCACACACTCTCATCGCACACACGCGCACGGCGAAGTAAACTACGCCGCATGACACCGCACGCACACATGAGACAATGATTGAGATGAAAGATTGCTGGAATTTTTGAGTAATTGAGCATCCGAAATGAGATGATGTTGGTGTTTGAACTCAATTTTGCATGTCCACTTTGCACATAATCTTGTCCACAACACTTCACATTGACAATGATCTATTTTACGATGGAACACCATTCATTTGCAATTTTAGTTTGTTGATACAAATTACATAACATTTGTTTACAACACTTCTTCTCACTTCATGTTTTGGTTTTCATTCTTCATTTGCAACATTTGATGAGGATTTTGCGAGCAATGGATCAGCAAATTGACGAAGCTTCGTGAGCAGTTGGCGAGGATTCGTCAAGACTTCGTGAGCAATCGGCGAGGCTTCGTCAAGACTTCGTCGATTCGGAGAGGCTTCATGGAATTTGGCGAGGATTCGTCAAGACTTCGCCAAGTTGTTGAGGAGATGGCTGGAAAAATGGCTAAGTGTTGCTGAAAAGGTGCAAAGGCGGAGAAGGCGTGCTCCTGGATGGCATGAAGGCGTGATGCCTAAGCGGGTGCAGAAGCCGGGAAACAGAAGGCGTGTTTTGCTACACTTATGAAGGCGTGATGTGTGCAGGGTTTTGAACGAAGCTGAGCAAAACCTGGAGGCGTAATTCTTGCTGAACTGAAGGCACGCAGAGGCTGTTGAAGGCGCTGAACGCTTGGCTCAAAGGCGTGGAGGCAGAAGTGGAAATCTTACACTTTGAGCTTATGTCATTTATATTACTTAGGCATTTTTAGTAGTGGTAATCATGTAACATTTTAGTCATTATACGTTTGCGTACCATTTACGTTTCTTTTGTAACCTCTATATATAGAGGTATAGTCAACATTTTAAGGGGATTATTATTCACTACTCACATTTTTCCAGATTGTAACCGACTTTTGATTTTGAAGAGCGGGAAGTGTTCTTGAGATCCACTTTCTCTCTCTACTTTCTCTCACTAAACATTTGTTCTCCAATCTCAACTCCGATTGTGAATTTGGACTGGATTCTTCTTTCTAATTCTCAATTGACAAAGGAATCGACGACTCTTTCGATTTAATCGGTAAATTCTTCCAATTAAGTGAGAATGAGCTTATCAATGTTGGAATTTGTTGGTTTTGAAATGAGAAAGATGTTTTCTGGCTAAATCTACGATATCTCAGGATTCTTAATGGATGAATACGTGCTTTAGTAGATTGTATGCTATGCAATTGATCTAATTGTTGAGTATTGAAATCACATTTAAATTGAGCATAAACATATGTTGAATTTCATAATTCTTAGTTATTTTTGAATGGATCAAGCTTCAATTGGGGTCGAAATGCTAAATTGAGGAGTGATTCATCAAAGCTAGCGAAGTTGTATGAATTGAGAACTAAATTGTAATTGTTAAAGTCTTTGCACTCGTTTTCTGTAATCAAATCAATTCTGAGACTCCCGCCTCACCATAGGAAGTGTCAATGAATTGAAACATTAAGAAAAGTGTTAAAGAAGCTTCCTGTGTTAACATCGATGATATGTAAACCCTAGGATGGACCTCGCCATGGGAGTTCTTAGGACTTTGCATGTTAGAGTTGTTAGCTGGGAGAGTTGAGACTTTGCGGAGATTATTCCACCATTCTCGGGCCTCGCCAAGGGAGAGGATGGTGATTTGGGGGTACAAGCAGTGGTGTAGTCGCCATGCTAACCACAGCCTGGACTTCTAGGCAATTTAGGTCTCCATTGCATTTAATTGTTTACTGATTGCATAGCATAGATTTACTAAGCCTGTGTTCATCCAAAACAAGAATACTGAGATATCTGTTTCATCTTTGCTTGTTGTTATAGTTTGCATCTTTGTTTTTGTTCTTTTGTGTTGAATTTTTCCTTTTTCTAGTACTTAAATTCCGAGACTAAGACTTTTAGAACAATTTTGTTCAATTTTCTGGACCTACGCCTTCCCTGTGGATTACGATCCCTGCTTCCACTTCTACAGTAGTTGTTAGGGTAAAATTGAGCTGATACGACTTTAAGCACATCAATTTTGCACTTGTTTAGCCAAAGCCTCAAACTTGGCACTCAAAGAAGTTTTCTCATCAAGGTTTAATACACCTCGATGCCTCCTACCATGTGGCTTCCTTGTTTCAGGAAAAAGGTACTCATCTTCAGCTATTTTATCAAAAAGCTCCCGTACCTCATGCACACTCTTATCTTTCAATGCACCATTAGCACATGTCTTAACCATCATGGAAGACTCAACTGTGAAGCCTTTGAAGAAAGTGTTCAATTCTCTAATTTCCCCCAAGTCATGATTGGGACATTATCTAATTAAATCATTGAACCGCTTCCATGCCTCCCTGAATGACTCTCCATCGTGCTATTGAAAGTTCATTATATCCAGTCTCATTTTCTCAAATTTAGCAGGAGGGAAGTACTTGGCCAAAAATATCTTTTGGAGTTCCTCAAAAGTTGTCACACCATTTGTACCCCCAATGGATTTGAACCAACGCTTTGCTTTACCCCTCAGTGATAAAGGGAAAAGAATTCTATGAACTTCACTCCGATCCACTCTCTAAAGTTTAAAAGTACTACCGAGAACTAAGAACCAATCAAGATGTTCATTCGGATTCTCATTGTGAAGGCCTTGGAAGAATTGGCCCTGAGTGATCATGGAGACGATTTGAGTTGGTATGTGGTAGCTTTCAACATCGATACCCTGTTGATCAAAACTATTGTCAAAATTGATTACATAGTGATCACCAAATCTTGGTGCTCGTACTCCTGGATTGGCCATTTCTCCTTGTCTCAGTTGAGTTCTCAAAGTCTTTGGCCATTCTATATCAAGTGTGTACTCTGGTTCACCAGAAGACCTTAGAGACCTTGGCATACACACAGTACCACACGTGAAGTATGATAGGGGAGAAAAGATTACACAAAAACAAGAATTTCAATTGTAAACAAAGGAAACAGAACAAAAAGCAAACTAATAACAATAAAACTAAAACAGAACAACACAATAAAATCAAGAAACCGTGCCTTTCCCAGCAGCGGCGCCAAAAATTGACAGGCTTGTCGTGTACCTTGCAATTTATCCCTATTCACTAATGTAGTTGCAGTGAGAGGGTTTCGTTCCTCAGGGAAGGGGATGGTTTCAACCACTCACTAAATGTTACTCTAGTTATGTCACGAGACATGCAATATCAAAAACTAATGCAAGTAGCAAAAGACTGGGAAGTAAAGGTAACAAAATCAAACACAATGAACAGACACAATGCAGGAAAGTAAGATAACAAGACGTAAACAGACGTCCTAGGGTTTAAGATGCCAGACAATTGCAAATTAAACTGTTATGCTATGCATTTGACCCCGTGCAATTTGATTCAGGAGGAGACAAGGGTTGCCTAGGAGACTAGTGAACACTCAGCATGTCGACCGCAATGTTCTCCAAACTCCCTAACATCCTACTTTTCCCAGGTCAAGGCCTAAGCAAGATAAATGAACTCCGCAACGTCTCGACTCCAAACACTACCTACTCAAGCGTGCAAAACTTTTAAGTCTCCCACGGGGAGGCCCGACCTATGTTTCTCAACCTTAGTTAGCATCAAGGATTCATTCTACACCCTATTCTATTGACTCAATGACCTCCGATTAGCATGACGACCACATTTCGGATCATGAACAAGACTCAACAAGTGTAGAAACTCCAAATTCATACATTCAATCCTCATTTCATGCAAGTTTCACTAACATTGGTGAACCGATCCTCAACCTAGCATGTCGACTACAATCAAGGTCCAATTTCATCAATGAAAATGCAAACATTATGAAACTTGACATATTCATGCATTTAAGAACATGTATGATTTTATTCATAGAAATCGGGTCAATTGCACAACATTTCACGATTTAATTATACAATCGTCCAATCCTAGGACATCATGAAATTAGCACGAGACTCCATTTCTAATTCTCGATCAACAATTTTCATTGAGAAACAATTCATTTTCATTAATTGAAAAGATTTTACCAATCGAAATGCTTCAAATGCTTCTAATCCACAAAATAATTGTGGACAACGCTTTAATTGAACAAATTTTTACAGTTTTCGGTCCAAATCCTTGATCGGAATCGAACTTGGAGTGAAAATGAACGAGAGAGAAAATCTATAGAGAGAAAGTTCCCGTTTTCAAAATCAAAAGTTCGGTAAGAGTGTAGAATGATCCATCCTAAAATAATGACTAAACCTCTATTTATAGAGGTTACAAAACGTAAACAGTACGCAAACGTAAAATGACTGAAATATTACAAAAATGCTACAGCACATAACAACTGCCCAAAAGAATCGGCTCGATCAATGCATTAGCTCATGCCTTCAAGCCACGGCTCTCCACGCCTTCGTCACATCTTCCACAACATTGAGCTTCATCCTCTCACGCCTTAGTTGTCTGCACACAAAGATAGAAGAATCCAACACTTAGCAAAATTCTCAACTCGAATTCTCAGATGTCCACATAGTTACATGGCGCAACGCGTTGCCGTGCATATGACATGCGAAAGCAAGTGTGCCGACATGTACTTAAAGTGATGCTGGGTGTGTGCTAAGGAATGTGAAGTGCAGCTGTGAAATCATGCTTGTAAAGTGTGGAAGATGAAAAGAAACGAAATGCATGTGTTATAAGTAGTTAGAGTGTTATGAGTTGTGTGCTGAAAATGTAAGTGAAGTGAAAATGAAGTTGCGTGAGGACTACACATGAAGTGTGTAAATACTGTGCGGTGAAGTGAGTGCTATGTCCGAGAGTGTGTGCCTACCTGTGCGACGACCAGTGCACAATAGTGTGCATAGTGTACGGTGACCTGTCGAGGTCGTACGGCGACCTCGATGTTGGCGCGCGCGACCTACGCGTTTAGCGGCACGCATGCCCGCGCTGGAATGGCGAGAACTTCGCGAGACGATTTCGCATGGATGTGCAGCATCGCGCGCGGTAACCTCACATGCTCCTTGTAGTGATGCGAGCTACAACGTGAGTGTAATGCGCACAAGTGTAATATGAGTTGTGCCTTCATGCAACTTTACCCCAAAACACTCAACAACACAACTCATTCATGCAAATTGTACTCATGTTCTATTTAACACTTCACACAAGTTTCACAAAAATCATCACGTAAACTTCAACATAACTTTACACACTCATAAGTCACAACAATGCCCCATCAAATTGTCTTTAACTTCTACAACCCCAACATCAAATTCAACATTATACTCTACCATTTCCAGTCTTTTACATCACATTGTTCTTTAAACAATCACACCAATTTCAACAATATTTCTACATAAACTACACTAAACTCTACAAAAGCCAAGTGAAAAGTAATAATATTAAGTCAGTATAAAACTGACTTATCAGGTACAATTTAAATTTGTAATTTATCTATTTTGGGAAGGATATTGAATATGACATTATTTTTTTATTTTTCTATTTTCTGACAATTTTAATTAAATTGTGAAAAAATAGCGATTCTATGTGACAACTATATCACAATATCTTTTTGTAACTTTATATTTTGGGAGACAACTTCAAAGTTTAATGCGGCAACAGATTTTGTTACTCACTTTAAAATTTGTTGTAGTTGTAGTAGAATTACATCTTGTCATCTAAAGTTAGATTGATATTTTTTAGTCAACATGTATAAGCATTGTTGTTTAGTTGGAAAATAATTGTTCTATATTTATTTGTTCTGATAAATATGAGTTGCGCAATTCAAATTTTTGAATCATGAAACGATTTTCGCTATATATACATATTGTCAAACTATATAGAAGTATCATTAAATGTGTATTTTATTACACACTGATCGGGGCTAAAAATACCTATTTTTACCCCCTCATTTACTTAAGTTTATACTTGTCTTTGAGGATTTTATTGTTGTTTATGTCTTGTTTATTAAATAAATGCAAGATTTCAAGTTCAGTGACGCTAAAAGAAACAAAATCCAGATTTGATGTGAAAAAGTGGGAAAAAGAACAAAAAATCACTCAATTCGGATTACCAAAAACAAGATAGCACAAAGGAGCGAAGATGTGAATGCAAGGCAAAATTGGGCAGAATACAAAGTAAAGTTCAAACGAGCATATCTCGGCTTCTACTTAACGAAAAGAAGCGTTCTTGGATGTTTTGGAAAGATCTATGAGACTACTAAAACTCTTATGTTTGCAATTACTCCCAGATCAGCTGGAAAGATGGTTGACATTGAGGCTAAATCAACATACACCAAAGAATTCAGAAAATCAGAAGCCTATGTCATAGTTTGGGAGAATATTCATAACGTTCATTCCAAAACTCCAAATTCAATGATTCGTAATGCATTGGAAAGCCAAGAGGCAGGGATACAATTCATATTAAGACAAAAACGGAATCACCAATGCTACAAATGATTGAGAAACCTAATCCTAAATTCCAATTATATACTTATCTACTTGATTTCTACTCCCTAATTTTGAAGCTAAAGTCCTAGATCAATTAGGTTGACTTTAGTGTAGGTTTAGTCTTATTGCATTTAAACTTGTCTTCTTTCCTTAGTTGCATTTTTCATTACTCTATATACTAGACAAGAACTCTTAACAAGACTCCCCTCTCCATGGAATTCGACCCCTTGCTTCTAAGTGCTACATATTTAGAGTTAGGGTATTTGTTTGTTTGGGTTACATGAGGAACTCACTCAACACCCACATATATTTATTACAAAAAATGTGAACGATTTTTGTCCACATTATTTACTTTGTGTTTTTACTATGTGTATCATTACTCATTTCATTATTTATATTTTATATCACCTATAAATGTAAAATCTTAAATGGTTTAAAGTGTTGAAATTCAATATATGTACATAAAAAAATTTCAACAAATTCGTTTTGAAGGGTTTCAAAAATTATTTTTATTTATTAACTTAAAATGGAAACAAATTCTTGTTCTTGTCATTTTACATATCTAGTTTAGCACTATTGAAAGTCTTTAGCTTCATAGAATTCATTACATATGCATTTTAAAATATAGAATTTGCAATACACAAAAACGTAAAATTGTAATTACTAACCATATTTATGATGTACTTTTATTTATGAAGTGTTCTAACATATGCTATATAAGCATGGCTAGATACCAAATATTTGCAATTATATGCTTGTTAAAATTAAATTGTGTAACCCTAAAAATAGAATAATAATAATAATAATAATACTTTTTTCATGAATATCTCGAAACCTTTTTTGCTAGTTGGGAAGTAATTGTTCTGAAAAGATTGAATGGCAAGATTGAGAAATTATACATATTCGCCTAGTAGGAAAATAAACCCCTAATCAAGCACTAATTATTTAGTGCTATGTAAGAGTCCCACTCTAATAAAAATGCACCATACCTACACCATATAATTAATTATAAAATCCTTAACCCTTTAAACACTAAATTGAGCATGAAAAAAATTAAGGACATAGGTCTCAATATCTATGATCTTTTTCCAAACCTCAAGAAATCAATATTTTCTTTAAGTACAAAATAAAAAATTCCCCCACTCTAACATAACATTGTCATAAGAAGATAGATGGAATTAAAATCACTTCGTAAGGTTCACTCACATTTGGGTAATTAGGGCTTAATAATTGTACATTTAATTTTTGTGATATTGTATTGTTTTAATGCCTAATTTTAGTAAATTACTATCGTAGAATTCACTCAAATCTGAATTAGGGATTAATAATTGTATATTTAATTTTAATGATATTTTAATATTTTAATCCCTAGTTTTAATGAAACAATATTGTAAGGTTCAATCTCATTTGAGTTAGGGCTTAATAATTTTTTATTTAATTTTAGTGATATTTAATTTTTTTTAATCTTTGCTTTTACTGACTTGAACATTGGACAGAATAAAGACATGATAATTTTTAACAAATAATATGAATGAGTTATGGAAGCATTTATCATCTTACTGCATTAATTCGTTTTTACAAATTTAGTGTTTTAAGGGTTTTAGTTAATTATATAGTATAAGTGGGGTGTATTATTATTATTATGATGAAACACTACAAAAAGGCAATCGAGACATTCAATGATCGGTACCTGATAAAGTCTTTATTAGAATGCTCATCATAAATGTTAATGGTACAAAATATCTTGCTTATAGATTTGAATTTCTCTCATCTTTCTTCTTTCTGTCTTTTTGTTTTGTTTTTTTTTCGTCTTTGTTTATGATGTTCGATCCCTCGAGATTTCTATTCCTCTAGATAGGTAGAGGAAGACAAGTATAGAACATTTTTGACACACTTGTGTGACATTTATTATGCTTTGGATTATGTGAATAATCTTGTCATTACTATAGTAGTAACATTTTTACACAAACTTAGACTCAATTATGTTCCAATTTTGGATTATTCCTTGTTGGACGTCAGACTCTCAATTCAAGAGCAACCGTTACGGATTGTATTTTACCTTCATGATAAATTCTTAAATTTATAACTGATGATAAAATTATACTGGGCAAACATGGAGTCAAAAGTTGTTTTATTTCTTCGTCTCTTTTGAAGATAAACAAGTTTATTGGGTTGCTCACCTATGTAGCCATTCAAGTAAAGCACATGTGACTTGAATAGGGTAAGGCAACTGATGTTACTTAAATTATCTTGCTAGAATAAAGATCTGATAAAGAAAACATTCTAATAACATGAAGGAGAAGAAATCATGCAGATCCCTATTAGTGTGATAGGAACAAGGGATAAGTTTTTTTTTGCATTTCTCTCCATCTGGAGAATAGGACACAAGTTCAGCTTATCAAATGGCCAAACAAGGAGTAAAATGGCTCAGAAATTCAAGGGAATATAAAAGGCATGAAAGAAGTATTTGTAGGCAACTATAGAGAACGAATATCAAAGGAAAAGTGAGGCATTTCATTTGGAGAGGAGCCCAAGATAATCTTCCTATTGATCACAATCTAAAGAAAATGGGACTTGAGACGAGCCCTGTATGTAGAGTATGTGGAAAATTAGAGTATATGGAAACTATCTCATGTACAATGGCAATGGTTAGAAGTGTTGTCGGATTCCTTCAAGCAGTGGTTGTTAAAATTAAGAAGCCTGAGAAGGGGAAAGGAGATAGAGGAGAGAATTGAATTGACTACCTATATTCTGTTTGCAAATCTAGAAAACTAGGAACGTTAAAATATTTGAAAATGCTGAAAGAAGTGAATTGGAAACAGTGAAAATTGCTACAGAAGAGTAGAAGGAATTCAATGATGCTTGTAAGGAAGAAAGTAATCTCTAATGGAATGGAAACCTATCAAGTGACAAGAGAAGAAGGTGGGAAAGACCAAAGGAGGGATGCATCAGATTCAATGTGAGAACAGAAAGTGATAAGTCATTGGGGATTATTGGGATAAGAGTACTAGCAAGAAACTCAAATGATGTGATGACCGAAGCTAGATCTCAAGTTAGGAAGGATGTTTTATCTCGAGTGACTAGTGAGATGCAAGGAATCATTCTGTAACAAACTTTGCCTGTGCAGCAAGAATGGCGAAGTATAGATATAAAATTGGATGTCAAAGTTATTCTAGAAAGACAGATGAAAGAAACTTCACCAATTGTTGAAGTTTTGACAATAACTTCATATATAGTAAAACTTAAAGATTGGTCTAACTCTTGTAAGTTTTCATGGATTTGTAGCAAGTACAATAGAACTTGTCACATACTTGCTAAAAATGCTTGTAATAGAAAAACATCTCAGAATTGGTTCAATCAATTCCCCCAATGGCTTACCATTATGGATAAAGCCGAAGTTTCTACTAGTTAGCAGAGTTGTATATGATACCTATTATGAAATTAAAATGATATGATATCGCTTTTTGAAAAAAAAATCTTGAAACAACACTAGGTAGACTTTTGATCCTTTTAAGTAATTTCTTTCTAAACATCAAATTTCATGTCATCTTGAGCTACATTATGGCTAGAGCAGGCAAACGGGCAGGTTTGAGCGAGTAGTAGGCGGGTATTAAATGAGTTTGGAAAAATAGGCAACTATCCATCCATATCCAATTTTTTTGAAGGTCGGGTTTGGGCAGGTAATGATAAATTTTTGGGTACCCTAATTTAATAATTTATGGGTAGTTATAGGGTAATTTAAGGATAGTTTGCTGGTAGTTGCGCGTACCTGTAGTGAGGGTACTCTCATAAAGTAATATGGGTATCTACTCTTTTGTTTTAAAATTTATTAACATGATAGTTTTCCAAATTCTCACGGTGGTCTAGTGATAGAATAGTGTTCTATTATTGTTTTTGGTTGGGTTTGATTCTTGTTGGCGCATTAAAATCCTTTCAACTTTTGTCGCTTTTTTTATTTTTTGTTATTTATTGCATTTAGTGCTAGTGGTCTAGTGGTAATTAAACTAGAGCTTTGCCATTATATATGCAAGGGTTCAATTCTTGTTGGTGCATTTAAATCTTTTCAACTTTTGTCTCTTTTTCTATAATTTGTTTTATGTAATGCTAGTGGTCTAGTGGTAAAATAGTGATACGAACCTAGAACAGTTAAGGATTCTAAACACATAACACCAAGGATCAATTTGATGATTAATCGTTTAGAAAATTAGGCAGCCCGAATTCAAAAAATGAATCAAAATTAACTTATCAATTAAAGGAACGAACACTCTAAGCAGACCTGTCCCTTAGAACCCCCGTTATCAAAAGAAATCCTAACCTATCAATTACCTTGAATGGCCATAATCGATGTTCTTCGCAAAGAACGCAAGAAAGTCTACAACTCTCTTAGTTTAGGTTTAATCCAATAATCCAAAATCTGTTTTCCATTATCCGAAAGATTGTCTATTAAGGCTACATTGGTTAATTGGACCCTTGGTCAAACCCTAGCCTAGATACTGCAATTACTAGCCAATTTGGCTTAAAAGGTTCTTTGGTTCACAGCCCAAAAATAATTAGGAAATATTAATTATGAAAAACTGAAAAATCAGCAAAGTTTTGACGTAACCAGATTTCTGCACGTCGCGACGTCTGGGGTGCTCCACATCGCGCGACGTCTAGGGTGCTCCACGTCACGGCGTGTAGGTTATTGACACAAAGTTAAATCTTCCAGCAAGCCACGTCGTGACGTGGAAGGGCTTGGACGTTGCGACGTCGGTGAACATCGCGACGTCAAAGGTCACACATTGCGAGATTGGCAATCTTCACAGAATCCACTTCCCGTTTCTCCATGTCGCAACGTGGGACTCCATCAACATCACTAAGTGGAGTTTTATTAAGCTTCTTGTCCATTCTTTTCACTAATTCTTTCCTCCAATACTGCATTTTGATCTAGCAAAGCAATATACTCCTCTTGGAATACTTCTGAGCATGCCTCGACCAATTGTTGTTGGATTAGATAGTCTACTCCTCATTATTCCTACCCTCCTCAAGAGGATTCGTCCTCGAATCACCTAGGTCATACAAAGAAAGATTAGAAACATTAAACATACTAGACGCATTACCATATTCACTAGGTAATTCAATTTTATAAGCATTATCATTAATTTTGGCTAAAACTTGAAAAGGACCATCTTCCCTTTTTTGGAGCTTGGATTTTTGCTGATTTAGAAATCTTTCCTTTCACATGTGAACCCACACCCAATCACCGGGTTCAAAAGAAACCTTGATTCTTTCTCGACTTACTTGCTTGGAAACTTGATCATATCGACGCTCAATGTTTGCTCGAACCCACGCATGCATCTTTTTGATATAATCTGCCTTCTTTTTGCCATCTAAATTCAAAATATGATCAAAAGATATAGGCAAAACATCCAAAGGCATTAGCAAAATAAAACTGTAAACCACTTCAATTGGAGAAAAAAACATAGTGGAATACATGGCTCTATTATATGCAAACTTTACAAGTGGCAAACATTTTTCCCAACTTTTAAAATTTTTCTGAAGTAAGGCTCAAAGCAAAGTCGTCAAAGTTTGATTAACAACTTCAGTTTGCCCATCCGTTTGTGGATGTGTTGTTGTAGCAAACAAATGTTTTGTGCCTAAACTAGACCACAATGTTCTCCAGAAATGACTCAAAAACTTGAGATCTCTATCACCAATAATGATTTTCGGAATGCCATGCAGTCTAACTATTTCTCGAAAGAACAACTCAGTAATACGTGATGCATCATTAGTCTTATGATATTCTATGAAATGTGCCATTTTACTAAAACGATCGACCACAACAAAAATGCTATCATGTCTCGACTGTGTCCTAGGCAACCCTAATACAAAATCCATTGATATCTCTACCCACAAGTGACTAAGGACGGGTAATGGGATATTAAAATCGTGTGGCATTACTTTAGATTTAACTTGACGACAAGAAGTACATTTTACACAAAACTTTTGAACATCATTTCGCATCTTAGGCCAATAAAAATGCTCATGCAATATGTCCAGTGTTTTTGTGATACCAAAGTGCCCCATAAGACCTCTAGAATATGTCTCTCTAACAAACAAATCACGACAATAACTTTTAGGCACACACAACTTCTTTTTCTTAGAAAGAAAACCATCATGCTGAAAATAATCATTATCATATATTGCACCAAAATCATTATCATCAGCACAAAACCCTTTAAGCAAATCAAAGCCTAACAATTTAGTTTACAAAAGGGTAAAAAGTCAATACTTCTGTGATAGTGCATCTGCCACTATAGTTTACCGTAATTATTTTGACTGCTCGGCAGTCCATACACATCCTCTAACTCGCATTCTTCTTAGGTACCAAAATGACGAGTATCGCACATGGGCTAAGGCGCTCGCTCACAGTCTCCTTTTGTAGTAATTCCTCCACTTAGACTTAAATCTCCTTAGATTCCTCTGGATTCGCTCGATACGCTAAATGATTTGGCATGGAGGCACCGGTAATAAAGTATATCTGGTGCTCTATTCCATGTAATGGTGGAAGTCCAAAAGGCAACTCCTCGGGGAAAACATCTTAAAATTCCTACAACAAAGTCACCACTTCTCAAGGCAAAAGATCAAGCATTTCAGTGGTAAGCAAGTAAACAACTTTATACATCAAAGGAAACACACAATTTCCCTCACTCAATGTTTCTTTCACTTCCCTTTTTGTGCAAAAACACTCAATTTGTTTTTCCCATTTTGTGGTTTTTATTCCTTACCCTTAAAAGTTTCCTTTTGGCTTTTAATCTCACTGGACTCGCATTTTTCTTTCTTTTCAAAGTCTCTCACAATACATACCTGATCTTTATGTGTCTCCCATAGTATCAAAGACACAAATGTATGTCTGCGGTTGTTCATCTCTAAGGTGTATTTGTTAGTGTATCCATCATGCACCACCTTTTTTTCAAACTGCTAAGGATGCCCTAAAATATTATGGGCAGCTTACATATATAGGCACTACGTCACACATCACCTTATCCTTATACCTACCTATGACAAATTCAATTTTGACTTGTTTTTTCACCTTAGCTTCCCCACTAGTACTCAACCACGTTAATTGATAGGGTTTAGGATGTTTAAGGGTTCACAACCCCAACTTCTCTACCAACAATGTACTAGCTATGTTAGTACAACTCCCACTATTAATTATTAAACTACACAACTTTCCTTGCACATGACACCTAGTGTGGAAGATATTATCCCTTTGCACCAATTCTTCCTCAAGTTTAGGTTGTGCATTTAAAACCCTCAAATTGACAAGTGCTTCTTGCCTTATTGGTAGCTCTTCCTTCTCGCCACTCTCATCCACAAGTGGTGTAATTTCCTCATCATCTAAATGTTTACTCTCATACTCCCCATTAGGTAACAATAACATTATCCTTTTATTTGAACATTAGGACTAGATGTGCTCCACTCCTCGGCACTTAAAACACCTAATATCTCTACTCCTCCCAGTTGGCTTCTCCTCAACCTTCACCTTAC
Source organism: Ophiorrhiza pumila (assembly GCA_016586305.1). Lineage (NCBI taxonomy): Eukaryota > Viridiplantae > Streptophyta > Magnoliopsida > Gentianales > Rubiaceae > Ophiorrhiza > Ophiorrhiza pumila. The sequence goes on along the minus strand of BLIW01000005.1, from coordinate 13,212,556 downwards.
TAGCTCCCCATTTTTGTTCTACCTTAAGTTTGGAATCAGCACTAGAACTCCCAAATTTAGGTTTTGAAGTTGGTTTAGTATCTTTCCAATAACTCCTCCAAGTACTCTTCCCCCTAGCCTTAACTATTCTCTCAACTTTCAAGGCTTTGTGCAATAACTCTATATATTGTTGCATCTCTACCACATCAGCTATCTCCTTATTCAAACCCGCTAAAAATCTTACAAATGTAAACTTAGGATACTCCTTTATGATTGCGCGAATCAAGCATATCTCCATCTCCTGAAAATATTCCTCTACACTCATATTACCTTGGGTTAAAGTTTTGAGTTTCTTCACCATATCCCTTTTATAAAGATTAAGGACAAATCTCTTTCTCATAATCCTCTTAACCTCCTCTCAAGTCCTAACTGGTCTCTCCCCATACCGCCTTCTATTATGTACTAATTGGTCCCACCAAATTGAGGCATAATGGGTAAACTCTACTACAACCAATTTCACCTTCTTATCATCGGAATAGTTGTGACAATCAAATACATGATCTACCCTTATTTCCTATTCTAGGTAAACCTCAGGATCATTCTTTCCTTGAAACTCTAGAATTTTCATCTTAATATACCTTATTTGACTACCATTTCTCCTATCATTCCTACCTCAACCTAGTGTCCCTTATTTTTCCTCCTCCGATAACCCATCGTAATTTCCCTTATCGAACAAAGGATTCATAGAAGCTCTACCCCTAGTTGGTGGTTCACTAGACTTTAAAACGATAAGCCTCATATTAATTTTATCGAATTGAGATTGTATGGTTTTGAAAGCAATTGCAATATTAAATGACAGACTACTTGTACTTTCCCTACTCATGATGAATTTTGAATTAAAATTGTTCTTGTTACTCCCTAAGTGTTTACACTCATAATCATGTATCACTCGAAAATAATGAAACTCTCTAAACTTTCTTTGAGAGCTCTTTGAGTTAAACAACTACTCAATGCACCAACCAAGACACAAATTTGAATAGGAATGTTTAAACAGCAAGGAACAAGAATGAATTAAGACTCTAGAGCTATGTATGAATTTAGGCAATAACGAATAAGAATGATACCACAAAACAACAAGAATGATTCACACGAATATGGGAAAGTTTCAATTTGTTGTGGCAGCAAAACTTGGTTTATACCAACAACAAGAATCAACAATTGTAGATCACACTTCCCACAATTTTCAGCACAAATGAAAAGATATTGACTACTATTAATCCAAAGAACAAAACACAATTCCACAAATTCAAAAATTGAAGAGAACATCAAGTATTGATTGTAAAAACCAAACACAACCTTTTGCTCTAGTTTGCAACAAATTCAAGAATGGAGACTCGGGAAGTTGTTACCTCAAAAATTGTAGGATCTTCAAGAACGTCTGTTGGACTTCTTTCTTCTTTTTCTGAAGCTTTCTGCACTTTTTTTCTACAGTTTTTTTCCTTTTTTATTACGCGGATTCTTCTTTTTTGTGCTTCTTTTTTTTCTCCTGCCCAAATTCTGCAAGACAATTGATACAAAAGACAATCCAAGAGCAAGACAGAAAACAAACATGAATTTTTTTTAAAACATCAAAGTCTTTGATGAATAATCACTTAAATTGTATTTGATACCAATCTGATACAAACCTAAAACAATTAAGGATTGTAAGCACGTAACCCCAAGGATAAATTTAAGGATTAATTGTTTAGAAAATGAGGTAGCCCTAATTCAAACAATGAATCAAAAACTAATCTATCAATTAAAGGAACGAACACCTAAGAAGACCTGCCCCTTAGAACACTCATTATCAAAAGAAATCCTAATCTATCAATTACCTTGAATGGCAAGAATCAATGTTCTTTGCAAAGAACCCAAGAAAGTCTGCAATTCTCTTAGTTTAGGTTTAATCCAATAATCCAAAATATGTTTTCCATTATCCAAAAGATTGCCCTATTAAGGTGACATGGGTTAATTAGACCCTTGGTCAAACCCTAGCCTAGATACTGCAATTACTAGCCATTTGGCTTAAAAGGTTCTTTGGTTCACAGCTCAAAAATAATTAGGAAATATTGATTATGAAAAACTAAAAAATCAACAAAATTCTAACGCAACCAGATTTTTGCCTGTCGCTACGTCTGCGGTTCTCCATGTCGCGATGTGTAGATTATTGACACAAAATTAAATCTTCCAGTAAGTCACAACGTGATGTGGAAGGTGGACGTCATGATGTCGACAATTTTCATAGACTCCTCTTCTAGTTTCTCCATGTCGTGACATGGGACTCTATCAACATCGTGATATTGAGTCTTCTTAAACTCCTTGTCCATTTTTTCATTAACTCTTCTCTCCAATGCTCCATTTTGATCCACCAAAGCAATATACTCCTCTTGGAATACTTCTAAGCATGAAATGAATGACATGTCTTCTTCACAAACTCCACGAATTGATTCACAATCGAAGAGTTCCATAACCAACGAATGTAATGTTGTCATCATTCGCTTGGTTCGCGAATGGGTTAATGGACCCCCGACTACTTGTAATGGATCCTCCACATGCCTAAACCTGTTGTTGTTGAATTGGATTGTCTCCTCTTCATCAAATAGTGTTTTGTCATTATATATGTCTAGGTTCAATTCCTGTTAGAGTATTAGAAACACTTGTCTCTTTTATTTTCCCCATTGTTTTTCTTTTGTGTCCCTTTTATTTTTTTCTTTTTTCACAATAGAAGTAATGAGGGTAGTTTAGGGTAATTAGTGAGGGTAGCTTACGGTACTCATTGATACCTACTAGGATACCCATTTATAGTGGGTATGAGCCCATATATTACCCACACCCATTATTACCCTACTTAATAATACCCAAGATCAAAATATTGCAGGTTTGGATGGGTTATATTGAGGTCTGTAATGGGCGTAGGTATTTTTTCTAGCTCTAGTTGTGGCGTGTGTAGTTATGGTGGTTTCAAAGACACTTACAACAGGTGAAATTATGTTGAATTCTCAAAAACTTGGGAAATAAATTTCATCTGCATTGGGGTATGTTCTACTACATGATCATTCTGACCACATATTTGCGGGACAAAATGTGTCATGCATTACTAACTTGACTTTTTCTCTTGACTTCATCAACTGTATTTTGTCTCATCCATCCCATGCTAAGACTTGTGTGAATATACTCATGGTTGAAATATTTTATAAGTTTTAAAATTCATTTTGTTATACTGAGCAGATTATGTTCAACTGCTAATATTCAGTGACACACTTGATTTTTATTAGAAGTATGCACTGATTATGCTATAGCTCCATAACTGTGACACTTTTGCAGCTATAGTTAAACTTGGAGAATCTGTATGAATTTGTTTACAAAATATCTTTAACTAAGACCTCTGCCTTTGCCTACCCTTGCCCTTTCCTCAATTTTTGTTTTCCAGGCCCCAGACTATTGCAAAGCACATGAGAGTTGTTAATACAAATCTAACATTGAGACAATCTTTTTGTCATTCCTTTTCGTTGTCAAAAAAATGTTTTCTTGTAGCATTCTAACTTAAACTTTGGATCATCCTCTTTTATTTTAATTTTTGTGCTCGTCTCATACTCTTTTATTGCAGCTTGTGGAAAAGTTTGGTATTGATCCAAATAATGGTTTTGCTTTTTAGGTGGGAGGCTGATATAGTGGTAAGTATCTTTAAATTCTTAGAAATATGTTTTTTCTTTGGGAAACATGCAATGATTCTCTTAATCCTTTTTTCATTTCCAATGCTATTGGAATGTTGCCTCTGTCTCTGCAATAAGTTTTCTTAATTATTGAGAACTGTAGTAACTAATAGCTTTTTTGCTACTGAGTATATGTTTTTGTCATGAGATAGTCTGTTGTTCCTCCTGATATCATTTAAATCTTTTACTTGCAAGATTAGAATAGCATAAGGCAATTTGCACAATCGAGTAAGGGTCTCCAACCGGCTGGTTAACCGGTTCCGATTTGTACCGTTTTTAGTAAATTTTTTACATCAATGGTTAACCAATCAGTATCGGTACCGGTTTTACCGATTTCGATCAGTTAACCCGTTAAACTGAAAAATCGGATAATTTTTTTTTATTTTTTTAGTCTTAAAAGTTAATACAACAAAGTAATAACAAATTAACTATGTTTGAAATGTAAAAATATTTAATTCAACATATTAAAAAATAAAGTTCATATGATGTAAGAATGTGTGGATGTTAAAAAAAAAATACTTAGTTAATGTACTAATTACATATATTCATGAACTCATAGTATTATTTAAAACCTAAAATATATTTATTTTAGTTACTTTTTTATAGCTATTGATTTCAATAATATAAATTACAATATGATAGTATTAATGTTTATTTGTTATCTTCTCACTATTATATTTTGGCTTAAATAGTAAAATTACTATAAGATCAAAATATAATTTAGAATACATTTTTATTTCTATCATAAGTTATTTATGGACTTTAATTTTTATAATACTAGTGAATAATAAAATAAAAATTACAATAGATACATATTAAATTTGTAAATTATTAAAACATGTTATTATTAGCCATTATACTCATGTGTTAAAAATTATAATATATTATTAATATTGTTGGTTTTATATTACATAATATATATATATATATATATTTTAACTATAATTTACAAATTATAAGTTAATTAATAAATTTGAATAATAAATAGCTTAACTATTAAAATAAAAATTAAAGTATATTAAATAGAATATTTTAATTATAATAAACTATTAATTATCGATTTTATACCGGTTTAACATGCTAGAAAATTATTTCAACCGAAAATCAGACTGGTTAACCAGTAAATCTGGATAATCAGAACAGGTAAAACTGGTTAACCAGTTCCAATTACCACTGTTTCCAGTTCGGTTACTAGTTTTCCAGTTTTGTTGAACAACCCTACCATCGAGTCACTAACTCTCAAGTATTTGCCTTCATATGGACTTTGGATTTGTTGATAAGTTCCTTTACTCAGTTCAAGTAATTTTCTCCTGATAACTATTGACAACACAAAATCAAATTATGGGTAGGTCATTTGATTTTGGGTAGCCAAGTTGATCACCAACACAAGCCTTAAAATTTGGTTGGGGTTAGTCATGGGATCAAATTCGATGGCCTACTTGAAGAAAAATCCAGACGAAATGCCATGCACCCTTATGGTTTGTGAGTTGGGTTCTCTCCCTCCATCCCCCCTCCCCATTGAACCAGTTGGGTCACTCCTTATATAGTTGATAGAGTAGGAGTAGGTTAAAATATATTGCTAATGGCAAAAAGAATGAGGGGTTATTTACCAAAATATTACTCAAAAAAATATAAATTAAAAAAATAATGCCATCTTTAATATCCTTCCAAAAATAGGGAAATTGTAATTTCAAATTGCACCTTTAAAATTGCAATTTCAAGTTGCACCTTTAAAGCCGTAATTTCAAATTGCAACTTCTGCACATTTTGAAATTTCTTTTATTAATTTTATTAAAAAAATTATATTAAAAAAAATTGATGAATTTTAACTATAAAATTTATCCTTTGTTGCAATTTTATCATATTTGTTGTATCTTTCCAAAAAAAAGGTTTTAGTTCCAAATTTATGATTTTCTTTAAACACACAATTCAATTGAAATGCATATATTAAAAGTGTTCACAGTAACTATATTTCATTATTTCCACAAAACATATTTTTTATAATTTGATCATATCTATAGATTTAAAAAAAATCAACAATTGTGGTACATATTTTGTGTCATTATTACTACCTATCAAAATTAAACAAAAACTCAAAACATACAATTGCCAATTCCTACAATTCAATCTCACCAACTTGAAATTGTTATATGAATTTAACTGACAAAATGAAAAATTATTTTGCAATTGGATAAAAACAAAAACTAACATATGGAAAGGTTATTAATTAATAAAATGAAATTTTGGCCTTTCATAACTACATTAAAAAATGAGTTGATCAGTATTAATGACTATGAGAAATAAAAAAGTATTTCATCTTGTAGCAATGCAAATAAAAAAATTTAAAATTGATATTAATAACAAACAAAATGTTTTAACAATTTGTGTTTTAATATATTTTTTAAAAATTTTAATAAAAGCAATTCGAAAATGTGTTGAATGTCCAATTTGAAAGGCTTTGGGTCTCCTATACCACTTTTGTTTGCCACTCTAGGAAAAGATGAAATGTTTTCTTTTTAATTAGTTATCTAATTTTTAAAATAAAATTAAAACCCTAATTAAGTGATAAGGGAACCTGATAGCAATCTGCCTGTGTCCATGTCCATGGTGCCTAACTCAACACAGTGTGGAGACTTGGACGATTTTTGAGAAGATCTTAACAAGGCGTCAAACATTAAATGCTGAAAGATTCTGTCACGTTTTGGTATTCTTGATATATCTCTCACAGTATAACTTGGAATGTTGTGATTCAAGCAGCTTTGGAAAGCTAAGGGATAGTGATAAAACTTTTATGTTTTAAGTTTTACGATATTCTGATGTTATCATCGTTAAACGAGCCTACCAAGATGAATGACGACATTCTAGCAGATTACCGTCGCAAATTTCATGGACCTTTTGAAGACCAAGAAGGCGTGCTTGGACTTTAACTTTTATGGACCACGCCATTATGAAGTCTTAGGATTTATTTGTTTTGTAATAAATTAAGTCCATTAAACATTAATTTGGGCTTATATTTTGTTTAAGCAGTTCAGTAATTACTTGGCCCAATTATCTTGCATGATAATGGAAAGTAATTCTTTTTAGTAATCTCCTACTTTTTAGGATGAAGGCTATTTTGTAGGAGCATAGGAAGCAAAAACGTGTTTTGCATCTTAAAGGTTAAAATCATGTCCTTGTCCTTCTTTTTAGGAGTATTCCTACATTTTAGGAGTTTCCTATCTTTTAGGAAATAAGTTAGTTATTAGTATTCTACTCCAATTTGGAAAGTTTCCTCAATTGGATTGGTTGGTTAGAAGTTCAATTCGAAATTGACTTCTTCACTAGGGTTTGTTATTTTCACGCTTTTGGGCCTATTTAAAGGCATGATTTGTAACATTTTTTATATAATAAGTTGAATGATAAAGATTTTTGGCTTGCAAAAGTTGAAAACACTGTGTTTTAAAAATCCCGCGAAGCCTTTAGTGATGAAAGATCAAGGTTAGATGCGCGGTGTCTCAATAGGTTAGAAACACTAGGTGTGACACCGATAAAAAAACAGTAATGGACAATAATAAAAATGCGGAAATTAAAAAGACAGTAGGTTGGTAACGCAGTTCGGCAATCTACCTACGTCTGCGGGCCACGCCCAGAAAAACAATCCAATAAGTTCACAAGTTACAAGACACTCGGTCTGACACAAAGTAAGACTCCCTCTTATCTTTGACGCCGCCTCTTCCTAACTCCACAATGAACGGATGGTGCGAGCTCCCCTCGACTTGTGTTGATTCCTCCCGGAATTTGTGGTTAATGCAAGTCCCCTTGCCACAATGAAGACAAGATCCCCTTGTCCAAGGCGACTCCTCCCAGAATCCGTGGTTGATACAAGATCCCTTTGCCCACGTTTGAACTCTCTCGAGCTCTTCAACAACCTTCTCTTGAGGCTGGATTATAATAAAGAAAACAAGGATTGTATCTTCAATAATATGACATTAAGATGCTTAAGCCAACACACTTTGATCAAAGATCTCAAACAAAGAAGTGTGTTCACAGTGTAATGAAGACCGAAATAAACATCAAGGCTCCACATGATTCATACAATTCGCACGCCTTGCACACCTCTAAAACGTGTGGTGTGGAAAGATCATATAGGCACACCAAATCTTCCCATGTTTTTCTCCAAGATTATTTCTAAGTAAATCCCATAGAAAGATGGAAACCTTTGTGCCTTCCATGCTTATCTTTTCCAAATATAGCTCTCCAATGATAACTTCTAAGAATACCAAGATAAGCCCAAAAATATCAAGATAGCATTATGATAAGTTGGTTTTATACCAACTTAAATGGCTTAATCCACTTGGCTTTTGACTTGTTTTTCATAAGTTAGTGCAATGATTTGTTTGTTGTGGTGCATTTATGTGGTTGGCAATTGGTTGTACTAAAATGGTTAAAAGAGACCAAAATTGATGATGAATTTAGGCAATTGTGTGCTTGATGTTAATTGGTAAGGTTAAGAGGTTAAAACAATTAGGAAATGGATGAAACAGAAATTGGTAAGCTAAATTTAGGGTTTTGGCAGATTTGGTTGGTGAAATTCATCTGGGCATAACTTTCTTGATATTAACCCAATTGGTGAGTTCTGTGGTGTTCTGAAAAGCTCTTTGAATGCACTACATTTCTTATGTTGTAACTATTTTCTAATTGTGTGTGTAAGGCTATGAAATATGAGGTTCTTTTAGGAATACCATTCATTAGGGTTTTTTAGGGATTTTTAGGGTTTTACCTGCCTGCCACAGTTTCGTGGTTTGATGATAACTTGAGTTTTAGGCATCCAATGGTGGTGTTTCGGGGCACCATTGGAAATCTAAGAGGAAGATCTAGAACTTTTAAGTTCACCACCAAGTCAGAATCAGAGGCTAAGACACACTTATTGGGCATGAAAGTAGGGTGTTGTGTTGGAATGGATACTTTGCCAACATTTTTTGCCAATTCGGCCAACCATTGTGCCAAAACCTTGCCAAGTCCTTGCCGAGCTTTGCCAAACCAATGTGCCAAAACCATTGTGCCAAGACCTTGCCAATAACTTGCCAAGCCTTGCCAATCGATCTTGCCAAGCCATGCCAAATGCACAACACTTATGCATTAGTCTTGCCATAACTTTGCCATGAAACTCATGCCACACATTTGCACCTTGGCACACCACTCATGTTGCAAATGAACTTCACAAACCAAGGCACACAACTTGGTATAGAAAGAACTAGGCAGCCGAGAACAAGAAGAGATTGGCCTACGACATGTCGTAGGCCAAACTTAAGAAGGCAGAAAATGGCCTACGACATGCTTGAAGAGTTGATTTTTTGTCGTGGGAAAAAATGTAGAGATGAAGTTTTGGCCTACGACATGTCGTAGGCCAATTCTGGAACATGAATATTTAGCCTACGACATGTCGTAGGCTAAACTGTGGGAGAGTGTGGGAAAAATGGCAAAGTGTTGAGAGTGCTTCATAGGTTTTAAGCTTTGTCACACTTCAGTAGTTTGGTCATAACATTCTCGTTTTAGCTCCAAATTGGTTGATTTTGATGGCTATGGATAGCTAAGACAAAGTGTTACAACTTTCATGTTTTAAGTTTTCCTTAATTCATAGTGCATCATGATCAAATATTGGTGGGAAGTTGCTGCCATGAAATACTTTGTGTTTGAGTTTCTAAAAATTGGCTAAGTGTTGAACTTCTGATTTTCTGAAATTCCAGGCAGCTGAAGGCGCGGTTTGCTTTGGCGGAAAGGCGTGAATTTCAAAACGCTGGATTCTTGAAGGCTCGCTGAGTTGCTGAAGGCGTGATCAGTTTCGGCTTGAAGGCGTGGTGAAATTCTGATTTCTTCACCTGGATCTGTGAGCAGCAAAGGTGCGCGAAGCTGAGCCTGAAGGCGCGACGCAGGATGCTGAGGTTGATGAAGGCGCTGGAAATTAACACCAAAGGCGCTGGAGTGATGAATACTTTTTCAAACTTGGAATTTTTTGACATTTTTAGCTGATTTTTAGTTCCTTCCCTTAAGGACACTTTTGTAATATTTGATACATTTTACGTTGCGTATTAGTTACGTTTTCCTAACTCTATAGATAGGAAAGGTATCTAACATGTAAAAAAAACACTTTTCACTACTCACGTTTTCCATATTGTAACCGACTTTTGATTTTGAAGAGCGGGAATTGTTCTTGAGATCCATTTTCTCTCTCTACTTTCTCTCACTAAGATTGTTGCTTCATTTTGGATTCCGATCAAAGATTTGCTTCCATCAATATACATCTCCTTGAAATTGAGAAGAAAACTAACAATCCTCTCGGCATTTGGAAGCGTTTAAGACTCTTAATTGGTAAACTCTTCCAATTTATGATTATGAACTGTTTAATATTCCAATTTGTTGATTGTGAAGCTAGAATGGAGATTCCTGGCTAATTGTATGATAATCTAGGATACTGAGGGTGAATGCTAGGTTGAAATTGTAATTGTGCAGTAGAACTAACAATCTATTATAAGAAATGGAAATTCTCAGCTACGAATTGGAAAAACTTGTTGATTACATGCTTTTGATATGAATTTTGATAAAATGAGATTCGATTGCGGTCGTCATGCTGAATTGAGTCTTCTTTTGTAAGAATTGGATGAAAGTCATGAATAAGAATCTGAGAATGCTTGAGTTCTTAAACCTGTTTGAATTTGCACAGATCTTAGGGCTAGACCTGGTCATCGGAAGCTTTGAGTCTGTTTCATCCTAAGAACAAGGTGATAAGAGATTCTCATACTCAAATGATGAATTTACATGCTAGGATCAGGCCTCACCATGGGAGATTCTAGGTGTTCATGCCTGAGTAATTTAAGTGGGGAATTGAGACAGCTTAATCACACTTCACCATCCTTAGGCCTGACCAGAGGATAGGATGGTGTCGGGAGACTAAAATTATAGTGTAGTGACCATGCTAGCTATTATTTCTGTTTCCAATTGTGATTCTCCTCATCTGTTTTGCTTGTATGTTAGCAATACTGCATGTATGAGAAGTTGCATTCACCTGGAGGTAGCCTAGATTATCAGCTTTATTTTCTTGATAATTTTGTTCTTACTTCCTTGAGTCTTACTTGTGTGTTCATTTAAATTCGTAATTGTGTGGAGTCAAACCAGGTTACTTCTTGTTAATTTTTGTAATCAGTGTTCCTTTTACTCTTGTTATATTTTGGTGACATAATTGAGCATATCAAACTTCTTGAATCGAATATTTCCCTGCGGAATGAAACCTAGCTCACTGCTACTATATTCAGTGAATTTAGGATAAATTGACGAGCCACGACACTCGCCTATCAATTTTTTGGCGCCGTTGCCGGGGGAACTAGCACGGTTCTTGAAATTTGTTGTTGTTCTGTTCTTAGTCTTGTGTTTTATTGCTTTGATTTAGTTATCTTGTTTCTTTACTGTGTGGTGATTCTGTTGCTTTTACCATCTTGTATGGTTTGGTTTACAGATTGATCCGTTTGTTTCTTGATATCATTTGCTGTCCCTGTTTTTTTATGCCCAGGTCTGTAAGATCTAAAGGAAAACCTGAATTTGAATTGAACCTTGAATTGGAAAGAACTCTAAGGAATCAAGCAAAGCAAAGAGCTATGGCTGCACAAGGAGTACAAGCACCGAGGTTCGGAGACCATTATGCAGTAAATTTTGACAATCGATTTGGTCATCTGGACATCGATGTGGAAAGTTACCACATTCCTCCACAAATAGTCTCAATGATTACCCAGGGCCAATTCTTCCAAGGTCTTGACAACGAGGATCCTAATGATCACCTTGATTGGTTTCTCGGCTTATGTAGCACTTTTAAGTTGCCAAGAGTTGACAGGGGTGAGGTTCACAGAATTTCGTTCCCTTTATCTCTGCGTGGAAAGGCTAAACATTGGTTCAAGAGTATTGGGGGAGCAAATGCTGGAATGTCATTTGATAATCTACAGAAAAGGTTCTTGTCTAAGTACTTCCCTCCAGCTAAGCTTGAAAAGAGAAGGTTGGAAATTATGAACTTCCAACAACAAGACAGTGAGTCATTTCGAGATGCTTGGGAGAGATTCAACGATTTGATTAGGCAATGCCCCAATCATGACTTGGGCGAAATTAGGGAACTAAATACTTTCTTCAAAGGCCTAACTCCTGAATCATCTTTAATGGTTAAAGCTTGTGCTAATGGAGCACTTAAAGACAAATATGTGACTGAAGTGCGTGAACTTTTTAACCAGATAGCCGAGGATGAATACCTTTTTCCAGAGACTAGAAAGCCACATGTCAAGAGACAGAGAGGAGTTCTTGATGTAGATGAGGAGACTTCACTTAGTGCTAAGTTTGAAGCATTGGCCAAGCAGGTGCAGACTTTAAAGGCGACTCAAACCAAAGCCCCAGTACTTTCATGTGGACTATGCAAGGGAGAACACCACACGGATGAATGTGCAATCACTACTGAATCCATTCAGTATGTGAACAATTACAATAACAAACCCCAATATGGTGGGAACTATTCTGGGAGCAATTATAATGGAGGCAACAGACAATATGGTGGAAACCAAGGCAATTGGAATCAACAGCAGAACCAAGGAGGAAATTACTATCAAGGTAATGACTCAAGGAGAGCAATGAATCAACCACCTCCTGGTTTTGATAATCAGGCCAGCACATCAGAACAAAAGAAGCCAAATGTTGAGGATATGTTTCAAAAGCTGATGGAAAAGATGGATAAGAACAAACAGAGATTTGGAGGTTTGGAGTCCACTGTGAAGCATCACGAAGCCACTTTGAAGAATATCGAGATGCAACTTGGTCAGCTTGCTAATGTTGTACACCAGAGGCCAAAAGGAGCTCTTTCTAGTGACATAGTACCAAATCCCAAGGGGAGAGAAGCATGCAATGCTATTACTTTGAGGAGTGGAAAATTTTTGCCTGGAAGTAAACATGTAGAAGACAAGAGTGATGATGTAGAAAAGGACCAAAAAGATGAAGTTGAGATAGATGTAGAACTTGAGAATAATGGTGAGCAGGAAGAAAATAAGTCTGAGAAGAAGGAAATACCAGCAAGGGTGGGAAATGAAATCACAAAAAATTACAATCCTTATAACTTCCCAGATTATGCTCCAAAAGCTCCATTTCCAGAAAGGAAAAAACCTCCACCTAATAAAGGGCCTCAATTCAATCGTTTCTTGGATATGATCAAGCAAGTGAATGTCAATGTTCCTTTGTTGGATTTGGTTACAGCTATGCCTAAATATGCTAAGTATTTAAAAGATCTCATTTCAAACAAGGAGCAAATCTTGAGATGTGAAGTTCCAATGATGCTATCAGAGTGCAGTCAAGCATGGATGGTTCACAAATTACCTCCAAAGCTTAAGGATCCAGGTAGCTGTACCATACCTTGTAAGATTGGAACCAGATATTTTGCAAAGACTCTCTGTGACCTTGGAGCTGGAATCAACTTGATGCCATTATCCATTGCAATAAATGTGGGTTTGAGTGGAAGGATTCGACCAGTTGCAGTGACACTACAGTTGGCAAATAGATCCTTGGTGACTCCTACATGCTTGGTGGAGGATGTGTTGGTAAGTATTGATAAATTTACCTTGCCTGTTGATTTCATTATACTTGATATGGAAGAGGACCCTGAGGTTCCTCTCATTTTTGGTAGACCTTTTCTAGCCACTGGTGATGCTTTGATTGGTGTGAAAAACAAGACAGTCACGTTTAGGATTAACAATGAGGAAGTGGTTTTTTATGTAAACTATGCTATGAAGCAACCTCTAAATATAGAGTCTTCTTTTGCTATCAAAGCTATAACATGTTCTTCTTTGAGTAATGTGAACAACATGCATAATTTTTCTATTGTTGATGAGTTAAGTGTTTGTGAGGATAATTTTGATGAACTTGATTTAGATGATGAGGATAAGAGAATTATTGCTGAAATTGAAGATTTCATTGAATGTTGTTATTTGGAAGAGTTAATTTGTGAATTGCAAAATGATGTTGTGGAAGTTAAAATGCATGAAACTATAGGGGAACATGATCATGAACCTACTGTTTTGGCTAACGAAAATTTTACTCCCACTGAGGTGAGGACTAGTGAGAATTTGTGCAGGAATGAAAAGCTTTTACCTTCCATTGTGGTGGCATCGAAGCTGGAATTGAAACCACTTCCACCTTATCTCAAATATGCTTTCTTGGGAGAAAATGAGACATTGCCAGTTGTTATATCTTCGAAGCTTGAAGGTTGGCAAGAGGAGAAGCTTTTGGAAGTTTTGAGGAAACATAAGTTGGCTATTGGATGAACAATTGCCGATATAAAAGGCATAAGTCCAGGTTTATGTATGCACAAGATTTTGCTTGAGGAAAATGCTGTGCCAGTACGGGATAGACAGAGAAGATTAAATCCCCAAATGATGGAAGTTGTGAAGAAAGAGGTTATCAAATTGCTTGACTTTGGGATGATTTTTCCAATTTCAGACAGCGAGTGGGTTAGTCCAGTCCAGTGCGTCCCTAAGAAGGGAGGGGTGACTGTTATAAAGAATGAGACTAATGAACTTTTGGCAACAAGAGTGGTGAATGCTTGGCGAGTTTGCATGGATTACAGGAAGCTAAATAAGGCAACTAGAAAGGACCATTTCCCTCTTCCATTCTTGGAACAATTGTTGGATAGAATTGCTGGCTACATTTTCTATTGTTTTCTGGATGGATATTCTGGGTACAATCAGATTGCAATTGATCCCAAGGACCAGGATAAGACAACTTTCACTTGTCCTTTTGGCACATTTGCTTAGAAAAGAATGCCATTTGGTCTTTGCAGCGCCCCAGCTACCTTTCAGAGGTGCATGATGGCAATATTCCATGACATGGTGGAATCAATAATTGAAATATTCATGGATGATTTTTCTGTCTTTGGTATGACATTCGATGGGTGTTTGGAGAACTTGGCAAAGGTTTTGAAGAGGTGTGAAAAACGAACCTTGTGTTGAATTGGGAAAAATGTCAATTCATGGTTCAAGAAGGAATTGTGTTAGGCCATAAAATTTCTCATGCTGGGATGGAGGTAGATCGAGCTAAGGTAGATGTCATTGCAAAACTTCCTACACCTACCAATGTTAAGGGTATCAGAAGTTTTCTTGGGCATGCTGGGTTTTATAGAAGGTTTATTAAGGATTTTTCAAAGATAGCCAGACCATTGTGCAGTCTCTTAGAAAAAGATGTTAAGTTTGAGTTTGGAACAGCATGTGTTGAGGCATTTGAAACTTTGAAAACGAAATTGGTGGAAGCCACTGTGATAGTCACTCCCCATTGGGGTGAACCCTTTGAAATTATGTGCGATGCCAGTGATTATGCTTTAGGAGCTGTCTTAGGCCAGAGAAGAGACAAAGTGTTTCACACTATCTATTATGCTAGCAGGCTAATGAATGAGGCCCAAATGAATTATACAACTACTGAAAGGAAATGCTAGCAGTGGTCTTCGCATTTGATAAATTCCGTGCTTACCTTTTGGGATCAAAGGTCATTGTTCATATGGACCATGCCGCATTGAAGTATCTGCTTGCAAATAAGGAAGCAAAACCATGTTTGATTAGATGGGTTTTGTTGCTCCAGGAATTCGATGTGGAGATTAAAGATAGGAAAGGCTCAGAAAATGTTGTGGCAGATCACTTTTCAAGATTGGAATCTCAAGAGCAAGATTCACCTGACATTTCGGTTAAGGAACACTTCCCTGATGAGCAGGTATTCAAAGTGGGTGAACAGACACTGCTTTGGTACACTGAGATTGCCAATTTTGTGTTTGCTGGCCAGATTCCATCTTATTATTTCAGTGACCAAAAGAAAAGATTGAGAAGTGATGCTAAGTATTACTTTTGGGAAGACAATTCTTTATATAAGATATGCAGTGATCAAGTAATAAGAAAGTGTGTCAAGGAAGAAGAAAAGGAGGATATCTTAAAGGCATGCCATGAAGGACCCTGTGGTGGTCATTTTGGATCAACTAGGATAGGCTTCAAAATCTTGCAATGTGGGTTCTATTGGCCACATATCTTCATGGATGCCAGAATTTGGGTTGGAAAATGATATCGATGTCAACGAACTGGCAACATCTCTTCAAGAAATGAGATGCCCTTGAACAACATATTGGAAGTAGAAATTTTTGATGTCTGGGGGATTGACTTCATGGGGCCTTTCCCTAAATCAAGAGGTATGGAGTATATCCTGGTGGCAGTGGATTACGTTTCTAAATGGGTGGAAGCTGTGGCTTTAGCTCATAACGATGCCAAAAGTGTAACTGCTTTCTTGAAGAAATACATATTTAACAGGTTTGGAGCACCCAGGGCTATAATAAGTGATGGAGGGACTCATTTCTGTAACAAGCTCTTTGAATCTTTGTTGGCTAGATATGGTGTTACTCACAAGGTTTCAACAGCTTACCATCCACAAATTTCTGGTCAAGTTGAAATTTCCAATCGGGAGATCAAGAGGGTTCTTAAAAAAGTTGTAAATCCAGGCAGGAAGGATTGGTCTTTGAAGCTAGATGATGCATTGTGGGCATACAGAACAGCTTACAAAACCCCAATTGGAGCTTCTCCTTTTCGATTGGTTTTTGGTAAAGAGTGTCACTTGCCAGTGGAACTTGAACATAAGGCGTATTGGGCAATTCAAACCTTGAACATGAATCTGTCTGAGGCTCAATCAAAAAGAATGTTGGAGTTGAATGAACTAGATGAATTTAGATTCAATGCTTACATGAGTGCCAAATTGTACAAGGAGAGGACTAAACGAATTCATGATGCCAAGATTCAATCCAAGAATTTTGTTCCAGGGCAATTGGTATTGCTTTATAACTCTAAACTCCGATTGTTTCCTGGAAAATTGAAATCAAGATGGAGTGGTCCTTTTAGAGTGGTTGATGTAAAACCTTATGGGACAATTGAAATCAAGAATGACAAGAATGGCAATGTGTGGAAAGTGAATGGCCATCGCCTCAAGCCGTACTTAACTTCTCAGGATAAGGATAGCACTAATGTGGCACGAGATCCACATGAGCTATACTTAGATGATCCCATCATCTCAAATTGAGCTATGATGCACGGTCGGGCTGTGACTTTAAACCAAGCGCTCCTGGGAGGCAACCCTGATTTTTCTTCCTTTGTTTTATTTGTTGTGATTTCTTTTCTTTGTTAATCCTAGTTTGAGTAGTATTGAGTAGCAATTTATGGCACAATCTCATAACATCACTTGGCTATATTTTTTGTAGAATCTCAGAAGGATGTTGGGCATTATTGATAGAAGCAGGGAGTACAATTTCACTTTTCCATCCAAGTGAGGTACAATGAGTCTACATTATTTACAACTAAGATACCAGCTCTGTTGGTAAGAATTGTTGTTCATTCATGCATGATTGGTTAATCCGTGACCGTGCCTGTATGATTGGTTTGGATGGTTTCAATTATTGAGAAGAAAGGACATCAAGCTATGACCTGTCATTCACATGTGTTTGTAGGATAGTGAGGGTGTCATAAATATAAATTGCACATCTTCGTTTTGCATGCTCATTTCTCTTCTCTCTATAGTGCTTCCCTTGCTAGTCATTTTTCATTTTCAAAGTATGGATTTCTATTCTCCCCACCAGAATCCTTTTGAATATGCTATCTTTAGTGAAGATTCTGGAACCACATCTTCTCCTTCTTCATCTTCTTCAGCTGATGAGGATATGGTAATTGATTTTGAGCCAGCTACTTGTCCACATTTTGTTAATGCTTCTGCTGAAAACTTTTATCATGGATTCACTAATAGATCAGTTAGGATTGAGCGACCATTTCAGGATCCTTCTAGGAGATTTGAGGATGTGATCTTCAGACAGTCGTGGTCTCATTTTGCTCGAGCCTCAATTGTGGCGAATATGGACATAGTTAGGGAATTTTATGCTAATTCCCGCGCTAGTGGTGTTCGTTCAGTGTTCGTGAGAGGAAAGTATTTGAGGGTCAACCGCCATAGTATTAATAGGCTTTATCTTCTTGATGATTTTTCTCGTAACACATATTGTAGGTTGTTAAGAGCTGAGAATACCGATCATTTGTTGACTTCAGTAACTTTACCTGGTGCTACATGGGTGAGGAATGCTCGACAAGAGGCTTTATATGTGCCTACTAGTGAACTCACAGCCGAGGCCAAAATATGGTTAATGTTTGTCAATTCCAGGATTCTTCCTACTCACCGTACCAATATAGCATCTAGGGAACGAATTCTGTTGATTTATGCTATTTTACGTGATTTCTCTATTGATGTTGGGAAATTGATCTTAGAGTTTATCAGGCGGGCACAAAGATGTGAGTTTGCACCGATGTATTTTCCAACTCTCATAACAGCCATGGCTCGTAGCATGGGAGTTGATATCACTTCAGTTGCTAATCCTCAAAATCCTGAAGGACTTCTGGGACCTCCTCAGTGGCTTGCTCTTCAAGAGGAGGAAAGAATTGCGAGACTTTCTCGTGGCTTGTAGAAAGAGGAAAACCAGGTTCCTTTGTCTTGATTGTTATGTTTTTCTTACGGGGACCGTGTCTTATTCAAGTGTGGGGGGAAGATTTTTGCCAAGATATCTTGATTATGGTGGTGGTTGGAACGTGTATGGTGACCATGAGTATGTTTAAGGAGATTAGTTGCCATGATTGGAATTGAGTCTAGTATTAGCATTTTGTGATTTTGTTATTAGTTAGGTTGTAATGTCTAAATTTTTGTTGTAAATTGTTTGTTGTTTTCGTGCTAATATAATTTCTTTGTTGTGATGATCAATTTTATTCACACATGCCTTGATGATTGAATTCAATTTTCTGAAAAGCTAGTAAGTCGTGAATAAGGAATTGACATGAAGGAACAAAGAAAGCTGACATTTTGTTGGACGTTTCTATGTGTTGCAGGATAAGTTCACATGCAAATGTAGAAGTCGTTTGTTTTGTTTTGATGTTCATGTGTTTGAGAACATTGTTTAGGAGTGAACGGCTGAATTTTAATAGAATAAGTAGAGCTTTATGGTTGTTGCTTTGAATGATGTGAATGTTTTAGTCTTGTCTTGTATTCATGATGTGCAAGGTGAGTTGACTGAATTGGGTGTATGCAATAATGTTGATGTTTTAGTCTTGTGTGGAGTGAATGCATAAGAATTGGTAAAGGCTGAAGAAGTCACATGCTTGAGTAAGAGAGGGGTCCCACCTTTGAGTGACTAGAATGTTTGATAGTGTTTGGTGGAAGCATTTACTTTCTTTTGGTTTACTGATTTCATGCACTTTATGCTTATAAATGCATGAGAGCATGGCTGGTACTTCATTTCAAACCACCACAAGTGAGATATACAAAATTCGGTACTAGTAAGAGCATAGTGTGGACATAGCATTTCACAACTCCAATTTCTTCTTCAAGACTACATTCTGTGCTCTCCATAAAGGTATGTTCACTCTTATTAAAGCTTTGTGATTTGTGCTTAAGTTGTAGTATAAAAATTGTTTAAGGTGGTAAATGTATAGAGCATGGAAATGTGATTTTGTTTGGAAATGCTGAATAAGCGAGTTAAGGTGTTGATTAGTCAGGGAACAAATGCATGATAAGTGTGGGGGAGTGATTCAACATTGTGATTTTCAATTTTTCCAGCATTGCCGTGTCTCTGTGTTTCAAGCTTCACTTGAGTTAGGAATGATGAAATGAGGAGATTCTAGTTGCATCCTCTAGCTAACATGATGGTCTTCAATGTTTATGTTGTACATTTTTGCTAATTATGGCTGGAACTTAGGAAAAAAAAAATTTCTTTGAATGTGAAGTACATGTGAAATCAAGAGTGTGAGATTTTGAATCTGCCAAGTTTGCCAAGTTTCGGTATTTTGGGTATAACTTGCAAATGGAATGTCCAAATGTGTTGATTCCAGTGGTGAAATTTAGCTAAGAGTACGGGCTACATTTCCTATGTCGTCCACTTTTGATAATTCTGCCTGGAGCATGATCTAATGTTGAGGACAATGTGTGCTTACGTTATGAATTATAATCTGAGAAAATGCTGAATCTGAACATTTTTGGTATTGTCGGTATTTTGGCCATAACTTGGTCATTTTGACTTCAAATTGGATGATTCTTGTCCACAAATTTCGATTAAAGAGTGCACTACAACTGTGACGATTTATGTGTGAACTAATTCTGCTTGCCTCTTAGATGCTTTTTACAATCTTATAATGCTGGTTTTCAATTTTTGGGAATGAGTTTATAAAAGAAAATGCAAGTGTTTAGCAATGTTCTTAAT
This sequence comes from Ophiorrhiza pumila, assembly GCA_016586305.1. Classification (NCBI taxonomy): domain Eukaryota; kingdom Viridiplantae; phylum Streptophyta; class Magnoliopsida; order Gentianales; family Rubiaceae; genus Ophiorrhiza; species Ophiorrhiza pumila. The sequence goes on along the minus strand of BLIW01000005.1, from coordinate 13,192,522 downwards.
GTAATTGTTTTGCTTTGAGTATTATATGACAAGCTGAATTCTTTTTAACAGAAATGGCACCAAAGAAAGATTCAACTTCAAGAAAAGCCACAACTTCAAAGAAGGGAAAAGGAAAAGTTCAAGCACTCGATGAAACTGATTCTGACCCAGAGTATTTTCCGGATGATATGCAAATGTTTGAGGAACCTCCGCAATATGCGATGCCAGCTCCGACACCTAAGAAATGGAAAGGAGTCCCTGAGGTTGCTCTGTTCTTTGATGAGAATGCCATGAGACGTTGGGAACAAGGGTTCAATATGAAATATATACACATTGAACGCGGGTTCAGTGTGGAGAAAGGGCCGTTTAAGAAGTTGATAAAATTTTACAAATTCCATGAGAAGCTTACGGTTGCCCATAAGTTTTGCAATGTGAGCATTGCACGGGAATACTACGCAAATGCAGGGTCTCCGAGGGATGGAGCTGTCTATGTGAGAGGCATTTGGGTTCAAATCACGAGCGAGATTATCAATGCACATTTGGGCACACTTGATTATCCTGAGGATCCGATCAAATTTCCAACCAATGAGGCATTAGATGAAGCTTTGATAAAAGAGTTGGCACATCCTGGGGCAGTTTGGAAGCATAATTCAAAGGGGGAACATAAGCATATTCGGAATGAATACTTGAAAAGTGGCGTGAAAATATGGTTGTTATTTGTGTTGTCTCGCCTCATGCCAAGTTCACAAAGAACTGAGGTGATTCGAAACCGGTTGTTCTTAATTTCTGCAATCCGAAGGAAGCGCAAGATTGATGTGGGACGAATCATCCTTGCGAGCATCAAAGATGGAACTGCCAAGAACAGTAAAGCATTGTATTTTCCTTTACTAATTCAGGAGCTTTGTGTGGCACAAGGTGTGGATGATCAGCTTGGTGCCTGGGAGAGGATGCAGTCTCCCATTCCTGAACAACTCTACTTAAAATACTTGGCACAGGACAAGGAATTGGAGCAAGCGAGGATTTCAAGTGCTGAGGCATCTCGGGTGGAGAGTGAAAATCCAATTTATGTTACAGATCAAGGGCAACAGTCTTTTGATTTTGCATCTCTTCAAGGAGTAATTCAGGGTTTCCAGCTCTCAGTTGAAAATCGCTTTTCAGGCATAGAGGATAGGATGGATCGGCTACAGGATGGTGTGAGAAACATAGATGAAAGGATGGAACGTATGTATGAAGGTTTTGACAATTTGCAACAGGAGTGGACGTCACAGGCTGAACACATGGAGCAGAGATTTGATGATTTATCCACGGTGGCTCAGCAGCAATTTGAAGTGTTATATTATAGGCAAGTGTGCATGCAGCGAGAGCTCGATGTGATATGGTTTATTACCAACTCAACCATCGGCACAGTTAGCAGGGTACCGAATCCCAAATCTGTCATATGATATGGTTAGTGGTGCCATGCACGAGCTTCCACCTGGAGTTACAACAAGCCCTTCTTTACATCCGTTGCCCACATTTGGTCGTATACTTCCTATGCCTCATACTCCTACATTCATACCAAATCCAGAGTTTGCACCCGCTGCAAGGTTTCCATTGATAGCATCAGGCCAACCTCTTCAAGGACCTGTGCATGGCCCTTTTCATTATGTGCCACAGTCAATTGGTGTGCCCTCATTTGCTACGGCCTCTTTGGATGGACAATCTCTTTCCACACCAGTTGCGTTTGGATCTCCTTCTTCCTCAGCTCCATCATCGTGCTCTTAGGGAGTCCTTCCTCCCTCTTAGCTTATCACATTGAGGACAATGTTTAATTTAAGTTGGGGGGAGGGGTGGAATTTTGTGTGATGTGTGGTGTGGTTGCTATGTTGTCTGATACTTTGTGGGTTGATAGTGTTGATTGAAATTTTTTTTTATGCATGCGGGTGCTTTATATTGTGAAAAGGGGGATTTGAAATTGGGAGTGATTTTGAAGATTTCTGGACTTTCATGTTGATTGAGATATGCTGAGTTGAAGATTATGTGAAGTTTCTTGAAGTGAAGAATTTTGTGAAGTTGAAGAATGGAATTGTTCTACTTCGATGAATCTTGTGAAGTGGTGCTTTGCTAAAATTTGAAGTGTCTATTTGAAGATTGTTGCTATAATGATTTGCTAATGCCATGGAGAAGGAAACATTAAGAGCTTAGTGTGAAGTTTTTTCTTATTGTATTGTTGAGTGATTAGAAAGCAGTATGTAGTTTGCTACTTGTAAGGGTTTTAATGTATTATGTCTCTCGGGTTTGGTTGTGTGCAACATTTTGAATCAATGAAATTAAAGTACGTAGTGTTGTGTGCAAGGGTTTGAATTATGATGTGAGTTGGTGAGAAGAAAACGATTTGGTAATGTTTTGAACCTATAGTCTTGATAAGAGGAAGAAGAGTACAAAAAGAGAGTGAATAAGAAAGATCAAATTGTGAAAATGAGTTATCACCTGTATGTGAAACTTTGCTCTTAGTTCACTTTGGCTTATTCCAAATTCATCACTATACTTGTTTTGAATCTTGCATGTGAAACGTTTTGTTCTTGGTACTAAGTTTGAAGAAATTGGTATATTTTGCTGACTAAGGCCCGATGTTAAAGTAAGATAGATATGCCATGCAAAAACTCAATTGACATAGGAGGTAATGTGTATGAATTCGTTTCCGTTTGTTATGCATTTATCTTGTGTCTTCAGAATTCGTGCATGGTTAGTCAATTTGGGATTCTTATGAACATGTGCTTGCACAAGAAATGATATGGGAGAAAAAGCCATATTGGCAAACTGGGAAGGAAAAAGCCATAAGAACCTGGCAATCAAATTTGGAGAAAAAAGCCATAAAACCCAGGCATTATTTCAGTCATCAATATGTGCACCAATGTGCAGCACTAATGTGCAGAATAAGGGCAATGTCCCATAGAGTACTAATGTACATATAGGTACCATTGATCTTGTGATTGCATGTTCATAGGAGTGGACAAAGAGATTGGCATGTATTGAATGGTATGTGAGACTAGCTAGAGGGTGTATAACAAAGGAATAGATGAAGTGCACGTTCCTCAGCACACACTTGCACGCATGACAATTTGGTCTTTATTCATTGTGCCTTAGTTGAAAATTTGTATTGAAATCTGAGAGCTAGGTACCATGAACAAAGTGTTTGAATATAATGAAAAGGGATAAATTGTGTGTATCTTGGCTTGAGGGCAAGCAAGAGTTCAAGTGTGGGGGAATTTGATAAGTTGGTTTTATACCAACTTAAATGGCTTAATCCACTTGGCTTTTGACTTGTTTTTCATAAGTTAGTGCAATGATTTGTTTGTTGTGGTGCATTTATGTGGTTGGCAATTGGTTGTACTAAAATGGTTAAAAGTGACCAAAATTGATGATGAATTTAGGCAATTGTGTGCTTGATGTTAATTGGTAAGGTTGAGAGGTCAAAACAATTAGGAAATGGATGAAACCGAAATTAGTAAGCAAAATTTAGGGTTTTGGCAGATTTGGTTGGTGAAATTCATCTGGGCATAACTTTCTTGATATTAACCCAATTGGTGAGTTCTGTGGTGTTCTGAAAAGCTCTTTGAATGCACTACATTTCTTATGTTGTAACTATTCTCTAATTGTGTGTGTAAGGCTATGAAATATGAGTTTCTTTTCGGAATACCATTCATTAGTGTTTTTTATGGTTTTTTAGGGTTTTACCTGCCTACCACAGTTTGGTTTTTTGATGATAACTTGAGTTTTAGGCATCCAATGGTGGTGTTTCTGGCACCATTGGAAAGCTAAGAGGAAGATCTAGAACTTTTAAGCTCACCACCAAGTCAGAAGCAGAGGCTAAGACACACTTATTTGGCATGAAATTAGGGTGTTGTGTTGGAATGGATACTTTGCCAACATTTTTTTGCCAATTCGGCCAACCATTGTGCCAAAACCTTGCCAAGTCCTTGCCGAGCTTTGCCAAAGCAATGTGCCAAAACCATTGTGCCAAGACCTTGCCAATAACTTTCCAAGCCTTGCCAATCGATCTTGCCAAGCCATGCCAAATGCACAACACTTATGCATTAGTCTTGCCGTAACTTTGCCATGAAACTCATGCCACACATTTGCACCTTGGCACACCACTCATGTTGCAAAATGAACTTCACAAACTAAGGCACACAACTTGGTATAGAGAGAACTAGGCAGCCGAGAACAAGAAGAGATTGGCCTACGACATGTCGTAGGCCAAACTTAAGAAGGCAGAAAATGGCCTACGACATGTCGTAGGCCATTCTTGAAGAGTTGATTTTTTGCCCACGACATGAATGTGGAGATGAAGTTTTGGCCTACGACATGTCGTAGGCTAAACTGTGGGAGAGTGTGGGAAAAATGGCAGTGTTGAGAGTTGTTTCATAGGTTTTAAGCTTTGTCACACTTCAGTAGTTTGGTCATAACTTTCTCGTTTTAGCTCCAAATTGGGTGATTTTGATGGCTATGGATAGCTAAGACAAAGTGTTGCAACTTTCATGTTTTAAGTTTTCCTTAATTCACAGAGCATCATGATCAAATATTGGTGGGAGGTTGCTGTCATGAAATACTTTGTGTTTGAGTTTCTAAAAATTGGCTGTGTTGAACTTCTGATTTTCTGAAATTCCAGAAAGCCGAAGGCGCGCGGTTTGCTTTGGCGGAAAGGCGTGAATTTCAAAACGCTGGATTCTTGAAGGCTCGCTGAGTTGCTGAAGGCGTGATCAGTTTCGGCTTGAAGGCGTGGTGAAATTCTGATTTCTTCACCTGGATCTGTGAGCAGCAAAGGTGCGAGAAGCTGAGCCTGAAGGTGTGACGTAGGATGCTGAGGTTGATTAAGGCGCTGGAAATTAACACCAAAGGCGCTGGAGTGATGAATACTTTTTCAAACTTGGAATTTTTTGACATTTTTGGCTGATTTTTAGTTCCTTCCCTTAAGGACACTTTTGTTATATTTGATACATTTTACGTTGCGTATTAGTTACGTTTTCCTAACTCTATATATAGGGAAGGTAGCTAACATGTAAAAAAAACACTTTTCACTACTCACTTTTTCCATATTGTAACCGACTTTTGATTTTGAAGAGCGGGAATTGTTCTTGAGATCCATTTTCTCTCTCTACTTTCTCTCACTAAGATTGTTGCTTCATTTTGGATTCCGATCAAAGATTTGCTTCCATCAATATACATCTCATTGAAATTGAGAAGAAAAGTAACAATCCTCTCGGCATTTGGAAGCGTTTAAGACTCTTAATTGGTAAACTCTTCCAATTAATGATTATGAACTGTTTAATCTTCCAATTTGTTGATTGTGAAGCTGAAATGGAGATTCGTGGCTAATTGTATGATAATCTAGGATACTGTGGGTGAATGCTAGGTTGAATTTGTAATTGTGCAGTAGAACTAACAATCTATTATAAGAAATGAAAATTCTCAGCTACGAATTGGAAAAACTTGTTGATTACATGCTTTTGATCTGAATTTTGATAAAATAAGATTCGATTGCGGTCGTCATGCTGAATTGAGTCTTCTTTTGTAAGAATTGGATGAAAGTCATGAATAAGAATCTGAGAATGCTTGAGTTCTTAAACCTGTTTGAATTTGCACAGATCTTAGGGCTAGACCTTGTCATTGGAAGCTTTGAGTCTGTTTCATCCTAAGAACAAGGTGATAAGAGATTCTCATAATCAAATGATAAATTTACATGCTAAGATCAGGCCTCACCATGGGAGATTCTAGGTGTTCATGCCTGAGTAATTTGAGTGGGGAATTGAGACAGCTTAATCACACTTCACCATCCTTAGGCCTGACCAGAGGATAGGATGGTGTCGGGAGACTAAAATTATAGTGTAGTGACCATGCTAGCTATTATTTCTGTTTCCAATTGTGATTCTCCTCATCTGTTTTGCTTGTATGTTAGCAATACTGCATGTATGAGAAGTTGCATTCACCCGGAGGTAGCCTAGATTATCAGCTTTATTTTCTTGATAACTTTGTTCTTACTTCCTTGAGTCTTACTTGTGTGTTCATTTAAATTCGTAATTGTGTGGAGTCAAACCAGGTTACTTCTTCTTAATTTTTGTAATCAGTGTTCCTTTTACTCTTTTTCTATTTTGGTGACATAATTGAGCATATCAAACTTCTTGAATCGACTATTTCCCTGCGGAACGAAACCTAGCTCACTGCTACTATATTCAGTGAATTTAGGATAAATTGACGAGCCACGACACTCGCCTATCACATTAATCTCCAAATCAATCTTCCTTGCATAGATTGATTTAATTTGATTTATGCTTCAAATAAGATCTTTCCTTATCTTGCCAAAAAAATCAATGCGAATTAAAATAAATGCCACTCCACGTGTGCATTAACAAGTGAGGAGCTATAAGATTATCCTACCTTTTCTTGATTTCAGGAACAAGCCGAACTAGGTAGTTGGTCTCTTGATTTACACGAGATTGATTAATCTTGTTTGTAATAATGTAAGGGGTTTGATTTGAATAACATCAAATCTTGTGCGTTTCCTTTGATTCGATTTCCACCAATTTGTTGTGTTTTTTGTCTTTGTTGATTCATGCAACACAGTCCAAAACATTGTGGAGATTCGGTGGTCCAGGATTCCAAGCCTCGCCCATTCGCATCAATTGGTATCAGAGACTCGGTTATTGCTTCAAATTTAGGTCATTTTTTCATATTTGTTGTCTTATTTTCTTCTCGAATTTTCGTGTCTTTTTGTTGCTGTTTGTTGCGTCTCTTTTGCTGATATTCTTTCATGTTAATTCGTCTCTAAATTCAGTCATAATTGTTGAGCAAAAGCGTTTGAAATTCGTTTAGTTACTTGCTTAAATTCGACCAAAAAAACTGCCTCAAATTTTTGCTCAACTTAGTTGTTGATCTTTGTGTCTTGTATTTCTGTTTTCCCTTCGTTTTTGTTGCTGTTATCTCCCGTCTTGTTGCGTCAATAATATGCTGTAGTTCTGCACATTTTTTGTGTTGAATTTCGTGCTGGAAACCGTATAGGAATTGCATTCTATAGGGTTGAATTCAAAACATCAAAAATCGCTAGGTTTGGGTTTCGGATTTTGGTACAAAAATCCTATCTTTCTTGTTTCAAATCCGTTTTGATTCATTCTTGTTGCTATCTTTTCTATATTGTTGCTAGAGTCAATTATTTTTAGTCAAGTTTTCATTCTATATTTAGTTCTTGATTGTTATATTGAAGTTCTTGATTTTTCTTGAATTTTGAAAATTGCTCAAACTTAAAATCTTGAACTACAGTCTTGAGTCTTGACATAAATCTTGAAGATCTTGTTTTGTGGCACATTCAAATTCAAAATATTTGGTGAGATCTTGCTAATTATTTGTGGCTGAATTCTTAAGGGTAAACCAACATAAGCAAAAGAAAACCCTATGTTTTGTCTTAAACCCTTAAAACCCTAAGTTCTAGGTTAAAAACCCTAGTGTCCGAAAAAAAGGGCAACATTAAAACAAAAAAAGAAAAGCCCAATACCAAAAAAAATAAAATTGGACTTTACAAAAAAATTCGTAGCCAAATTGGAACTAAGTGTTCATGTTGTTCTTTGAAAATCACCAAGATTGAAATTGCCAAAACGTTTTCGTTATAACTCCGATTTAAGTGATTCAAGTTGCTATTTTCTTGTTATTCAGTCTAGATTATGTTTTGAGTAGTTTACTAAGCTAAATCAAATTATACCCTGCGTGATCTTAAAAAATCTTTACGGTCTCATACCTAATTTCACTCTATTTGATTTGTCTTTTGTTTTCTTGATTGATTGAACTTCTTAGTTGATAATTGTTCCTTTAGTCAACGAATAGATAGGTCTAATATAGAATAGGTGATGATACGAATGGAGTAGGATGAAGTCCAATCCACACGAATTTTCCACAAGTTCGGATCGTTGTGCACCAAAAACGCAATTCAAGAAACAAGAAACACAATTTGCGGAAAAGAGATATGGAACGAAAAGGCAAGATTAAAATTAACCTAACCCCAACGTTAACACAAATTGATTAAGTTTAACAATTGTAAATCAATAAATTAAACCTATCAAATTTGGCCGGTTCTATAAATCTAGAACTTGTAAGCTTTACCTAAAGTTCCTCACTTAAGGTTTGGCGGGTCTTATGAATTACTCAAGAATAATTCACGTTGGTGATGTCAAATTTAATTTAGCAAAGCCAAAATTCTTTCAATTCAACATGTCTAAAAAACGTTTACAATGATCTCTTTATATAGAGATGAGTTTCGGCTCTACAAATTGGAAAAGGAAATAAAACCCTAGAAGTTGTAAATTACAACTTGACTTCTAAACTAACCAACTTACAAACTAATCCTTTATGGAAAAAGGAAGCTAAAAACGTTTTGCCCTTCTAGAAGACAAGGACAAGCTCCTAAAATTTAGGAAATTACTTTCCTAACAAATTAAAGCCCATTACATGCCATTATCATGCAAGATAACTTGGGCCATGTAATTAAAAACGAAAATATACTAATAATAAGCCCAATTAAAATGTTTTGGACTTAATTATTAAAACATTAATTAATTCTAACTACTTAAGAAAAGGCGGGATCCAATTTGGCAAAAGCCCAAGCACGCCATCTTGGTCTTCAATCAATAATGTCCATGGATTAGTGAATCCTAATCCCACTTGGATTGTGAATCCTAGTCTCATTCGGATTTGCGTTTATGGAACTCTTATGGAACTCGGACAAGATGAGGATTGATGAATCCTAATCCTATGAGGATTGAGCTTGGAAATCCTAATCCCATTAGGATTTGTCTTGGAAATCCTATTCCTATTAGGATTTGGCTTGGTATCCTATTCCCATTAGGATTTGGAGTAGATTGCTTGTACGGATTCCTATCATTCCCTCCCTCCTCGAAAGGATTCGTCCTCGAATCTGGAAATTGAGCTCCTGGATCAAACACCAATAAGAAGAACTCATTACAAACTCGAGCCAAGTAAAACAAATCCTGCAATAAGAAAATAAATGTGTAAGTTAAAGAAAACTCAAAATAATTATGCATATAAACATCATTTAATAAATGCAAATCAGAAAACTTATGATGATATGCAATATTAAACAACTTTAAAAAGAATACTTCAAATAAAGATGAACATAATGTTTTGAACAACAAGAAAGTATTCAAGAGAAATTTATTAACATCATGCTTGGACACACTAATAATAACATGAAAATCAATGATGTTAACATGGAAAGAATGAAAAGAAAGTAAACATATATTAATGTAATTACAAATATTATCCAAGGATTCATAAGAATTTGCAAAGCAAGTATATATATAGACATCCCGGATTAAATGTGAATCACAAAAACTAAGTTGTACATTCTTTACAAGCATGTTGAAGTTATCAAAGATTAAGAACTTACAATTCCAAAGAATAAGAACAGAATATTGTACCTTCGGGAATTGAAAAGAAATTCGAAATTGAGATAACTTACCAAACAAGTGTTGAACAATCAGATTACCTTGTCGAAGTGGATACTTTTGATTTTGGCATGAATTGAAAACAGTAAGAGCAAAGTTACGAATCAAATCATCAAAATAAAGTGTATTCCAGTTAGGATAATCAATAGATTTAACACTTTGTTTAGTGTTCACAAGGGTTTTGTAATGATCGAAATTATAAGCACTCAACTTACCTTGCTTACCTTGTGGAAAACAAGTTAAGGCAGATTGGATTCCTTTCATTTGATAATGAAGTGGTTTCAATGCCATTAGGCATTTAGGAATTCCAAAAACCTGTAAGAGAGAGTAAACAGCACTAGGCAAAGAAGCAAGGTTATCACTGTCAACAACAAGTATAAGTTCCTTACTAAACATGAAGTATAAGGACTGCCTATTAATCAATGCTCTCTTAATCTCATTAGAAGAAGCAAAACAACAAGATTTCTTATTAACTACATCTCGGCCTAAATTAGATTTTTCGTTTTGTTTTTTTTCTAGTTCCTTCTTCTTCTTAGCTTCATTTATGTCTTTACAAGCTTGTGCAATTCGAGTTTGATCTTCAAAAACTTGAGCAGGAGTTAAAGCATGAAGACTATACTTTTTACCATTATGCACGAAGCTGTAAAAATTTTTCTTGGCATGATAAAGCACATCACAATCAAATTGCCAAGGTCTACCAAGTAAAATATGACTAGCCTCCATTGGAACAACATCACATAAAACAGTATCAACATATTTACCAATGGTGAAAGAAAACTTTACTTGTTTAGTGACACGAGTTTCAACTGAATTATTTAACCATTGAAGCCTATATGGTTTTGGATGTTTCATGCAATTCAAATTCAGTTTGTTAACAAGTAAGGTGCTCGCCACATTTGTGCAACTACCACTATCAATAATCACACTACAAACCATGTTTTGCACTAAACAGCGTGTGTGAAATATGTTATCACGTTGCATCAAATCATTATCTTCCAAAGGTTGAACATTAAGAACACGGCGAGAAACTAAAGAAAAGTTACCAACTGAGTAGGTCGGTTCATCAAGCTTTTCACCCTCATCACTTTGATCATCTTGGTACTTTTCTTCACGAGGTGGCATGTCGGCACAATCATCATCACTTACCACTTCGCCAGTATCTAAAGTAATCATGATCTGGGCAGTAGGACAATTGGCTTGCAAGTGACCATAGCCTTGACATTTAAAACATCTAATATCCCTCAATCTTGGAGCAGAAGTTGTCGCCGGTTTAGGGGCATTTTCAGCAGCTTTGGGGACTGATTTTGGGACATAAGGAGGCGCACTAGATGGCTGGTTTGAGGTAAATTGCCTTGGTTTTGTTGGTGGAGTGAAAGGGGCTGATTTAGATTTCAAATCCCTTTGCCATGGTGGATTCTGTTGTGTGAACCTGTTCTTACCTTTCATGTGCCTTTCAATCTTAATAGCTTTATGAACAAGCTCATTAATATCAACATAAGATTGTAAATCAACATGATAAGACAACTCAGAATTCATACCTCTAAGAAATCTTTCAATTGTTGAATCGGGATCTTCACGAACATTGGCCTTGATCATGAGAGCTTCCATCTCATGGTAGTATTCCTCCACGGTTTTGTTTCCTTGCACAAGGGAGTGCAATTTTCTGTTGAGCTCTCGGCTATAATGTGATGGAACATACTTCTTCCTCATAAGCGCTTTCATTTGCTTCCAAGTTTGAATAGGTGGTTCGTCATCTTCACGTCTAGATCTCATTACCTTATCCCACCACAAACTTGCATAATCCTTGAGGTGCATGAAGGCTAGGCGATACCTCTTATGTTCGGGATAGCTATTACCTTCAAAGAAGTGTTCAAGCTCTCGAACCCAATCAAAATAAGCTTCCGGATCTGCATTACCATGGAAAGTAGGCAATGTTAGTTTAACTCCACTAATTGACAAATCAGATTTCTTACCATCTTTAGGAGAATCCATGAACTCCTCATTCTCCTCATCACTAGGCTCGGCTTCTTCATGTTTATTCTGTCGAGAAGTAGAACCTTTTTTTGGTGAAGGAAAAATTGTTAAATTATCAATCTTTAGATTGAGCTTTCGGATCATGTCAAATAGAACATCATTAACATATTTTTGATCCGTTTGGGGTTGTCCTTGAGGTGTTTTATCATCTCCCTCCATTGTTCCTGCAAGTTAGTAAAAAAAAAAAACAACAAAAGATAGCAAAAATAAAAAACCTCTCGGGTTCTCACTTTTGGTGAGTAATACTCTCCTCTCTAGTGTAATGGCTTTTCTCGTGTATACCCTATCTAAATACTCTCAATGAATCTCTCAAACTAATTGAAGCTTACTGTTTGTCGATTTTAAGAACAAGTCTCAACCAATTAGTTCAAACAAATCAATTCACAAAAGCAAAACCAAAGAAGTTTGAAAAGAAAAATTTCACGTCACAAGAAGAATTTAAGATCACGTATGGGGTATAAACAGATTAACTTCAGAAAGCTACGAATTCAGAAACTAGAGAAGATAACAAGAAGATGTGTTTTGAATCACTCAATTCCGATTAAAAATGAGAAAGTTATGAAGGTTTGAAGTTATAGTATATAGAAACTCTCTGCCGAGTTTCGGACGGTAGAACAAAGGTTCGGACGGCCGAAAGTGGCGTCCGAAACTTTGTTAAAAAAATTTCAAATCTCTGTCGAGGATCGGACGGTAGTTTCGGACGGGTCAGGGGTCCGAAAGTGGCGTCCGAAATTCTGTGAAAATTTGTGACTTTTCTGTCGAGGTTCGGACGGTAGTTTCGGACGGGTAAGGGGTCCGAAAGTGGCGTCCGAAACTATAAAATTAAATACGAAAAAAAATAAAAATTTTTTTTGTTTTTTTGTTTTTTTTTTTTTTCACTTTAGACCAAATGCCTTTGGGCTGTTTTTTTACTTGGTCTCTTTTTTTTTTTTTTTGTAATGGCCTTTTTTTTTCTTTTGTAATGGCCTTTTTTTTTTTTTTTTTTTGACAAAAAGCTTAACTAGGGTTTTTGAGGTTGTTGATAAACCCTAAATTTTCAACCACTTCAATGTATCAAGAAGTCAACAAAATTTCGGATTTTGAAGATACCACTTTTACCAAAGATTCAAGAAATATCACAAAGAGCAAGAATATGTCTTCAAGATTCAAATTTGAGCACTTTTGGATTTCCAAGAAAAATCAAGATTTTCAAGAAAGTGGTCAAGAACTCGTCTTTTTGAGATGGTGAAAAAGTTTGACCAAAACACACTTTGATGGCAATAGAATGATGAAACTAACACAAAAGAAAGATCAAGAAAAGGATGAGAAACAAGGAAGTTATGAAATTTTGAATAAGAACCCTAATTTCACAAACCCTAGTTTGACAAACCCTAATTCTTTGGACGTGATTTCAGCAAGAATGACTCAAGAATTCCACACTATGATGATGAACAAGAACAATGCAGAATTATGAAGAAAAACAGCAGCAAAACACGACACAAAACAGCAAAGAACAACTCAACAAAAATCGCAAAAATCCGAACAATGGATGAACACGAATTGGACAGATTTTAGCAACAAATTGCATGCGATTTTGACGTAATTTAAAGGCAGAACTATGACGACCTTGGACAGCAATAAAGAAACGAAAACAGCAACAAAAGACACCACTAAATCTGCAGAAATTAACGCAACAAAACAGCAAGAAGGACGCCAAAAGAAGGACAAGATCCGAGAAGAGAAAAACAAGAACAAGACTCAAATAAAAAAAGATTATTTACCGAATTTGATGAACAACCTGGATAGCTTTGATACCAATTGATACGAATGGAGTAGGATGAAGTCCAATCCACACGAATTTTCCACAAGTTCGGATCGTTGTGCACCAAAAACGCAATTCAAGAAACAAGAAACACAATTTGCGAAAAAGAGATATGGAACGAAAAGGCAAGATTAAAATTAACCTAACCCCAACGTTAACACAAATTGATTAAGTTTAACAATTGTAAATCAATAAATTAAACCTATCAAGTTTGGCCGGTTCTATAAATCTAGAACTTGTAAGCTTTACCTAAAGTTCCTCACTTAAGGTTTGGCGGGTCTTATGAATTACTCAAGAATAATTCACGTTGGTGATGTCAAATTTAATTTAGCAAAGCCAAAATTCTTTCAATTCAACATGTCTAAAAAACGTTTACAATGATCTCTTTATATAGAGATGAGTTTCGGCTCTACAAATTGGAAAAGGAAATAAAACCCTAGAAGTTGTAAATTACAACTTGACTTCTAAACTAACCAACTTACAAACTAATCCTTTATGGAAAAAGGAAGCTAAAAACGTTTTGCCCTTCTAGAAGACAAGGACAAGCTCCTAAAATTTAGGGAATTACTTTCCTAACAAATTAAAGCCCATTACATGCCATTATCATGCAAGATAACTTGGGCCATGTAATTAAAAACGAAAATATACTAATAATAAGCCCAATTAAAATGTTTTGGACTTAATTATTAAAACATTAATTAATTCTAACTACTTAAGAAAAGGCGCGATCCAATTTGGCAAAAGCCCAAGCACGCCATCTTGGTCTTCAATCAATAATGTCCATGGATTAGTGAATCCTAATCCCACTTGGATTGTGAATCCTAGTCTCATTCGGATTTGCGTTTATGGAACTCTTATGGAACTCGGACAAGATGAGGATTGATGAATCCTAATCCTATTAGGATTGAGCTTGGAAATCCTAATCCCATTAGGATTTGTCTTGGAAATCCTATTCCTATTAGGATTTGGCTTGGTATCCTATTCCCATTAGGATTTGGAGTAGATTGCTTGTACGGATTCCTATCATTCCCTCCCTCCTCGAAAGGATTCGTCCTCGAATCTGGAAATTGAGCTCCTGGATCAAACACCAATAAGAAGAACTCATTACAAACTCGAGCCAAGTAAAACAAATCCTGCAATAAGAAAATAAATGTGTAAGTTCAAGAAAACTCAAAATAATTATGCATATAAACATCATTTAATAAATGCAAATCAGAAAACTTATGATGATATGCAATATTAAACAACTTTAAAAAGAATACTTCAAATAAAGATGAACATAATGTTTTGAACAACAAGAAAGTATTCAAGAGAAATTTATTAACATCATGCTTGGACACACTAATAATAACATGAAAATCAATGATGTTAACATGGAAAGAATGAAAAGAAAGTAAACATATATTAATGTAATTACAAATATTATCCAAGGATTCATAAGAATTTGCAAAGCAAGTATATATATAGACATCCCGGATTAAATGTGAATCACAAAAACTAAGTTGTACATTCTTTACAAGCATGTTGAAGTTATCAAAGATTAAGAACTTACAATTCCAAAGAATAAGAACAGAATATTGTACCTTCGGGAATTGAAAAGAAATTCGAAATTGAGATAACTTACCAAACAAGTGTTGAACAATCAGATTACCTTGTCGAAGTGGATACTTTTGATTTTGGCATGAATTGAAAACAGTAAGAGCAAAGTTACGAATCAAATCATCAAAATAAAGTGTATTCCAGTTAGGATAATCAATAGATTTAACACTTTGTTTAGTGTTCACAAGGGTTTTGTAATGATCGAAATTATAAGCACTCAACTTACCTTGCTTACCTTGTGGAAAACAAGTTAAGGCAGATTGGATTCCTTTCATTTGATAATGAAGTGGTTTCAATGCCATTAGGCATTTAGGAATTCCAAAAACCTGTAAGAGAGAGTAAACAGCACTAGGCAAAGAAGCAAGGTTATCACTGTCAACAACAAGTATAAGTTCCTTACTAAACATGAAGTATAAGGACTGCCTATTAATCAATGCTCTCTTAATCTCATTAGAAGAAGCAAAACAACAAGATTTCTTATTAACTACATCTCGGCCTAAATTAGATTTTTCGTTTTGTTTTTTTTCTAGTTCCTTCTTCTTCTTAGCTTCATTTATGTCTTTACAAGCTTGTGCAATTCGAGTTTGATCTTCAAAAACTTGAGCAGGAGTTAAAGCATGAAGACTATACTTTTTACCATTATGCACGAAGCTGTAAAAATTTTTCTTGGCATGATAAAGCACATCACAATCAAATTGCCAAGGTCTACCAAGTAAAATATGACTAGCCTCCATTGGAACAACATCACATAAAACAGTATCAACATATTTACCAATGGTGAAAGAAAACTTTACTTGTTTAGTGACACGAGTTTCAACTGAATTATTTAACCATTGAAGCCTATATGGTTTTGGATGTTTCATGCAATTCAAATTCAGTTTGTTAACAAGTAAGGTGCTCGCCACATTTGTGCAACTACCACTATCAATAATCACACTACAAACCATGTTTTGCACTAAACAGCGTGTGTGAAATATGTTATCACGTTGCATCAAATCATTATCTTCCAAAGGTTGAACATTAAGAACACGGCGAGAAACTAAAGAAAAGTTACCAACTGAGTAGGTCGGTTCATCAAGCTTTTCACCCTCATCACTTTGATCATCTTGGTACTTTTCTTCAAGAGGTGGCATGTCGGCACAATCATCATCACTTACCACTTCGCCAGTATCTAAAGTAATCATGATCTGGGCAGTAGGACAATTGGCTTGCAAGTGACCATAGCCTTGACATTTAAAACATCTAATATCCCTCAATCTTGGAGCAGAAGTTGTCGCCGGTTTAGGGGCATTTTCAGCAGCTTTGGGGACTGATTTTGGGACATAAGGAGGCGCACTAGATGGCTGGTTTGAGGTAAATTGCCTTGGTTTTGTTGGTGGAGTGAAAGGGGCTGATTTAGATTTCAAATCCCTTTGCCATGGTGGATTCTGTTGTGTGAACCTGTTCTTACCTTTCATGTGCCTTTCAATCTTAATAGCTTTATGAACAAGCTCATTAATATCAACATAAGATTGTAAATCAACATGATAAGACAACTCAGAATTCATACCTCTAAGAAATCTTTCAATTGTTGAATCGGGATCTTCACGAACATTGGCCTTGATCATGAGAGCTTCCATCTCATGGTAGTATTCCTCCACGGTTTTGTTTCCTTGCACAAGGGAGTGCAATTTTCTGTTGAGCTCTCGGCTATAATGTGATGGAACATACTTCTTCCTCATAAGCGCTTTCATTTGCTTCCAAGTTTGAATAGGTGGTTCGTCATCTTCACGTCTAGATCTCATTACCTTATCCCACCACAAACTTGCATAATCCTTGAGGTGCATGAAGGCTAGGCGATACCTCTTATGTTCGGGATAGCTATTACCTTCAAAGAAGTGTTCAAGCTCTCGAACCCAATCAAAATAAGCTTCCGGATCTGCATTACCATGGAAAGTAGGCAATGTTAGTTTAACTCCACTAATTGACAAATCAGATTTCTTACCATCTTTAGGAGAATCCATGAACTCCTCATTCTCCTCATCACTAGGCTCGGCTTCTTCATGTTTATTCTGTCGAGAAGTAGAACCTTTTTTTGGTGAAGGAAAAATTGTTAAATTATCAATCTTTAGATTGAGCTTTCGGATCATGTCAAATAGAACATCATTAACATATTTTTGATCCGTTTGGGGTTGTCCTTGAGGTGTTTTATCATCTCCCTCCATTGTTCCTGCAAGTTAGTAAAAAAAAAAAACAACAAAAGATAGCAAAAATAAAAAACCTCTCGGTTCTCACTTTTGGTGAGTAATACTCTCCTCTCTAGTGTAATGGCTTTTCTCGTGTATACCCTATCTAAATACTCTCAATGAATCTCTCAAACTAATTGAAGCTTACTGTTTGTCGATTTTAAGAACAAGTCTCAACCAATTAGTTCAAACAAATCAATTCACAAAAGCAAAACCAAAGAAGTTTGAAAAGAAAAATTTCACGTCACAAGAAGAATTTAAGATCACGTATGGGGTATAAACAGATTAACTTCAGAAAGCTACGAATTCAGAAACTAGAGAAGATAACAAGAAGATGTGTTTTTGAATCACTCAATTCCGATTAAAAATGAGAAAGTTATGAAGGTTTGAAGTTATAGTATATAGAAACTCTCTGCCGAGTTTCGGACGGTAGAACAAAGGTTCGGACGGCCGAAAGTGGCGTCCGAAACTTTGTTAAAAAAATTTCAAATCTCTGTCGAGGATCGGACGGTAGTTTCGGACGGGTCAGGGGTCCGAAAGTGGCGTCCGAAATTCTGTGAAAATTTGTGACTTTTCTGTCGAGGTTCGGACGGTAGTTTCGGACGGGTAAGGGGTCCGAAAGTGGCGTCCGAAACTATAAAATTAAATACGAAAAAAAATAAAATTTTTTTTTGTTTTTTTGTTTTTTTTTTTTTTTCACTTTAGACCAAATGCCTTTGGGCTGTTTTTTTACTTGGTCTCTTTTTTTTTTTTTTTGTAATGGCCTTTTTTTTTTTTTTTTTGTAATGGCCTTTTTTTTTTTTTTTTTTTTTGACAAAAAGCTTAACTAGGGTTTTTGAGGTCGTTGATAAACCCTAAATTTTCAACCACTTCAATGTATCAAGAAGTCAACAAAATTTCGGATTTTGAAGATACCACTTTTACCAAAGATTCAAGAAATATCACAAAGAGCAAGAATATGTCTTCAAGATTCAAATTTGAGCACTTTCGGATTTCCAAGAAAAATCAAGATTTTCAAGAAAGTGGTCAAGAACTCGTCTTTTTGAGATGGTGAAAAAGTTTGACCAAAACACACTTTGATGGCAATAGAATGATGAAACTAACACAAAAGAAAGATCAAGAAAAGGATGAGAAACAAGGAAGTTATGAAATTTTGAATAAGAACCCTAATTTCACAAACCCTAGTTTGACAAACCCTAATTCTTTGGACGTGATTTCAGCAAGAATGACTCAAGAATTCCACACTATGATGATGAACAAGAACAATGCAGAATTATGAAGAAAAACAGCAGCAAAACACGACACAAAACAGCAAAGAACAACTCAACAAAAATCGCAAAAATCCGAACAATGGATGAACACGAATTGGACAGATTTTAGCAACAAATTGCATGCGATTTTGACGTAATTTAAAGGCAGAACTATGACGACCTTGGACAGCAATAAAGAAACGAAAACAGCAACAAAAGACACCACTAAATCTGCAGAAATTAACGCAACAAAACAGCAAGAAGGACGCCAAAAGAAGGACAAGATCCGAGAAGAGAAAAACAAGAACAAGACTCAAATAAAAAAAGATTATTTACCGAATTTGATGAACAACCTGGATAGCTTTGATACCAATTGATACGAATGGAGTAGGATGAAGTCCAATCCACACGAATTTTCCACAAGTTCGGATCGTTGTGCACCAAAAACGCAATTCAAGAAACAAGAAACACAATTTGCGAAAAAGAGATATGGAACGAAAAGGCAAGATTAAAATTAACCTAACCCCAACGTTAACACAAATTGATTAAGTTTAACAATTGTAAATCAATAAATTAAACCTATCAAGTTTGGCCGGTTCTATAAATCTAGAACTTGTAAGCTTTACCTAAAGTTCCTCACTTAAGGTTTGGCGGGTCTTATGAATTACTCAAGAATAATTCACGTTGGTGATGTCAAATTTAATTTAGCAAAGCCAAAATTCTTTCAATTCAACATGTCTAAAAAACGTTTACAATGATCTCTTTATATAGAGATGAGTTTCGGCTCTACAAATTGGAAAAGGAAATAAAACCCTAGAAGTTGTAAATTACAACTTGACTTCTAAACTAACCAACTTACAAACTAATCCTTTATGGAAAAAGGAAGCTAAAAACGTTTTGCCCTTCTAGAAGACAAGGACAAGCTCCTAAAATTTAGGGAATTACTTTCCTAACAAATTAAAGCCCATTACATGCCATTATCATGCAAGATAACTTGGGCCATGTAATTAAAAACGAAAATATACTAATAATAAGCCCAATTAAAATGTTTTGGACTTAATTATTAAAACATTAATTAATTCTAACTACTTAAGAAAAGGCGCGATCCAATTTGGCAAAAGCCCAAGCACGCCATCTTGGTCTTCAATCAATAATGTCCATGGATTAGTGAATCCTAATCCCACTTGGATTGTGAATCCTAGTCTCATTCGGATTTGCGTTTATGGAACTCTTATGGAACTCGGACAAGATGAGGATTGATGAATCCTAATCCTATTAGGATTGAGCTTGGAAATCCTAATCCCATTAGGATTTGTCTTGGAAATCCTATTCCTATTAGGATTTGGCTTGGTATCCTATTCCCATTAGGATTTGGAGTAGATTGCTTGTACGGATTCCTATCAGGTGATCCATTAAAAGAGAGTAGTTAGGGTATACAAGAGGAAAACTACTACTAAAGAGTGTTGTGTACCTACTCCCCAAAGTGAGAAAGCCGTGAGGTATATACATATATTTCTTTGTGTTTTTCACTAACCGTGCAGGTACAATGGAGAGTGATAAAATCATATCACAAGCCTCACGAAAGATTGATATTGACGTGCTCTTTGATATGCTTCAAAAGATGCAAATTCAAATTGATAATTTAACTTCGGCATCCAAGTGTCCTACCACTAAAAATTCTACCTCAAGACAAATTGATTTTGATGAAATCAAGGAGTCCAACACCAAAACTTCAGCATGTGTAAAAGAGTTTTATACACGGTGAAATGTCCAAGATAAGGTGTGTGCGGTGGTGATTGATAGTGGGAGAAGCTCTAACTTTGCTAGTGAGCTAATGGTAGAAATGTTGAATATGCAAACCACTCCACATCCAAATCTTTACTTGCTGCAATACAGTGATAATTGTGGTGAAGTATTGGTGTCAATGCAAATCAAGGTTGCATTCTCAATTGGAAAGTACAAAGATGACGTACTATGTGACATATTTCCTATGCAAACAGCCCATATTTTATTGGGAAATCCGTGGCAACTTGCTTACAAGGGTGTTCATAATGATCTCAAAAATTCCTATTCATTTATGAAGGATGGTAAAAAGTTTAATCTTCAATCTTCAATACCTTTTGAAATTTTTGAAGATTAAGCAAGGATTTCTAAAGCTTGTAGTGATATGAGAGATGAAAAAGAGGAACAAAAGAGTGAGCAAGAGAAACAAAAGATTGTAAATATTACCATAGGCTATGAACTTGTAAATAAGAGTGATGAGCTGAAAAATTCAGAAAGTGAGATGAGTGTTCAAACTCAAAAGAGAGAGAAGAGTTCATTGAATGTTGAACAACATCTTATACTTATGAATTATAGTGATCACGAATTATATTGTTTGATGCATAGATCTTTTGTTTTGCAGATTTATGGAGTTCCTAAAAATCTAATGGAGTTACCAACAATGGAAGGAGTTCAATCTGCCATGACTTGTTCTCCGCAAGGTAAACAAGGTAATTTAGGTAAGTTTTCAATTTATTTTGATCTTAAAACTATAAATAATTTTGTTGTTATCAATTCGTTTGAGCTTCAAAGTTTTCAATCTGTTTTTAATCAATTTCAAAAGCTTTCCTACACTTTTCAACAATTGTTTTGAAATTTTGTAAGTTGTGTCTTAAAGTTTAACGTCTTGTATATTAATAAGCAAAGTGATTTACATAGCTCTTCAATGGTCACATCAAAATACTTTGAATTGAATGAATCTATGTATAGCATGATAGTGTGTTATGTTGCTTATTTACTACATGAGTTACAATTTGAATTTCATAAATATAATTTCGAACAAATCCAAACCTTTGTGAAAACTAATCAAAGTGTTAATTATGTTGACTATACTTGCTGGAATAACATATTTTTTTGATTATTTGGTTCGTGAAATCCATCAAGTTCAAAGAGGCACTTTGGTAGTTCAACACTTGGTTGGTAAGGTATCTTGTTCTTTAATGAATTTTTCGACACAAAAGGTAATTCATGATGTTAGTTTCTATTATTTAGATTATTTGCATTCTGATTTTTCTTTAAGTGTTGTTACTCTAAAGAATTATAACTTTTAAAGGCTAACCATATCTTCTCAATGTAAATATAATTCAAGTTAGTTAATTGACGAGTTTAGGTAACATAAGTTAACCATAGAATTTGTTTGTTCATGTGAATTCATCATACCAAATTGTTTAACTACATTGTTTCAAATTGATTTACAGTTTTGTCATAGTGCATTTAGAGATAGCTATTATGATACATTGTATACATTATCCACAATTGTGACTTATTTTGACATTGATGCACTTATTTCTTATATAAGAGCATATATTAGTCCCTATACATTTATATTCCTTATTAATAATTTTGTTCCTTGGACTAATAGATTTATTTTGTTCTTTAGGGAAATAAAGTATTATTGCCCGCGAGGTGTTACAATCCAAATTGACTTGGGTCTTGACGAGTTCATCATATTGGTGTTTGATCAAGGAGCTCAACTTCAAGATTCGAGAACGAATCCTTTCTAGGAGAGAGGGAATGATAGCAATCTGCCTATGTCCATGTCCATGGTGCCAAAGTCAACACATTGTAGAGACTTGGATGATTTTTTAGAAGATCTTAACAAGGCGTCAAAAAAATAAATGCTGAAAGATTCTCTCACGTTTTGGTATTCTTGATATATCTCTCTCAGTATACCTTGGCATTTTGTGATTCAAGCAACCCTGGAAAGCTAAGGGATAGAGTTAAAAGTTTTATGTTTTAAGTTTTACGAGGTTCCGAAGTTATCATTGTTAAACGTGCCTACCAAGATGAATGACGTAATTCTGGCAGATTACCGTCGCGGATTTCATGGACCTTTTGAAGACCAAGAAGGCATGCTTGGACTTTACCATTTATGGACCACGCCATTATTAAGTCTTAGGATTTATTTGTTTTGTAATAAATTAAGTCCATTAAACATTAATTTGGGCTTATATTTTGTTTAAGTAGTTAAGTAATTACTTGGTCCAATTATCTTGCATGATAATGGAAAGTAATACTTTTTAGTAATCTCGTACCTTTTAGGAGGAAGGCTATTTTGTAGGAACATAGGAAGCAAAAATGTGTTTTGCCTCTTAAAGGTCAAAACCGTGTCCTTGTCCTTCTTTTTAGGAGTATTCCTACATTTTAGGAGTTTTCTATCTTTTAGGAAAATAAGTTAGTTATTAGTTTTCAACTCCAATTTGGAAAGTTTTCTCAATTGGATTGGTTGGTTAGAAGTTCAATTCGAAATTGACTTCTTCACTAGGGTTTGTTATTTTCACGTTTATTAGCCTATTTAAAGGCATGATTTATAACGTTTTTGATAGAATAAGTTGAATGATAAAGATTTTTTCCTTGCAAAAGTTGAAAACACTTTGTGTTTTAAAAATCCCGCGAAGCCTATAGTAAGGAGCTATATGATTAGTCTACCTGTTCTTGATTTCAGGAACAAGCCGAACTAGGTAGTTGGTCTGTTGATTTACATGAGATTGATTAATCTTGTTTGTAATAACGTAAGGGGTTTGATTTGCTTAACAACTATTTCCTCCAATTTGTTGTGTTTTTTGTCTTTGTTGAATTGATTCATGCAACACTGTACAAAAGAGTGTGGAGATTCGGTGGTCTAGGATTCGAAGCCTCGCCCATTCGTATCAATTGGTATCAGAGACCCAGTTATTGCTTCAAACTTAGGTCATTTTTTTGTTTTTGTTGTCTTATTTTCTTCTCAGATTTTTTCGAATTTTCTTTTGTCTTTTTGTAGCTGTTTGTTGAGTCTCCTTTGCTGCTGTTCTTTTGTGTTAATTCGTTTCTAAATTTAGTCATAATAGTTGAGCAAAAGTGTTTGAAATTCGTTTAGTTACTTGCTTAAATTAGTCCAAAAAAATTGTCTCAAATTTTTGCTCAACGTAGTTGTTGATCTTTGTGTCTTGTCTTGCTGTTTTCCCTTCGTTTTTGTTGCTGTTATCTCCCGTCTTGTTGCGTCAATAATATGCTATAGTTCTACACATTTTTTGTGTTGAAGTTTGTGTTGGAAACCATATAGGAATTGCATGCTATAGGATTGAATTCAAAACATCAAAAATTGCTAGGTTAGGGTTTCGGATTTTGGTCAAAAAATCCTATCTTTCTTGTTTCAAATCCATTTTTATTCATTCTTGTTGCTATCTTTTCTATATTGTTTCTAGAGTCTATTATCTTCAGTTAAGTTTTCATTCCATATCAAAAAGGTTAGTTCTTGATTGTTATCTTGAAGTTTTTGATTTTTCTTGAATTTCGAAAATTGCTCAAACTTGAAATCTTGAACTACAATCTTGAGTCTTGACATAAATCTTGAAGATCTTGTTTTGTGGCACATTCAAATTCAAAATATTTGGTGAGATCTTGTTAATTATCTCTGGCTGAATTCTTAAGGGTAAAACAACATAAGACAAAACAAAACTGTAGGTTTTGTCTTAAACCCTTAAAACCCTAAGATCTAGGTTAAAAACCATAGTGTCTGAAAAAAAAGGGCGATGTTAAAAAAAAGAAAAGCCCAATACCAAAAAAAATAAAATTGGAGTTTACAAAAACATTCGTAGCCAAATTGGAACTAAGTGTTGATGTTGTTCTTTGAAAATCACCAAGATTGAAATTGCAATAACGTTTTCGTTATAACTCCGATTTAAGTGATTCAATTTGCCATTTTTTTGTTATTCAGTCTAGATTATGTTTTCAGTAGTTTACTAAGCTAAATCAAATTATACCCCTGCGTGATCTTAAAAACTCTTTACGGTCTCATACCTAATTTCACTCTATTTGATTTGTCTTATGTTTTCTTGATCGATTGAACTTCTTAGTTGAGAATTGTTCCTTTAATCAACGAATAGATAGGTCTAATATAGAATAGGTGATCCATTAAAAGAGAGTAGTTAGGGTATACAAGAGGAAAACTACTACTAAAGAGTGTTTTGTAACTACTCCCCAAAGTGAGAAACCCGTAAGGTATATACATATATTTCTTTGTGTTTTTCACTAACTGTGCAGGTACAATGGAGGGTGATAAAACCATATCACAAGCCTCACGGAAGATTGATAATGAAGTGCTCTTTGATATGTTTCAAAAGATGCAAATTCAAATTGATAACTTAACTTCGTCATCTAAGCATCCTACCACTAAAAATTCTACCTCAAGACAAATTGATTTTGATGAAATCAAGGAGTCCAACACCAAAACTTCAGCATGTGTAAAAGAGTTTTATACACGATGCAATGTCTAAGATAAAGTGTGTGATGTGGTGATTGATAGTTGATGGGGGCAAATATGTGTTTAAATGCGATCGTGGTTTCTATTTATCCCTACTAAAAAATAATGCTAACAACCCCCGTGAAAGTGATAGTATAGCAAGTTTGTTCTCACGAGGAAAGGACTGTGCTAAAATTCTAAAGAAAATATTTTTGTGTTTTTGTAATTATCAAACTAAATAATAAGAAAGCAAATAACAAATAACTAAAACAATGTCGGTGATTTGATTAAAACTCAAGTTAAGCAAGTGTTCTTCCGAGATTATATTTTAGTGTTATATAAAAAGCACATACATACGTCCTATCTATGGTCATGCAAAACAATGGTAAATAACATAACTCACATCCGCCTATTAGGCTAAAGGAAAGGAATGATTTACGTACTTACCTACTTAGATATTAACTAATTCGTTAAACCCTCATATATGGCGAAAGGTAAGGTTTACTTCCTCAATTAACCCGGAATCTAGTGCAACTACCAACTCAACCAAACCCTCAAGTTCAACCGCTCCATTAGGCTAAGGCAACTCCCGAACCAGTCACGCTAATGTTAAACTAATCCCCTTAATTCCTCCTATTATGCTAAAGGTAACAATTAAGGCAAATCAATCTAAGAAATTCACAACCAACCCACAATAGATCCCAAACAACCCACTCTAATCCTCCTATTAGGCTAAAGGTAAGATTAAAGCAAGTTATCTCTAAGCAATTTACTGCACTTTAAGAAAATATTCATCATACATAATACTCGCGCGACATATCATGCATAATTATGAAGAACACAACAAAACTTATTCTACAAAGACAATAAGATAGAACTTAGCGTGTAAATTAAGCACAAAAACCCTTATTCATAATCCTGGGAGCACAATAAATTTAGCCTAGCATGGCTAAATCAAACATCATCATCATATTAATAATTAAGCACAATATTGACAACATGAATTAAAAAGAAAGATAACATTGAATTGAGAATCCTTGGAAGAAATCTTTGTCTCTAAATTAATGAAATCAATACTCAACGATGTTCCCAATCCGTACAACTTCAATTCTCCGTAAATAGCTAAAAGAATGAAACCCTAGCTATTACAAAGAAGAAAAACCCTTGCTTGAAATCTCTCAAAGTTGTCACCCCTTTTCAAAATCTATAACCCTAGCCCTATTTATAGTTATCCTATGAAAATATTCGCACATGAGTCCTTTATGAAAGCCTTGTCGGAAAAGAAAACTCAAAGTGGGCCAAAATCGCAAATTTCCAAAATTAAGTCGTAAATCTGGACTTTTTCCCGACGTCGCGACGTCCCTGATCGCCCGTCAAAATGTCTACGCACATCGCGACGTCCAGGGTCTGACATCGCGACGTCGCGCGGCACGTTGCGACTTGGAAGGGGTCCCGATGTCGCGCACAACGTAACTCTCTAGAAATTTCATAAAATTCGTCAAAAAATTCAACCAAAAATCACATTTTTGACGTCGCGAAGTAGAGGGTCTACATCGCGACGTGCAGCAACGTCGCGTCGTGAAAGGTACAGACGTCGCGACGTGGAGGTTTCTCTTCAATAATTTCGCGATCTTTCTTCCATTTTTCCTCTACTTTGCTTCCCGATTTGACTCCCATATGATTTTACTCTTCCAAGAATACACCATGGTCAACAAACCTACAATTAAAACACTCAAACGAATAAAAACGAACAAGAACACCCAAAGAATTAAGTATAAACACTACATAACAGGTGAATAAATTCACCTCATCAATTTCCCCCACACTTAACCTTTGTTCGTCACCGAACAAACTAAATCACAAAATAACAAACATAAACAAAGTCTAAAACAAAATTCTAACACATAACACAAAACGCATCCAACTTCATCAATTCGAACTAAGAACTAATGTCATATAAATGCCTCATATTCTCAAGTATTCAAATGTCAAGTACACATAATATACATCTCCAAAAGTTATCAAAGTACATTAATGTACTCATTTAGACACGTTGAGCCAACCATGTGTGTGTGTGCGATAGGTTCCACCTCAGTTCATAACTTATCTACAATCATGCCATAAATCAGGGTTCCAACAACTAAGTCTTCGTCTCAACTTTTCCTCATTAACATATTAACAATTCATTATTAAGCTCAATAAATGAGGATTCGCTCGGTAAACCCTTAAGTTCATAAACAAAACACTCGTTCCCCCGGACTGTCACACAAAATTAGGAAATTTCATTGGAAATTCCGTGACATCCACCGGGAGTATAGTCTCACCTTCGGGTTTTAGACCCATTCCCACTCATGCAAGTTGTCCATTAACTTTTCGTTTAAGAGCAGTCTCGCAGAGGAGTGGCAATATAAAAGAGTCTAAAGGCTTCTAATCTCCGTTACCATTCATATGAGTTCTCTTAGGGTTATTATTAAAACCAATCTCATAGAGGGATGATAGTATGAGCAAAACAAGCTTAAAAATGCAAAAGAATTAAGTGCAAACAATTATGCAAGCATATTTATAGACTGCAATTAGGAAAGGAAATTGTGTTGCCTTGAGTGGAATTACTCGGTACTGATTACCCTAGTTATCATAGACCCGTGTGGAGGTGTGTGAAGGGACTAAGCTGCTAATGAGATGTGGTTGTTTAACCGGGTGATTCTCACAAGAACATCTCATTTACTCCTCAAACTTTCCTTTGGCAGGGCAAATTCTTGGCTCTGATTGGAAAACCCATATCCCTATTCAATACTACAACCCTAGTTCTTTCCTAAGCCAACTCCCTTGTTAGGGCTGATAACTAATTCAAGCCTTTAAATTGTGGTACATGAATAAGCTTAAGTCACTTCTATTGAATCGAACTAGTTTTTCGGTGGGCACCGTACAAAATAAATTCACAATGAATTATAGACCTTAAGACCCAAACACACATGTATTCTTGACCCATTCTACGTTTCATGCAATTTACTTCGGTAGATCCAAACTGGTTTCTGTGGGCACCACAAATCAGTTATAGATTTAACACAATCAAATAAACCCATTGAATAAAACCATAGCATGAACAAGAACAACTAAGCACAGTTTAATGTAAATTCAAATGTCTCAAACTAGGTAAAATTAGTGATCGGTGAATCCTCAAGGCAACACACAGATGTTTAGCCAATCATATTGATCGGCTTTGAAAATGGAATTGATAAAGCTCGATCAAATCTGGCCATTACAAGGGATGGATCCAATGTGTATGCTATAACGTTCTATCTGTGTAACCCTAATTGGTTTTCTTCTCTCTCTTCTTTTTCTCTGCTTTCTTCTCTTCGTCCCCCCTTCCCATCTCTTGATCTTCTCTTCATTTTTATACCTTTTTCCTCCTAAGGGTTTGATCATGCTAGCTGGATATCGTTTCCATATGTGATGCTTCCACGCGTCCTGTACTATGCAAATCAGATAATAAAATGAGATCACGTGTTTAGCACATAACTTAGGAATTAAAAGCAAAATTACAAACACTTTATGATTATGTGAATCGCTACATGTGGCCGTGTGAATACTTTTGTGCATTTTGTGTATGCTTTAATGTAGTGTGCAAATGAGTGAGAATGTGTGGGGATTGTGAAGTGAATGTTGGGTGTGTAAGTGTGTGGTGGTGCGGTCAAGAGTGTGTGTAAGTGGTGTGTTAATGTGTGACCGTGAGCTTGAGAGTGTGTGTAAATTAAGGTGTGTTAGTGTGCGTTTGTGTGCGGTCAAATGTGTGTGTAAGTATGGTGTGTTAGTGTGTGTTGGTTTATGTGAGCAAGTGGGTAAGTAAATGTGTGAATGCCATTTATCAATATGTGAATTGTGTATGCAAGTGGGTATGTCAATATTTGAATTGTGTATGCAAGTGGGTGTGTGTGAATATGTGTGTGTGGGTGTGTAAATTGTGTGTGCAAGTTGGCGTGTAAATGGTGCAAGTGGGTGAGTAAATTGTGTGTGCAAGTGGGTGAGTAAATTGATGGTGCAAGTTGGCGTGTAAATTGTGTATGCAAGTGGGTGAGCAAATTGATGGTGCAAGTTGGCTTGTAAATTGTGTGTGCAAGTGGGTGAGTAAATTGATGAATGTGAGTGTGATACGGATGATCTTGGATAGAGATACTCAACCACACGAAACCCTCACCTTTGGATCATTGTTCAATCACGAACAATACAAGAAGACAAGAATGCTGAAATCACAAAGAAAACACAAACAAAGATATTGAACGGCAGTTTTGATTGAAAGCAATCAAACCCAACACGTTATAACAAAATGAATCCAAATTTACCTATGTAAATGAAGAGTTGAAAAGTCTTCAGTTTGGCTTGTTCTTTAAATCAAGAACGGGTAAGTTCTTCCTAAGGTCTTAGCTTAAGAATCACGGTTCTTATGAATTTCAACTGAAATCAATTGAAGATTCACGTTTTTCTCAACAACCTTTCACGGCTGCAAGAAGGTTTTAAGCAATGCTTAATTTTTTTTATCAAAATTCAACTTATTATTTCATGTGAAAAACTCACCTATAAATAGGCTACAAAAACATGAAACCCTAATCCTATTCCAAAGTGGATTGGAATACTTTCTCTAACAAACTTAGTTTCCTAATCCTTGTATAAGACAAGAATCGGATATTGTTAGGAAGCAAAGTACAAATTTGCTTTCCAAAACAATACTTTCCTAAAAATTCCTAAAAAGTAGGAGATTACTTTCCTAATTATCATGCAAGATAATTGGACAAGTAATGGACTCACTAACAACGAAATTAAAGCCCAAATAATTAATGTTAATGGACTTTAATTGTTCCAAATTAAATCCTAACAAAACATTAAAGTGGCGTGATCTAATTTAAACCCAAAAAAAACACGCCTCTTTATGGACTTCATGAATTCGGCCTTTGTGATGTTTCTTCAAGGTGGATCATGAATTGTTATTGAAGAAACATGCCACAAAACTCCTCATTGAGATGATTGAGATGATTCGGCCTTCATAGCTTCAAAATGTGATGACAATAAATTGTGCAAGGCTGCCTTCATTCTTTGACTCCTTGACCTTGTGATTGGTCCATCAAGATTCACCAAAGGATCTTGAGAACCCGGCCTTGGCACCATGGACATGGATGGATTGCTATCATTCCCTCCCTCTTCGAAACGACTCGTCCTCGAATCACCTACATCAAACAAAGATAAGTCAGTAACATTAAATGTAGATGAAACATTGCCATACTCATTAGGAAGCTCGATCTTATAAGCATTATCTCCAATCCTTTCCAAGACCCGAAACGGACCATCTCCTCTTGGTTGAAGCTTAGATTTTCTCTTTTCAGGGAAACTTTCTTTCCGCAAGTGAATCCAAACCCAATCTCCTGGTTTGAAAATCACTTGTTTTCTACCCTAATTGGCTTACTTAGCATATTGCTCATTTCGCCTTTGAATATTAGCTCGAACACTTTCATATAACTCCCTAACAAAATCAGCTTTCTTTTTACCTTCAACATTAACAAACTCATTAATAGGAAAAGGCAAAATATCCAATGGAGTTATAGGATTAAAACCGTATACAATATCAAAAGGTGAAAGATTTGTAGCACTATGAATAGTCCTATTGTAAGCAAACTCAATATGAGGCAAACAATTTTCCCAGTTGTTAATGTTTTTCTGTATGAGAGCACGAAGTAAAGTAGATAAAGTTCTATTAACTACTTCAATTTGTCCATCAGTTTGTGGATGTGCAACAGTAGAAAACAATAACTTAGTGCCTAACTTGTTCCAAAAAGTACGCCAAAAGTGTGACAAAAACTTAACATCTCTATCACTAACAATACTCTTAGGCAAACTATGCAATCTTACAATCTCCTTAAAGAACAAATCAACAACGTGTTGAGCATCATTAGATTTAGAACAAGCAATAAAGTGAGACATTTTGCTAAATCTATCAACTACAACAAAAATGCTATCATGACAATTGCGTGATCTAGGTAATCCAAGTCCAAAATCCATAGAAATATCAATCCAAGGATGACTAGGAACAGGCAAAGGTTGATACAAACCATGAGGCTTTACTCTAGATTTCGATTGTTTACACACAATGCATTTATCACAAACACTTTTAACATCTTTAATCATATTAGGCCAATAAAAGTGCTAATTCAAAATGGCAAGTGTTTTAGCAATACCAAAGTGCCCCATTAACCCTCCCCCATGGGTTTCCTTAACAAGTAATTCACGAATAGAACATTGGGGAATGCATAACTTATCTTTCTTAAACAAGAAACCATCATACACATAGAAATCACCGTTCGGTTTAATCAAGCAAAGGTCAAAGTTGGCGTGAAAATCATGATTATCTTTATACAAATCCTTAATCAATTCAAAACCAAGTAACTTAGCATGCAAATAGGTAAACAAAGTGTATTTCCTAGATAATGCATCGGCTACCACATTCTCATTACCAGATTTGTATTTAACAACATATGGAAAGGTTTCAATAAACTCTAACCACTTAGCATGCCTTTTATTCAACTTACCTTGAGTCTTCAAAAATTTAAGGCTTTCGTGATCAGAATGTATTATGAATTCCTTTGGCCATAAATAATATTGCCCAACTTGTAAAGACCTTACCAAAGCATACAACTCATTGTCATAAGTTGCATACTTCAAAGCTGCCCCGCTAAGCTTTTCACTAAAATAAGCCATGGGTATTGATTCCTGCTTTAAAACAGCACCAATACCAATCCCAGAGGCATCACAGTGTATCTCAAAAGCTTTATTAAAATTTGACAAAACAAGTAAAGGGCCATGAGTCAACATGTATTTCAACTTGTTAAAGGCATTTTCCTGCTCATCATTCCATGCAAATGTAACATTTTTCTTTAAAAGTTCATTTAAAAGGGCTGCTATAGACCTAAAATCTTTAACAAATCTCCTATAAAAACTTGCAAGTCCATGAAAACTCCTAACTTGACTAGCACATGTAGGTCTTGGCCAATCCATTATTGCCTTGACTTTAGACTCATCAACAGCAATGCCTTGAGAACTTACAACATATCCCAAAAAGATAATTGATTCCGTGCAAAAAGAACACTTTTTGAGATTAGCATATAACTTGTTCTCAAGCAAAACAACAAAAACTTGTCTTAAATGTTCAACATGCTCATCAAGTGTTTTGCTATACACAAGGATGTCATCAAAATAGACCACAACAAATTTGCCAATAAAGTGACGAAAAACATGATTCATAAGCCTCATAAAAGTACTAGGTGCATTAGATAAACCAAAAGGCATCACTAACCATTCATACAACCCATACTTTGTTTTAAAGGCAGTTTTCCATTCATCACCTTCTTTCATGTGAATTTGATAGTATCCACTTTTCAAATCAATCTTGGAAAATATGCATGAACCATATAACTCATCAAGCATGTCATCTAATCTAGGAATTGGATGTCTATACTTAATAGTTATTTTATTTATGGCACGACAGTCAACACACATACGCCAAGACACATCCTTTTTAGGAACTAAAATCACAGGAACTGAACAAGGACTAAGAGACTCACGTACAATACCTTTGTCAAGGAGTTCATCCACTTGACGTTCAATCTCTTTTGTTTCCTCGGGGTTAGCTCTATAAGCTGGACGATTTGGAATTTGTGCTCCAGGTATGAAATCAATTTGATGTTCAATACCTCTTATAGGCGGCAATCCATTTGGTAACTCCTAGGGAAACACATCTTGATATTCCTGCAAAAGAGAGTAAACAAGACTAGGCAAAGAAGCAAGGTTATCACTATCAGTAATAAGTACAAAAACCTTGCGAATCATTAAGTACAAAGACTGCCTATCCACTAATGCTCTCTTAATCTCACCAAAAGAAGCAAAATAACGAGACTTTTTAACACCTAACTGTTGGCCTACACTATTACAAGATTTCGAACCATGCTTTTGGCCTAAGCTAGCTATTACATTGTCTTTTCCTTAATCTTTCTTCTCCTTGGCGGAATTCATATCTCTAGTAGCTTGTATGATTCGAGTTTGATCTTCAAAGACTTGTGCTGGAGTTAAAGCTCAAAGATTAAACTTTTTACCTTCATGAACAAAGCTATAGAAATTCTTCTTGGCATGAAAAATTACATCCCAATCAAACTGCCAAGGGCGGCCAAGCAAGATATGACTTGATTCCATTTGAACCACATCACATGTAACATTATCAACATATTTTCCAATGGTAAAAGTAAACTTAACTTGCTTTGTAACCCTAGTATCAACTGAATTATTTAACCATTGAAGACGGTATGGTTTAGGGTGCTTCATGCAAGTCAAATTCAATTTGTTTACCAACAAAGTGCACGCCACATTTGTGCAACTACCACTATCAATAACCACACTACAAATTCTGTTTTGTACTAAACAACGTGTGTGAAATATGTTTTCCCGTTGCATCAAATCATCATTATCAGCTAAAGGTTGAGAACTAAGAACACGGCAAGAGACTAAGGAATAGTTAGCAACATTATATTCGTAGTTGTCAACTTCTTCACTTTCTTCACTTGATTCATGTTGGTACTTCTCCTCAAGAGGTGGCATGTCGGTACAATCATCATCACTTACCACTTCACCACTATCAAGAGTAATCATCAACTTTCGAGTGGGACAATCAGATTGCATATGTCCATACCCTTGACACTTATAACAACGAATATCCCTCAATCTTGGACTAGGAGTTGACGTCGACTTTGGTGTGTTCTCCACAGCTTTAGGAACTGATTTTGGGACCTGGGATGATGCACTTGATAGCTGGTTGGAGGTGAATTGGAGTGTCTTGTTTGGTGGAGTGAAAGGGACAACATTTGGCTTTTGCTCTCTTCGCCAAGGTGGTAGCGGTTGTGAGAACTTATTCTTCCCTTTCATGTGCCTTTCAATTTTCATTGCTTTGTGGACAAGTTCATTAATATCAACATAAGTGATAAGCCAATTCAAAATGCATACCTCTCAAAAACCTCTCAAGTATATTCTCAAAATACAAGAACAAGTGTTTACAAGTAGAGAGCACATACAAGTTGAGAAACACATAAGTTTTCTCCTGTGTCAATTTTGGTGTTGGCGTTTCTATCTTGCCTTAACACTTCACTTTAGTCAACAAATCATGTGAACTATGGATTCCGGAACAAAAAATTTTCACATGCATTAAACCAATGAAGATCACTGATAGATTGAATGTTGGTATTAGAAGTGCTGGTGTGCTTATGGATTGACAATTGGTTCGCATATCACCACAACATTTCACATTCATCATAATTCAAACGAACAGAACACAACCATGACAAGGCTAGTGCTAGTCACTGCCATGTCTTTCTTCCCAAACATCACAAGTCACTCCAGCTACATGATACTAATATATTAGACACCTCATCTAATCCCTTCAACACACAAAAAAAACACAATAGGGTAATTTCAAGCTAAAAGCTTCAAAATTCACAGACTACCATATCACACTTCATTCATTACAAATTTTCAAGCACACAGATATCACAAGTCACAACAACCATAGCATCGATTCAAAGCATCAACAGCATAAAAGAATACAGTACCCAAAGCATACCCCCCATGCACTCTTCTCACTTCTCTTCTCCTCCCCCACACTTGTATTATGCAATAACTTCAGTTGGGAAGGAAGGGAAAGACACTGCCCAGTTTTAATTGCCTGACGGAGGTGGTTGGTCGAAAAACCAGGAAAAACCAGAAAATGGGGAATTCATGTCTCTACGTTGGGATTGTTGTTGAAGTTGGGAGCATTGTTCCCAGAATGCACACTTCACCCTTGTTGCATCACCACTCTTCTGCTCGAGGTATCCAAGATCATTCTCTGAGTCTCCAACTCTTCCATTGAAAGGAAATACGAATTCGGACCTCTCGACTAGTGGTGGTAGACCATCATTAGATTTAGATTATGCACTTCAGTTTGGCATTGATTCATTCGAGCATCCATCTCTGTCCACTGATTGTGGTGTTCCTGGATTATGGTATCCAACTGGGTCTCCACATTTGTCTTGAAATTGCTCCACCTGTCGTCCATGGCATCAATGTGGCGGATCATAGAGTTGTGTTGCTCTGTCAGTGACGTTTGAAGACCCGCCAGGGCATTTTGCATTGGGGTGAAGTTATTAAAAGTTTGGGGTGCTGGTGCATTGAGTACATGCTGTTCTGCCTCATCTGGTATTTGCTCTTCTCTGATTTCCTCGATCTCTGGCTGTGCACTTGCATTTTTTCTTGCCTGTTCTTCTATTTTCTCTCTTTCGACCTTTTCCATATGCTGATAATTCCTTAGGTGACTGTCCCTGATTGGTCCAGACGATGTTCTACATTCCTCCCCCGAATCGATTCTTATTCCTTGCTTCACGGCGTACTCCCATAGGAATTACGAGAAAAACATTGGTTGAGCCTTGTCTTCAATGGCGTGATGATGTGACTCGTGACAAATTTCCCCATGTCCACAGTAAGCTTGTTCTTAATGGCGTACATAAGATACAATCTATCCTTGGCAATCCGAGTGTTTTGAGTTGCTGGCATGAATCTTGAGTTAATGAACAAGAGCCAAGTCTTGGCCTAAGCAGTCAACTTTTTTATCATAACATGCTTTGGGTTTCCTTGATGATTTCGTACCCCAATCAGATCCCGGAATGCTCAATGCTTGCAACACTATATCTGGGTTTCCTGCTTCTCTAAACCCACTTAGCTCATCCCTCTGATAGTCTTTGAGTCCAAAGTGCTTGTTCACCAACTGACTAGTTAACTTCAGATACTTGCCTCGCTTATACACACCCTTCGCCCTGATCTCTTTCGTATCCATTCCGGCAGCATTAGAATAGAACTCTTTTGCGATGGCCAATTTACAATTCTCAGGGGCCACTATTAACAATTGCCAACCGTAACTTATGATGATATTAGTGTACGATTTCTCAGTGATTATGAATAGCCTTTCGGTGTGAATGGGCCTCACAGCAAAATCGCAAAACTTGTCCTGAGCTGCCTCATTGATAGAGCGCGGTGTGGGTGATGTCTTCCTTTTTTTTAGTTCGGGGTCTTGCTCCTCCTCTTCTTCAATTTCATCTAGAAGATATTCTTCATCTGAGGCGCTGGAATCATCCGATGGAGGAGTGGGCATGATAATCTTTGTCTTCGCTTTCAAGCCTTTTTGATTGGATGTTGAGGCATAAAGACCCTTCTTTGGAGGCATGGCACCTACAAGACAATAACCCATATCAATGTTGGCATAACACATTTCACATCCATATCCACTGAGACACAACCTAAACAAACCTATGACAAAGCCCATAACTAACTTAATCAACACACTTAATCAATTCACTTCTACAAAGCCCATAACTCATGTGTTCACTTGAAAAATAACATTAAACTTTGTATATCAGTGACACACAATTTGTGGTTCACCTATTGAACAATGAGATTTTAGTATCCTCTCCACGCACACATTACATAGTGATTTCATAACATTGTAATTTGATTTCAAAATTATGCCATTATGCCATGAGTTATGCTCTTCGGGCACACCACCCATTCTCATAGAGGATGACCATTTGAAAACGAGATCAACAGAGCCATCATGCTTACAATGTGTCACGAAAATTCAGCTTGAGGATTTCTCATTTATGCACTATCAACTCAACCGTTAATTTAGTATCATTCACACATCATCCATTCCACCATTAACTCAAAACCACCAAGAGGCACATAAAAAGTCATGAAATTTCCAAAATGAATTCAACGAATGTACGAAATGGGAGGACTTACTTGTTTGGACATTAACCCACTAAAATGGAATACAAGAAGAGGGAAGTTTATGCAGCCCTTTGTTCCTGGAAGTAGACTTCCTTCTCTGCTTTTCCCACTCGGCCGACTTGACAATGAATGCATGCAAAGGATTGTGAATTTGCGCATTTGCTCATGCAAGTTCATGGCATTTATAGAGAAAAGTTATTGCACAAATCAACTTTGACTATGCTAAGAGACAAATGCCATGTGAATGGCTAGAAGACAAAGCATATAACAACAAAAATATTCAAGCAAGCATTATTGTGTCACTTATAGTCTACCACTTCTTGCAGTAATCGGCTATCTTCACACTTCAAGCTAGCCAACGATTTTGGTGGGCCGACAATCATACCCACTTATCTTCACCATAATTTATAGCTTCTTTTCATGCATTGTTCAGCATCATTTTTCTTTCTTCACAGTTTCGGTCTCTTGAGCCTTTTTACTATCAAACAAAATTATTTTGTGCAGTGATAAATGTATACATGAAATTTCCTTGCATTTTTATTTCTTTTTCTGCAACTCCTCATCCGTGAATGATTTGATTCTTCACTGAAAAGCTCTAGAGGAATTAGTCAGTACACGCTATCTTGAATCAAGAAGAAAAATATATAAGCTTAAAGATTTGAAGTTCAGACGAATCAAATATTTTCCTCTGTTTCAAATGATGCATCAT
Organism: Ophiorrhiza pumila; assembly: GCA_016586305.1. Classification (NCBI taxonomy): domain Eukaryota; kingdom Viridiplantae; phylum Streptophyta; class Magnoliopsida; order Gentianales; family Rubiaceae; genus Ophiorrhiza; species Ophiorrhiza pumila. The sequence goes on along the minus strand of BLIW01000005.1, from coordinate 13,155,325 downwards.
GGATTTTTCTCTTGTCTCTTACTGGTGCAGATATTATTCTTTTGCCTATTTACCTGTCATGACCCATGACATCTGGATGAAATATTCTCAGCTTCCTTGTAATTTTTCCTTCATTTTGTGTGCACTTCCACTCCAGTTGTTTCAGCTCCCACTTCTTGTTCACTGGCTTTCCTACACATGTTAAGAGATGAAAGGAGATGTTCAACCATTTATTGAAAAACGTATATACTGAAAAAGACAAAAAAAAGACAAGAATTGAAATGATTGGGTTACCTCCCAGCACAACGCTTGGTTTATTGTCCTCAGCCAGACATGAAGGAGTTGCGGTTAAGATGAGGGATAATCAAGCAATTGAGCTTGTTCCTTGTTTTCTAAAGCTGACTTGAATATTTTCACTCTGTGTCCATTCACTTTCCAACACGCACCAGTTGTTCCAGTTCGTACTTCAACAGTTCCATAAGGGAAGACCTTTGTGATGATGAAGGGTCCAACCCACATGGACTTCAGCTTACCAGGTAAAAGTCTCAACCTGGAGTTATAGATAAGCACTTGTTGCCCCACTTTGAATTCCTTCAGCTTAATCTTGGCGTCATGCCACCTTTTAGTCCTTTCCTTGAACAGGTTTGCATTGATGTATGAATTCCATCTAAACTCATCCAACTCATTGAGCTTCATCATTCTTGCTTCCTGGGCCAAATTTACATCCATGTTCAGCTTCTGCACTGCCCAATAAGCCATGTTCTCCAATTCAACTGGGAGATGACATTCTTTCCCAAAAAACGAGCCTAAATGGTGAAGCTCCAATTGGGGTCTTGTAGGCTGTCCTATAAGCCCAGAGTGCATCATCCAATTTGAGTGCCTAATTTTTCTCCCAGGATTCACCACCTTTTCTAATATTCTCTTAATCTCTCTATTGGATACCTCAGCTTGATAGGAATGAGCCCGAGTCCACATTGCCGAATCCAGCTTCCCATGATCCATTAGCAAATCTTGGTGGTCCAATGACAAGATCAAGGAGCAAGAGGATGAAGGAAGCACTACAAGCATTGTTATCAACACATTGTGAGTTGATGGCCAATGTTCAAAGGAGTTCGACACCACCATCTCAAGATGAAGTACTTTGGCATATTTCTTCAATAACAATTTATGATCCACCTTGAAGAAATAATGTGAAGGCCGAAATATTAAAGTCCAAGAAGTAGGCGTGTTTTGGGCTTTGAAATAGATCACGCCCTTTTTAATATATTTTAGGGTTTATTATGTTGTTTTTAATTAAGTCCACTTAACAATTTTATGGGCTTAATTGGCGTTTTTATTAAGTGATAATAAGGTATTACTTGGCCCAATTATCTTGCATGATAATGGCAAGTAAAATCGTGTTTGGCCACCTTTGGAATAATCGTTTGCCCTAATCCTTTTTGGAAAAGGATTAGCTTATTAGTTTGTTAGTTGTTAGTTTCCAATTCCAATTTGGAAAGTTGGTTAGTTTAGAAGTCAAGTTGTAATTTACAACTTCTAGGGTTTTATTTCCTTTTCCAATTTGTAGAGCCGAAACTCATCTCTATATAAAGAGATCATTGTAAACGTTTTTTAGATATGTTGAATTGAAAGAATTTTGGCTTTGCTAAATTAAATTTGACATCACCAACGTGAATTATTCTTGAGTAATTCATAAGACCCGCCAAACCTTAAGTGAGGAACTTTAGGTAAAGCTTACAAGTTCTAGATTTATAGAACCGGCCAAACTTGATAGGTTTAATTTATTGATTTACAATTGTTAAACTTAATCAATTTGTGTTAACGTTGGGGTTAGGTTAATTTTAATCTTGCCTTTTCGTTCCATATCTCTTTTCCGCAAATTGTGTTTCTTGTTTCTTGAATTGCGTTTTTGGTGCACAACGATCCGAACTTGTGGAAAATTCGTGTGGATTGGACTTCATCCTACTCCATTCGTATCAATTGGTATCAGAGCTATCCAGGTTGTTCATCAAATTCGGTAAATAATTTTTTTTATTTGAGTCTTGTTCTTGTTTTTCTCTTCTCGGATCTTGTCCTTCTTTTGGCGTCCTTCTTGCTGTTTTGTTGCGTTAATTTCTGCAGATTTTGCGGTGTCTTTTTGTTGCTGTTTTCGTGTCTTTATTGCTGTCCAAGGTCGTCATAGTTCTGCCTTTAAATTACGTCAAAATCGCATGCAATTTGTTGCTAAAATCTGTCCAATTCGTGTTCATCCATTGTTCGGATTTTTGCGATTTTTGTTGTGTTGTTCTTTGTTGTTTTGTGTCGTGTTTTGCTGCTGTTTTTCTTCATAATTCTGCATTGTTCTTGTTCATCATCATAGTGTGGAATTCTTGAGTCATTCTTGCTGAAATCACGTCCAAAGAATTAGGGTTTGTCAAACTAGGGTTTGTGAAATTAGGGTTCTTATTCAAAATTTCATAACTTCCTTGTTTCTCATCCTTTTCTTGATCTTTCTTTTGTGTTAGTTTCATCATTCTATTGCCATCAAAGTGTGTTTTGATCAAACTTTTTCACCATCTCAAAAAGACGTGTTCTTGACCACTTTCTTGAAAATCTTGATTTTTCTTGGAAATCCGAAAGTGCTCAAATTTGAATCTTGAAGACATATTCTTGCTCTTTGTGATATTTCTTGAATCTTTGGTAAAAGTGGTATCTTCAAAATCCGAAATTTTGTTGACTTCTTGATACATTGAAGTGGTTGAAAATTTAGGGTTTATCAACAACCTCAAAAACCCTAGTTAAGCTTTTTGTCAAAAAAAAAAAAAAAAGGCCATTACAAAAAAAAAAAAAAAAAAAAGGGCCATTACAAAAAAAAAAAAAAAGAGACCAAGTAAAAATCAGCCCAAAGGCATTTGGTCTAAAGTGAAAAAAAAAAAAAAACAAAAAAAACAAAAAAAATTTTATTTTATTTTTTTTTTCGTATTTAATTTTATAGTTTCGGACGCCACTTTCGGACCCCTTACCCGTCCGAAACTACCGTCCGAACCTCGACAGAAAAGTCACAAATTTTCACAGAATTTCGGACGCCACTTTCGGACCCCTGACCCGTCCGAAACTACCGTCCGATCCTCGACAGAGATTTGAAATTTTTTTAACAAAGTTTCGGACGCCACTTTCGGCCGTCCGAACCTTTGTTCTACCGTCCGAAACTCGGCAGAGAGTTTCTATATACTATAACTTCAAACCTTCATAACTTTCTCATTTTTAATCGGAATTGAGTGATTCAAAAACACATCTTCTTGTTATCTTCTCTAGTTTCTGAATTCGTAGCTTTCTGAAGTTAATCTGTTTATACCCCATACGTGATCTTAAATTCTTCTTGTGACGTGAAATTTTTCTTTTCAAACTTCTTTTGTTTTGCTTTTGTGAATTGATTTGTTTGAACTAATTGGTTGAGACTTGTTCTTAAAATCGACAAACAGTAAGCTTCAATTAGTTTGAGAGATTCATTGAGAGTATTTAGATAGGGTATACACGAGAAAAGCCATTACACTAGAGAGGAGAGTATTACTCACCAAAAGTGAGAACCCGAGAGGTTTTTTATTTTTGCTATCTTTTGTTGTTTTTTTACTAACTTGCAGGAACAATGGAGGGAGATGATAAAACACCTCAAGGACAACCCCAAACGGATAAAAAATATGTTAATGATGTTCTATTTGACATGATCCGAAAGCTCAATCTAAAGATTGATAATTTAACAATTTTTCCTTCACCAAAAAAAGGTTCTACTTCTCGACAGAATAAACATGAAAAAGCCGAGCCTAGTGATGAGGAGAATGAGTAGTTCATGGATTCTCCTAAAGATGGTAAGAAATCTGATTTGTCAATTAGTGGAGTTAAACTAACATTGCCTACTTTCCATGGTAAAGCAGATCCGGAAGCTTATTTTGATTGGGTTCGAGAGCTTGAACACTTCTTTGAAGGTAATAGCTATCCCGAACATAAGAGGTATCGCCTAGCCTTCATGCACCTCAAGGATTATGCAAGTTTGTGGTGGGATAAGGTAATGAGATCTAGACGTGAAGATGACGAACCACCTATTCAAACTTGGAAGCAAATGAAAGCGCTTATGAGAAAGAAGTATGTTCCATCACATTATAGCCGAGAGCTCAACAGAAAATTGCACTCCCTTGTGCAAGGAAACAAAACCGTGGAGGAATACTACCATGAGATGGAAGCTCTCATGATCAAGGCCAATGTTCGTGAAGATCCCGATTCAACAATTGAAAGATTTCTTAGAGGTATGAATTCTGAGTTGTCTTATCATGTTGATTTACAATCTTATGTTGATATTAATGAGCTTGTTCATAAAGCTATTAAGATTGAAAGGCACATGAAAGGTAAGAACAGGTTCACACAACAGAATCCACCATGGCAAAGGGATTTGAAATCTAAATCAGCCCCTTTCACTCCACCAACAAAACCAAGGCAATTTACCTCAAACCAGCCATCTAGTGCGCCTCCTTATGTCCCAAAATCAGTCCCCAAAGCTGCTGAAAATGCCCCTAAACCGGCGACAACTTCTGCTCCAAGATTGAGGGATATTAGATGTTTTAAATGTCAAGGCTATGGTCACTTGCAAGCCAATTGTCCTACTGCCCGGATCATGATTACTTTAGATACTGGCGAAGTGGTAAGTGATGATGATTGCGCCGACATGCCACCTCTTGAAGAAAAGTACCAAGATGATCAAAGTGATGAGGGTGAAAAGCTTGATGAACCGACCTACTCAGTTGGTAACTTTTCTTTAGTTTCTCGCCGTGTTCTTAATGTTCAACCTTTGGAAGATAATGATTTGATGCAACGTGATAACGTATTTCACACACGCTGTTTAGTGCAAAACATGGTTTGTAGTGTGATTATTGATAGTGGTAGTTGCACAAATGTGGCGAGCACCTTACTTGTTAACAAACTGAATTTGAATTGCATGAAACATCCAAAACCATATAGGCTTCAATGGTTAAATAATTCAGTTGAAACTCGTGTCACTAAACAAGTAAAGTTTTCTTTCACCATTGGTAAATATGTTGATACTGTTTTATGTGATGTTGTTCCAATGGAGGCTAGTCATATTTTACTTGGTAGACCTTGGCAATTTGATTGTGATGTGCTTTATCATGCCAAGAAAAATTTTTACAGCTTCGTGCATAATGGTAAAAAGTATAGTCTTCATGCTTTAACTCCTGCTCAAGTTTTTGAAGATCAAACTCGAATTGCACAAGCTTGTAAAGACATAAATGAAGCTAAGAAGAAGAAGGAACTAGAAAAACAACAAAACGAAAAATCTAATTTAGGCCGAGATGTAGTTAATAAGAAATCTTGTTGTTTTGCTTCTTCTAATGAGATTAAGAGAGCATTGATTAATAGGCAGTCCTTATACTTCATGTTTAGTAAGGAACTTATACTTGTTGTTGACAGTGATAACCTTGCTTCTTTGCCTAGTGCCGTGTACTCTCTTTTGCAGGAATATAGTGATGTGTTTCCCGAGGAGTTACCAATAGGTTTACCACCTATTCGTGGCATTGAGCACCAAATTGATTTCATCCCAGGAGCTCAAATTCCAAACCGACCAGCTTATAGAGCAAATCCGGAGGAAACAAAAGAGATTCAACGTCAAGTGGATGAACTCCTTGACAAAGGTATTGTGCGTGAATCTCTTAGTCCATGTTCAGTTCCTGTTATCTTAGTCCCTAAAAAGGATGATACTTGGCGAATGTGTGTAGATTGCCGTGCTGTTAATAAGATTACCATTAAGTATAGACATCCAATTCCTAGATTAGATGATATGCTTGATGAATTGCATGGATCTTCCATATTTTCCAAAGTTGATTTGAAAAGTGGGTACTACCAAATACGAATGAAAGAAGGAGATGAATGGAAAACTGCTTTTAAAACAAAGTATGGGTTGTATGAATGATTAGTTATGCCTTTTGGTTTATCTAATGCACCTAGTACTTTCATGAGGCTTATGAACCATGTTTTTCGTCATTTCATTGGAAAGTTTGTGGTAGTCTACTTTGATGATATCTTGATATATAGCAAATCACTTGATGAGCATGTTGAACATTTAAAACTCGTGTTTGCTATATTGCGTGAGAACCAATTATATGCTAACCTTAAAAAGTGTTCTTTCTGTTTGGAATCTATTATCTTTTTGGGTTATGTTGTAAGTTCTCAAGGCATTGCTGTTGATGAGTCAAAAGTCAAGGCAATCTTAGATTGGCCGAGACCACAAAATGCTAGTGAGGTAAGAAGTTTTCATGGATTAGCAAGTTTTTATAGAAGATTTGTTAAAGACTTTAGTTCCATTGCTACACCTTTGAATGAACTTGTTAAAAAAAATGTCACTTTTGCATGGAATAAAGAACATGAAAACGCCTTTAACACTTTGAAGTATAAATTGACTCATGCCCCTTTACTTGCTTTGCCGAATTTTAATAAAGCTTTTGAGATACACTGTGATGCCTCCGGGATTGGTATTGGTGCTGTTCTTATGCAGGAATCAAGGCCCGTGGCTTATTTCAGTGAAAAGCTTAATGGGGCATCCTTAAAGTATGCAACTTATGACAAGGAGTTGTATGCATTGGTAAGGTCATTGCAGGTTTGGCAACACTACTTATGGCCAAAAGAATTCATAATCCATTCTGATCATGAAAGTCTCAAATTCTTAAAGACTCAAGGTAAGTTGAATAAGAGACATGCAAAATGGTTAGAATTCATTGAAACTTTTCCTTATGTGATTAAATATAAATCTGGTCAAGAGAATGTGGTAGCTGATGCTTTATCTAGGAGATATGCTTTATTTACCTATTTACATGCAAAGCTACTTGGATTTGAATTGATTAAAGACTTGTATAAGGAAGATGTTGACTTTGCCAGATCTTATGATCTTTGTTCAATACGGCCGAATGGTGATTATTTTGTGCATGATGGTTTCTTGTTTCGCAAGGATAAATTGTGCATTCCCTCATGTTCCATTCGTGATTTACTTGTTAAAGAAACCCATGGGGGAGGGTTAATGGGGCATTTTGGTATTGTTAAAACACTTTCTGTTTTGAATGAGCACTTTTATTGGCCTAACATGATTAAAGATGTTAAAAGTGTTTGTGAAAAATGTATTGTGTGTAAGCATGCTAAATCCAAAGTAATGCCTCATGGTTTGTATCAACCTCTGCCTGTTCCTAGCAACCCTTGGATTGACATATCTATGGATTTTGTGTTAGGGTTACCTAGATCACGCACTGGTAATGATAGCATTTTTGTTGTGGTTGATAGATTTAGTAAAATGGCTCACTTCCTTGCATGTTCTAAATCTAATGATGCTACCAAAATTGCTGATATTTTCTTTAAGGATATTGTACGTTTGCATGGAATTCCTAAGAGTATTGTCAGTGATAGAGATGTCAAGTTTTTGTCACATTTTTGGCGTACACTTTGGAATAAATTAGGCACAAAATTATTGTTTTCTACTGTTGCACATCCACAGACTGATGGTCAAACAGAAGTAGTAAATCGTACATTGTCTAATTTGCTTCGTGCTATCATTCAAAAAAACTTAAAGAATTGGGAGAATTGTTTGCCACACATTGAATTTGCATATAACCGAACTGTTCATAGTTCTACTGGTTATTCGCCTTTTGAAGTCGTGTATGGATTTAATCCTTTAACTCCCCTTGATATTTTGCCTCTTCCTATTAATGAGTTTGTTAATGTGGAAGGTAAAGCTAAAGCTGATTTTGTAAGGGAATTGCATGAAAAGGTTTACAAAAATATTCAAAGGCGTAATGAGCAATATGCAAAACAAGCCAACAAGGGCAGAAGACAAGTGATTTTCGAACCTGGAGATTGGGTTTGGATTCACTTGCGGAAGGAAAGGTTTCCTGAAAAGAGGAAATCTAAACTTCATCCAAGAGGAGATGGTCCTTTTCAAGTCTTGGAAAGGATTGGAGAAAATGCATATAGAATCGAACTACCTAGTGAGTATGGTAATGTTTCATCTACTTTCAATGTTTCTGATTTGAGCTTATATGATGTAGGTGATTCGAGGACGAATCCTTTCGAGGAGGGAGGGAATGATAGGAATGAGCCTGAGTCCACATTGCCGAATCCAGCTTCCCATGATCCATTAGCAAATCTTGGTGGTCCAATGACAAGATCAAGGAGCAAGAGGATGAAGGAAGCACTACAAGCATTGTTATCAACACATTGTGAGTTGATGGCCAATGTTCAAAGGAGTTCGACACCACCATCTCAAGATGAAGTACTTTGGCATATTTCTTCAATAACAATTTATGATCCACCTTGAAGAAATAATGTGAAGGCCGAAATATTAAAGTCCAAGAAGTAGGCGTGTTTTGGGCTTTGAAATGGATCACGCCCTTTTTAATATATTTTAGGGTTTATTATGTTGTTTTTAATTAAGTCCACTTAACAATTTTATGGGCTTAATTGGCGTTTTTATTAAGTGATAATAAGGTATTACTTGGCCCAATTATCTTGCATGATAATGGCAAGTAAAATCGTGTTTGGCCACCTTTGGAATAATCGTTTGCCCTAATCCTTTTTGGAAAAGGATTAGCTTATTAGTTTGTTAGTTGTTAGTTTCCAATTCCAATTTGGAAAGTTGGTTAGTTTAGAAGTCAAGTTGTAATTTACAACTTCTAGGGTTTTATTTCCTTTTCCAATTTGTAGAGCCGAAACTCATCTCTATATAAAGAGATCATTGTAAACGTTTTTTAGATATGTTGAATTGAAAGAATTTTGGCTTTGCTAAATTAAATTTGACATCACCAACGTGAATTATTCTTGAGTAATTCATAAGACCCGCCAAACCTTAAGTGAGGAACTTTAGGTAAAGCTTACAAGTTCTAGATTTATAGAACCGGCCAAACTTGATAGGTTTAATTTATTGATTTACAATTGTTAAACTTAATCAATTTGTGTTAACGTTGGGGTTAGGTTAATTTTAATCTTGCCTTTTCGTTCCATATCTCTTTTCCGCAAATTGTGTTTCTTGTTTCTTGAATTGCGTTTTTGGTGCACAACGATCCGAACTTGTGGAAAATTCGTGTGGATTGGACTTCATCCTACTCCATTCGTATCACATCTTGTCCATTTTACAGGGGATGATATGCTGTGGAGACTTTGCGTTGAACCCCGTATCTGGCTAATAGTGTATTGAAGATCTTGTTGCAGAAGTGACTACCCCTATCACTGATGATAGCTCTTGGAGTCCCAATTCTGTTGAAGATATTACTCTTGACAAATCCCATTACACTCCTACTGTCATTGTGGGGTAAAGCTACAGCTTCTACCCACTTAGATACATAGTCAACAGCAACCAGTATGTATTCATTCCCACAAGATCGTGGGAATGGTCACATAAAGTCCAAGCCCCACACATCAAATAAATCCACTTCTAACACATTGTTGTGATAAGAATCCGTACAAGCAATCTACTCCAAATCCTAATGGAAATAGGATTACCAAGCCAAATCCTAATAGGAATAGGATTTCCAAGACAAATCCTAATGGGATTAGGATTTCCAAGCTCAATCCTAATAGGATTAGGATTCATCAATCCTCATCTTGTCCAAGTTCCATAAGAGTTCCATAAAGGCAAATCCAAATGAGACTAGGATTCACAATCCTAGTGGGATTAGGATTCACTAATCCATGGACATTATTTATTGAAGACCAAGATGGCGTGCTTGGGCTTTTGCCAAATTGGATCGCGCCTTTTTCTTAAGTAGTTAGAATTAATTAATGTTTTAATAATTAAGTCCAAAACATTTTAATTGGGCTTATTATTAGTATATTTTTGTTTTTAATTACATGGCCCAAGTTATCTTGCATGATAATGGCATGTAATGGGCTTTAATTTGTTAGGAAAGTAATTCCCTAAATTTTAGGAGCTTGTCCTTGTCTTCTAGAAGGGCAAAACGTTTTTAGCTTCCTTTTTCCATAAAGGATTAGTTTGTAAGTTGGTTAGTTTAGAAGTCAAGTTGTACTTTACAATTTTTAGGGTTTTATTTCCTTGTTTACCAAGCAACATGGCCGAAATTTGTTCTATTTAATGGCCATTCTTTGTAACGTTTTTTTTAATGATTGAATTTTGAAGAAACCTTTTAGCTTTGCTAAATTATTTGCAGCCTTAAACAAGTTGTGAAAAACGTGATTAATCAATTAGGGTTAGTTGATTATTCATAGGACCGGATTCTTTAAGCTAGGACCTTAAAGAGAACGTATTGTTTCTTGATTTCAAGAGCGAGCCAAACTGAGATCTTTTTAACCATTGATTTACATAGGTTAGATTGAAATCACTTTGTGGTAATGTGTTGGGTTTGATTGATTTACAATCAAATACATCCCATTCGATATCCATCTTTTCTTCTTGTGTTGTTTCCGTGTTTGATCTTACTTGTGATCGTGTTGGTTTCTGAATTTTGGTGCACAACGATCCTAAGTGTGTGGAATTCGTGTGGAGCTGGATTCTCACCCTACTCCATTCGTATCAATTGGTATCAAAGCATCTAGGTTGTTCATCACAAAATTCAGGTTTGCGCTTTGTTTTTCCTTCTCGGATTTTGCTCTACTTTTTGAGTCGTTCTTGCTGTCCTTTGTGCGTCAATTTTTTCTGCAGTTTTTGGAGTCTTTTAGTTGCTGTTTTCACGTGTTTCTTGCTGTCCAAAGTCGTCATAGTTAGTGTCTTTAAATTCATCAAAATCGCATAAGCCAAAGTTGATCAAATCTGCCCGAAAATTGCCTTCTTGTTGTTTACGATTTTTGACATCTTTTTGCTACTGTTCTTGCTTCGAATTGCTGCTGTTTTTAAAGTTTAAATTCTGCAGTAAATATATATATTAATTGAGTCTTAAATTCATTAATATTCTGTCCAAAAATCGCATGCAACTTGGTGCTTAAAATCTGCCTAAATCGAGTTGATCTTGTTACTTGATTTTCTTGCGTTTTTGTGTTGTTCTTCTTGTGTTTCTTGTTCGATCCTTGCTGCCATCTTTGTCTCAATATTCTGCACTATTTTCTTGCATTCATAGTGTTGGATTCTTTGTGTTTTATTTGTTGATTTCACGTCCAAACCCTAGGTGTCAAGATTAGGGTTTCTTAAAAACCCTAGTTTCAAATTATCATAACTTTGTGAGTTCTTGCTCAATTCTTGAAATTCTTTTTGTGTTAGTTCCATCAATCTACTCTTGTCATAATAACTTTTGATCAAACTTTTTGAACAAGTGAAAAAGATTGGTTCTTGACCACTTTCTTGAACTTCTTGAAGTTCTTGATTTTTGAAAGTTGTCAAATTTTGAATCTTGAACCATATTTGAAATCCTTGAGTTAAATCTTGAAAATTTTGTTAAAATGGCACTTTCAAATTCTTTGTCCTTGGTGAGTTATTAAAGTTTGGAGAAATTAAGGTTGAACCACATAAGACAAGGCCACATCCTTAAACCTAAGTACTTGTACTAGGTTCTTGTCTTAAAACCTTAAAGATTTTGTTTGACCTAAGTTGTTTAAGGTTCTTGTCCGAACCTAGGTCATTGTTTGTACAAGGTTTTTGTCCAAAACCTTAAAAGTTTGTTTTGTCCTTTTTGTTGTCCGAATAAAAAAAAAAAAAAAAAAAAAAGAGGCCGTAATTTAAAAAAAAAAAAAAAAAAAAAAGGCCCAATAAAAGAAAATAATCTCGGACTTTTAATATTTCTGTTATTTAATTTTTAGTATTTTTTTTTTTTTAATTAATTTTCGTAAATTAAAAAGAACACTTTGTTCTTGAGTTTTGATTTGAAACCACCTTGGATTAAAAGTGCCATAACTTTTGCTATACAACTCGGATTTTGGTGATTCAAATTGTGTTGTTCTCGTCTTTGATTCCTCTTTCTAAATATCATAGTTTCTGAATCAATCAAATTATACCCACACGTGCTCTGAAATACTCTTGTGACGTGAATTATTTGAACTTCTTTGATTTGACTTGTGTGAATCTTGTTGTTGAAAATCTCGGTTGAGACAATCTCTTAAAGTCATTGCAACAGTAAGTTCTCTATAGTTTGAGAGTATTAGACTAGGGTAAACACGAGAGAAACATATATCAAAGAGAGGAGAGCTCCTACTATCCACATAGTGAGAACCCGAGAGGAATTCAATTGTTGTTTTCTTTTGTTTCTTACTAACCTTGCAGGATAATGGAGGACGAAACTAATACACCAAGAGGTTCTAAACCTCAAACCGAAGCTGAGCAAAAGTTTGCTAATGATTCTCTTGCACAGATACTACAAAAGATCAATCTCCGCCTTGATTTCTTGGAGTCATCAACTTCTAAGCCATCAAAGAAATCTTCATCCAAGAAGTTTAAATATAATGCTGCTTTTGAGTCCGAAAGTGAATCTAATGAAGAGGAGGAGGAAGAGTTGTCCGAATCATCTTCTAAGGGTAACAAGTCTAAAGTCTCAATTGCTTCACTTAAGTTAACAATTCCCACTTTTCATGGTAAGACAGATCCGAAAGCTTATTTTGATTGGGTTCGTGAGCTTGAGCACTTCTTTGAAGGCCATGACTATCCCGACAAGGAAAAATTTCGACTTGCCTTTATGCACTTAAAGGATCATGCAAGTTTGTGGTGGGATAAGTTGTCTCAATCTAGACGTGAAGATGGTGAAAGTCCAATCAAGACATGGAGTCGCATGAAAACACTCATGAGGAAGAAATATGTCCCTTCATACTACAACCGTGAATTGAATAGACAGTTACATACACTTGTACAAGGTAACAAATCGGTTGAGGAGTATTATCATGAGATGGAAGCTTTGATGATCAAGGCTAATGTTCAAGAAGATCCCGACTCTACAATTGAAAGATTTTTAAGAGGTATGCATTCTGATTTGGCTCATCAAGTTGATTTACAAAGTTTTGATAATATTGATGAACTTGTCCATAAAGCCATCAAGATAGAAAGGCACATGAAAGGGAAGGGTAAGTTTTCACAACCAACTCCACCTTGGCAAAGAGATAAGAAGCCGAGTTTTGCCCCTTTCAATCCGCCATCCAAGCCACGCCAATTTCCACAAAGTTCAACGTCAAGTGCCCCTCAAGGTGTCTCAAAAACAACGCCCAAGGTTGCTGTCCAACCTTCTAAAACGGCGTCAACTTCTTCAACTCCAAGATTGAGGGATGTTCGATGTTATAAATGTCAAGGTTATGGTCATATGCAAGCTGAATGTCCAACTCGAAAAGTGATGATAACTCTTGATAGTGGTGAAGTGGTAAGTGATGATGATTGTGCCGACATGCCACCTCTTGAAGAGAAACATGAATCAAGTGAAGAAAGTGAAGACAATGAGCCCTACACGTATGGTGACGGTAAATTTTCTTTAGTCTCTCGCCGTGTTCTAAATGTCAAACCTTTAGTTGATAATGATGATTTGATGCAACGAGAAAACATATTTCACACACGTTGCTTAGTGCAAGACAGAATTTGTAGTGTGATAATTGATAGTGGAAGTTGCACAAATGTGGCGAGCACTTTATTTGTAAATAAGTTGAACTTGAATTGCACGAAACATCCTAAACCCTACCGACTACAACGGTTGAATAATTCAATGGATGCTAGGGTCACAAAACAAGTAAAGTTCACTTTAACCATTGGTAAATATGTTGATACTGTTTTATGTGATGTTGTTCCAATGGAGGCTAGTCATATTTTACTTGGTAGACCTTGGCAATTTGATTGTGATGTGCTTTATCATGCCAAGAAAAATTTTTACAGCTTCGTGCATAATGGTAAAAAGTATAGTCTTCATGCTTTAACTCCTGCTCAAGTTTTTGAAGATCAAACTCGAATTGCACAAGCTTGTAAAGACATAAATGAAGCTAAGAAGAAGAAGGAACTTATACTTGTTGTTGACAGTGATAACCTTGTTTCTTTGCCTAGTGCTGTTTACTCTCTCTTACAGGTTTTTGGAATTCCTAAATGCCTAATGGCATTGAAACCCCTTCATTATCAAATGAAAGGAATCCAATCTGCCTTAACTTGTTTTCCACAAGGTAAGCAAGGTAAGTTGAGTGCTTATAATTTCGATCATTACAAAACCCTTGTGAACACTAAACAAAGTGTTAAATCTATTGATTATCCTCACTGGAATACACTTTATTTTGATGATTTGATTCATAACTTTGCTCTTACTGTTTTCAATTCATTCCAAAATCAAAAGTATCCACTTCGACAAGGTAATCTGATTGTTCAACACTTGTTTGGTAAGTTATCTCAATTTCGAATTTCTTTTCAATTCCCGAAGGTACAATATTCTGTTCTTATTCTTTGGAATTGTAAGTTCTTAATCTTTGATAACTTCAACATGCTTGTAAAGAATGTACAACTTAGTTTTTGTGATTCACATTTAATCCGGGATGTCTATATATATACTTGCTTTGCAAATTCTTATGAATCCTTGGATAATATTTGTAATTACATTAATATATGTTTACTTTCTTTTCATTCTTTACATGTTAACATCATTGATTTTCATTTTATTATTAGTGTGTCCAAGGATGAAGTTAATAAATTTCTCTTGAATACTTTCTTGTTGCTCAAAACATTATGTTCATCTTTATTTGAAGTATTCTTTTTAAAGTTGTTTAATATTGCATATCATCATAAGTTTTCTGATTTGCATTTATTAAATGATGTTTATATGCATAATTATTTTAAGTTTTCTTTAACTGACACATTTATTTTCTTATTGCAGGATTTGTTTTACTTGGCTCGAGTTTGTAATGAGTTTTTCTTATTGGTGTTTGATCCAGGAGCTCAATTTCCAGATTCGAGGACGAATCCTTTCGAGGAGGGAGGGAATGATAAGAATCCGTACAAGCAATCTACTCCAAATCCTAATGGAAATAGGATTACCAAGCCAAATCCTAATAGGAATAGGATTTCCAAGACAAATCCTAATGGGATTAGGATTTCCAAGCTCAATCCTAATAGGATTAGGATTCATCAATCCTCATCTTGTCCAAGTTCCATAAGAGTTCCATAAAGGCAAATCCAAATGAGACTAGGATTCACAATCCTAGTGGGATTAGGATTCACTAATCCATGGACATTATTTATTGAAGACCAAGATGGCGTGCTTGGGCTTTTGCCAAATTGGATCGCGCCTTTTTCTTAAGTAGTTAGAATTAATTAATGTTTTAATAATTAAGTCCAAAACATTTTAATTGGGCTTATTATTAGTATATTTTCGTTTTTAATTACATGGCCCAAGTTATCTTGCATGATAATGGCATGTAATGGGCTTTAATTTGTTAGGAAAGTAATTCCCTAAATTTTAGGAGCTTGTCCTTGTCTTCTAGAAGGGCAAAACGTTTTTAGCTTCCTTTTTCCATAAAGGATTAGTTTGTAAGTTGGTTAGTTTAGAAGTCAAGTTGTACTTTACAACTTTTAGGGTTTTATTTCCTTGTTTACCAAGCAACATGGCCGAAATTTGTTCTATTTAATGGCCATTCTTTGTAACGTTTTTTTTAATGATTGAATTTTGAAGAAACCTTTTAGCTTTGCTAAATTATTTGCAGCCTTAAACAAGTTGTGAAAAACGTGATTAATCAATTAGGGTTAGTTGATTATTCATAGGACCGGATTCTTTAAGCTAGGACCTTAAAGAGAACGTATTGTTTCTTGATTTCAAGAGCGAGCCAAACTGAGATCTTTTTAACCATTGATTTACATAGGTTAGATTGAAATCACTTTGTGGTAATGTGTTGGGTTTGATTGATTTACAATCAAATACATCCCATTCGATATCCATCTTTTCTTCTTGTGTTGTTTCCGTGTTTGATCTTACTTGTGATCGTGTTGGTTTCTGAATTTTGGTGCACAACGATCCTAAGTGTGTGGAATTCGTGTGGAGCTGGATTCTCACCCTACTCCATTCGTATCATGTTGTGAGGCATCTCGTCTCTACTGGATATATTTCCCACTCGTTGGCATTTGTCACACTGGCTTACCCAAAGCTTTGAATCTTTAAATATGTGAGGCCAGTAGAATCCAGTTTGCAAGAACTTGTGCCCAGTTCTTGCTACTCCAAAATGCCCTCCAAAAGGTGATTCATGACAAGCATTGAGAATTCCCTCTTGTTCTTAATCTGGCACACACCTTCTGATTACTTGGTCGCTACACCATTTGTACAGACTACCATTCTCCCAAAAATGATATCTGGCATCATGTTTGAGCCTCTTCTTTTGATCACTGGAGTAATGTTGTGGCATCTGTCCCGCAACCACAAAATTAGCTAACTCAAAAAACCAATGTAGTGCTTGAGCGTGAACTCTAAAGATTTGCTCATCCGGGAAGTGCTCTTTAATCCATAACTGTAATTGTTCCTCACTCAAGGCTCCCAATTCGAGCCTAGACAAGTGGTCAGCCACTACGTTTTCACAACCCTTTCTATCCCTGATCTCCACATCAAACTCTTGCAGCAACAAGACCCAACGGATTAGCCTCGGTTTGGATTTCTTCTTTGCCATAAGGTACTTAAGTGCTGTGTGATCCGTATGGACTATGACCTTTGAACCCAGGAGGTAAGCTCTGAACTTATCAAATGCATACACCACAGCCAACATCTCCTTCTCGGTGGTGGTGTAATTGAGTTGCGCCCCATTCAGTAGCTTGTTTGCATAATATATCGCATGAAAGATTTTCCCTCTCTTTTGGCCTAGCACAGCTCTTGCTGCGTAGTCACTAGCATCACACATCACTTCGAAGGGCTCCCCCCACACTGGTGTGACTACTATCGGTGCTTCTTAATAATTTGTCCTTTAGCTGTTCAAAGGCTCTCTTGCATGCCTCATCGAAAATGAATTGTGTGTCCTTCTCTAGTAATGCACATAGGGGTTTCGCTATCTTGGAGAAGTCTATGATCCCGCATGACCCATGAAGCTTCTCAGCCTTTGACATTGGTCGGTGCAGGAAGTTTAGCTATCACTTCCACCTTCACCTTGACCCTGTGATGCGAATGTTGTATGACCGAGGCTCCAACTCCTGGACCAAATTCGAATCTCCCACACAAGCTATAGGACCGTGTTGCTCTTACCAAGATAATCCACAACAAGAACACAAAATTGGATGGAACGAAATCAAAGGAAAAACGCTAGGAATTGAGTAAATCAAAACTTCACGTTTTATTACTAATGAACTTAATTTAACCTATGAAAATTCAATCAGTTAAACAAATTAATTAGGCCTGCTCTTTAAATAAAGAACAATTGGTGTAATCTCCTATAGGTCACGCTAAAGGGGATTAACTACAATGAACAGTTAAATAACTCTTCAAGGCTTTGAACAACTCAAGGAGTTAATTCACGAATTTTAGCAAAGCTAAAAACTCAATTTTATTCACCAACTTATTGTGTAAAAACGTTACATGCATCTCCTTTTTATAGGGGATGAGTTTCGGCCATGCCAAGAAGGAAAAGGAAATAAACCCTAGTAGTTGCAAAGTACAACTTGACTTCTTAACAAACTAGCTAACTAACTAATCCAAGTTGTAAAAGGATTAGGTTAGACAGTTTTTAATGAAGAAGCAAAACGTGTTTTGGCTTCTTGTTTCCTAAACTAATCAACTTTCCAAATTGGAAAAGGAAACTACAACTAACTACCAAATCCTTGTCCAAAAAGGATTTGCTTTACTTGCCATTATCATGCAAGATAATTGGGCCAAGTAATTTATTAAACTACCAATTAATTAAAGCCCACATTAAGTGTTTTGGACTTAATTAATTAACAACAAAATAAAACCCTAAAGTAATTAAAGGGCGTGAACCACCTAATGAAGCCCAAAGACACGCCTTTCTTGGACTTAAATTCTTCTCGGCCTTAGCTTGCTTCTTCAAGGTGGAATTTCCTTAAGCTCCAATGTAGATCTTTGAGGAACTTCTTCTTGAATGGTAATTGAAGAAACATGCCAAAGAACACCATGATGAGATGATGTGCACATCTCGGCCTCCAAGTCACCAAAGTGTGATGACAACAAAGTGTGCAAAGCTTCTTTCATCCTTTTGCTCCTTGATCTTGTCATTGGTCCATCAAGATTCTTCAAGGGATCATCTAAGCTCGGCTTTGGCACCAAGGATGTGGATGGATTGCTATCATTCCCTCCCTCCTCGAAAAGATTCGTCCTCGAATCACCTACATCAAACAAAGATAAATCAGAAACATTGAATGTAGATGAAACATTGCCATACTCACTTGGAAGCTCGACTTTGTATGCATTATCTCCTATCCTTTCCAAAATTCGAAAAGGACCATCTCCTCTTGGATGAAGTTTAGACTTCCTCTTGTCAGGAAACCTTTCCTTCCTCAAGTGAATCCAAACCCAATCACCAGGTTCGAAAATCACTCTCTTTCTTCCTCTATTGGCTTGTTGTGCATATTGTTCATTACGCCTTTCAATAGTATTTCGAACCCTTTCATGTAACTCCTTAATAAATTCAGCTTTCTTTTTACCTTCAACATTAACAAACTCATTAATAGGCAAAGGCAAAATATCAAGTGGAGTTAAAGGATTGAAACCATAAACAACCTCAAATGGCGAACAAGATGTAGAACTATGAAAAGTTCTATTATATGCAAACTCAATATGTGGAAGACAACTTTCCCAATTCTTTAAGTTTCTTTGAATGATGGCTCGAAGAAAGGTAGACAAAGTGCGGTTAACTACTTCAGTTTGTCCATCAGTTTGTGGATGTGCAACAGTAGAAAACAACAATTTAGTGCCTAACTTATTCCATAAAGTACGCCAAAAGTGAGACAAGAACTTAACATCCCTATCACTAACAATACTTTGTGGAATGCCATGCAATCTAACAACTTCCTTAAAGAACAAATCAGCAATATGTGTAGCATCATTAGTTTTGGAACATGCAATAAAATGTGCCATTTTACTAAATCGATCCACTACTACAAATATGCTATCTTTACCATTGCGTGATCTAGGCAATCCAAGTACAAAATCCATAGAAATATCAATCCAAGGATGTCTAGGAACAGGCAAAGGTGTATACAATCCATGAGGCAAAATTTTCGATTTGGCTTGTTTACACACAATACATTTATCACAAACACTTTTCACATCTTTAATCATGTTAGGCCAATAAAAGTGTTCATTCAAAACAGCAAGTGTTTTAGCAATACCAAAATGCCCCATCAACCCTCCCCCATGGGTCTCCTTAACAAGTAAATCACGAATGGAACAAAGGGGTATGCACAATTTATCCTTACGAAATAAGAAACCATCATGCAAATAAAAGTCACCATTCGGCTTTGAAGCATAATCATTAAAGGCGGCAGAAAAATCATTGTCATTTTTGTACAAATCTTTTATCAAATCAAATCCAAGTAACTTAGCATGCATATAGGTGAACAAAGAATAACGTCTAGACAATGCATCAGCTACAATATTATCTTGACCAGATTTATACTTAATCACATATGGAAAAGTTTCAATAAATTCTAACCATTTAGCATGCCTCTTATTCAATTTACCTTGAGTCTTTAAGAATTTAAGGCTTTCATGATCAGAATGAATTATAAACTCTTTAGGCCATAAGTAATGTTGCCAAACCTGTAATGACCTTACCAAAGCATACAACTCCTTGTCATAAGTTGCATACTTTAAAGCTGCCCCATTAAGCTTTTCACTAAAGTAAGCCACGGGCCTTGATTCCTACATCAAAACAGCACCGATACCAATCCCGGAGGCATCACAGTGTATCTCAAAAGCTTTATGAAAATTAGGCAATGAAAGTAAAGGGGCGTGAGTCAACATGTACTTTAACTTAGTGAAGGCGTCTTCATGCTCTTGTTTCCATTCAAAAGTAATGTTCTTTTTAACAAGTTCATTCAAAGGTGCAGCTATAGTACTAAAGTCTTTAACAAACCTTCTATAAAAACTTGCTAAACCATGAAAACTCCTAACTTCACTAGCATTCTTAGGTCTCGGCCACTCATCAATAGCCTTGACTTTTGACTCATCAACAGAAATACCTTGAGAACTAACAACATAACCCAAAAGACAATTGATTCCATGCAAAAAGAACACTTTTTGAGGTTAGCATACAATCGGTTCTCACGCAATATAACAAACACTTGTTTTAAATGTTCAACATGCTCATCAAGTGATTTGCTATAAATAAGGATGTCATCAAAATAGACCACAACAAACTTACCAATGAAAGACCTAAAAACGTGATTCATGAGCCTCATAAAAGTACTAGGTGCATTAGTTAGACCAAAAGGCATGACTAACCATTCATACAATCCATACTTTGTTTTAAAGGCTGTTTTCCATTCATCACCTTCTTTCATTCTAATTTGATAGTAGCCACTTTTTAAATCAATCTTGGTGAAAATAGAAGAACCATACAATTCATCAAGCATATCATCTAATCTAGGAATTGGATGTCTATACTTAATGGTGATTTTATTTATGGCACGACAATCAACACACATTCTCCAAGATTCATCCTTTTTAGGAACTAAAATGACTGGAACGGAACAAGGACTTAGAGATTCACGTACAATACCTTTGTCAAGGAGTTCATCCACTTGACGTTGAATCTCCTTTGTTTCCTCAGGATTTGCTCTATATGCAGGACGGTTGGGAATTTGCGCCCCAGGTATGAAATCAATTTGATGTTCAATACCTCTAATAGGTGGCAATCCGTGTGGTAAGTCCTCGGGAAACACGTCATTGAATTCCTGTAAAAGAGACAAAACAACACTAGGCAAAGAAGCAAGGTGATCACTATCAACAATAAGTACAAAGTCCTTGCGGATCATCAAATACAATGAATGCCTATCTAGTATTGCTCTCTTTACATCACTCTTAGAAGCAAAATAACAAGATTTAGAAGAACTACTATTTCGGCTATTACAAGATTTAGAATCATTGGTTCGGCCTACACTAGTTACATTCTTTTTATCTTCTTGTTCCTTCTTCTCTTTTGCTTCCATTTCACGGCAAGATTGCACAATCCTTGATTGATCTTCAAAAGCTTGGCTCGGACTCAAAGCCCTTAGATTGTACTTTCGGCCATGATAATCAAAAGAATAATAATTCTTCCTTGCATGATATGTAACATCTCGGTCAAATTGCCATGGACGACCAAGTAATATGTGACTAGCTTCCATTGGTACAACATCACAAACAATATCAT
Organism: Ophiorrhiza pumila; assembly: GCA_016586305.1. Taxonomy (NCBI): domain Eukaryota; kingdom Viridiplantae; phylum Streptophyta; class Magnoliopsida; order Gentianales; family Rubiaceae; genus Ophiorrhiza; species Ophiorrhiza pumila. The sequence goes on along the minus strand of BLIW01000005.1, from coordinate 13,134,088 downwards.
CAACATACTTTCCAATGGACATAGAAAATTTAACTTGTTTAGTCACCTTACTCTCGGCAGTGTTATTAAGCCATTGAAGCTTATATGGATTTGGATGTTTCATGCAAGTCAAGTTAAGCTTCTTAACAATTAATGTGCTTGCCACATTGGTACAACTTCCACTATCAATAATCAAGCTACAAGTCTTACCTTGAACCATGCATCTAGCGTGAAAGATGTTTTCCCTTTGAGACAAATCATCTTCAACTCGTGGTTGTGCATTCAAGACTCGGCGAGTAACCAATGAGAAATCACCAACATTGTAAATAAGATCTTCACTATCTTCATCACTTTGGTACTTCTCTTCAAGTGGTGGCATGTCGGCACATTCTTCATCACTTTCAACCTCTCCATTATCACGAATTATCATCAACTTTTTGGTTGGGCAGTCACTTTGATAATGGCCATAACCTTGACACTTGTAACATCTAATGTCCCTCAATCTTTCATTTGGTTTAGGCGTCACCTTAGTTGAAGATTCAGCAAGGTTGCGGACTGTTTTGGGAGCATTACTTGAAGTGTTTGAAGGCTGATTTTGGTTGAAAACTTTCGGTTTTGGTGGAGGTGTAAAAGTCGGCTTTTGATCTCTCCTCCAAGGCGGCAATGGTTGTTGAAAATTTCGCCCTTTACCCTTCATATGCTTCTCAATTTTGATAGCTTTGTGAACAAGTTCATTAATATCAATGTAACTTTGAAGATCAACTTGATAAGCCAATTCGGGATTCATACCTCTAAGAAATCTCTCAATGGTTGTGTCGGGGTCTTCTTGAATATTGGCTTTAATCATCAAAGATTCCATCTCATGATAGTAATCTTCAACTGTTCGGCTACCTTGCACAAGAGTATGCAATTTTCGGTTGAGCTCTCTATTAAAGTGTGAAGGAACATACTTCTTTCTCATGATTGCCTTCATTTGAGTCCAAGTCTTAACTGGCCTTTCACCATCTTGTCTCCTAGAACGAACAACTTGATCCCACCAAAGACTAGCATAGTCTTTAAGATGCATAAAAGTAATTCGATATTGCCTTTTCTCGGGGACATCATTACCTTCAAAATAGTGTTCCAAATCTCGAACCCAATCAAAGAAAGCTTCGGGATCTGATTTACCATGAAAAGTAGAGATGGTGAGTTTAACAGATTCAATGGAAACTTTAGACTTATCACCTTTAGAAGAGCTCGTATATTCCTCATCTTTTTCCTCATCATTTTCATCATCGAAATCATCATGCTCCTCAAATTTAAGCTTCCTTTCGGTAGTGCTTTTAGTTGATGACTCAATGTTATCAAGTCGAAGAGTGAGTTTTTGAAGCATATCAAAGAGTACTTCATTAGCAAACTTTTGTTGAGCATCGGTAATAGGTTTAGAACCTTTAGGAGTTTTATCACCTTCCTCCATTAGTACCTGCAAGTTAGCAAAGAAAACACAAGAAAATATATAGATATACCTCTCGGGTTCCTCACTATAGGTAGTAGGTACTCTCCTCTCTTTTTGGGTAGTGTTCTCTCTTGTTTAACCTAGCTACTACTCTCAATTAATGAATATGTGGGGTTATTAAGATTCACCAAAGTTCAATTACTTTAATAGCAAGATCTCAATCAGCAAGTTCCACACACAAATTTTCACAAATCAAATCAAGAGATGTAACAAGAAATCACGTCAAGAGTGTTTAGAACACGTGAAAGTTATAATTTGATTTACCACCAGAAACTAAGAAATTCAGAAACTAGATTTCAAAACAAAGAGATTGGTTTTTGAATCAACTAATTCCGAGTTGTATTGAAAAAGTTATGGCACTTTTAATCCAAGGTGGTTTTCAAGAAACAAGTTAAGAACAATGTGTTCTTTTCAAAAATAAATTAAATAATTAAATAACAGAAAATAATAACAATAAATAAAGTCCGACTATTTTTTTTTTTTTGTTTTTTTTTTGTTTTTTTTTTTTTTTTTTTTTAACTTCGGACAACAAAGGACAAAATTACACTTTTAAGGTTTGAACATAAACCTTGGACCAATCAAAATACTAGGTTCGGACAAGAACCTTAAACACCACAAAAATTAAGGTTTGAAGACAACAACCTAGGATTTAGGTTTAAGAATGTTTTGTCTTCTTGTCTTAACAACCTTAAAAACTTCAAACTTTATTAACTCACCAAGGACAATGAATTCGGATGTGCCACTTTAACAAGAATATCAAGATTCAAGACAAAGATCAAGAATCCAACTCAAGAATTCAATTTTGACCACTTTGAGTTTTCAAGAAAATCAAGAAGTTCAAGAAAGTTATCAAGAACTTATCTTTTTCGAGTGGAGTAAAAGTTTGATCAAAACTCAATATATGGTGGACAAGATAAAGAATCAAACGCAAAAAGAAAATCAAGAAACGGATAAGAATCAAGAAAGTTATGAAAACTTGACCTAGAAACCCTAGTTATGAAACCCTAGTTTGACACACGAAACCCTAACAATGTTATGACGTGAAAACAGCAAAGAAAACTTCAAGAATCCTACACTATGATTATGACAAAAGAGTGCAGAATTTAACACCAAAAGACAACAAGAAGACGCAACAAGAAACAGCAAGAAACAACACAAAAATCGCAAAAGAAGATAGACTCAATTTAGACGATTTCGGCCAGAATGTATTGACTCAATGTTCATGCGATTTTGGACAGAATTAAGGACTGAATTAAGCACGAATTAAGACAGCAATTAAGACACAAAAAAAATGGCAGAAAAGAATGAGCAAAAATTATGGCAGAAACGACGTCAAAAAGAGCAGAATTCAGACGACACAACAATGAACAAATTCGGGCAGATTGTGAATGATTTGTTGCATGCGATTTTGGTGATTTTAATGGGTGAATATGTATCGACTTTGGACAGCAAGAAGAACACCAAATAACAGCAAGAAAGATGCCAGCAAAACTGCAGAAAATTGACACATAAAAAACGGGCAGAATTGACGCAACAAGAACAGAAATTTTGCGGAAGAATTGAAAACGGATTAACCTGAATTTTCTTGGGCAACAACTTGTTCTCTGATACCAATTGATGCGAATGTTGTATGACCGAGGCTCCAACTCCTGGACCAAATTCGAATCTCCCACACAAGCTATAGGACCGTGTTGCTCTTACCAAGATAATCCACAACAAGAACACAAAATTGGATGGAACGAAATCAAAGGAAAAACGCTAGGAATTGAGTAAATCAAAACTTCACGTTTTATTACTAATGAACTTAATTTAACCTATGAAAATTCAATCAGTTAAACAAGTTAATTAGGCCTGCTCTTTAAATAAAGAACAATTGGTGTAATCTCCTATAGGTCACGCTAAAGGGGATTAACTACAATGAACAGTTAAATAACTCTTCAAGGCTTTGAACAACTCAAGGAGTTAATTCACGAATTTTAGCAAAGCTAAAAACTCAATTTTATTCACCAACTTATTGTGTAAAAACGTTACATGCATCTCCTTTTTATAGGGGATGAGTTTCGGCCATGCCAAGAAGGAAAAGGAAATAAACCCTAGTAGTTGCAAAGTACAACTTGACTTCTTAACAAACTAGCTAACTAACTAATCCAAGTTGTAAAAGGATTAGGTTAGACAGTTTTTAATGAAGAAGCAAAACGTGTTTTGGCTTCTTGTTTCCTAAACTAATCAACTTTCCAAATTGGAAAAGGAAACTACAACTAACTACCAAATCCTTGTCCAAAAAGGATTTGCTTTACTTGCCATTATCATGCAAGATAATTGGGCCAAGTAATTTATTAAACTACCAATTAATTAAAGCCCACATTAAGTGTTTAGGACTTAATTAATTAACAACAAAATAAAACCCTAAAGTAATTAAAGGGCGTGAACCACCTAATGAAGCCCAAAGACACGCCTTTCTTGGACTTAAATTCTTCTCGGCCTTAGCTTGCTTCTTCAAGGTGGAATTTCCTTAAGCTCCAATGTAGATCTTTGAGGAACTTCTTCTTGAATGGTAATTGAAGAAACATGCCAAAGAACACCACGATGAGATGATGTGCACATCTCGGCCTCCAAGTCACCAAAGTGTGATGACAATAAAGTGTGCAAAGCTTCTTTCATCCTTTTGCTCCTTGATCTTATCATTGGTCCATCAAGATTCTTCAAGGGATCATCTAAGCTCGGCTTTGGCACCAAGGATATGGATGGATTGCTATCACCCTGTCCACTTCTAATTCAGCTCTGGAAAACTTGTGCCCCAACACAACACCCTCAGTTACCATAAACTGACATTTTTCCCAATTTAAGACCAGATTGGTGTCCACACATCTCTTCAATACTAATGACAAATTCTCAAGGCAATTTTCAAATGTCATCCCGAAAACTAAGAAATCATCCATAAAGATCTCCATGATGTGTTCCACCATATCCTGAAAGATTACCATCATTCAGCGTTGAAGGTGGCTGGTGCGTTGCACAATCCGAAGGGCATCCTTTTGTAGGCATATGTACCAAAGGGATAGGTAAATGTGGTCTTTTCCTGATCTTTGGGGTCTATGGCTATTTGGTTGTAACCAGAATACCCGTCCAAGAAGCAATAGAATAAAAATCCCGCGATTCTGTCCAAAAGTTGCTCCAGGAAAGGCAGGGGAATATGATCCTTGCGAGTGGCCTTATTCAACTTCCTGTAGTTCATGCACACTCTCCAATCATGATAATTCTGGTTGCCAACAATTTATTAGCCTCGTTAGTCATCACTGTTACCCCACCTTTCTTGGGTACACACTGCACCTGGCTGACCCATTATCTGTCAGAGATGGGGAATATCATTCCAAAATCCAGCAGCTTGATCACTTCCTTTTTCATAACTTCCATCATCTGAGGGTTCAACATTCTTTGCTTATCCCTAGTTGGAATAGTCCCTTCCTCTAACAATATCTTATGCATACAGATACTAGGGCTTATTCTCTTTATGTCTGCTATGGTCCATCCTATTGCCTCTCTGTGCACTTTCAGAACATTCATCAATTTAGCCTCCTTCCATTCCTCCAACTTAGATGATATTACCACAGGAAGGGTTTCATTCTCTCCCAGAAATGCATACTTCAAATGCGGAGGTAGAGGCTTCAACTCTAATTTGGGTGGTCTCAAAATTGAGGGCATCAGCTTCTCATTCCTGTTTTAAATGATCTCAGACCTCACCTCAGTGGGCACAACTTCAGCATTCACATCAGTCTCAATAAACAGAATTAGGCAAAAATTCACACGATTCAACATTTTCACATTGGTCATCAACATCATCCATAGAAATGATTTCTACACTAAACTCATCCATCAAACAACATTCTATCATGCTTCACAATTCATACAAAACTACAGAGTCTTCGTGATCATAAGCAATGATGCAAATGAACCGTGTCCATGTCCATGGTGTCAAAGACAAATTCTATGTGCTGAAAGATTCTGCCACAGTTTGGTATTCTTGACATATCGCTTTCGATATAACTCCAAATTACGTGATTCAAGAAGCCCTGGAACGATAAGAGATAGGGCTACAACGTTTATGTTTTACATTTTTCGAGATTCGGACGTTAGCATTGTCAAAAGTGCCTACCAAGATGAGTGACGTGATTCTGGCAGATTATCGTCGTGCGAATCCATGGACTACATTGAAGACCAAGTAATAGCGTATTGGGCTTCATTAATTGTTCACGCCACTTTTAATGTTTCAATTGGGTTTATTTTTTTTAGTTGTAATAATTAAGTCCATTAAACATTTAATTATGGGCTTAAGTCTTTGTGTTTTTAATTATGGGCTAAGTAATTACTTGATCCAATTATCTTGTATGATAATGGCAAGTAAAGCAAATCCTTTTTGGACAAGGATTTGGTAGTTAGTTGTAGTTTCCTTTTCCAATTTGGAAAGTTGATTAGTTTAGGAAACAAGAAGCCAAAACACGTTTTGCTTCTTCATTAAAAACTGTCTAACCTAATCCTTTTACAACTTGGATTAGTTAGTTAGCTAGTTTGTTAAGAAGTCAAGTTGTACTTTGCAACTACTAGGGTTTATTTCCTTTTCCTTCTTGGCATGGCCGAAACTCATCCCCTATAAAAAGGAGATGCATGTAACGTTTTTACACAATAAGTTGGTGAATAAAATTGAGTTTTTAGCTTTGCTAAAATTCGTGAATTAACTCCTTGAGTTGTTCAAAGCCTTGAAGAGTTATTTAACTGTTCATTGTAGTTAATCCCCTTTAGCGTGACCTATAGGAGATTACACCAATTGTTCTTTATTTAAAGAGCAGGCCTAATTAACTTGTTTAACTGATTGAATTTTCATAGGTTAAATTAAGTTCATTAGTAATAAAACGTGAAGTTTTGATTTACTCAATTCCTAGCGTTTTTTCCTTTGATTTCGTTCCATCCAATTTTGTGTTCTTGTTGTGGATTATCTTGGTAAGAGCAACACGGTCCTATAGCTTGTGTGGGAGATTCGAATTTGGTCCAGGAGTTGGAGCCTCGGCCATACAACATTCGCATCAATTGGTATCAGAGAACAAGTTGGCCCAAGAAAATTCAGGTTAATCCGTTTTCAATTCTTCCGCAAAATTTCTGATCTTGTTGCGTCAATTCTGCCCGTTTTTTGTGTCAATTTTCTGCAGTTTTGCTGGCATCTTTCTTGCTGTTATTTGGTGTTCTTCTTGCTGTCCAAAGTCGATACATATTCACCCATTAAAATCACCAAAATCGCATGCAACAAATCATTCACAATCTGCCCGAATTTGTTCATTGTTGTGTCGTCTGAATTCTGCTCTTTTTGACGTCGTTTCTGCCATAATTTTTGCTCATTCTTTTCTGCCATTTTTTTTGTGTCTTAATTGCTGTCTTAATTCGTGCTTAATTCAGTCCTTAATTCTGTCCAAAATCGCATGAACATTGAGTCAATACATTCTGCCCGAAATCGTCTAAATTGAGTCTATCTTCTTTTGCGATTTTTGTGTTGTTTCTTGCTGTTTCTTGTTGCGTCTTCTTGCTGTCTTTTGGTGTTAAATTCTGCACTCTTTTGTCATAATCATAGTGTAGGATTCTTGAAGTTTTCTTTGCTGTTTTCACGTCATAACATTGTTAGGGTTTCGTGTGTCAAACTAGGGTTTCATAACTAGGGTTTCTAGGTCAAGTTTTCATAACTTTCTTGATTCTTATCCGTTTCTTGATTTTCTTTTTGCGTTTGATTCTTTATCTTGTCCACCATATATTGAGTTTTGATCAAACTTTTACTCCACTCGAAAAAGATAAGTTCTTGATAACTTTCTTGAACTTCTTGATTTTCTTGAAAACTCAAAGTGGTCAAAATTGAATTCTTGAGTTGGATTCTTGATCTTTGTCTTGAATCTTGATATTCTTGTTAAAGTGGCACATCCGAATTCATTGTCCTTGGTGAGTTAATAAAGTTTGAAGTTTTTAAGGTTGTTAAGACAAGAAGACAAAACATTCTTAAACCTAAATCCTAGGTTGTTGTCTTCAAACCTTAATTTTTGTGGTGTTTAAGGTTCTTGTCCGAACCTAGTATTTTGATTGGTCCAAGGTTTATGTTCAAACCTTAAAAGTGTAATTTTGTCCTTTGTTGTCCGAAGTTAAAAAAAAAAAAAAAAAAAAAAAAACTCACGGTCAAAAAAAAAAAAAAGTGACCGAATCAACAAAAAAAAAAAAAAAAAAAAATAGTCGGACTTTATTTATTGTTATTATTTTCTGTTATTTAATTATTTAATTTATTTTTGAAAAGAACACATTGTTCTTAACTTGTTTCTTGAAAACCACCTTGGATTAAAAGTGCCATAACTTTTTCAATACAACTCGGAATTAGTTGATTCAAAAACCAATCTCTTTGTTTTGAAATCTAGTTTCTGAATTTCTTAGTTTCTGGTGGTAAATCAAATTATAACTTTCACGTGTTCTAAACACTCTTGACGTGATTTCTTGTTACATCTCTTGATTTGATTTGTGAAAATTTGTGTGTGGAACTTGCTGATTGAGATCTTGCTATTAAAGTAATTGAACTTTGGTGAATCTTAATAACCCCACATATTCATTAATTGAGAGTAGTAGCTAGGTTAAACAAGAGAGAACACTACCCAAAAAGAGAGGAGAGTACCTACTATCCAATAGTGAGGAACCCGTGAGGAATCTATATATTTTCTTGCGTTTTTCTTTACTAATATTGCAGGAAAAATGGTGAAAAAAAGTACAAATACTCTTAAGTTGGAGATTGATGAATTGATGGAAAAACTCCGAAAGATGATATACCCTCATGATGAAATCAAGGAGTCGACAACCACTCCACAAGAGTTTCATACGAGGTGCAATGTCCACGATAAAGTGTGTGCTATAGTGATTGATAGCGGGAAAAGCTCTAACTTTGCAAGTGAGCTAATGGTAGAAAGGTTGAATATGCAAACCAATCCACATCCAAATCCTTACTTGCTGCAATGGAGTGATAATTGTGATAAAGTATGGGTGTCAATGCAAGTCAAAGTTGCATTCTCAATTGGAAAGTACAAAGATGAGGTACTATGTGATATATTTCCTATGCAAACAGCCCATATTTTATTGGGAAAACCGTGGCAGCTTGATTGCAAGGGTGCTTATAATGATCTAAAAAATTGTTATTCACTCGTGAAGGATGGTAAAAAGTTTAATCTCCGAGCTTCAACACCTTGTGAAATTTCTGAAGATCTCGCAAGAATTGCACAATCTTGTGCTAAATTGAGGGATGAAAAAGAGAAAGAAAAGAGTGAGTTAGAAAAGCAAAAGATAGAAAAAGCTGAAAAAGAAAATCAAAAGAGTGATTTAGTTAGTATAGGCCATGAGCAAAATAAGTGTAATGGAAAGTGTGAGAATGAGAGTTCATTGAAAGACAAACAACAATATCTTGTACTTATGAATTCTAGTGATCACAATTTACATTGTTTGCTGCCTAGTTCTTTTGTTTTGCAGGATTATGGAGTTCCTAGACATCTAATGGAGTTGCAAACAACTCATTATCAATTGGACGGAGTCCAATCTGCCTTAGCTTGTTTTCCACAAGGTAAGCAAGGTAAGTTAGGTAAGTTTTCACTTGATTTTGATCTTAAAAATGTTAAGAACTTTGTTATTATCAATTCGGTTGAGTTTCAAAGTTTTCAAACTGTTTTTAATCAATTTCAAAAGCTTCCCTATACTTTAACACAAATGGTTTGGAATTTTGTTAAGTGTGTTTTAGAGTCTAACATATTGTGTTTTAATAAGCAAATTAATTTACATAATTCTTCAATGGTTACTTCAAGGTACTTTGAATTGAATGAATCTATGTATAGTTTGTTAGTGTGTTATGTTGCTTATTTATTACATGAGTTAAATTCTGAATTTTATGTTAATAAATTCAACCATAATCAAATTCTTGTGTATAAAAGTGTTAATTATATTGGATATACTTGTTGGAATGACTTTTCCTTTGAATATTGGGATCGAGAGTTTGCACATATTGTTGTCAATCCGCTCCATAGCCAATTTCATAAAGTTCCAAGAGGTAATCATGTAGTTCAACACTTGTATGGTAAGTTATCTCCGTTCCAAATTTCTTTTGAATTCCAAGAGGTAAAATTTTCTTTTTACAACTATTCAATAGATTGTTTACATTCTAATCTTTGGAATTACACTCTCATATTTGATAACTTTCGAATGGTTTTAAAGGTATTCATACGTTATTGTGATTTGCACTTTGTCAAGGATGCATATATGTTTTCTTGTTATGAATATTCTTGTACTTATGATTCTATTCATATATTTTTACGTCCTTTGCTTACATTATATGTTCATAACGTAAATAATGTGTTAATGAATGGTGATAGTGAATTCGTTTTGATTAGTTCTCCAATTCAAAACATTCGATTTTCTGATTTACATAAACTACATGATAGTTATTTGCATCATTGTTTTGAATTCATTAACTTCAACATTATGACTCATGCAAAATTGGTTAAGACTAATCATGTTATATGTATTTCGATTTTGCATACATATTCTGCCCGTTCTATTCTTTTGGTGAAAGGAAATTATTCTAAGTATTGTTTTAGATTATTGTGCTTTCTTTTACCTTATACATTTGTCTTGTTTTGGCAGGATATAATTTCTTGTTGCTCGAGATGTGCATCTTCCCAATTTTATTTGGCTCGAGTTTGCATTGAGTTCATCATATTGGTGTTTGATCCAGGAACTCAAATTCAAGATTCGAGGACGAATCCTTTCCGAGGAGGGAGGGAATGATGCAAATGAACCGTGTCCATGTCCATGGTGTCAAAGACAAATTCTATGTGCTGAAAGATTCTGCCACAGTTTGGTATTCTTGACATATCGCTTTCGATATAACTCCAAATTACGTGATTCAAGAAGCCCTGGAACGATAAGAGATAGGGCTACAACGTTTATGTTTTACATTTTTCGAGATTCGGACGTTAGCATTGTCAAAAGTGCCTACCAAGATGAGTGACATGATTCTGGCAGATTATCGTCGTGTGAATCCATGGACTACATTGAAGACCAAGTAATGGCGTATTGGGCTTCATTAATTGTTCACGCCACTTTTAATGTTTCAATTGGGTTTATTTTTTTAGTTGTAATAATTAAGTCCATTAAACATTTAATTATGGGCTTAAGTCTTTGTGTTTTTAATTATGGGCTAAGTAATTACTTGATCCAATTATCTTGTATGATAATGGCAAGTAAAGCAAATCCTTTTTGGACAAGGATTTGGTAGTTAGTTGTAGTTTCCTTTTCCAATTTGGAAAGTTGATTAGTTTAGGAAACAAGAAGCCAAAACACGTTTTGCTTCTTCATTAAAAACTGTCTAACCTAATCCTTTTACAACTTGGATTAGTTAGTTAGCTAGTTTGTTAAGAAGTCAAGTTGTACTTTGCAACTACTAGGGTTTATTTCCTTTTCCTTCTTGGCATGGCCGAAACTCATCCCCTATAAAAAGGAGATGCATGTAACGTTTTTACACAATAAGTTGGTGAATAAAATTGAGTTTTTAGCTTTGCTAAAATTCGTGAATTAACTCCTTGAGTTGTTCAAAGCCTTGAAGAGTTATTTAACTGTTCATTGTAGTTAATCCCCTTTAGCGTGACCTATAGGAGATTACACCAATTGTTCTTTATTTAAAGAGCAGGCCTAATTAACTTGTTTAACTGATTGAATTTTCATAGGTTAAATTAAGTTCATTAGTAATAAAACGTGAAGTTTTGATTTACTCAATTCCTAGCGTTTTTCCTTTGATTTCGTTCCATCCAATTTTGTGTTCTTGTTGTGGATTATCTTGGTAAGAGCAACACGGTCCTATAGCTTGTGTGGGAGATTCGAATTTGGTCCAGGAGTTGGAGCCTCGGCCATACAACATTCGCATCAAGCAACTTCACTTTTCTCAATTTCATCTTATTTTTCATGCTCAGATGATTCAAGTAAAGCAAGGGAAAATTTATGTTTATGCTCAAGTTCCAAAAGATGTTGGTTACCTTCCACAGAATGTACTGAAGAACATTGCTCCATAGATTTGGGATATTTTCATTGCATAATCCACATTGAATATCACCTGCTCTCTATTCACCTTGAATGTGATGGTCTTGCTTTTTACCCGTATAAGTGCATCTCCTGTGGCAAAAAATGGCCTTCCAAAAATTAGAGGCACCTTTGGGTCCTCTTCCATATACAAAATGATGAAATCAACCCGGAGTACAAACTTGTCAATTGATACCAACACATCTTCCACCATCCCTGTGGGTTGTACAAGGGATCTATCAGCTAATTGAAGAAGTACAGCCACTGGTTTTATCTTACTACCAAGTCCCACATCCTCTGCAATAGACAAGGGCATCAAGTTGATCCCCGATCCTAGATCACATAGGGCCTTGTTGAAGAATCGAGTCCCAATTGTAAATGGTATTGTACAACTCCCAGGATCTTTGAGCTTTGTAGGTAACTCATTGTTCATCCACGCTTGACTCTCCTTCGTGAGTGGAATGGGAGCCTCACACTGTGATACGAATGGTCTTGGATTGAAGTCCTCAACCACACGAATTCCACAACCTTTGGACCGTTGCTGCACCAAAATTCACGAACAAGACAACACACAAACTTGGCGGAAAGGAATTCAAAGGGAAAAACGCAAAAGATGAAGTAAATCAACCCCACGTTTTTAATACAAATGGACTCGACTCAACTCATGAAAATTCATGCAATTGAACTTTGTCAATTTGGCGAGTTCTCGAAATCAAGAACAATGGTGAAGTCACCTAAAGGTCACGCTAAAGGCAAAGCTTCTACAATGGTGAATTAAATAATTCAACAAGGCTTGAACAACACAAAGTGTTAATTCTCAATTTCAGCAAAGCTAAAACTTTCATTCATTAATCTTATGTAAAAACGTTACAAAGCTTCTCTTTATATAGAGAATGATTTCGACTTTACCCAAAAAGGAAAAGGAAATAAAACCCTAAAAGTTGCAAAGTACAACTTGACTTCTAAACTAACTAACTTTCCAAATTGTAAATGGAAACTAACAACTAACAAACTAATCCTTTTCTAAATAGGATTAGGTCACACGTTTTTATTCAAAGGTGGCCAAACACGTTTTGGCTTCCTTTGTTTCCTAAACTATTACTTGCCTTTATCATGCAAGATAATTGGATCAAGTAATTACTTAGCCCATAATTAAAACACCAAGACTTAAGCCCATAATTAATGGACTTAATTATTACAACTTAAAAATAAACCCTAAAATTAAACAATGGCGTGATCCAAAGTTGGCAAAGCCCAAGCACGCCATCTTGGTCTTCAATATAGTCCATGAAATTCGAGATGGAAATCTGCCAGAATCCCGTCACTCATTTTGGCAGCCATATTCCACGATGATACCGTCAGAATCTTGGAAAACATAAAACATGAAAACGCAAAAGATGAAGTAAATCAACCCCACGTTTTTAATACAAATGGACTCGACTCAACTCATGAAAATTCATGCAATTGAACTTTGTCAATTTGGCGAGTTCTCGAAATCAAGAACAATGGTGAAGTCACCTAAAGGTCACGCTAAAGGCAAAGCTTCTACAATGGTGAATTAAATAATTCAACAAGGCTTGAACAACACAAAGTGTTAATTCTCAATTTCAGCAAAGCTAAAACTTTCATTCATTAATCTTATGTAAAAACGTTACAAAGCTTCTCTTTATATAGAGAATGATTTCGACTTTACCCAAAAAGGAAAAGGAAATAAAACCCTAAAAGTTGCAAAGTACAACTTGACTTCTAAACTAACTAACTTTCCAAATTGTAAATGGAAACTAACAACTAACAAACTAATCCTTTTCTAACTAGGATTAGGTCACACGTTTTTATTCAAAGGTGGCCAAACACGTTTTGGCTTCCTTTGTTTCCTAAACTATTATTTGCCTTTATCATGCAAGATAATTGGATCAAGTAATTACTTAGCCCATAATTAAAACACCAAGACTTAAGCCCATAATTAATGGACTTAATTATTACAACTTAAAAATAAACCCTAAAATTAAACAATGGCGTGATCCAAAGTTGGCAAAGTCCAAGCACGCCATCTTGGTCTTCAATATAGTCCATGAAATTCGAGATGGAAATCTGCCAGAATCCCGTCACTCATTTTGGCAGCCATATTCCACGATGATACCGTCAGAATCTTGGAAAACATAAAACATGAAAGTTGTAGCTCTATCTCTTATCGTTCCAGAGCTTCTTGAATCATGCAATTCCAAGTTATATCGAAAGAGTTATGTCCAGAATACCAAAACGTGACAGAAACTTTCAGGATGACCAAGTGACTTTAACACCACGAACATGGACACGGCTCATTCTCATCATTCCCTCCCTCCTCGAAAGGATTCGTCCTCGAATCTTAAAAGTTGAGTTCCTGGATCAAACACCAAAATCACGAACTTCACAAGAATCAAGTTGTTTCGGAATGCAACACCTCGCGAGCAATCACGCTTTATTTCCCCAAAGAACAAAAGAAATCTATTAGTCCAAAGAACAAAGTTATGAATAATAAACATAAATTGATATGGACGAATATATGTTCTTATATAAGAGGAAGTTGCATCAATGTCAAAATAATTCACAAGTGTGGATAGTGCATGTAATGTATCATAATAGCTATCCCTAAATGCACCTTGACAAAATTGGAAATCACATGGACGAACTAATACCTTGAAAAACATGCGAAAGTTATCAAATATGAGAGTATAATTCCAAAGACTAGAATGTAAACAATCTATGTAAACAGAAAATTTTACCTCTCGGAATTCAAAAGAAATTTGGAACTTAGATAACCTACCAATCAAGTGCGGAATTATCCAAGGACTTCTTTGAACTTGATGGATGTGATCAAAATCACGTTTTAAAGAATCAAAAGAACCAATAATCCAGCAAGTAGAGTCAATATAGTTACACTTGAATGATTGCATACAAAGGTTTGATGTAGTTCGAAAATATAATCATTAAGCTCAAAATATAATTCATGTATTAGATAAGCAACATAACACACTATCATGCTATACATAAATTCATTCAATTCAAAATATATTGATGTAACTATTGAAGAATTATGTAAATCGATTTGCTTATCAAAACAGAAGGTGTTAGACTCTAAAACACACTTAACAAAATTCCAAACTATTTGTGTTAAAGTATAGGGAAGCTTTTGAAATTGACTAAAAACAGTTTGAAAACTTTGAAACTCAACCGAATTGATAATAACAAAGTTCTTAACATTTTTAAGATCAAAATCAAGTGAAAACTTACCTAACTTACCTTGCTTACCTTGTGGAAAACAAGCTAAGGCAGATTGGATCCCTTCCAATTGATAATGAGTTGTTTGCAACTCCATTAGTTGTCTAGGAACTCCATAAACCTGCAAAACAAAAGAACTAGGCAGCAAACAATTCAAATGGTGATCACTATTATCAAGTAAGTACATTGTTTGCCTAGCTACTAATGCTTTCTTAAACTCACTAGAAGAAGCAAAATTACAAGATTTGATAACACTTAAATCTCGGCTATTACAAGATGCACTAGCTATTACATTGCTCTTCTCTTGAACTTTCTTCTCTTTCTCTTTTTCATCTCTCATTTGAGCACAAGATGTAGCAATGCTTGCTTGATCTTCAAAAATTTCACAAGGCTTTAAAGAACATAGATTATACTTTTTACCATTATGCCTAAATGAATAGCAATTCTTGAGATCATTATAAACGCCATTGCAAGCAAGTTTCCACGGTTTTCCCAATAAAAGATGGGCTGTTTGCATAGGGAATATGTCACATAGTACCTCAGCTTCGTATTTCCCTATTAAGAATGCAACCTTGACTTGCATTGACACCCATACTTCACCACAACTATCACTCCATTTCAGCAAGTAAGGATTTGGATGTGGAGTGGTGTGCATACTCAATCTTTCTACAATTAGCTCACTAGCAAAGTTAGAGCTTCTTTCACAATCAATCTCCATGGCACACACTTTATCTTGGATTTTGCACCTTGTTTGAAACACCTTTTCACATGACGTAGAAGGGCTTTTAGCTTGGTATACTTGTTTATCACTTTTTGATTCCTCCATTTTGTACCTGCAAGTTAGTAAAGAAAAACGCAAGAATATAGAGAAAATCCTCACGGGTTCCTCACTTTAGGATAGTAGGTACTCTCCACTCTATTTATGTAGTGTTCTCTCTTGTTTATCCTATCTAATACTCTCAAATGGTGAATTGTTTGGGACTAGTAAGACTTACCAAGTCCTATGATTAAGATAACAAGTCTCAATCAACAAGTTTCACACAATAAACTTTCACAAGCAAATCAAGAGAATTTTCAAAGAAAAACACGTCACAAGAAGTTTAAGAACACGTGTGGGTTAAAACTGATTTATCTTCAGAAACTACGAAATTCAGAAACTAGATTTCAAGACGAAGAGAATGCAATTTGAATCACTTGATTCCGAGTTGTATTGATCAAGATATGGCACTTTGAATATAAGGTGATTTCAAGAACAAACAAGAACGAAATTTAGTTCTTTTCTTGGGCTGTTTTTTTTTTTTTTTTTAATGGTCCGATTTTTTTTTTTTTTTTTTTGTAATTGGGCCTTCTTTTTTTTTTTATGCAAGGCCTTTTTTTTTTAATATTCGGACAAGAACCTTGGATTTCACAAAGTTTAAGGTTCTTAAGACAAGATCCTAGGATTTAAGGTTGTTTGTCTTATGTTGCTCAAACAAACCTAGGATGTTTTTAAGGTTGTCTTAACCTTATTTTTCCTCAAAATTTTCAGCCAACAAGAATTAACAATAGCTCACCAAATATCAAGAATTTAAAGATGCCACTTTGACAAGATAATCAAGATTAAAGACAAGGAACAAGAATCTAACTCAAGAATCCAATTTTGACCACTTCGGATTTTCAAGAAAATCAAGAAGTTCAAGAAAGTTATCAAGAACTTATCTTTTTCGAGTGGAACAAAAGTTTGATCAAAATGCAAGATATGGTAGACAATATAAAGAATCTAACACAAAAGAAAGAATGAAATTCGGATAAGAAACAAGGAAGTTAGGAAATTTCTACCAAGAAACCCTAGTTTGAAACCCTAGTTTGACACAATTTCCTAACAATTTTTTGACGTGTAAAACAGCAAGGACAACACAAGGAATTCAACACTATGATGATAACAAAACAATGCTGAATCAACAACAAGAAAAGACGCAAAAAAACAGCAGCAAGATGACACAAAACAAGACAAAATTCGGCCAAAACAAGAAAGCTAACCCTAATTCGTTTTGACGAAAAAATTCAGCAAGACTCTAATGATTTTATGGACGAAATTTGGGCTGAATTTAGAGCATGGAAGACACGAATTTACTGCAGCAATAAGACACTAAAACAGCAGCAAATAGGACGAAACAAAACAGCAAGAAATCGAATCACAAAACGCGAAAATCGAAAGCAAAGTTAACACGGTTTTTGGGCAGATTTTGCATGCGATTTGAGGACAGAATATTGACGACTTTTGGACTGAATTAAGACACCAATTTACTGCAGAAAATTGACTCAATGAACAGCAAGAAGAACGTCAAGGACAGCAGCAAAACCGACGCACAAAAACAGCAAGAACGACAACAAGAAAACAAAGAAAACCGAGAAGAGAACAAAGATGCAAAACCTGAATTTTTGAGACAACAACCTAGGCTTTGATACCAATTGATACGAATGGTCTTGGATTGAAGTCCTCAACCACACGAATTCCACAACCTTTGGACCGTTGCTGCACCAAAATTCACGAACAAGACAACACACAAACTTGGCGGAAAGGAATTCAAAGGGAAAAACGCAAAAGATGAAGTAAATCAACCCCACGTTTTTAATACAAATGGACTCGACTCAACTCATGAAAATTCATGCAATTGAACTTTGTCAATTTGGCGAGTTCTCGAAATCAAGAACAATGGTGAAGTCACCTAAAGGTCACGCTAAAGGCAAAGCTTCTACAATGGTGAATTAAATAATTCAACAAGGCTTGAACAACACAAAGTGTTAATTCTCAATTTCAGCAAAGCTAAAACTTTCATTCATTAATCTTATGTAAAAACGTTACAAAGCTTCTCTTTATATAGAGAATGATTTCGACTTTACCCAAAAAGGAAAAGGAAATAAAACCCTAAAAGTTGCAAAGTACAACTTGACTTCTAAACTAACTAACTTTCCAAATTGTAAATGGAAACTAACAACTAACAAACTAATCCTTTTCTAAATAGGATTAGGTCACACGTTTTTATTCAAAGGTGGCCAAACACGTTTTGGCTTCCTTTGTTTCCTAAACTATTACTTGCCTTTATCATGCAAGATAATTGGATCAAGTAATTACTTAGCCCATAATTAAAACACCAAGACTTAAGCCCATAATTAATGGACTTAATTATTACAACTTAAAAATAAACCCTAAAATTAAACAATGGCGTGATCCAAAGTTGGCAAAGCCCAAGCACGCCATCTTGGTCTTCAATATAGTCCATGAAATTCGAGATGGAAATCTGCCAGAATCCCGTCACTCATTTTGGCAGCCATATTCCACGATGATACCGTCAGAATCTTGGAAAACATAAAACATGAAAGTTGTAGCTCTATCTCTTGTCGTTCCAGAGCTTCTTGAATCATGCAATTCCAAGTTATATCGAAAGAGTTATGTCCAGAATACCAAAACGTGACAGAAACTTTCAGGATGACCAAGTGACTTTAACACCACGAACATGGACACGGCTCATTCTCATCACACTGGAGTATTTTGAAAGATCAAGGTCAGATGTGCGGTATCTCAGTGGGTTTGAAACACTAGGTGTAACATAGATAATAAAACAGTAATGGACAATAATAAAAATGCAGAAAGTAAAGAGACAGGAGGTTGGTAACGCAGTTCGGCAATCTGCCTACGTCTGCGGGGCCATGCCCAGATAAAACAATCCACTAAGTTCACAAGTTGCAAGACACTCGGTCTGACACAAAGTAAGACTCCCTCTTATTTTTGACGCCGTCTCTTCCTAACTCCACAGTGAACGGATTGTACGAGCTCCCCTTAACTTATGTTGATTCCTCTCGGAATCTGTGGTTAATGCAAGTCCCCTTGCCCACAATGAAGACAATATCCCATTGTCAATGGCGACTCCTCTAGGAATCTGTGGTTGATACAAAATCCCCTTGCCCACGTTTGAAAACTCCCGAGCTCCTCAACAACCTCATCCCGATGCTGGATTATAATAAAAAACACAAGGATTGCATCTTCAATAATATTGCATTAAGATGCTTCAGCCAACACACTCTGATCAAAGACCTCCAACTAAGAAGTGTCTTCATAGTTTAATGAATACCGAAATAAACATCAAGGCACCACATGATTCATACAATTCGCACGCCTTGTACACTTCAAAATCGTGTGGTGTGGAAAGATCATATAGGCACACCAATTGCTCCCATGTTTATCTCCAAATCTTCCCATGTTTATCTCCAAGATTATTTCCAAATAAGTCAAATGAAAGATAGAAAAACCATGAGCCTTCAATGCTTATCTTTTCCAAAGATAGAACTTTAATGATAGCTTCCAAGAATACCAAGATAAGTCCAAAAATATCAAGATAGCATTAATCTCCAAATCAATCTTCCTTGCATAGATTGATTTAATTTGATTTATGCTTCAAAAAAGATCTTTCCTTATCTTGCCAAAAAATCAATGCCAATTAAAATAAATGCCACTCAACGTGTGCATTAACAATCTCCCCCTTTGGCATTTTTTGGCAAAAACCAAAGTCCCCCTGTATGCTGAATCGGTAGTGCTTGTAAACTCCCCCTGAACAGGAACTAGGTAAAGAAACATCTCTGCACAAGACATTGTGCATGACACAGCAAAAGACACTAAGTTCCCTAAGAAACATCACTGCACAAGACATTGTGCATGACACTACAAAAGACACCAAGTTCCCAGCATACATTGTTTTAGGGATTACAAACCAAATATCCAAAATAGCCAAATTACTACCCCTTTTTGCCATAAAAGGACAAAAGGGCACAAAAACAACTATAAATCATAAAGAATTGTGTTAAGTAGAGTAAAATAAACAATCATCAAAGTCATATTACTCAGAATCCTCTGCAACAGCAGGCATAAGGCTAACTGAATCTGCTAGCAATTGAACACCAGCAGTAACTTCTAGAATTCTTTCATCTGAACCGTCAACATACCCACCAGATTGGGCTCTGAAAGGGGCATGACTGTCAGTGGCACCAGGCGTGACACAAGTAGTGACACTAGAAGTACAGAAGGAACAGGAGTTTCATTTGCAACAAGTTCCTCAGCAGAATTAGAGTCAACTGCAGTAACATCTAAAGTAACATCAGGTGGAACATCTGAAGTTCCGGGGACATTATCAGCTAATGAAGAGACCTCCTTCCATCATAAAGTCCATTGCACGAAAACCAAGATCAAGTCCTGCGGATCCCGCTTAAGAAACAAAGACGACCCGCTCTAATACCAATTTAAAGATCAAGGTTAGATGTGCAGTGTCTCAGTGGGTTTGAAACACTAGGTGTGACACCGATAATAAATCAGTAATGGACAATAATAAAAATGCGAAAAGTAAAGAGACGGGAAGTTGGTAATGTAGTTCGGCAATCTGCCTACGTCTGCGGGGACACAACCAGATAAAACAATCCACTAAGTTCACAAGTTACAAGACACTCGGTCTGACCCAAAGTAAGACTCCCTCTTATCTTTGACGCCGCCTCTTCCTAACTCCACTGTGAACGGATTGTGCGAGCTCCCCTCGACTTGTGTTGATTCCTCCCAGAATCTGTGGTTAATGCAAGTCCCCTTACCCACAATAAAGACAAGATCCCCTTGTCAATGGCCACTCCTCCCGAAATCCGTGGTTGATACAAGATCCCCTTGCCCACGTTTGAACTCTCCCGAGCTCCTCAACAACCTCATCTCGAGGCTGGATTATAATAAAGAACAGAAGGATTGCATCTTCAATAACATTGCATTAAGATGCTTCAGTCTACACACTTTGATCAAAGACCTCCAACGAAGAAGTGTGTTCACAGTCTAATGAAGACCGAAAGAAACATCAAAGCTCCACATGATTCATACAATTCGCATGGCTTGCACACTTTAAAAACATGGGGTGTGGAAAGATCATATATGCACACCAATTGCTCCCATGTTTATCTCCAAATCTTCCCATGTTTATCTCCAAGATTATTTCTAAATAATTAAAATGGAAAGATGGAAAAAACATGTGCCTTCAATGCTTATCTTTACCAAAAGATAATCTTTAATGATAGCTTTCAAGAATACAAAGATAAGCCCAAAAATATCAAATAGCATTAATCTCCAATTCAATCTTCCTTGCATAGATTGATTTAATTTGATTTATGCTTCAAACAAGATCTTTCCTTATCTTGCCAAAAAATCAATGCCAATTAAAATAAATGCCACTCCACGTGTGCATTAACATATTTGTTCCTTGTTTGTGATCAAATCCTTCAAAAATTCTGCATATCTGGGTACAGCAGTGACCAGATCTAGCAATGGCACATTCACATTTACATTCTTCACCATGTCAAAGAACCTTGTGAATTGAGCTCCCTTCTTGGCTGGAGGCTGAACTATCTGAAGGTAGGGAGGTGGTGGTGTATATTCTGGATAATTATAGGGGCTTGGAGGCCCCCTCTTCCTCTTTGGTTCTGGTGCCTTCACGTGTGCATTAACAATCTTCCCCTTTGGCATTTTTTGGCAAAATCCAAAGTCCCCCTGTATTCTGAATCGGAAGTGCTTGTAAACTCCCCCTGAACAGGAACTAGGTAAAGAAACATCTCTGCACAAGACATTGTGCATGACACAGCAAAAGACACTAAGTTCCCTAAGAAACATCACCGCACAAGACATTGTGCATGACACAACAAAAGACACCAAGTTCCCAGCATACATTGTTTTAGGGATTACAAACCAAATATCCAAAATAGCCAAATTACTCCCCCATTTTGCCATAAAAGGACAAAAGGGCACAAAAACAACTATAAATCATAAAGAATTGTGTTAAGCATAGTAAAATAAACAATCATCAAAGTTATATTACTCAGAATCCTCTACAACATCAGGCATAAGGCTAACTGAATCTGGTAGCAATTGAACACAAGCAGTAACTTCTGGAATTCTTTCAACTAAACCAGCAACATACCCACCAGATTGGGTTCTGACAGGGGCATGACTGTCAGTGACACCAGACGTGACACAAGTAGTGACACTAGAAGTACAGAAGGAACAGGAGATTCATTTGCAACAAGTTCCTCAGCAGAATTAGAGTCAACTGCAGTAACATCTGGAGTAACATCAGGTGGAAAATCTGAAGATACGGGGACATCAACAGCTAATGAAGAGACCTCCTTCCATCATAAAGTCCATTGCACAAAAACCAAGATCAAGTCCTGCGAATCCCGCCTAAGAAAAAAAGACGACCCGTTCTGATACCAATTGAAATATCAAGGTTAGATGTACGGCGTCTCAGTGGGTTTGAAACACTAGGTGTGACACCGATAATAAAACAGTAATGGATAATAATAAAAATGCGAAAAGTAAAGAGACAGGAAATTGGTAACGCAGTTCGGCAATCTGCTTACGTCTGCGGGGACACAACCAAATAAAACAATCCACTAAGTTCACAAGTTACAAGACACTCGGTCTGACACAAAGTAAGACTCCCTCTTATCTTTGACGCCGCCTCTTCCTAACTCCACAGTGAACGGATTGTGCGAGCTCCCCTCGACTTGTGTTGATTCCTCCCAGAATTTGTGGTTAATGCAAGTCCCCTTGCCCACAATGAAGACAAGATCCCCTTGTCAATAGCGACTCCTCCCGAAATCTGTGGTTGATACAAGATCCCCTTGCCCACGTTTGAACTCTCCCGAGCTCCTCAACAACCTCATCCCGAAGCTGGATTATAATAAAGAACAGAAGGATTGCATCTTCAATAATATTGCATTAAGATGCTTCAGTCAACACACTTTGATCAAAGACCTCCAACAAAGAAGTGTGTTCACTGTCTAATGAATACCGAAATAAACATCAAGGCTCCACATGATTCATACAATTCGCATGCCTTGCACACTTTAAAAACGTTGGGTGTGGAAAGATCATATAGGCACACCAATTGCTCCTATGTTTATCTCCAAATATTCCCATGTTTATCTCCAAGTCTATTTCTAAATAATTAAAATAAAAAGATGGAAAAACCATGTGCCTTCAATGCTTATCTTTTCCAAAGATAGATCTTTAATGATAGCTTTCAAGAATACCAAGATAAGCCCAAAAATATCAACTAGCATTAATCTCCAATTCAATCTCCCTTGCATAGATTGATTTAATTTGATTTATGCTTCAAACAAGATCTTTTCTTATCTTGCCAAAAAATCAATGCCAATTAAAATAAATGCCACTCCACGTGTGCATTAACATATTTGTTCCTTGTTTGTGATCAAATCCTTCAAAAATTCTGCATATCTGGGTACAGCAGTGACCAGATCTAGCAATGGCACATTCACATTTACATTCTTCACCATGTCAAAGAACCTTGTGAATTGAGCTCCCTTCTTGGCTGGAGGCTGAACTCTCTGAAGGTAGGGAGGTGGTGGTGTATATTCTGGATAATTATAGGGGCTTGGAGGCCCCCTCTTCCTCTTTGGTTCTGGTGCCTTCACACTTTCCTTTTCAACTTCCTTCTCTGGTTCATCCTCCTCCATGGACTCAACATTGGTTCCCTCCGTGACTTCCTCTATTGGAAGTTTTTCCACTTGGTCTTTCTTATTCCCACTTAGTTCTTTTCCACATCTTAGGGTTATAGCATTACACACTTCCTTCCCTTTTGGATTTGGTTCTATGTCACTAGGAAGGGTGGCCTGTGGTCTTTGGTGACTTGCCTTGGCTAGTTTGCCCATCTGCATATCGATGTTCTTTATGGATGCTTCGACATTTTTCACTTGAGTTTCCAGTGTAACTCTCTTCTCATATAGATCAAATTTGTCCAAAATCTTGTGGTGCAATTCCTCCTCATTGGTCCTTTTGGTTTCCCTGTTGCTTGATTCTCCACTTTGAAAGTACTGTCTCTGCTGGTTGCCTTGGTTGTTCTGTCCCCAAGTGCCTTGACCCGACTGATTTCTATAGCCTCTATATTGTTGGCAGTTGTTGTAGTTACTCACATACTGCACTGATTCCTGGGTGAGTTCACACTCATCAGTGTGATGTTCCCCTTTACACAACCCACACATCAACACAGGAGCAGTCTTAGCAGCCTTAAGAGTTTGGACTTGTCTTGTTAAAGTCTCGATCTTTGCCTCCTAGGAAGTCTCCTCGTCCAGATCCAACACCCCTCGTTGCTTTCTCATAGGTGTCTTTCTAGCCTCTGGGAACAAATATTCGTCATCCGCAATTGAGTCGATGAGCTCCCTAACCTCAGGCACGCTTTTGTCTTTCAAGGCCCCGTTCGCACAAGCCTTTACCATTAGCGAAAAATCCGGAGACAACCCATTGAAGAAGGTGTTGAGCTCTCTGATCTCCCCAAGGTCATTGTTTGGACACTGTCGGAGTAAGTCATTGAACCTGTCCCATGCTTCCTTAAACGTCTCGCCATCTTGCTGTTGGAAGCTGCGAATCTCCATCCTCATCCGTTCTAATTTGGCTGGAAGGAAGTACTTGGCCAAAAACTTTCTTTCTAGTTCCTCAAAAGGGGCTATGGACGGTCTTCCGATTGAATTGAACCAGTGCTTCACCTTCCCCTTGAGGGACAGTGGGAACAAAACTCTTCTCACGTCATCAGGCTTGACCCTTTGTAGTTTGAAAGTGTTACAGAGTCCCATGAACCAGTCTAAGTGCTCGTTCGGATCTTCATTGCTCAGGCCTTGGAAAATTTGCCCTTGAATAATCATGGAGACGATTTGGGTTGGTATCTGATAGCTCTCTACGTCTATTCCTTGGCGATTATTCCTTCTCTCAAAGTTTACTGCGAAATGGTCCACAAACCCTGGTCGTTGGGGTCTTGGTCTCTCCTCGTTCTGTTCGGCCATTTCTAATGCCCTTCTCCTTTGCCTCAAAGTCCTTTGTAATTCCAAATCGAGTTCAAACTCTAGGCCTTCTCCATGAAGTCGTGCACCCGGTTGCATAAAGTAAGATTTCTCTGCGAAAATCCAAAAATCCCACAAAATTAGATAGATGAATAGCACCAAAATCTACAAGAAATTGCACGTAAGGGAACAACTCAATAACGTAAAATCAAGACTCAACAAAAATCAAAACAATCAAACCACAGATACTCCATGATACGAATGGAGTAGGATGAAGTCCAATCCACACGAATTTTCCACAAGTTCGGATCGTTGTGCACCAAAAACGCAATTCAAGAAACAAGAAACACAATTTGCGGAAAAGAGATATGGAACGAAAAGGCAAGATTAAAATTAACCTAACCCCAACGTTAACACAAATTGATTAAGTTTAACAATTGTAAATCAATAAATTAAACCTATCAAGTTTGGCCGGTTCTATAAATCTAGAACTTGTAAGCTTTACCTAAAGTTCCTCACTTAAGGTTTGGCGGGTCTTATGAATTACTCAAGAATAATTCACGTTGGTGATGTCAAATTTAATTTAGCAAAGCCAAAATTCTTTCAATTCAACATGTCTAAAAAAACGTTTACAATGATCTCTTTATATAGAGATGAGTTTCGGCTCTACAAATTGGAAAAGGAAATAAAACCCTAGAAGTTGTAAATTACAACTTGACTTCTAAACTAACCAACTTTCCAAATTGGAATTGGAAACTAACAACTAACAAACTAATAAGCTAATCCTTTTCCAAAATGGATTAGGGCAAACGATTATTCCAAAGGTGGCCAAACACGATTTTACTTGCCATTATCATGCAAGATAATTGGGCCAAGTAATACCTTATTAACACTTAATAAAAACGCCAATTAAGCCCATAAAATTGTTAAGTGGACTTAATTAAAAACAACATAATAAACCCTAAAATATATTAAAAAGGGCGTGATCCATTTCAAAGCCCAAAACACGCCTACTTCTTGGACTTTAATATTTCGGCCTTCACATTATTTCTTCAAGGTGGATCATAAATTGTTATTGAAGAAATATGCCAAAGTACTTCATCTTGAGATGGTGGTGTCGAACTCCTTTGAACATTGGCCATCAACTCACAATGTGTTGATAACAATGCTTGTAGTGCTTCCTTCATCCTCTTGCTCCTTGATCTTGTCATTGGACCACCAAGATTTGCTAATGGATCATGGGAAGCTGGATTCGGCAATGTGGACTCGAGCTCATTCCTATCATTCCCTCCCTCCTCGAAAGGATTCGTCCTCGAATCACCTACATCATATAAGCTCAAATCAGAAACATTGAAAGTAGATGAAACATTACCATACTCACTAGGTAGTTCGATTCTATATGCATTTTCTCCAATCCTTTCCAAGACTTGAAAAGGACCATCTCCTCTTGGATGAAGTTTAGATTTCCTCTTTTCAGGAAACCTTTCCTTCCGCAAGTGAATCCAAACCCAATCTCCAGGTTCGAAAATCACTTGTCTTCTGCCCTTGTTGGCTTGTTTTGCATATTGCTCATTACGCCTTTGAATATTTTTGTAAACCTTTTCATGCAATTCCCTTACAAAATCAGCTTTAGCTTTACCTTCCACATTAACAAACTCATTAATAGGAAGAGGCAAAATATCAAGGGGAGTTAAAGGATTAAATCGATACACGACTTCAAAAGGCGAATAACCAGTAGAACTATGAACAGTTCGGTTATATGCAAATTCAATGTGTGGCAAACAATTCTCCCAATTCTTTAAGTTTTTTTGAATGATAGCACGAAGCAAATTAGACAATGTACGATTTACTACTTCTGTTTGACCATCAGTCTGTGGATGTGCAACAGTAGAAAACAATAATTTTGTGCCTAATTTATTCCAAAGTGTACGCCAAAAATGTGACAAAAACTTGACATCTCTATCACTGACAATACTCTTAGGAATTCCATGCAAACGTACAATATCCTTAAAGAAAAGGTCAGCAATTTTGGTAGCATCATTAGATTTAGAACATGCAAGGAAGTGAGCCATTTTACTAAATCTATCAACCACAACAAAAATGCTATCATTACCAGTGCGTGATCTAGGTAACCCTAACACAAAATCCATAGATATGTCAATCCAAGGGTTGCTAGGAACAGGCAGAGGTTGATACAAACCATGAGGCATTACTTTGGACTTAGCATGCTTACACACAAAACATTTTTCACAAACACTTTTAACATCTTTAATCATGTTAGGCCAATAAAAGTGCTCATTCAAAACAGAAAGTGTTTTAACAATACCAAAATGCCCCATTAACCCTCCCCCATGGGTTTCTTTGATACGAATGGAGTAGGATGAAGTCCAATCCACACGAATTTTCCACAAGTTCGGATCGTTGTGCACCAAAAACGCAATTCAAGAAACAAGAAACACAATTTGCGGAAAAGAGATATGGAACGAAAAGGCAAGATTAAAATTAACCTAACCCCAACGTTAACACAAATTGATTAAGTTTAACAATTGTAAATCAATAAATTAAACCTATCAAGTTTGGCCGGTTCTATAAATCTAGAACTTGTAAGCTTTACCTAAAGTTCCTCACTTAAGGTTTGGCGGGTCTTATGAATTACTCAAGAATAATTCACGTTGGTGATGTCAAATTTAATTTAGCAAAGCCAAAATTCTTTCAATTCAACATGTCTAAAAAAACGTTTACAATGATCTCTTTATATAGAGATGAGTTTCGGCTCTACAAATTGGAAAAGGAAATAAAACCCTAGAAGTTGTAAATTACAACTTGACTTCTAAACTAACCTACTTTCCAAATTGGAATTGGAAACTAACAACTAACAAACTAATAAGCTAATCCTTTTCCAAAAAGGATTAGGGCAAACGATTATTCCAAAGGTGGCCAAACACGATTTTACTTGCCATTATCATGCAAGATAATTGGGCCAAGTAATACCTTATTAACACTTAATAAAAACGCCAATTAAGCCCATAAAATTGTTAAGTGGACTTAATTAAAAACAACATAATAAACCCTAAAATATATTAAAAAGGGCGTGATCCATTTCAAAGCCCAAAACACGCCTACTTCTTGGACTTTAATATTTCGGCCTTCACATTATTTCTTCAAGGTGGATCATAAATTGTTATTGAAGAAATATGCCAAAGTACTTCATCTTGAGATGGTGGTGTCGAACTCCTTTGAACATTGGCCATCAACTCACAATGTGTTGATAACAATGCTTGTAGTGCTTCCTTCATCCTCTTGCTCCTTGATCTTGTCATTGGACCACCAAGATTTGCTAATGGATCATGGGAAGCTGGATTCGGCATTGTGGACTCGGGCTCATTCCTATCACTCCAACACAAAATAGACACCAAAAAAATGCAAAACACAAAAAAAACTATCACAATCAATCCCTAGCACCTAGCATCTCCCCGGCAATGGCGCCAAAAATTGGGACGAGCTGTCGTAGGCTCTCCAATTTAACCCAAGTCACACAAAGATGCAGTAGTGGTGATTGGATCGTATCCACATGGAGAGGGGAATGTAGTGGTTTTGATAATGATAATGAAAACGGACTAAGACTCAAACAGATCTAAGAACTCGAACAAAACTAAAAGATAGACTGCAATCAGGAAAGGAAATTGTGTTGCCTTGAGGGTAATTACTCGGTACTGATTACCCTAGTTATCATAGACCTGTGTGGAGGTGTGTGAGAGGACTAGGCTGTTAATGAGATGTGGTTGTTTAACCGGGTGATTCTCACAAGAACATCTCATTTACTCCTCAAACTTCCATTTGGTAGGGCAAGTTCTTGGCTCTGATTGGAAAACCCAGATCCCTATTCAATACTACAACCCTAGTTCTTTCTTAAGCCAACTCCCTTGTTAGGGCTGATAACTAATTCAAGCCTTCAAATTGTGGTATATGAATAAGCTTAAGTCACTTCTATTGAATCGAACCAGTTTGTTGGTGGGCACCGCACAAAATAAATTCACAATGAATTACAGACCTTAAGACTCAAACACACATGTATTCTTGACCCATTCTAAGTTTTCATACAATTTACTTCGGTAGATCAAAACTGGTTTCAGTGGGCAGCACAAATCAGTTATAGATTTAACACAATCAAATAAACCCATTGAATAAAAACATAGCATGAACAAGAACAACTGAGCACAGATTAATGTAAATTCAAATGTCTCAAACTGGGTAAAATTAGTGACCGGTGAATCCTCAAGGCAACACACAGATGTTTAGCCGATCATATTGATCAGCTTTGAAAATGGAATTGACAAAGCTCGATCAAATCTGGCCGTTACAAGCGCTGGATCCAATGTGTATGCTATATCGTTCTATCTGTGTAACCCTAATTTGTTTTCTTCTCTCTTCTTTTTCTCTACTTTCTTCTCTTCGTCCCCCCTTCCCATCTCTTGATTTTATACCTTTTTCCTCCTATGGGTTTGATCATGCTAGCTGGATACCGTTTCCATATGTGATGCTTCCACGCGTCCTGTACTATGCCAATCAGATAATAAAATGAGATTACGTGTTTAGCACATAACTTAGGAATTAAAAGAAAAATTACAAACACTTTGTGATTATGTGAATTGGTACATGCGGCTGTGTGAATGTTTTTGTGCATTTTGTGTATGCTTTAATGTAGTGTGCAAATGAGTGAGAGTGTGTGGGGATTGTGAAGTGAATGTTAGGTGTGTAAGTGTGTGGTGGTGCGGTCAAGAGTGTGTGTAAGTGCTGTGTTAATGTGTGACCGTGAGCTTGAGAGTGTGTGTAAATTAAGGTGAGTTAGTGTGTGTGTGCGGTCAAATGTGTGTGTAAGTGTGGTGTGTTAGTGTGTGTTGGTGTATGTGAGCAAGTGGGTAAGTAAATGTGTGAATGCCATTTATCAATATGTGAATTGTGTATGCAAGTGGTTATGTCAATATGTGAATTGCGTATGCAAGTGGGTGTGTGTGAATATATGTGTGTGGGTGTGTAAATTGTGAGTGCAAGTTGGCGTGTAAATAATGCAAGTGGGTGAGTAAATTGTGTGTGCAAGTTGGTGAGTAAATTGATGGTTCAAGTTGGCGTGTAAATTGTGTATGCAAGTGGGTGAGCAAATTGATGGTACAAGTTGGCGTGTAAATTGTGTGTGCAAGTGGGTGAGTAAATTGATGAATGTGAGTGTGAGAATAAGAGTGCAGTAGTGTGCGAGTGTTTGTAAGTGGCACAAAGGTGGGAGTGTGCATACTTCCTACTTTCATCACATAATCACACTAATTCATAGCACTTTTACAACTCTTATCCATTTTCCAACTATGAACATTTCTACACCAAATATATTCATCATGCACTCTTTTCACTGTATTTGCACTCAAAGGTTCACTTAAACAACACAAATAAGTCGGTATAATCCAGACTTATCACCTACTTAATGATTACAAACTTGTCAATCCCCTCTGTAGTTCCCCTAAGTGCATAAAAATGGTCGACTCAAAATGCTAAACTTTCCAACAAAGACCTGACTCCCTCTTGACAGCATATTATTTTTCTATCCCACATCGAATCTTTTCGTTAAAATCCAATCATTGGCAACATAACATTTATCACGACAAGATCAAAATTTCAAAAATTGAATACTACACCAAAAATTCCTAAAACCATGGTGTAATTATGCAAAGAGTTATCATTACCGACTTACTTATTTACATTCTAAGGTTAACTCAAGGAATAACTAATACGAATGGGACATAATTAAAAATTTAAAATAAATCCTAATTCCATTAACGTAACTGTCTTAATTTGGTGTCAAATAAAATGAAAAACAACAAAAGAAAAGAAAAATAACATCTAAATAAAGGAAACAGAACAAATAGAACAACAAAAGAACATAACTCCCCCCACACTTAAAATCCACATTGTCCTCAATGTGGGCAAGGAGAAACACCACCTAATCCTGCTGCATGTCGTCACGTGGAGTAGGCTGCAAACTAGTTCCCTCACCTCTGGAAATCTACCACTGCCTGCTCATTTGGCGGACCATATCAGAAATCTGCGACATCTGATGGGATAAGTTGGCATACGCCATCTCCATCTGGTCAAAACTCTCATCAAAATGCATCGCCTGCTGTGCCATCATAGCCTCCATGTCATCCATGCGTGTATGGATGCCCGCAATGTTCATTACACGGTGAGGTGGGGGTGGAGGAATGGGCTCCTCAGCCTATGCTTCCTCGTGCTAAGGCTAGTGTTCTTGCTCTTGCTGCTGTTGTTCGAGCGGTGGCGGTTGCTCCAGTCCTTGCTGTTGCTGCGGCAGTGGCACTGGGGGTTGTCCTGGCCTTTCATAAGAACTAATCCGATATCCATTAATCTGTGAATTGGTGATGAAATCACGCACTCCACAAAGCTCATCCGTGCCTAAAGCTGGCACCCCTGCAGCATAGCACATAGCCGTGATCGCAGACGGATAATACCGTCCTGCCCGTTGGAAGCGATGTGCCTTTCGGATCTCAATGTCCAATATCTACCCAACATCAATTGAGAGGCCGGTCTGAATTGCTTAATTAAGAACAGCATTGTCGTCGTCACAGGTTGTCTGATAGACGCTGGGGATGAGCTTGCAGATGATGAAATAATGCCAAGCTTTGGTGATCTCGGTCATTTGAGCTAACGTTAGCTCAGATATGCAGTGCGTCCGTATGACTTTAGCAAGTGGTTGAGCTGTGATAGTGGACAATGTTTGTTGACGTGGAATTTCATGGTCATACAAGGTGCGGTATGCACTGACCTTGATGTCGCGCAGTCCGTAGTACTCGTTGAACTATGTGCGGCTGACGAGCACATTCATTCCACCTATCGGTTGACGGTAAAATTGTTGCCATCGACGATACCTGATTTGAGTCGCAATCGGTGCGGCTGTGACTTGGATATCGCGCTCCTCTACCATGGCCTTAAGTGCCAGATGCTCATTTTTGTACTGCTCCGCCTCTAAGCACATAAAGCAAAAATTATGAAACCCAGCAGGATTGGGCTGTGGCGGTGGTGGAGGAGGTGGTCGTGGTGGTGGTGCATCACCAGCAGTAGTGCGTGTTCCGTTTGGTGCCATTCCTGTCAAGGTTAGAATATTAAACACAAATCATATAACCCATTGGCAAAATAATGGGACACACAACTGCCCACCATTAAGGAACACCATCACAATGCGTAACATATCCCCCACACTTAAATCAAAACACAACCTGAACACATATACGATGATAGCCATAATGCAAGAACAACAACAACTAATCACAAACACAATGTCTATATAACAGTACATAAAACACACACAATTCATCTCCACAATGCGTATAGGTTCAATATCATATAACTTAAAGTGCAACCTTACGGACAACGTGAAAGATCAAGGTTAGATGCGTAGTGTCCTAGTGAGGTGTAACACTAGATGTGACACAGTTATCAAAAACAGTAATGGACAATAATAAAATACGGAAAGTAAAGAGACATGAGGTTGATAATGCAGTTCGGCAATTGCCTACGTCTGCGGGGCCACACCCAGAAAAACAATCCACTAAGTTCACAAGTTACAAGACACTCGGTCTGACACAAAGTAAGACTCCCTCTTATCTTTGACGCCGCCTCTTCCTAACTCCACAGTGAACGTGATTGTGCGAGCTCCCCTCGACTTGTGTTGATTCCTCCCAGAATCCGTGGTTCAGCAAGATCCCCTTGCCCACGATGAAGACAAGCTCCCCTTGTCAATGGTGACT
Organism: Ophiorrhiza pumila; assembly: GCA_016586305.1. Lineage (NCBI taxonomy): Eukaryota > Viridiplantae > Streptophyta > Magnoliopsida > Gentianales > Rubiaceae > Ophiorrhiza > Ophiorrhiza pumila. The sequence continues at coordinate 13,101,568 of BLIW01000005.1, read as the reverse complement.
CCTCCTGGAATCCGTGGTTAATGCAAGATCCCCTTGCCCACGATTGAACTCCTCCCGAGGCTGAATTATATCAAAGAACACAAGGATTGCATCTTCAATACTATGACATTAAGATGCTTCAGTCAACACAATTTTATCAAAGACCTCCAACAAATAAGTGTGTTCACAGTCTTGTAAAAGACCGAAAGAATAATCAACTCTCCACACAGAAAATACGGGTGGTTAGAAAGATCATATAGTCCTTCCATGTTTATCTCAAGATTATTTTCAAATAATTCAAATGGAAAGATGGAAAAACATGTGCCTTCAATACTTATCTTTTTCAAAGATAGCTCTCCAATGATAACTTCCAACAATACCAAGATAAGCTACCATAAATATCGAGATAGCATTAATCTTCGAATCAATCTTCCTTGCATAGATTGATTTAATTTGATTTATGCCTTCAATAAGATCTTTCCTTATCTTGCCAAAAAATCAATGCCAATTAAAAATAAATGCCACGCCACGTGTGCATTAACACAACGTATAGTTGTTGAGTTAGAAGGATACCATATATGCATGACAACAAACACATGACGTTCATGTTATGGTCAAGCATATGTAGGGGTGTCAAATTCAAAAGAAAAACTCATTGAAGCAATCAAGAGTTGGTTTTAAGTCAATACCATAGAAGAATTATAACAAGCACATGACATGCATGTTATGTTTAAGCATATTCAAGTGCTTCAAATGCACACATGACTCATTGAGGCACTATATCAAACACTTAGAGTGCATTAACCATTTCATCCTGTCTAGACCAACATTCAAAACTGATTTCCCAACAAAAACCACAAAAAAATTCCAAAATAATCACAATGAACCATTCTATCTTCATTACACAATACGTGTGAATAAAATTGACTCTCCAAGAATAAAAAATGGTCCAAAACCGTGGTATCTAATCCAAAAATTCCACAATTCAATTTTAGCATCCATTCATCATAAAAATTCACTCAATAGTGTAAATAGAACATGTAACGCACGATTAAACACAAGATTAAAACAAAAATAAGAGGAAAAATTCGAAATTTACCTCTTGAGGAGCAAAAATCAAAGTCGACTAATCGTGTGCTATTTGATAAGATAGCGGGCTCTACACCTTCCCAATGTATCCTAGAATAGATTGGAATCACATAAAACTAACGAATTTCACTAGAAATTCGAAGTTTTGAATTTGTAGGTTTTGAGAAAAGTTTCAAAATTTGGGCAATTTTTGGAAATTTAATTGGTGAATCTGTGCGGTGTTGATGTTAATTTGGTCCTTAATCAATCTATAACACTATTGTGGAGTGAAATTTCAAAAAAAATGGGAGAAAGAAAGATGGATTAGAGAGGATTGTTTTGAGTTTTTTTTTTTGTTTTCGTTAAAAAAAATTAAATCTGTTTTTTAGTTTAAAGCCAATTTTTACCCGACGTCGCGACGTAGAGCACCTGGACGTCACGACGTGGGATTTTACACGTCGCGCGACGTTGGAAAATTTTTCCACGTTTGTGCTGATGGTCTAGCTATCTTTGAAAAATCCTTAATAAACCTTCTATAAAACCCAGCATGTCCAAGAAAGCTTCTTATACCCTTAACATTGGTAGGTGGAGGAATTTTGGCAATGACATCTATCTTAGCTCGATCTAGCTCCATCCCAGCATGAGAAATTTTATGGCCTAACACAATCCCTTCTTGAACCATGAACTGACACTTTTCCCAATTCAACACAAGGTTCGTTTCTTCACACCTTCTCAACACCTTAGCCAAATTTTCCAAACATCCATCAAAGGTCATCCCAAACACAGAGAAGTCGTCCATGAAGATCTCAATAATTGATTCAACCATATCGTGAAAAATTGCAATCATACACCTCTGGAAAGGCATTCTCTTGTAGGCAAAGGTTCCAAAGGGACATGTAAAGGTTGTCTTGTCTTGATCATTTGGGTCTATTGCTATCTGATTGTAGCCCGAGTAACCATCCAGGAAACAATAGAATAAGTGGCACTATTCTATCCAATAATTGTTCCAAGAATGGAAGAGGGAAATGGTCTTTTCTAGTTGCCTTATTTAGCTTCCTGTAATCCATGCAAACCCGCCAAGCATACCACTCTGGTTGCCAAAAGCTCATTCGCATCCTTCTTAACCACAGTCACCCCTCCTTTCTTAGGGACACACTGGACTGGGCTTACCCACTCGCTATCTGAGATGGGGAAGATCATTCCAAAGTCCAGTAGCTTGATCACCTCTTTCTTCATAACCTCCATCATCTGTGGGTTAAGTCGTCTCTGCCTATCCCTCACAGGAACAGAGTTTTCTTCAAGGAGGATCTTATGCATACATAACCCTGGGCTTATACCTTTGATGTCAGCAATAGTCCATCCAATGGCTTGCTTATATTGCCTTAGCACATTCCACAATTTATCCTCTTGCCATATTTCCAAATTGGATGAGATCACCACTGGTAATGTCTCATTATCCCCAAGAAAAGCATATTTCAAATATAGAGGTAATGGTTTCAATTCCAACTTTGGTGCTACCATAATGGATGGTAAAAGCTTTTCATTCCTGCACAAATTCTCACTCGTCCTCACCTCAGTGGGAGTAAAATTTTCGTTAGCCAAAACAATAGGTTCATGATCATGTTCTCCTACAGTTTCATGCATTTTAACTTCCACAATATCACTTTGTAATTCACAAATTGACTCTTCCAAATAACAGCATTCAATGAAATCTTCAATTTCAGCAATAATTCTCTTATCCTCATCATCTAAATCAAATTCATCAAAATTATCCTCACAAACACTTAACTCATCAACAACAGAAAAATCATGCATATTGTTCACATTATTCAAAGAAGAACATTTTATAGCTTTGATAGCAAAACAAGACTCCATATTTAGAGGTTGCTTCATAGCATAGTTTACATAAAAAACCACCTCTTCATTGTTAATCCTAAACGTGACTGTCTTGTTTCTCACACCAATTAAAGCATCACCAGTAGCTAGAAAAGGTCTTCCAAAAATGAGAGGGACCTCAAGGTCTTCTTCCATATCAAGTATAATGAAATCAACAGGCAAGGTAAATTTATCAATACTTACCAACACATCCTCCACCAAGCCTGTAGGAGTCACCAAGGATCTATCTGCCAACTGTAGTGTCACTGCAACTGGTCGAATCCTTCCACTCAAGCCCACATTTATTGCAATGGATAATGGCATCAGGTTGATTCCAGCTCCGAGGTCACAGAGGGCTTTTGCAGAATATCTGGTTCTAATCTTACAAGGGATGGTACAGCTACCTGGATCCTTAAGCTTTGGAGGTAATTTGTGAACCATCCATGCTTGACTGCACTCTGATAGCATCATTGGAACTTCACATCTCAAGATTTTCTCCTTGTTTGAAATGAGATCTTTTAAATACTTAACATATTTAGGCATGGCTGTCACCAAATCTAAAAAAGGAACATTGACATTCACTTGCTTGATCATATCCAAGAAACGATTGAATTGAGGTCCCTTCTTAGGTGGAGGTTTCTTCCTTTCTGGAAATAGAGCTTTTGGAGCGTAATCTGGGAAGTTATAAGGATTGGAATTTTTTATAATCTCATTCCTCACCCTTGCTGGTATTTCCTTCCTCTCAGATTTATTTTCCTCTTGCTCACCGTTCTTCTCAAGTTCCAAAACTTCCTCAGCTTCATCCTTTTGGTCCTCCTCTAAGCCATCACTCTTGTCTTCTGCATGTTTGCTTCCAGGCAACAATTTTTCACTCCTCAAAGTAATAGCATTGCATGCTTCTCTTCCCTTGGGATTTGGTACTGTGTCACTCGGAAGTGCTCCTTTTGGCCTCTGGTGTACAGTATTGGCCAGCTGACCAAGTTGCATCTCGATATTCTTCAGAGTAGCTTCGTGATGCTTCACAGTGGACTCCAAACCTCCAAATCTCTGTTCGTTCTTATCCATCTTTTCCATCAGCTTTTGAAACATATCTTCCACAGTTGGCTTCTTTTGTTCTGATGTGCTAGCCTGATTATCAAAACCAGGAGGTGGTTGATTCGTTGCTCTCCTCTGATCATTTCCTTGATAGTAATTTCCTCATTGGTTCTGCTGTTGATTCCAATTACCTTGGTTTCCACCATATTGTCTGTTGCCTCCATTGTAATTGTTCCCAAAATAGTTTCCACCATATTGGGGCTTGTTGCTGTAGTTATTCACATACTGAATGGATTCAGTAGTGATTGCACATTCATCCGTGTGATGTTCCCCTTTGCATAGTCCACATGAAAGTACTGGGGCTTTGGTTTGAGTCGCCTTTAAAGTCTGCACCTGCCTGGACAATGCTTCAAACTTAGCACTAAGTGAAGTCTCCTCATCTACATCAAGAACTCCTCTTTGTCTCCTGGCATGTGGCTTTCTAGTCTCTAGGAAGAGGTATTCATCCTCAGCTATCTGATTAAAAAGTTCACGCACCTCAGGCACAGATTTGTCTTTAAGTGCCCCATTAGCACAAGGCTTTAACCATCAAAGAGGATTCAGGAGTTAGGCATTTGAAGAAAGTGTTTAATTCCCTAATTTTGCCCAAGTCATGGTGGGGGCATTGCCTAATCAAATCATTGAATCTTTCCCAAGCTTCACTAAATGACTCACTGTCTTGTTGTTGGAAGTTCATTATTTCCAACCTTCTTTTTTCAAGCTTAGCTGGAGGGAAGTACTTAGACAAGAATCTTTTATGTAGATCATCAAATGACATTCCAGCATTTGCTTCCCCAATACTCTTGAACCAATGTTTAGCCTTTCAACGCAAAGATAAAGGGAACAAAATTCTGTGAACCTCACCCCTGTTGACCCTTGGCAACTTGAAAGTGCTACATAACCCGAGAAACCAATCAAGGTGGTCATTGGGATCCTCATTGTCAAGACCTTGGAAGAATTGGCCCTGGGTGATCATTGAAACGATTTGTGGAGGAATGTGGTAACTTTCCACGTCGATGTCCTGATGACCAAATCGATTCACAAAATTTACTGAATAGTGGTCTCCAAACCTCGGTGCTTGTGCTCCTTGACCTGCCATTTCTCTCTGCTGCCTTAATTGAGCCCTCAAAATTTTCTCCAACTCAAGATCCAATAAGAATTGTGGGTTCTCCTGCAAACCTGCTAGACCTTGGCATACACAACACCCTGTTGTGTATAATAACAAATAACCAATAACTTCAAATGTGCAACAAAGAAACAGACCACAATTCTCAACACGTACTAAAGAAATTGCAAAGAACAGGACACAACACAAAATGAAAGCTAAGGTAAATGACACAAACAGAAACACAAAGTAGAACAAGTAAAAATCAAGAACAATTAAACAAATTCTAGAACCGATTGCTTTCCCCGGCAACGGCGCCAAAAATTGACAGCTTAAAGTCATATCAGCTCAATTTTACCCTAAATACTAATGTAGTAGCGTAAGTAGGGATCGTATCCACAGGGAAGGTATTGGTTACCAAAATATTAATGAAATGTTCCAGAAAATTCACAAGTACAGTTTCACATGTTTTTAAGGACAATAGAAACACTCTATAACAATTGAAGACTGAAATATTAAACTACAATTAACACAGAAATGAGATATCAAATGTAAGGAAATTGTCCTAGGGTTTCTTTTCGGATAATCATGTAAATTAACTATGTAATTGCAATGCAATTGACTCTAATGACAAACGAGAGGGGATCAAACTGCCTGAGAAAACTAGATTATGACCCGGCAATGGCGACCGCATTATTCTCTATGTTCTCTGACTCCACAATTTCCCTTGCCGAGGCCTAGAGTGAAAAATTAATCCCGCATAATCCCAACATTCTGAGTTTAGCTACTATTTCATGTAAAACTTAGGTTTTCTAATGGCGAGGCCCAACCAAATTCCAAATGTCTTCACAAATCTCCAAAGATCTCCTCTCACTTATTTTTTAATTCTCATTCCAAAACCTCCACCGGCATGTCGACCGCGTTTTGGTCTCATGATCACACAGAATTCAGTAAGAGGACTCATTTACCATATTGTATGGTTCTCAATTCATGAGCATTATAAACTCCTATTGTGGAATTAAACTCCGACCTAACATGGCGATTACAATCGAAGGGTGATGTCAGACAAGCAAGAGCTCCAATGATTGAATTTGGAACAAGTTTCCAAACAGTATTTACCAGTATGAATGTCATTATGAATGAATTAAAGCAATTGCAAGGCAATACGTAGTCTAATCTTACTACTCATCCGGGATCAATTCCCTAGAACATAGCAAATTTAGCCACAAAGTTCATTCTCAATCCCACGATCTTCAAAATTCAACAAATAGCAAATTACATTCATCCAATTAGAAGAATTTACCACATTACTCTGCTTCAATTGCTTCTAGTTCAAAAAAGAATCCGTAAAAGCTTCCTTGATTGAGAATAGAACTACAATGATCGATTCCAATTCTCAATCATAAATGAAAATGGATATCAAATTTGTAGAGAGAGAAAGTATAGAGAGAAAGTAAATCTCAAACAAGAACACTTCCCGCTCTAAAAATCATAAGTCAGTTATCAATCTCGAATATTCTAAAATTGATCCCCCCACATGTTAGCTACCTTCCCTATATATAGAGTTGGGAAAACGTAACTAATACGCAACATAAAATGTATCAAGTATTACAAAAGTGTCTTCCAAATAAAATGACTAAAAATCAGCCTTTCTTATGAAAAATTCGAAGTTTGAAGGTACATTCAGCAATCCAGCGCCTTCAATTCAGCAGCATTCATCGCAATCTCAGTGCCTTTAAGCCATCAGGATTCACGCCTTCGCTCAGATCTAGCGCCTTTGGGCCAGAAGCTTCCACCCCTTCATGAGCACGCTGAAACCCACTCTTGGTCCAGCAACTTCACGCCTTCATAAGCACGACTGAACACGCCTTTGTCATCCCTTCATGCTCCCATCAGCTTCCTCTACGCCTTTGAGCCAGAAAACAACACGCCTTTAGCCTCCCTGCACAAGATCAAAGCAGCTCAACACTTAACCGATTTTCACAGCTACAAAACCATACAATTACACTACGAGATCTCGTAGTGAAATTTTTTCTTGTTTTTTACACTACAAAAATTTGTAGTGCAATTTTTACACTTTTCAGTTTTGCCTGCGAAATTTAGCTGGCAAAATTTGGTGTCATTTTATTGGCTTGCGAAATTTCGCAAGCCAATTTTCTTGCCTTTTTCCTCCCACGAAATCTCGTGGGCTAAAGCTGGCCTGGTTGCTCGTTTTTTCCTATGCCAAAAAAATGTGCCTAAGTGTGAAGTTTGTTGTGCAAAGAATGGTGTGTGATGCATTCGGCTAAGTGGCTAGGTAAGTGCATTAATATGACAAAGCGTGGCAAATGAATGGCAAGGTATTGCCACGGCTAACGTGAATCAAGCGTGACACATGAGTGAACGTGCCATGCACAAACCGTGTGCGTGTGAGTGAATTTTGTGTGTTGTGTGTTGTGAATGATTGGCAGAAATGAGTGCATGAGTGTGGCAAAAATGTAGCCAATGCTTGGCATAGTTTTTGGCAAGGCTCGGCACTGTGCTTGGCAAGGTTGATGTGCCGAGTTGTTAAAGTATTGGCAAGCTTTGGCAAAGCTTGGCAAGGTTGGCAAAGTGTTGGCAAGCTTTGGCAAGGTAGATTAGCCGAGTTGGCAAAGTGTTTATTCCAGTACAACACCCTACTTCCATGCCAAATAAATGTGTCTTAGCCTCTGATTCAGACTTGGTGGTGAACTTAAGATTTCTAGATCTATCTCTTAGCTTTCCATAAGATCATGAATCAGCTTCATCAGGTACATGAATCGCAAGATATCATCAAAATACCAAACTGTGGCAGAAAGATAAAACCCTAAAACCCTAAAATGACATTTCGCAAAGAAACTCATATTTAATAGTCTTGCACACAAAATTGGAAAATAGTTAAAACATAAGAATTGTAGTGTATTCAAAGTGCTTTTCCGAACACCAAAGAACTCACCAATTAGATTAGTATCAAGAAAGTTATGCCCAGATGAATTTTGCTAACCAAATCTGTCAAAACCCTAAAGCAAGTCTACCAAGTACATTTCGGTTTCATTCACCTTCCTAGATGTTTTGACCTCTCAACCTTGCCAATTACCATCAAACACACAATTGCCTAAGTTCATCATCATTTTTGGTCCGTTTTAACCAATTAAGCACAATCAATTGCAAACCACATAAATGCACAACATCACACAAAACACCACACTAACTCATGAACATCAAGTCAAAAGCTAAGTGAATTAATCCATTTAAGTTGGTGCTTCTACCAATCTGTCCTTTAGCTGTTCAAAGGCTCTCTTGCATTCCTCATCGAAAATGAATTGTGTGTCCTTCTCTAGTAATGCACATAGGGGTTTTGCTATATTGGAGAAGTCTATGATCCCGTATGACCAATGAAGCTTCTCACCCCTTTGACATTGGTCGGTGCAGGAAGTTTAGCTATCACTTCCACCTTCACCTTGGCCCTGTACACTTCCAATTCAGCTCTGGAAAACTTGTGCCCCAACGCAACACCCTCAGTTACCATAAACTGACATTTCTCCTAATTTAAGACCAGATTGGTGTCCACACATCTCTTCAATACTAATGACAAATTCTCAAGGCAATTTTCAAATGTCATCCCAAAAACTGAGAAATCATCCATAAAGATCTCCATGATGTGTTCGACCATATCCTGAAAGATTGCCATCATGCAGCGTTGAAGGTGGCTTGTGCGTTGCACAATCCGAAGGGCATCCTTTGTAGGCATATGTACCAAAGGGACAGGTAAATGTGGTTTTTTCCTGATCTTTGGGGTCTATGGCTATTTGGTTGTAACCACAATACCCGTCCAAAAAGCAATAGAATAAAAATCCCGTGATTCTGTCCAAAAATTGCTCCAGGAAAGGCAGGGGAAAATGATCCTTGCCAGTGGCCTTATTCAACTTCCTATAGTTCATGCACACTCTCCAAGCATTGATAATTCTGGTTGCCAACAATTTATTAGCCTCGTTAGTCACCACTGTTACCCCACCTTTCTTGGGTACACACTGCACCGGGCTGACCCATTCACTGTCAGAGATAGGGAATATCATTCCAAAATCCAGCAGCTTGATCACTTCCTTTTTCATAACTTCCATCATCTTAGGGTTCAACCTTCTTTGCTTATCCCTAGTTGAAATAGTCCCTTCCTCTAACAAGATCTTATGCATACAGATACTAGGGCTTATTCCCTTTATGTCTGCTATGGTCCATCCTATTGCCTCTCTGTGCATTTTCAGAACATTCATCAATTTAGCCTCCTTCCATTCCTCCAACTTAGACGATATTACCAAGGGAAGGGTTTCATTCTCTCCCAGAAATACATACTTCAAATGCGGAGGTAGAGGCTTCAACTCTAATTTGGGTGGTCTCAAAATTGAGGGCATCAGCTTCTCATTCCTGTTTTCAATGATCTCAAATCTCACCTCAGTGGGCACAGCTTCAGCATTCACATCAGTCTCAATAACAGAATTAGGCAAAAATTCACACGATTCAACATTTTCACATTGGTCATCAACATCATCCATAGAAATCATTTCTACACTAAACTCATCCATCACACAACATTCTATCATGCTTGACAATTCATACAAAATTACAGAGTCTTCATGATCATAAGCAACTTCACTTTTTTCAATTTCATCTTATTTTTCAAGCTCAGATGATTCAAGTAAAGCAAGGGAAAATTTATGTTTATGCTCAAGTTCCGAAAGATGTTGGTTACCATCCACAGAATGTACTGAAGAAAATTGCTCCTTAGATTTGGGATATTTCATTGCATAATCCACATTGAAGATCACCTGCTCTCTATTCACCTTGAATGTGATGGTCTTGCTTTTTACCCCTATATGTGCATCTCTTGTGGCCAAAAATGGCCTTCCAAAAATTAGAGGCACCTCTGGGTCCTCTTCCATATACAAAATGATGAAATCAACCGGGAGTACAAACTTGTCAATTGATACCAACACATCTTCCACCATCCCTGTGGGTTGTACAAGGGATCTATCAGCTAATTGAAGAAGTACAGCCACTGGTTTTATCTTACTACCAAGTCCCACATCCTCTGCAATAGACAAGGGCATCAAGTTGATCCCCAATCCTAGATCACATAGGGCCTTGTTGAAGAATCGAGTCCCAATTGTACATGGTATTGTACAGCTCCCAGGATCTTTGAGCTTTGTAGGTAACTTATTGTTCATCCATGCTTGACTCTTCTTCGTGAGTGAAATGGGAGCCTCACACTGGAGTATTTTGAAAGATCAAGGTTAGATGTGCGGTATCTCAGTGGGTTTGAAACACTAGGTGTAACACCGATAATAAAACAGTAAGGGACAATAATAAAAATGCGGAAAGTAAAGAGACAGGAGGTTGGTAACGCAGTTCGGCAATCTGCCTACGTCTGCGGGGGCCATGCCCAGATAAAACAATCCACTAAGTTCACAAGTTACAAGACACTCGGTCTGACACAAAGTAAGACTCCCTCTTATTTTTGACGCCGCCTCTTCCTAACTCCACAGTGAACGGATTGTGCGAGCTCCCCTCGACTTGTGTTGATTCCTCCCGGAATCTGTGGTTAATGCAAGTCCCCTTGCCCACAATGAAGACAAACCCTTGTCAACAGCGACTACTCTAGGAATCTGTGGTTGATACAAAATCACCTTGCCCACGTTTGAAAACTCCCGAGCTCCTCAACAACCTCATCAGATGCTGGAATTATAATAAAGAACACAAGGATTGCATCTTCAATAATATTGCATTAAGATGCTTCAGCCAACACACTTTGATCAAAGACCTCCAACAAAGAAGTGTCTTCATAGTCTAATGAATAACGAAATAAACATCAAGGCTCCACATGATTCATACAATTCGCACGCCTTGTACACTTCAAAATCGTGTGGTGTGGAAAGATCATATAGGCATGCTCCCATGTTTATCTCCAAATCTTCCCATGTTTATCTCCAAGATTATTTCCAAATAATTCAAATGGAAAGATAGAAAAACTATGTGCCTTCAATGCTTATCTTTTCCAAAGATAGATCTTTAATGATAGCTTCCAAGAATACCAAGATAAGCCCAAAAATATCAAGATAGCATTAATCTCCAAATCAATCTTCCTTGCATAGATTGATTTAATTTGATTTATGCTTCAAAAAAGATCTTTCCTTATCCTGCCAAAAATTCAATGCCAATTAAAATAAATACCACTCCACGTGTGCATTAACAATCTCCCCATTTGGCATTTTTTGGCAAAATCCAAAGTCCCTCTGTATGCTGAATCGGAAGTGCTTGTTAACTCCCCCTGAACAGGAACTAGGTAAAGAAACATCTCTGCACAAGACATTGTGCATGACACAGCAAAAGACACTAAGTTCCCTAATAAACATCACTGCACAAGACATTGTGCATGACACAAAGAACCTTGTGAATTGAGCTCTCTTCTTGGCTGGAGGCTGGACTCTCTGAAGGTAGGGAGGTGGTGGTGTATATTCTGGATAATTGTAGGGGCTTGGAGGCCCCCTCTTCCTCTTTGGTTCTGGTGCCTTCACACTTTCCTTTTCAACTTCTTTCTCTGGTTCTTCCTCCTCCATGGACTCAACATTGGTTCCCTCCGTGACTTCCTCTATTGGAAGTTCTTCCACTTGGTCTTTCTTATTCCCACTTAGTTCTTTTCCACATCTTAGGGTTTTAGCATTACACACTTACTTCCCATTTGGATTTAGTTCTGTGTCACTAGGAAGGGTGGCCTGTGGTCTTTGGTGACTTGCCTTGGCTAGTTGGCCAATCTGCATGTCGATGTTCTTTATGGATGCTTCGACATTTTTCACTTGAGTTTCCAGTGTTGAAGTTCTCTTCTCATATAGATCAAATTTGTCCAAAATCTTGTGGAGCAATTCCTCCTCATTGGTCCTTTTGGTTTCCCTGTTGCTTGATTCTCCACTTTGAAAGTACTGTCTCTGCTGGTTGCCTTGGTTGTTCTGTCCCCAAGTGCCTTGACCCGACTAATTTCTATCGCCTACATATTGTTGGCGGTTGTTATCGTAACTCACATACTGCACTGATTCTTGGGTGAGTTCACACTCGTCAGTGTGATGTTCCCCTTTACACAACCCACACATCAACACAGGAGCAGTCTTAGCAGCCTTAAGAGTTTGAACTTGTCTTGTTAAAGTCTCGATCTTTGCCTCCTAGGAAGTCTCATCGTCCAGATCCAACACCTCTCGTTGCTTCCTCATAGGTATCTTTCTAGCCTCTGGGAACAAATATTCGTCATCCGCAATTGAGTCGATGAGCTCCCTAACCTCAGGCACTCTTTTGTCTTTCAAGGCCCCGTTGGCACAAGCGTTTACTATTAGCGAAGAATCCGGAGACAACCCCTTGAAGAAGGTGTTGAGCTCTCTGACCTCACCAAGGTCATTGTTTGGACACTGTCGGAGTAAGTCATTGAACCTGTCCCATGCTTCCTTAAACGTCTCGCCATCTTGCTGTTGGAAGCTGCGAATCTCCATCCTCATCCGTTCTAATTTGGCGGGAGGGAAGTACTTGGCCAAAAACTTTCTTTCTAGTTCCTCAAAAGTGGCTATGGACAGTCCTCTGATTGAATTGAACCAGTGCTTCGCCTTCCCCTTGAGGGATAGTGCGAACAAAACTCTTCTCATGTCATCAGGCGTGACCCTCTGTAGTTTGAAAGTGTTACAGAGTCCCATGAACTAGTCTAAGTGCTCGTTCGGATCTTCATTGCTCGGGCCTTGGAAAATTTGCCCTTGAGTAATTATGGAGACGATTTGGGTTGGTATCTGATAGCTCTCTACGTCTATTCCTTGGCGATTATTCCTTCTCTCAAAGTTTATTGCGAAATGGTCATGGGGTCTTGGTCTCTCCTCGTTCTGTTCGGCCATTTCTAATGCCCTTCTCTTTTGCCTCAAAGTCCTTTGTAATTCCAAATCGAGTTCAAACTCTGGGCCTTCTCCTTGAAGTCGTGCACCCGGTTGCATAAAGTAAGATTTCTCTGCGAAAATCGTAAAATCCCACAAAAGTAGATAGATCAATAGCACCAAAATCTACAAGAAATTGCACGTAAGGGACAACTCAATAACGTAAAATCAAGACTCAACAAAAATCAAAACAAACAAACCACAGATACTCCAACACAAAATAGACACAAAAAAAATGCAAAACACAAAAAAAACTATCACAATCAATCCCTAGCACGTAGCCTCTCCCCGACAACGGTGAAAAAAGTTGAGACGAGCTGTCATAGGCTCTCCAATTTCACCCAAGCCACACAAAGATGTAGTAGTGGTGATTGGATCATATCCATAGGGAGAGGGGAATGTAGTGGTTTTGATAATGATAATGAAAACAGACTAAGACTCAAACAGATCTAAGAACTCGACAAAACTAAAAGATAGACTGCAATCAGGAAAGGAAATTGTGTTGCCTTGAGGGTAATTACTCGGTACTGATTACCCTAGTTATCATAGACCTGTGTGGAGGTGTGTGAGGGGACTAGGCTGTTAATGAGATGTTGTTGTTTAACCGGGTGATTCTCACAAGAACATCTCATTTACTCCTCAAACTTCCCTTTGGCAAGGCAAGTTCTTGGCTCTGATTGGAAAACCCAGATCCCTATTCAATACTACAACACTAGTTCTTTCTTAAGCCAACTCCCTTGTTAGGGCTAATGACTAATTCAAGCCTTCAAATTGTGGTACATGAATAAGCTTAAGTCACTTCTATTGAATCGATCCAGTTTGTTGGTGGGCACCGCACAAAATAAATTCACAATGAATTACAGACCTTAAGACTCAAACACACATGTATTCTTGACCCATTCTACGTTTTCATACAATTTACTTCGGTAGATCAAAACTGGTTTCAGTGGGCACCACAAATCAGTTATAGATTTAACACAATCAAATAAACCCATTGAATAAAAACATAGCATGAACAAGAACAACTGAGCACAAATTAATGTAAATTCAAATGTCTCAAACTGGGTAAAATTAGTGACCGGTGAATCCTCAAGGCAACACACAGATGTTTAGCCGATCATATTGATCAGCTTTGAAAATGGAATTGACAAAGCTCGATCAAATCTGGCCGTTACAAGCGCAGGATCCAATGTGTATGCTATATCGTTCTATCTGTGTAACCCTAATTTGTTTTCTTCTCTCTCTTCTTTTTCTCTGCTTTCTTCTCTTCGTCCCCCCTTCCCATCTCTTGATTTTATACCTTTTTCCTCCTATGGGTTTGATCATGCTAGCTGGATACCGTTTCCATATGTGATGCTTCCACACGTCCTGTACTATGCCAATCAGATAATAAAATGAGATCACGTGTTTAGCTCATAACTTAGGAATTAAAAGCAAAATTACAAACACTGTGATTATGTGAATTGGTACATGCGGCAGTGTGAATGCTTTTGTGCATTTTGTGTATGCTTTAATGTAGTGTGCAAATGAGTGAGAGTGTGTGGGGATTGTGAAGTGAATGTTAGGTGTGTAAGTGTGTTGTGGTGCGGTCAAGAGTGTGTAAGTGCTGTGTTAATGTGTGACCGTGAGCTTGAGAGTGTGTGTAAATTAAGGTGTGTTAATGTGTCTGTGTGCGGTCAAATGTGTGTGTAAGTGTGGTGTGTTAGTGTGTGTTGGTTTATGTGAGCAAGTGGGTAAGTAAATGTGTGAATGCCATTTATCAATATGTGAATTGTGTATGCAAGTGGTTATGTCAATATGTGAATTGTGTATGCAAGTGGGTGTGTGTGAATATATGTGTGTGGGTGTGTAAATTGTGTGTGCAAGTTGGCGTGTAAATAATGCAAGTGGGTGAGTAAATTGTGTGTGCAAGTTGGTGAGTAAATTGATGGTGCAAGTTGGCGTGTAAATTGTGTATGCAAGTGGGTGAGCAAATTGATGGTACAAGTTGGCGTGTAAATTGTGTGTGCAAGTGGGTGAGTAAATTGATGAATGTGAGTGTGAGAATAAGAGTGCAGTAGTGTGCGAGTGTTTGTGAGTGGCACAAAGGTGGGAGTGTGCATACTTCCAACTTTCATCACATAATCACACTAATTCATAGCACTTTTACAACTCTTATCCATTTTCCAACTATGAACATTTCTACACCAAATATATTCATCATGCACTCTTTTCACTGTATTTGCACTCAAAGGTTCACTTAAACAACACAAATAAGTCGGTACAATCCAGACTTATCACCTACTTAATGATTACAAACTTGTCAATCCACTCAGTAGTTCCCCTAAGTGCATAAAAATGGTCGACTCAAAATGCTAAACTTTCCATCAAAGACCTGACTCCCTCTTGATAGCATATTATTTTTCTATCCCACATCGAATCTTTTCGATAAAATCCTATCATTGGCAACATAACATTTATCACGACAAGATGAAAATTTCAAAAATTGAATACTACACCAAAAATTCCTAAAACCATGGTGTAATTATGCAAAGAGTTATCATTACCGACTTACTTATTTACATTCTAAGGTTAACTCAAGGAATAACTAATACGAATGGGACATAATTAAAAATTTAAAATAAATCCTAATTCCATTAACGTAAGTGACTTAATTTGGTGTCAAATAAAATGAAAAACAACAAAAGAAAAGAAAAATAACATCTAAATAAAGGAAACAGAACAAATAGAACAACAAAAGAACATAACTCCCCCCACACTTAAAATCCACATTGTCCTCAATGTGGGCAAGGAGAAACACCACCTAATCCTGCTGCATGTCGTCACGTGGAGTAGGCTGCAAACTAGTTCCCTCACCTCTGGAAATCTACCACTGCCTGCTCATTTGGCGGACCATATCAGAAATCTGCGACATCTGATGGGATAAGTTGGCATACGCCATCTCCATCTGGTCAAAACTCTCATCAAAATGCGTCGCATGCTGGGCCATCATAGCCTCCATGTCATCCATGCGTGTATGGATGCCCGCAATGTTCATTACACGGTGAGGTGGGGGTGGAGGAATGGGCTCCTCAGCCTGTGCTTCCTCGTGCTAAGGCTGGTGTTCTTGCTCTTGCTGCTGTTGCTCAAGCGGTGGTGGTTGCTCCTGTCCTTGCTGTTGCTGTGGCAGTGGCACTGGGGGTTGTCCTGGCCTTTCATAAGAACTAATCCGATATCCATTAAACTGTGAATTGGTGATGACATCACGCACTCCACAAAGCTCATCCGTGCCTAAAGCTGGCACCCCTGCAGCATAGGACATAGCCGTGATCGCAGACGGATAATACCATCCTGTCCGTTGGAAGCGATGTGCCTTTCGGATCTCAATGTCCATTATCTACCCAACATCAATTGAGAGGCCGGTCTGAATTGCTTAATTAAGAACAGCATTGTCGTCGTCACAGGTTGTCTGATGGACGCTGGGGATGAGCTTGCTGATGATGAAATAATGCCAAGCTTTGGTGATCTTGGTCATTTGAGCTAACTTTAGCTCAGATATGCAGTGCGTTCGTATGACTTGAGCAAGTGGTTGAGCTGTGATAGTGGACAATGTTTGTTGACGTGGAATTTCATGGTCATACAAGGTGCGGTATGCACTGACCTCGATGTCGCGCAGTCCGTAGTACTCGTTGAACTTTGTGCGGCTGACGAGCACATTCGCTCCACGCATGCGCAAAATACCATGCTGTGCATAGGGGTAGTTTGCGTAGAACTCCCGCACCAATGTAGCGTTGCCACCTATCGGCTGACGGTAAAATTGTTGCCATCGACGATGATCGGTGCGGCTGTGACTTGGATATCGTGCTCCTCTACCATGGCCTTAAGTGCCAGATGCTCATTTTTGTACTGCTCCGCCTCTAAGCACATAAAGCGAAAATTATGAAACCCAGCAGGATTGGGCTGTGGCGGTGGCGGAGGAGGTGGTGGTGGTGGTGGTGCATCACCAGCAGTAGTGCGTGTTCGTTTTGGTGCCATTCCTGTCAAGGTTAGAATATTAAACACAAACCATATAACCCATTGACAAAATAATGGGACACACAACTGCCCTCCATTAAGGAACACCATCACAATGCGTAACATATCCCCCACACTTAAATCAAAACACAATCTGAACACATATACGATGATATCCATAATGCAAGAACAACAACAACTAATCACAAACACAATGTCTATATAACAATACATAAAACACACACAATTCATCTCCACAATGCGTATAGGTTCAATATCATATAACTTAAAGTGCAACCTTACGGACAACGTGAAAGATCAATGTTAGATGCGTAGTGTCCTAGTGAGGTGGAACACTAGAGTACATGTGGAGACAGTGAAACAAGGCTCCGCGGCTATTGGATTGAGATCGAAGACTCATGTTGTTTTGGCTTCTGTAAACAAGGCCAATTCTGAACTTTCTTCTCACCAGAAGTGATCTTCAAGGTCAATGACCACATCGGAGTAGCTATCACAAGTCTCACAGCCGACGAATGCGTTCTTTCCCGTTATATACGTATGGAGTGCATCAATTATATCTATACTTTTGAGTCTCCGTTTCCTGTAGGACGCCTTGTTGTTCAGCTCGCTGATAAAGCTCAGGTTTGTACACAGCATTCATGGAAACGACCTTATGGCATTGGTCTGCTGGTAGGCGGCTTAGATGAATCTGGTGCCCACCTTTACTAAAACTGTCCAACTGGTAATTATTTTGAATACCAAGCTTTTGCTATTGGGTCTCGATTGCAAGTAGCAAAGACATACATGGAGAGAAAGTTTGATACTTTTATAGACTCTTCACAAGAAATACTTCTCAAAGATGCTCTTTTTGCATTGAGAGAGACCTTACAAGGAGAGAAGCTGACGAGTTCGATATGCACAGTTGCTGTCGTATGGGTAGGAGAGGCATTCCATACATTGGATAATGAAAGTGTACAATCAATGATCAATGAGTTTGAGATAGTAAGTGAGGAGGCTCCTGCTAGTGAGGCTGATGATGATATTGCTTCCCAAGATCAAGGTGGTGATGCTGAACCAGGTGCTACTGTTCAAGGACCTGCAGATCCGGATATGGCGCCTATGGATATATGATAGTTGCTGTCACGGATAATGAAGATTTATGCTTTGGTGAAATGATGATGCGATATAGTACCATGGATTAAAAAAAATGTATTCTTGTTGAGTATTTTCATTCACTTTGTGATCTTGATCTGGTGCTTAATCAATGCAAACATGTTAACAAGATTTCTTCTATTGGATCTCAATTTAAATTTATATTTTAATTTCTGAACGAAAAAAAACCATTAGAATTGTACAAAAGTCCAAAACTTTTTATTTGTCATTTTTTGACATTGATCACTAGAATTAATGTTCAAATTAATGTCCGCAAAAGAAACGGACCAAAAAAAGTCAAAATGAACGCGTTTTTGGACTTTGCCGTTTTTAACCAAAAAACCCTTAAAATTTTACAAAAGTCCAAAAAATTTTATTTTGTTTTTGACATAAATCACTAGAATTTATGGTAAATTTATGGTCCGCGAAAGAAACAGACGAAAAAAAGTCAAAATGAACGCGTTTTTGGACTTTGCCGTTTTTTACCAAGAACATAAAATTGTCAAAAGTGCAAAATTTTTTATTTGTCATTGTTTAACATTAATCACTAGAATTCATGTTCAATTTAAGTTCCGCGAAAGAAACGGTCCAAAAAAAGTCAAAATGAACGCGTTTTTGGACTTTGCCGTTTTTTACAAAAAAACACTTAAAATTGGACCGAAGTCCAAAATTTTTTATTTGTCATTTTTTGACATTAATCACTAGATTTTATGTGATCTTGACTACCGATAATAGAATAGATTTATTGTGATACCACATTTGTAAATGGGTTAGTAATCCATATTTATATTTTCTTGAACTAATTTTGTAAATGGAGTAGTACTCCAATCTTTTTTGGCTTTTGTGATATCCTTAAGAACAAGTTTCCATTAGGCCTTTGGTATGTAAATGGAAATTTGATCTCAATGATCCTCTAAATTTTGTTAGAGCGATATTAGGGTATATCCATTGCTCACAAAGATATCTAATATATTGGGAGTGGCGCCTCACCTCAAAAGGAGGTTAGCCAGCAAAAAAAAAATCACTAGAATTTATGTTCAAATTATGGTCCGCGAAAGAAATGAACAAAAAAAAGTCAAAATGAATGCGTTTTTGGACTTTGCCATTTTTGACCAAAAAACCCTTAAAATTGGACCTTTTTAGATAATTGTCTTTTTTCCCTCTCTACAAATTTTCTCTAGCTTCTATTTAGAGTTGTTTACGTTTTCGGGTCTTTCAGCTATCAGCTGAAAGTCCCGGCTCAACACCTTCAACACCTATAATCTTTTATTCTTTCTTCTACTTTGACCATTTACTTATCGATTGTATTGAAAAGGGAGCTCCTAAATTCAGATTTCAAAAGGGATCGAGCTTCACACTAACCGCATCTCAGCTTGTGTAAATTTATGTGGTTAGCATTTCCACCTTTTCACATTAGCTCCAAGATTCGCATCAGATCATAAAGGGAGCTCCAAGATCTTCAGTGGTTATCTTCAGCCTTCACAACAAACAAGAGCTTCAGCGATCCTTGCGGTGAGTGGGCAAGATTACGGCTCTGAGGACCTCAAAAAGAGCTTCAACTGATTCAAATTTCAAGACGAGAGTCATCCAAAATTGAATATCTCATATTGGCTATTTCTATTGAGCTTCAAGTTTCAAGCCACGATCTTCAACAGCTCAAAATTGACGATTCATCTCAAAGCTCCAACGGATCTTCAACGATCACAGCTGCAAACAGTTCACCACACTGACGAGAGTTACTGTAAAGCTCAAAGCTACAAAGCTCTAACGATCTCTCATCGGATCTGCAATCGAACGGGATCGCCAATGAACAGTGCAAATTTGGTCCAAAGCTCACCCAGCTCCAGAGTTGATGATTTCAGCTGTATCGCTCGATTAACTGCTTGATTGGGTAAGGAAGAAATCGTGCTTGGCCCCTGACTGCTGGAGTTATGTCATATTGGCCTTTCGTTTGGGAAAATTTAAATATTTGAATCCTGTCTTCGAAGAATACTATGTGAAATCTTGAATAATTTTGGCTTCTGGAGGAATGTTTAATGACTGAGAGCCTTGCTTTGCTTCGAACTGTATTGACTTGTGAAGACCACAAATTAAAATCAAGACTTGAGGATTGGAACTGGAAATTCATCTAATTTTGAACTCTATTCAGGGGAACTTTAAGTCTTTACTTGGTTTGTGATGTGGACGATTCTGAAATTGAGACTTAAATCCCCATTTGCACTTCATGGAAATCAAAACCCAAATTTGCTGCGAATTTTTCCATTTATCTTGAACCTAAATTGCTGAACTTAACCGAGATGCAATGGGGTACAATTGGTGACTTCTGCTGCCTGTTTTATGATGAAACTGGATTTCATATACTTCCAGATTTGGATCGAAAGTGGAATTTTGGTGCAATATTGATAAATACCTGAGCTGAATTTCCAGCCAAATCTGTTGGCCCTCTCATATATTTGGTAGTGTATTCCGTGTTGGTAGGTTGTTGTTAAGGAACGATAGAATGAAGAAATTGCTTATTGATTTTATGCTCCAATTTCGTGTTGCTACTCTATTTTAATTCTTTAATCGTGAGCACAATGGACTTTTGCTCTTGAGGGAAACAAATTGCACTTGTGGACCTTTGACATGGATGCTCCCGAGAAAGTTTTGTGATCTATAAGGCTCAGGCCACGCGGAACCATGATAGCCTACTCTTCCTGTTTAGCTATATCTAGATGTCTGCTGGCCTATTATCAGAACCACACCTCATATGCTTTTTATTGTAGTAATGTCGATCCTCGATATCTTGTAGAAAAAGTGTATAGAGTCAGAGTGATCTGTATGCTGCACTGACTGGTATATGCGAGTATAGGAAGTAGAACTAGAAATGGTTTTGTTTGATATCTACGAAGACAACTACTAGAAAGGGGCTTAAAAGATGCGTTCTCAGTAATATCAAGGAAGCCTGGACTAGAGATAGAACTCGGACAATGGTTTAACTTGGTTCAGTGGAGAAAGTCCTCCGCCCTAGTGAAGCAAGGATGTGCGTTGAGGTCGATGTACTAAAGAAGCTTTCTCACCGGATATGGATCGGGTCTGAAGAAAAGGGTAAATGGCAACCGGTCCTCTATGAAGACGTTCCGGCCTATTGCACAAAATGTTCCAAATTAGGACATGCTTTAGCCAGTTGCAAATCCCTCCAAGTCAATAAACCCGAGACTCGTCCAAAAGTATGGATTCCTAAGCACGCCGCAGGTCAAGGAACTACTTCCCATGTGGATCCACAATGAGGCACACCATCTAAGAAGCAAGATGAACAGCCGGTTATAGCAACTAAGCAGCCTTCCCAAATAGATCAACCTCTGGAAAGTAATCGAACTGCCCAGATTGATACCCCAAAAATGATTTATGATGCAGCCACCAGTGAAAGTCCAGTCATAGCACAACTGACAAAAGAGATGGATTAGGATAGAAAGGAGGGACCACATACAACAGCTGCATCAGATGAAATAGCTCTTGTGACTGTTTCCCCTGGTCTAGAGGTACTTTTGAATCGTGAAAAGAGCAATCTTGGCCAATTCTTAGTCAACCTTGGCCAATTTCTGGATCTCATTAACAGCCAAGGAGGGGAATCTGATAAATTAGATAAAGTTGTTGAGTTTCCTTTAGCAGCCATTGAGCCTTCACAATAATTTTTGAATGTCCCTGAATTAGTGACTAGCAAAAGGCCGAACACAGAACCTATAAATGTGCCTATAAGTGGGGAAGAAGAGGAATCGATGTACATAAGCAAAGCTAGTGTCATGTCAAAGTTAGAAATCCTACAAGCCATCCCAACCATTAGGTGGGATGAAGGGGATTCGCTGTTCATGCAGATATTAACTTCAACCAAGGAGCTTCCTCATGAAGGATTGAAGCCTCTAAATCTGCCCAGCAAGGTTCCGAGTAAAGGGGCTATCAATGTTAGGGTTATGTGGGAAGAAGGGGAAACTTCGACATTACATAAAGTTAGTTCAACATCGGAGTTAGCGATCCTTCAATCTATCCCAATAGAATCAGAAGACGAGGATGACGGCGAGGACCATTGGACGAAAATATTTATGAGGAAGAACCCGAAGATGTGTTTGGTAAGTTCCTCGAAAAAATGGAAAACTGTCGAAAGCCGCTCGAGCAAACCAAGTACATGAAAGCACTTGTTAGTCCCAAAGCCAATGCCTACTCAGGGAGAAAACTTAGGGATCGGAACCCTCGCATTTGCTAATCCGAAGGCAAAAAATGGAATCAAAGGTAATCCTTGATTGTCCCTTGTGAAGGCCTATGATTACTGATGTTTAGATCATTTGGCCAGATGACATATTAGCTTGATAACTCAATTACATTGTTAAGTTGGCATTGAATGTTTATTGTGCTGAGAGCTTTCTAACCAAGTGAGGGTTGGCCGTATTAAATCAGCTTGGTCGATAATTGTGTTGAGTTTATGGATTTTGGAATTCTGTGGTGCTTTGTTGTATTTAGGTAGGGAATTAATCTCCATATGTTGTCTTCACTTGTAGACTGTTGATGTTGGATGAACATGGTATACCTGGCTTGGAAATATCTTGATCTTGAGTGATGATTTGGGTATAGTGAACTCGATATGTTATGCTGTCGAATTATCTCGTTGGGGATTTTGCTTGCCTGAAAGTGGGGCTGCGTGGTTTTGTTAAGGGGACATGTTTAGTCTCTTATGAAAAGATTAGATTAGCCGGCTGGAACTTAAATTTGATATGCTGAATTTGAAATCATAATCCGTGGAGTTTTGATAATGAGTATTGGTACGTATTCAGGAATTTTGAGGTTGAAGTTTGTGTGATGTGGACACCTTTTGGGGAACCTTTGTAATCGGTTGAACGCCGAACTGGAGGGATAATTGTTTTGCCTCTAGACTTGGTACTGAATTAATTGGTGGCGGTGAAGCAGGATCTTAAGGCCAGCTAAAGAAGAATATGGACTAATAAAGCACAAAGGCTGGGACCATGCTGATTATTCTGATGTCAACAGCCATACGGATCTCCACTCTTCTCTTAATTTTCAGATTTTCACAAAGTTTTTCTTTATTTTGTAATTGGCACTAGGACTTTGTTATGGAAAATAGAAAGCCCTACTCTAGAAATCCTAGAGTATACACTTTCATCTTTCCTTGCTAAACTTTGAACCACAAATACTGTAATGGAGTAGTACTCCACATTTACTGCTTTCCTTTTGTAATGATGCGATTGGGTATACCCAACATCCTACTTTGGTCATTGTATATAAATTGTCGGTTTATAAAAATAAATAAATCACAAGAATTCATTTTCAATTTAAGGTCCGTGAAAGAAACAGACATTAAAAAGTCAAAATAAACGCATTTTTGTACTTTGCCGTTTCTAACCAAAACATCCTTAAAATTGGACAAATGTCCAAAATTTTTTATTTGTCATTTTTTGACATAAATCACTAAAATCAAGTTCAAATTAATGTCCGTGAAAGAAACGGACAAAAAAAAGTAAAAATGAACGAATTTTTGGACTTTGCTGTTTTTGACCAAAAAACCCTTAAAATTTGTCAAAAGTCAAAAATTTTTTATTTGTCGTTTTTTGACATTAATCACCATAATTCATTTTCAAATTAAGGTCCGTGAAAGAAACGGACCAAAAAAAGTCAAAATGATCGCGTTTTTTGACTTTGCTGTTTTTTACCAAAAAAACCTTTAAAATTGGACAAAAGTCAAAAATTTTTTATTTGTCGTTTTTTGACATTAATCTCTAGAATTGACATGTTCTCTCACTAAAAATTCCATTTTCTCTACCTTCTCTCTAAGTCCCTACTTCAACCCGTCACCCAAGAGGCCAGAGCCGGTCAACTCCACCTTGTCACCCAAGAGGCCAGAGCCGGTCAACTCCACCTTAGATCTCTGCCTCTCTTATTCTTTTTTCCTTCTTTTCTATTTTTCCTACTCTTTTCCTTCCTTTCTATTTTCAACTCCAAACTGCACCTAGAGTTTTTCGGACGGCGCCCAGTAAGAGTCTAAGGAGTAGACCAAAGCTTTGCTGAAACACTAATCTAAAGCTATTTTGCACAAAAGCATTTTCTTCACAAATAGCTAAATTTGCACTAAAGCTATTTCTACTCAAAAGCTTCGCTGCTGGAAGTTGAAAACCGACGGGGTTGGTCCGGAATCTAGATCTGGGCTGAATCAGTCAATTCCAGCAGATCCGGAGACATTTAGAGTTTACAAGCAGTGAAACCAAACTCCAAGCTGCGGCATCTTCCAAAAGGTTTCTAGCTTTGAGGTCTCTCTGACCTCCGAGCTGCTCCTCAATAGAGCTCTGAGGCATTGCAAATGATTCTCTCATTAGACAAACTCGAGCCCGGAGTGGCGACATCTGCTCCAGCCCTCAAGGCAGCTCCCTTCACTCAATAATTTGGTCGAAAACACTCCTTCAAAACCAGCACCCCTCTGACTCAGTAGATCCTCTTAGCCATAGCTCAAGGTATTTTAGAGATAACATCTTCTTCAAAGCTTCGTTTACTCAGATCTGGCATTCTGGCTACTGTTGTGGTAAGATTATTGCGTGGTCTTTGAGATGGTGGTGTTTCTCGACTTTATTACTGATTGAAGGGGCTGTGGAGCTGCTTGCTTTCTCGGATTGTCATCTGCTTGAGGTATTCATGGAAATATTGATTTTTGTGAACCTGGATGTGTATTGAATGAAAAATTCAAGAAGATATCCTGGCTGCAGTATTGGATTTGTTCTGAATGACTAAAAATGCTTACCATTTTTGGTGGTTTGGCCATTTTTGCTTCCATTTTTGTAAATTGTCATTTGTATGTTCTAGCGTGTTCTTGCCAGTCGTGATTGATTATTCTGGGCTACAGATTCAGAATTTTAATGGGAAATATCCCTTTGGACTTTGTCTTGATGGATGTTGGATTGTTTAGGTGGTTTAAATTCTGTTCATATAATTAGTGATGTGTGCATTAAGTTCATTGTAAGGACTTTTTTTTTAATTTGGCATAACCTCCTAATGAGGTTGGTCGCCACTCCCTATTTTATTAAAGGCTTTGGTGGGCAGTGGACATACCCTAATACCGTCCTTACATAAGAGATCCCCTTTGAAACTAGCTCCATTTACAAGCCCTAATGGATCCAATTTCAAGGAATGTTCAAAAAGTAAACATGGAGTACTTCCTCCATTTACAAGGCAGCTAGACAATCTACTCTTATATAAGAGGCCCCCTTTAGATCTAGCTCCACATAAAAGTTAAGCCAAATTCAAAGTGCCATCAAAAGATAAACTTGGAGTACTTACTCCATTTACAAAGTATCTACTCAGTCCAAGTTTAAATTTATCTATACAAAAAACTCATTTGTTCACAAGGAGTGACAAAAGATCCCTGATCATTGGGATATTAATTGGCTCTTCCCTTTCTTGTGGTGTCTCTGTCATGAGTATCTCAAAGTTCAGATCCATATTTATGCAACCTTTTCTAGACATCCAACATCTCCATTTGTGTTCTTTTACCATCTCACAACTCATTTGCCATCTATATGAACTTATGTCCCTCGGCATTTCTGTCCCAAATTTCACTAGTCCTGCAATCTGAGAACATACATTCTCCAACAGTCAAGCCAATCCAAACCTCAGCAGATTGGGCCCTTTGTCTAAACCTTGGTTATCCAGCCCTAACAACAGCAGGCTGGGACCAAACACAAAATTGATTTCTCTTACCTCCATTATTACCTATTTTCGTTGAGTCAATCCATGTGCTAATGTCCTGTATTTAGTTGATTCTGATTTGACCATCAGACTTTACAAACTTATTTGCCAGTCTTATTCTTTTGATCACGGGTATTCTTATCTTGTCTCTCAGCAGAGTCTTGTGGAGCCTCTCCTCAGGATTTTGACCTAGATGCACTAGGGAGTTGGCAGCTTTATTTTCTTCAGAAGAGTAGTGAGATACCTTACATTTCCTCTGAATCAGATCCACCTTCCACCATGAGTTTGCAATCATCTAGCAGTTCTCTCTAGTTCCCTAAATTGCCTTGTTAAAGCCTTGGTGATTTGACTCCAAAATTATGTTTTCCCATCCCTTTTCTCTGCAGAAGCTGATCTCTTGAAAAGTAATGTCCAGCAGTGCATTGTATATAACTATACCTGCAGGGTTAGTCCATTCATATAAAGCAAAAAATGATTTAATAGTTTCACCTTAGTGATCCCTGATATTCCCGGTAGTTGCGATGGAGTTAGAGACTCCCTTGTAAGCCGCATTCATCTTTAACCAACCAAATTCAGGAGGATTCCATTTGCATACAATTATCCTATATCTACTCCTACAGCTAGTTACAGATCCCCAGAAACAGCCCCAATCCCAACTACTTCGATCTCCTTGATGCATTTTGGACTTGATTAAAGTCACCGCAGCTTTGAAGATTTGTTTAATAGCCTGTTTCTCCTCTACCTTCCGACCTTCAAACACTGCTAAATTTTGAATCTTCCAAATCTCCCAGCAAATCAGAGAGGGCAGTACCTTCAGTAAGAAGTTATGAGCAGCATTTGTGGTAGGAGTTCTCTACCACTTTTGACATACCTTCTTAACAGAGTTTGAATGTTCAAGCATCCCCATTTCTGAGGCAAAAGTCCTCCAGACCTGTCTGACATACAAACAACTTGCAAAAGAATGGTTAATGCTTTCCTCATTCTGAAAATAAAATTGCCATATAGATGGCCCAATAAAATTTAACATGTGTAGGGACAACCCCAAAGGGATTCTGCCCATGAACAAACTATACATGAAGAAAGAGGTCTTCTGAGAAAGATGAGGCAGCCATAATTTGTACCATTATGGGCTTAGGTCCTATCTTCTTCCGATTTTCTGATATGCAGTTCTGAAGGAGAATTCTCCATTTTCGTTAAGCATCCATTTTAGTTGATCCTGTCCCCCATACAGGAGAGGGGGCCTTCTGGGTAACCTATCCCTTATGTGTCCATCAAGCTCTGCTGTTTTTTGCGTGTCCCAACTTCCATTGTAGATGTATTCTTTTAAAGATAAGTTATCAGGAACATTAGACTCAGTCAGCAGCCTTCCACTTTCCAGCCAATTGTCAAGCCACATGTGGTAGCTGCCCTCTCCAACCGTGACAGTAATGAAGCTTTCTGTAATATCAGAGTATTTTAGTATCCTCCTCCATGTGTGTGAATCACCCCTATAGATGCTCACTTGAGACGGGTGAGAGGTCCCACAATACTTTGAGTGCAGAAACTCTGCCTACAGTATACCCGCTTTGCGAAATCTCCACCACAGCTTCATGCTTTGGACCGAAATAATGTCTTTAAGTGACCTAAACCTTGTACCCCGTCCTCAATTGGGTAACATAGCTTCTCCTATTTGATACAATGATAAGACTTTTGGTCCTTATTCTTCTGCCACAAAAAGTTCGCAAAAACAGTCTCTAATTGGTTCAGAACACACTTGGGTGGATTAACTACCATTGTAACATAGATTGGCATGGTAGAAAGTACACTTTTAATTAAGGTAATCCTTCCTCCTTTGGATAAGAAACTTGCATTCCATGCTCCAATTTTGTTCCTCACTTTTTGAATAAGCATATCAAAGTGTTTGGCTTTGATATTTCAATAGTGTAGAGGGATCCCTAAATAAGGAATAGGACACTCCCCTTTCTGAAATTTGGTTGTCCTAACTACAAGGGATTTCTTGTGTCCTGATAGCTTGTGATGACATTCAACAAGGAAGAAAAAGAGGGTAAAATAGCATTCAACGAGGAAGAAAAAGAAAAAGGCAAAAAGTGATGTTTTGTTGCTCCCTGAATTTGCTGTGAGAAGTGAATGTAGTGTTGTTTGGACTGTTTACTGATTTTGCTAATATATACTCCATTTTGGTTTATTGTGGATTAACTGTTGATTGAAGATGCATATGACAAGGATCAATAATGGAATACTGGTGGGACTGAAGTTAAAGCTGTATTTTCTATTAGGCATTAGGCATTGGATTCCACCTCCTTTTAATTATTGATATGAATGGCCGGTTGGTAGATGATGACCTTCATTTCGTCCCTTAAATATTTGAATGTACTATTTATATGGGGAGGACCTTTGAACTCGACGTGGTCAAATTTTGATTCCTGCTGGTGCTGGAAGGTGATGCTCCTTTATTGGGACCACTATTTAATGGCTATGCTCATTTTGCTAAATTGGTGTCTTTCTAGAAGTCTTGTTTTTTGGGGGATATCTCTAGATGACTTTGTAATAAGACACTAAGCCAAAGTTTTGATCATATATTCCTGGGATTTCCAAGCAGATGTGTGTGCTTAGATGATCTTATTTTTCATTTGTTGGGATGATTCGATCTCCCTTTCTTTCATATTATTTTGCTTGTCACTGCTTTTACTCCTGGTGGGTCCTCTCTGTCGAATTGGAGGAGCTAAGGAGCTTGGACTTATGTTGTAATGCTCTGTCGAAATACATGATTGGTCCTCTCGGGAACATCATATAGTTTGGCTTATATTTGACTAGAATAGAGGCATATAGATCAAAACAAGGTTGGATTGCATTCGTTTCATATACTTTGGCTAACACTTATGTATGGGATAGAGAGAATTGCTACTTGGAATTCTCCGTAGAAGTGATTCTCTAAATCTCTTCTTTCTGTAATTTCGAATTTTTTCGAATTTTCATGTAATGAAGTAGTACTCCAAGTTTACATTTTCTTTGTTTGGTTGATGTAACGGTCTGATGGGTATATTTGGCACCGTATTTTGTTTATTATGGTATATATTTTCGTTTCAAAAAAATCACTAGAATTCATGTTATTCATGTTGATGTTTCATTCTCTCTAGAATTTATGCTCCTCCTTCACTCTTCAAAAATCCACCTATGACCTAAACATTCTTGGCATTTTCAGCCACTCAATTCTCATCCTTCTACTAATCCGCCCTACCACGATTCAATCCCTTCCTCACGATTCATCTGATTCACAACCGCCTCTCACTTGCTCCATTTTAGCAACAGATCGAGCTAAGTCTCAGCAAAAGGCCGGAGCCACCAACTGCCAACATCCCCACAACCGCCAAACACCTCCCTGTACCAACCTCTTTGACAATGTCAGATCTTGATCCATCCGATCTGAATCCATCTTAACCTATGGCAGCTGTAGTTCAGTCGTTCCCTTGGGTGAATCCAACAGCTTCAAGGAGCGACCTGCGACAACAACGGTCTCCTTCAGTTCCTCTCCAGCTAACTATGTCCTGCCCTTCTTTAGCTCCTTCTCCCAATATTCTTGAACCCCTAGATGAACCGGTAGCTGGGTCAAGTCGGAAGACAACTTCAGAACCTACGTCCTCTTCAGTGAAGGCTAGATCAAGTCCAGCCTCCCTCAAGCCCCAACGCCACCCCGCTCCACTCCTTCTCTTAAATTTCTTCACTCCCCTCCTTTCTCGGATCCCTTCAGCTAAAAAAAGTAAGCACAAGCTAATGGTGGATCAAGGGATGAGGCCCATGGAAGAACCCCCTCTACCAGCTAAAACCACTAAAACCTTGACCAATTCCCTTCAAATGACAAAACGTAGCACACCTCCGTCAGTTCCTAAATTACCATCAAATCAGATTTAGACCACCCTAACAAACCAAATGGCCCCAAATATCCCAGTGGCTGCTCAACCGTTTGCTAAATCCTACAGGGAGGCAGTATCGACAACGTGGGCCCAAACTGTGGATGTCTCTTTCATACACCCTTCGGTGTCAGCCTTTGTTTTTTTTGGTCAGCTAACATCCTTTTGAGGTGGGGCTGCACTCCCAGTATATTAATTTATGTTGTGAGTGATGGACATACCCTAATATCACTCTTACAAAAGTATATGCCTCGAGAGCATTCCCCCATTTACATACCTAATGGGAAATTGTTCTACAGGGGTTGCCAACACAAGAAAACAAAAGTTGGAGGACTACTCCATTTACATCAGCAAGATAAACGTGGAGTACTACTCCATTTACAATTTTATGCGAAATAATATTACACGCGGAATAGGGCATACCCTAGTTGTACAAAAGTGGTTTGTGCATGCAGTAAATGGTGAGACATCAATCCATACATGCATTAGGGAAATCACCAGTGGTGAACAAGTAAAGAAAATACATTCACAAACTCATGGAGACAACATCATGAAACCACACAAGATTTCATGGACAAATGCATCAGCGCTATACGCAAGTTACTATATAATCAATCATCAAGCATTTCTCTGCCCTAACATCAGCAGGCAGAGGATTGCTAACTTTGCACATGAAAAGGTTTCTTGTCCTAACATCAGCAGACAATAACCTTGACTTACCTCCTTACCTTCCTCCCATTGAAGGTTTGGTGTTGCTGCTTTAATTCTCAGATTTGCATATTATAGAAGAGATTTAAGGTTGTAGTTAGTGCAGCAGGCCCTTCTTCATCAACTGAACCTGCATTATGCTCTGATTCTTTTGAATATAGGGATTCCAGCTTTGTCCCTGAGATAGTCTTATCTAGCAGCTCCCCAGGTGAAAAGTCAGTCCATCCATTGTGTGCTATCTGAGCAGCAGCTTGGTTAACTTCAGTTGGGGTTTCCTTGACCCTGCAGTGATTTTGAATATACTCCCTCTTCTACCATGAACTTGCCACCATCGAAGAATTGGTAGAAGTTCCGGCCAGCAATTTGTAGAATTCTTGGTGACTTGTCTCCAGTTCAGCATTCAAGTGCTGCTCCTTGCAGTATTGTAGGCCTTGGTAAGCAATATCCAGTAGTGCATTGTATACTGCGATACCTGCAGGGTCAGTGCAAACATAAACAGAGTAAAAAAATTTTTGAACTTCACCTCTGTGATTTCTGATGATAACAGCTGCAGCAATGCATTCTTCTTGCCTATTGTGAGCCACATTCAGTTTATACCAATTGCATTGTGGCAGACACCACTTGAGGATTCTGATTTTGGATTTGGTTCTGAAATTCATTACTGTATTCCAAAAGTATCCCCATTCTCTCTCCGAGAATTTGAGTTTCATAATATTTATAGTGGCTCTTGAGATCTGAGAGATCAGTTGGTGAAGGTCCACTTTCAGTCCATCAAATAATGCCTTATTTCTGAGCTTACAAATTTCCCAGCATATGATCAATGGGAGAACCTTCAAAAGGAATTTGTGTGCAGGATTTTTATATCTGGTCTCCCACCAATATTTATATAATTGTCTAGTCGCATTGGAAGAATTCTGAACTCCCATTTCTGCAGCAAATGGTCTCCATACCTGTTTCAGAAAAGTACAGCTTGCAAAAGAGTGGTCAATGTTCTCCTCATTATCACAACAAATATAACACATTAATGGGCCATTGAAATTGAGTCTGTGTAATGAGTTCCCCATTGGGATTCTGCCTTTAAACATACAATACATGAAGAAGGAGGTCTTTAAGGGAGCTGAGGTGTCCAGAATTCCTGTATTGCATTAGGTTCTCTTCTTTTTCTAATCACTTGATATGCAGAGCTCATAGAGAATGCCCCATTTCAGTTACTAACCATCTCAATTCATCTTTTTCCCAGAATTTGGGGGCTAGATTTTTAAGTATGTTCCTTCTCAGATCAGGATGCAGGTCCATCAACTTATCTATGTCCCATTCCTCCCACCTAATGTACTCTCTAAGACTCAACTGATTAGGGGCAATCAGATCCTCACATAATCTGCCAGTTCCTGTCCAATTATCATACCACATATGGCAAGAACCATCTCCTACCTGGACTCCTATAAGCCAATCTGCCACATGTGCATTCGCTAGCATCCTAGACCAGATATGAGAGTCCCCTCTAAAGTGACAGACTTGAGAAGGGTTTGTTGAACTACAGTATTTTAGCCTGGTGAACTGAGCCCATAGGGTTTCCATTTTCCTAAACCTCCACCATAATTTCAAGTTTTTTGCATAAATAACATCATCTAGATGTCTGAATCCAATTCCCCCTCCTGAATAGGATAGCACATGGTTTCACATCTGATCCAGTGGTAAAATCTCAGGTCCCTGCTTTTCTGCCATAAGAAATTTGCACATAGGGCCTTAATTTGGTGGATAACACTCTTGGGAGGTTTCACAGCCATGGTTGTGTATGTTGGCATAGCTGACAGAACATTTTAAATAAGTGTAATTCTGCCACGTTTGGATAAGAAATTAGTGTTCCAGGATGACAGTCTATCCCTCACCTTTTGGATAACTACTTCAAAGTGTTTAGCTTTTATTTTCCCATAATGGAAAGGGATTGCAAAGTAGTTAATAGGCCATGATCCTTTCTAAAATTTTGTCATTCTACTTATCAAGGATTTTTTGTGGCTAGGCAGTTTGTGATGGGACATGTAACAGCTTTTCTCTTCACTTATTTTTTGACCTGAGATGACCTGATAATATCTTAAATCCTCCATGAGTCTAGTGAGTGTTTGGGGGTGTGCCACTGAGAAGATAATCACATCATCAGCATAAGCTAGATGTGATATCTTTGGACAGCTTCAAGGAATATGGAAGGCTGGTACCTGAGTCATGGACTGATTCAGAATTCTAGACAAATAGTCAGAGCCAATGATGAACAGTAAAGGGGATAAGTGGTCACCTTGCCTGAGCCCTCTAGTTATGTTGAACCACCCTTGTGGAGAGCCATTAATGAGGATCGACATCCAAACATTTGAGACCAATCTCCAGATGTTATCAATCCATCTCTCCCTAAACCCTAGTTTTCTCATCATTTGGAGGAGAAATGACCATTAGACTCGATCATATGCTTTTTCAATGTCAAGCTTCAATGCAATGTTCCCATTTTTACTCTTACTTGACATGGAGGTCATAAGTTCACTTTCTAGAAGTACATTGTCTAAGATCTGTCTCCCCAAAATAAATCCACTCTGATTACCACATATGATCGAGGGCAGAAGTTTGCCTAACCTAAAAGTTAGCAATTTAGAGAGTACTTTATTCCCAAAGTTGCAAAGACTAATAGGCCTCAAGTGGGTGAACATAGAGGGGTTGGGGATCTTTGGGATTAGCACAATAGAAGTTGCTGACATGGACGTAGGCATTAATTCCCCATTAAAAAAACTATTCACAGCTAGCAAAAGGTCATCCTTAATGATATTCCAAGCTACTCTATAGAAGTGTCCGTTGAATCCATTTGGGCCCAGGGCACTGTTTTCACCTAGAGAAAAAACAATGTCTTTTAGTTCTTCTTCATTAGTTGATAGCAATCCATCCACATCCTTGGTGCCAAAGCCGAGCTTAGATGATCCCTTGAAGAATCTTGATGGACCAATGACAAGATCAAGGAGCAAAAGGATGAAAGAAGCTTTGCACACTTTGTTGTCATCACACTTTGGTGACTTGGAGGCCGAGATGTGCACATCATCTCATCATGGTGTTCTTTGGCATGTTTCTTCAATTACCATTCAAGAAGAAGTTCCTCAAAGATCTACATTGGAGCTTAAGGAAATTCCACCTTGAAGAAGCAAGCTAAGGCCGAGAAGAATTTAAGTCCAAGAAAGGTGTGTCTTTGGGCTTCATTAGGTGGTTCACGCCCTTTAATTACTTTAGGGTTTTATTTTGTTGTTAATTAATTAAGTCCAAAACACTTAATGTGGGCTTTAATTAATTGGTAGTTTAATAAATTACTTGGCCTAATTATCTTGCATGATAATGGCAAGTAAAGCAAATCCTTTTTGGACAAGGATTTGGTAGTTAGTTGTAGTTTCCTTTTCCAATTTGGAAAGTTGATTAGTTTAGGAAACAAGAAGCCAAAACACGTTTTGCTTCTTCATTAAAAACTGTCTAACCTAATCCTTTTACAACTTGGATTAGTTAGTTAGCTAGTTTGTTAAGAAGTCAAGTTGTACTTTGCAACTACTAGGGTTTATTTCCTTTTCCTTCTTGGCATGGCCAAAACTCATCCCCTATAAAAAGGAGATGCATGTAACGTTTTTACACAATAAGTTGGTGAATAAAATTGAGTTTTTAGCTTTGCTAAAATTCGTGAATTAACTCCTTGAGTTGTTCAAAGCCTTGAAGAGTTATTTAACTGTTCATTGTAGTTAATCCCCTTTAGCGTGACCTATAGGAGATTACACCAATTGTTCTTTATTTAAAGAGCAGGCCTAATTAACTTGTTTAACTGATTGAATTTTCATAGGTTAAATTAAGTTCATTAGTAATAAAACGTGAAGTTTTGATTTACTCAATTCCTAGCGTTTTTCCTTTGATTTCGTTCCATCCAATTTTGTGTTCTTGTTGTGGATTATCTTGGTGAGAGCAACATGGTCCTATAGCTTGTGTGGGAGATTCGAATTTGGTCCAGGAGTTGGAGCCTCGGTCATACAACATTCGCATCAATTGGTATCAGAGCACAAGTTGTTGCCCAAGAAAATTCAGGTTAATCCGTTTTCAATTCTTCCGCAAAATTTCTGTTCTTGTTGCGTCAATTCTGCCCGTTTTTTTTTGTGTCAATTTTCTGCAGTTTTGCTGGCATCTTTCTTGCTGTTATTTGGTGTTCTTCTTGCTGTCCAAAGTCGATACATATTCACCCATTAAAATCACCAAAATTGCATGCAACAAATCATTCACAATCTGCCCGAATTTGTTCATTGTTGTGTCGTCTGAATTCTGCTCTTTTTGACGTCGTTTCTGCCATAATTTTTGCTCATTCTTTTCTGCCATTTTTTTTTGTGTCTTAATTGCTGTCTTAATTCGTGCTTAATTCAGTCCTTAATTCTGTCCAAAATCGCATGAACATTGAGTCAATACATTCTGCCCGAAATCGTCTAAATTGAGTCTATCTTCTTTTGCGATTTTTGTGTTGTTTCTTGCTGTTTCTTGTTGCGTCTTCTTGCTGTCTTTTGGTGTTAAATTCTGCACTCTTTTGTCATAATCATAGTGTAGGATTCTTGAAGTTTTTCTTTGCTGTTTTCACGTCATAACATTGTTAGGGTTTCGTGTGTCAAACTAGGGTTTCATAACTAGGGTTTCTAGGTCAAGTTTTCATAACTTTCTTGATTCTTATCCGTTTCTTGATTTTCTTTTTGCGTTTGATTCTTTATCTTGTCCACCATATATTGAGTTTTGATCAAACTTTTACTCCACTCGAAAAAGATAAGTTCTTGATAACTTTCTTGAACTTCTTGATTTTCTTGAAAACTCAAAGTGGTCAAAATTGAATTCTTGAGTTGGATTCTTGATCTTTGTCTTGAATCTTGATATTCTTGTTAAAGTGGCACATCCGAATTCATTGTCCTTGGTGAGTTAATAAAGTTTGAAGTTTTTAAGGTTGTTAAGACAAGAAGACAAAACATTCTTAAACCTAAATCCTAGGTTGTTGTCTTCAAACCTTAATTTTTGTGGTGTTTAAGGTTCTTGTCCGAACCTAGTATTTTGATTGGTCCAAGGTTTATGTTCAAACCTTAAAAGTGTAATTTTGTCCTTTGTTGTCCGAAGTTAAAAAAAAAAAAAAAAAAAAAAAAAAAAAAAAAAAAAAACAAAAACAAAAAAAAAAAATAGTCGGACTTTATTTATTGTTATTATTTTCTGTTATTTAATTATTTAATTTATTTTTGAAAAGAACACATTGTTCTTAACTTGTTTCTTGAAAACCACCTTGGATTAAAAGTGCCATAACTTTTTCAATACAACTCGGAATTAGTTGATTCAAAAACCAATCTCTTTGTTTTGAAATCTAGTTTCTGAATTTCTTAGTTTCTGGTGGTAAATCAAATTATAACTTTCACGTGTTCTAAACACTCTTGACGTGATTTCTTGTTACATCTCTTGATTTGATTTGTGAAAATTTGTGTGTGGAACTTGCTGATTGAGATCTTGCTATTAAAGTAATTGAACTTTGGTGAATCTTAATAACCCTACATATTCATTAATTGAGAGTAGTAGCTAGGTTAAACAAGAGAGAACACTACCCAAAAAGAGAGGAGAGTACCTACTACCTATAGTGAGGAACCCGAGAGGTATATCTATATATTTTCTTGTGTTTTCTTTGCTAACTTGCAGGTACTAATGGAGGAAGGTGATAAAACTCCTAAAGGTTCTAAACCTATTACCGATGCTCAACAAAAGTTTGCTAATGAAGTACTCTTTGATATGCTTAAAAAACTCACTCTTCGACTTGATAACATTGAGTCATCAACTAAAAGCACTACCGAAAGGAAGCTTAAATTTGAGGAGCATGATGATTTCGATGATGAAAATGATGAGGAAAAAGATGAGGAATATACGAGCTCTTCTAAAGGTGATAAGTCTAAAGTTTCCATTGAATCTGTTAAACTCACCATCTCTACTTTTCATGGTAAATCAGATCCCGAAGCTTTCTTTGATTGGGTTCGAGATTTGGAACACTATTTTGAAGGTAATGATGTCCCCGAGAAAAGGCAATATCGAATTGCTTTTATGCATCTTAAAGACTATGCTAGTCTTTGGTGGGATCAAGTTGTTCGTTCTAGGAGACAAGATGGTGAAAGGCCAGTTAAGACTTGGACTCAAATGAAGGCAATCATGAGAAAGAAGTATGTTCCTTCACACTTTAATAGAGAGCTCAACCGAAAATTGCATACTCTTGTGCAAGGT
This sequence comes from Ophiorrhiza pumila, assembly GCA_016586305.1. NCBI lineage: Eukaryota > Viridiplantae > Streptophyta > Magnoliopsida > Gentianales > Rubiaceae > Ophiorrhiza > Ophiorrhiza pumila. Next base: position 13,064,741 of record BLIW01000005.1, on the reverse strand, counting down.
AGCCGAACAGTTGAAGATTACTATCATGAGATGGAATCTTTGATGATTAAAGCCAATATTCAAGAAGACCTCGACACAACCATTGAGAGATTTCTTAGAGGTATGAATCCCGAATTGGCTTATCAAGTTGATCTTCAAAGTTACATTGATATTAATGAACTTGTTCACAAAGCTATCAAAATTGAGAAGCATATGAAGGGTAAAGGGCGAAATTTTCAACAACCATTGCCGCCTTGGAGGAGAGATCAAAAGCCGACTTTTACACCTCCACCGAAACCGAAAGTTTTCAACCAAAATCAGCCTTCAAACACTTCAAGTAATGCTCCCAAAACAGTCCGCAACCTTGCTGAATCTTCAACTAAGGTGACGCCTAAACCAAATGAAAGATTGAGGGACATTAGATGTTACAAGTGTCAAGGTTATGGCCATTATCAAAGTGACTGCCCAACCAAAAAGTTGATGATAATTCGTGATAATGGAGAGGTTGACAGTGATGAAGAATGTGCCGACATGCCACCACTTGAAGAGAAGTACCAAAGTGATGAAGATAGTGAAGATCTTATTTACAATGTTGGTGATTTCTCATTGGTTACTCGCCGAGTCTTGAATGCACAACCACGAGTTGAAGATGATTTGTCTCAAAGGGAAAACATCTTTCACGCTAGATGCATGGTTCAAGGTAAGACTTGTAGCTTGATTATTGATAGTGGAAGTTGTACCAATGTGGCAAGCACATTAATTGTTAAGAAGCTTAACTTGACTTGCATGAAACATCCAAATCCATATAAGCTTCAATGGCTTAATAACACTGCCGAGAGTAAGGTGACTAAACAAGTTAAATTTTCTATGTCCATTGGAAAGTATGTTGATGATATTGTTTGTGATGTTGTACCAATGGAAGCTAGTCACATATTACTTGGTCGTCCATGGCAATTTGACCGAGATGTTACATATCATGCAAGGAAGAATTATTATTCTTTTGATTATCATGGCCGAAAGTACAATCTAAGGGCTTTGAGTCCGAGCCAAGCTTTTGAAGATCAATCAAGGATTGTGCAATCTTGCCGTGAAATGGAAGCAAAAGAGAAGAAGGAACAAGAAGATAAAAAGAATGTAACTAGTGTAGGCCGAACCAATGATTCTAAATCTTGTAATAGCCGAAATAGTAGTTCTTCTAAATCTTGTTATTTTGCTTCTAAGAGTGATGTAAAGAGAGCAATACTAGATAGGCATTCATTGTATTTGATGATCCGCAAGGACTTTGTACTTATTGTTGATAGTGATCACCTTGCTTCTTTGCCTAGTGTTGTTTTGTCTCTTTTACAGGAATTCAATGACGTGTTTCCCGAGGACTTACCACACGGATTGCCACCTATTAGAGGTATTGAACATCAAATTGATTTCATACCTGGGGCGCAAATTCCCAACCGTCCTGCATATAGAGCAAATCCTGAGGAAACAAAGGAGATTCAACGTCAAGTGGATGAACTCCTTGACAAAGGTGATTCGAGGACGAATCTTTTCGAGGAGGGAGGGAATGATAGCAATCCATCCACATCCTTGGTGCCAAAGCCGAGCTTAGATGATCCCTTGAAGAATCTTGATGGACCAATGACAAGATCAAGGAGCAAAAGGATGAAAGAAGCTTTGCACACTTTGTTGTCATCACACTTTGGTGACTTGGAGGCCGAGATGTGCACATCATCTCATCATGGTGTTCTTTGGCATGTTTCTTCAATTACCATTCAAGAAGAAGTTCCTCAAAGATCTACATTGGAGCTTAAGGAAATTCCACCTTGAAGAAGCAAGCTAAGGCCGAGAAGAATTTAAGTCCAAGAAAGGCGTGTCTTTGGGCTTCATTAGGTGGTTCACGCCCTTTAATTACTTTAGGGTTTTATTTTGTTGTTAATTAATTAAGTCCAAAACACTTAATGTGGGCTTTAATTAATTGGTAGTTTAATAAATTACTTGGCCCAATTATCTTGCATGATAATGGCAAGTAAAGCAAATCCTTTTTGGACAAGGATTTGGTAGTTAGTTGTAGTTTCCTTTTCCAATTTGGAAAGTTGATTAGTTTAGGAAACAAGAAGCCAAAACACGTTTTGCTTCTTCATTAAAAACTGTCTAACCTAATCCTTTTACAACTTGGATTAGTTAGTTAGCTAGTTTGTTAAGAAGTCAAGTTGTACTTTGCAACTACTAGGGTTTATTTCCTTTTCCTTCTTGGCATGGCCAAAACTCATCCTGATACGAATGGAGTAGGGTGAGAATCCAGCTCCACACGAATTCCACACACTTAGGATCGTTGTGCACCAAAATTCAGAAACCAACACGATCACAAGTAAGATCAAACACGGAAACAACACAAGAAGAAAAGATGGATATCGAATGGGATGTATTTGATTGTAAATCAATCAAACCCAACACATTACCACAAAGTGATTTCAATCTAACCTATGTAAATCAATGGTTAAAAAGATCTCAGTTTGGCTCGCTCTTGAAATCAAGAAACAATACGTTCTCTTTAAGGTCCTAGCTTAAAGAATCCGGTCCTATGAATAATCAACTAACCCTAATTGATTAATCACGTTTTTCACAACTTGTTTAAGGCTGCAAATAATTTAGCAAAGCTAAATGGTTTCTTCAAAATTCAATCATTCATAAAAAAACGTTACAAGGAATGGCCATTAAATAGGACAAGTTTCGGCCATGTTGCTTGGTAAACAAGGAAATAAAACCCTAAAAGTTGTAAAGTACAACTTGACTTCTTAACCAACTAACTAACAAACTAATCCTTTATGGAAAAAGGAAGCTAAAAACGTTTTGCCCTTCTAGAAGACAAGGACAAGCTCCTAAAATTTAGGGAATTACTTTCCTAACAAATTAAAGCCCATTACATGCCATTATCATGCAAGATAACTTGGGCCATGTAATTAAAAACGAAAATATACTAATAATAAGCCCAATTAAAATGTTTTGGACTTAATTATTAAAACATTAATTAATTCTAACTACTTAAGAAAAGGCGCGATCCAATTTGGCAAAAGCCCAAGCACGCCATCTTGGTCTTCAATCAATAATGTCCATGGATTAGTGAATCCTAATCCCACTTGGATTGTGAATCCTAGTCTCATTCGGATTTGCGTTTATGGAACTCTTATGGAACTCGGACAAGATGAGGATTGATGAATCCTAATCCTATTAGGATTGAGCTTGGAAATCCTAATCCCATTAGGATTTGTCTTGGAAATCCTATTCCTATTAGGATTTGGCTTGGTAATCCTATTCCCATTAGGATTTGGAGTAGATTGCTTGTACGGATTCCTATCATTCCCTCCCTCCTCGAAAGGATTCGTCCTCGAATCTGGAAATTGAGCTCCTGGATCAAACACCAATAAGAAGAACTCATTACAAACTCGAGCCAAGTAAAACAAATCCTGCAATAAGAAAATAAATGTGTAAGTTAAAGAAAACTCAAAATAATTATGCATATAAACATCATTTAATAAATGCAAATCAGAAAACTTATGATGATATGCAATATTAAACAACTTTAAAAAGAATACTTCAAATAAAGATGAACATAATGTTTTGAGCAACAAGAAAGTATTCAAGAGAAATTTATTAACTTCATCCTTGGACACACTAATAATAACATGAAAATCAATGATGTTAACATGTAAAGAATGAAAAGAAAGTAAACATATATTAATGTAATTACAAATATTATCCAAGGATTCATAAGAATTTGCAAAGCAAGTATATATATAGACATCCCGGATTAAATGTAAATCACAAAAACTAAGTTGTACATTCTTTACAAGCATGTTGAAGTTATGAAAGATTAAGAACTTACAATTCCAAAGAATAAGAACAGAATATTGTACCTTCGGGAATTGAAAAGAAATTCGAAATTGAGATAACTTACCAAACAAGTGTTGAACAATCAGATTACCTTGTCGAAGTGGATACTTTTGATTTTGGAATGAATTGAAAACAGTAAGAGCAAAGTTATGAATCAAATCATCAAAATAAAGTGTATTCCAGTTAGGATAATCAATAGATTTAACACTTTGTTTAGTGTTCACAAGGGTTTTGTAATGATCGAAATTATAAGCACTCAACTTACCTTGCTTACCTTGTGGAAAACAAGTTAAGGCAGATTGGATTCCTTTCATTTGATAATGAAGGGGTTTCAATGCCATTAGGCATTTAGGAATTCCAAAAACCTGTAAGAGAGAGTAAACAGCACTAGGCAAAGAAACAAGGTTATCACTGTCAACAACAAGTATAAGTTCCTTGCTAAACATGAAGTATAAGAACTGCCTATTAATCAATGCTCTCTTAATCTCATTAGAAGAAGCAAAACAACAAGATTTCTTACTAACTACATCTCGGCCTAAATTAGATTTTTCGTTTTGTTGTTTTTCTAGTTCCTTCTTCTTCTTAGCTTCATTTATGTCTTTACAAGCTTGTGCAATTCGAGTTTGATCTTCAAAAACTTGAGCAGGAGTTAAAGCATGAAGACTATACTTTTTACCATTATGCACGAAGCTGTAAAAATTTTTCTTGGCATGATAAAGCACATCACAATCAAATTGCCAAGGTCTACCAAGTAAAATATGACTAGCCTCCATTGGAACAACATCACATAAAACAGTATCAACATATTTACCAATGGTGAAAGTGAACTTTACTTGTTTTTGTGACCCTAGCATCCATTGAATTATTCAACCATTGTAGTCGGTAGGGTTTAGGATGTTTCGTGCAATTCAAGTTCAACTTATTTACAAACAAAGTGCTCGCCACATTTGTGCAACTTCCACTATCAATTATCACACTACAAATTCTGTCTTGCACTAAGCAACGTGTGTGAAATATGTTTTCTCGTTGCATCAAATCATCATTATCAACTAAAGGTTGGACATTTAGAACACGGCGAGAGACTAAAGAAAATTTACCGTCACCATACGTGTAGGGCTCATTGTCTTCACTTTCTTCACTTGATTCATGTTTCTCTTCAAGAGGTGGCATGTCGGCACAATCATCATCACTTACCACTTCACCACTATCAAGAGTTATCATCACTTTTCGAGTTGGACATTCAGCTTGCATATGACCATAACCTTGACATTTATAACATCGAACATCCCTCAATCTTGGAGTTGAAGAAGTTGACGCCGTTTTAGAAGGTTGGACAGCAACCTTGGGCGTTGTTTTTGAGACACCTTGAGGGGCACTTGACGTTGAACTTTGTGGAAATTGGCGTGGCTTGGATGGCGGATTGAAAGGGGCAAAACTCGGCTTCTTATCTCTTTGCCAAGGTGGAGTTGGTTGTGAAAACTTACCCTTCCCTTTCATGTGCCTTTCTATCTTGATGGCTTTATGGACAAGTTCATCAATATTATCAAAACTTTGTAAATCAACTTGATGAGCCAAATCAGAATGCATACCTCTTAAAAATCTTTCAATTGTAGAGTCGGGATCTTCTTGAACATTAGCCTTGATCATCAAAGCTTCCATCTCATGATAATACTCCTCAACCGATTTGTTACCTTGTACAAGTGTATGTAACTGTCTATTCAATTCACGGTTGTAGTATGAAGGGACATATTTCTTCCTCATGAGTGTTTTCATGCGACTCCATGTCTTGATTGGACTTTCACCATCTTCACGTCTAGATTGAGACAACTTATCCCACCACAAACTTGCATGATCCTTTAAGTGCATAAAGGCAAGTCGAAATTTTTCCTTTTCGGGATAGTCATGGCCTTCAAAGAAGTGCTCAAGCTCACGAACCCAATCAAAATAAGCTTCCGGATCTGTCTTACCATGAAAAGTGGGAATTGTTAACTTAAGTGAAGCAATTGAGACTTTAGACTTGTTACCCTTAGAAGATGATTCGGACAACTCTTCCTCCTCCTCTTCATTAGATTCACTTTCGGACTCAAAAGCAGCATTATATTTAAACTTCTTGGATGAAGATTTCTTTGATGGCTTAGAAGTTGATGACTCCAAGAAATCAAGGCGGAGATTGATCTTTTGTAGTATCTGTGCAAGAGAATCATTAGCAAACTTTTGCTCAGCTTCGGTTTGAGGTTTAGAACCTCTTGGTGTATTAGTTTCGTCCTCCATTATCCTGCAAGGTTAGTAAGAAACAAAAGAAAACAACAATTGAATTCCTCTCGGGTTCTCACTATGTGGATAGTAGGAGCTCTCCTCTCTTTGATATATGTTTCTCTCGTGTATACCCTAGTCTAATACTCTCAAACTATAGAGAACTTACTGTTGCAATGACTTTAAGAGATTGTCTCAACCGAGATTTTCAACAACAAGATTCACACAAGTCAAATCAAAGAAGTTCAAATAATTCACGTCACAAGAGTATTTCAGAGCACGTGTGGGTATAATTTGATTGATTCAGAAACTATGATATTTAGAAAGAGGAATCAAAGACGAGAACAACACAATTTGAATCACCAAAATCCGAGTTGTATAGCAAAAGTTATGGCACTTTTAATCCAAGGTGGTTTCAAATCAAAACTCAAGAACAAAGTGTTCTTTTTAATTTACGAAAATTAATTAAAAAAAAAATACTAAAAATTAAATAACAGAAATATTAAAAGTCCGAGATTATTTTCTTTTATTGGGCCTTTTTTTTTTTTTTTTTTTTTAATATCACGGCCTTTTTTTTTTTTTTGATTTGGGCCTTTTTTTTTTTTTTTTAAATTACGGCCTCTTTTTTTTTTTTTTTTTATTCGGACAACAAAAAGGACAAAACAAACTTTTAAGGTTTTGGACAAAAACCTTGTACAAACAATGACTTAGGTTCGGACAAGAACCTTAAACAACTTAGGTCAAACAAAATCTTTAAGGTTTTAAGACAAGAATCTAGTACAAGTACTTAGGTTTAAGGATGTGGCCTTGTCTTATGTGGTTCAACCTTAATTTCTCCAAACTTTAATAACTCACCAAGGACAAAGAATTTGAAAGTGCCACTTTAACAAAATTTTCAAGATTTAACTCAAGGATTTCAAATATGGTTCAAGATTCAAAATTTGACAACTTTCAAAAATCAAGAACTTCAAGAAGTTCAAGAAAGTGGTCAAGAACCAATCTTTTTCACTTGTTCAAAAAGTTTGATCAGAAGTTATTATGACAAGAGTAGATTGATGGAACTAACACAAAAAGAATTTCAAGAATTGAGCAAGAACTCACAAAGTTATGATAATTTGAAACTAGGGTTTTTAAGAAACCCTAATCTTGACACCTAGGGTTTGGACGTGAAATCAACAAATAAAACACAAAGAATCCAACACTATGAATGCAAGAAAATATTGCAGAATATTGAGACAAAGATGGCAGCAAGGATCGAACAAGAAACACAAGAAGAACAACACAAAAACGCAAGAAAATCAAGTAACAAGATCAACTCGATTTGGGCAGATTTTAAGCACCAAGTTGCATGCGATTTTTGGACAGAATATTAATGAATTTAAGACTCAATTAATATATATATTTACTGCAGAATTTAAACTTTAAAAACAGCAGCAATTCGAAGCAAGAACAGTAGCAAAAAGATGTCAAAAATCGTAAACAACAAGAAGGAAATTTTCGGGCAGATTTGATCAACTTTGGCTTATGCGATTTTGATGAATTTAAAGACACTAACTATGACGACTTTGGACAGCAAGAAACACGTGAAAACAGCAACTAAAAGACTCCAAAAACTGCAGAAAAAATTGACGCACAAAGGACAGCAAGAACGACTCAAAAAGTAGAGCAAAATCCGAGAAGGAAAAACAAAGCGCAAACCTGAATTTTGTGATGAACAACCTAGAGGCTTTGATACCAATTGATACGAATGGAGTAGGGTGAGAATCCAGCTCCACACGAATTCCACACACTTAGGATCGTTGTGCACCAAAATTCAGAAACCAACACGATCACAAGTAAGATCAAACACGGAAACAACACAAGAAGAAAAGATGGATATCGAATGGGATGTATTTGATTGTAAATCAATCAAACCCAACACATTACCACAAAGTGATTTCAATCTAACCTATGTAAATCAATGGTTAAAAAGATCTCAGTTTGGCTCGCTCTTGAAATCAAGAAACAATACGTTCTCTTTAAGGTCCTAGCTTAAAGAATCCGGTCCTATGAATAATCAACTAACCCTAATTGATTAATCACGTTTTTCACAACTTGTTTAAGGCTGCAAATAATTTAGCAAAGCTAAATGGTTTCTTCAAAATTCAATCATTCATAAAAAAACGTTACAAGGAATGGCCATTAAATAGGACAAGTTTTGGCCATGTTGCTTGGTAAACAAGGAAATAAAACCCTAAAAGTTGTAAAGTACAACTTGACTTCTTAACCAACTAACTAACAAACTAATCCTTTATGGAAAAAGGAAGCTAAAAACGTTTTGCCCTTCTAGAAGACAAGGACAAGCTCCTAAAATTTAGGGAATTACTTTCCTAACAAATTAAAGCCCATTACATGCCATTATCATGCAAGATAACTTGGGCCATGTAATTAAAAACGAAAATATACTAATAATAAGCCCAATTAAAATGTTTTGGACTTAATTATTAAAACATTAATTAATTCTAACTACTTAAGAAAAGGCGCGATCCAATTTGGCAAAAGCCCAAGCACGCCATCTTGGTCTTCAATCAATAATGTCCATGGATTAGTGAATCCTAATCCCACTTGGATTGTGAATCCTAGTCTCATTCGGATTTGCGTTTATGGAACTCTTATGGAACTCGGACAAGATGAGGATTGATGAATCCTAATCCTATTAGGATTGAGCTTGGAAATCCTAATCCCATTAGGATTTGTCTTGGAAATCCTATTCCTATTAGGATTTGGCTTGGTAATCCTATTCCCATTAGGATTTGGAGTAGATTGCTTGTACGGATTCCTATCACATCCCCTATAAAAAGGAGATGCATGTAACGTTTTTACACAATAAGTTGGTGAATAAAATTGAGTTTTTAGCTTTGCTAAAATTCGTGAATTAACTCCTTGAGTTGTTCAAAGCCTTGAAGAGTTATTTAACTGTTCATTGTAGTTAATCCCCTTTAGCGTGACCTATAGGAGATTACACCAATTGTTCTTTATTTAAAGAGCAGGCCTAATTAACTTGTTTAACTGATTGAATTTTCATAGGTTAAATTAAGTTCATTAGTAATAAAACGTGAAGTTTTGATTTACTCAATTCCTAGCGTTTTTCCTTTGATTTCGTTCCATCCAATTTTGTGTTCTTGTTGTGGATTATCTTGGTAAGAGCAACACGGTCCTATAGCTTGTGTGGGAGATTCGAATTTGGTCCAGGAGTTGGAGCCTCGGTCATACAACATCCGCATCATTAGTCTCTACCATCAGGGAGGCATTGCACTCAGAGGATACCAGCTGAGGAACTACTCCATCTCTGATCCCATCAGTAGTGTGTACTGCAGAGTATAATTTAGACAAGTGTCAGATAGCTGCCTCAACTATCTCTTTATTTAATTCCAGCCAATTTTCCATCTCTCCCCTCTTGCCAAGTGGATTCTATTCTTTCTCTGTCTCACAGCTGTGTGAAAGAAGGCTGTATTTCTGTCAGTCACTTTACATTAGCTTTTTGAGCTCAGAATTGTTCCTCTCTAATGTGAGCTAACTTCAGTTTTGCAGCAGCCTCATTAATAATTTCCATAGGAAGAGGGTTTAGGGCATCCTAAGCTTCTACTTTGGCCATTTCCTGCTCAGCCACCTGTGTAGCTAAGAATATATTTCCATATGTCTCTCTGTTCCACTGTTTTAGGGCGACCTTAGTACTTTTGAGTTTTTCCACTAGTTTCTTCAAAGGTCTACCAGAATGTGGGCTATTCCATGTTGTATCTATTACCTGTAAGAACATGGGATGCTCATACCAGAAATTTTGGAATCTAAAGGCCTTTGGCCCACTCTCCCTCTCCATTCCCACATGCAAAATGAGTGGGGCATAGTCTGATGGGGACCTAATGCCATGCTGGACACATAACCGTATATTATCCTGCATAAAAGGCAAATTCACTAGGCATCTATCTAAACGTTTCCATACCCTTGCCCCTCCCCTACGGTTGTTACACCTAGTATATAATGATCCTGAAAATTGTGGTTCAATTAAGCTCATTTTATCCATAAATTCAGTTAGTTCATAGGTGTCATTCACTGAGCACGGTTTACCCCCCTTTTTTCTGAAGCATTAGCTATGCAATTCCAATCGCCCCATAGAAGCCAGGGTTTATTAGGCTGGGCAAATTTCTCCAATGAAAGCCAGAGAGGCTCCCTATCTCTAGAAGTGTTTTTAGCATATACTGTAGACACAATAACAGAAGCATGAAATTCAGGATGACTAATATGACATGTGATATGCTGTCTAGTATTCTCTAAAACTTGACACAAAAAAGGATTTCTAACTAATAGGCATATTTTACAGTCTTGATTAATGAAACATGCATCAAAATTTAGTCTTCTTCTCACAGATTCCAAATAAGTAGAGTCAGCAAAAGGTTCTGCAAGAGCTAAAAGGTCAATTTTATTTTTCCTGAGAATTTTTTTCAATCTATGCAACTTACCTTCACCTACAATACCTCTTATATTCCAGTATGCTGTTCTGATCATTTCAACAGTTCTCCTTGGAGCTAGTTTTTGCATCATTTGGCCTAAGGTTCATACTTGACTACACTTTAGCCCTGGATTTGCTGCTTGCTAATGGAATCTTTCTCCCAATTGTGATAGGCTGAGGTCTTTGTTTACCCAGGGTTATAAGCTTCATTGACATGTTACTCTCTTGGATTTCCTCAGAGGCCTCAAGTTCCCCATCCGACTCTATTGGAATATCCTACATATTAGGAGAAGACTTTACATTCATAATTTTTGGGGAAATAGAATTTTCGTTAATTAGTGAAAACGTAGCTGGATTGCAGGTGGGGAGTTGTGATAGATCCACAATTTCTTGAACAGTTCCACCATTGTCCCTCTTTTCCCCCATCATCTTAGGCTCCAAATCCTCCTCTCCGTGAGGCCCTTTATCCATTGAGTTAGCTTGTTCATTAGCAATATCTTTTTCATGCCCTGGTTGCAGATCTGGAGCTTCTGTTATAGCAAGAGGTGGTAAATCAGAATCAGTTGAAGTGAGATTCACCACTTGGGGTAGTAGCTGTACTGTCTCTGATTCTTTCTTAATCTCCCCTTGTGTAAAGCTCTCCACTTGCTCCATTTCCTGACCTTGCATTGAACATTCAGGGATCTCCTCACAAACTGTTGGTAACACACTCTCGATCAGTAATCCTTTCCCTTTCTCTACCTATTTGTCTCTTATTTCTGTGTTGTCCACCAACTGTAGTGTACTGGAGTTGGGTTTTCTCTTCACCAAAGTCCACTCTTTTTGGGGAAATTTTGCTATCTTCATATTTGGAATAGGGTCCTTTGGAGTTCGCCTGGGGACTTGTCTTTGGGGGTTGCATTCTTCCACCCCGTGCCCTAGTTTTTTGCATTTTGAGCAGTAAATTGGTTTTTCTTCCACCTCCATTTTTTGCTATTTCCCTTTTTCTTTACTGCCAATCCAGATTCGCTCAGGCACTTGCTTTTGGACATCCATTTCAACACATACTCTTGCCTCACTTGGACTAGCCAACATTGATGCCGAAGCCGTTGCGACATCCATCTTCAAAGGTGTCCCAGCCACTAACGCCAGTGAGTAGAGCTTTTCTGGAATGAAGAGATGAATGGGTAAGAAAGGGAATCTCAACCAGACCGGAGCAATTGAGGGCTCAATCTCCGGATTGAATTCCTTTTTCCATTTAAAAATGTGATAAGTAGGTTTTATACCAACTTGTATATCTTATTTCACTTAGCTTTTGACTTGTATTTCATGCATTTATGTGTGATTAGGTGCTATTTTGTGCATTAAAGTGATATGCAACTTGAAATGCTAAAATGGTTAAAAAGGACAAAAAAAGTTGTTAAAATGAGGCAAATGTGTGTTTGATACTAAATGAGAAGGAGAGAGTTAAAAAGGGCTACAATTGTGAGTGAGAATTTTTGGAAAAATTGAAATGTGCTCTCTAGGTTAGAATGGGGTTTAGGCTGTTTTGGTTAATGAACTTCATTCGAGCATAACTCCTTCAATTCTAAGCCAATTGGTGAGTTCTTTGATGTTTTGAAAAGCTCTTTGAGTGCACTTTGATTCTTTTGTTTTCACCGTTCGTAATTCTGTGTGTAATGCTTTGAAATGTGGGCTTCTTTCAAAAATGTGCAATCAGGGTTTCATGAGTTTATGTTGCCACAGTTTGGTTAATTGTTAATAACTTGAGTTCTAGGCATCCAATGGTGTTGTTTCTTGAACCATTGAAAATAGAAGAGGAAGATCTAAAACATTCATGTTTTCCCTAGTGTTTAATTCGAAAGAGAGGCAGACGAATTATGGCAATGAGAGGGACTAGACTATAGTGCAAAAACGATTTGGAAAATTAACACTACGATCTCATCGTAGTGTTAATTTCCGTCTCTGCCAGGTCTCAGTATTTTGGCCATAACTCTTTCGTTTGAACTCCGATTTGGGTGATTCAAAACGCTATGAAAAGCTAAGTTTCGGAGCTACAATGTTTGTGCTTTAAGTTTTCCCAAATTCCCATTGTATCACATTCGAATATTGGTTGGATATAGCTGAGCAGTTGGACATTTTGAGCTAAAAACTGCACCACGATCTCATCGTGGTGCATTTGTGCATTCAGCTACTTTTACACTACGATGAGTTTATTCTCATTTCACAACCAATTCGCACACACACATAAGTTACACTACGATGAGTTGATACACACACTGCACAACAAATCCTCACAAACACAATCACCTTGCATAACATTACCCAAAGCATTTAACAATACACTTTACTTGGACTTTGATGATTTAACTTTCAGCTGGAGATCATTTATGTCAAGAATGGTTCATCACTATGTTCACTCAACACTTCAATATTGCACGAACATTTCAGCACACAAACACTTCACTACACAACACAACTCACCACACATTAGCATCTCACACTCAGCACACTAGCACAACACTACGATGCATCGTAGCGATGCATCGTAGTGAAGGCAGAAATGAACCACGATGCATCGCTACGATGCATCGTGGCTGTGAAGTGAGTGTGCTGCGATGCATCGTTACGATGCATCGTAGCTTTGTGTTGTGTGAATTGCGATGCATCGTAGCGATGCATCGCAGGTGTGTGTGCATTTCATTGCTCCATTTCCTGGTGGATTTAAGATGCCTTCCACATGTGTTCTTCCAATTTCACAAAAACACTTTGCACTCCATTCTTGATTCTTAGTATTCAGAGTTCCCTTTTGCACAAACATAGATTTGTGTTGTTCTCTAGCTGTGAAGGGTCTTGAGAGAGCAAGAATTTGGCTAGGTATTCCTGCTTTGAAGTGATTTTGAGTTATGGCGAGCTGATGTAGGCGTGAATCCCCAGGGCGAGAAGGCGTGACTTCGTAAAGGCTAGACAGCTTGGAGGTTTGCAGTGCCGTTGAAGGCATGAAGATCCCAGGCTCGAAGGCACTGGGATGTTCTGATTCGTGCACCTGGAGATTCAGAGTAGAAGGCGTGAAGCGAAGTGGCCTGAAGGCCCGACGAAGGTTGGCAACACGTTGAAGGCGCGATGCTCCTGAAGCTGAAAGCGCGGATTTTCTGAACCATGTTCTTCAACTTCGAATTTTCCAAACTTAAGCTGATTTTTGGTCCTTCCATTCAAGGGCAATCCTATAACACTTTAGATATTTTACGGTTGTTAGTTACATTTTCATAACTCTATATATAGGAGGTATAGCTAATATGTAAGAGATCCCTAGACCATTATTCATCATTCACTTTCACAATTTCATAACGAACTTTTGAGAGCTAGAGAGCGGGAATTAATTGTGGGATCTACTTTCTCTCTCTAGTTTCTCTCTCTAGACTTTGGACTCCGATTCCATTTTCGATCAAGGAATTGCTCTGTTTATTGGATTTCTTACTCAATTAAGGAAGCAATTTCCAATTCCTTGTGAATTGGAAGCAATTGAAGCATATCATTTAGTAACTTCTTTCCATTTGTTGAATGTGATTTGCTTGATATTGCTTGTTGAAGATTGTGAAATGGAAATGGAGTTCCGTGGTTAGATTATGTGATATCCGAAGGTTTGAACAGATGGATATTTGTATTCAGTTGATGTGATGCCTTGCAATTGATGAAATTCACTAAGTAGGAAATCACACATGAATCTATACTTAGAACTTGTTAAATTTCATATTTCTGCACTGGACTTGAACAAATTGAACTCCAATTGTGGTCGCCATGCTAAATTGGAGGTAGATTTGCCATCACTAGCAAGGATGTATGAACTGAGAACTTGAATGTGATTTCCTGAGTCTTTGCACTTGTTCAGCCGATCATTGCATTCCTGAGATTTAGGCTTCACCGTGGGAAACTTCAAAGGAGTGAAACTATAGGAAGAAGTGTTAAAGAGGCTTCCTAAGATAATAACAAAGGCATTCAAAACTAGGTCGGGCCTCACCATGGGAGTTCCTAGGCTTTGCATGTCAGAGTAATTGTCTTGGAGAGTTGAGATGCTGTAGTTTATGACACTAATCTGGGCCTCACCATGGGAAAGGTAAGTGTTATGGTACCTAGCAGGTAGTGCGGTCATCATGCCGGCTCTAGGTTAGGTTCTCAGGGAACTAAGATCTCCTCTGATCATACATGATTGTCAATTGTATTGTATTAGTCACTGGGAAAGGCATTCATCCAACTCAAGAACCCTAGGATATCCATTCACACTTGTTTGTTGCATTTAGACTTTATTCCTTGTTATATTCTTGTGTGTTTTTGAGTCCTAGTTCAATTGAGTCTTATTTCCTGTTTGTCACTTATTTGAAACTTGTTGTTCTTACTTATTGATCTTGCGCTTTTGTGACATTTCATGAACAAGATCTAAATTCGTGATACCTCCTTTTCCTTGTGGATACGATACATTGCTCACTGCTACTATAGTTAGTGAAATAGGTTAAATTGACGAGTAGCGACAACTTGCTATCAAAATGCGAGCCTGAAATCCAGCAAAATGCCAGACCTTCATAAACCACATACGCTGGAAATCTTCTTCCTTCTCGAACTTAAACAAAACATGGCGGTTGTCAAGTAGCCCAAGATGAACCTTCCCCAAAAATGTAGCGCTTAGGACTTATTTCCATAGGACATTCATCGCTGGTCGTCCCCAGGAGAACTTCCCGACTAGTGTGAACTGAAAAGTACTGGCTAGGAGATCGTCTTCTTCCTCCGTGAGCAAAAGAGCCGGTTCCCCTCTGAATGATGCTATCGGATTCTTTTTTACCTCAGCAAAGGAGCTGGACACTCCTTGCACTCTTGCCTGTCCTAAGTTGATGGCACCCTTAAAGGTTTTTGTCAGATTTGGTTCGGGATGTTCCTCGGGCACCGATCCCATATGAGCCTTTGGTTGTGTTCAGCAGCGATGTTACCTTTAGGATAATAATGGATGGTTTAGATCATTTGCTTTTTTGGAATGGAGGGCTGTAAGTCTGCCAGCTGGCTGGCAGATCAGATTTCAGCCCTTGTACTATTTAGCTTTTAGAGAGAGATAAAATAGGCAATGTAGAGAGAAGAATGGGCATTTTATAAAATTTTCAATTCTCTTCGGTGTCAGCCTTATCAACATATAATGGCGAATCGGCGCTACTCATTTCAGAATATGAAGAATCGTGACTCTCAGAGAGTTTCCGTTATGCTTTAATTGGTAAATTTAATCAGGGAAGGCCGATAATGGCTGATATTCGTAAAGACATACAAGCTGCCGGTTTCAGTGGAGAATGTCACGTTGGTTTGATTGACCACCGACACGTCATTTTCCAGTTTCAGATTGAGGCCGACTTCCACAGATTTTGGATGAAAAAAGTTTGGACATTTTGTGATTTTTAGGCTATATTTTGTTGGACAACTGATTTTTGCCCTTAAAAGGAATCGTCTTTAGCTTCGGTCTGGATTAACTTCCCATTGCTCCCTGTCCACTTGTGCAATAAGGAAACTTTGTTCACCTTGGGTTCAGCGGTAGGAAAGCCACTCAACCTTGATTTGGCGACGACAGCCATGGAGAGAATTTTACGCCCAAGTGAGGCGAGAGTTTGCATTGAAATTGATGTTGTTAAGCCACTTCCTCATCGGGTCTGGATTGAAACGAAGAAGAAAGGTATGTGGCAACAGATTATTTATGAAGAACTACCGGAATATTGCATCACTTGTGCTAAGATGGGTCACTCCGACTCAAAGTGTAAGCTGAAACAACCTAATCAAATTTGGCTCTGAAGAAGAAGGCGGAGGACAAAGGCAAGGGCCTACAATCTGAAGAACTTTCTTCAAAGGAGACGGAACTAGGTCCTAGGATTAAGTCACAGCCTGAGACTTCAGGGGAGAAACTAGTAGAGGTAGATGGAGCGCATGATCAAATTTTAGAGGATGGAATTAAGGGGAGCTCCACCGACAATTGTGTCTCTGATCAAACATTAGCAGTTCAGGCCATCAATGAGTTGGAGAGTCCAGAGGAAAAGGGTGTAGAACAAAAGGCAAATGCGATCGTCGATCAAACCTTGGCAGTAACGATAGGGTTACCCTTGAATCGTGTAGAAAACAATCCTGGCCAATTCTTGGCTAATCTTGGCCATTTCTTGGAACTCATTAATAGGCAAGAAGGGAAATCTGATGAATTTTATAAATCTGTTGAGCTTCCTTTAGTAGCCATCGAGCCTCCACAAGAAGTTCAGAATGTCCCTGAATTGGTGACTAGCAAAAGGCTGAATACGGAGGCTACAAATATGATGATAAGTGGGGATAAAGGGGAATCGGTGTACATGAGCGAAGTTAATTCCATGTCGGAATTAGAAATTCTACAAGCCATCCCAAAGATTAGGTGGGACGAAGGGGAATTTGTTAATTCCACTAAACCTGCCTAGAAAGGAGCTAAGAAAAGGGGCTATCAATGTTTGGGTTATGTGGGAAGGAGGGGAACCTTCGACATTACAAATAGTTAGTTCAACATCGGATTTAGCGACCATTCAATCTATCCCAACTGAATCAGAAGATAAGGATAATGGCGAGGACCAATGGACGAAAAATAGTTATGAGGGAGAACCCAACATGGGTACTTTCTAAAAAAAATCACTAGAATTCATGTTCAAATTAAGGTCACCGAAACAAACGGACAAAATATGTCAAAATTAACACGTTTTCGGACTTTGCCGCTTTTGACAAAAAAACCCTTAAAATTGGACAAAAGTCAAAAATTTTTGATTTGTCATTTTTTGACGCTAATCACTAGAATTAATGTTCAAATTAAGGTGCGTGAACGAAACGGACCAGAAAAAGTCAAAACGAAAGCGTTTTTGGACTTTGTCGTTTTTGAGCAAAAAAACCCTTAAAATTGGACAAAAGTCCAAAATTTTTTATTTATCGTTTTTTGACATTAATAACTAGAATTCATGTTCAAATTAAGGTTCGCAAAAGAAACGGACCAAAAAAAGTCAAAATTAACGCGTTTTTGCACTTTGCTGTTTTTTATCAAAAAACCCTTAAAATTGGACAAAAGTCCAAAATATTTTATTTGTCGTTTTTTTACATTAATCACTAGAATTCTTGTTCAATTTAAGGTCCGCGAAAGAAATTGAGCAAATAAAGCCAAAATGAACGTGTTTTTGGACTTTGCAGTTTTGACCAAAAAACGCTTACAATTGGACAAAAGTCCAAAAATTTTTATTTGTCATTTTTTGACATTGATCACTAGAATTCATGTTCAAATTGAGGTTCGCAAAAGAAACGGACCAAAAAAAATCAAAATGAACGCGTTTTTGGACTTCGCTGGTTTTGACCAAAAAAAACCCTTAAAATTGGACAAAAGTTTAAAATTTTTTATTTGTCTTTTTTTTACATTAATCACTAGAATTCAGGTTCAAATTAAATTGGGTAAATTACACAAAACCTCCCTGTGGTTAGCCAATATTTTAAGTTACCTCCCTGACATATTAAAACCTATAATTTACTTTCCTATACTTTGGATTTTTTTAAAAATTAACAGAAATTGAATAACTTCACGGAGTATGTAAATCACGCCACGCTCCTTCTGCTGAAGTCAAGTCAACCCGTTCTGTATGTATTTTCTCCTATATGCCCTTTTTCCCTTTTTTCTTCCTTTATTCCTTACTTTCATCACTGATAAATCCGCACAAATTAATGATTACATGAGCAGTCTTTGGCTCGCTCACTCCGTGTGACATCAATATGCCAGAGATCGAGGAAATTCCGGCGCCGGTTACTGGCCTGTCGGCCTTCATATCTGATAGTCCATTTTTTGGCAAATATGAAGTCGGAAAGCTTCTGGGCTGCGATGCATTTGCCAAGGTGTACCATGCTAGGGATATCAGGAATGGCCAACAAGAAAAAGATTTCCACAGCAACCTTGATGGCCAATATCAAGCGAGAGATTTCAATCATGCGACTTCTACGTCATCCCAATATCATCAGGATTTACAAAGTACTTGCCACAAAATCAAAGATTTATTTCGTTATGGAGTTTGTACCACCGAGATCTGAAGCCTGAAAATCTCTTGGTTGATGAAAACGGTGATCTCAAGTTTTCTGATTTTCTTTGCTGGTTGTTATGCTTTGATAGACGATAGTTATGGATTAATTGACCAAGCTTGTGTCATAGTTTATTGGATTGACTGGCCAAGCTTATAAAGTATATATAATTGGGTCTGTTACATGTTTCGGCAGTGAGCGAATGGGAAAAGATAGAGAAAATGGGGAAAAGCTCATACGATGTGATTAATTTTGTCAAAGACCTAGAATTGAGGAGAAAAATTGAGGGTAAATGGAATTGTTGTTGAATCTGTGCCAATTGAAGGCAATGAGTTTTGTTGCAGGGAGTTTCTAAGGAAGTGACCACACTTTTGGAAAATGGGGAGCATTAGTAAAGCTTATGAATGCTTTTGCCCTTTTCAAATGTAGTGTCTCTTCCTCTATGAGATACTGCCACACACAAACACAGTGACATTTCTGGGGTGTTTTTTTTATCAATCTGCAGGAGGAATTGAAGTGAATGGAGGGACAAAGCTTCATCAGCAATCTGTAGGAGAAATTGAAGGGAATGGGCGGAGAGAGTATGGCCATGATGAAAAACACCCAGGGGAAATTCAATGAAATGAGAACAGATGATATGCTTCACAATCTGCAAGAGATTGAAGGCACATCTGCTGATGCTGGAAAAGTTTTTTAACCAGAAACAAGAAAAGAGCGGATCCAAACACTGGATCCATGTCAGTGCACCATTTGTGGTACCAGGATTGGCCTTACTTGTGATATTTTGGTGCTGTAGCCGATGCTTGCGTAACTGTTGCGGCATCAACGTAGGTAAGACGATGAAAGCACATGGAAGGAACTTTAGGATGTCAAGAAGCTCCTTTGAGGCTAACCCAAAAGGATATTTTCGTGGTCTACATGATAAGAATCAGAAACTAATTAGTCAATTTCTCCTACTATATATGAAGTTTGTCATGTTTTCCTTCCTTGGTTGGGTATTATATTCTTTGAAGGTTTTCTTTTTACGAATTGACTTGGACATGTTCATGTTTGGATTGCATGATAAGTCGATGTTTAGTTGACTTATTTGCTCCGCTTTCCTTATTCTTTGTTGTGAATTATGAGTGAAAATGATGCTTGGTGTGTCAATGGTATGCAAAATGTGCAGTATTTGGAAACATTGAGAAATGGCTAAGTATCGTATGATAATGTGAATATTTTGTGAGTTTGTGCAAAAATACTTAGTCGTGTATGCCACTAATCTCCAACTCTTCTTGGAAGTCCACAACTATTCACACTACACAAACTCTCAAACACAGCACACAAACGCACATCTCATCCAGCACACACAAAAGACACACACACACGGCGGTCGCACCACACACACACGGCGGTCGGACGATGCGACCGCCACACACACACGGCGGTCGCACGATGCGACTGCCCACACACACACACAAGCACGGCGGCCGCATCGTGCGGCCGCCACCCCTCACGGCTCTCACACACGCACACACGGCGGCCGCATCGTGCGGCCGCCACCCCACTCACATCCCTTGCACTTCGATGCATATTTCCTTCCTTTGATATTTTTAGTCTATTTTACTTTTGTCATGCTTTAAGTTAGGAAGTCTTTCATGCATTGTTATTTCATCATTTTAGTTAGTCATTTCCTCATGCATTTCGTAGACACCAACTCTGCATTCTGTCTAACTTATTTAGCAAACTTAGTAGTTAAGCTTTCCTGATACGAATGGAGTAGGATGAAGTCCAATCCACACGAATTTTCCACAAGTTCGGATCGTTGTGCACCAAAAACGCAATTCAAGAAACAAGAAACACAATTTGCGGAAAAGAGATATGGAACGAAAAGGCAAGATTAAAATTAACCTAACCCCAACGTTAACACAAATTGATTAAGTTTAACAATTGTAAATCAATAAATTAAACCTATAAAGTTTGGCCGGTTCTATAAATCTAGAACTTGTAAGCTTTACCTAAAGTTCCTCACTTAAGGTTTGGCGGGTCTTATAAATTACTCAAGAATAATTCACGTTGGTGATGTCAAATTTAATTTAGCAAAGCCAAAATTCTTTCAATTCAACATATCTAAAAAACGTTTACAATGATCTCTTTATATAGAGATGAGTTTCGGCTCTACAAATTGGAAAAGGAAATAAAACCCTAGAAGTTGTAAATTACAACTTGACTTCTAAACTAACCAACTTTCCAAATTGGAATTGGAAACTAACAACTAACAAACTAATAAACTAATCCTTTTCCAAAAAGGATTAGGGCAAACGATTATTCCAAAGGTGGCCAAACACGATTTTACTTGCCATTATCATGCAAGATAATTGGGCCAAGTAATACCTTATTATCACTTAATAAAAACGCCAATTAAGCCCATAAAATTGTTAAGTGGACTTAATTAAAAACAACATAATAAACCCTAAAATATATTAAAAAGGGCGTGATCCATTTCAAAGCCCAAATCACGCCTACTTCTTGGACTTTAATATTTCGGCCTTCACATTATTTCTTCAAGGTGGATCATAAATTGTTATTGAAGAAATATGCCAAAGTACTTCATCTTGAGATGGTGGTGTCGAACTCCTTTGAACATTGGCCATCAACTCACAATGTGTTGATAACAATGCTTGTAGTGCTTCCTTCATCCTCTTGCTCCTTGATCTTGTCATTGGACCACCAAGATTTGCTAATGGATCATGGGAAGCTGGATTCGGCAATGTGGACTCGGGCTCATTCCTATCATTCCCTCCCTCCTCGAAAGGATTCGTCCTCGAATCACCTACATCATATAAGCTCAAATCAGAAACATTGAAAGTAGATGAAACATTACCATACTCACTAGGTAGTTCGATTCTATATGCATTTTCTCCAATCCTTTCCAAGACTTGAAAAGGACCATCTCCTCTTGGATGAAGTTTAGAT
This sequence comes from Ophiorrhiza pumila, assembly GCA_016586305.1. Lineage (NCBI taxonomy): Eukaryota > Viridiplantae > Streptophyta > Magnoliopsida > Gentianales > Rubiaceae > Ophiorrhiza > Ophiorrhiza pumila. Next base: position 13,043,119 of record BLIW01000005.1, on the reverse strand, counting down.
TTCCTCTTTTCAGGAAACCTTTCCTTCCGCAAGTGAATCCAAACCCAATCTCCAGGTTCGAAAATCACTTGTCTTCTGCCCTTGTTGGCTTGTTTTGCATATTGCTCATTACGCCTTTGAATATTTTTGTAAACCTTTTCATGCAATTCCCTTACAAAATCAGCTTTAGCTTTACCTTCCACATTAACAAACTCATTAATAGGAAGAGGCAAAATATCAAGGGGAGTTAAAGGATTAAATCCATACACGACTTCAAAAGGCGAATAACCAGTAGAACTATGAACAGTTCGGTTATATGCAAATTCAATGTGTGGCAAACAATTCTCCCAATTCTTTAAGTTTTTTTGAATGATAGCACGAAGCAAATTAGACAATGTACGATTTACTACTTCTGTTTGACCATCAGTCTATGGATGTGCAACAGTAGAAAACAATAATTTTGTGCCTAATTTATTCCAAAGTGTACGCCAAAAATGTGACAAAAACTTGACATCTCTATCACTGACAATACTCTTAGGAATTCCATGCAAACGTACAATATCCTTAAAGAAAAGATCAGCAATTTTGGTAGCATCATTAGATTTAGAACATGCAAGGAAGTGAGCCATTTTACTAAATCTATCAACCACAACAAAAATGCTATCATTACCAGTGCGTGATCTAGGTAACCCTAACACAAAATCCATAGATATGTCAATCCAAGGGTTGCTAGGAACAGGCAGAGGTTGATACAAACCATGAGGCATTACTTTGGACTTAGCATGCTTACACACAATACATTTTTCACAAACACTTTTAACATCTTTAATCATGTTAGGCCAATAAAAGTGCTCATTCAAAACAGAAAGTGTTTTAACAATACCAAAATGCCCCATTAACCCTCCCCCATGGGTTTCTTTAACAAGTAAATCACGAATGGAACATGAGGGAATGCACAATTTATCCTTGCGAAACAAGAAACCATCATGCACAAAATAATCACCATTCGGCCGTATTGAACAAAGATCATAAGATTAGGCAAAGTCAACATCTTCCTTATACAAGTCTTTAATCAATTCAAATCCAAGTAGCTTTGCATGTAAATAGGTAAATAAAGCATATCTCCTAGATAAAGCATCAGCTACCACATTCTCTTGACCAGATTTATATTTAATCACATAAGGAAAAGTTTCAATGAATTCTAACCATTTTGCATGTCTCTTATTCAACTTACCTTGAGTCTTTAAGAATTTGAGACTTTCATGATCAGAATGGATTATGAATTCTTTTGGCCATAAGTAGTGTTGCCAAACCTGCAATGACCTTACCAATGCATACAACTCCTTGTCATAAGTTGCATACTTTAAGGATGCCCCATTAAGCTTTTCACTGAAATAAGCCACGGGCCTTGATTCCTGCATAAGAACAGCACCAATACCAATCCCGGAGGCATCACAGTATATCTCAAAAGCTTTATTAAAATTCGGCAAAGCAAGTAAAGGGGCATGAGTCAATTTATACTTCAAAGTGTTAAAGGCGTTTTCATGTTCTTTATTCCATGCAAAAGTGACATTCTTTTTAACAAGTTCATTCAAAGGTGCAGCAATGGAACTAAAGTCTTTAACAAATCTTCTATAAAAACTTGCTAATCCATGAAAACTTCTTACCTCACTAGCATTTTGTGGTCTCGGCCAATCTAAGATTGCCTTGACTTTTGACTCATCAACAGCAATGCCTTGAGAACTTACAACATAACCCAAAAAGATAATAGATTCCAAACAGAAAGAACACTTTTTAAGGTTAGCATATAATTGGTTCTCACGCAATATAGCAAACACGAGTTTTAAATGTTCAACATGCTCATCAAGTGATTTGCTATATATCAAGATATCATCAAAGTAGACTACCACAAACTTTCCAATGAAATGACGAAAAACATGGTTCATAAGCCTCATGAAAGTACTACGTGCATTAGATAAACCAAAAGGCATAACTAACCATTCATACAACCCATACTTTGTTTTAAAAGCAGTTTTCCATTCATCTCCTTCTTTCATTCGTATTTGGTAGTACCCACTTTTCAAATCAACTTTGGAAAATATGGAAGATCCATGCAATTCATCAAGCATATCATTTAATCTAGGAATTGGATGTCTATACTTAATGGTAATCTTATTAACAGCACGGCAATCTACACACATTCGCCAAGTATCATCCTTTTTAGGGACTAAGATAACAGGAACTGAACATGGACTAAGAGATTCACGCACAATACCTTTGTCAAGGAGTTCATCCACTTGACGTTGAATCTCTTTTGTTTCCTCCGAATTTGCTCTATAAGCTGGTCGGTTTGGAATTTGAGCTCCTGGGATGAAATCAATTTGGTGCTCAATGCCACGAATAGGTGGTAAACCTATTGGTAACTCCTCAGGAAACACATCACTATATTCCTGCAAAAGAGAGTACACGGCACTAGGCAAAGAAGCAAGGTTATCACTGTCAACAACAAGTATAAGTTCCTTACTAAACATGAAGTATAAGGACTGCCTATTAATCAATGCTCTCTTAATCTCATTAGAAGAAGCAAAACAACAAGATTTCTTATTAACTACATCTCGGCCTAAATTAGATTTTTCGTTTTGTTGTTTTTCTAGTTCCTTCTTCTTCTTAGCTTCATTTATGTCTTTACAAGCTTGTGCAATTCGAGTTTGATCTTCAAAAACTTGAGCAGGAGTTAAAGCATGAAAACTATACTTTTTACCATTATGCACGAAGCTGTAAAAATTTTTCTTGGCATGATAAAGCACATCACAATCAAATTGCCAAGGTCTACCAAGTAAAATATGACTAGCCTCCATTGGAACAACATCACATAAAACAGTATCAACATATTTACCAATGGTGAAAGAAAACTTTACTTGTTTAGTGACACGAGTTTCAACTGAATTATTTAACCATTGAAGCCTATATGGTTTTGGATGTTTCATGCAATTCAAATTCAGTTTGTTAACAAGTAAGGTGCTCGCCACATTTGTGCAACTACCACTATCAATAATCACACTACAAACCATGTTTTGCACTAAACAGCGTGTGTGAAATATGTTATCACGTTGCATCAAATCATTATCTTCCAAAGGTTGAACATTAAGAACACGGCGAGAAACTAAAGAAAAGTTACCAACTGAGTAGGTCGGTTCATCAAGCTTTTCACCCTCATCACTTTGATCATCTTGGTACTTTTCTTCAAGAGGTGGCATGTCGGCACAATCATCATCACTTACCACTTCGCCAGTATCTAAAGTAATCATGATCCGGGCAGTAGGACAATTGGCTTGCAAGTGACCATAGCCTTGACATTTAAAACATCTAATATCCCTCAATCTTGGAGCAGAAGTTGTCGCCGGTTTAGGGGCATTTTCAGCAGCTTTGGGGACTGATTTTGGGACATAAGGAGGCGCACTAGATGGCTGGTTTGAGGTAGGCTCGGCTCATCACTAGGCTCGGCTTCTTCATGTTTATTCTGTCGAGAAGTAGAACCTTTTTTTGGTGAAGGAAAAATTGTTAAATTATCAATCTTTAGATTGAGCTTTCGGATCATGTCAAATAGAACATCATTAACATATTTTTGATCCGTTTGGGGTTGTCCTTGAGGTGTTTTATCATCTCCCTCCATTGTTCCTGCAAGTTAGTAAAAAAACAACAAAAGATAGCAAAAATAAAAAACCTCTCGGGTTCTCACTTTTGGTGAGTAATACTCTCCTCTCTAGTGTAATGGCTTTTCTCGTGTATACCCTATCTAAATACTCTCAATGAATCTCTCAAACTAATTGAAGCTTACTGTTTGTCGATTTTAAGAACAAGTCTCAACCAATTAGTTCAAACAAATCAATTCACAAAAGCAAAACCAAAGAAGTTTGAAAAGAAAAATTTCACGTCACAAGAAGAATTTAAGATCACGTATGGGGTATAAACATATTAACTTCAGAAAGCTACGAATTCAGAAACTAGAGAAGATAATAAGAAGATGTGTTTTTGAATCACTCAATTCCGATTAAAAATGAGAAAGTTATGAAGGTTTGAAGTTATAGTATATAGAAACTCTCTGCCGAGTTTCGGACGGTAGAACAAAGGTTCGGACGGCCGAAAGTGGCGTCCGAAACTTTGTTAAAAAAATTTCAAATCTCTGTCGAGGATCGGACGGTAGTTTCGGACGGGTCAGGGGTCCGAAAGTGGCGTCCGAAATTCTGTGAAAATTTGTGACTTTTCTGTCGAGGTTCGGACGGTAGTTTCGGACGGGTAAGGGGTCCGAAAGTGGCGTCCGAAACTATAAAATTAAATACGAAAAAAAAAATAAAATTTTTTTTTGTTATTTTTGTTTTTTTTGTTTTTTTTTTTTTCACTTTAGACCAAATGCCTTTGGGCTGATTTTTACTTGGTCTCTTTTTTTTTTTTTGTAATGGCCTTTTTTTTTTTTTTTTGTAATGGCCTTTTTTTTTTTTTTGACAAAAAGCTTAACTAGGGTTTTTGAGGTTGTTGATAAACCCTAAATTTTCAACCACTTCAATGTATCAAGAAGTCAACAAAATTTCGGATTTTGAAGATACCACTTTTACCAAAGATTCAAGAAATATCACAAAGAGCAAGAATATGTCTTCAAGATTCAAATTTGAGCACTTTCGGATTTCCAAGAAAAATCAAGATTTTCAAGAAAGTGGTCAAGAACTCGTCTTTTTGAGATGGTGAAAAAGTTTGATCAAAACACACTTTGATGGCAATAGAATGATGAAACTAACACAAAAGAAAGATCAAGAAAAGGATGAGAAACAAGGAAGTTATGAAATTTTGAATAAGAACCCTAATTTCACAAACCCTAGTTTGACATACCCTAATTCTTTGGACGTGATTTCAGCAAGAATGACTCAAGAATTCCACACTATGATGATGAACAAGAACAATGCAGAATTATGAAGAAAAACAGCAGCAAAACACGACACAAAACAACAAAGAACAACACAACAAAAATCGCAAAAATCCGAACAATGGATGAACACGAATTGGACAGATTTTAGCAACAAATTGCATGCGATTTTGACGTAATTTAAAGGCAGAACTATGACGACCTTGGACAGCAATAAAGACACGAAAACAGCAACAAAAAGACACCGCAAAATCTGCAGAAATTAACGCAACAAAACAGCAAGAAGGACGCCAAAAGAAGGACAAGATCCGAGAAGAGAAAAACAAGAACAAGACTCAAATAAAAAAAATTATTTACCGAATTTGATGAACAACCTGGATAGCTCTGATACCAATTGATACAAATGGAGTAGGATGAAGTCCAATCCACACGAATTTTCCACAAGTTCGGATCATTGTGCACCAAAAACGCAATTCAAGAAACAAGAAACACAATTTGCGGAAAAGAGATATGGAACGAAAAGGCAAGATTAAAATTAACCTAACCCCAACGTTAACACAAATTGATTAAGTTTAACAATTGTAAATCAATAAATTAAACCTATCAAGTTTGGCCGGTTCTATAAATCTAGAACTTGTAAGCTTTACCTAAAGTTCCTCACTTAAGGTTTGGCGGGTCTTATGAATTACTCAAGAATAATTCACGTTGGTGATGTCAAATTTAATTTAGCAAAGCCAAAATTCTTTCAATTCAACATATCTAAAAAACGTTTACAATGATCTCTTTATATAGAGATGAGTTTCGGCTCTACAAATTGGAAAAGGAAATAAAACCCTAGAAGTTGTAAATTACAACTTGACTTCTAAACTAACCAACTTTCCAAATTGGAATTGGAAACTAACAACTAACAAACTAATAAGCTAATCCTTTTCCAAAAAGGATTAGGGCAAACGATTATTCCAAAGGTGGCCAAACACGATTTTACTTGCCATTATCATGCAAGATAATTGGGCCAAGTAATACCTTATTATCACTTAATAAAAACGCCAATTAAGCCCATAAAATTGTTAAGTGGACTTAATTAAAAACAACATAATAAACCCTAAAATATATTAAAAAGGGAGTGATCCATTTCAAAGCCCAAAACACGCCTACTTCTTGGTCTTTAATATTTCGGCCTTCACATTATTTCTTCAAGGTGGATCATAAATTGTTATTGAAGAAATATGCCAAAGTACTTCATCTTGAGATGGTGGTGTCGAACTCCTTTGAACATTGGCCATCAACTCACAATGTGTTGATAACTATTCTTGTAGTGCTTCCTTCATCCTCTTGCTCCTTGATCTTGTCATTGGACCACCAAGATTTGCTAATGGATCATGGGAAGCTGGATTCGGCAATGTGGACTCGGGCTCATTCCTATCATTTCCAATATTGTGTACTGATTATTGTCATTTCTTAAGTACACATGTCTTCACCAAATGATCTGTTGTAAATGCAGGAGCACGTGTCAACATCTTGCTACACAAAGGAAATTTCCAGGAAGCTCACCAAGCTAAGTCGGCAATGAAAAACTATAAAAGCTGGAGAGATCGATCGAAGAGGGAGCTTTTTGGACGGGGGATCAACGGAGAAAAGAGAGAGGAGTTCTGAGAGTCTAGGGTTTGAGAGATTAGAGTGGAGATCATTCAACTCTATCCGTTTGTAATAGCAATGTTTGATCTGGCTTTGTTAAACTCATTTTCAAAGCCGATCAACATGATCGGCTAGATTTTCAGTGCTGCTTTGAGGGATTAAGTGTAATGACTTAATATCGTTTTGAGACATTTGAATTGCATATTTTGTGTTTGGTTAAAGTTCCATGTCAGTTAGTGTTCCATTTCAATATTTACTCACTCACGATTATGCCTTTATATGATTTGCGGTATCCACTGAAATCAATTCAGTGCAATTAAAGGAAATTGGAATGAAACCAAAGAACATAGAACAACCTATGTATGAGTCCTAAGATCTGGGTGAGGAAGCGATTTTCCATTGTGCGGTATCCACTGACAGTGGAAGTCAAGGAATGAAAAGACTTAGGATCATTTGCACACTAGTACTTGTCTTAGTGTAGTGTCAGATAGGGATCTGGAATTAGGAAACGAGCCTAAATCTTGCCCTATCAAGGGAAGATAGAGGAGCATGGTGGGTTAGGATTGTGAGACCTATCAAGGAGATCAATCTTAAGTTCACTAGAAAACCCCTCATACATGTGTCAACACTAAGTCAAGGATAACCGATTGAAGTCATTACCACTGGCCTCCCTCAAGGCAGCACACCTTTCTCCTTTTGGTTGATTTCTCGTTTGTTTTCTATTTAGTCTACACATCGCTTAATTGCTTATTCTATCACTGTACAATTCTTAATTCTACCCTTTCCCTGAGGATACGATCCCACTTACCGCTTGCTTCTAGTTAGTTGTTTTGGGTAAAATTGTGAGAGAGACGACGCTCTCGCCAATTTTTGGCGCCGTTGCCGGGGAAGGGGCATAGCGTTGAGAGTTGATTTTGTGATAGTTTTACTTAGTAATACGAATTCTTGTTTGAAATTGTTGTTTGTCTGTTTTGTTGAAATTTTAGTTCATCATTTGTTTCTGTTGATTTTATTCTACTGATCTTTTGTTCTAGTGGTGTTTTCTTCCTTGTGATAATTCACAGTTTATGCTACCTAGAGCAAGGCTACGTGGTGAAGCGCCAGAGTTTGCACTTGACTTAGAATTGCACAGAACTTTAAGGCAGAGGAGGGAAATTGAAATGGCAGAACAGAATGAAGAGAGACCTCAGCCCCAACCAGCTCGGTTTGGAGACCATTTTGCGGTAAATTTTGAGAGAAGAAATAATCATCAGGGAATTGACGTTTAGAGTTATCAAATCCCGACACAAATTGTGTCCATGATCACCCAAAGGCAGATCTTTCAATGCTTAAGCAACGAAGACCCTAATGAGCATTTGGATTGGTTTCTAGGACTCTGTAATACCTTCAAGCTGCAAAGAGTGACCTCTGATGATGTGAGAAGGGTGCTCTTCCCACTGTCCTTGAAAGGAAAGGCAAAGCATTGGTTTAACTCAATTGGGGATCCAGCTATATCAACATTTGAGGAACTTGAGCGGAAGTTTTTAGCTAAGTATTTTCTTCCAGCAAAGTTGGAGCGAATGAGGTTGGAGATCCGCAACTTCCAGCAGCAGGATGGCGAGACCTTCAAGGAAGCATGGGATCGATTCAACGACTTGCTCCGCCAATGCCCAAACAATGACCTTGGGGAGGTCAGGGAACTCAAAATTTTTTTCAAAGGTCTATCACCTGAATCCTCACTGATGGTCAAGGCCAGCGCAAATGGGGCCTTGAAGGATAAAAGTATTCCTGAGGTCAGAGAACTCTTTGATTCGATAGCATACGACGAATACCTCTTTCCAGAAACTAGAAAGATGCCTGTGCGGAAGCAGCGAGGAGCGCTAGAGCTGGATGAGGAGACATCCTTGGAAGCAAAACTCGAGGCTCTCACAAAGCAAGTTCAAAACCTAAAGGTGGCTAAGGTGGCACCAGTATTGATGTGCGAATTATGTAAAGGGAAGCACCACATGGATGAGTGTGAGCTCACCCAAGAGTCAGTGTAGTATGTGGCCAACTACAACAAGGAGCTCACCCGAGATATGCAAAATTCTTAAAGGACCTAATCGCCAACAAGGAGCAGATTTTGCGTTGTGAATTACCAATTCCACTCACTAAGGAGAGCCAAGCATGGATCAACAATAAGCTACCTCCTAAACTCAAAGACCCTGGAAGCTGTACAGTTCCATGCTCTATTGGTGAGAGATTTTTCAGCAAGGGCTTGTGTGACCTTGGAGCAGGCATCAACCTCATGCCTTTATCCATAGCAGAGAGCATAGGATTGGGGTCACGAAATAAATCGGTAGCAGTCATGCTCCAATTGGCGGATAGATCATTGGTTCAACCAACTGGGATGGTGGAGGATGTTCTGGTATCTGTGGATAAATTTGTACTTCCCGTGGATTTCATAGTGTTGGACATGGAGGAAGACTCTGAAGTGCCACTCATCTTCGGAAGACCATTCTTAGCTACAGGCGATGCTCTCATTGGAGTAAAGGGAAAGACCATAACGTTGAGGGTCAATGGTGAGGAGGTCATCTTCAATGTCGACTATGCCATGAAACACCCTCACTCCATAGAACAATGTTGCCTAGCTAGCTTGATGGAAGGTAATCCTTAACCCTTGAATTTTGAGCATAAACGTAAATCTTCTCTTGCTGAAAATGATTTTTGGGATGATGACCCATGTGAAAATTTTGAAACTGTATTGGTCATTGAAGAGTCTGATACATTGCATGAATTGAGCCCTTGGGGTGAAAAAGTTGAAAGTGATTCGTTTGTGAAAGAAATGGACTTTGAATGTGATTTTGACGAAAGTCATGAAAATGGTGAAAGTTTGAATAAAATGGCAAATGTGCATGAAATTCAAGAAATGCAAAATTTCGGAGAAAAATTGAAGTTAAGTGTTGAAAAGGATAAACGAGAAGAAAAATTTGCATTAGGTGACAAATTGTCTGATGCCATTGCTGAGACTGACGAAAAGATGAAAGTTGTGCCCACTGAGATGAGGCTTGGAAATGTTAATGACAGGGACATGACATTGAAGCCTCCACAAGGAGACCGAACCAAGAAAAGTCAGCCGCCACTGCTTAAATATCTCAAGCGTGTGTTCTGGCGAGAGAAAAAGAAGTCTTCAGACCCACCACCCAAAAGGGTGGGAGTCGGGACCTCAAGAGGGAAGAAAGGAAACAAAGGTCATGAAATGAAAGTCAACCAACCACTTTGGAGGGACACTGGGCACACCCAGTACCTCGACCCTCAACAACTTGGATAACAACACTGCTGTGTTTGGCTGAAGACAATAAACTAAGCGCTCTGTTGGGAGGCAACCCAACCTTTCTAATTTTTTGTCCTTATTTTGTTTCGTTTTTGGCAGCACAATAACTCCAAATAAATGATTGAAACTCTACTCTCGACCCTGTTCAGGTGCAAAGAAAGCTCATGGGCCACGAAAAAAAAAAACAAAAAAAAAAAATTCGAAAATTGTGCATGGGAGGTCAATGGGAAATTAAAGCAAAAAGATGGGATTTGCATATCCGGATGTCACGGGACATGACAGGTAACAGTGTAGAATATTCTCTGCTCTGAAAAAGGTGAGAATAAAATCCGTAGCCCTAGAGCAATGTGAAATATTTGATTCCAAGAAAAGCTTCCAAATCGAATCTTGCTCTGTAATTACAAATCCAACACAGGCTGACATTTTCGCTTGAGTATTGCAGGAGAAGATCAAATTGGCCGTTGAAAGGATTGCATAGTAGATAACATTTCTTGGGTGCATGACCAGAAATAATTGTGAAAGAAAAGATGCATAACATTTGGATCCCTTAAATGAATTGTCTTGATATGAAATGCCATGCATGATAGGGCCGAATGGAGCTTGACATGATTTATGCATGAGTGAAAAGAAATATGCATGCTATGGTTGTGAATCGGCTAAGGCATGGCATGATTGAATGAAATTGTGACAAATGCATGACATTATGGGCTCACTAGGTTGTTTGATAGTGAAAGTTTGCAAATGGCCGAATTATGCAAGAAAAGGGATGACAAGATGGAACAACTTTTGTTTTCTAGCATTTGTCATCATCCACTTTGTTTTCTAGCATTTTGTCATCATCCACTTTGTTTTCTAGTGCACTCACATGCATGTGTTTTCTAAGCTTTCCTCTAGCCGATTCTTGCATGCAAATTTGTCTATAAATACCATCAACATGCATGCACAAAAATCACCATCACTTGCACTCATCATTGTGGTGAATTCGGCTGAGGGCAAGGTACAAGAATAGCAATTTGCTTCAAGCGTCCAGAGGCCACCAAAAAAATTTTCATTTCACGTGTTTGCGTTTTAGGAGTTTAACATCCACATCACGTAAGTTTCTCACCACCTTAAGCATCGATTTAAATTCCAATTCCAATAGGCATGACACGCCGAAGTTCACTTTGCTTAAATAGCTAAATATTGATGCTTAGTGTGAAATCCTTGTGCTCGATTTTTCATGATGATTATTTTGTGAACTTCTTGTATATTTGAGTTGGAAAGCGAAAATTTCATGATGATTATGATAAGAATCCGTACAAGCAATCTACTCCAAATCCTAATGGAAATAGGATTACCAAGCCAAATCCTAATAGGAATAGGATTTCCAAGACAAATCCTAATGGGATTAGGATTTCCAAGCTCAATCCTAATAGGATTAGGATTCATCAATCCTCATCTTGTCCAAGTTCCATAAGAGTTCCATAAAGGCAAATCCAAATGAGACTAGGATTCACAATCCTAGTGGGATTAGGATTCACTAATCCATGGACATTATTTATTGAAGACCAAGATGGCGTGCTTGGGCTTTTGCCAAATTGGATCGCGCCTTTTTCTTAAGTAGTTAGAATTAATTAATGTTTTAATAATTAAGTCCAAAACATTTTAATTGGGCTTATTATTAGTATATTTTCGTTTTTAATTACATGGCCCAAGTTATCTTGCATGATAATGGCATGTAATGGGCTTTAATTTGTTAGGAAAGTAATTCCCTAAATTTTAGGAGCTTGTCCTTGTCTTCTAGAAGGGTAAAACGTTTTTAGCTTCCTTTTTCCATAAAGGATTAGTTTGTAAGTTGGTTAGTTTAGAAGTCAAGTTGTAATTTACAACTTCTAGGGTTTTATTTCCTTTTCCAATTTGTAGAGCCGAAACTCATCTCTATATAAAGAGATCATTGTAAACGTTTTTAGATAATGATTGAATTTTGAAGAAACCATTTAGCTTTGCTAAATTATTTTCAGCCTTAAACAAGTTGTGAAAAACGTGATTAATCAATTAGGGTTAGTTGATTATTCATAGGACCGGATTCTTTAAGCTAGGACCTTAAAGAGAACGTATTGTTTCTTGATTTCAAGAGCGAGCCAAACTGAGATCTTTTTAACCATTGATTTACATAGGTTAGATTGAAATCACTTTGTGGTAATGTGTTGGGTTTGATTGATTTACAATCAAATACATCCCATTCGATATCCATCTTTTCTTCTTGTGTTGTTTCCGTGTTTGATCTTACTTGTGATCGTGTTGGTTTCTGAATTTTGGTGCACAACGATCCTAAGTGTGTGGAATTCGTGTGGAGCTGGATTCTCACCCTACTCCATTCGTATCAATTGGTATCAAAGCATCTAGGTTGTTCATCACAAAATTCAGGTTTGCGCTTTGTTTTTCCTTCTCGGATTTTGCTCTACTTTTTGAGTCGTTCTTGCTGTCCTTTGTGCGTCAATTTTTTTCTGCAGTTTTTGGAGTCTTTTAGTTGCTGTTTTCACGTGTTTCTTGCTGTCCAAAGTCGTCATAGTTAGTGTCTTTAAATTCATCAAAATCGCATAAGCCAAAGTTGATCAAATCTGCCCGAAAATTGCCTTCTTGTTGTTTACGATTTTTGACATCTTTTTGCTACTGTTCTTGCTTCGAATTGCTGCTGTTTTTAAAGTTTAAATTCTGCAGTAAATTTATATATTAATTGAGTCTTAAATTCATTAATATTCTGTCCAAAAATCGCATGCAACTTGGTGCTTAAAATCTGCCCAAATCGAGTTGATCTTGTTACTTGATTTTCTTGCGTTTTTGTGTTGTTCTTCTTGTGTTTCTTGTTCGATCCTTGCTGCCATCTTTGTCTCAATATTCTGCACTATTTTTCTTGCATTCATAGTGTTGGATTCTTTGTGTTTTATTTGTTGATTTCACGTCCAAACCCTAGGTGTCAAGATTAGGGTTTCTTAAAAACCCTAGTTTCAAATTATCATAACTTTGTGAGTTCTTGCTCAATTCTTGAAATTCTTTTTGTGTTAGTTCCATCAATCTACTCTTGTCATAATAACTTTTGATCAAACTTTTTGAACAAGTGAAAAAGATTGGTTCTTGACCACTTTCTTGAACTTCTTGAAGTTCTTGATTTTTGAAAGTTGTCAAATTTTGAATCTTGAACCATATTTGAAATCCTTGAGTTAAATCTTGAAAATTTTGTTAAAGTGGCACTTTCAAATTCTTTGTCCTTGGTGAGTTATTAAAGTTTGGAGAAATTAAGGTTGAACCACATAAGACAAGGCCACATCCTTAAACCTAAGTACTTGTACTAGGTTCTTGTCTTAAAACCTTAAAGATTTTGTTTGACCTAAGTTGTTTAAGGTTCTTGTCCTAACCTAGGTCATTGTTTGTACAAGGTTTTTGTCCAAAACCTTAAAAGTTTGTTTTGTCCTTTTTGTTGTCCGAATAAAAAAAATAAAAAAAAAAAAAAAAGAGGCCGTAATTTTAAAAAAAAAAAAAAAAAAAAAAAAGGCCCAAATCAAAAAAAAAAAAAAAAGGGCCGTGATATAAAAAAAAAAAAATAAGGCCCAATAAAAGAAAATAATCTCGGACTTTTAATATTTATGTTATTTAATTTTTAGTATTTTTTTTTTAATTAATTTTCGTAAATTAAAAAGAACACTTTGTTCTTGAGTTTTGATTTGAAACCACCTTGGATTAAAAGTGCCATAACTTTTGCTATACAACTCGGATTTTGGTGATTCAAATTGTGTTGTTCTCGTCTTTGATTCCTCTTTCTAAATATCATAGTTTCTGAATCAATTAAATTATACCCACACGTGCTCTGAAATACTCTTGTGACGTGAATTATTTGAACTTCTTTGATTTGACTTGTGTGAATCTTGTTGTTGAAAATCTCGGTTGAGACAATCTCTTAAAGTCATTGCAACAGTAAGTTCTCTATAGTTTGAGAGTATTAGACTAGGGTATACACGAGAGAAACATATATCAAAGAGAGGAGAGCTCCTACTATCCACATAGTGAGAACCCGAGAGGAATTCAATTGTTGTTTTCTTTTGTTTCTTACTAACCTTGCAGGATAATGGAGGACGAAACTAATACACCAAGAGGTTCTAAACCTCAAACCGAAGCTGAGCAAAAGTTTGCTAATGATTCTCTTGCACAGATACTACAAAAGATCAATCTCCGCCTTGATTTCTTGGAGTCATCAACTTCTAAGCCATCAAAGAAATCTTCATCCAAGAAGTTTAAATATAATGCTGCTTTTGAGTCCGAAAGTGAATCTAATGAAGAGGAGGAGGAAGAGTTGTCCGAATCATCTTCTAAGGGTAACAAGTCTAAAGTCTCAATTGCTTCACTTAAGTTAACAATTCCCACTTTTCATGGTAAGACAGATCCGGAAGCTTATTTTGATTGGGTTCGTGAGCTTGAGCACTTCTTTGAAGGCCATGACTATCCCGAAAAGGAAAAATTTCGACTTGCCTTTATGCACTTAAAGGATCATGCAAGTTTGTGGTGGGATAAGTTGTCTCAATCTAGACGTGAAGATGGTGAAAGTCCAATCAAGACATGGAGTCGCATGAAAACACTCATGAGGAAGAAATATGTCCCTTCATACTACAACCGTGAATTGAATAGACAGTTACATACACTTGTACAAGGTAACAAATCGGTTGAGGAGTATTATCATGAGATGGAAGCTTTGATGATCAAGGCTAATGTTCAAGAAGATCCCGACTCTACAATTGAAAGATTTTTAAGAGGTATGCATTCTGATTTGGCTCATCAAGTTGATTTACAAAGTTTTGATAATATTGATGAACTTGTCCATAAAGCCATCAAGATAGAAAGGCACATGAAAGGGAAGGGTAAGTTTTCACAACCAACTCCACCTTGGCAAAGAGATAAGAAGCCGAGTTTTGCCCCTTTCAATCCGCCATCCAAGCCACGCCAATTCCCACAAAGTTCAACGTCAAGTGCCCCTCAAGGTGTCTCAAAAACAACGCCCAAGGTTGCTGTCCAACCTTCTAAAACGGCGTCAACTTCTTCAACTCCAAGATTGAGGGATGTTCGATGTTATACATGTCAAGGTTATGGTCATATGCAAGCTGAATGTCCAACTCGAAAAGTGATGATAACTCTTGATAGTGGTGAAGTGGTAAGTGATGATGATTGTGCCGACATGCCACCTCTTGAAGAGAAACATGAATCAAGTGAAGAAAGTGAAGACAATGAGCCCTACACGTATGGTGACGGTAAATTTTCTTTAGTTTCTCGCCGTGTTCTTAATGTTCAACCTTTGGAAGATAATGATTTGATGCAACGTGATAACATATTTCACACACGCTGTTTAGTGCAAAACATGGTTTGTAGTGTGATTATTGATAGTGGTAGTTGCACAAATGTGGCGAGCACCTTACTTGTTAACAAACTGAATTTGAATTGCATGAAACATCCAAAACCATATAGGCTTCAATGGTTAAATAATTCAGTTGAAACTCGTGTCACTAAACAAGTAAAGTTTTCTTTCACCATTGGTAAATATGTTGATACTGTTTTATGTGATGTTGTTCCAATGGAGGCTAGTCATATTTTACTTGGTAGACCTTGGCAATTTGATTGTGATGTGCTTTATCATGCCAAGAAAAATTTTTACAGCTTCGTGCATAATGGTAAAAAGTATAGTCTTCATGCTTTAACTCCTGCTCAAGTTTTTGAAGATCAAACTCGAATTGCACAAGCTTGTAAAGACATAAATGAAGCTAAGAAGAAGAAGGAACTAGAAAAACAACAAAACGAAAAATCTAATTTAGGCCGAGATGTAGTTAGTAAGAAATCTTGTTGTTTTGCTTCTTCTAATGAGATTAAGAGAGCATTGATTAATAGGCAGTTCTTATACTTCATGTTTAGCAAGGAACTTATACTTGTTGTTGACAGTGATAACCTTGTTTCTTTGCCTAGTGCTGTTTACTCTCTCTTACAGGTTTTTGGAATTCCTAAATGCCTAATGGCATTGAAACCCCTTCATTATCAAATGAAAGGAATCCAATCTGCCTTAACTTGTTTTCCACAAGGTAAGCAAGGTAAGTTGAGTGCTTATAATTTCGATCATTACAAAACCCTTGTGAACACTAAACAAAGTGTTAAATCTATTGATTATCCTAACTGGAATACACTTTATTTTGATGATTTGATTCATAACTTTGCTCTTACTGTTTTCAATTCATTCCAAAATCAAAAGTATCCACTTCGACAAGGTAATCTGATTGTTCAACACTTGTTTGGTAAGTTATCTCAATTTCGAATTTCTTTTCAATTCCCGAAGGTACAATATTCTGTTCTTATTCTTTGGAATTGTAAGTTCTTAATCTTTGATAACTTCAACATGCTTGTAAAGAATGTACAACTTAGTTTTTGTGATTCACATTTAATCCGGGATGTCTATATATATACTTGCTTTGCAAATTCTTATGAATCCTTGGATAATATTTGTAATTACATTAATATATGTTTACTTTCTTTTCATTCTTTACATGTTAACATCATTGATTTTCATGTTATTATTAGTGTGTCCAAGGATGAAGTTAATAAATTTCTCTTGAATACTTTCTTGTTGCTCAAAACATTATGTTCATCTTTATTTGAAGTATTCTTTTTAAAGTTGTTTAATATTGCATATCATCATAAGTTTTCTGATTTGCATTTATTAAATGATGTTTATATGCATAATTATTTTAAGTTTTCTTTAACTGACACATTTATTTTCTTATTGCAGGATTTGTTTTACTTGGCTCGAGTTTGTAATGAGTTTTTCTTATTGGTGTTTGATCCAGGAGCTCAATTTCCAGATTCGAGGACGAATCCTTTCGAGGAGGGAGGGAATGATAAGAATCCGTACAAGCAATCTACTCCAAATCCTAATGGAAATAGGATTACCAAGCCAAATCCTAATAGGAATAGGATTTCCAAGACAAATCCTAATGGGATTAGGATTTCCAAGCTCAATCCTAATAGGATTAGGATTCATCAATCCTCATCTTGTCCAAGTTCCATAAGAGTTCCATAAAGGCAAATCCAAATGAGACTAGGATTCACAATCCTAGTGGGATTAGGATTCACTAATCCATGGACATTATTTATTGAAGACCAAGATGGCGTGCTTGGGCTTTTGCCAAATTGGATCGCGCCTTTTTCTTAAGTAGTTAGAATTAATTAATGTTTTAATAATTAAGTCCAAAACATTTTAATTGGGCTTATTATTAGTATATTTTCGTTTTTAATTACATGGCCCAAGTTATCTTGCATGATAATGGCATGTAATGGGCTTTAATTTGTTAGGAAAGTAATTCCCTAAATTTTAGGAGCTTGTCCTTGTCTTCTAGAAGGGCAAAACGTTTTTAGCTTCCTTTTTCCATAAAGGATTAGTTTGTAAGTTGGTTAGTTTAGAAGTCAAGTTGTAATTTACAACTTCTAGGGTTTTATTTCCTTTTCCAATTTGTAGAGCCGAAACTCATCTCTATATAAAGAGATCATTGTAAACGTTTTTAGATAATGATTGAATTTTGAAGAAACCATTTAGCTTTGCTAAATTATTTGCAGCCTTAAACAAGTTGTGAAAAACGTGATTAATCAATTAGGGTTAGTTGATTATTCATAGGACCGGATTCTTTAAGCTAGGACCTTAAAGAGAACGTATTGTTTCTTGATTTCAAGAGCGAGCCAAACTGAGATCTTTTTAACCATAGATTTACATAGGTTAGATTGAAATCACTTTGTGGTAATGTGTTGGGTTTGATTGATTTACAATCAAATACATCCCATTCGATATCCATCTTTTCTTCTTGTGTTGTTTCCGTGTTTGATCTTACTTGTGATCGTGTTGGTTTCTGAATTTTGGTGCACAACGATCCTAAGTGTGTGGAATTCGTGTGGAGCTGGATTCTCACCCTACTCCATTCGTATCAGATTATTTCATGATGCTTAAGCGAAAATTTTGTTGGTCTAGCTTGCATATAAATACTATGTATATGTATAACATCGTGTTCTTGATTCTTTCACAATTTTGAAACCTTGGTGTGACACGGTTGTGCTTAGAAATGTTAAATGCATGAACCTGAGGTGGGAAAGCCGTGGGAACAAAGCCCACCGAAACTCTTCATGAGCAAATTGCTTACTTCATGAAATCTGGCTTTTTGAGTTAACATGCAATCTTCTTCCTGTACATAATTGTCATGAAATGCTAAATGAAAATGTTTTGTGGATGTGAGTCTTGATGCATGTGTGGACCTCACTATAATGGGCTTGAATAGAATTCCACTCATGCAACGTTGTGATCTCCAGGTACCATGGCACCCAAGGAAGCCTCACAGACCACCGCGACCGCACAAAAGGGACAAGCGTCTAGAGGAAAAGCCAAAGTGAGGGAATACGAATCATCTGACGACTATAGCTCAGACGAAGGGTACGCCCCAGAGGGAGAGGACGTGCAAGACTCCACTCAGAAGAAGAGAAAGGTAGCTCAGCATAACACCCTTCAGCGGTTTTATAACGCCGAGGCTCAAACAAAATTCTGCGAGTTCGCCATTAGACCTATCCAGATAGAAAGGGCAATGGTCATTACAGAAAAGTCATACATTGATATCATCAACCACTACAATTGGCAAAAACTGACTGAGGCACCTGACAGTTGCAATGTAGCCATCGCCAAGGAATTCTATGCCAACGCTGCAGGAACCAGTGAGAAGGAAGTGCTTTCAAAGGGCGTATTCATACGGGGGAAGTACCTTAAGCTCACGCCCCAGTTAGTGAACAAACATTACGGGCTCAAGGACTATGCTCCAGACGAATTTGATGATCTTAAGAACGTGGGGGACATGGACATAATCTTGGGGACACTGAGTCTACCGGGAGTCGAATGGGTCAGAAGTCGACATGGCCACCCGAGATATGTACAGCTAAAAGATCTGACGGCGGAAGCCAAAACCTGGCTACTCTTCATCAACTCCCGTCTGATGCCTACAACCCACACCACCAGGATTTCCACCAATAGGCTTTGCTTGGTCTACGCTATTAAAAACAGACTCACGGTGGATGTGGGCCAGCTTATCATCACATACATCGGTCACGCATTAGCTGATGATCACCAAAGCCTGTATTTCCCTCTCTTCCTGTGCGAACAAGCTGTGAAAGCAGGGGTCAAATTGACTGCAGGAGAGGAAAGTCGCAACCCGGCACTGCCCATAAAAGATGGCCAAATCAAGCAATATCAAACCGTAGAAAGATCAGACAGAGAAAGGTTGGAAAAAGAAGCAAGAGAAAGGGACAGGGAAGAGCAAGAACAAATGGATAACTTTGGTGAGGATCAAGCCACACCAGCTCAACCCCAGCCTAACCGACAACCACCTCAGTTGCTAGGGAATTTCAACCATATGCAGCACGCTTTGGAGGGAATGTGGACAGTAATTCAAAATCAACAGAACGCCTTGACGCAGCATATGGAAAACATAGAGGGGCGGTGGGCGTGATAGGAATCCGTACAAGCAATCTTCCTATCCGTACAAGCAATCTACTCCAAATCCTAATGGGAATAGGATTACCAAGCCAAATCCTAATAGGAATAGGATTTCCAAGACAAATCCTAATGGGATTAGGATTTCCAAGCTCAATCCTAATAGGATTAGGATTCATCAATCCTCATCTTGTCCGAGTTCCATAAGAGTTCCATAAAGGCAAATCCGAATGAGACTAGGATTCACAATCCAAGTGGGATTAGGATTCACTAATCCATGGACATTATTTATTGAAGACCAAGATGGCGTGCTTGGGCTTTTGCCAAATTGGATCGCGCCTTTTCTTAAGTAGTTAGAATTAATTAATGTTTTAATAATTAAGTCCAAAACATTTTAATTGGGCTTATTATTAGTATATTTTCGTTTTTTAATTACATGGCCCAAGTTATCTTGCATGATAATGGCATGTAATGGGCTTTAATTTGTTAGGAAAGTAATTCCCTAAATTTTAGGAGCTTGTCCTTGTCTTCTAGAAGGGCAAAACGTTTTTAGCTTCCTTTTTCCATAAAGGATTAGTTTGTTAGTTGGTTAGTTTAGAAGTCAAGTTGTAATTTACAACTTCTAGGGTTTTATTTCCTTTTCCAATTTGTATGGCCAAAACTCATCCCCTATAAAAAGGAGATGCATGTAACGTTTTTACACAATAAGTTGGTGAATAAAATTGAGTTTTTAGCTTTGCTAAAATTCGTGAATTAACTCCTTGAGTTGTTCAAAGCCTTGAAGAGTTATTTAACTGTTCATTGTAGTTAATCCCCTTTAGCGTGACCTATAGGAGATTACACCAATTGTTCTTTATTTAAAGAGCAGGCCTAATTAACTTGTTTAACTGATTGAATTTTCATAGGTTAAATTAAGTTCATTAGTAATAAAACGTGAAGTTTTGATTTACTCAATTCCTAGCGTTTTTCCTTTGATTTCGTTCCATCCAATTTTGTGTTCTTGTTGTGGATTATCTTGGTAAGAGCAACACGGTCCTATAGCTTGTGTGGGAGATTCGAATTTGGTCCAGGAGTTGGAGCCTCGGCCAACCATTCGCATCAATTGGTATCAAAGCACAAGTTGTTGCCCAAGAAAATTCAGGTTAATCCGTTTTCAATTCTTCCGCAAAATTTCTGTTCTTGTTGCGTCAATTCTGCCGTTTTTGTGTCAATTTTCTGCAGTTTTGCTGGCATCTTTCTTGCTGTTATTTGGTGTTCTTCTTGCTGTCCAAAGTCGATACATATTCACCCATTAAAATCACCAAAATCGCATGCAACAAATCATTCACAATCTGCCCGAATTTGTTCATTGTTGTGTCGTCTGAATTCTGCTCTTTTTGACGTCGTTTCTGCCATAATTTTTGCTCATTCTTTTCTGCTTAATTCAGTCCTTAATTCTGTCCAAAATCGCATGAACATTGAGTCAATACATTCTGCCCGAAATCGTCTAAATTGAGTCTATCTTCTTTTGCGATTTTTGTGTTGTTTCTTGCTGTTTCTTGTTGCGTCTTCTTGCTGTCTTTTGGTGTTAAATTCTGCACTCTTTTGTCATAATCATAGTGTAGGATTCTTGAAGTTTTCTTTGCTGTTTTCACGTCATAACATTATTAGGGTTTCGTGTGTCAAACTAGGGTTTCATAACTAGGGTTTCTAGGTCAAGTTTTCATAACTTTCTTGATTCTTATCCGTTTCTTGATTTTCTTTTTGCGTTTGATTCTTTATCTTGTCCACCATATATTGAGTTTTGATCAAACTTTTACTCCACTCGAAAAAGATAAGTTCTTGATAACTTTCTTGAACTTCTTGATTTTCTTGAAAACTCAAAGTGGTCAAAATTGAATTCTTGAGTTGGATTCTTGATCTTTGTCTTGAATCTTGATATTCTTGTTAAAGTGGCACATCCGAATTCATTGTCCTTGGTGAGTTAATAAAGTTTGAAGTTTTTAAGGTTGTTAAGACAAGAAGACAAAACATTCTTAAACCTAAATCCTAGGTTGTTGTCTTCAAACCTTAATTTTTGTGGTGTTTAAGGTTCTTGTCCGAACCTAGTATTTTGATTGGTCCAAGGTTTATGTTCAAACCTTAAAAGTGTAATTTTGTCCTTTGTTGTCCGAAGTTAAAAAAAAAAAAAAAAAGAGAAAAAAAAAAAAAAAAAAAAAACAAAAAAAAATAGTCGGACTTTATTTATTGTTATTATTTTCTGTTATTTAATTATTTAATTTATTTTTGAAAAGAACACATTGTTCTTAACTTGTTTCTTGAAAACCACCTTGGATTAAAAGTGCCATAACTTTTTCAATACAACTCGGAATTAGTTGATTCAAAAACCAATCTCTTTGTTTTGAAATCTAGTTTCTGAATTTCTTAGTTTCTGGTGGTAAATCAAATTATAACTTTCACGTGTTCTAAACACTCTTGACGTGATTTCTTGTTACATCTCTTGATTTGATTTGTGAAAATTTGTGTGTGGAACTTGCTGATTGAGATCTTGCTATTAAAGTAATTGAACTTTGGTGAATCTTAATAACCCCACATATTCATTAATTGAGAGTAGTAGCTAGGTTAAACAAGAGAGAACACTACCCAAAAAGAGAGGAGAGTACCTACTACCTATAGTGAGGAACCCGAGAGGTATATCTATATATTTTCTTGTGTTTTCTTTGCTAACTTGCAGGTACTAATGGAGGAAGGTGATAAAACTCCTAAAGGTTCTAAACCTATTACCGATGCTCAACAAAAGTTTGCTAATGAAGTACTCTTTGATATGCTTCAAAAACTCACTCTTCGACTTGATAACATTGAGTCATCAACTAAAAGCACTACCGAAAGGAAGCTTAAATTTGAGGAGCATGATGATTTCGATGATGAAAATGATGAGGAAAAAGATGAGGAATATACGAGCTCTTCTAAAGGTGATAAGTCTAAAGTTTCCATTGAATCTGTTAAACTCACCATCTCTACTTTTCATGGTAAATCAAATCCCGAAGCTTTCTTTGATTGGGTTCGAGATTTGGAACACTATTTTGAAGGTAATGATGTCCCCGAGAAAAGGCAATATCGAATTGCTTTTATGCATCTTAAAGACTATGCTAGTCTTTGGTGGGATCAAGTTGTTCGTTCTAGGAGACAAGATGGTGAAAGGCCAGTTAAGACTTGGACTCAAATGAAGGCAATCATGAGAAAGAAGTATGTTCCTTCACACTTTAATAGAGAGCTCAACCGAAAATTGCATACTCTTGTGCAAGGTAGCCGAACAGTTGAAGATTACTATCATGAGATGGAATCTTTGATGATTAAAGCCAATATTCAAGAAGACCCCGACACAACCATTGAGAGATTTCTTAGAGGTATGAATCCCGAATTGGCTTATCAAGTTGATCTTCAAAGTTACATTGATATTAATGAACTTGTTCACAAAGCTATCAAAATTGAGAAGCATATGAAGGGTAAAGGGCGAAATTTTCAACAACCATTGCCGCCTTGGAGGAGAGATCAAAAGCCGACTTTTACACCTCCACAGAAACCGAACGTTTTCAACCAAAATCAGCCTTCAAACACTTCAAGTAATGCTCCCAAAATAGTCCGCAACCTTGCTGAATCTTCAACTAAGGTGACGCCTAAACCAAATGAAAGATTGAGGGACATTAGATGTTACAAGTGTCAAGGTTATGGCCATTATCAAAGTGAGTGCCCAACCAAAAAGTTGATGATAATTCGTGATAATGGAGAGGTTGACAGTGATGAAGAATGTGCCGACATGCCACCACTTGAAGAGAAGTACCAAAGTGATGAAGATAGTGAAGATCTTATTTACAATGTTGGTGATTTCTCATTGGTTACTCGCCGAGTCTTGAATGCACAACCACGAGTTGAAGATGATTTGTCTCAAAGGGAAAACATCTTTTACGCTAGATGCATGGTTCAAGGTAAGACTTGTAGCTTGATTATTGATAGTGGAAGTTGTACCAATGTGGCAAGCACATTAATTGTTAAGAAGCTTAACTTGACTTGCATGAAACATCCAAATCCATATAAGCTTCAATGGCTTAATAACACTGCCGAGAGTAAGGTGACTAAACAAGTTAAATTTTCTATGTCCATTGGAAAGTATGTTGATGATATTGTTTGTGATGTTGTACCAATGGAAGCTAGTCACATATTACTTGGTCGTCCATGGCAATTTGACCGAGATGTTACATATCATGCAAGGAAGAATTATTATTCTTTTGATTATCATGGCCGAAAGTACAATCTAAGGGCTTTGAGTCCGAGCCAAGCTTTTGAAGATCAATCAAGGATTGTGCAATCTTGCCGTGAAATGGAAGCAAAAGAGAAGAAGGAACAAGAAGATAAAAAGAATGTAACTAGTGTAGGCCGAACCAATGATTCTTCATCTTGTAATAGCCGAGAATTAGTTGTTTCAAAATCTTGTAGTTTTGCTTCTTCTAGTGAGATAAAGAGAGTAATACTAGATAGGTATCACTTGTATTTGATGATCCGTAAGGATTTTGTACTTATCATTAATAGTGATCACCTTAATTCTTTGTCTAGTGTTGTTTTGTTTTTTTTGCAGAGTTTTGGAGTTCCTAAAAGCTTAATGGAGTTCGAACCAACTCATTATCAATTGGAAGGAGTCCAATCTGCCTTAGCTTGTTTTCCACAAGGTAAGCAAGGTAAGTTGAGTGCTTATAATTTCGATCATTACAAAACCCTTGTGAACACTAAACAAAGTGTTAAATCTATTGATTATCCTAACTGGAATACACTTTATTTTGATGATTTGATTCATAACTTTGCTCTTACTGTTTTCAATTCATTCCAAAATCAAAAGTATCCACTTCGACAAGGTAATCTGATTGTTCAACACTTGTTTGGTAAGTTATCTCAATTTCGAATTTCTTTTCAATTCCCGAAGGTACAATATTCTGTTCTTATTCTTTGGAATTGTAAGTTCTTAATCTTTCATAAATTCAACATGCTTGTAAAGAATGTACAACTTAGTTTTTGTGATTTACATTTAATCCGGGATGTCTATATATATACTTGCTTTGCAAATTCTTATGAATCCTTGGATAATATTTGTAATTACATTAATATATGTTTACTTTCTTTTCATTCTTTACACGTTAACATCATTGATTTTCATGTTATTATTAGTGTGTCCAAGCATGATGTTAATAAATTTCTCTTGAATACTTTCTTGTTGTTCAAAACATTATGTTCATCTTTATTTGAAGTATTCTTTTTAAAGTTGTTTAATATTGCATATCATCATAAGTTTTCTGATTTGCATTTATTAAATGATGTTTATATGCATAATTATTTTGAGTTTTCTTTAACTTACACATTTATTTTCTTATTGCAGGATTTGTTTTACTTGGCTCGAGTTTGTAATGAGTTCTTCTTATTGGTGTTTGATCCAGGAGCTCAATTTCCAGATTCGAGGACGAATCCTTTCGAGGAGGGAGGGAATGATAGGAATCCGTACAAGCAATCTTCCTATCCGTACAAGCAATCTACTCCAAATCCTAATGGGAATAGGATTACCAAGCCAAATCCTAATAGGAATAGGATTTCCAAGACAAATCCTAATGGGATTAGGATTTCCAAGCTCAATCCTAATAGGATTAGGATTCATCAATCCTCATCTTGTCCGAGTTCCATAAGAGTTCCATAAAGGCAAATCCGAATGAGACTAGGATTCACAATCCAAGTGGGATTAGGATTCACTAATCCATGGACATTATTTATTGAAGACCAAGATGGCGTGCTTGGGCTTTTGCCAAATTGGATCGCGCCTTTTCTTAAGTAGTTAGAATTAATTAATGTTTTAATAATTAAGTCCAAAACATTTTAATTGGGCTTATTATTAGTATATTTTCGTTTTTTAATTTTATTAATTACATGGCCCAAGTTATCTTGCATGATAATGGCATGTAATGGGCTTTAATTTGTTAGGAAAGTAATTCCCTAAATTTTAGGAGCTTGTCCTTGTCTTCTAGAAGGGCAAAACGTTTTTAGCTTCCTTTTTCCATAAAGGATTAGTTTGTTAGTTGGTTAGTTTAGAAGTCAAGTTGTAATTTACAACTTCTAGGGTTTTATTTCCTTTTCCAATTTGTATGGCCAAAACTCATCCCCTATAAAAAGGAGATGCATGTAACGTTTTTACACAATAAGTTGGTGAATAAAATTGAGTTTTTAGCTTTGCTAAAATTCGTGAATTAACTCCTTGAGTTGTTCAAAGCCTTGAAGAGTTATTTAACTGTTCATTGTAGTTAATCCCCTTTAGCGTGACCTATAGGAGATTACACCAATTGTTCTTTATTTAAAGAGCAGGCCTAATTAACTTGTTTAACTGATTGAATTTTCATAGGTTAAATTAAGTTCATTAGTAATAAAACGTGAAGTTTTGATTTACTCAATTCCTAGCATTTTTCCTTTGATTTCGTTCCATCCAATTTTGTGTTCTTGTTGTGGATTATCTTGGTAAGAGCAACACGGTCCTATAGCTTGTGTGGGAGATTCGAATTTGGTCCAGGAGTTGGAGCCTCGGCCAACCATTCGCATCAGGGCGGGAGTGGAAACTTGTATGGGGGTTATTGGTACAAGGATAGATTCAATGAGGCAAGAGCACACCACTCAATCGACAACACTGGACAACAAAATAACCCAGTGCCAAACAGACGTCCACAACTTGAACTTGATGATGGTACACCATCACCAAACCCGAGGTCCAGATTCATACTTCCCTCCTCTGGAAGAAATGGAAAGTCACTCCCGTATGATTGTGGATACCTCGAGTACTACACGAGTGGTGATGCAACAAGGCATGAACTCCAATGCTGGTTCGGCCTCACCAAACTTCAGGCCAGCGCAAACCCAATTCCAAGGATTCTCCCATTTCTCTGGCCAACCGCCACTTCCCGACGCTTGATACTGGGTAGACTCTTTTCTTTCTCACAATGGGGACCATTGCTTCATTTTAAGTGTGGGAGGAGAGTTTTGGCTTATGGTGGTGGCTGTGAATTATGTTTGTGTGAGCTTGATGGTTTATGCTTGTGTGAATGATGGTTGCTTCCTGTTATGCTGATGTTTGTGAGGCCTAGGGCCTTTGAAAAATTTCAATTTTTTATGCTGAGTTTGCTAAGTGTGCAGGGGATCAGAGGTGGTGTGTAGTATGTTAGTAATAGGAGGTGTGAATTATTTTTTTATTATTATTTTCCTTTTCTTTTATCTTACTTTCTTTCACGTGCTGTTGTGTTGGAATCAATACAAGGCAGTGATTAGCACTGACCTTGAAGTGTGCTGTTGTGAATTTTCCATTCCAAATGTGATGTAGTGTGTGGCTTTAAATGTATGAATGTGAAAGTTGATGTTATGATTGTGCAAGAGGTCCACCACTATTTATTTAACAAACGCACTTCCAATTTCATCAACAATCTACCAAGTGTTTGATGTTTGATGTATGCGAAAAAAAATTTTATTTCACAAGTTCACGGTATTCAGTCGATGCATACAGAGTGCTAAGTAAAGTATAACGTTAAGGTAAGATAGAAGTGCCAGCAACATCTTTGACATAGGAGAATGATTATGCTTCATAACTTGTATGTGCACTCTACTTGTACACACTTGTTCTTGCATTTTTAATATATAGTCCATTGAAGACACGCACGAACACGAATGCTGGAGTTATGATGTTTATGCTGAGAAAAAGCCAAATAGGCGAATAAAGGGAAAAGTAGCCACAAAACCCTGGCAGCCAAGCACAAAAGTGCGGCACGAATAAGCACCAATGTCCATACTAAGTTTTATGTTTGTTAAATTTGCAAAGTGTTCGTGTGTGTGGACAAAGGGACTGTAGTGCAAGAATTTTGGTTAAGTGTCTGCTTGAGTACTTTGCATAGACAACGTTGTGGGCATAAGGAATTCTCAGCACACACTTCACGCGGGCGCCTTGGTCTTTATTCGTAATACCTTACTTGGCAACTTTGTGTAAATAGAATAAACTGTGGATTTGCGTATTAAAACGATGTTATGCATGCGAAAGTTTTATAATGGATAGTTGATGAGGTTGAGAGAGTTGTTTGTGAAGTTGGTGGTTGGATTTACTTTGCTCGGGACTAGCAAAGACTTAAGTGTGGGGGGATGATAAGTCGATGTTTAGTCGACTTATTTGCTCCGCTTTCCTTATTCTTTGTTGTGAATTATGAGTGAAAATGATGCTTGGTGTGTCAATGGTATGCAAAATGTGCAGTATTTGGAAACATTGAGAAATGGCTAAGTATCGTGTGATAATGTGAATATTTTGTGAGTTTGTGCAAAAATACTTAGTCGTGTATGCCACTGACCTCCAACTCTTCTTGGAAGTCCACAACTATTCACACTACACAAACTCTCAAACACAAGCACACAAACGCACAACTCATCCAGCACACACAAAAGACAAAAACACACGGCGGTCGCACGATGCGACCGCCACACACACACGGCGGTAGCACGATGCGACCGCCCACACACACACACAAGCACGGCGGCCGCATCGTGCGGCCGTCACCCCTCACGGCGGCCACATCGTGCGGCCGCCCTCTCACACACGCACACACGGTGGCCGCATCGTGCGGCCGCCACCCCACTCACATCCCTTGCACTTCGATACATATTTCCTTCCTTTGATATTTTTAGTCTATTTTACTTTTGTCATGCTTTAAGTTAGGAAGTCTTTCATGCATTGTTATTTCATCATTTTAGTTAGTCATTTCCTCATGCATTTCGTAGACACCAACTCCACATTCTGTCTAACTTATTTAGCAAACTTAGTAGTTAAGCTTTCCAATGATTATTGTCATTTCTTAAGTACACGTGTCTTCACCAAATGATCTGTTGTAAATGCAGGAGCACGTGTCAACATCTTGCTACACAAAGGAAATTTCCAGGAAGCTCACCAAGCTAAGTCGGCAATGAAAAACTATAAAAGCTGGAGAGATCGATCGAAGAGGGAGCTTTTTGGACGGGGGATCAACGGAGAAAAGAGAGAGGAGTTCTGAGAGTCTAGGGTTTGAGAGATTAGAGTGGAGATCATTCAACTCTATCCGTTTGTAATAGCAATGTTTGATCTGGCTTTGTTAAACTCATTTTCAAAGCCGATCAACATGATCGGCTAGATTTTCAGTGCTGCTTTGAGGGATTAAGTGTAATGACTTAATATCGGTTTGAGACATTTGAATTGCATATTTTGTGTTTGGTTAAAGTTCCATGTCAGTTAGTGTTCCATTTCAATATTTACTCACTCACGATTATGCCTTTATACGATTTGCGGTATCCACTAAAATCAATTCAGTGCAATTAAAGGAAATTGGAATGAAACAAAAGAACATAGAACAACCTATGTATGAGTCCTAGGATCTGGGTGAGGAAGCGATTTTCCACTGTGCGGTATCCACTGACAGTACTAAAACACGTATTCATCCATTAAGAATCCTAAGATATCATAGATTTAGCCAGAAAACATCTTTCTCATTTCAAAATCAAAAAATTCCAACATTGATAAGTTCATTCTCACTTAATTGGAAGAATTTACCGATTAAATCGAGAGAATTGTCGATTATTTTGTCAATTGAGAATAAGAAAGAAGAATCCTGTCCAAATTCACAATCGGAGTTGAGATCGGAGAAGAAATGTTTAGTGAGAGAAAGTAGATATAGAGAGAGATAATGAGAGCTCTAATTCAAAGATAGTTCTAAAATCTCCAATAATCCTCCTTCCCTCCAAAAAAAATCCCCCTTTTACTTTAGCTTCATCTCCTATATATAGAAGAGTAGAACTGTAACTAATACGCTAACTAAAAATATCTAAAGATATTACAAAAGTGTCCTTGACATGAAGAACCAAAATCAGCCCAAAAAATGTGAAAATTCCAAGTTTGAAGAAAAATTCAGTATTCCCGCGAGCCTTCAAGCCAACAGTTGTGCGCCTTCAGTTCACCGCCAGCGCCTTTGGTCTTGCAAGATTCACTCCTTCACTTCTCAAAACTCAAGTGAAGAAATCAGAGCAATCCAGCGCCTTCAAGCCATTGCAAATCACGCCTCTGCAACTCTGCGAACTTCCAAGCAATCCAGCATTCACAGAAACCACGCCTTCAAGCCTTGAGACTTCACGCCTTCAGTTGCCTGGAAATTCAGAAAATCAGACTTTCATACTTAGCCATTTTTCTGGAAACCCATTAACATCACAAAACTGGCAGCAACGTCCAGCCAGATTTCGACCACGATGCATCATGAATTTGGAAAACCTTAAAGGGCCAAAGTTATAGCCCTATGTGTTAGCTTTCCACAGCCTTTTGAATCATCCAATTCGGACCTAGGACAAGAGAGTTATGGCTGAAATACTAAAGTGTAGCAGAGAGAAGTTTCAGCTCCACGAAGTCTCGCCTATTCTCACGAAGCCTCGCCAATTCCCACGAAGTCTCGCCAACTTTTGACGAAGTCTCGCCACTTTTGACGAAGTCTCGCCAACTTTTTTTTTTTATCAAAGGTAAAAATATTATAGATCAATTTTCTGGTTTTATCATATACACTGTACACCGGGCATACCCGGGCGAACAAAACATCATAAAAGCATATAAAAGATCCACATCTCAACGTACAGAGTCTGATGTGGAGCCTGAAACACTAAATGAACAAAAACATGGTTAAATCACCATCTAATCAAGAATAGAGACACTAGGGTACAATGATATGCCTACCCTGTACACGTGTGTCTTTATCCTTTGCACAATGTCATGGTGTATAGGCAGAAACCTCTCAAAAATCAACCTATTCCGAGTCAGCCAAATGTAGTAGACCGTACAAGCCAAGGACAGCCTACTCTTCCGACTCGCCCACGATGTCCCTCGACTCTCTTTCTTGAGCAACTTCAAGGCCGCAGGAAGGGTAGTCATATCCCTTGTCAATCAGCACCAAGCCCGAATGTCATCCCAAATCGCCCTGGTGAAAGGGCATGCAAAAAACAGGTGCTGAACTGACTCCTCCATCGCCCCACAAAAATCACATCTCTAGTCAACGCCCAGGTATCCCAGCCTGTCACGGGTGAGCAGTTTCTTCCTTATTCCTAGCCATAGTGTAAATGAATACTTGGGCGGGGTATAGGAAGTCCAAACAGTCGTCGCCCAAACAGCCGAAGTGCGGAAATACTGGTATGTCACCTTGGTGAGGCCTGGCTGCTTCCAACCATCCATCCTCAACTTTGCCTGGTCCACTAACTCCTCCTTCTCTATGAGCAAATCCCTGTTAGTCAGAAGACTCCTCATCAGTGTGGAGTGTTTCCTCCTATGGGGGGTAAGGTCCCAGAAGGTGCGCCCCTGCTCGTAGTAATGTTGTACCCATCTAACCCACAAAGTGTCTTTCTTGTGATGTATGTTCCACAAGACATTGGACAACAGGGCCAGATTCCAAGCTACCATGTCTATGATTCCCAGCCCACCCTCCTCCTTTGGCATAGCTAAATCCTCCCAAGCTACTTTCGGTTTGCTGCCGTCCCATAAGAAATTCCTGCAGAGGCTGGTGACTCTGTCAATAACTACCCCTGGAACCGGTAAGGCAGAGAGCCAAAAACAGTGTATACCCTGCAAAACCGATCGAATGAGTTCCAACCGGCCAGCATATGTCAGGGAGGAAGCCGTCCATAAACGTATCTGTGCTGTCATCTTTTCCAGAGAGAAGATTCCACGCTGTATGCCAGTGAGGTCAATGATGGCCGTCTGAACCTGTGGTGGCACACCCGCAAAGAAAACCTAGGATTTTAGGGTGTTAACCCTTAGTCCCGAGACATCCCCAAACTGGCGCATACACTGCCAAAGCATAGCCACCGAATGTTGGTCTCCTTTGCTGAAAAGCATGAGATTATCCGCATATACCAGGTGGGAAATCTTCTGCTCCTCGCATCTAGGGTGAAAGGTGAACGGTAGTTCCCTGGTCCTCATACTCAGCAGCCTAGATGGATACTCCATGCATATAACGAAGAGATATGGTGAAATTGGATCACCCTGCCTGATGAGAATGAGCTGTGTCCATGTTCGTGGTGTTAAAGTCACTTGGTCATCCTGAAAGTTTCTGTCACGTTTTGGTATTCTGGACATAACTCTTTCGATATAACTTGGAATTGCATGATTCAAGAAGCTCTGGAACGATAAGAGATAGAGCTACAACTTTCATGTTTTATGTTTTCCAAGATTCTGACGGTATCATCGTGTAATATGGCTGCCAAAATGAGTGACGGGATTCTGGCAGATTTCCATCTCGAATTTCATGGACTATATTGAAGACCAAGATGGCGTGCTTGGGCTTTGCCAACTTTGGATCACGCCATTGTTTAATTTTAGGGTTTATTTTTAAGTTGTAATAATTAAGTCCATTAATTATGGGCTTAAGTCTTGGTGTTTTAATTATGGGCTAAGTAATTACTTGATCCAATTATCTTGCATGATAAAGGCAAGTAATAGTTTAGGAAACAAAGGAAGCCAAAACGTGTTTGGCCACCTTTGAATAAAAACGTGTGACCTAATCCTATTTAGAAAAGGATTAGTTTGTTAGTTGTTAGTTTCCATTTACAATTTGGAAAGTTAGTTAGTTTAGAAGTCAAGTTGTACTTTGCAACTTTTAGGGTTTTATTTCCTTTTCCTTTTTGGGTAAAGTCGAAATCATTCTCTATATAAAGAGAAGCTTTGTAACGTTTTTACATAAGATTAATGAATGAAAGTTTTAGCTTTGCTGAAATTAAGATTAACACTTTGTGTTGTCAAAACCTTGTTGAATTATTTAATTCACCATTGTAGAAGCTTTGCCTTTAGCGTGACCTTTAGGTGACTTCACCATTGTTCTTGATTTCGAGAACTCGCCAAATTGACAAAGTTCAATTGCATGAATTTTCATGAGTTGAGTCGAGTCCATTTGTATTAAAAACGTGGGGTTGATTTACTTCATCTTTTGCGTTTTTCCCTTTGAATTCCTTTCCGCCAAGTTTGTGTGTTGTCTTGTTCGTGAATTTTGGTGCAGCAACGGTCCAAAGGTTGTGGAATTCGTGTGGTTGAGGACTTCAATCCAAGACCATTCGTATCAATTGGTATCAGAGCCTAGGTTGTTGTCTCAAAAATTCAGGTTTTGCATCTTTGTTCTCTTCTCGGTTTTCTTTGTTTTCTTGTTGTCGTTCTTGCTGTTTTTGTGCGTCGGTTTTGCTGCTGTCCTTGACGTTCTTCTTGCTGTTCATTGAGTCAATTTTCTGCAGTAAATTGGTGTCTTAATTCAGTCCAAAAGTCGTCAATATTCTGTCCTCAAATCGCATGCAAAATCTGCCCAAAAACCGTGTTAACTTTGCTTTCGATTTTCGCGTTTTGTGATTCGATTTCTTGCTGTTTTGTTTCGTCCTATTTGCTGCTGTTTTAGTGTCTTATTGCTGCAGTAAATTCGTGTCTTCCATGCTCTAAATTCAGCCCAAATTTCGTCCATAAAATCATTAGAGTCTTGCTGAATTTTTTTCGTCAAAACGAATTAGGGTTAGCTTTCTTGTTTTGGCCGAATTTTGTCTTGTTTTGTGTCATCTTGCTGCTGTTTTTTGCGTCTTTTCTTGTTGTTGATTCAGCATTGTTTTGTTATCATCATAGTGTTGAATTCCTTGTGTTGTCCTTGCTGTTTTACACGTCAAAAAATTGTTAGGAAATTGTGTCAAACTAGGGTTTCAAACTAGGGTTTCTTGGTAGAAATTTCCTAACTTCCTTGTTTCTTATCCGAATTTCATTCTTTCTTTTGTGTTAGATTCTTTATATTGTCTACCATATCTTGCATTTTGATCAAACTTTTGTTCCACTCGAAAAAGATAAGTTCTTGATAACTTTCTTGAACTTCTTGATTTTCTTGAAAATCCGAAGTGGTCAAAATTGGATTCTTGAGTTAGATTCTTGTTCCTTGTCTTTAATCTTGATTATCTTGTCAAAGTGGCATCTTTAAATTCATGATATTTGGTGAGCTATTGTTAATTCTTGTTGGCTGAAAATTTTGAGGAAAAATAAGGTTAAGACAACCTTAAAAACATCCTAGGTTTGTTTGAGCAACATAAGACAAACAACCTTAAATCCTAGGATCTTGTCTTAAGAACCTTAAACTTTGTGAAATCCAAGGTTCTTGTCCGAATATAAAAAAAAAAGGCCTTGCATAAAAAATAAAAAAAAAAGAAGGCCCAATTACAAAAAAAAAAAAAAAAATCGAACCATTTAAAAAAAAAAAAAAACAGCCCAAGAAAAGAACTAAATTTCGTTCTTTGTTTGTTCTTGAAATCACCTTATATTCAAAGTGCCATATCTTGATCAATACAACTCGGAATCAAGTGATTCAAATTGCATTCTCTTCGTCTTGAAATCTAGTTTCTGAATTTCGTAGTTTCTGAAGATAAATCAGTTTTAACCCACACGTGTTCTTAAACTTCTTGTGACGTGTTTTTCTTTGAAAATTCTCTTGATTTGCTTGTGAAAGTTTATTGTGTGAAACTTGTTGATTGAGACTTGTTATCTTAATCATAGGACTTGGTAAGTCTTATTAGTCCCAAACAATTCACCATTTGAGAGTATTAGATAGGATAAACAAGAGAGAACACTACATAAATAGAGTGGAGAGTACCTACTATCCTAAAGTGAGGAACCCATGAGGATTTTCTCTATATTCTTGCGTTTTTCTTTACTAACTTGCAGGTACAAAATGGAGGAATCAAAAAGTGATAAACAAGTATACCAAGCTAAAAGCCCTTCTACGTCATGTGAAAAGGTGTTTCAAACAAGGTGCAAAATCCAAGATAAAGTGTGTGCCATGGAGATTGATTGTGAAAGAAGCTCTAACTTTGCTAGTGAGCTAATTGTAGAAAGATTGAGTATGCACACCACTCCACATCCAAATCCTTACTTGCTGAAATGGAGTGATAGTTGTGGTGAAGTATGGGTGTCAATGCAAGTCAAGGTTGCATTCTTAATAGGGAAATACGAAGCTGAGGTACTATGTGACATATTCCCTATGCAAACAGCCCATCTTTTATTGGGAAAACCGTGGAAACTTGCTTGCAATGGCGTTTATAATGATCTCAAGAATTGCTATTCATTTAGGCATAATGGTAAAAAGTATAATCTATGTTCTTTAAAGCCTTGTGAAATTTCTGAAGATCAAGCAAGCATTGCTACATCTTGTGCTCAAATGAGAGATGAAAAAGAGAAAGAGAAGAAAGTTCAAGAGAAGAGTAATGTAATAGCTAGTGCATCTTGTAATAGCCGAGATTTAAGTGTTATCAAATCTTGTAATTTTGCTTCTTCTAGTGAGTTTAAGAAAGCATTAGTAGCTAGGCAAACAATGTACTTACTTGATAATAGTGATCACCATTTGAATTGTTTGCTGCCTAGTTCTTTTGTTTTGCAGGTTTATGGAGTTCCTAGACAACTAATGGAGTTGCAAACAACTCATTATCAATTGGAAGGGATCCAATCTGCCTTAGCTTGTTTTCCACAAGGTAAGCAAGGTAAGTTAGGTAAGTTTTCACTTGATATTGATCTTAAAAATGTTAAGAACTTTGTTATTATCAATCCGGTTGAGTTTCAAAGTTTTCAAACTGTTTTTAGTCAATTTCAAAAGCTTCCCTATACTTTAACACAAATAGTTTGGAATTTTGTTAAGTGTGTTTTAGAGTCTAACACCTTCTGTTTTGATAAGCAAATCGATTTACATAATTCTTCAATAGTTACATCAATATATTTTGAATTGAATGAATTTATGTATAGCATGATAGTGTGTTATGTTGCTTATCTAATACATGAATTATATTTTGAGCTTAATGATTATATTTTCGAACTACATCAAACCTTTGTATGCAATCATTCAAGTGTTAACTATATTGACTCTACTTGCTGGATTATTGGTTCTTTTGATTCTTTAAAACGTGATTTTGATCACATCCATCAAGTTCAAAGAAGTCCTTGGATAATTCCGCACTTGATTGGTAGGTTATCTAAGTTCCAAATTTCTTTTGAATTCCGAGAGGTAAAATTTTCTGTTTACATAGATTGTTTACATTCTAGTCTTTGGAATTATACTCTCATATTTGATAACTTTCGCATGTTTTTCAAGGTATTAGTTCGTCCATGTGATTTCCAATTTTGTCAAGGTGCATTTAGGGATAGCTATTATGATACATTACATGCACTATCCACACTTGTGAATTATTTTGACATTGATGCAACTTCCTCTTATATAAGAACATATATTCGTCCATATAAATTTATGTTTATTATTCATAACTTTGTTCTTTGGACTAATAGATTTCTTTTGTTCTTTGGGGAAATAAAGCGTGATTGCTCGCGAGGTGTTGCATTCCGAAACAACTTGATTCTTGTGAAGTTCGTGATTTTGGTGTTTGATCCAGGAACTCAACTTCTAAGATTCGAGGACGAATCCTTTCGAGGAGGGAGGGAATGATGAGAATGAGCCGTGTCCATGTTCGTGGTGTTAAAGTCACTTGGTCATCCTGAAAGTTTCTGTCACGTTTTGGTATTCTGGACATAACTCTTTCGATATAACTTGGAATTGCATGATTCAAGAAGCTCTGGAACGATAAGAGATAGAGCTACAACTTTCATGTTTTATGTTTTCCAAGATTCTGACGGTATCATCGTGTAATATGGCTGCCAAAATGAGTGACGGGATTCTGGCAGATTTCCATCTCGAATTTCATGGACTATATTGAAGACCAAGATGGCGTGCTTGGGCTTTGCCAACTTTGGATCACGCCATTGTTTAATTTTAGGGTTTATTTTTAAGTTGTAATAATTAAGTCCATTAATTATGGGCTTAAGTCTTGGTGTTTTAATTATGGGCTAAGTAATTACTTGATCCAATTATCTTGCATGATAAAGGCAAGTAATAGTTTAGGAAACAAAGGAAGCCAAAACGTGTTTGGCCACCTTTGAATAAAAACGTGTGACCTAATCCTATTTAGAAAAGGATTAGTTTGTTAGTTGTTAGTTTCCATTTACAATTTGGAAAGTTAGTTAGTTTAGAAGTCAAGTTGTACTTTGCAACTTTTAGGGTTTTATTTCCTTTTCCTTTTTGGGTAAAGTCGAAATCATTCTCTATATAAAGAGAAGCTTTGTAACGTTTTTACATAAGATTAATGAATGAAAGTTTTAGCTTTGCTGAAATTAAGATTAACACTTTGTGTTGTCAAAACCTTGTTGAATTATTTAATTCACCATTGTAGAAGCTTTGCCTTTAGCGTAACCTTTAGGTGACTTCACCATTGTTCTTGATTTCGAGAACTCGCCAAATTGACAAAGTTCAATTGCATGAATTTTCATGAGTTGAGTCGAGTCCATTTGTATTAAAAACGTGGGGTTGATTTACTTCATCTTTTGCGTTTTTCCCTTTGAATTCCTTTCCGCCAAGTTTGTGTGTTGTCTTGTTCGTGAATTTTGGTGCAGCAACGGTCCAAAGGTTGTGGAATTCGTGTGGTTGAGGACTTCAATCCAAGACCATTCGTATCAATAACCAACTGTTGATCCTTCATCTTCAAGTATTGAATCCACTTT
The DNA here is from genome assembly GCA_016586305.1 of Ophiorrhiza pumila. Taxonomy (NCBI): domain Eukaryota; kingdom Viridiplantae; phylum Streptophyta; class Magnoliopsida; order Gentianales; family Rubiaceae; genus Ophiorrhiza; species Ophiorrhiza pumila. Next base: position 13,006,119 of record BLIW01000005.1, on the reverse strand, counting down.
AGAAATTGAAAATCTCAAGGAAGGAAATTGTGGTTTTGATCATATTATTGAAGGTGAAGAAAATATCACTGTTGATAGTGACATGGTTGAAATAAAAGATATTGAAAATATCATTCAAATTGAGAAATATGATTTCTTGATTCTTGGAAATTATATTGGTCATTCTTTGATAGAAGAGAATGTTGGTATATGGAAGTTTTGTGCTAAAGGAAAAGAAACAGAAAACGTGTTTGAAGACTTCAAGATCCAGAACTACAAAATTCGTCTCAAATTACATGTGAAGACGAAGATGGAGATTAAGAAGAAGATCAAATACTAGATCCAAACTGCAAAAGAAATTTCAAAAGAAATTCAAGCACGTGAACTTGAAGATATTGGTCATATATGGAAAGTTTAGTTTAAAGGGGGATTTGTTGGAAAATTAAACTAAACTTTTATTAATTAGTAGTTTCCTAATATGTTTTGTTTCTTAAGTTTAAAGTTGTTTCCTAGTAGTATTTGTTTCTTAATTAGTTATTGGTAGGAATTAGGAAAGTGTGATATTAAGAAACCTTTAACACTATAAATAGAGGGTGTTAGGGATCTTTGTGAAGAGAGGAGTTGGAAGTGAAAAACCTCAAAGAGGGTTGTGAGAAAAAGCCATACGACGGCTTAGAAAAATTCCGTGGACTAACGGATATTGTTGTTGTGTGGTGGTTGTGCCATACTTGAGATTTTGTGATTGTAATTCCTCTTCAAAATTAATGATTTCGTCTTTCTCTTCATAAGTGAAATCACCAACCTCCTTTTCTTCTTTATTCACAAGAACAACAAATTCATTCACATCTTCACAAACGTGAAGTTCCATTGTATCATCACATGAATATTTTTCACCAACACTGTCAATTTCTTTTTTCTCCACACATGCATCAACTTGAATTTCTTGATCTTGTTCCACCAAACAAATTATCTCTTCCTCTTCCTTAATTGGATCAACACTTTCATGTGAAGCTTAAAGAAGTGATTAGAGAACATGACATCCTTTACTTTGTGTTTGAATACATGGAATGTAATCTATACCAGCTCATGAAAGATAGGGCAGAGCTTTTCTCGGTAGCTGAGCTAAAAAATTGGTGTTTCCAAGTTTTCCAGGGTCTTGCGTACATGCATCAATGTGGATTCTTTCACCGCGATCTTAAGCCGGAGAATTTGCTCGTTTCAAAGGATGTTATAAAAATTGCTGATTTTGGTCTTGCCTCAAACCTCTGCGTCCCTGGAAGTGTCCATGTATCTCCCCGTTGATCCGTATAGAGTACGATGCCGTGGTAACGCACTCCATGACCCACTGAACATATATGGTAGGGAGGCCCAGGGACTCCATAGCTCGACATAAGAAAGGCCACTCCACCGTGTCGTAGGCCTTCTTAAGGTCCACCTTGATAAGGAATCGCGGAGTACTCTTCTTATCACTGTATCCTCTGATTAATTCCTGGGCCAAGTGTATATTCTCGATCATGCTCCTCCCCTCCACAAAAGCAGACTGTGCCTCGTTGATGATCCTGGGAAGCAGTCCCACGAGGCGATGAGCCAAAATCTTGGAGATGGCTTTATAGAGAACATTGCAGCAAGATATAGGCCGATAGTCCCCCACCGTGGTCGAGTGGGCCGATTTGGGGACTAAGGCAATGATGGTGTGATTCAGCTTCCTCAAGATCCTCCCTGAGCCAAAGAATTCCTTGACAGCCCTGCAGACATGTGTCCCCACTATACTCCATGCAGACTTGAAGAAGCCTGCAGAAAACCCATCCGGTCCCGGTGCCTTATCATTAGCAATGCCAAAGATAGTTCGCTTGATCTCCTCCTCCCCCACTGGTAGGATTAGGCGATCCGTTTCCTCTTGTGGAATCAACGGGTCCTGCTGATATACCTCGTCATCTATTGTTGGCATAGGATGGGCGGAACCTAGAAGTCCGTGGTAGTAGGTAATGAATTCCTGAACCAGAGCACTCTTAGAAGTAGTAGTGGTATTATCCTCCCTGATGACTGCTGATATGAAATTCCTTCTGCCATTCCTCTTGACCACGTCGTAAAATAGCCGGGTATTCCGTTCGCAATTGAGTAGATAACGGCATTTGGCCTTTTGGGCCAAGAAACTCCTCTCAGCCTCTGCCAGTCTCCATACCTCCTTCTTCATCCGTTTGACCTCCCTCTGTAACTCCTCATTAGTAGGCTCATCATGAAGATCCACTAGGTGAGTCTCCAACTCCTCTCTGGACCCGAATCACCCTAGAAGAGATATGGCTGAAATGTAATCGGTTGAGCTCCTTAAGGGGTTCATTCGTAACCTTGAGCCTTCTGCATATCATATACTGTTCCATGCCGTAGACTGGTAGGGACCAAGCCCTCTCAACAACATCCAAGAAAGAATCATGTCGCCCCCACATATCAAAATAATGGAACATGCCTCTACCTCGATCCTGCTGATCTCCCACTGAGACAATACAAGAGGAGTGGTCTGAAAGGTGCGTCTACGGGGAGAAAGTAACATATGCATATATGTCGGAGCAGTACCACGCCTTATTAATCATGACCCTGTCCAGTTTGGACCAGATAGCCCCATTAGTCCATGTGAGGTGATTCCCCATCGACGGTACATCCTCGAGCCCTAAGGACATAACACACTCCTGGAAGTCCTTAGTCTGGTACTGATTAACCAAGTTCCCATTACTCCTCTCATTATCAAGCAGAATGCTGTTGAAATCACCAACTACCATCCACGGGGTGTCAACCGGTGCCAAGGATCTCAACGAACTCCATAGTCTTCTCCTAGCAGCGGGCTTATTATGGCCATAAACAAAAGATACATGGAAGGTGATGGAGGTTACCTTGCATGTGACTAACAGGTGGATAAGCTGTTGTTCCACTGCCAATACTGAGACGTCCACCTTCAGGGGGTTCCACAATACCATAATCCGCCCTGAATGATAAAGGCTGAAATTGTTGCATTGGTGCCACCCAGGAAACCTCAAACGCATAAGCGGGTTCACCTTGCTGTCAACCATCTTACACTCAAGAATACCAAATATATCTAGGCAGTGCTTGCCTAGCATCGTTGAAACCTCTTTTTGCTTGAGGGGCGGGTTAAACCCCTGTATATTCCAAGAGCCTATCCGCATTTAAGAATGGTGGCCGCCGCCTCCCTTCCTCCTCCTATGATCTTTGGCCTTCTTGGCCTTCTTGTTCTTGCTGTTCGAGCGGGTAGAGATTCCTTGCAGCTCTTCCTCAGAAGCCATCTCTGAAATGAAAGAAGAGAAAGAGGAAGCTGTTACCGACTCCTGAACCACCTCCACATCCTTGGGAACAGTCTTCAAAACCCTCTCCACCTCCACCTGATCAGTCTGCCCCGCCGCAGGTAGACAAACCACAACTGGTGTGGTGAAAACCGATGTCTCTGCGGGTAATACTCCATGAGTCTCATCCTCCCCCGTATGGATCTCCTCCTCCACCATAGGGCCCTTGCCCTTGTCCATGGTAGTGACATGAATGGGTTGTTCCGTCTCAGCCTCTGGAACCTGAAGGCGGCAAGTGTGTACCTCCTTTCTCCCCTCCGCGGAGTCAGTACCCGTTGGGACCGTCTTGGATCGAGATAGACCCCTGGATTTGCTCCTTTTTGTCCTAACAGGAGCGGGCGCGGCCTTTGTCTGCGGTAAATGGGCTTCCACCTGTGGTTGAGGTGGTGCGGGGTGGACTGCCACCTGTGGTTGTGGCGGTGCGGGATGAACCTCCTGCCTTACCCACGATTGCCGTTGCCTTCCCTCCTTAAGCCTGCAATGGTCAGAGTCATGTCCCACATGCCGGCATAGGGTGCAAAATCTAGGTTTCCTCTCAAATATCACCTTCTGAGTGCGCATCTGGCCATTTGGCAGGCCGTACTCAATCTCCCTCATAGGTGGTTTGGTGACATCAACCTCCACCAATAATCTGGCAAACGCAGTGCGACCTGTAGTGGCAGTGCACTCGTCAGCTGTTATGGGCTCCCCAACAACTGAAGCAAATTTCTGCAACACTTTCCTGGTCCACAGCTCCATTGGGAGTCCTGGAAGGCGGATCCACAGTGGAACAGAGGAGAAACAGCTATCGTCGAATGCAAAGAAAGGTGGCATAACCTTCAGTAGCCAAGGTATGCCGAGGGAGTCATATGGCCCGTTCTCCAACACCTTGTTCATCTCCTCTTTGCTCCCAAACCGGAATATCATCCAGCCATTGTCATGCATAGAGAAACTGTGATTGATCTTCCAAGTCATACGGGTATCGTGTATTGCCTTCATAACCGGGAACCTCCTAAGGACATATCCGACCAAGCAATGGCCGAGATCACGGACTTCCTCTGCTTCCAATATGAATCCATTATGCACGTCACATTTCTCTAGTGTAAAGCTCGCACTAGGCTTTTGGTGCGCTTGAAATAAATTTGACCATTGTTTTGGTGCTACCGGATTTTTATTTTTTCTGGTATCCGCCTCCACTGTATTACAGGTAGCCTTTGTCCGCCATAGTTGTTGCTGCGGTTTACCGGCATTTTTGACACCGGAAACCGATGCCAAGTTAGGTATTTGGCCCGAAGTCGAACCATCTTGAGCTATAGAATTTCCGGCCAATTTAACTCCCTCAAGCATGGCCATGGAGATTTCAGCAACAGTGAACACATCTTCATCAGCGACAGCAGGTTGAATGACAATGTTGGCGGCAAAATCAACATGCGCCGCCTCCTCCACGGCGGAAATTGTGGTAGCAGCAAGTCCTGCATTCGGCCGGCGAGGACCCTTACTGCCGCCGCCTGTTTGTATGCCTTAGGGGGTGGTGGGAAGTCACCCTTTGGCTGGTCATTGGCCATAGGGACTGCAGGTAGGTCGATTCCGTCAGATTTGAAGGCGTCGGTGGCGGGGATCACGATTCCGGCGATCGGGACTTGCATCGGAGTGTTTTTGCCGCCCTTCGGTGCAGCCGGCCTGAGAGACAGTTGGGGGCCTTCATCGGACTGAGGGGCGTCGACGTTGCCAGCCCCTTTTTGGCCGGAGGAGCAGACCTCCGATGATCCCGTCTTTCCGGCGGTGGGAGGAGCAGAGTTGATGCGGCGCTGCTTTTCCATGTTGGGGGGAAGGCCCATCGCTTACGTGGCTAGGCAGCCAATGGAGAGAAGCCAAGTGGAAGTGAAATCCCAAATGCCCCAATAGGAGAGAGACACGTGCCAGTGGGGTCCTCTTGACAGATAAGTGGACAATTATGCTGGCCAACTAGGGCTGACGTGGCGGGATCCTTACAAGCAGCAGGCGCAGCCCAATGGAACGATGACGCGTGGCAGTGGGCTCTTTGTGGCAGAAGTGGAGCAACCGGTGAGTGCGATTCCACGTTGGACGAATCACCTGCTGACACTCTTCAAATGTTCCAAATGGACCAATAAAAACGGGCCAAGTGGCAGTAGACCCTTGTTGTAAGGCCTGGAGCCAATGATGTGCCTCCACGTGGCTAGGGCAAGCGTGGCAATGTGACACCTGCTGAACCCTTCTTGCGTAGCCCAACAGGAAGGCGACACGTGGCTGTGGGCCCTACTGAGCCAGCAGCCGCTAGGGTTCGTCGGGTTTTGTCGGAAAACCAATTTTTTTCAACCCAAACTCAAAGTTTCAACTATTCATCGTCTTCCTTAGCAATTATCACATAATTCCACACCATAATCAGTTAAAAGCTTCAGGATTCAACAATAAAGGTTAAGGAAGACCAACCTTCTTGCCGGAAATCCGAATGTTAAGACGCTAGGATGAAATAAATTCCAAGGAAATCCAACTCCGACCCAATATGTGGACCAAGATTAATCCGGTAACAAAAGCTTGAAAAATTCCAGAAAAATCATATTAATGAAGTAGGATGCTCCATTAATTTGCAGCCACAGCTGGAATCCACCGGAAGATCACCTGGGCGGCGGAATCAGTGGCGGCAGTTGCTAAAAAAAATTTTTCGTTGAGCTTAAAACCCTCACTGCCCAAACTGAAATTTGCTCGTTTTTGATCCGAAATTGTGTTGATAAATTCACTAAAATTCAGCAGAAATGCCTAATCATGTAAAGATTGAGTAACATGAATCATTTCGCCCTAAACCGTACCCAAAGTAGAACCAAAAATCAAGAACCAAATCTGCCCACAAACAAAGAAAGCCAAGAAAACGGATTTTCAGTCCAAGAAATCCAATAAATCCGGCCAAACAATCCAATGTCCACAAGAATTCCAGTCAATAGATTAGGAAACACCTATTGAACAAGGAAATAATTATATCCAATAACAATCCAAGCAAGAAATCCAATCAAGTAGAGCTAGAGTGAAGCAAACCCAAGAGGGTGGGTTGAGAGCATTTCCTTCTCCCTAACTTCACTCACTACTGAGAGCTCTAAGTCTCGCCAACTTTGATCATGTGTGAAGTGTTGTGGAAGAGATAATGTACAAAGTGAGAATGCAAAAGTGATTTCAAACAAAAACATCAAACTTATTGGAATGTTCAAGTTGTTCAAGTATTCAGCAATCTCCCAACCATATTTAGAATATGCTTCTGTAGAAATTTGAGAAAACTTGAAACATCAAAGTTATAGCCCCAAATCTTAGCTTTCTACAGCTTTTTGAATCACGCAAATCGGAGCTAAGACAAAAACGTTATGCCCAAAATGGTGAAGTGTGGTCAAGCTGTGCGAGTGTGTGCGAGTGAGCGCGCGACGAAGTGTGCTTCGTCGCATGCATGTGTGCGGCGAGGTGCGCTTCGTCATGCGCGTGTGTGCGGCGTTGTGCAGCAATGGCCGTGCATGTGTGTGCGGCGAGGTGGACTTCGTCGCATGCATGTGTGCAGCGAAGTGTGCTTCGTCGCATGCATGTGTGCACGAGAGTGTGTGCTTGTGCGCGATGCCACCATTTCAGAACCAACAAACAACGTCCAAGCGAAATTCGTGTGTCTTAACATTTGAATTGGACTTTGTGGTAAACATAAAAGTTTTAGCTCTTTCTCTTAACTTTCCATTGTTTCAAGAATCAGCATCATTGGAGGTCCGCAGCTCACGATATACTAATTCTACCAAAATGTGGTAATATGAAATCAAAGATGAAAACCTGGAGTAGAAATTGGAAAGATGCCCCGTTTCTCATACTTGCGCACAGAAGTAGAAGAAAGTTAAAATATGAGAAATGAAGTACCTCAAAGAGCTTTCCAGAACATCCAAGATCTTATCATTTGGAGTAGTAATGAAGAAGTTATGCTCAAAACAATTTCACACTCAAAACTGCCAAAACCCTAAAATAGCCAATTGTGCATTTTCGGTTCCTCCACTTTTCCTTAACCCTTTTTAACTCCATTTACCACCATTTTTACTCTCTTCTCACCATTTCAACATTACCAATTAACACAACACATATATGCATAGAAACACCTAAAACACCACACATTTGCACTAACACAAGACAAAGTCCAAGAATTTAAGCACAAAATAGTTGGTATAAAACCAACTCATCACTGCCTGACAGTAATTAGAGAAGCTTGGTCCACCACAATTTCAGGGAACCCATTAAGAACCTTCTGTGAGAAACTGAAATTAGTAAAGTCTGCCCTAAAATAGTGGAACTTCGGTACATTTGGTAATCTCTTCTCCAAAACTGCAGAGGCAGAAGCAGAATTGCTGAGATTAGAACAAACAGATGAGATAGTACCTGTCCCTAGAGAGGTACTAAATCAAGCTGCTGCTAAGGTAAAGCTCCATCTAGGCTTAGAAGAACAATTATGGGCTCAAAAGGCTAATCTAAAGTGGAGTAGGGAGGGGGATAGAAACACTCAATTCTTTCATGCATATGTAAAACAAAAACATGCGAGATCATACATACACAAGATTAAGAACCTTCAGGGAGAGTTGATTGAGGATGAGGAGGAAATAGCAAATATTGCAACTCATCATTTCACAAAGAACTTCACTGTTGAACCTGTTGAGCCAACTCTTAAGAGTAGCCTATTTTCCTGGTGCCTAAATGATGAGGATAGAGAGAACTTAACCAAAATCCCTGATTTGGAGGAAATCTACAATACTGTCCATTCCATGAATAAAGATAGTGCTCCTGGACTAGATGGCTTCCCTGGAATGTTTTATGTTAAAGCTTGGGAAATCATTAAGCAGGATCACTTAGCAGCGGTCCAGTTTTTATTGAATGGTGGTGAGTTACCAAATTCCATCACAGCTACATTGATAAGAATCCGTACAAGCAATCTACTCCAAATCCTAATGGAAATAGGATTACCAAGCCAAATCCTAATAGGAATAGGATTTCCAAGACAAATCCTAATGGGATTAGGATTTCCAAGCTCAATCCTAATAGGATTAGGATTCATCAATCCTCATCTTGTCCAAGTTCCATAAGAGTTCCATAAAGGCAAATCCAAATGAGACTAGGATTCACAATCCTAGTGGGATTAGGATTCACTAATCCATGGACATTATTTATTGAAGACCAAGATGGCGTGCTTGGGCTTTTGCCAAATTGGATCGCGCCTTTTTCTTAAGTAGTTAGAATTAATTAATGTTTTAATAATTAAGTCCAAAACATTTTAATTGGATTTATTATTAGTATATTTTCGTTTTTAATTACATGGCCCAAGTTATCTTGCATGATAATGGCATGTAATGGGCTTTAATTTGTTAGGAAAGTAATTCCCTAAATTTTAGGAGCTTGTCCTTGTCTTCTAGAAGGGCAAAACGTTTTTAGCTTCCTTTTTCCATAAAGGATTAGTTTGTAAGTTGGTTAGTTTAGAAGTCAAGTTGTAATTTACAACTTCTAGGGTTTTATTTCCTTTTCCAATTTGTAGAGCCGAAACTCATCTCTATATAAAGAGATCATTGTAAACGTTTTTAGATAATGATTGAATTTTGAAAAAACCTTTTAGCTTTGCTAAATTATTTGCAGCCTTAAACAAGTTGTGAAAAACGTGATTAATCAATTAGGGTTAGTTGATTATTCATAGGACCGGATTCTTTAAGCTAGGACCTTAAAGAGAACGTATTGTTTCTTGATTTCAAGAGCGAGCCAAACTGAGATCTTTTTAACCATTGATTTACATAGGTTAGATTGAAATCACTTTGTGGTAATGTGTTGGGTTTGATTGATTTACAATCAAATACATCCCATTCGATATCCATCTTTTCTTCTTGTGTTGTTTCCGTGTTTGATCTTACTTGTGATCGTGTTGGTTTCTGAATTTTGGTGCACAACGATCCTAAGTGTGTGGAATTCGTGTGGAGCTGGATTCTCACCCTACTCCATTCGTATCAATTGGTATCAAAGCATCTATGTTGTTCATCACAAAATTCAGGTTTGCGCTTTGTTTTTCCTTTTCGGATTTTGCTCTACTTTTTGAGTCGTTCTTGCTGTCCTTTGTGCGTCAATTTTTTCTGCAGTTTTTGGAGTCTTTTAGTTGCTGTTTTCACGTGTTTCTTGCTGTCCAAAGTCGTCATAGTTAGTGTCTTTAAATTCATCAAAATCGCATAAGCCAAAGTTGATCAAATCTGCCCGAAAATTGCCTTCTTGTTGTTTACGATTTTTGACATCTTTTTGCTACTGTTCTTGCTTCGAATTGCTGCTGTTTTTAAAGTTTAAATTCTGCAGTAAATATATATATTAATTGAGTCTTAAATTCATTAATATTCTGTCCAAAAATCGCATGCAACTTGGTGCTTAAAATCTGCCCAAATCGAGTTGATCTTGTTACTTGATTTTCTTGCGTTTTTGTGTTGTTCTTCTTGTGTTTCTTGTTCGATCCTTGCTGCCATCTTTGTCTCAATATTTTGCACTATTTTTCTTGCATTCATAGTGTTGGATTCTTTGTGTTTTATTTGTTGATTTCACGTCCAAAACCTAGGTGTCAAGATTAGGGTTTCTTAAAAACCCTAGTTTCAAATTATCATAACTTTGTGAGTTCTTGCTCAATTCTTGAAATTCTTTTTGTGTTAGTTCCATCAATCTACTCTTGTCATAATAACTTTTGATCAAACTTTTTGAACAAGTGAAAAAGATTGGTTCTTGACCACTTTCTTGAACTTCTTGAAGTTCTTGATTTTTGAAAGTTGTCAAATTTTGAATCTTGAACCATATTTGAAATCCTTGAGTTAAATCTTGAAAATTTTGTTAAAGTGGCACTTTCAAATTCTTTGTTCTTGGTGAGTTATTAAAGTTTGGAGAAATTAAGGTTGAACCACATAAGACAAGGCCACATCCTTAAACCTAAGTACTTGTACTAGGTTCTTGTCTTAAAACCTTAAAGATTTTGTTTGACCTAAGTTGTTTAAGGTTCTTGTCCGAACCTAGGTCATTGTTTGTACAAGGTTTTTGTCCAAAACCTTAAAAGTTTGTTTTGTCCTTTTTGTTGTCCGAATAAAAAAAAAAAAAAAAAAAAAAAAGAGGCCGTAATTTAAAAAAAAAAAAAAAAAAGGCCCAAATCAAAAAAAAAAAAAAAAAGGGCCGTGATATAAAAAAAAAAGGCCCAATAAAAGAAAATAATCTCGGACTTTTAATATTTCTGTTATTTAATTTTTAGTATTTTTTTTTTAATTAATTTTCGTAAATTAAAAAGAACACTGTTCTTGAGTTTTGATTTGAAACCACCTTGGATTAAAAGTGCCATAACTTTTGCTATACAACTCGGATTTTGGTGATTCAAATTGTGTTGTTCTCGTCTTTGATTCCTCTTTCTAAATATCATAGTTTCTGAATCAATCAAATTATACCCACACGTGCTCTGAAATACTCTTGTGACGTGAATTATTTGAACTTCTTTGATTTGACTTGTGTGAATCTTGTTGTTGAAAATCTCGGTTGAGACAATCTCTTAAAGTCATTGCAACAGTAAGTTCTCTATAGTTTGAGAGTATTAGACTAGGGTATACACGAGAGAAACATATATCAAAGAGAGGAGAGCTCCTACTATCCACATAGTGAGAACCCGAGAGGAATTCAATTGTTGTTTTCTTTTGTTTCTTACTAACCTTGCAGGATAATGGAGGACGAAACTAATACACCAAGAGGTTCTAAACCTCAAACCGAAGCTGAGCAAAAGTTTGCTAATGATTCTCTTGCACAGATACTACAAAAGATCAATCTCCGCCTTGATTTCTTGGAGTCATCAACTTCTAAGCCATTAAAGAAATCTTCATCCAAGAAGTTTAAATATAATGCTGCTTTTGAGTCCGAAAGTGAATCTAATGAAGAGGAGGAGGAAGAGTTGTCCGAATCATCTTCTAAGGGTAACAAGTCTAAAGTCTCAATTGCTTCACTTAAGTTAACAATTCCCACTTTTCATGGTAAGACAGATCCGGAAGCTTATTTTGATTGGGTTCGTGAGCTTGAGCACTTCTTTGAAGGCCATGACTATCCCGAAAAGGAAAAATTTCGACTTGCCTTTATGCACTTAAAGGATCATGCAAGTTTGTGGTGGGATAAGTTGTCTCAATCTAGACGTGAAGATGGTGAAAGTCCAATCAAGACATGGAGTCGCATGAAAACACTCATGAGGAAGAAATATGTCCCTTCATACTACAACCGTGAATTGAATAGACAGTTACATACACTTGTACAAGGTAACAAATCGGTTGAGGAGTATTATCATGAGATGGAAGCTTTGATGATCAAGGCTAATGTTCAAGAAGATCCCGACTCTACAATTGAAAGATTTTTAAGAGGTATGCATTCTGATTTGGCTCATCAAGTTGATTTACAAAGTTTTGATAATATTGATGAACTTGTCCATAAAGCCATCAAGATAGAAAGGCACATGAAAGGGAAGGGTAAGTTTTCACAACCAACTCCACCTTGGCAAAGAGATAAGAAGCCGAGTTTTGCCCCTTTCAATCCGCCATCCAAGCCACGCCAATTCCCACAAAGTTCAACGTCAAGTGCCCCTCAAGGTGTCTCAAAAACAACGCCCAAGGTTGCTGTCCAACCTTCTAAAACGGCGTCAACTTCTTCAACTCCAAGATTGAGGGATGTTCGATGTTATACATGTCAAGGTTATGGTCATATGCAAGCTGAATGTCCAACTCGAAAAGTGATGATAACTCTTGATAGTGGTGAAGTGGTAAGTGATGATGATTGTGCCGACATGCCACCTCTTGAAGAGAAACATGAATCAAGTGAAGAAAGTGAAGACAATGAGCCCTACACGTATGGTGACGGTAAATTTTCTTTAGTTTCTCGCCGTGTTCTTAATGTTCAACCTTTGGAAGATAATGATTTGATGCAACGTGATAACATATTTCACACACGCTGTTTAGTGCAAAACATGGTTTGTAGTGTGATTATTGATAGTGGTAGTTGCACAAATGTGGCGAGCACCTTACTTGTTAACAAACTGAATTTGAATTGCATGAAACATCCAAAACCATATAGGCTTCAATGGTTAAATAATTCAGTTGAAACTCGTGTCACTAAACAAGTAAAGTTTTCTTTCACCATTGGTAAATATGTTGATACTGTTTTATGTGATGTTGTTCCAATGGAGGCTAGTCATATTTTACTTGGTAGACCTTGGCAATTTGATTGTGAGGTGCTTTATCATGCCAAGAAAAATTTTTACAGCTTCGTGCATAATGGTAAAAAGTATAGTCTTCATGCTTTAACTCCTGCTCAAGTTTTTGAAGATCAAACTCGAATTGCACAAGCTTGTAAAGACATAAATGAAGCTAAGAAGAAGAAGGAACTAGAAAAACAACAAAACGAAAAATCTAATTTAGGCCGAGATGTAGTTAGTAAGAAATCTTGTTGTTTTGCTTCTTCTAATGAGATTAAGAGAGCATTGATTAATAGGCAGTTCTTATACTTCATGTTTAGCAAGGAACTTATACTTGTTGTTGACAGTGATAACCTTGTTTCTTTGCCTAGTGCTGTTTACTCTCTCTTACAGGTTTTTGGAATTCCTAAATGCCTAATGGCATTGAAACCCCTTCATTATCAAATGAAAGGAATCCAATCTGCCTTAACTTGTTTTCCACAAGGTAAGCAAGGTAAGTTGAGTGCTTATAATTTCGATCATTACAAAACCCTTGTGAACACTAAACAAAGTGTTAAATCTATTGATTATCCTAACTGGAATACACTTTATTTTGATGATTTGATTCATAACTTTGCTCTTACTGTTTTCAATTCATTCCAAAATCAAAAGTATCCACTTCGACAAGGTAATCTGATTGTTCAACACTTGTTTGGTAAGTTATCTCAATTTCGAATTTCTTTTCAATTCCCGAAGGTACAATATTCTGTTCTTATTCTTTGGAATTGTAAGTTCTTAATCTTTGATAACTTCAACATGCTTGTAAAGAATGTACAACTTAGTTTTTGTGATTCACATTTAATCCGGGATGTCTATATATATACTTGCTTTGCAAATTCTTATGAATCCTTGGATAATATTTGTAATTACATTAATATATGTTTACTTTCTTTTCATTCTTTACATGTTAACATCATTGATTTTCATGTTATTATTAGTGTGTCCAAGGATGAAGTTAATAAATTTCTCTTGAATACTTTCTTGTTGCTCAAAACATTATGTTCATCTTTATTTGAAGTATTCTTTTTAAAGTTGTTTAATATTGCATATCATCATAAGTTTTCTGATTTGCATTTATTAAATGATGTTTATATGCATAATTATTTTAAGTTTTCTTTAACTGACACATTTATTTTCTTATTGCAGGATTTGTTTTACTTGGCTCGAGTTTGTAATGAGTTTTTCTTATTGGTGTTTGATCCAGGAGCTCAATTTCCAGATTCGAGGACGAATCCTTTCGAGGAGGGAGGGAATGATAAGAATCCGTACAAGCAATCTACTCCAAATCCTAATGGAAATAGGATTACCAAGCCAAATCCTAATAGGAATAGGATTTCCAAGACAAATCCTAATGGGATTAGGATTTCCAAGCTCAATCCTAATAGGATTAGGATTCATCAATCCTCATCTTGTCCAAGTTCCATAAGAGTTCCATAAAGGCAAATCCAAATGAGACTAGGATTCACAATCCTAGTGGGATTAGGATTCACTAATCCATGGACATTATTTATTGAAGACCAAGATGGCGTGCTTGGGCTTTTGCCAAATTGGATCGCGCCTTTTTCTTAAGTAGTTAGAATTAATTAATGTTTTAATAATTAAGTCCAAAACATTTTAATTGGGCTTATTATTAGTATATTTTCGTTTTTAATTACATGGCCCAAGTTATCTTGCATGATAATGGCATGTAATGGGCTTTAATTTGTTAGGAAAGTAATTCCCTAAATTTTCGGAGCTTGTCCTTGTCTTCTAGAAGGGCAAAACGTTTTTAGCTTCCTTTTTCCATAAAGGATTAGTTTGTAAGTTGGTTAGTTTAGAAGTCAAGTTGTAATTTACAACTTCTAGGGTTTTATTTCCTTTTCCAATTTGTAGAGCCGAAACTCATCTCTATATAAAGAGATCATTGTAAACGTTTTTAGATAATGATTGAATTTTGAAGAAACCTTTTAGCTTTGCTAAATTATTTGCAGCCTTAAACAAGTTGTGAAAAACGTGATTAATCAATTAGGGTTAGTTGATTATTCATAGGACCGGATTCTTTAAGCTAGGACCTTAAAGAGAACGTATTGTTTCTTGATTTCAAGAGCGAGCCAAACTGAGATCTTTTTAACCATTGATTTACATAGGTTAGATTGAAATCACTTTGTGGTAATGTGTTGGGTTTGATTGATTTACAATCAAATACATCCCATTCGATATCCATCTTTTCTTCTTGTGTTGTTTCCGTGTTTGATCTTACTTGTGATCGTGTTGGTTTCTGAATTTTGGTGCACAACGATCCTAAGTGTGTGGAATTCGTGTGGAGCTGGATTCTCACCCTACTCCATTCGTATCATACATCCTTAGTCCTAATCCCCAAAATCCAAAATCCCTCTTTCTTTAAAGACTTTAGACCCATCAGCTGGTGCACCTTCCTTAATAAAATCATTTCCAAGCTGTTGGCTTTTAGACTTGCAAATGTGCTGCCCAAGGTTATCTCTGAAAACCAAAGCGGGTTTATAAAAGGTAGAGTGATCATGGATAACTATCTATTAGCAAATGAGCTAATCTCAACTATTAATAGAAAGAGAAAAGTAGATATTGTGGCTTTAAAACTTGACATGGATAAGGCCTATGATAGGGTCAGTTGGATTTTCCTTCTGAAAGTGCTTAGATCGTTAGGCTTTGGGGAAGTATGGATAGATATCATTTGGAGATTAATCTCTAATATCTGGATGACCATAATCCTCAATGGAACCCCAAAAGGTTGGTTTAAGACCTTAAGAGGACTAAGGCAAGGCGATCCCATTTCCCCACTTCTTTTTGCCTTAGGTGCTGAATACTTGTCAAGGGACCTTAATTGCAACCCTAGGAAAGGCCTAGGCTTTTGTACTCCTAGAAACTGCCCTAAGATCACTCACCTAGCCTATGCAGATGACATAATTATTTTTTCTTCATCCAATCCCATCATCATTAAGCAAATTATGGGGAAACTTAGTCATTATGAGGCTGTCTCGGGTCAAAGGATAAATGCAGCAAAAAGTTGTTACTTAATTCGTGATAAAGCTCCTACTGAAAGAAACCACATGCTGGGGAGACTCACCAAATTTTGTAGAGGCACCTTCCCTTCCCAATACCTAGGACTCCCTCTCCACTTTAAAAGAATCCCAGCTGTCTACTTTGAGAAGATAATGCAGAAATTTAGCCAATTGATTGGTGGGTGGAGTACAAAATTTTTGTCAATGAGTGGTCGTATAACCCTCATTAAAAGTGTGCTGTCCTCCATCCCTTGTTATATGATAATGAGCATTTCTGTACCTAAAAAGGTGAAAAATCAGATGGAGGCAATGATGGCCAATTTTCTGTGGTCCTCCTCAGAAAAAAGAGATAAGTATTACTGGATTAAATGGACTGATTTATGCCTACAATATGAGGAGGGGGGAGTAGGATTTCGAGTACTTAAAGACATTGCCAAAGCCCAATTATACAAATTGTGGTGGAGATTTAGGCAGCAAAATACACTATGGGCCAGATACTTAAGGACAAAATATTGTAGAGATGCCCATCCTCTTAAACTGCAGACCCATAGGGGTGATTCAAACAGTTGGAAACAAATGCTTAAAACTGCTGCCAAAGTGGAGGAACACATTTTATTTCAAATTGGTAAAGGAGAGTGCAACCTGGTTTGGGACAAATGGAATGGGAGAGGAAGACTTGCTGATACTTTCAGGGACAACAAAAGGTAAATGATTTCCTGGAAGATCAGGCTGGAATGTACAAAAAATTCTGGAACAATTCCCTCAGATTCCTCTTTCCTTCTTTACTGAAATTCACATTGGAGACAGGAATACACAAGATCAAATAAAGTGGATGAATTAAGGTAATGGCCAATTCTCACTGCACTCAGCTATCCAGGTAATCAGGGAAGTAAACCCCCCATTATTTCCTTATACATCTTATATTTGGGATAATTGCATGCCTATAAAGATCACTTTTTTAGGTTAAGACTGCTCATAAATAGACTACCTATGGCTCTGAACCTACAGAAAATAGGTTTCATTGGTCCCCTTGTTTGCCCCTTGTGCTATTCCTCTGAAGAAACGATTAGCCATCTATTTACTTCTTGTCAGATGACAGCCAAGGTATGGAAAATATTTGGTTCAGAAATGGGATTTTAGCCTAATACTCTTTCCTTGACAGGTTCTTTAAACCAATGGTGGCTTAGGCCTGAAAAAGTAGAGGTTAGAAAATTCATGCTGAAAATAATCCCATCACTGATCTGTTGGAATGTGTGGAAAATGAGGAATAAATTCACCTTTAGCAGTATAAAGCCTGAAACTGATCAGATTATCTACACCACCTTCCAACTGGTTAAGGAATTAGCAGCTAACAAATTCAAAATCAGAAACTTGGAAAACCTAGAATGGGATCAATTCTGGACTAATATCTGGAAGATCAAAAGGAGAAATAAGGTTTGTACCTACAAATGGCTACCTCCTATATAACTGGGGATTAAGGTAAACTTCTCTGACCTAAAAGTAGGGCAGGAATGGAAAATTGGAGGTGTTGCTCGTGACCATAATGGAAGATCTGTTATCAATATTCCTGTGTTTTCTTATGACCTGACTTTTGCTAAGGCGCATGTTGAGTTACTGTCTTGCAGATGGTGGCTGGAATATTGTATGGGTTTGACAATCAGCATGGTGGAATTTGAATCTGACTTAGAGGAGCTGTACAAAGCGTGGAAGCAAGAGCGTAACTGGGATCCCATAACCCAGCAGCTTCAGCCCCAAACAACCCTGTCTAAAATCCCAAAAGAGGCAAACAAGCCAGCAAGATGGATGGCTGCTAATGAAAGAAAGGAAACATCACCCATGGAGAAACTCCTAAAGTCAAATATGAGGTGCCTTCCTTACATAATAAGGAAAAGAACCAAGCAATATGAACTACACAACTGATCTCCAAAATAATTACAGCTTAGGGCCCCTGTCTACTGATGCTAGGACAGGTTGCCAAGTGATATATCTAAATTCATGCCTGTCAATGTTAGGGCATTCATCATCTAATCTGAAAATGTTTGTTCCCTCTTCATCTCTTCATTTTTTCCTTTTGGAGTGGAGAAAATAGATGTAAGGCAATGCTGGCAGCTCCCTCTGATCATATAATGCTATTTGCTACAGTAACTTCTGGAAGGCCACTCCATGAAATGCCTAGGTCACTAGTCTGCGGTATTTAGGACTGGTTTGCCTGCTATACTTCCATTTCTTTGATATTAAAGCAGGTTGTCTACTGTGTTGGTGCTTGCATAAAGTAAGAAGAATGCTGATCTTTGTATCTTGAAGATCCTGATACCTTTTGTGGCCCTTATTACTGATGTTTTTGTGTATACATGGCTGTTTTTGCATTTCTTCAATCAATTACATGTATGCTTTGATGCTCTTCGGTTAATTGGTGTAGTTTATTGTAGAACTATAAATGTAAATGGAGTAGTACTCCATATTTATGCTTCATGATCTAATATTGTAAATGGAGTAGTACTCCAACCACCCTTTTCTTTTGTGATATCCTTAAGAACAAATCTCCATTAGGCCTATGGCATGTAAATGGAAATTTGATCTCAAGGATCCTCTAAATTTTGTAAGAGCGATATTAGGGTATATCCATCGCTCATAAAGACAATTAATATATTGGGAGTGGCGACCCACCTCAAATGGAGGTTAGCCAAAAAAATCACTAGAATTCATGTTCAAATTAAGCTCCGCGAAAGAAACGAACCAAAAAAATTCAAAAAGAACACATTTTTGGACTTTGCCGTTTTTGACCAAAAAACCCTTAAAATTGGACAAAAGTCCAAAATTTTTGATTTGTCATTTTTTGAGATTAATCACTAGAATTCATGTTCAAATTAAGGTCCGCGAAAGAAACGGACCAAAAAAATTCAAAATGAATGCGTTTTTGGACTTTGCCATTTTAACAAAAAAACCCTTAAATTTGGACAAAAGTCCAAAATTTTTGATTTGTCGTTTTTTGACATTAATCAATAGAATTCATGTTCAAATTAAGGTCCACAATTGGAGCAAAAAAAGTCACGTGTTTTTAGACTTTGCTATTTTTGACCAAAAAACCCTTAAAATTTGACAAAAGTCCAAAATTTTTGATTTGTCGTTTTTTGACATTGATCCTAGAGATCATGTTCAAATTAAGGTTCGCAAAAGAAATGGAACAAAAAAAGACAAAATGAATGCGTTTTTGGACTTTGCCGTTTTTACGAAAAAACCCTTAAAGTTGGACAAAAGTCCAAAATTTTTTATTTGTCGTTTTTTGACATTAATCACTAGAATTCAGTACTCACGCTACTCTGAAAGATCGGAATACAAACAGCCCTCCAATGGAACCAGGACCCACCCCGCAGCTGACAACCCTTTTTTCACTGCAAATACGGGCTCATGCTTTTCCTCTCGGAACCCACAAAGGGGAACCGGCGATATTCATTCCTCATACTGAAGAAATCCTGATTGCTGACCCATTCAAGTTCACATTAATAGGTAAATTTTCTTGGGGGAGACCGACAATGGTGACAATACGGAGAGAAGTCCAAGGCGCTGGTTTTCTTGGGCCTTGCTATGTTGGACTCATTGATTCTCAACACGTCGTGTTTAGGTTCGAAAGGGAAGCCGATTTTCAAAGAATGTGGTTGAAGCAGTGGTGGTCTTTTCGGGGTTTCAAAGCTAGGATGTTCAAATGGTCGACTGAGTTCAACACAGAAATGGAATCCCCAATCGCTCCCGTTTGGATAAACTTCCCTCTGTTGCCTTTACATTGTTTCAATAAGAAGGTCTTAGTCAGCCTTGCAAGTGTAGTGGGGAATCCTCTGAAAACGGACATGTCTACTGCAGCGGCGCTGCAAACAATTCGCCCAAGTGTGGCTCGAGTCTGCGTTGAAGCTGACCTTACCAAAGGATTCCCGGAACGTGTCTGGATTGGTAAGGGAGACAAGGGATTCTGGGAGGCAATCGAGGTTGAGGATAAGCCTACTTACTGCAAAAAATGCTACAAATTAGGCCACGATTCAGCTGACTGTGAAAATTGCTCACAACATGCAGAAGGGAATAACAAATTAAAGTAGGTTTGGGTGCAGAAGGAACGAAGACCAACTGCCAGTGCACACCCCAAACCGTCCAATAAATATGACTCAGTGGTTAGTCTTGACCAAAGAAAGTCGGTTATGCCTCCAGGATATGTAGCCTCTTCATCTATGCAAAGGTCTAATACGCATCAGGTGCCTACAATCCCTGAGGTTCAGAGATGCCATGTCTTCGAGTCTCTACCTTCTCTAAGGACAGGGGTACATGGAAGAGAAAGGAATAGCGAGGGCTGTTCCTCGATGGAGGAAAGACACAAACCAAGAGGGAAAAATGAGCACAGTTTTGGTCCAAATGATGTTGTCATAAATCCAACCCAGAGCCTTATGCTTGCTGATGGAAATGAAGCGAATGGACCAGCTCAGTGCAGAGTCACGGAATTATCGGAAGGAACAGAAATCACTGATCATGATGGAAAAAATGTTGAACTCTTTTTGGCTAATCTTGGGCAATTTTGGGATATTATCAATAGGACAGAAGGGAACCAGGTTGCCCAGATTGACCCATCTCCTTCTCCCAATGTAATCCTGGAAAGGGGAAATAAAACTGAGAATTCTGCTGCAACTCCGAAGGTTCCTCCCCAAACTGGTCAGGTAGATAGCACAAGGTTGAACAAGGAGGCTATCAACGTCACGGTTACCTAGGAAGAAGGAGAGTCATCGTCACTACACACAGGGAATCCCGGGACAGATCTTGAAATACTAAGAGCCATGCCTACGCTGAGATGGAAAGCAGGAGAATTCACTAAAGTTAGGTCCACATCGGATTTAGTAGCCCTACAAGATTCCCCAACTGAAGTGGAGTTGGAGGACGAGGGGTATGACCGATGGACAGAGAACAGTTTCGATGACGAACCTCAAGATGTACTGCACGATCTCATAGATAAAATGGAACAAAAGTAGAAATCAGCCAAGAAAACAATGTTTGTGGCAGCTTTGGTGAGCCCCAAAGCGAATCTCACATGAAGAAGACATAGAGACCGAAACCCGCTCAAATGTTACTCGGAAGGCAAAAGATGGAACCATAGAAGGGATATGTAAGTGTCAGATCCTGTTTGGTCTTGGCGTAGTGCTGTATTGTATGCTAATGTCTGACTGTGAACTGTGTTGGTTTATTGCTGTCTCTGAACTAGTTGGCAATGCTGCCCTGATGTCGAATGATGCTTGGATAAATTTTTGTCATGATTTTGGTTTTATAGCTACCTCCAAATCACTGTTTTGGTTGTACCAGCTCCCGGTTGGTCTTTGGCTTTGCTGCATTGTGTGCTGTTGTCTGACCCAGTTCTATGTTGCGTGGTTTACTTCTGAATCTGAACTCGTTGGAGTACTGCTTTGGTATTGAATGATGCTGCTGGAATTTTTAGTAGAATATCATCCATATTTCTGGCTATATAATGTAATTTTTCTGTTGAGGTCATGATCTCCCTATGGTTGGACTCGATTGGGTCCTGGCAGAACCTGTTTTGCCCCATATGATTAGCATTTGGAGTCCCCATTGCTGCTTTGGGAGGCAGGGGGTAGCGGTTTTGACTCTGGTGGGAAGGTAGGGCTGATGCCTTCAGTGTGGTTAGCTGGGTGTGTGCTTTGCTGTGCTTTAAATGGAGTGGACAACGTATATAGCGTATTTGCTCCGGAAATTCGATGAATTGTCTCATGTTTTACTGCTTGGGATGGCCTTCTTGTGGATCCTTTTGCCCAATATGCAGATGACTCATACTCTAGTATGTACAGCTTTGGAGTTCGAAGATCAACTTGTTGGCTACTTGACTTCTTCACTTATGTAACTAGTTTTGACCTAAATCTTAGGCTTCTCTAACTTACGGGATATAGACTACTGCTTCTAGGGAAGTCCTTAGTAGCAATCCTCTAAATCCCGGTTGCCTTGTATATTTTTTGCAATGAAGTAGTACTCCATATTTACGATTACTTGGATCTATTTTGTAACGGTGTGACGGGCACATCAAGCACCGTCTTTTGTCCATTATGATATATATATATATTTAAAAAAAATAAAAATAAAAATCACTAGAATTCATGTTCTAGAGTAGATTGGAGATAGAAAGGTATACTCTAGTTGTTCTAGAGTAGACATTTTCAGTATTCCACTTTAGTTATTAATTTATATATCATGTAATAGAGTAGTACTCCAAATTTATGTTTTTTTGGTTTAAATTGTAAAGGTGTGACGGGTATATCCGGCATCATTTTTTGCTTATTGTGATATATAGATCCCGGTTTACAAAAAAAAATCAGTAGAATTCATGTTCAAAATATGGTCCGCGAAATAAACGGACTAAAAATAGTCAAAATGAACGAGTTTTTGTATTTTGACGTTTTTTTACCAAAAAATCCCTTAAAATTGGACAAAAGTTCAAAATTTTTTATTTGTCGTTTTTTGACATTAATCACTAGAATGCATGTTTAAATTAAGGTCCGCGAAAGAAACGAACAAAAAAGTCAAAATGAACGCGTTTTTGGACTTTGCCATTTTTGACCAAAATACCCTTAAAATTGGACAAAAGTCCAAAATTTTTTATTTGTCATTTTTTGACAAAAATCAATAGAATTTATGTTTTTTTTATCAAAGGTAAAAATTTTATTTAAAGATTTTCTGTTTTCTAATGTCCACTGTACACCGGGCATTCCCGGGTGAAAATACATCAAAATAGAATCCCCAAAAATTATATAGTCAAAAAGTTTCGGACGGGGGTTCGGACGGTCGGTCGTCCGAAAGTGGCGTCTGAAACTTTGTAGAGAAGTCCTTCCTTGAGGCCGAAAGGTTCGGATGGTCCCCGCCGTCCGAAATGGTCGTTCGAAACTCCACCCAAAAATGCAGCATCCTGAAATTTTGGTTCGGACGCACGTCACCGTCTACAGGGAGCGTCCGAAACTCCAGGAAAAAATTCATCATCCTGAAGTGTTGGTTAGGACGCTTGGCACCGTCCGAAACAGCCGTCCGAAACTCCAGTAAAAAATTCAGCATTCTGTAGATTAGGTTCGGACGCTTGGCACCGTCTGAAGAAGTGTCCGAAACACCTGACAGCAAATTTCTCTACCCAGCAGTTTAGGGTTGGACGCTGATTGCCGTTCGAAATATCGTCCGAAATGCAAAAAACCCAAAAGACCCACAAAACATATACAAATCCATAGGAACATCAACCCTAAAGAACAACATATGTAAAACCATAGAGAAGAAAACATTAAGCTAGTATAGGATAGAGACACTAGGGTACAATGATATGCCTACCCTATACACGTGTGTCTTTATCATGTGTATGATGTCATGGTGTATAGGGACCATGCCATCGAAATATAACCTATTTCTCGCAAGACATATGTAGTAGACCGTGCATGCAAAAGCTAGCCTACTCTTCCGAATCCTCCAGGAGGTTCCTCGGTTCTTTCTCTTGAGCCATTTCAATCTAGCAGCCAGGGTCGTCATATTCCTCGTCAAGTCACACCAAATCCAGACTTCATCCCATATCCTCTTGGAAATAGGACAAGAGAAATATATGTGCTTAATTGTCTCCTGAGGCTCTAAACATAAACCACAGCTAGTGTCAATGTCTAGGTACTTTGCTAATCTGTCTCGCGTGAGAAGCTTGCCTTTGATCCTTAGCCATAGAGTGAATGCGTACTTGGGCGGGATATAAGAATTTCATATCGTCGAAACCCAAGGTACCTTCGGTGCCGCTTTCCTGAAATAGTGGTATGCAGATCCCGAGAGTCCTGATTGCTTCCACATGTCCATAAGAGCCTCTGCCTGTGCCACCGATCCCTCTCGCCGTAAAATCTGATCCCTGATAGGATCTTCCTCATGAGCGTGGATTGCTCTCTGTATCGATTGATTAGCCAAATGGAAACAGTATTGCACTCCAGATAATAGTGTTGAATCCATCGCATCCACAAGGAGTCCTTCTTGTGGTGTATGTTCCAGAGAAGCTTGGATAAGAGAGCTAGGTTCCATGCTATCGGTTTCATAACTCCCAATCCTCCCTCCTCCTTGGGCGTGGCCAAATGCTTCCAAACAACCATTCCAAATAAAGTTTCGGCTTAACCGAATGATTCTAGTGATGACTTCAGTTGGGACCGGCAGTGCGGAAAGCCAGAAGCAGTGAATGCCCTGCACTACTAATCGTATAAGCTCCAAGCGTCCTACATAAGAAAAGGAGGAGGCGTACCAGAGGCCTATCTGTGTTGTAATCTTTTCCAGAAGTGGAGCAAAGTACGCAACCTGCAACCCATGCGCCGCCAATGGAATTCCCTGGTACATGATAGGAAAGGATCCACGTTGTATCCCAGTAAGGTTGATGATGTCCGTCTGAACCTCCAACGGAATCGAGCCAAAGAAAACCTAGGATTTAAGGAGGTTTGCCCTTAATCCCGAGACCTCTCCAAACGGCGGTAAGCAATCTCAGAGCATTCCTATAGAAGGCCTGTCCCCTTTGCTGAAGAGCATGAGGTCATCCGCATACATCAAGTGCGATATCTTATGCTCATGACACGAAGAATGATAAGAAAAAGGGAATCTTCTTGTTCTCTTGGAAAGCAAACGGGAGAGATATTCCATACATATGACGAAGAGATAGGGGGAAATGCTGTCGCAATCCTCTCCGCCCCGAGAAATGCCCATATATCTCACCGTTGATGCGTATGGAGTATGAAATTGTTGTGACACACTCCATTATCCATTGAACATATAGGTCAGGGAAACCCATTGCCTCCATGGCTCGTCTCAGGAAATCCCAATCAAGCATATCATAAGCCTACCGAAGATCCACCTTGATAAGGCACCTAGGCAAATTATGCTTGCGACTATATCCTCTAATCAATTCCTGGGCCAAATTAATAATCTCTAGCATACTACTCCCCTCCACAAAATCCGACTACGCCTTACTGACGAGCCTCGAAAGAAGATCAACGAGTCTATTAGCCAAGATCTTAGAGATGGCCTTATAGAGAACATTACAACAAGATATGGGCCAATAGTCCCCAACAGAGTTTGAATGAGAAGATTTAGGAACTAGGGCAATGATCGTGTGACTGAGCTGTCTGAGGATCCTCCCTTCCTGAAAGAATTCCTTGATAGCATTACAGACATCATTTCCCACAATGCTCCAAGAAGCCTTAAAGAAACCTGATGAAAACACGTCCGGGCCAGGCGCCTTGTCATTGCCAATATCAAAGATGTCCCTCTTCACTTCATCATCCCCCACTGGGAATATGAGGCGGCCCGCTTCCTCTGTAGAAACTATGGCACCCCACCTGTACACTCTAAGATCAAGTGTAGGCCTAGATTGTGAGGATCCCAAAAGATCATGGTAATAGGTGATGAATTCTCTGACCATTTCTCCTTTGGAAGTAGTAGAGGTACCGTCTGCTGTGATTACCGCAGGTATGAAATTCCTCCTACCATTCCTTTTCACTGCATCATAAAAGAGCTTAGTGTTCCGGTCGCTATTATTTAGGAAACGACACTTAGCTTTTTGGGCCAAAAAACTCCTCTCTGCCTCTCTCACTCGCCATGCCTCCTTCTTCATCTCCTTTACCTTCCACTGTAAGTCTTCATCCGTAGGTGAGTACTAGAGGGCCGAGAAGTGAAGTTCCAGTTCTTCTCTGACCCTGATCACCCTAGTGGAGATATGATGGAAGTGTAGCCTGTTGAGCTCCCGTATGGGTTCCTTCAAACCCTTCAACCTTCTAGATACCTCTTATTCAGATGATGGAATGCCCCCATTATTCTAGGCATTTTTGCCACTAGAAATGAGGCCGACAACAGCTATACTTCCTAATCTACCAGTTAAGCAATTGGTCTTCTTCACATCCTTGGGTGTTCCGAGCCTCAGAGACAGTTGAGGGCCAATTTCAAGTTGTGTTTGAAGGCCTGAAGGTGGTTTTTGCATTTTCCAATCAGCACAAACTTTGGCCATTGCAAGTTGTAGTTTCGGACGGTCACAGGGGCGTTTCGGACGTCCGAAATTGTCATTCGGGCGGTCTTGGGTGTCCAATCCGTCGTTCGAAACTCTATTTCGCAAAATTCAACTCTCTGAAGTTTAGGTTCAGACGACCTGAAGCGTCCGATCAGTCGTCCGAAACTATGGAAACTTTTAATTTTTGACTTTCAACTCCAAGTACCCAATGAAAACCAGCCACGTGGCAGTAGGACCCATAAGGAGATAAGGCAGCTAGGGTTGTGATGTTTGGGCTAACCCAATCAAATTTTTTCACTGTTCATCCTTTTTCTCAACCAACACTTCAAACAAAATTCACACAATAGCTCAATATTTCCACAAGATAGGTAGAACGCTGATAAGTATGTTTTATACCTACTTCTATAGACTAATTCACTTAGCTTTTGGCTTGAATTGCATACATTTATGTGGTGAAATGTGCTATTTTGTGCATTTACGTGGTTCCCAACTTGATGTGCTAAAATGGTGAAAAAGACCACAAATGTTGTTAAAATGAGGTAAATGTGTGTTTGATGCAAAATGATAAGAGGAGAGTTAAAAAGAGCTAGAATGGTGAGTGAGAGTTTTGAAGAAAACCCTAAAATGTGCTTAAATTCTTGGACTTTGACTTGTGTTAGTGCAAATGTGTGGTGTTTTAGGTGTTTTTATGCATATATGTGTTGTGTTAATTGGTAATGTTGAAATGCTGAAAAGATAGTAAAAAATGGTGGAAAATGGAGTTAAAAGTGTTAAGGAAAAGTGGAGGAACCGAAAATACACAATTGGCCTAATTAGGATTTTGGCAGCTTTGAGTGTGAAATTCATTTGAGTGTATCTCTTTCAATATTAATCCAATTGGTGAGTTCTTTGGTGTTCTGAAAAGCTCTTTGAATGCACTACATTTCTTATGTTGTAACTATTTTCTGAAATTCCAGGTTGATGAAGGCGCGGTTTGCTTTGGCGGAAAGGCGTGAATTTCAAAGCGCTGGATTCTTGAATGCTCGCTGAGTTGCTGAAGGCGTGATCCGTTAAGGCTTGAAGGCGTGGTGTAATTCTGATTTCTTCACCTGGGTCTTGAGCAGCAAAGGCACGCGAAGCTGAGCCTGAAGGCGCGATGTAGGATGCTGAGGTTGATGAAGGTGCTGGAAATTAACACCAAAGCCTCTGGAGTGTTGAATACTTTTTCAAACATGGAATTTTTTACATTTTTGGCTGATTTTTAGTTCTTTCCCTTAAGGACACTTTTGTAATATTTGATACATTCTACGTTGCGTATTAGTTACGTTTTCCCAACTCTATATATATAGAAGGTAGCTAACATGTTAGAGGATGATTCATTACTCACATTTTCAATATTGTAACCGACTTTTGATTTTAAAAAGAGCGGGAATTCTCATTTTCTCTCTCTAGATCTACTTTCTCTCACTAAACATTTCTTCTCCGATCTCAACTCCGATTGTGAATTTGGACTGGATTCTTCTTTCTTATTCTCAATTGACAAAGGAATCGACAATTCTCTCGATTTAATCGGTAAATTCTTCCAATTAAGTGAGAATGAGCTTATCAATGTTGGAATTTGTTGATTTTGAAATGAGAAAGATGTTTTCTGGCTAAATTTACGATATCTTAGGATTCTCAATGGATGAATACGTGTTTTAGTAGATTGTATGCTATGCAATTGATCTAATTGTTGAGTATTGAAATCACATTTGAGTTGAGCATAAACATATGTTGAATTTCATAATTCCTAGCTATTTTTGAATGGATCAAGCTTCAATTGTGGTCGACATGCTAAATTGAGGAGTGATTCATCAAAGTTAGCGAAGTTGCATGAATTGAGAACTAAATTGTGATTGTTTAAGTCTTTGCACATGTTTTCTGTAATCAAATCAATTCTGAGACTCAGGCCTCGCCATAGGAAGTGTTAATCAATTGAAACATTAGGAAAAGTGTTAAAGAAGCTTTTTGTGTTAACAACGATGATATGTAAACCCTAGGATAGACCTCGCCATGGGAGTTCTTAGGACTTTGCATGTTAGAGTAGTTAGCTTGGAAAATTGAGACTTTGCGGAGCTTATACCACCATTCTCAGGCCTCGGCATGGGAGAGGATAGTGATTTGGGGTACAAGCAGTGGTGTGGTCGCCATGCTGGCCATAGCTTGGACTTCTAGGCAATTTAGGTCTCCATTGCATTTAATTGTTTACTAATTGCATAGCATAGATTTACTAAGCCTGTGTTCATCCAATACAAGAATCCTGAGATATCTATTTCGTCCTTGCTTGTTGCTATATTTTGCATCTTTGTTTTCGTTCTTTTTTGTTGAATTTTCTTTTTTCTAGAACTTAAATTCCGAGACTAAGACTTTTAGAACAATTTTATTCAATTTTCTTGTCCTACGCCTTCCCTGTGGATTACGATCCCTGCTTCCACTTCTGCAGTAGTTGTTAGGGTAAAATTGAGCTGATACGACTTTAAGCTATAAATTTTTTGCGCCGTTGCCGGGGAAGGCAATTGGTTCTGGAATTTGTTGACTGTGTTGTTCTGTTCTTAGATTGTGTGCGTTATTGTTTTGATTTAGTTACTTTGTTTCATTACTGTGTGTGATTCTGTTGCTTTTACCATCTTGTATTGGTTTGGTATATAGATTGATCCAGTTGTTCTCTTGATATCATTTGCTGTTCCTGTTTGTGTATGCCCAGGTTTGTAAGATCTAGAGGAAAACCTGAATTTGAATTGAACCTTGAATTGGAAAGAACTCTAAGGAACCAAGCAAAGCAAAGAGCTATGGCTGCACAAGGAGTACAAGCACCCAGGTTTGGGGACCATTATGCAGTAAATTTTGACAATCGATTTGGTCACCAGGACATCGACGTGGAAAGTTACCACATTCCTCCACAAATTGTCTCAATGATTACCCAGGGCCAGTTCTTCCAAGGTCTTGACAACGAGGATCCTAATGATCACCTTGATTGGTTTCTCGGGTTATGCAGCACTTTTAAGTTGCCAAGAGTTGACAGGGGTGACGTTCACAGAATTTTGTTCCCTTTATCTCTGCGTGGAAAGGCTAAACATTTGTTCAAGAGTATTGGGGGAGCAAATGCTGGAATGTCATTTGATGATCTACAGAAAAGGTTCTTGTCTAAGTACTTCCCTCCAACTAAGCTTGAAAAGAGAAGATTGGAAATTATGAACTTCCAACAACAAAATAGTGAGTTATTTCGAGAAGCTTGGGAGAGATTTAATGATTTGATTAGGCAATGCCCCAATCATGACTTGGGTGAAATTAGGGAGCTAAATACTTTCTTCAAAGGCCTAACTCCTGAATCATCTTTAATGGTTAAAGCTTGTGCTAATGGAGCACTTAAAGACAAATCTGTGACAGAAGTGCGTGAACTTTTTAACCAGATAGCTGAGGATGAATACCTTTTTCCTGAGACTAGAAAGCCACATGTCAGGAGACAGAGAGGAGTTCTTGATGTGGATGAGGAGACTTCACTTAATGCTAAGTTTGAAGCATTGAACAAGCAGGTGCAGACTTTAAAGGCTACTCAAACAAAAGGCCCAGTACTTTCATGTGGACTATACACGGGAGAACACCACACGGATGAATGTGCAATCACTACTGAATCCATTCAGTATGTGAACAATTACAGTAACAAACCCCAATATGGTGGGAACTATTCTGGGAGTAATTATAATAGAGGTAACAGACAATATGGTGGAAACCAAGGCAATTGGAATCAACAGCAGAACCAAGGAGGAAATTACTATCAAGGTAATGACTCAAGGAGAGCAATGAATCAACCACCTCCTGGTTTGATAATCAGGCTAGCACATCACAACAAAAGAAGCCAAATATTGAGGATATGTTTCAAAAGCTTATGGAAAAGATGGATAAGAACGAGCAGAGATTTGGAGGTTTGGAGTCCACTGTGAAGCTTCACGAAGCCACTTTGAAGAATATCGAGATGCAACTTGGTCAGCTTGCTAATGCTGTACACCAGAGGCCAAAAGGAGCTCTTCCTAGTGACACAGTACCAAATCCCAAGGGGAGAGAAGCATGCAATGCTATTACTTTGAGGAGTGGAAAATTGTTGCCTGAAAGCAAACATGCAGAAGACAAGAGTGATGATGTAGAAGAGGATCAAAAAGATGAAGTTGAAATAGAGGTGGAACTTGACAAGAATAGTGAGCGGGAAGAAAATAAGTCTGAGAAGAAGGAAACACCAGCAAGGGTGGGAAATGAAATCACGAAAAATTCCAATCCTTATAACTTCCCAGATTATGCTCCAAAAGCTCCATTCCCAGAGAGGAAGAAACCTCCACCTAAAAAGGGACCTCAATTCAATCGTTTCTTGGATATGATCAAACAAGTGAATGTCAATGTTCCTTTGTTGGATTTGGTTACAGCCATGCCTAAATATGCTAAGTATTTAAAAGATCTCATTTCAAACAAGGAACAAATCTTGAGATGTGAAGTTCCAATGATGCTATCAGAGTGCAGTCAAGCATGGATGGTTCACAAATTACCTCCAAAGGTTAAGGATCCAGGTAACTGTACCATACCTTGCAAGATTGGAACCAGATATTTTGCAAAGGCCCTCTGTGACCTTGGAGCTGGAATCAACTTGATGCCATTATCCATTGCAATAAATGTGGGTTTGAGTGGAAGGATTCGACCAGTTGCAGTGACACTACATTTGGCAGATAGATCCTTGGTGACTCCTACAGGCTTGGTGGAAGATGTGTTGGTAAGTATTGACAAATTTACCTTGCCTGTTGATTTCATTATACTTGATATGGAAGAGGACCCTGAGGTTCCTCTCATTTTTGGTAGACCTTTTCTAGCCACTGGTGATGCTTTAATTGGTGTGAAAAACAAGACAGTCACGTTTAGGATTAACAATGAGGAAGTGGTTTTTGATGTAAACTATGCTATGAAACAACCTCTAAATATGGAGTCTTGTTTTGCTATCAAAGCTATAACATGTTCTTCTTTGAGTAATGCGAACAACATGCATGATTTTTCTATTGTTGATGAGTTAAGTGTTTGTGAGGATAATTTTGATGAACTTGATTTAGATGATGAGGATAAGAGAATTATTGCTGAAATTGAAGATTTCATTGAATGTTGTTATTTGGAAGAGTTTATTTGTGAATTGCAAAATGATGTTGTGGAAGTTAAAATGCATGAAACTATAGGGGAAAATGATCATGAACCTACTGTTTTGACTAACGAAAATTTTACTCCCACTGAGGTGAGGACTAGTGAGAATTTGTGCAGGAATGAAAAGATTTTACCTTCCATTGTGGTGGCAACAAAGTTGGAATTGAAACCACTTCCACCTTATCTCAAATATGCTTTCTTAGGAGAAAATGAGACATTGCCAGTTGTTATATCTTCAAAGCTTGAAGGTTGGCAAGAGGAGAAGCTTTTGGAAGTTTTGAGGAAACATAAGTTGGCTATTGGATGGACAATTGCTGATATAAAAGGCATAAGTCCCGGTTTATGTATGCACAAGATTTTGCTTGAGGAAAATGCTGTGCCAGTACGGGATAGACAGAGAAGATTAAATCCCCAGATGATGGAAGTTGTGAAGAAAGAGGTTATCAAATTGCTTGACTTTGGGATGATTTTTCCAATTTTAGACAGCGAGTGGGTTAGTCCAGTCCAGTGCGTCCCTAAGAAGGGAGGGGTGACGGTTATAAAAAATGAGGCTAATGAACTCCTGGCAACAAGAGTGGTAAATGCTTGGCGAGTTTGCATGGATTATAGGAAGCTAAATAAGGCAACTAGAAAGGACCATTTCCCTCTCCCATTCTTGGAACAATTGTTGGATAGAATTGCTGGCTACCTTTTATTTTTTTTTCTGGATGGATATTCTGGGTATAATCAGATTGCAATTGATCCCAAGGACCAGGATAAGACAACTTTCACTTGTCCTTTTGGCACATTTGCTTATAAAAGTATGCCATTTGGTCTTTGCAACGCCCCAGCTACCTTTCAGAGGTGTATGATGGCAATATTCCACGACATGGTGGAATCAATAATTGAAATATTCATGGATGATTTTTCTGTTTTTTGGTATGACATTCGATGGTTGTTTAGAGAACTTGGCAAAGGTTTTGAAGAGGTGTGAAGAAACGAACCTTGTGTTGAACTGGGAAAAATGTCAATTCATGGTTCAAGAAGGAATTGTGTTAGGCCATAAAATTTCTCATGCTGGAATGGAGGTAGATCGAGCTAAGGTAGATGTCATTGCAAAACTTCCTCCACCGACCAATGTTAAGGGTATCAGAAGCTTTCTTGGACATGCTGGGTTTTATAGAAGGTTTATTAAGGATTTTTCAAAGATAGCCAGACCATTGTGCAGTCTCTTAGAAAAAGATATTAAGTTTGAGTTTGGAACAGAATGTGTTGAGGCATTTGAAACTTTGAAAACGAAATTGGTGGAGGCCCCCGTGATAGTCACTCCCCATTGGGGTGAACCCTTTGAAATTATGTGCGATGCCAGTGATTATGCATTAGGGGTTGTCTTAGGCCAGAGAAGAGACAAAGTGTTTCACACTATCTATTATGCTAGCAGGCTAATGAATGAGACCCAAATGAATTATACAACTACTGAAAAGGAAATGCTAGCAGTAGTCTTCGCATTTGATAAATTCCGTGCTTACCTTTTGGGATCAAAAGTCATTGTTCATACGGACCATGCCGCATTGAAGTATCTGCTTGCAAAGAAGGAAGCAAAACCACGTTTGATTAGATGGGTTTTGTTGCTCCAGGAATTAGATGTGGAGATTAAAGATAGGAAAGGCTCAGAAAATGTTGTGGCAGATCACTTGTCTAGATTGGAATCTCAAGAGCAAGATTCACCTGACATTTCGGTTAAAGAACACTTCCCTGATGAGCAGGTATTCAAAGTCGGTGAATAGGCACTGCCTTGGTACGCTGAGATTGCAAATTTTGTGGTTGCTGGCCAGATTCCATCTTATTATTCCAGTGATCAGAAGAAAAGATTGAGAAGTGATGCTAAATACTACTTTTGGGAAGACAAGTCTTTATATAAAATCTGCAGTGATCAAGTGATAAGAAAGTGTGTCAAGGAAGAAGAAAAGGAGGACATCTTAAAAGCATGCCATGAGGGGCCATGTGGTGGTCATTTTGGATCAACTAGGACAGGTTTCAAAATCTTACAATGTGGGTTCTATTGGCCACATATCTTCATGGATGCCAGAATTTGGGTTGGAAAATGTGATCGATGTCAACGAACTGGAAACATCTCTTCCAGAAATGAGATGCCTTTGAACAACATCCTGGAAGTAGAAATTTTTGATGTCTGGGGGATTGATTTCATGGGGCATTTCCCTAAATCAAGAGGTATGGAGTACATTCTAGTGGCAGTGGATTATGTTTCTAAATGGGTGGAAGCTGTGGCTTTAGCTCATAACGATGCCAAGAGTGTAACTGCGTTCTTGAAGAAATACATCTTTAACAGGTTTGGAGCACCCAGGGCTATAATAAGTGATGGGGGGACTCATTTCTGTAACAAGCTCTTTGAATCTTTGTTGGCTAGATATGGTGTTACTCACAAGGTTTCAACAGCTTACCATCCACAAACTTCTGGTCAAGCTGAAATTTCCAATCGGGAGATCAAGAGGGTTCTTGAAAAAGTGGTAAATCTAGGAAGGAAGGATTGGTCTTTGAAGCTAGATGATGCATTGTGGGCATACAGAACAGCTTACAAAACCCCAATTGGAGCTTCTCCTTTTCGATTGGTTTTTGGTAAAGAATGTCACTTGCCAGTGGAACTTGAACATAAGGCGTATTGGGCAATTCAAACCTTGAACAGAAATCTGTCTGAGGCTCAATCGAAAAGAATGTTGGAGTTGAATGAATTGGATGAATTCAGATTCAATGCTTACATGAGTGCCAAGTTGTACAAGGAAAGGACTAAAAGAATCCATGATGCAAAGCTTCAATCCAAGATCTTTGTTCCAGGACAATTGGTATTGCTTTATAACTCTAAACATCGATTGTTTCCTGGCAAATTGAAATCAAGGTGGAGTGGTCCTTTTAGAGTGGTTGATGTGAAACCTTATAGGACAATTGAAATCAAGAATGACAAGAATGGCAATGTGTGGAAAGTGAATGGGCATCGTCTAAAGCCGTACTTAACTTCTCAGGACAAGGATAGCACTAATGTGGCACGAGATCCACATGAGCTATACTTAGATGATCCCATCATCTCAAATTGAGCTAGGTTGCACGGTCGGGCTGTGACTTTAAACCAAGCGCTCCTGGGAGGCAACCCTGATTTTCTTCCTTTGTTTTATTTGTTGTGATTTCTTTTATTTGTTAATCCTAGTTTGAGTAGTATTGAGTAGCAATTAATGGCACAATCTCATAACATCACTTGGGTATATTTTTTGTAGAATCTCAGAAGGATGTTGGGCATTATTGATAGAAGCAGGGAGTACAATTTCTCTTTTCCATCCATGTGAGGTACAATGAGTCTACATTATTTACAACTAAGATACCAGCTTTGATGGTAAGAATTGTTGTTCATTCATGCATAATTGGTTAATCCGTGACCGTGCCTGCATGACTGGTTTGGATGGTTTTAATTATTGAGAAGAAAGGACATCAAGCTATGACCTGTCATTCACATGTGTTTGTTGGATAGTGAGGGGGTCATAAATATAAATTGCACATCTTCGTTTTGCATGCTCATTCCTTTTCTCTCTATAGTGCTTTCCTTGCTAGTTATTTTTCATTTTCAAAGCATGGATTTCTATTCTCCCCACCAGAATCCTTTTGAATATGCTATCTTTAGTGAAGATTCTGGAACCACATCTTCTCCTTCTTCATCTTCTTCAGCTGATGAGGATATGGTAAGTGATTTTGAGCCAGCTACTTGTCCACATTTTGTTAATGCTTCTGCTGAAAACTTTTATCATGGCTTTACTAATAGATCAGTCAGGATTGAGCGACCATTTCAGGAGCCTTCTAGGAGATTTCAGGATGTGATATTCAGACAGTCGTGGTCTCATTTTGCTAGAGCCTCAATTGTGGTGAATATGGACATAGTTAGGGAATTTTATGCTAATTCCCGAGCTAGTGGTATTCATTCAGTGTTCGTGAGAGGAAAGTATTTGAGGGTCACCCGCCATAGTATTAATAGGCTTTATCTTCTTGAAGATTTTTCTCGTAACACATATTGTAGGTTGTTGAGAGCTGAGAATACTGATCATTTGTTGGCTTCAGTAACTTTACCTGGTGCTACATGGGTGAGGAATGCTCGACAAGAGGCTTTATATGTGCCTACTAGTGAACTCACAACCGAGGCCAAAATCTAGTTAATGTTTATCAATTTCAGGATTCTTCCTACTAACCGTACCAATATAGCATCTAGGGAACGAGTTCTGTTGATTTATGCTATTTTACATGATTTCTCTATTGATGTTGGGAAATTGATCTTAGAGTTTATCAGGCGGGCACAAAGAAGTGAGTTTGCACCCATGTATTTTCTAGCTCTGATAACAGCCATGGCTCGTAGCAAGGGAGTTGATATCACGTCAAATGCTAATCCTCAACACCCTGAAGGACTTCTGGGACCTCCTCAATGGCCTGTGTTACAAGAGGAAGAAAGAAGTGCAAGATTGACTCGTGGTTTGTGAAACATGGATGACCAGGTTCCTTTGTTCTTGATTGTCTCATTTTGTTTCACGGGGACCGTGTCATAGGCAAGTGTGGGGGAAGGCTTCGCCAAGATGTCTTGATTTTTAGTTACATTCTGAATATGTATGGTTACCATGATGATGGTTAAGGAGATTGTTTGTCATGATGGAGTTGAGAATAGTATTATAGTGTAGTATTTTGTTATTATGTTTAGCATGTTACATTTGGCTCTTGTAAGGTTTGAATATTGTGTTGCGTTTGTGTGTTTAGTATTAAAGTAAAAGGATTGTGTGATTGTTTTAGTGTGAATTTTTGGTGAGTTGTTGGTGTAAATATTTTTGTGTGATTGTTACAATTTTTAATTCATGGTTTTCGATTTCAGTTTCACACACCTGCATTGATGATAAGGATATCTGCATTTCTGAACATTTCTGAACATGAATTGAATGAACATGAATTGAATTTTCCGAAAAGCTGAAAAATTGAAGTGGGAATTGGAGTGTTATTGAGTCGTGAATAGGAAAGTGATATGCAATGAAAGAAAATTAGTGGAGTTCAAGAAAAATTCACGTGAAAATGAAATAGTGCTAGACTTTGTTTTGATGATTTTTGAGAGCTTATTTTGTAAGTTTGCATGGTAGCTTTGTCATTGTTGCTTTGTGTGATATGAATGCGTTGCTACCAAACAAAGAGCTGAAACATCACATGTATTGAAAGTGAATGGTCCCACCTTTGAATGACTTGAATGTTTGCTAGTGTTTGGTGGGATTATTCATTCTACTTGTTGGTTGACCGATGGAGTAATTGAGTGAATGGCATAGTTCTTCTTATCTCTTGTTTTTCTATAAATGCATAATACATTGCTTGCTGCTTCAAGACATCACAAGTTAACCACACAAGTGCGGTGGTAGTAGGAGCATATTGTTGTTAACTCTCCACAAAGGTATGTCTCACTTTTCTTAAAGCTTTGTAAATTGTTGAGAGTTGTATAAGCATGCAAAGTAATGAAGTTGAGAGCATGAAATGATGAACATGCAAGATATTTTAATTAGCCAAGGGAATAAATGCATGATAAGTGTGGGGGTGATTCAACATTTCGATTTCCAATTTTTCCAGCGCTGGCATGTTTATGTTTTTCAAGCATAACTTGAGTTAGGAATGATGAAATGAAGAGATTCCAGTTGCATCCTTTAGCTAACATGATGGTCTTCAATGTTTATGTTGTACATTTTTGCTAATTGTGGCTGGAACCTAGACTAAAAAATCGTTGAATGTGAAGTACATGTGAAATCAGGAATGTGAGATTTTGAATCTGCCAGGGTTGCCAAGTCTCGGTATTTTGGGTATAACTTGCAAATGGAAAGTCCAAATGTGTTGATTCCAGTGGTAAAATTTAGCTAAGAGGAAGGGCTATATTTCTTCTGTTGGGCACTTTTGATAATTCTGCCTGGAGCATGATCTAATTTTGAGGACCATGTGTGCTTACGTTATGAATTATAATCTGAGAAAATGCTGAATCTGAATATTTTAGGGACTGTCGGTATTTTAGCCATAACTTGGCCATTTTGACTTCAAATGGGATGATTCTTGTCCTCAAATTTCGATTAAAGAGTGCACTACAACTTTGATGTTTTATGTGTGAACTAATTATGCTTGCTTCCTAGATTCTTTTCACAATCTTATAATGCTGGTTTTCAGTTTTTGTGAATGTGTTTATAAAAGAAAATGCAAGAGTTTAGCAATGTTCTTGATGTAATTGTTTTGCTTTGAGTATTATGTGACAAGCTGAACATTTCTTCACAGAAATGGTACCGAAGAAAGATCCAACTTCAAGAAAAGCCACAACTACAAAGAAGGGAAAAGGAAAAGCTCAAGCACACGATGAAACTGATTCTGACCCAGAATATTTTTCGGATGATATGCAAATGTTTGAGGAGCCTCCGCAATATGCGATGCCAGCTCCGACACGTAAGATACGGAAAGGAGTCCCTGAGGTTGCTCTGTTTGTTGATGAGGATGCCATGAGACATTGGGAACAAGGGTTCAATGTGAAATATATACACATTGAACGCGGGTTCAGTGTGGAGAAAGGGTCATTTAAGAAGTTGATAAAATTTTACAAATTCCATGAGAAGCTTACGGTTGCCCCTGAGTTTTGCAATGTGAGCATTGCACGGGAATACTACGAAAATGCAGGGTCTCCGAGGGATGGAGCTGTCTATGTGAGAGGCATTTGGGTTCAAATCACAAGCGAGATTGTCAATGCACATTTGGGCACACCTGATTATCCTGAGGATCCGATCAAATTTCCAACCAATGAGGCATTGGATGAAGCTTTGATAAAAGAGTTGGCACATCCTGGGGCAGTTTGGGAGCTTAATTCAAAGGGGGAGCATAAGCATATTCGGAATGAATACTTGAAGAGTGACGTGAAAATATGGTTGTTATTTGTGTTGTCTCGTCTCAAGCCAAGTTCACAAAGAACCGAGGTGATTCGGAATCGGTTATTCTAAATTTCTGCAATCCGAAGGAAGCACAAGATCGACGTGGGACGATTCATCCTTGCGAGCATCAAAGATGGAACTGCCCAGAACAGTAAAGCACTGTATTTTCCTTTACTAATTCAGGAGCTTTGTGTGTCACAAGGTGTTGATGATCAGCTTGGTGCTTGGGAAAGGATGCAGTCTCCCATTCCTGAACAACTCTACTTAAAATACTTGGCACAGGACAAGGAATTGGAGCAAGCGAGGATTTCAAGTGTAGAGGCATCTCGGGTGTAGAGTGAAAATCCAGCTTATGTTACAGATCAAGGGCAGCAGTTTTTTGATTTTGCATCTCTTCAAGGAGTAATTTATGGTTTCCAGCTCTCAGTTGAAAATCGTTTTTCAGGCATAGAGGATAGGATGGATCGGCTGCAGGATGGTGTGAGAAACATAGATGAAAGGATGGAACGTATGCATGAAGGTTTTGACAATATGCAAAAGGAGTGGACATCACAAGCTGAACACATGGAGCATAGATTTGATGATTTATCCACGGTGGCTCAGCAGCAATTTGAAGTGTTGTATCATAGGCAAGTGTGCATGCAGCGAGAGCTCGATAGGTGTAACAAGATGACGGTGTATTACCATTCAGATTCAGGACCCCCGAAGCCAACTCCAACTTCGGCACAGTTAGCAGGGTACCGAATCCCAAATCTGTCATGTGATATGGTTAGTGGTACAGTGCACGAGCTTCCACCTGGAGTGACAGCAAGCCCTTCTTTACATCCGTTACCCACATTTGGTCGTATACCTCCTATGCCTCATACTCCTACATTCATACCAAATCCAGAGTTTGCTCACGCTGCAAGGTTCCCATTGATAGCATCGGGCCAGCCCCTTCAAGGACCTGTGCATGGCCCTTTTCATTATGTGCCACAGTCAATTGGTGTGCCCTCATTTGCTACGGCCTCTTTGGATGGACAATCTCTTTCCACACCAGTTGCGTTTGGATCTCCTTCTTCCTCAGCTCCATTATCGTCCTCTCAGGGAGTCCTTCCTCCCTCTTAGCTTATCACATTGAGGACAATGTTTAATTTAAGTGTGGGGGAGGGGGTGGAATTTTGTGTGATGTTTGCTGTGGTTGCTATGCTATCTGATACTTTGTGTGTTGATTGTGTTGATTGAAAAAATATTTTTTTTTATGCATGCGGGTGCTTTATATTGTGAAATGGGGGATTTTAAGTTGGGAGTGATTTTGAAGATTTATGGACTTTCATGTTGATTGAGATATGCTGATTTGAAGATTATGTGAAGTTTCTTGAAGTGAAGAATTTTGTGAAGTCGAAGAATGGAATTGTTCTACTTTGATGAATCTTGTGAAGCGGTGCTTTGTAAAATTTGAAGTGTCTCTTTGAAGATTGTTGCTATAATGATTTGCTAATGTCATGGAGGAGGAAATGTTAAGAGCTTAGTGTGAAGTTTTTCTTATTGTATTGATTGAGTGATTAGAAAGAAGTATGTAGTTTGCTACTTGTAAGGGTTTTAATGTATTATGTCTCTCGGGTTTGTTTGTGTGCTACATTTTGAATCAATGAAATTAAAGTGAGTAGTGTTGTGTGCAAGGGTTTGAATTCTGATATGAGTGGTGAGAAGAAAACGATTTGGTAATGTTTTGAACCTTTAGTCTTGATAAGAGGAAGAAGAATACAAAAAGAGAGTGAATAAGAAAGATAAAATGGAGAAAATGAGTTATCACCTTGTATGTGAAACTTTATTCTTAGTTCACTTTGGCTTATTCCAAATTCATCATTAAACTTGTTTTGAATCTTGCATGTGAAATTTTTTGTTCTTGGTACTAAGTTTGAAGAAATTGGTATATTTTGCTGACTAAGGCCCGATGTTAAAGTAAGATACATATGCCATGCAAAACTCAATTGACATAGGAGGTAATGTGTATGAATTCGTTTCCGTTTGTTATGCATTTATCTGGTGTCTCAAGAATTCGTGCATGGTTAGTCAATTTTGGATTCTTATGAACATGTGCTTGCACAAGAAATGATATGGGAGAAAAAGCCATATTGGCAAACTGGGAAGGAAAAAGTCATAAGAACCTGGCAATCAAATATGGAGAAAAAAGCCATAAAACCCAGGCATTATTTCAGTCATCAATATGTGCACCAATGTGCAGCACTAATGTACAGAATAAGGGCAATGTCCCATAGAGTACCAATGTACGCATAGGTACCATTGATCTTGTGATTGCATGTTCATAAGAGTGGACAAAGAGACTGGCATGTATTGAATGGTATGTGAGACTAGCTAGAGGGTGTATAACGAAGGAATAGATGAAGTGCATGTTCCTCAGCACACACTTGCACGCATGACATTTTGGTCTTTATTCATTGTGCCTTAGTTGATAATTTGTATTGAAATCTGAGAGCTAGGTACCATGAACCATAAAAGTATAAGGTTGTGTGTGTGAAAAAACGTTTTGATGAATTTGGATGTAGTCAGTGTGGATGAATGAACAAAGTGTTTGCATACGGGTGATGAAAAGGGTTAAATTGTGTGTATCTTTGCTTGAGGGCAAGCAAAAGTTCAAGTGTGGGTGAATTTGATAAGTAGGTTTTATACCTACTTGTATAGACTAATTCACTTAGCTTTTGCCCTGAATTGCATACATTTATGTGGTTCGCAACTTGATGTGCTAAAATGGTGAAAAAGACCACAAATGTTGTTAAAATGAGGTAAATGTGTGTTTGATGCTAAATGATAAGAGGAGAGTTAAAAAGAGCTAGAATGATGAGTGAGAGTTTTGAAGAAAACCCTAAAATGTGCTTCAATTCTTGGACTTTGACTTGTGTTAGTGCAAATGTGTGGTGTTTTAGGTGTTTTTATGCATATATGTGTTGTGTTAATTGGTAATGTTGAAATGGTGAAAAGATAGTAAAAAATGGTGGAAAATGGAGTTAAAAGTGTTAAGGAAAAGTGGAGGAACCGAAAATACACAATTGGCCTAATTAGGGTTTTGGCAGCTTTGAGTGTGAAATTCATTTGAGTGTATCTCTTTCAATATTAATCCAATTGGTGAGTTCTTTGGTGTTCTGAAAAGCTCTTTGAATGCACTACATTTCTTATGCTGTAACTAGTTTCTAATTGTGTGTGTAAGGCTATGAAATATGAGTTTCTTTGCGGAATACCATTCATTGGGGTTTTTAGTGTTTTTTAGGGTTTTATCTGCCTGCCACAGTTTGGTGTTTTGATGATAACTTGAGTTCTAGGCATCCAATGGTGTTGTTTATTGCACCATTGGAAAGCTAAGAGGAAGCTCTGGAACTTTTAAGTTCACCACAAAGTTAGAATCAGAGGCTAATACACACTTATTTGGCATTAACGTAGGGTGTTGTGTTGGAATGGATACTTTGCCAACATTGTTTGCCAATTCGGCCAACCATTGTGCCAAGACCTTGCCAAGACTTTGCCGAGCTTTGCCAAACCAATGTGCCAAAACCATTGTGTCATGACCTTGCCAAGAATTTGCCAAGCCTTGCCAATCAAACATTGCCAAACCATGCCAACACAACTTTGCCGACCTTGCCAAGCAACCCCTTGCCAAGCACCACCTTGCACACTTTGGCACGACACTCAAACATTCTTGGCACACCATTCATACACATTGGACCACCATTTTTTCACAGCTTAATACACTAGCATACCCTAATTGGCATATCACTTGGCATGAAACTTGGAATTGAGTTCAGCAAGCACAACACACTTAGCACCACACTATGCACTTACCTTGGCACAACATTTGCACACTCTAAACATGATTGTACTAACATTGGCATAGGAAAGAACTAGGTAGCCAAGCACATTTTTGCCCACGACATGTCGTGGGCAAACTTTGAGGACATGAAATTTGGCCTACGACATGTCGTAGGCCAAACTCAAGAAGACATAAAAAATGGCCTACGACATATCGTAGGCCATTTCTTGGAGAAGATGTTTTGCCCACGACATGAATGTTGAGATAAAGTTTTGGCCTACGACATGTTATGGAACATGAACTTTTAGCCTACGACATGTCGTAGGCTAATTGTTAGGAAGTTGTGGAAAGAAAATGGCAAAGTGTTGAGTGTGTTTAATAGGATTTTAAGCTTTGTCACACTTTAGTAGTTTGGTCATAACTTTCTCGTTTTAGCTCCAAATTGGGTGATTTTGATGGCTATGGATAGCAAAGACATGTTGTTACACTTTAGTAGCTTTGTCACAGTGCATCATGATCAAATATTGGTGGGAAGTTGCTGCAATGAAATACTTTGTGTTTGAGTTTCTAAAAAATTGGCTAAGTGTTTAACTCCTGATTTTCTGAAATTCCAGGTTGATGAAGGCGCGGTTTATTTTGGCGGAAAGGCGTGAATTTCAAAGCGCTGAATTCTTGAATGCTCGCTGAGTTGCTGAAGCCGTGATCCGTTAAGGCTTGATGGCGTGGTGTAATTCTGATTTCTTCACCTGGGTCTTGAGCAGCAAAGGCGCGCGAAGCTGAGCCTGAAGCCGCGATGTAGGATGCTGAGGTTGATGAAGGCGCTGGAAATTAACACCAAAGGCGCTGGAGTGTTGAATACTTTTTCAAACTTGGAATTTTTGACATTTTTGGCTGATTTTTAGTTCCTTCCCTTAAGGACACTTTTGTAATATTTGATACATTCTACGTTGTGTATTAGTTACGTTTTCCCAACTCTATATATAGGGAAGGTAGCTAACATGTAAGAGGATGATTCATTACTCACATTTTCAATATTGTAACCGACTTTTGATTTTAAAAAGAGCGGGAATTCTCATTTTCTTTCTCTATATCTACTTTCTCTCACTAAACATTTCTTCTCCGATCTCAACTCCGATTGTGAATTTGGACTGGATTCTTCTTTCTTATTCTCAATTGACAAAGGAATCGACAATTCTCTCAATTTAATCGGTAAATTCTTCCAATTAAGTGAGAATGAGCTTATCAATGTTGGAATTTGTTGATTTTGAAATGAGAAAGATGTTTTCTGGCTAAATTTACGATATCTTAGGATTCTCAATGGATGAATACGTGTTTTAGTAGATTGTATGCTATGCAATTGATCTAATTGTTGAGTATTGAAATCACATTTGAGTTGAGCATAAACATAAGTTGAATTACATAATTCCTAGCTATTTTTGAATGGATCAAGCTTCAATTGTGGTCGACATGCTAAATTGAGGAGTGATTCGTCAAAGTTAGCGAAGTTGCATGAATTGAGAACTAAATTGTGATTGTTTAAGTTTGCACACGTTTTCTGTAATCAAATCAATTCTGAGACTCAGGCCTCGCTATAGGAAGTGTTAATGAATTGAAACATTAGGAAAAGTGTTAAAGAAGCTTTCTGTGTTAAAAACGATGATATGTAAACCCTAGGATAGACCTCGCCATGGGAGTTCTTAGGAATTTGCATGTTAGAGTAGTTAGCTTGGAAAATTGAGACTTTGCGGAGCTTATACCACCATTCTCAGGCCTCGGCATGGGAGAGGATGGTGATTTGGGGTACAAGCAGTAGTGTGGTCACTATGCTGGCCACAGCTTGGACATCTAGGCAATTTAGGTCTCCATTGCATTTAATTGTTTACTGATTGCATAGCATAGATTTACTAAGCCTGTATTCATCCAATACAAGAATCCTTAGATATCTATTTCGTCCTTGCTTGTTGCTATATTTTGCATATTTGTTTTCGTTCTTTTGTGTTGAATTTTCTTTTTTCTAGTACTTAAATTCCGAGACTAAGACTTTTAGAACAATTTTATTCAATTTTCTTGACCTATGCCTTCCCTGTG
The DNA here is from genome assembly GCA_016586305.1 of Ophiorrhiza pumila. Lineage (NCBI taxonomy): Eukaryota > Viridiplantae > Streptophyta > Magnoliopsida > Gentianales > Rubiaceae > Ophiorrhiza > Ophiorrhiza pumila. The sequence continues at coordinate 12,962,436 of BLIW01000005.1, read as the reverse complement.
GATTACGATCCCTGCTTCCACTTCTACAGTAGTTGTTAGGGTAAAATTGAGCCGATACGACTTTAAGCTATCAATTTTTGTAAACACCAACCTGATTACAAAGAATCCACAAGAAAAGAGCAAGGTGGAACCTTAATGAGTAGGAAATGTAAGCCACAAAAGCCAGTGAAAACTTGAAGAAAACCACACCCTAGCTGGGAGAAATCCACCCCAAATTGTTCCTAGAAGCTAGGCAGCAATGTTTGGAGTGTTTCCCACAAGAATGCAGCTTCAACCAATGCAAAAGGACCGAAGTTGAGGACACTGTTCTTGACGGATGAACAGTAATTACGAGAGCTGCCCAAGCTGAAATGCAATGGAATCCAGCCAAAAATTATTGGGAAAATTTGGAGAAAATCACCGCACAATCCAGTATTGCAATAAATCCGGTAAATATTGCAAAAAATCCGATCAATTCCAGTCAAGATTGAGAGCATTTTCCTTCTCCCTAACTTCCCTCACTCACTAGAATTCATGTTCAAATAATAGAATTCATGTTCAAATTAAGGTTCACGAAAGAAACGGACCAAAAAAAGTCAAAATCAACGCGTTTTCGGATATTTCCGTTTTTGACCAAAAAACCCTTAAATTTGGTCAAAAGTTCAAAATTTTTGATTTGTCGTTTTTTGACATTAATCACTAGAATTCATCTTCAAATTAAGGTCCACGAAAGAAACGGACAAAAAAAGTCAAAATGGACGCGTTTTTTGGCTTTGCCGTTTTTTACCAAAAAACCCTTAAAATTGGACAAAAGTCCAAAATTTTTGATTTGTCGTTTTTAACATTAATCACTAGAATTCATGTTCAAATTAAGGCCCGCGAAAGAAACGAGCCAAAAAAAAGTCAAAATGAACGCGTTTTTGGACTTTTCAATTTTTTACCAAAAACCCCTTAAAATTTGACAAAAGTCCAAAATTTTTTATTTATCGTTTTTTGACATTAATCACTTGAATTAATGTAAAAAAATCACTAGAATTCATGATCAAATTATGGTCTGCGAAAGAAACGGACAAAAAATAGTCAAAATGAACGTGTTTTTGGACTTTGACATTTTTTACCAAAAAACCCTTAAAATTGGACAAAAGTCAAAAAATTTTTATTTGTCGTTTTTTGACATTAATCACTAGAATTCATGTTTAAATTAAGGTCCGCAAAAGAAACGAACAAAAAAAAGTCAAAATGAACTCGTTTTTGGACTGCCGTTTCTGGCAAAAAAACCTTTAAAATTGGACAAAAGTCCAAAATTTTTTATTTGTTGTTTTTTGACATTAATTACTAGAATTCATGTCCATTTCAACCACCAAGCTTGTCCATTTCAACCTCCACAGGCTGCAACAAGTAGATGGACATCTCCCGATCTACCAACTGTGCCCCTCCTCATATACTTGGAGCTCAACGTAAGATCTATAATTCCGAACGGGCAAATTTCAAGGGGATCCGGAGGTTGCATCTCGGCTGCTGTAGACAGGAGCTGGAAACCGGATAAGGCTGTTTGGAACCGGAACATTTCCAGCTATGGAGTAGCCAAATCTGGAAGTTACCATTCTGATGTGAATGTGGCGATAGAAGTGTGCTGGAATGTTGGGGTAAATTCAGTCGAATCCGTTTACATAGATGTGGAAAATAGACTAAATATCCAGATTTTGCAATTTGGTTTTGTTATTCATCTTTGTGTTTGCATATACTTGTATGGATTTTCAATTCAGCACTCCCTATGATTTGTTTTTGGACCAACTTCTTGAGCTTAGAATGTGCTTTGGCAAATGGAAGAATATAGATGGGATGAAGATTAAGTTTTCCTGATTTCCTTGGTGGGACAGGGATAAAATTCTGTAGACATTTGCTTCTTGTGAGATTAGATATTTTGTTCATGTTCTTACAACATATTGTTGCTAATGAAATGGACGAATTAGGATGACTGTCAATGTTGATTTAGAACATCAGTGCTCATGGTTTTCAAATGCTTGGATTCTTGAATGTGCCTCAATGAGCTTAATTGTGTTGTTGTCAAATACTCTTGGAATGGTCTAGTTTTTGGACGGTTTGCTGAGCTTATTCCTATACATAAACGAATGTTTTGTGTTGCTGTCAAATACTCTTGGAATAGTCCTATTTTTGGACGGTTTGCTGAGCTTGTTGCTGGACATGTGCTTAAAATTAGGAAGGCTATACTTGGGGTGAAGTTTTATTTTTCTTGATTTTATTTAGCCTCCATGCGTTTAGAGAAGAACTCTTTGGAATTACTGGAGCCTTGCTATGCTTGAATAGGACACAATCGTTGGTTATTGTTGTTGAATGCATATATTTACGTGTTGCATCATTTGTTGGAAAAATGAAATGTTAGATGCTCTAATACTCAGTGATGTCTTCACTTGATTAAAACCTTGTGATTGGTGATCATGTGCTCATTTCTCTGGCTCAATTTCAATCACTTGGGTAGTCATATAATTGGTCCCGTGCTGGGATTGTGCGATGTGTATGGTTCTGAGGAGAAGAAATTGTTATTCATTCATGTGTGGCTGAATGCCCGTGAAAGCTTAACGACTAAGCTTTGAACTTTAATGTTTTGCCGCTTGGTGAGGAATTGGTAATCATGCACTCTCGGTTGATTCTTGTGTTCAACCTTCATTTTCTGATTAATTACACAGATTAGGGCCTTAAATTCTGGAAAAATAGAGCCTATCTATTGAAATCCTTTCAAGTAGATATTTTCTATTTTTCTTATACATATTGAGATAGATCTTTCATGTAATGGAGTAGTACTCCAAATTTATTGCATTTGCTTTGTAACAGTGTGGACGGGTATATCCGGCACTGTCTTTTGCTTTGTTCCCGTTATATAAATAGCTTCATTTAACAAAAAAAATCACTAGAATTCATGTCCATCATCCACCAAATTATCTAATATATATGGAGTGGCGACCACCCTCAAAAAGAGGTTAGCCAAATAAAAAAATTAAAAAAACTCACTAGAATTCAGGTTCAAATTAAGGTCCGTGAAAGAAACGGACCAAACAAAGTTAAAACGAACGCGTTTTTGGACTTTGCCGTTTTTGAGAAAAAAACCCTTAAAATTAGACAAAAGTCCAAAATTTTTTATTCGTCGTTTTTTGACATTAGTCACTAGAATTTAGGTTCAAATTAAGGTCCGTGAAAAAAGGAAGCTAAAAAAAATCAAAATGAACGCCTTTTTGGACTTTGCCATTTTTTACCAAAAAACCCTTAAAAAAATCAAACCTTTTGAAGATGTTTCGTAACCAGTAATATACGGACGTGATGACATGGTCGCTGGCAAGGAGGTTATTTCAGGTGGAGTACGCGATGGAGGCAGTGAAACGAGGCTCCGCGGCTATTGGATTGAGATCGAAGACTCATGTTGTTTTGGCATCGGCAAAGAAGGCCAATTCTGAACTTTCTTCTCACCAGAAGAAGATCTTCAAGGTCAATGACCACATCGGAGTAGCTATCACCAATCTCACAACCGACAGACGTGTTCTCTCCCGTTATATACGTATGGAGTGCATCAATTATAGCTATACTTTTGAGTCTCCGTTTCCTGTAGGACGCCTTGTTGTTCAGCTCACTAATAAAGCTCAGGTTTGTACACAACGTTCATGGAAACCGCCTTATGGCGTTGGTCTACTGGTAGGTGGCTTAGATGAATCTGGTGCCCACCTTTACTACAACTGTCCAAGCGGTAATTATTTTGAATACCAAGCTTTTGCTATTGGGTCTCGATCGCAAGAAGCAAAGACATACATGGAGAGAAAGTTTGATACTTAATAGACTATTCACAAGAAAATCTTCTCAAAGATGCAATTTTTGCATTGAGAGAGACCTTACAAGGAGAGAAGCTGACGAGCTCGATATGCACAGTTGCTGTCGTACGAGTAGGAGAGGCATTCCATACATTGGATAATGAAACTGTACAATCACTGATCAATGAGATTGAGATAGTAAGTGAGAAGGCTCCTACTGGTGAGGCTGCTGATGATACTGCTTCCCAAGATCACAAGGTGGTGATGCTCAACCAGGTGCTACTGATGAAGGACCTGCAGCTTTGGATGTGGCGCCTATGGATTTATGATAGTTGCTGTCAAGGATAATGAGGATTTATGCTTTGGTGAAATGATGATGAGATATTGCACCATGGATTAAAAAAAACATTTTCTTATTGAGTATTTTCTTTCACTTTGTAATCTTTATTTGGTGCTTAATTGATGCAAACATGTTAACAAGATTTCTTCTATTGGACCTCAAGTTAAATTTATATTTTGATTTTTGAACGAAAAAAACCCCTTAAAATAGGAAAAAAGTTGGAAATTTTTTATTTGTAGTTTTTTGACATTGATCACTAGAATTCATGTTCAAATTAAGGTCCGCAAAAGAAACGGACCAAAAAAAGTCAAAATAAACGCGTTTTTGGACTTTGCTGTTTTTGACCAAAAAACCCTTAAATTTGGACAAAAGTCCTAAAATTTTTATTTGTCATTTTTTTGACATTAATCACTAGAATTCATGTTCAAATTAAGATCCGCGAAAGAAACGAACCAAAAAAATTCAAAATGAACGCGTTTTTGGACTTTGTCGTTTTTAACCAACAAGCCCTTTAAATTTGACAAAAAAAACAAGAAAAAAAGCCCTTAAAATTTGACAACTCCAGCCGCCTAACTCCAGCTACCACCACCGGCTCTGGCCTTTTGGCCAGAGACGGTCATCGATCTTCAGCAATCTAGTTCACTTCAACATAGATTTCCTTTAACTCCGCATTTTTACTTAAACTTTTTCATTTAACTGCTGCCTTCAACTGAAGCCCCCTTGAACCTTTTGTCTTCAGCTCATTACAGAACCCCCAACCTTAGCTCGCCACCGGCATCTGGCAAGAGCCTAAGCTCAGAGATCGGGTTCCCATCGAGCAAATCCAGCCTTCAGCCGAAACCATTTGAATTTTTGACCTCAGCTCCTTATAGATCCTTCAATCTTCACTCAGGCTAAATTTGTTACCTACATCCGGCAGCCGAATCATGGATCCGCCTGCTAACAACGGGAGAGAGCAGATCGAGCCAAGAGTGATGCCATCCGAGGGCCCCGAGCTCTGCCATTGCTCTCCAACAGCCATCCACCACCACCAAAATCACTACCGGAATTTAGCCTCTACCTCACTACCCCTTGTGAGCTTAAACAAGGGTCATCAAACCCTTGGGGGAAAGACTTGAACTTTATCTTGGATCGGCACCATTTACTCGTAGTTGCCTCAAATTTGGGTACTTGCAGCTACAACCTTAGGAACTGCCGGTGATCACTGCCCAACATAAAGCATTCTAGCTGGTCCAAACCGAGAAGATCTCTAACCCATAGACCACAATGGAGGTGAGCAAGCTGCTGAGCTGTTTGGCAACTCCCTTGGTAGTGGGAGGAATTTGAGACGACTGTTTGACATTGAATCGGGATGGGATGAAGCTAAGTGGCACATGCACAATTCATGCTTGAAATGTAAAACAAATTGAATGTGTGAAGTATGGGAGTGGTCTATGGTGCCACCCCCTACACTTAGCCTCATGTGCACTTGTCCTGACAAACATGAGTAGCTTAGTGAGCATAACAAAATTCAAGAGACATAAAGATCAACTTTAACCAAAATACGTTATTAAAGTTAATGTGAAAAAGAAGTAGTTATGAGTTTTAAAAGTCTCCAGCTAGACTTCATCCATTAAGCCATCTTCTTCAAGATTTGGAATGTCCATCTCTGTACCAAGAAAAAGCTCTCACATAAACACTATTTTCCCTCCTGTAGGGCACTTGAGGAATATTTTCAATGAGGTGTGTAGGCTCATGCACCTGGGAAGCAACCTCTACAAATTTCACTTTTAACCACTGAGGCTCCCTCATGGAAGGCACCTTATTTACTTCTTCCACCGTACTAGGCACTGTGACCGTGCAAGGCTCAACATCGAGTTGGACATCCGTGGTCTCAACAAACTCATCAGTGAGTTCTAAAATGGACGCATCAATAAAGCAATTCTCCAGCATGCTAGCTATGTCATGACGAATTTTCACATCTTTATCATCTAGATGAACATCAGTAAGCTCAAAATAGATGCATCAACAAAGCAATTTTCCATCATGTTAGCTATGTCATTAAAAATTCGCACATCTACATCATCTGGACTAACATAGGGAATTTCTTGAGTCTTTTCTTTGTTAACAACACAAGAAACATTATCATCAATTAACAAGGGTATCTCATTCTACATTTCTTGTGACTTAGATTCATTCACCGTTTAAAGAATTCGTGCCTCAACAAGAGTCTCAATCAATGTGTTAACATTCTCATTAGCAATTGCAACATTATTTTTGTTCATGCTATCACAATGACCATCAAGATGTGACTCCGTGCAATTTACAAGGCAATCAAGAGGAGAAACATCTAATGCATGGCTATTAACATCATTAGATATAACATGGTAATCACTATCATTTTGAGAATTTGTAGTACATGTTTCCTGTAAGGTATGTTCTACTAGCACTCCACATTGCATTTCAAAGATTGACTCAACTAAAACACAACATTCTACTAGGTTTGCAATCTCATAAATAATAATGCAATCTTTATCATCTAACTTTACATTAGCAACTTCCTCATTGCATGCATTCAATTCTTCAACAGAAATACAACAACATTTCACATCTTCATTAATCACATGCATGTTCCATGTTATGGCTCTAATTGCAATACAAGGTTCTATATGCTTGTGATGCTCCATAACATAATTGACATCAAAACCAACTTTCTCATTAGTGATTCTAAATGTTACCATTTTGCTTCTCACTCCAATTAATGCATCTCCAGTGACAAGGAAAGGTCTACCAAAAATAATAGGTACCTCGGGGTCCTTCTCTATGTCTAGCACAATGAAGTCCACTGGTAGTATGAATTTATCTATCATCACCAGCATGTCTTCTACCATGGTTGTGGGCTTCATCAAAGACTCAACCCCCTAATATATGCAAGTCATGTAATGTGACAGCCACAGGACTTGATATATCCTTCACTCAGCCCCACATTTATAGCAATTGAGAGAGGCATCAAGTTGATTCTAGCACCAAGGTTGCAGAGTACCTTTTAAAAATATATTGTGCCTATGCTGCATAGAATGGTGCAACTACCTGCATCTTTCAATTTGGGAGGTAGATTATGCACCACCCTTGATTGACTGCATTCGGTGAGCATCATTGGGGCTTCACACTAAAGAATTTGCTCTTTATTGGAGATGAGATCTTTAAAAAATTTGGCATATTTCGGCACAATAGTCATTAAGTTTGGCAAAGGTAAGCTCACATTGACTTGTTTCGCCACATTCAAAAAAAGATCAAACTGTGGTCATCTCTTCGGTGGAGGTTTCACACTTTCTGGAAATGGAGAACGATGAGCATACTCAGGATAGTTATAAGGAGTTTGTGGTCATCAAACCTTTTTAGTCCTCTCCTTCCCTTCATTCTCATTCACCTCTTCATTTTCAGGTGCCATGGCCTCCTGTGCACAATTATCTTCAACTTCAACTCTAGCTTCATTTTGGTCTATTTCATCTTCTGTAATAGTCCTTTGCAATTGTTTACAACTTCTTAAAGTAATGGCATTGCACACTTCCTTGCCTTTATGATTGGGGAGATCTATTAGATCGATGATGTACTGCATTTTCCAGTTGCCCAACTGCATTACAATATTTTTGAGTGCTGCATCATGATGTTTTATAGTTGTCTCCAGACTAGCTAATCTTTGTTCGCTTTTATCCATCTTGTCTATGATATAATGAAACATATCTTCCATGAAAGGCTTCCTTGGCACTTGTTCATTCAGCTGATGTTCAAACCCATGAGGCAGATTTGAAGACCTTTTTTGATCATTTCCTTAGAAGTATTATCCTCCTTGATTTTGATTATGTTGTCCCCAATTGCTTGGACCACTACCATATTATCTATTACCTGAGTAATTGCCAGAGTATTATGGCTTGTTGTAGTTGTTGACATATTGCAATGACTCCATGGTAATAGCACATTCGTCGTTATAATGCTCTCCCTTGCATAAGCCGCAAGAAAGCACTAGAGCTTTGGCTTGTGTGGCCTTCAATGTTTGCACTTGTTTTTCAAGAGCTTCAAATTTAGCACCTAGGGACGTTTCATCATCAAGATCCAGAATGCCTCGTTTCTTCCTTTAATGTGGCTTTCTAGTCTCATGGAAAAGATATCCATCTTTAGCAATGTTATCAAAAAACTCCATTACTTCTGGAACACTTTTTCCTTTCAAGGCTCCACAAGCCTTGACAATCATTAAAGATTTTGCCGTGAGTCCCTTAAAGAAAGTGTTTCAGCTCCCTTATCTCGCAAAGATCATGATTTGGACATTGTCTGATTAAGTCATTGAAGCGCTCCCAAGCCTCACAAAATGTCTCTCCTTTATGTTGTTGAAAGTTCATGATGTCCATCCTCATCTTTTCTAGCTTCGTTGGTGGGAAGTATTTAGCCAAGAATTTCTTATGTAACTCTTCAAAAGATGTCATAGCATTTGTGCCCCCAATAGATTTTAGCCAATGTTTGGCCTTACCTCTGAGAGACAGAGGAAAAAGAATTCTATGCACTTCACTCCGAGGTACACGTTGAATCTTGAAGGTACTGCATAATCCCAAAAACTAGTCGAAGTGCTCATTTGGATCCTCATTATCTAGTCCTTCGAAGAATTGTCATTGAGTGATCATAGACACGATCTATGTAGGAATGTGATAGCTCTCCATATAAATGTCTTGTTGATCAAACCCATTCTCAAAGTTAATGGCATAATGATCACCAATTCTCGGTGGTGTTGCTTCTTGATTAGCCATTCTTCTCTCTCTCTCTGTTGAATTCTCAAAGTTCTCACTAACTTGAGGTCAAGTTGATACTCTGGTTCCCCTGCAGACCTAATAGATCTGGGCATACAAAACACACACCAAGAGAAATGTCTGATAGAAGAGAAATACAAACAATAATAACAAGAATTAAAATTATAAACAAAAGAAAGCTGAACAAAGCAGAATAAAACAAGAAAAATTCAAGAAAAATAAAAAAACCATGTCTTCCTCGGCAGCGGCACCAAAAATTGATACGTTAAAGTCGTATCCTCACCAATTTATCCCTAATACTACTGTAGTAGAGGTGAGAGGGTTTCGTTCCAGAAGGAAGAGAGTGAATTCAAGAATTAAAGTAATTGTTCTAATACTTGTCATAGAAATGAGATTATAATAACAGGAATTAAAAAAACAAGAACAGTAAGAAAAATGCGAGAACAAGTAGAGAGTGGATGTCCTAGGGTTCTTTTATCGGATGAATGCTCTTCTGACAACTCGCGCAATGCAATTGACACACATCAACACTGGAGGAGATCTAAATTGCCTAGAAGCCTAGCTTGCAGCTGGCATGTCAACCGTACTACACTCTACACTTCCTAACATCATTCTTTCCCATGGCAAGGCCTAAGAATGATGAAATTACACCGCAACGACTCAGCTCTCTAAGTATAACTACTCTAGCAATCATTTCCTAAAGTCTTCCCATGGCGAGGCCTGACTTAGGTCCTGAAGCTTTCGTTAGGGTCAGATAGCCTCTTTTCACCTTATCCTAATGTTTCAAGTGATCTCAAACCGACGACCGCATCTCAGAACACGAACAAGCAAAGCAAGTGAAAAGACTTAACAATTCATACTCTAGTTCTCATTTCATGCATTCTTACAAATATTTGTGAATCTAACCTCAACTCAGCATGTCGACCGCAATTAAAGTTCAATTCAAACAGTACCGATGCAAATTCATGAAATTTAACAGAATTCATATATTAATTTTGAGTATGATTTCGTTCTTTATAGATTATGTCAATTTCAGAGCATCGAGTCATCTAAATTATGTATTCATCCGTTTCGAATCATAGAACATCGTGAATCTAGCCGGACATCACCATTTCTGACTCACAATCATCAAAATGTAGCAAATGAAGCAAATGACAATTTATCTCATTTAATTGGAAGAATTAACCAATATAATTGCTCAGAATTGTAAAAATGTCTCATTAATTGAGGATCGAATTGCTGTAAACACTCCAAAGATACGATCGGAATTAGAAACCATGATTGAATTCTAGTGAGATAAATTCTTAGAGAGAGAAAGTGTAGAGAGAAAAATTCCCGCTCGAAAGTTCTAGATAAAAAATCTGGTAAAAGTCAAAGAGTCTCCAAAAATCTCTATCCATCTCCTAACAAAATGAATAAACCCTCTATTTATAGAGGTCTAAAGCTTAATCTACACACTAACTTAAACTAAGCACTTAATTATAGAAATGCCACTGTAGTAGAATATTGTCCGAAATAAGCACGTACTTAAAACTCCACGTCAGCAACCAATCTGGACCTCACGCCTTTAGGCCTAAGCCATCCACGTCTTCACCGTAGTGATCACTCCCTAAAGCCACAAAGCATTGCGCTTTCAAAACACTGCACAAGGAAAAGAAGGATTAGAACACTTAGAAAAAATTTCGAGACGAAGAATAAGGATCGCATGGCACGGCCGCATGACATAGCTGTGCTATGCAATGTATTTTTGTGGCGCGGCCGCGCCGTGTATCATGTTTCAATGGTGCGACCACACCGTGTATGTTGTGCAAGTGTGCTCGTGAGTGTGTATGGTCTCGCTTGTATTCGTGTGGTGCATGGTTGAATGAATGTGTGTGTGATGTGCATTGTAATGCAAGTGATGCATAAATGTGCAAGTATTACTTGTAATGCTTGTGCAAGTGTGCACCAACTTAGCAATAGTTGTGCGCAAAGGGGTGCACATGTGGGCATGTTGTGCATGAGTGTGGTGCATATAGTGCATGAGTGTGGTGCATGAATAATGAATTGGTTGCACATGTGTCGTGCATGCAAGTGAGTGTATATATGTGCGTTGTGCCTACATATGAGTGCATGTGTGTGGAGTGTGGAGTGTGTAGTGTGCGCTGTGAGTGCTGCAAGTGTGTGCATCGAGTGCTGAAAGTGTATGCATGAATTTGTGTGAGATGTGCAGCAGATAAGTGCATGCTGTGCAAGGCGAGTGCGATGAGTGCATGCAACATGCAACAAGTGTGTGCAAGGATTGTACATGGCCGTGCAAGGTTTGTGCTATGATTGTGAGCAAGTGCGTGGCTAGTACTGTGTCTTCTAGCACAATCTCATGTCTACCTACACATGTTCGTTTGCACACAAGTGTACCAATTAGGGCCATTTTCCCAAAGAAATACTCCACTTACCTCGTCATCTAGACTTTCAATTTAACACACAATTTTGCACAAGAGACGCTTACAACAAACAAAAGTCAAGTAATACTAGCATTTTTATGTCAGTATAAAACTAACTTATCAATGTCAATCAGCGGGGGGAGCGCAAGCATATATTCCAGTGGTTCTTGCGTTGTGATGTCAAAATCTAACTCATGTTCAATTTGTCGCGGCTCATGCCTAGTTTGCATGTTACTTCGGTTCTGGGTAGTCGCTTGTACCTGATCTCGGCGACTCGGAATAACAAACCTTTGGATGTTGGGTGGATTATCATAGACCACATACAAGCGGGCATAGAAGAGGATGCCGCAGTAATTTATTTTCTAATACTTATTATAGAGCTTTGTCGTGCCCAATGGACGGATGATGATATGGGCGTCGATTGGCGCAAGGTCTAGGCTTCCATTGCCACCCCTCTGTATATGAAGTATTTGCGCATGGACAGAGAGTTGGCTAGCGTACCATCTATGACTGGCATGTCTCCAGTGAATTTTGACCTCCCGGCCCATTATGGCTCTCAAAAACACCAACCGCAACCTTGATTTTACTTCTTTCCATGGCACCTTTCAGAAATTTCAGACTTCTGTAAACACTCATTTACAATGGGAGCATGCATGAGAAGATAGATGACATGCACCAAGACTGGTTTACTCATGCTTCTACCATTGCTACCAACTTGGATGATATCGCCTCAATAGCGCAAAAGAAATTTGAAGTTCTATATCATAGGCAATTTAAAATGCAATGTGACCTCGATCAGTGCAACAAGTTGGCTGTCTATTATCACACCCCTCCTGAACCGCCTAAACCCCAGCCAACTTCTGCCCAACATGCGATATATCTAATGCCTAATTTGACAATAGATGAGCGCACTTGGGTCGTATGTGAACTTCTACACGGATTGCCTGGCGTGCCTTCGTTTCAACCGTTGCCTACTTTTGGTCACGTGCCGCCGTTCCCTTATACTCCAACATTTCTATATGACCTCGAGTTTATGCCTGCTACACACTTGCCACAGTTTCATGATACCGGGAGGCCATTCTTGGGACCCTTGCATGGACCTTTTAGCTTGCATGAACATTTTGGTGGACCATCGTTTTCCACGACTGCATCTTCTCGGCACCGTCATCGTCTGCACCCTAATCATCTTATCAGGGAGCCCCTCATTCCTAGCTCTTTCATTAAGGACAATGATTTTGATAAGTGTGGGGGACATCGTTTGGTTGGGTTGACATAAATGCGGAAGATGTTGATTGGAGGGTTTCAACTTTGTTGCGCCATTGGTGTTATAACATGACTGTGGGGGAGGGTGCTGTGTTGCTATGCTTTGTTTTAAAGTTTTTTTTAAGGATTGCTGTGATGCTATGCCGTGCTGTTGTGTTGAGATTATGCATTGTATGCTTTGATATGGTTTGTTTGTAATGAGAGGTGGTATGTTGCGGGCAATATGTGGGTTTGGCCATGTTGATGTGTGTTGCTATATGTTACTTTGCTTTGCTTCATTTGGTTGGAGATATGCACATCTTTGGAAGTTTGTGACAATGCTCATTGATGAATGTATACAATGGGAATGTGTGTAGGTGTAGGTTGGTAGAATAAGAGAATGCTAAGTGAATGATGTGAAGGGCGAGTGAATGTTTGTAGGTTGTTTGTATTTCAAAGTAATGTAATGTAGTGTGTGCTGGAATAAGACGATTCGAATGAGTTGTGTCAGTTTGGGCAAAAAAGTGTAATATCATCTTGTGTTTAGCACTTGTCCCCTGATTCACTATGTCATTACTTAAGTTTATCACTTTGATCGTTTATGCTATGCATGCAAAATTTATTTTTTATGGCATCAAGCTTGATGAGTTTTGTACATTTTGTTGGCCAAGGCATGATATAAAAGTAAGATAGATATGCCATGAAAAAATCTTAATCGACATAGAAGGTATCTGTATGGAGTTTGCTCTTTGTTATGTGTCTTCCTTGTGTTTTGATATTGACAAGTGTGTCGCGTACTTGCTCAATTTAACCCTACTCACTAATGTAGATGCTATAAGAGGGATCGTATCCTCAGGGAAGGTGTTTGGTTTCAAGAATTCACGAAATGTTGCTCAAATTGTGTTGACAAATTGTGTTAATAACAAACTAACAGAATAAAGGTAACAAGACTAATTCAAGAAGAACAGTAGGAAGGTAACAAGATCTGAGATAGACGTCCTAGAGTTACTGTACCAGACAACTGTGAATTAAACACGATTGCTATGCATTAGACCCTATGCAAAACAGGTTAGGGGGAGACAATTGTTGCCTATGAGGCTAGTGAACTCTCAGCATGTCAACTGCAAAGTTCTCTATACTCCCTAACATCCTACCTTTCCCATGTCGAAGCCTAAGCAAGGTAATTAAACACCGCAAACGTCTCGACTTCCAAACACTAGTTATTCAACATAAAAAACCTTAAGTCTTTCATGGCGAGGCCCGACCTAATGTTCCTAAACTCAAGCTAGCATTATAGAATCATCATTCACTCCGTTCTAATGACTCAACGACCTCCGATTGGCATGGCGACCACATCTCTGATCGTGAACAAAGCTAAACAAGCAAAGGAACTCCATATTCATACATTTAGTCTTTATTTCATGCAACTTCCACTCTTATTGGTGAATTAAACCTCGACCTAGCATGGCGACCAAAATCTTAGTTCAATCCAGTCAATAAAAGTGCAAATATAATGAAACTTCATGTGTTCGAGCAATTAAAAGCATGTATGATCTCATTCATAACCTTTTGGTCAATTGCATAGCATTTCACGATTTAATTACACAATAGTCTGGTCATAACCCTAGGACATCATCGGTTTAGCCACGAGACTCCATTTCTAATTCACGATCAACAATTTGCAATGTGAAGCAATTCATTATCAATAAATCGGAAGAGTTTACCAAATAAAATGCCTCAATTGCTTGTAATTCACAAAGGAATTATGGTAGACCTCCTCAATTGAGTAATGTCTTACAATGATTGGATCAAGTTCGCGATCGGAATCGGAATCGGAGTTCGATTTCTAGTGAGAGAAAGTAGAGAGAGAAAGTGAAGAGAGAGAGAAAGAAGTTCCCGCTTAAAATCAAAAATCTGTTTTCTAATCTAGAATCACCTATCGATCAAAATGCTAATTAAATCCTCTGATACGAATGGAGTAGGATGAAGTCCAATCCACACGAATTTTCCACAAGTTCGGATCGTTGTGCACCAAAAACGCAATTCAAGAAACAAGAAACACAATTTGCGGAAAAGAGATATGGAACGAAAAGGCAAGATTAAAATTAACCTAACCCCAACGTTAACACAAATTGATTAAGTTTAACAATTGTAAATCAATAAATTAAACCTATCAAGTTTGGCCGGTTCTATAAATCTAGAACTTGTAAGCTTTACCTAAAGTTCCTCACTTAAGGTTTGGCGGGTCTTATGAATTACTCAAGAATAATTCACGTTGGTGATGTCAAATTTAATTTAGCAAAGCCAAAATTCTTTCAATTCAACATGTCTAAAAAACGTTTACAATGATCTCTTTATATAGAGATGAGTTTCGGCTCTACAAATTGGAAAAGGAAATAAAACCCTAGAAGTTGTAAATTACAACTTGACTTCTAAACTAACCAACTTACAAACTAATCCTTTATGGAAAAAGGAAGCTAAAAACGTTTTGCCCTTCTAGAAGACAAGGACAAGCTCCTAAAATTTAGGGAATTACTTTCCTAACAAATTAAAGCCCATTACATGCCATTATCATGCAAGATAACTTGGGCCATGTAATTAAAAACGAAAATATACTAATAATAAGCCCAATTAAAATGTTTTGGACTTAATTATTAAAACATTAATTAATTCTAACTACTTAAGAAAAGGCGCGATCCAATTTGGCAAAAGCCCAAGCACGCCATCTTGGTCTTCAATCAATAATGTCCATGGATTAGTGAATCCTAATCCCACTTGGATTGTGAATCCTAGTCTCATTCGGATTTGCGTTTATGGAACTCTTATGGAACTCGGACAAGATGAGGATTGATGAATCCTAATCCTATTAGGATTGAGCTTGGAAATCCTAATCCCATTAGGATTTGTCTTGGAAATCCTATTCCTATTAGGATTTGGCTTGGTATCCTATTCCCATTAGGATTTGGAGTAGATTGCTTGTACGGATTCCTATCATTCCCTCCCTCCTCGAAAGGATTCGTCCTCGAATCTGGAAATTGAGCTCCTGGATCAAACACCAATAAGAAGAACTCATTACAAACTCGAGCCAAGTAAAACAAATCCTGCAATAAGAAAATAAATGTGTAAGTTAAAGAAAACTCAAAATAATTATGCATATAAACATCATTTAATAAATGCAAATCAGAAAACTTATGATGATATGCAATATTAAACAACTTTAAAAAGAATACTTCAAATAAAGATGAACATAATGTTTTGAACAACAAGAAAGTATTCAAGAGAAATTTATTAACATCATGCTTGGACACACTAATAATAACATGAAAATCAATGATGTTAACATGGAAAGAATGAAAAGAAAGTAAACATATATTAATGTAATTACAAATATTATCCAAGGATTCATAAGAATTTGCAAAGCAAGTATATATATAGACATCCCGGATTAAATGTGAATCACAAAAACTAAGTTGTACATTCTTTACAAGCATGTTGAAGTTATCAAAGATTAAGAACTTACAATTCCAAAGAATAAGAACAGAATATTGTACCTTCGGGAATTGAAAAGAAATTCGAAATTGAGATAACTTACCAAACAAGTGTTGAACAATCAGATTACCTTGTCGAAGTGGATACTTTTGATTTTGGCATGAATTGAAAACAGTAAGAGCAAAGTTACGAATCAAATCATCAAAATAAAGTGTATTCCAGTTAGGATAATCAATAGATTTAACACTTTGTTTAGTGTTCACAAGGGTTTTGTAATGATCGAAATTATAAGCACTCAACTTACCTTGCTTACCTTGTGGAAAACAAGTTAAGGCAGATTGGATTCCTTTCATTTGATAATGAAGTGGTTTCAATGCCATTAGGCATTTAGGAATTCCAAAAACCTGTAAGAGAGAGTAAACAGCACTAGGCAAAGAAGCAAGGTTATCACTGTCAACAACAAGTATAAGTTCCTTACTAAACATGAAGTATAAGGACTGCCTATTAATCAATGCTCTCTTAATCTCATTAGAAGAAGCAAAACAACAAGATTTCTTATTAACTACATCTCGGCCTAAATTAGATTTTTCGTTTTGTTTTTTTTCTAGTTCCTTCTTCTTCTTAGCTTCATTTATGTCTTTACAAGCTTGTGCAATTCGAGTTTGATCTTCAAAAACTTGAGCAGGAGTTACAGCATGAAGACTATACTTTTTACCATTATGCACGAAGCTGTAAAAAATTTTCTTGGCATGATAAAGCACATCACAATCAAATTGCCAAGGTCTACCAAGTAAAATATGACTAGCCTCCATTGGAACAACATCACATAAAACAGTATCAACATATTTACCAATGGTGAAAGAAAACTTTACTTGTTTAGTGACACGAGTTTCAACTGAATTATTTAACCATTGAAGCCTATATGGTTTTGGATGTTTCATGCAATTCAAATTCAGTTTGTTAACAAGTAAGGTGCTCGCCACATTTGTGCAACTACCACTATCAATAATCACACTACAAACCATGTTTTGCACTAAACAGCGTGTGTGAAATATGTTATCACGTTGCATCAAATCATTATCTTCCAAAGGTTGAACATTAAGAACACGGCGAGAAACTAAAGAAAAGTTACCAACTGAGTAGGTCGGTTCATCAAGCTTTTCACCCTCATCACTTTGATCATCTTGGTACTTTTCTTCAAGAGGTGGTATGTCGGCACAATCATCATCACTTACCACTTCGCCAGTATCTAAAGTAATCATGATCCGGGCAGTAGGACAATTGGCTTGCAAGTGACCATAGCCTTGACATTTAAAACATCTAATATCCCTCAATCTTGGAGCAGAAGTTGTCGCCGGTTTAGGGGCATTTTCAGCAGCTTTGGGGACTGATTTTGGGACATAAGGAGGCGCACTAGATGGCTGGTTTGAGGTAAATTGCCTTGGTTTTGTTGGTGGAGTGAAAGGGGCTGATTTAGATTTCAAATCCCTTTGCCATGGTGGATTCTGTTGTGTGAACCTGTTCTTACCTTTCATGTGCCTTTCAATCTTAATAGCTTTATGAACAAGCTCATTAATATCAACATAAGATTGTAAATCAACATGATAAGACAACTCAGAATTCATACCTCTAAGAAATCTTTCAATTGTTGAATCGGGATCTTCACGAACATTGGCCTTGATCATGAGAGCTTCCATCTCATGGTAGTATTCCTCCACGGTTTTGTTTCCTTGCACAAGGGAGTGCAATTTTCTGTTGAGCTCTCGGCTATAATGTGATGGAACATACTTCTTCCTCATAAGCGCTTTCATTTGCTTCCAAGTTTGAATAGGTGGTTCGTCATCTTCACGTCTAGATCTCATTACCTTATCCCACCACAAACTTGCATAATCCTTGAGGTGCATGAAGGCTAGGCGATACCTCTTATGTTCGGGATAGCTATTACCTTCAAAGAAGTGTTCAAGCTCTCGAACCCAATCAAAATAAGCTTCCGGATCTGCTTTACCATGGAAAGTAGGCAATGTTAGTTTAACTCCACTAATTGACAAATCAGATTTCTTACCATCTTTAGGAGAATCCATGAACTCCTCATTCTCCTCATCACTAGGCTCGGCTTCTTCATGTTTATTCTGTCGAGAAGTAGAACCTTTTTTTGGTGAAGGAAAAATTGTTAAATTATCAATCTTTAGATTGAGCTTTCGGATCATGTGAAATAGAACATCATTAACATATTTTTGATCCGTTTGGGGTTGTCCTTGAGGTGTTTTATCATCTCCCTCCATTGTTCCTGCAAGTTAGTAAAAAAAAAAACAACAAAAGATAGCAAAAATAAAAAACCTCTCGGGTTCTCACTTTTGGTGAGTAATACTCTCCTCTCTAGTGTAATGGCTTTTCTCGTGTATACCCTATCTAAATACTCTCAATGAATCTCTCAAACTAATTGAAGCTTACTGTTTGTCGATTTTAAGAACAAGTCTCAACCAATTAGTTCAAACAAATCAATTCACAAAAGCAAAACCAAAGAAGTTTGAAAAGAAAAATTTCACGTCACAAGAAGAATTTAAGATCACGTATGGGGTATAAACAGATTAACTTCAGAAAACTACGAATTCAGAAACTAGAGAAGATAACAAGAAGATGTGTTTTTGAATCACTCAATTCCGATTAAAAATGAGAAAGTTATGAAGGTTTGAAGTTATAGTATATAGAAACTCTCTGCCGAGTTTCGGACGGTAGAACAAAGGTTCGGACGGCCGAAAGTGGCGTCCGAAACTTTGTTAAAAAAATTTCAAATCTCTGTCGAGGATCGGACGGTAGTTTCGGACGGGTCAGGGGTCCGAAAGTGGCGTCCGAAATTCTGTGAAAATTTGTGACTTTTCTGTCGAGGTTCGGACGGTAGTTTCGGACGGGTAAGGGGTCCGAAAGTGGCGTCCGAAACTATAAAATTAAATACGAAAAAAAATAAAATTTTTTTTTGTTTTTTTGTTTTTTTTTTTTTTTTCACTTTAGACCAAATGCCTTTGGGCTGTTTTTTACTTGGTCTCTTTTTTTTTTTTTTTGTAATGGCTTTTTTTTTTTTTTTTTTGTAATGGCCTTTTTTTTTTTTTTTTTTGACAAAAAGCTTAACTAGGGTTTTTGAGGTTGTTGATAAACCCTAAATTTTCAACCACTTCAATGTATCAAGAAGTCAACAAAATTTCGGATTTTGAAGATACCACTTTTACCAAAGATTCAAGAAATATCACAAAGAGCAAGAATATGTCTTCAAGATTCAAATTTGAGCACTTTCGGATTTCCAAGAAAAATCAAGATTTTCAAGAAAGTGGTCAAGAACTCGTCTTTTTGAGATGGTGAAAAAGTTTGACCAAAACACACTTTGATGGCAATAGAATGATGAAACTAACACAAAAGAAAGATCAAGAAAAGGATGAGAAACAAGGAAGTTATGAAATTTTGAATAAGAACCCTAATTTCACAAACCCTAGTTTGACAAACCCTAATTCTTTGGACGTGATTTCAGCAAGAATGACTCAAGAATTCCACACTATGATGATGAACAAGAACAATGCAGAATTATGAAGAAAAACAGCAACAAAACACGACACAAAACAGCAAAGAACAACTCAACAAAAATTGCAAAAATCCGAACAATGGATGAACACGAATTGGACAGATTTTAGCAGCAAATTGCATGCGATTTTGACGTAATTTAAAGGCAGAACTATGACGACCTTGGACAGAAATAAAGACACGAAAACAGCAACAAAAGACACCACTAAATCTGCAGAAATTAACGCAACAAAACAGCAAGAAGGACGCCAAAAGAAGGACAAGATCCGAGAAGAGAAAAACAAGAACAAGACTCAAATAAAAAAAGATTATTTACCGAATTTGATGAACAACCTGGATAGCTTTGATACCAATTGATACGAATGGAGTAGGATGAAGTCCAATCCACACGAATTTTCCACAAGATCGGATCGTTGTGCACCAAAAACGCAATTCAAGAAACAAGAAACACAATTTGCGGAAAAGAGATATGGAACGAAAAGGCAAGATTAAAATTAACCTAACCCCAACGTTAACACAAATTGATTAAGTTTAACAATTGTAAATCAATAAATTAAACCTATCAAGTTTGGCCGGTTCTATAAATCTAGAACTTGTAAGCTTTACCTAAAGTTCCTCACTTAAGGTTTGGCGGGTCTTATGAATTACTCAAGAATAATTCACGTTGGTGATGTCAAATTTAATTTAGCAAAGCCAAAATTCTTTCAATTCAACATGTCTAAAAAACGTTTACAATGATCTCTTTATATAGAGATGAGTTTCGGCTCTACAAATTGGAAAAGGAAATAAAACCCTAGAAGTTGTAAATTACAACGACTTCTAAACTAACCAACTTACAAACTAATCCTTTATGGAAAAAGGAAGCTAAAAACGTTTTGCCCTTCTAGAAGACAAGGACAAGCTCCTAAAATTTAGGGAATTACTTTCCTAACAAATTAAAGCCCATTACATGCCATTATCATGCAAGATAACTTGGGCCATGTAATTAAAAACGAAAATATACTAATAATAAGCCCAATTAAAATATTTTGGACTTAATTATTAAAACATTAATTAATTCTAACTACTGAAGAAAAGGCGCGATCCAATTTGGCAAAAGCCCAAGCACGCCATCTTGGTCTTCAATCAATAATGTCCATGGATTAGTGAATCCTAATCCCACTTGGATTGTGAATCCTAGTCTCATTCGGATTTGCGTTTATGGAACTCTTATGGAACTCGGACAAGATGAGGATTGATGAATCCTAATCCTATTAGGATTGAGCTTGGAAATCCTAATCCCATTAGGATTTGTCTTGGAAATCCTATTCCTATTAGGATTTGGCTTGGTATCCTATTCCCATTAGGATTTGGAGTAGATTGCTTGTACGGATTCCTATCATCCTCTATATATGGAGGTTGCAAAACGTGAATAATACGCGAAAGTAAAATGAAAGAAATATTACACAATTGCACACAATGACACGAAACACTACACAATTGCATGAAAAACAAGGTAAAAGCTAAGTGAAATAACAAATATAAGTTGGTATAAAATAACTTATTGGATATTCTTGCATACATAATCCTTGAAGACACATATGAACATGTGGTTACGTGAGAGTTGATATGGAGAAAAAGCCTTTGGCAACTAGTAATGAAAGCCATAAGACCCGGGCAAAAAGTGGGAAAAAAGAGCCACAAAACCTAGGCAGTCATGCACCAATGAGTGTGGCAAGTTACGCACCAAAGTGCAGAAGGAAAGAAAAAGAAAAGTATCTCATAGATGGACCAATGTGCATTAGGTTACCATTGATCTTGTGTGCTGCTTGTTCATGTTTGTGGACAAGACGATTGTTGTGTGTTGAATGGTTTGAGAAAATGCTAAGGGGTATGCATGTAGAGAGAGAGCAAATAAGGCAGCGTTCCTCAGCACACACTTGCACGTATGACATTTTGCCCTTTAATCGTTATGCATTGGTCAATAATGTGTGTTGAATTCTGAGAGTTTGGAACCAAAAAAATTTCTGAGAGTTTTTGTGCGTGTAAAATGTTTTGATGAACTTTGTGATGGGCATTATGGTCAAGGGACAAAACATTGTTAGAGATAAGGAGTGTGAGTTTTGCTTGGGACAAGCAAAAATCTAAATGTGGAGGAAATTGATAAGTCAGTTTTATACTAACTTAAAAATGCTAGTTTTACTTGACTTTTGTTGTGTTTTAAGTGCATGTTGTGCAAAATTGTATGTTGATTTGTAAATCTATGTGATGAGTTATGTGTGGTGTTATTCGGCGAAAAAATGCTCTTATTGATGCACTTGTGTGCGTACAAATGTTTGCAAAAAGACACAAGTGTGTGCACTAAGACACAACACTAGGTGATGCGAATGTTGTATGGCCGAGGCTCCAACTCCTGGACCAAATTCGAATCTCCCACACAAGCTATAGGACCGTGTTGCTCTTACCAAGATAATCCACAACAAGAACACAAAATTGGATGGAACGAAATCAAAGGAAAAACGCTAGGAATTGAGTAAATCAAAACTTCACGTTTTATTACTAATGAACTTAATTTAACCTATGAAAATTCAATCAGTTAAACAAGTTAATTAGGCCTGCTCTTTAAATAAAGAACAATTGGTGTAATCTCCTATAGGTCACGCTAAAGGGGATTAACTACAATGAACAGTTAAATAACTCTTCAAGGCTTTGAACAACTCAAGGAGTTAATTCACGAATTTTAGCAAAGCTAAAAACTCAATTTTATTCACCAACCTATTGTGTAAAAACGTTACATGCATCTCTTTTTTATAGGGGATGAGTTTCGGCCATGCCAAGAAGGAAAAGGAAATAAACCCTAGTAGTTGCAAAGTACAACTTGACTTCTTAACAAACTAGCTAACTAACTAATCCAAGTTGTAAAAGGATTAGGTTAGACAGTTTTTAATGAAGAAGCAAAACGTGTTTTGGCTTCTTGTTTCCTAAACTAATCAACTTTCCAAATTGGAAAAGGAAACTACAACTAACTACCAAATCCTTGTCCAAAAAGGATTTGCTTTACTTGCCATTATCATGCAAGATAATTGGATCAAGTAATTACTTAGCCCATAATTAAAAACACAAAGACTTAAGCCCATAAGTAAATGTTTAATGGACTTAATTATTACAACTCAGAAATAAATCCTAAGACTTAACAAATGGAAACAAAACTGAAAAAACGGAATTCCCGCCAGTCCAGCAAGCAGCGTCATCTTCACGTGCCAATTTCACCATGATGCTCTTCGAATCGGCGAAAGTGTAAAACATAAAAGTTGTAGATCTTTCTCTTATGTTTCTACAGCCTGTTGAATCAGCATAATCGAAGATCATATGAGAGAGATATGTCAATAATACCGAACTGTGGCATAAGTCCTCAACAATGTAATTTCCATGGTGGCAACACCTTAAATGTCGTGAAGCAACAAACCTCCATGGAACATTTAGGAACTGTGATTTCGACTTTATTCCAGGCCTCCAACTATATGATTCATCACAAATTAATGGAATGAATATCACGAACCACTTGCTTATTGACCACCCAAATAATAGGCTTTCTGGGTTCGTATCACTAGGCACACACTTGCTCTCATTAAACACACAATGCCGCATAGGGGCTACACACTCTCGCACGCTACGCGTACATCGCGCGTGGCAACCTCGGAAACGCCGCGAGTGCGAGGACACTCTCACACACATGCTGCAGCCCAGCACTTGCTACGCGTGAGCGCGCAGTGGACGTACAACACATGCACACATGCCGCCCGCGCAAGCGCAAAACCCATGTACGCCGCTTGCAGAATGCGCGCAGTACTCTTACTTACAGCCCACGTGCATGCGCGTGGGCATGTACACACTCACGCCACGCTCATACACAACTCATGCACCCTTCAAGCAGAACTTCAGCACACACATGCATCATTTGCGTACATCACAACCGGAGCATGCACCTTAATGCACACTCAACACACTCTTCACCGCACAAGTGCGAGCATGAACACACACTCATGAGCGCCATCAGCACCTACATGCAATTGTTGCACTACAGGCGTCACACTCTAAGGCACATACACAACAGTTGAATATTTATGCACACTTCATACACCATCACATGCACCATACCATATCAGCACACTTGTACACATATCGCACACGCCATGCATATTTTACATAGTGCGACCTCGCCATGTAGCCTCGTCGTTGTAAAATTTACATGACGTGGCCGCGCCGTGTAATTTTTGTTTTGATGTTTAGATTTTTTTTCTAAGTGTTGAAACTTACCTTCTCTTGTACAGAAATTGGAAACGTGATCGAGTGAGGCCCGGGGGCGTAAAGTGCAAAATGGAGGCGTGAAGAACTTCAGCTCAAAGGCGTGTGAGGCTAAATTAGTTGTTGACATGGAGCATAATGCACGTGCATACTTGGGACAGTTTATTTCATCGAGTGCCATTTCTATAATTAACTGTTTAGTTTACGTTAGAGTGTAGATTAAGCCTTAGACCTCTATAAATAGAGTGGCTTTGTCTTTATTTTTGGTGAGGAATTCATAATTCAGTTTTAGGAGGGATTGATCTAGAAACTCGTGAGCGGGAAATTTTCTCTCTCTAACTTTCTCTCTCTAGGATTTGCTCTCTCTAAAAATTGATCTCCGATTCGATTCTGATTGAACTTTTGGACCGATCACTGTAAGACAATTCACAATTAAGGAAGCTTTGAACAATTCTCTTACAATTTTGAGCTCTTTGACACATTTTAATCGGTAACTTCCAATTAAACGAGATGAATTGTTCAATGCTACATTTGCTACATTTTTATGATTATAAGTTGGAAATGGTGATGTTCAGCTAAATTTTTTATGTTCTTGGGTTTCGATGGATAAATGTCTAATTTAGACAACTCAATGAGGTGCGATTAACATAATTTATGAAGAAATGAAATCATGCTCTGTTTCTTTATATGAATTATGTTAAGTTTCTTGAATTTGCATCGGTGTTGTTGAAATGAACTTTAGTTACGGTTGACATTTGGATTTAAGATTGATTCACCAATATTTGCTGTGAATTGTTATGGAATAAGAAATGGAGAGTAAATTGAGTCTTTGCACTTGCTTTGCTTGTTCGTTTTCTAAAATGCGGTCGCCATGCTGATTTTAGATCATGGAATCCTGAGATAAAAGTGTAAA
Source organism: Ophiorrhiza pumila (assembly GCA_016586305.1). Classification (NCBI taxonomy): domain Eukaryota; kingdom Viridiplantae; phylum Streptophyta; class Magnoliopsida; order Gentianales; family Rubiaceae; genus Ophiorrhiza; species Ophiorrhiza pumila. The sequence goes on along the minus strand of BLIW01000005.1, from coordinate 12,937,600 downwards.
GAGATTCTCTTGTGCTAATGAAGGCATTGGAACCTAAATTAAGGCCACGCTATTGGAAGTTTTTAAAAGTTAATTGCTATAGTAGTTAGTGATAAGCATGCAAATATTCAGTTATTATCTTTGCTTTTATGTGCTTTGTGGGGTAGAAGTTGATGCTTAATATTGTTAATTTGTGCAGAATTGGGAAGATTCCATAGAGGAGATTGCCGTGAGGAAAGATGACTAATTTGGAGTTTTCTAGAAGATCAAAGATTTGGAGATAAAGATGGAGAGATTTTGCTGAGAAAGGATTCTTGGAAGTTACCAATTTGGTGGTTAAAGTTGTTTAGGAAACTGCTTTAGTTGATTATGATTACAGCAGCATGTGGCTTATGTGTTTTTGGAAACAATGAAGATTCAGTCTTTAAGTTGGTTTAGAAAGTTATTGTTTTCTCTCCTATATATGGGAGTAGATTGTTTAGGGTTAAGGACATCTTTTACACCTTTTCTTACAGCTTTTACTTTGGAGATTTTGGGTAGCTTTATTGCTGGGTTTGCAGAATAGCTGCAGCCCAGAAATCAGAAGTCCGTCGTATGGTCGAACGACAGACGTTCTGATTTGCTACTTTCAGTATTAATTTAATTTTCTTTTAATTATTATTTTGATTGTTTTAAATTATGTTTAGTGAGTAGTTCTTTATCTGGCTATAGGTAATGAATCACTAATCGATCTATGAATTGTGAGACCGAATTGTTCTTTATAACTTTCTCTTATTTAATTCCAAGAGTTTTCTGAGCCAAAAGATAATTATCTAATTTAACTAAAGCTTGATCACCTTTAATTGAAATAGATAGAGCCAATTAATCCCTTATTAAGTCACTGGATTTAATAAGTAAGATTAATTAGTGGCAAAGCTACTGTCTCGGTAGACGAAAATAATTGGTTAACAAGTTGTTGCATGCTGATCATGATATAACTTGTTAGAGTTAGGTTCTTCACTTCTTAATGCCTTTATAACATTAAATCTGGTGTTCGGCTGATTCCGGTCGGGTTGTGTTATGAATAGGGAATTAATTGATTAAGCAGATACTTGTCAATTAACGAATAATTAAGGGAGAATTGGGTTATGTCAGAGCTGATTCTCGGTAACCTATAACTAACTGATTAAATAGAGATTGTTATCCTTGCGTCAATGAACAATAACAATTGATTAGTGTGGATTTACTTATTGCTGGATCTTTCTTCTTGATTAATTAATTTCTGAATTTTATTATTTAGTTATTTATTGGTTTTGTAATTGAATTCTTTTAATTCACTTCTTTAATCATTAATTAAACTCTGGTTACTAAATGCAAATTAATTGAATTAGAGAATAGAGTCATTCCTCGTGGGATCGACCTGACTCGCATTATATTTAAATTATCTTTTGAGAGTAAATAAATTAATTTCGTACAAAACGACACAACAAATTTTGGCGCCGTTGCCGGGGAGCGGTAATATTTTCTTTTTGATTAATTTATTTTTCTTTTGTTCTTTGGTTTATGTCTAAGATTAACGAAGGAGATGAAGGAACATCGCCAAAGAACCCAATTTGGTTCAGCAGTTGACACGTCGTTTGCCCAAATGACATCGAGCTGAATTGAAGACCCAGCTGAATAAGATTTTCTGCTTGAAGAAACTTCAATGGCTAATCTTCAGCCTGGAAACCAGCAACATGTAGGTAACGAACCACCACATGGAGGGAACCAGCAGCCAAAAGGACATGTGATTAATCCAGGAGTTCAGATTCCAGTTCCACTTCCTATGCATGATCGACCTCTAAGGGAGTCTACTAACCCAATAGTCAATTACAGACCTTCTAGCATTGTTTTGCCTGAACTTGCAACTGATTATGAACTGAAAGCATCCTTTTTGAATTTATTGCCTAAATTTAATGGAGATGTTGGTGAAGACCCACATAGTTTTTTGCATGATTTTATAAAGGTGTGTGAAACAGTGGACAATAGGGGCATCACTCAAGAATACATTAAACTCGCTAGTTTTTCTTGGTCTTTAACTGGACATGCTAGTGCTTGGTTTAAAACTATCACTCATAGATCCATTACGCCATGGGAAGGAATGCAAAGAATATTTTAGATGAATTATTTCCCAGCTTCTAAGATTGCATTTGGTAGGAAGGAAATTGTAGGCATTAAACAAGATTACGATGAACCTTTAACAGCCTTCTGGAATAGATTTAAGCGATTATGTGAGAGTTGTCCTCAGCATCAAATCTCTGATAAACTTTTAATTCAATACTTTTATGAAGGTTTGCAACCAGAGGAGAAGCGGACACTTGACGCAGCTAGTGGTGGAGCTTTTATGGATAATAGCACAAATCAAGCTACAAAATTGATTGCTAAAACCTGTGACTCCCGACAGCAGTACCAGCCTTTGCATCGCTCAACAAAACAAGTGGGCGAGATTTCTAATTATTCAATCGAGAGCAAACTGGAAGCTTTGATAGCAAGTGTTGAGAGGTTGATAAAAGTAAGGGGTCTAGTTCAAGTGAAAGAAGTGTGTGCAATTTGTAAAAGCTCATCACATTCAACAAATCAATGTCAAAAGACTCAAGAAGAAGTTGAAGCTGATGTAAATGCTATAGGAGGATATCCACAAAGGCACTACGATCCTTACGCCCATACTTTTAATCCAGGTTGGCAAGACCACCTTAATTTAAGTTATAAGAATCGAGCTCCACAGCAGCCAACTTCTCATGAACAAACCCAACATAATTCAACAGCACCATCTGCTCAACTAAATCCTAACTTGATAGCTACCTCAATGTCAGGAGTTCCTCTTGAAGATATGCTTGTTAATTTAGCTACTTCTGTAACTTTGATGCATAACACGCAAGCCTAGATCAAGGAGAATTTCACAAATTTCAGCAAGAGACAAGGGCAGCCATAAGTGGGTTGAGTACCCAAATGACCCAAATGGCGAAACATTTTAATGAGACTCAATGTTCTCAAGGAAAATTACCCTTTCAAGTGCAGATTAATCCACAAGAAAACGTTAGTCAAATTACATTGAGGAGTGGTAAATAACTTGACGAACCAACTACCAAGGTCAAGGCTGAAGAACAAAAAAATCAGACCGCGTCGTTCGACCATATGGCGCCTGGGCAAAAATCAGAGGTCAGTCCTAAATTGAATTTTTCAACTTCTGAAATTAAAATACCTCCCCATTTTCCAAACAGGTTGAAAAACAATGCCAAGAATGAGGAGTTGGATGATATCTTGACCATTTTTAGCAAAATCGAAATCAACATACCATTCCTAGATGCTATTAGAAGGATATGCCAAAGTGTGCCAAATTCTTGAAGATTTCATTGCAAGAAAAATTCAGCATCCCAAAAAGGAAAAAGTCATTGTGGGCGAAACTGTTTTGGCTGTAATACAACAAAAACTTCCTCCCAAATGCATGGACCCAGGTATGTTTTCTATCCCATGTGTTATTGGAGATAAAGAAATTGAAAAATGCATGTTGGATTTAGGTGCCTCCATTAATGTCATGCCACTCTCCACATATCAAGGTTTGAATATAGGACCATTAGCCAAAACACAAGTTGTTATCCAATTAGCTGATAGGTCCTTATCTTACCCATTGGGGGTTCTTGAAAATGTTTTGGTTAAATTCAATGTTTTCGTGTACCCAGCTGATTTTCATGTATTAGACATGGGAAATTCTCATGAAAGGAAACTAGATGTATTATTGTTGGGTAGACCATTCATGAAAATTGCAAGAACTAAGATTGATGTGGATAAAAGAACACTCACATGTGAATTCAATGGAGATTATGTAACTTTTAACATTTTTGATGCCATGCAACATCCAAGTGATATAGAAAATGTTAATTCAATTGATGTGTTTGAGTCTTTAGTCCAAGAGCATCTTGAGACTAAATTTGTGCTGGATACATTGGAGGCTGTTGTCACAAGAAGTGTGACTGAAACCGAGGTCAAAGATCAAGAGAATAATGAAGTACAAGATGTCATTACGTCCTTACATTCTCTAGAGGAATATCCAATTAAAACAGAAACCCGCTGTTTACCCAGACAGGATTCATTTGATAAGCTTTCAACTTTTATTATTTCACCTCCTGTTTTTGAAATTAAACCAGTCCCTAACAATTTGAAATATATGGATTTAGGTGTTGGGGAGACGTCACTTGTCGTCATTCATAAGCAACTCACGGAAACCCAAGAGGAAAAATTGCTTCAAATTCTTCGAGAACATAAGAAAGAAATTGGGTGCAATCTTGTTGATACAAAAGGTATAAGTCTTGCAGTTGTCATGCAACAAAACATGCTAATAACAAATGACCAACTGGTACGAGACTCAAAATTGAAGCTCAATTCGAACAAGAGTGCAGTAGTTATCATGGAAATACTCAAGCTGCTTGAAATAGATTTCATTTTCCCAATATCGAATAGTAAGAGGTCTAAGCTGCATTTGATGGGTGGTAAATTGCAGTCCAAGAGGATTGGACATTTTCATGTGATTGCTGTTTGCCCGAACGGTACCATTGAAATAAAAGGAATCAAAATGGTGAAAATTTTTAAGGTCCTTGGGAAACCATTTTATGAATCTGGTACATCTGAAGTGGTAAAAGAGTTTAAGTTTTTTCCCAACATTCCTTGATTTTAAAGGCACCGTCTAGTCTAAGACGTAAAATAATGACGCTAGTGGGAGGCAACCCACTTTCCTTTTAGTTTTGTGAATTTATTTTGTTAGTTTTATTTTATTAGATTTATTATTGTTTTTCTTTCCAATTAATAAGTTATCTTCTTGTTCTAGATATTGGTTGAATTTGTGGCTTAAAGACTGGAGTGAATTTTGCAGACATGGAGTAGAGGCCTTAATTTAAGGGAAGTGGAGACATGTCTTTGTCTATGGAATTCAAGCCCAGTACAAGCTTTCCTTTATTTTATTACGATGGCCCACCATTTTCAACCCATATTCAAGTGGTCCCATAACCCATTTACCCACTTGTTATTTCTTCCCCCAAACCTAGCTGTCTCTCTCTTTGTTCCCTATCTCCCACGTACTACTACCCGTTGCTCACGGCCGCACCACCCCACGCGCCTCCATCCAAGTTCCTCTCTCAGTTGTCCGCTGCATCTTCATCGCCGTCAAAGCACTCTTCATCGGAACACTCTTCATTGCTGGCAGCTCCTTCACCCACTTCTCAGACGCAGCCGACTGAACAATAGTCGTTGTCACCGCCTCTTGCGCAACGTCAACGGCCTCGGCACACTCCGATGATCTTGGGTCCAAATCCGGGAAGGCGAGTCTATTCCGTCGACGCGCCATCCGTCAGCGACAGACCTTCACAATAATAGGCTGTCCCTTTTTCTTTTTAGTTTCTATGTTTTTATTTTTTTTGTCTTTTATTCTGTGTTTCTATGGCTTAGTTTCTGTGTTTTAGTGCATATTTTACTCCTTTATCACATGAGGACATGTTATTGTTTAAGTTTGGGGAGGGTGTAGTTATGGTTTGTTTTTCATTATGTTATTTCTTTTATAAAATAAAAAAGGGGAATAGAAAATCAGAAATTCTTTGAAAAAATTCAATTTACAGTTTTGTCATTTTAGTATGTTTTAGGATGTTTAGTTGTGCTGAGCTCTTTCACTTTATAAGCATTCTTTAGCCAAATTGTTTTTGAGTAAGAAAAGTCAAGTTATGGTTTAATTTATAGTAATGACTCGTGATAGTTGAGCATGATTTCAAGTATGATGACTACTGATTCTGAGCATTTTTGCCCACCTTTAAGTGAGGATTTTGAGCCAAGCATAGAATGACCACTTTGTTCATGCTTATCTGAATTATTCTTTGAATTGAGTGAAAGTCGCGCATAGTTAACTTCTTAAACTTGCTTTGTTGTGCATCGATGTCATGTGTTGGAATTGAATTTGAATATGATAAATGCACTTAGGACTTCACCCTTTTTTACTTTACTTTTTATTTCTACCTTTACAATTACCCTTAGTTAACCATATTGAACCTTAACCTTTTCTTCTTGTCTTAAACACTTTTCACCATAGCCTTTTTGCTTTCTTTTTGCCACCGAGGTGTAAGTAACTTAAGTATACTTTGTTTTCCCCTGGATTGAGCAGAAGAAGATTGCATATTTATGGTCTCTGTGAGAAATTTGTTTCAATTGTTCTGTTGAATTGAGATTTCTGAAGACCACGGTTTGCCCGAACGGCACTAGGAGAGGACAGAAAGAAAACGGAATGAGAAAAATTTGCAAGGAAAATGTTTTCTGTGTTGTTGCCTAAACTGTGGCAAGGAAAAGAAAGAACAGCAGCAGAAATAAAAAAAATGATCTGCTGATACATATATAAAAAAACATGTAAAAAGCAGAAAAGGAATGAAAATGATTGATGAGTTGGAAATATTTTTCTATTCATTATTTCTGATATTTGGTGAAGACAAGTGTGGGGATGTTCTCAAGGAAAGATGCTTACACCTTTGTTGTTTTATTTTTTTAAGCCTTTTTGACTATCTTAAACCATACCTTGTTAGCACCCGAACCCCATTACAACCCTAGTAAAGACCTTTTGATTCATGTTCAATTTTAATATTATGATTGTCTGGTGACAATATTGCAAGTTTGCTGAAGTTTTTCGTGTGTGATCTTATTGAGTGGTTGAACCCAGTTTTGAATATTTTGTGAGTGCTTGGAGAGACTTTAGAGAGTACTCAGAATTTTGTAGTTTGTCTTGGAGGACTTGATGAGTCATGAGTTTGTTACTTGAATTAAACCTAACTGTTTAGAAGGATACCTTGTTGGCTGGATTAATGCTTATTTAGTGAAAATGGTTTAATGATTGTTTGTCTATGTTGTTTTAAGTAGTGTTTTAAATGCTTAGGGACAAGCATAGTTTAAGTGTGGGGATCTTGATAAGCACGCAAATATTTAGTTATTACAGTTTCTTTTATGTGCTTTGTGGGGTAGAAGTTGATGCTTAATATTGTTAATTTGTGCAGAATTGGGAAGATTCCATAGAGGAGATTGCCGTGAGGAAAGATGACTAATTTGGAGTTTTCTAGAAGATCAAAGATTTGGAGATAAAGATGGAGAGATATGGCAGAGAAAGGATTCTTGGAAGTTACCAATTTGGTGGTTAAGGTTGTTTAGGAAACTGCTTTAGTTGATTATGATTACAGCCACATGTGGCTTATGTGTTTTTGGAAACAATGAAGATTCAGTCTTTAAGTTGGTTTAGGAAGTTATTGTTTTCTCTCCTATATAAGGGAGTAGATTGTTTAGGGTTAAGGACATCTTTTACACCTTTTCTTATAGCTTTTACTTTGGAGTTTTTGGTCAGCTTTATTGCTAGGTTTGCAGAATAGCTGCAGCCCAGAAATCAGAAGTCCGCCGTATGGTCGAACGACGGACGTTCTGATTTGCTACTTTCAGTATTAATTTAATTTTCTTTTAATTATTATTTTGATTGTTCTTTAATTATGTTTAGTGAGTTGTTCTTTATCTGGCTATAGGTAATGAAGCACTAATCGATGTATGAATTGTGAGACCGAATTGTTCTTTATAACTTTTTCTTATTTAATTCGAAGAGTTTTCTGAGCCTAAGGATAATTATCTAATTTAACTAAAGCTTGATCACCTTTAATTGAATTAGATAGAGCCAATTAATCCCTTATTAAGTCACTGGATTTAATAAGTAAGATTAATTAGTGGCAAAGCTACTGTCTCGGTAGACGGAAATAATTGGTTAACAAGTTGTTGCATGTTGATCATGATATAATTTGTTAGAGTTAGGTTGTTCACTTCTTAATGCTTTTATAACATTAAATCTGGTGTTCGGCTGATTCCGTCCGGGTTGTGTTATGAATAGGGAATTAATTGATTAAGCAGATACTTGTCAATTAACGAATAATTAAGGGAGAATTGGGTTATGTCAGAGCTGATTCTCGGTAACCTATAACTAACTAATTAAATAGAGATTGTTATCCTTGCGTCAATGAACAATAACAATTGATTAGTGTGGATTTACTTATTGCCGGATCTTTCTTCTTGATTAATTAATTTCTGAATTTTATTATTTAGTTATTTATTGGTTTCGTAATTGAATTCTTTTAATTCACTTCTTTAATCATTAATTAAACTCTGGTTACTAATTGCAAATGAATTGAATTAGAGAATAGAGTTGTTCGTCGTGGGATCAACCTTACTCGCATTATACTTAAATTATATTTTGAGAGTAAGTAAATTAATTTGGTACAAAATGACACACCAGTTAGAAACATGGAATTGAGACGTTGCAGTGCGAATACATTGTTCTTAGGCCTTGCCATGGGAAAGAATAATGACAAGAAGCCTAGGTTGCAGTGCGGTCGACATGCTGACTGTAGGTTAGGTTTCAAGGCAACTTGGTCTCCTCTTGCTGTGCATGTATGTTAATTACAGTACGTGAGTTGTTTAGGTGAGCATTCATCCGGTGAAGGAACTCTATAGCATCCTCCTCGTCTCTTGTTTGCATTTACTTGTTTCTCTATTTACATTCACATATTTCATTTGTAATTCTCGTATTTTTATTCCTGTGACAACGTTTAGAGCAATTTTAGAATTCCTGAACCACCCTTCCCTGAGGAACGAAACCCTATCACCACCACTATAGTGAAATAGGGATAAATTGGTGAGCCTATGATAGCTCGCATCAATGAGTCACCAATGCCATAATAATTCTAAAAGAGTCCATTTAGAGACATGTAAGAATGTCTCTTTGTAATCAACATCATCTTTCTGAATGAAACCCTTGGCAATGAGTTTGGCCTTGTATCATTCGATACTGTCATTCGAATCACGTTTGGTCTTATAGACCCATTTACACCTGACTCGTTTACAACCTTCAGGCAATTCAACAAGATCCTAAACCTTATTGTAATCCATTGATTAACTCATCTTTTATGACATCTAACCATTTAGTAGAATTATTACTTTACATGGATTGTAAAAATGAATCTAGATCTTTATTAATTCCTAACTCAAATTCTAACTTTTATAAGTAAACAGCATAATAATAAGAAATAGTATATCTTATTGTCTTTGAGATTTTCTTAATGTTATTTCTGATGGTTTAGCTGTTATAGGTTCATTATTTACAATTTTATTATGGGGTACTTGGTCATTTATTTGCTGTTCTTGGAGTTATTAATGTTTTTAATAACCACAAGAACAACAACTTTACCAGAATTCATAAGCAAAGGAACTTAATTGCACTCTAACTTCTTAGATTTTCACTTTTCATGGTTTTGTACTCCCACTAATTTTGCCATTTTCAATGAATCTAGCATTTTTAGATTCAACAATTTTCGTACTATAGTTAGGACAATAAAATCTATACCATTTAGATTTTTTTTCTAGATAACCAATGAATATTTCATTGGTTGTTCTTGAATCCAATTTCTTTTTATCTGGATTACAAACTTTTACTTTCGCTTGATAGCCCCACATATGCAGGTGTCTTAAATTAGATTTCCTTCATTTTCACATTTCAAAGATAGTCTTTAGATCTGTCTTACTAAGAAATCTATTCAATAAGTAAGCTGCAGTCTTTAATCCTTTCATCTACAATGATAAGGGTAAAGATGCATGAATTAACATGCTTATAACCATATTCATTAGAGCACGATTATACCTTCTGCTACACCATTCTATTCCGATGTGCCTGATATTGTGTATTGAACACATATGTCACGTTCTTCAAGGAATTTAGCAAATGGACCAGGGCATTATCTATTTTCAGTATACCTTCCATAATATTTATCACCTCTGTTAGACCTTACAATTTTTCACTTTTCTATTTAGTTGCCTCTCACTTTATTTAATAAATACCTTTAGCGTATCCACTGATTGAGATTTATTACGCAATAAATAGATATATCCATAACGTTAAAAATCATCAATAATTGAAATAAAATATTTTCTTCACCAAATGATGAAATATCATAAGGCCCAAATATATTAGTAAGTATGATCTCAAGAAGTTGTGTGCTTCTTGTGGCTCCTCTCTTACTTGTGTGTTTTGTTAATTTTTTGTTAATACAATACACACAAATGTGAAGATCAGTAAAATCCAAATTTGATAGGATTTCATTACTTACTAATCTTTCCGTTCTTTCTTTAGATATGTGATCCAAACATTTAGGCCAGAAGTAAGATGGACTTTCATTCACAAAAATTCATTTAGTGCCAACATTATTATGCAACCAGAATCAATCATAATGATTCTTATTTGGGATATGGTTTGGATTGTAATGAATCCAAGCATCATATTGCATACAAGAGTAATGCAACCAAAATCATTCCACCAACCTTTATGAGGAACTTCACATAAGTTTGATTCGAAACATACTAATGCACTAGGCTTACCTTTCTTTTCGAACCAAATTTTAATCTTTAGGTTATCTTTAGCGAAATGTCCACATTTATTGCAAAAGTGATACTTCTCATTCCTGATGTCCTTCTCGTAGAATTAAGTGGATTGCACATTTAACTTGAATGCTTCTTTCTTACCTTTTCGGTAATCATTTCCTTTAGGTTTCTTATCAATTTCTTTATGACGTATGAGAAGAACTAAATGAATTCCTTGTTTTTTAAGTCTTGTCTCATCTTGAATGAGCATGGCTTGGAGTTCATTTGCACTCCACTTATATTTAATGATATTATAATTTATCTGAAAGGGCCATACTCATGAGACAAGGAATTAATAATAAATTGTACAATGAAACTTTCATTAACTTTTATCTCCATGGATCTCAATTTTTGCTACTATATCAATCAATTCAGTCACATGATGATGCATGGTACGTGTACCATCAAAGTTTCTAGTAGTCAATGCACTCATTAATGGCGCAACATGGGACTAATCAGCTTATTCAAACTAAGAATGCTCTTTCACGAATTTCATATATTCTTTAGCACTTTTAGTCTTAGAGATTGCAAACTTGACATTATTTGCAACTGTCATTCGCATAAACATCAAGCTTAATCTGTTTGATCTCTCCCAAACTTTATAGGAAGATCTCTCTCCAGCGCTGCTTTTGTCAGTAATAGCTGCTGACCTTTTACTTAATAGTGCTTAGTCAAAATTCAGAACACCTAAGTGAAACTGAACATGTTCAGACCAATCTTCACAATTAAGGTCATTAATCGTAACAACAGATGAAGCTTGCGAATAAAGATCACTAGGCATATATACTAAAGTTTTACATAAATGCTCATACATTAATGCTTTGAAATTACCTCGCAATATAGATTCAGAAAAAATTCATCAAGCCTTAAGTGTGTATTTAATTTCACCTTTGGGCAATTCTAAAATACACACATAATACATAATTGATACTTAACTTTATCTTTACATACTTGATAATTAAATTTATCTTAATTAAACATGCCTGCTATCTTTGGATATACTAAATATATTTAATCAAAGATATTAATTATCTACAATCATGTCATAAATTATAAAATTAATTATTCAACATTTGGGCGATTCTTAACATTTTATAATTTATGAATTTCAATGTACTCATAATATATATATATGTATATATATATATATATATATTCCTTGTGTAATTTAAATATAACCATCTCATAAATATTAATAATTGAAATTAAATTTAAATATTTGATAATCATAAACTTTAAGGTTTGGTGACTTTGGTGACTAACAAACCAATCATGATAATTTTCAAGTTATTTAAATATATCAATATAAGATTTTATTCAATTTTATTTATTTGAATAAAATATATATAATTTCAATAATAATATGTTATTATTGTGTGTATAAAATAATGTTTAATTAATTATCTATTGTCATGTACTTCATATATATGTATATATAAAATAATATCTTCAATATTTTAATTATACTCAAATAATCAACAAGAATAATATCTTAAGTGTTCTAGTTATAATCTAAGTATAATGTTTTATTATTATTTTTAATACACATACATGAAAATAATCAAAAACAAATCTTATCACTTTATAATTATTTTAATACATATACATAAAATAATAACATACTACAATTAAATATATATATTCAAATTAATAAATCTATATAATTCTATCATTAATAAAGTACTTAAGTTGCCAAATTATTAATCATTATTATAAGCAAAAATTAAATCATTATGACGCTCCAAATTTAATTTGAAATAAATTGATTATGCATTATTGATGTCGCATGCATTGGAGGAAAAATTTATTCAATGCAATCATCATCATTACATCATATCATCATTATAATCATGTCAAAATAATCATCATCATAATAAATATTATGCGGCAAAATCATAATCATAATAAAACATTATACGTCATGCGTCAAAATTATCATCATATTAAAACATCATCATTAAATTATCATTATTAAAATTATCATCATCATTAGATGATCATTTATAAATTGTATAAATTAAATCAATAATATAATTAAAGTATAGTAATTATATTTCATTGATTGCATAATTAAATTAACGTAATTATATTTCAATAATTATCCTTAGAGAGAAAAAAAGTTGGGCAAACTAACCCAACAAGTACTCGGCAATTCGCTCTCACCTCTCTCCTAAAATTGAAAGTCTGACTAAGGGACTTCAACAGCTTTCCTTTATTATTTTACCGTTATGCTAGCTGATAAGAATCCGTACAAGCAATCTACTCCAAATCCTAATGGAAATAGGATTACCAAGCCAAATCCTAATAGGAATAGGATTTCCAAGACAAATCCTAATGGGATTAGGATTTCCAAGCTCAATCCTAATAGGATTAGGATTCATCAATCCTCATCTTGTCCAAGTTCCATAAGAGTTCCATAAAGGCAAATCCAAATGAGACTAGGATTCACAATCCTAGTGGGATTAGGATTCACTAATCCATGGACATTATTTATTGAAGACCAAGATGGCGTGCTTGGGCTTTTGCCAAATTGGATCGCGCCTTTTCTTAAGTAGTTAGAATTAATTAATGTTTTAATAATTAAGTCCAAAACATTTTAATTGGGCTTATTATTAGTATATTTTCGTTTTTAATTACATGGCCCAAGTTATCTTGCATGATAATGGCATGTAATGGGCTTTAATTTGTTAGGAAAGTAATTCCCTAAATTTTAGGAGCTTGTCCTTGTCTTCTAGAAGGGCAAAACGTTTTTAGCTTCCTTTTTCCATAAAGGATTAGTTTGTTAGTTAGTCGGTTAAGAAGTCAAGTTGTACTTTACAACTTTTAGGGTTTTATTTCCTTGTTTACCAAGCAACATGGCCGAAACTTGTCCTATTTAATGGCCATTCCTTGTAACGTTTTTTAGATGAATGATTGAATTTTGAAGAAACCTTTTAGCTTTGCTAAATTATTTGCAGCCTTAAACAAGTTGTGAAAAACGTGATTAATCAATTAGGGTTAGTTGATTATTCATAGGACCGGATTCTTTAAGCTAGGACCTTAAAGAGAACGTATTGTTTCTTGATTTCAAGAGCGAGCCAAACTGAGATCTTTTTAACCATTGATTTACATAGGTTAGATTGAAATCACTTTGTGGTAATGTGTTGGGTTTGATTGATTTACAATCAAATACATCCCATTCGATATCCATCTTTTCTTCTTGTGTTGTTTCCGTGTTTGATCTTACTTGTGATCGTGTTGGTTTCTGAATTTTGGTGCACAACGATCCTAAGTGTGTGGAATTCGTGTGGAGCTGGATTCTCACCCTACTCCATTCGTATCAATTGGTATCAGAGCCTCTAGGTTGTTCATCACAAAATTCAGGTTTGCGCTTTGTTTTTCCTTCTCGGATTTTGCTCTACTTTTTGAGTCGTTCTTGCTGTCCTTTGTGCGTCAATTTTTTCTGCAGTTTTTGGAGTCTTTTAGTTGCTGTTTTCACGTGTTTCTTACTGTCCAAAGTCGTCATAGTTAGTGTCTTTAAATTCATCAAAATCGCATAAGCCAAAGTTGATCAAATCTGCCCGAAAATTGCCTTCTTGTTGTTTACGATTTTTGACATCTTTTTGCTACTGTTCTTGCTTCGAATTGCTGCTGTTTTTAAAGTTTAAATTCTGCAGTAAATATATATATTAATTGAGTCTTAAATTCATTAATATTCTGTCCAAAAATCGCATGCAACTTGGTGCTTAAAATCTGCCCAAATCGAGTTGATCTTGTTACTTGATTTTCTTGCGTTTTTGTGTTGTTCTTCTTGTGTTTCTTGTTCGATCCTTGCTGCCATCTTTGTCTCAATATTCTGCACTATTTTCTTGCATTCATAGTGTTGGATTCTTTGTGTTTTATTTGTTGATTTCACGTCCAAACCCTAGGTGTCAAGATTAGGGTTTCTTAAAAACCCTAGTTTCAAATTATCATAACTTTGTGAGTTCTTGCTCAATTCTTGAAATTCTTTTTGTGTTAGTTCCATCAATCTACTCTTGTCATAATAACTTTTGATCAAACTTTTTGAACAAGTGAAAAAGATTGGTTCTTGACCACTTTCTTGAACTTCTTGAAGTTCTTGATTTTTGAAAGTTGTCAAATTTTGAATCTTGAACCATATTTGAAATCCTTGAGTTAAATCTTGAAAATTTTGTTAAAGTGGCACTTTCAAATTCTTTGTCCTTGGTGAGTTATTAAAGTTTGGAGAAATTAAGGTTGAACCACATAAGACAAGGCCACATCCTTAAACCTAAGTACTTGTACTAGGTTCTTGTCTTAAAACCTTAAAGATTTTGTTTGACCTAAGTTGTTTAAGGTTCTTGTCCGAACCTAGGTCATTGTTTGTACAAGGTTTTTGTCCAAAACCTTAAAAGTTTGTTTTGTCCTTTTTGTTGTCCGAATAAAAAAAAAAAAAAAAAAAAAAAAGGCCCAAATCAAAAAAAAAAAAAGGGCTTTGATATAAAAAAAAAAAAAAAAGGCCCAATAAAAGAAAATAATCTCGGACTTTTAATATTTCTGTTATTTAATTTTTAGTATTTTTTTTTTAATTAATTTTCGTAAATTAAAAAGAACACTTTGTTCTTGAGTTTTGATTTGAAACCACCTTGGATTAAAAGTGCCATAACTTTTGCTATACAACTCGGATTTTGGTGATTCAAATTGTGTTGTTCTCGTCTTTGATTCCTCTTTCTAAATATCATAGTTTCTGAATCAATCAAATTATACCCACACGTGCTCTGAAATACTCTTGTGACGTGAATTATTTGAACTTCTTTGATTTGACTTGTGTGAATCTTGTTGTTGAAAATCTCGGTTGAGACAATCTCTTAAAGTCATTGCAACAGTAAGTTCTCTATAGTTTGAGAGTATTAGACTAGGGTATACACGAGAGAAACATATATCAAAGAGAGGAGAGCTCCTACTATCCACATAGTGAGAACCCGAGAGGAATTCAATTGTTGTTTTCTTTTGTTTCTTACTAACCTTGCAGGATAATGGAGGACGAAACTAATACACCAAGAGGTTCTAAACCTCAAACCGAAGCTGAGCAAAAGTTTGCTAATGATTCTCTTGCACAGATACTACAAAAGATCAACCTCCGCCTTGATTTCTTGGAGTCATCAACTTCTAAGCCATCAAAGAAATCTTCATCCAAGAAGTTTAAATATAATGCTGCTTTTGAGTCCGAAAGTGAATCTAATGAAGAGGAGGAGGAAGAGTTGTCCGAATCATCTTCTAAGGGTAACAAGTCTAAAGTCTCAATTGCTTCACTTAAGTTAACAATTCCCACTTTTCATGGTAAGACAGATCCGGAAGCTTATTTTGATTGGGTTCGTGAGCTTGAGCACTTCTTTGAAGGCCATGACTATCCCGAAAAGGAAAAATTTCGACTTGCCTTTATGCACTTAAAGGATCATGCAAGTTTGTGGTGGGATAAGTTGTCTCAATCTAGACGTGAAGATGGTGAAAGTCCAATCAAGACATGGAGTCGCATGAAAACACTCATGAGGAAGAAATATGTCCCTTCATACTACAACCGTGAATTGAATAGACAGTTACATACACTTGTACAAGGTAACAAATCGGTTGAGGAGTATTATCATGAAATGGAAGCTTTGATGATCAAGGCTAATGTTCAAGAAGATCCCGACTCTACAATTGAAAGATTTTTAAGAGCCATCAAGATAGAAAGGCACATGAAAGGGAAGGGTAAGTTTTCACAACCAACTCCACCTTGGCAAAGAGATAAGAAGCCGAGTTTTGCCCCTTTCAATCCGCCATCCAAGCCACGCCAATTTCCACAAAGTTCAACGTCAAGTGCCCCTCAAGGTGTCTCAAAAACAACGCCCAAGGTTGCTGTCCAACCTTCTAAAACGGCGTCAACTTCTTCAACTCCAAGATTGAGGGATGTTCGATGTTATAAATGTCAAGGTTATGGTCATATGCAAGCTGAATGTCCAACTCGAAAAGTGATGATAACTCTTGATAGTGGTGAAGTGGTAAGTGATGATGATTGTGCCGACATGCCACCTCTTGAAGAGAAACATGAATCAAGTGAAGAAAGTGAAGACAATGAGCCCTACACGTATGGTGACGGTAAATTTTCTTTAGTCTCTCGCCGTGTTCTAAATGTCCAACCTTTAGTTGATAATGATGATTTGATGCAACGAGAAAACATATTTCACACACGTTGCTTAGTGCAAGACAGAATTTGTAGTGTGATAATTGATAGTGGAAGTTGCACAAATGTGGCGAGCACTTTGTTTGTAAATAAGTTGAATTTGAATTGCATGAAACATCCAAAACCATATAGGCTTCAATGGTTAAATAATTCAGTTGAAACTCGTGTCACTAAACAAGTAAAGTTTTCTTTCACCATTGGTAAATATGTTGATACTGTTTTATGTGATGTTGTTCCAATGGAGGCTAGTCATATTTTACTTGGTAGACCTTGGCAATTTGATTGTGATGTGCTTTATCATGCCAAGAAAAATTTTTACAGCTTCGTGCATAATGGTAAAAAGTATAGTCTTCATGCTTTAACTCCTGCTCAAGTTTTTGAAGATCAAACTCGAATTGCACAAGCTTGTAAAGACATAAATGAAGCTAAGAAGAAGAAGGAACTAGAAAAACAACAAAACGAAAAATCTAATTTAGGCCGAGATGTAGTTAGTAAGAAATCTTGTTGTTTTGCTTCTTCTAATGAGATTAAGAGAGCATTGATTAATAGGCAGTTCTTATACTTCATGTTTAGCAAGGAACTTATACTTGTTGTTGACAGTGATAACCTTGTTTCTTTGCCTAGTGCTGTTTACTCTCTCTTACAGGTTTTTGGAATTCCTAAATGCCTAATGGCATTGAAACCCCTTCATTATCAAATGAAAGGAATCCAATCTGCCTTAACTTTTTTTCCACAAGGTAAGCAAGGTAAGTTGAGTGCTTATAATTTCGATCATTACAAAACCCTTGTGAACACTAAACAAAGTGTTAAATCTATTGATTATCCTAACTGGAATACACTTTATTTTGATGATTTGATTCATAACTTTGCTCTTACTGTTTTCAATTCATTCCAAAATCAAAAGTATCCACTTCGACAAGGTAATCTGATTGTTCAACACTTGTTTGGTAAGTTATCTCAATTTCGAATTTCTTTTCAATTCCCGAAGGTACAATATTCTGTTCTTATTCTTTGGAATTGTAAGTTCTTAATCTTTGATAACTTCAACATGCTTGTAAAGAATGTACAACTTAGTTTTTGTGATTCACATTTAATCCGGGATGTCTATATATATACTTGCTTTGCAAATTCTTATGAATCCTTGGATAATATTTGTAATTACATTAATATATGTTTACTTTCTTTTCATTCTTTACATGTTAACATCATTGATTTTCATTTTATTATTAGTGTGTCCAAGGATGAAGTTAATAAATTTCTCTTGAATACTTTCTTGTTGCTCAAAACATTATGTTCATCTTTATTTGAAGTATTCTTTTTAAAGTTGTTTAATATTGCATATCATCATAAGTTTTCTGATTTGCATTTATTAAATGATGTTTATATGCATAATTATTTTAAGTTTTCTTTAACTGACACATTTATTTTCTTATTGCAGGATTTGTTTTACTTGGCTCGAGTTTGTAATGAGTTTTTCTTATTGGTGTTTGATCCAGGAGCTCAATTTCCAGATTCGAGGACGAATCCTTTCGAGGAGGGAGGGAATGATAAGAATCCGTACAAGCAATCTACTCCAAATCCTAATGGAAATAGGATTACCAAGCCAAATCCTAATAGGAATAGGATTTCCAAGACAAATCCTAATGGGATTAGGATTTCCAAGCTCAATCCTAATAGGATTAGGATTCATCAATCCTCATCTTGTCCAAGTTCCATAAGAGTTCCATAAAGGCAAATCCAAATGAGACTAGGATTCACAATCCTAGTGGGATTAGGATTCACTAATCCATGGACATTATTTATTGAAGACCAAGATGGCGTGCTTGGGCTTTTGCCAAATTGGATCGCGCCTTTTCTTAAGTAGTTAGAATTAATTAATGTTTTAATAATTAAGTCCAAAACATTTTAATTGGGCTTATTATTAGTATATTTTCGTTTTTAATTACATGGCCCAAGTTATCTTGCATGATAATGGCATGTAATGGGCTTTAATTTGTTAGGAAAGTAATTCCCTAAATTTTAGGAGCTTGTCCTTGTCTTCTAGAAGGGCAAAACGTTTTTAGCTTCCTTTTTCCATAAAGGATTAGTTTGTTAGTTAGTTGGTTAAGAAGTCAAGTTGTACTTTACAACTTTTAGGGTTTTATTTCCTTGTTTACCAAGCAACATGGCCGAAACTTGTCCTATTTAATGGCCATTCCTTGTAACGTTTTTTAGATGAATGATTGAATTTTGAAGAAACCTTTTAGCTTTGCTAAATTATTTGCAGCCTTAAACAAGTTGTGAAAAACGTGATTAATCAATTAGGGTTAGTTGATTATTCATAGGACCGGATTCTTTAAGCTAGGACCTTAAAGAGAACGTATTGTTTCTTGATTTCAAGAGCGAGCCAAACTGAGATCTTTTTAACCATTGATTTACATAGGTTAGATTGAAATCACTTTGTGGTAATGTGTTGGGTTTGATTGATTTACAATCAAATACATCCCATTCGAT
Source organism: Ophiorrhiza pumila (assembly GCA_016586305.1). NCBI lineage: Eukaryota > Viridiplantae > Streptophyta > Magnoliopsida > Gentianales > Rubiaceae > Ophiorrhiza > Ophiorrhiza pumila. Next base: position 12,918,441 of record BLIW01000005.1, on the reverse strand, counting down.
ATCCATCTTTTCTTCTTGTGTTGTTTCCGTGTTTGATCTTACTTGTGATCGTGTTGGTTTCTGAATTTTGGTGCACAACGATCCTAAGTGTGTGGAATTCGTGTGGAGCTGGATTCTCACCCTACTCCATTCGTATCACTAGCCCTAACGGTTACTTGGCTCTCCCTGGGACTGCCGCCTATGGCGGAGGGGAGTACAACTCCCCCTCTGGCGACTTATGCTGGAGCTATAAACCAATCAGATCCCTCTTTTAAGGAGTTTAACATATCCTTTGCCTTCATCAAAAACAAACAGCCCCTGTCATGCTTCAAGGGGGAACCGGCTCTATTCATTACTGAAGAAGAAGAAGAAAGCTTATCTCAACCTTATCAGTGGACACTTATAGGAAAGTTCTCATGGGGTCGTCCAGCTATGGTACAGATTCGCAAAGAGGTACTGGCAGCAGGCTTTCTAGGCGAATGCAAAGTGGGATTGCTGGACCAACGTCACGTCCTCTTCAAATTTGACGAGGAAGAGACTTCAAGAGGCTCTGGACCAGAAAAGTGTGGCATTTTCAGGGATTTCAGGCGAGAATCTTCAAATGGTCCGAGGACTTCGATCCATCGGTGGAACCATCCATATCTCCTGTATGGATCCGTTTCCCTTTCCTTCATCTTCACCTGTTTAACAAATAAAAGCTGTACTCCCTTGCATCCATAGCGGGTCATCCATTGAAGTTAGATGCAGCTACTGCGGCAGCATCGGATCTTATCAGACCGAGTGAGGCCAGAGTTTGCATCGAAATAGACCTAACCTAGACTATTCCTCCGCGAATATGGATTCGGAGTAAAGAAAAAGGAAGATGGCAAAATCTGGATTGAAGAAAGACCTGACTACTGTTCTAATTGCTGGAAAATTGGTCATAATAGTAAGGACTATGATCCACAGAAGGGACAAAAGAGGGGTCCTGCAGTGGGAGCTCCAGCAGATAGAAGAAAATCCATCCCAGTGGCTAAGAAGAATTCCCAAGAATGGACCATCGTCTCTAGAAAAACAAATGGCAGCAGAGGGGAAACCGAGGAGGATATGCGTCTAAGGAAGGGAAAGAAAGTAGACCCAAAAAGCCTCCCAATTTCGGTCCCTTTACCAGACACCCCTGAAACTTCAGGGAACGCTACAGGCAAAACCAATGTTTCTCAGTCTATTTCAGCTAGTTTGAACCCGGGAGAACAGCTAAGCACAGAAGACAACACTTCATTGGTGCAAATAAGGTAGTTGTAGAAAGGTCTCAACCATTGACATCAACCAACCATGAAGAATGACATCCAGGATTCCAAGGGGAAGCTGTTACCATTATTTGTTCTTTGTGAGTGTCAAAGGCACTTCACACCTTAGAATTTGTTCTTTGTTTTATATCAGATCTATGAGGTGCATACTTAGGCACTGCACCCACCAGGTCCAACAATGGTAAACTCACGTTCACTTGTTTAACTAAGTTCAAGAATCTATCAAATTGTGGCCCTCTCTTCGACTTTGGTCTCACTCTTTCAGGAAATGGAGGCTTTAGAGCTTACTCAGGGAAATTCTAAGGACTTAGATGTCCTATAATCTTCTTCATCACTTCCTTTGCTCCATTACCTCACACCTCCTCTTTCTCTGGTGCCAAGTCCTAATTGGCACAATCTTGTTCAGGTTCAACTACCACTTCCTCCTCATTTTCACAAGCTTCTTCTCTTAGCTTAGGGATCTTATGCACTTCCTTTCTACTTCTCAGTGTAATTGCAATACATACTTCCTTCCCTTTTGGATTTGGAATGGTATCACTTGGAAGTGAACCACTAGGTCTGTGATGCACAGCATTGTGGAATTGACCCAATTGCATCTCAATATTCTTTAAGGTAGCCTCATGATGTCTCACTGTAGTTTCTAATCCCCCAAACCTTTGTTCATTCTTGTCCATCTTCTCCATAAGTTTATGGAACACATCTTCTACTGGTGGCTTCCTTTGCTCTGAGGAATTCGTTCGATGGTCAAAGCCTGGGGGTGGTTGTGCGGATCTTCTTTGTTCATTTCCACAATACTGACTTCCTCCTTGAGTCTGATTTTGGTTTCCCCAACTATTTTTGCCTCCAACACCATATTGTCTATTATTGCCTCCAGAATAGTTGCTAAGATATTGTGGCTTGTTATAGTTATTCACGTACTGTAGAGACTCAGTTGTAATGGCACACTCATCCGTGAGGTGCTCACCTTTACACAATATGATAACACAGGAGCTTTGGCGTGTGTAGCTTTCAGAGTTTGCACTTGCTTAGCTAAGGCCTCAAACTTGGCATTCAAAGAAGTTTCTTCATCTAGGTCTAGCACTCCTCTCTGCCTTCGACTGTGAGGTTTTCGAATCTCAGAGAAAAAATACTCATCTTCTGTAATTTTGTCAAATAGATCCCTTACTTTAGGCACACTCTTATCCTTTATGGCACCATTAGCACATGTCTTAACCATCATACAAGACTCAGATTTGAGGCATTTGAAGAAAGTGTTCAATTCTATGATTTCTCCCAAATTGTGGTTAGGAAATGTCGGATCAAATCATTAAAGCTTTCCCATGCTTCCCAGAATGACTTTCCATCATGTTGCTGAAAATTCATTATATCCATTCTCATTCTCTCCAACTTAGCAGGAGGGAAGTATTTGGCCAAGAATCTCTTTTGGAGTTCCTCAAAAGTAGTCATAGCAGTTGCACCCCCAATAGATCTAAACCAATGCTTTGTTTTGCCCCTCAAAGTTAATAGAAAAAGAATCCTATGGACTTCACTCCGATCCACTCTCAGAAGTTTGAAAGTGCTACAAAGACCTAAGAACCAATCCAATGTTCGTTGGGATCTTCATTGTCTAGTCCTTGAAAGAACTGGCCTTGAGTTATCATTGAAACTATCTGATTGGGGATATGGTAGCTCTCAACATCTATGTCCTGTTGATCAAATCCACTCTCAAAATTGATTGCATAGTGGTCACCAAACCGTGTGGCTCATGCTCCTTGGTTTGCCATTTTCTTTTATTTCTGTCTGCTTCTCAAGGTTTTTTGTTGTTCAAGATCTAGTAGAAATTCTGGCTCTCCTTCAGATCGAAGCCTGGGCATACAACATACCACAAGTGATAACAAAACACAAACAGCACCGTCGTAACAAAGGTTGTAAATGTAAACTAAAGAAACATAACAAAACACTCAACATGAGAATCTCAAGAATAGATTGCACCTTGTCGTAGGGAAACGCAACAACGGAATCGCAAGGATGTAATTAGAAGACAGGGGTCAACAAATAGATCAAAAGAACAATTAAACGAAAATAGAACAGCACAATAAAATCAAGAAAGCGTGCCTTCCCCGACAGCGGCGCCAAAAATTGACAGCCTTATCGTGTACCTTGCAATTTTACAGTATTCACTAATGTAGATGTGGTGAGAGGGATCGTATCCACAGGGAAGGGGATGGTTCAAGAATTCGAATGTTTGTTCTGTTATTTGTCACGAAAATAAGATTGCGCAATAATAAAAGCTAAAATAACCAAAACTCGAAACATAAGAACTTCACAAGGACTAAATGCAGTAATAGAAAAGATGATGCCCTAGAGTTCCATAGCTGGATAAATACACATTTAGATCATTTTTTCGGTGCAGCTAAACATACATACTAAACAAGAGGGAAACTTCGTTGCCTAGAATCTTAAGCCACAACTGGCATGTTGACCACACTATGTCTTAATCCTCTTGACACCTTCCTATCCCATGGGAAGGCCTGAGGTCGGTGATTTCATCCCGCTACATCCCAATCCACTATTCCTAACAAGTTTAACACTCAACTCTTAGAAACTTCCCATGGCGAGGCCTGATACTAAGGTCTAATGCGCTTTTTCACTCCAACCTTATGATCTCAAAATCTATGATCGGCATGGCAACCGCATCCTAGAGTACAAGCATGCAAAACGAGTGAAAAGACTCGATTCATGTTATATGTTCTTATTCCATAGATTTCACAACAAGACTAGATGAAATAAGCTCAAACTCAGTATGACGGCCGCAGTACAAGTTCATTTCAACCATTCCAGAGCGAATATGTGAAAATTAACTAATTATTCACTAGCAAAGCAAGATATGAATCATTTCTTCAAAGATTACGTTTATTGCACCTAATCAAGAATCTAAATTGTACATTCATCCATTAGAACCCTAGGTCATCACGCGATTAGCCAGAAAACTCTTCCTTTATCTCAATTTCATCAAATTTTAACACTAACAAACTCATTTCCATTCAATTGGAGGATTTTACCGATTAGAGTACGGAGATTTGTCAATTTCTTAGTCAATTGAGAATAACGAAGCAATTTCCAGTCTAAAACTGCAATCGGAATCAAGATCGGAGTTCATTTTGTAGAGAGAGAAAGCTTTAGTGAGAGAAAATATAGAGAGAGAAAAAATCCCGCTTCGAAAATCAAAAATATGTTAAGAGTCTAGAATGATCGATTCCCAAAATCTATGACTAAATCCTCTATTTATAGAGGTTACAAAACGTAAAATGAACACTAATTTACATAAATGCCATTACACACACTAAACTGTCAACATAAACTTGTGCAAGAAATCCAGATGCGCCTTTTAGTCTCGAACCCTCACACCTCCATCAAGCTTCCCTCGTCTTCAAGCCCTCCGCGATCACGCCTTCATCAACACCTGCATAGGAAGCGAATTCCATATGATGAGAATGAGCCGTGTCCATGTTCGTGGTGTTAAAGTCACTTGGTCATCCTGAAAGTTTCTGTCACGTTTTGGTATTCTGGACATAACTCTTTCGATATAACTTGGAATTGCATGATTCAAGAAGCTCTGGAACGATAAGAGATAGAGCTACAACTTTCATGTTTTATGTCTTCCAAGATTCTGACGGTATCATCGTGGAATATGGCTGCCAAAATGAGTGACGGGATTCTGGCAGATTTCCATCTCGAATTTCATGGACTATATTGAAGACCAAGATGGCGTGCTTGGGCTTTGCCAACTTTGGATCACGCCATTGTTTAATTTTAGGGTTTATTTTTAAGTTGTAATAATTAAGTCCATTAATTATGGGCTTAAGTCTTGGTGTTTTAATTATGGGCTAAGTAATTACTTGATCCAATTATCTTGCATGATAAAGGCAAGTAATAGTTTAGGAAACAAAAGAAGCCAAAACGTGTTTGGCCACCTTTGAATAAAAACATGTGACCTAATCCTATTTAGAAAAGGATTAGTTTGTTAGTTGTTAGTTTCCATTTACAATTTGGAAAGTTAGTTAGTTAGAAGTCAAGTTGTACTTTGCAACTTTTAGGGTTTTATTTCCTTTTCCTTTTGGTAAAGCTGAAACCATTCTCTATATAAAGAGAAGCTTTGTAAACGTTTTTAACATAAGATTAATGAATGAAAGTTTTAGCTTTGCTGAAATTAAGATTAACACTTTGTGTTGTCAAAACCTTGTTGAATTATTTAATTCTCCATTGTAGAAGCTTTGCCTTTAGCGTGACCTTTAGGTGACTTCACCATTGTTCTTGATTTCGAGAACTCGCCAAATTGACAAAGTTCAATTGCATGAATTTTCATGAGTTGAGTCGAGTCCATTTGTATTAAAAACGTGGGGTTGATTTACTTCATCTTTTGCGTTTTTCCCTTTGAATTCCTTTCCGCCAAGTTTGTGTGTTGTCTTGTTCGTGAATTTTGGTGCAGCAACGGTCCAAAGGTTGTGGAATTCATGTGGTTGAGGACTTCAATCCAAGACCATTCGTATCAATTGGTATCAACGTATGGATTGTATGAATTGTTAGTCATGCCTTTTGGTCTAACTAATGCACCTAGTACTTTTATGAGGCTCATGAATCACGTTTTTAGGTCTTTCATTGGTAAGTTTGTTGTGGTCTATTTTTGATGACATCCTTATTTATAGCAAATCACTTGATGAGCATGTTGAACATTTAAAACAAGTGTTTGTTATATTGCGTGAGAACCGATTGTATGCTAACCTCAAAAAGTGTTCTTTTTGCATGGAATCAATTGTCTTTTTGGGTTATGTTGTTAGTTCTCAAGGTATTTCTGTTGATGAGTCAAAAGTCAAGGCTATTGATGAGTGGCCGAGACCTAAGAATGCTAGTGAAGTTAGGAGTTTTCATGGTTTAGCAAGTTTTTATAGAAGGTTTGTTAAAGACTTTAGTACTATAGCTGCATCTTTGAATGAACTTGTTAAAAAGAACATTACTTTTGAATGGAAACAAGAGCATGAAGACGCCTTCACTAAGTTAAAGTACATGTTGACTCACGCCCCTTTACTTTCATTGCCTAATTTTCATAAAGCTTTTGAGATACACTGTGATGCCTGCGGGATTGGTATCGGTGCTGTTTTGATGCAGGAATCAAGGCCCGTGGCTTACTTTAGGTGAAAAGCTTAATGGGGCAGCTTTAAAGTATGCAACTTATGACAAAGGAGTTGTATGCTTTGGTAAGGTCATTACAGGTTTTGGCAAACATTACTTATGGCCTAAAGAGTTTATAATTCATTCTGATCATGAAAGCCTTAAAGTTCTTAAAAGACTCAAGGTAAATTGAATAAGAGCATGCTAAATGGTTAGAATTTATTGAAACTTTTCCATATGTGATTAAGTATAAATGCTGGTGTCAAGATAATATTGTAGCTGATGCATTGTCTAGACGTTATTCTTTGTTCACCTATATGCATTGCTAAGTTACTTGGATTTGATTTGATAAAAGATTTGTACAAAAATGACAATGATTTTTCTGCCGCTTTAATGATTATGCTTCAAAGCCGAATTGGTGACTTTTATTTGCATGATGGTTTCTTATTTCGTAAGGATAAATTGTGCATACCCCTTTGGTCCATTTCGTGATTTACTTGTTAAGGAGACCCATGGGGGAGGGTTGATGGGGCATTTTGGTATTGCTAAAACACTGCTGTTTTGAATGAACACTTTTATTGGCCTAACATGATTAAAGATGTGAAAAGTGTTTGTGATAAATGTATTGTGTGTAAACAAGCCAAATCGAAAATTTTGCCTCATGGATTGTATACACCTTTGCCTGTTCCTAGTCATCCTTGGATTGATATTTCTATGGATTTTGTACTTGGATTGCCTAGATCACGCAATGGTCAAGATAGCATATTTGTAGTAGTGGATCGATTTAGTAAAATGGCACATTTTATTGCATGTTCCAAAACTAATGATGCTACACATATTGCTGATTTGTTCTTTAAGGAAGTTGTTAGATTGCATGGCATTCCACAAAGTATTGTTAGTGATAGGGATGTTAAGTTCTTGTCTCACTTTTGGCGTACTTTATGGAATAAGTTAGGCACTAAATTGTTGTTTTCTACTGTTGCACATCCACAAACTGATGGACAAACTGAAGTAGTTAACCGCACTTTGTCTACCTTGCTTCGAGCCATCATTCAAAGAAACTTAAAGAATTGGGAAAGTTGTCTTCCACATATTGAGTTTGCATATAATAGAACTTTTCATAGTTCTACATCTTGTTCGCCATTTGAGGTTGTTTATGGTTTCAATCCTTTAACTCCACTTGATATTTTGCCTTTGCCTATTAATGAGTTTGTTAATGTTGAAGGTAAAAAGAAAGCTGAATTTATTAAGGAGTTACATGAAAGGGTTCGAAATACTATTGAAAGGCGTAATGAACAATATGCACAACAAGCCAATAGAGGAAGAAAGAGAGTGATTTTCGAACCTGGTGATTGGGTTTGGATTCACTTGAGGAAGGAAAGGTTTCCTGACAAGAGGAAGTCTAAACTTCATCCAAGAGGAGATGGTCCTTTTCGAATTTTGGAAAGGATAGGAGATAATGCATACAAAGTCGAGCTTCCAAGTGAGTATGGCAATGTTTCATCTACATTCAATGTTTCTGATTTATCTTTGTTTGATGTCGGTGATTCGAGGACGAATCTTTTCGAGGAGGGAGGGAATGATAGCAATCCATCCACATCCTTGGTGCCAAAGCCGAGCTTAGATGATCCCTTGAAGAATCTTGATGGACCAATGACAAGATCAAGGAGCAAAAGGATGAAAGAAGCTTTGCACACTTTGTTGTCATCACACTTTGGTGACTTGGAGGCCGAGATGTGCACATCATCTCATCATGGTGTTCTTTGGCATGTTTCTTCAATTACCATTCAAGAAGAAGTTCCTCAAAGATCTACATTGGAGCTTAAGGAAATTCCACCTTGAAGAAGCAAGCTATGGCCGAGAAGAATTTAAGTCCAAGAAAGGCGTGTCTTTGGGCTTCATTAGGTGGTTCACGCCCTTTAATTACTTTAGGGTTTTATTTTTTTGTTAATTAATTAAGTCCAAAACACTTAATGTGGGCTTTAATTAATTGGTAGTTTAATAAATTACTTGGCCCAATTATCTTGCATGATAATGGCAAGTAAAGCAAATCCTTTTTGGACAAGGATTTGGTAGTTAGTTGTAGTTTCCTTTTCCAATTTGGAAAGTTGATTAGTTTAGGAAACAAGAAGCCAAAACACGTTTTGCTTCTTCATTAAAAACTGTCTAACCTAATCCTTTTACAACTTGGATTAGTTAGTTAGCTAGTTTGTTAAGAAGTCAAGTTGTACTTTGCAACTATTAGGGTTTATTTCCTTTTCCTTCTTGGCATGGCCAAAACTCATCCCCTATAAAAAGGAGATGGATGTAACGTTTTTACACAATAAGATTAATGAATGAAAGTTTTAGCTTTGCTGAAATTAAGATTAACACTTTGTGTTGTCAAAACCTTGTTGAATTATTTAATTCACTATTGTAGAAGCTTTGCCTTTAGCGTGACCTTTAGGTAACTTCACCATTGTTCTTGATTTCGAGAACTCGCCAAATTAACAAAGTTCAATTGCATGAATTTTCATGAGTTGAGTCGAGTCCATTTGTATTAAAAACGTGGGGTTGATTTACTTCATCTTTTGCGTTTTTCCCTTTGAATTCCTTCCTGCCAAGTTTGTGTGTTGTCTTGTTCGTGAATTTTGGTGCAGCAACGGTCCAAAGGTTGTGGAATTCGTGTGGTTGAGGACTTCATTCCAAGACCATTCGTATCAATTGGTATCAAGATAATCCACAACAAGAACACAAAATTGGATGGAACGAAATCAAAGGAAAAACGCTAGGAATTGAGTAAATCAAAACTTCACGTTTTATTACTAATGAACTTAATTTAACCTATGAAAATTCAATCAGTTAAACAAGTTAATTAGGCCTGCTCTTTAAATAAAGAACAATTGGTGTAATCTCCTATAGGTCACGCTAAAGGGGATTAACTACAATGAACAGTTAAATAACTCTTCAAGGCTTTGAACAACTCAAGGAGTTAATTCACGAATTTTAGCAAAGCTAAAAACTCAATTTTATTCACCAACTTATTGATACCAATTGATGCGAATGTTGTATGACCGAGGCTCCAACTCCTGGACCAAATTTGAATCTCCCACACAAGCTATAGGACCGTGTTGCTCTTACCAAGATAATCCACAACAAGAACACAAAATTGGATGGAACGAAATCAAAGGAAAAACGCTAGGAATTGAGTAAATCAAAACTTCACGTTTTATTACTAATGAACTTAATTTAACCTATGAAAATTCAATCAGTTAAACAAGTTAATTAGGCCTGCTCTTTAAATAAAGAACAATTGGTGTAATCTCCTATAGGTCACGCTAAAGGGGATTAACTACAATGAACAGTTAAATAACTCTTCAAGGCTTTGAACAACTCAAGGAGTTAATTCACGAATTTTAGCAAAGCTAAAAACTCAATTTTATTCACCAACTTATTCTCTGATACCAATTGATGCGAATGTTGTATGACCGAGGCTCCAACTCCTGGACCAAATTCGAATCTCCCACACAAGCTATAGGACCGTGTTGCTCTTACCAAGATAATCCACAACAAGAACACAAAATTTTGCGGAAGAATTGAAAACGGATTAACCTGAATTTTCTTGGGCAACAATTGGTATCAGAGCACAAGTTGTTGCCCAAGAAAATTCAGGTTAATCCGTTTTCAATTCTTCCGCAAAATTTTGTGTTCTTGTTGTGGATTATCTTGGTAAGAGCAACACGGTCCTATAGCTTGTGTGGGAGATTCGAATTTGGTCCAGGAGTTGGAGCCTCGGTCATACAACATTCGCATCAATAATGAACAGAAAGAAGAACGTCAAGGACAGCAGCAAAACCGACGCACAAAAACAACAAGAACGACAACAAGAAAACAAAGAAAAATCGGACCATTTAAAAAAAAAAAAAAACAGCCCAAGAAAAGAACTAAATTTCGTTCTTGTTTGTTCTTGAAATCACCTTATATTCAAAGTGCCATATCTTGATCAATACAACTCGGAATCAAGTGATTCAAATTGCATTCTCTTCGTCTTGAAATCTAGTTTCTGAATTTCGTAGTTTCTGAAGATAAATCAGTTTTAACCCACACGTGTTCTTAAACTTCTTGTGACGTGTTTTTCTTTGAAAATTCTCTTGATTTGCTTGTGAAAGTTTATTGTGTGAAACTTGTTGATTGAGACTTGTTATCTTAATCATAGGACTTGGTAAGTCTTATTAGTCCCAAACAATTCACCATTTGAGAGTATTAGATAGGATAAACAAGAGAGAACACTACATAAATAGAGTGGAGAGTACCTACTATCCTAAAGTGAGGAACCCGTGAGGATTTTCTCTATATTCTTGCGTTTTTCTTTACTAACTTGCAGGTACAAAATGGAGGAATCAAAAAGTGATAAACAAGTATACCAAGCTAAAAGCCCTTCTACGTCATGTGAAAAGGTGTTTCAAACAAGGTGCAAAATCCAAGATAAAGTGTGTGCCATGGAGATTGATTGTGAAAGAAGCTCTAACTTTGCTAGTGAGCTAATTGTAGAAAGATTGAGTATGCACACCACTCCACATCCAAATCCTTACTTGCTGAAATGGAGTGATAGTTGTGGTGAAGTATGGGTGTCAATGCAAGTCAAGGTTGCATTCTTAATAGGGAAATACGAAGCTGAGGTACTATGTGACATATTCCCTATGCAAACAGCCCATCTTTTATTGGGAAAACCGTGGAAACTTGCTTGCAATGGCGTTTATAATGATCTCAAGAATTGCTATTCATTTAGGCATAATGGTAAAAAGTATAATCTATGTTCTTTAAAGCCTTGTGAAATTTCTGAAGATCAAGCAAGCATTGCTACATCTTGTGCTCAAATGAGAGATGAAAAAGAGAAAGAGAAGAAAGTTCAAGAGAAGAGTAATGTAATAGCTAGTGCATCTTGTAATAGCCGAGATTTAAGTGTTATCAAATCTTGTAATTTTGCTTCTTCTAGTGAGTTTAAGAAAGCATTAGTAGCTAGGCAAACAATGTACTTACTTGATAATAGTGATCACCATTTGAATTGTTTGCTGCCTAGTTCTTTTGTTTTGCAGGTTTATGGAGTTCCTAGACAACTAATGGAGTTGCAAACAACTCATTATCAATTGGAAGGGATCCAATCTGCCTTAGCTTGTTTTCCACAAGGTAAGCAAGGTAAGTTAGGTAAGTTTTCACTTGATTTTGATCTTAAAAATGTTAAGAACTTTGTTATTATCAATTCGGTTGAGTTTCAAAGTTTTCAAACTGTTTTTAGTCAATTTCAAAAGCTTCCCTATACTTTAACACAAATAGTTTGGAATTTTGTTAAGTGTGTTTTAGAGTCTAACACCTTCTGTTTTGATAAGCAAATCGATTTACATAATTCTTCAATAGTTACATCAATATATTTTGAATTGAATGAATTTATGTATAGCATGATAGTGTGTTATGTTGCTTATCTAATACATGAATTATATTTTGAGCTTAATGATTATATTTTCGAACTACATCAAACCTTTGTATGCAATCATTCAAGTGTTAACTATATTGACTCTACTTGCTGGATTATTGGTTCTTTTGATTCTTTAAAACGTGATTTTGATCACATCCATCAAGTTCAAAGAAGTCCTTGGATAATTCCGCACTTGATTGGTAGGTTATCTAAGTTCCAAATTTCTTTTGAATTCCGAGAGGTAAAATTTTCTGTTTACATAGATTGTTTACATTCTAGTCTTTGGAATTATACTCTCATATTTGATAACTTTCGCATGTTTTTCAAGGTATTAGTTCGTCCATGTGATTTCCAATTTTGTCAAGGTGCATTTAGGGATAGCTATTATGATACATTACATGCACTATCCACACTTGTGAATTATTTTGACATGATGCAACTTCCTCTTATATAAGAACATATATTCGTCCATATCAATTTATGTTTATTATTCATAACTTTGTTCTTTGGACTAATAGATTTCTTTTGTTCTTTGGGGAAATAAAGCGTGATTGCTCGCGAGGTGTTGCATTCCGAAACAACTTGATTCTTGTGAAGTTCGTGATTTTGGTGTTTGATCCAGGAACTCAACTTCTAAGATTCGAGGACGAATCCTTTCGAGGAGGGAGGGAATGATGAGAATGAGCCGTGTCCATGTTCGTGGTGTTAAAGTCACTTGGTCATCCTGAAAGTTTCTGTCACGTTTTGGTATTCTGGACATAACTCTTTCGATATAACTTGGAATTGCATGATTCAAGAAGCTCTGGAACGATAAGAGATAGAGCTACAACTTTCATGTTTTATGTTTTCCAAGATTCTGACGGTATCATCGTGGAATATGGCTGCCAAAATGAGTGACGGGATTCTGGCAGATTTCCATCTCGAATTTCATGGACTATATTGAAGACCAAGATGGCGTGCTTGGGCTTTGCCAACTTTGGATCACGCCATTGTTTAATTTTAGGGTTTATTTTTAAGTTGTAATAAT